>OX369259.1:4010104-5273023 GCA_947284805.1 Coleophora flavipennella
CTTTTATGATTTTTTTTCCAGGATAAGCAATACTGCCACTTAATAGCAACTATTAATAGTTACTACTTGCTAAGTTTTATCAGATTCGTTACAGCAGTTTTTTAAATATTTGCATTTTTAGTTTTTATTGTATAGCAGTTAACATTTTTAAGAATTTTGCCAGTATAACCACTTCTATCTTTAAATAACTTTGCCAGTAAATCCAGTACTACCACTTTAAAGTACATTAACAACAGTTATAATTTACAAAGTTTCATCAAAGTCGTTTTAGCCATTTTTGAGATTTTTACGTTTTTCCTTACATATAATATTGAGCATTTTTCATTTTTAAGGTTCCGGAGTCAACAAGGAACCCTTATAGTTTTGCCATGTCTATCTGTCCATATGTCCGCGGCTTAGCTCAGAGACTATTACAGTACTAGAAAGCTGTAATTTGGCATCACGCTGACAAAGTGGTACAATAAAATCATTAAAAAAAAACATTTTTCGTTGCCTAGGTGTATTGTGTGAGATATCTTTTTTTTTTAATTCACAATTGGTAAACCCTTGACAACATCTCACCTGGTGGTAAGTGACGATGTTGCCGAAGATGGAAGCGGGCTTACCAAGATTCCCCAACGTTATTGTTGAATTGGTCGTTCAAAACTACTGAAGGTTCAGGGATTGGTTTGCAAAGTAATGTAAAAACTGAACCATTATACTCGCGTGTCTGTCAGTCCGTCCGTCCGTCTGTCACAGCCAACTCACTGACTGAGTAACTGTAACACTGTCAAAATTATTTTATAAGGTAACGTCTTTCAGAGTTCTATACCTTAAAATTAAAAGCTGAACCATTATAGGATCACTCGCGTGTCTGTCAGTCCGTCCGTCCGTCTGTCACAGCCAATTTGCTCTGAAACTACAGGACCGATTGAGTTGAAATTCATTACACATATGTAAGTCAGTGACCCAATATGGACGTTCATTTTTGGGGGGTAAATTAGAAAATTTTAAAAAAATTAGGCAAACTATTAAGTAGTGACATAATAAATGAAAGAACTTGATTTATGAATCTTTTTTAAAATTTTATGATAAATAATTTTGAAGCTATTTAAGAAAATAAGTGAAAAATTACCCTTTGTCGCCGAACTACTATTCCTAAAATCTTGAAAAAATCACAGTATATGAGGTGAAATGCATAGATTACAGGAAAATCTATGAGAAAATCTAAAACCCTTCCGTTCCCACAGGAAAAATAAAAATAGCTAAGTCCAGAATACGTAGATCACTATTTACCTAGAGCAAACTATGTAATAAGAGATCTTGTACTGTTGGTAATATAAATTTTTGATGCGGAACCCTGTTTGTGTGACCCCAAATCGCACTTGGCCGTTTTTATTAACGGGACGCTGTGACTTATTTTTCGACGGGCGCCTTGACATTGTTTAAAATCAATCACACTCTTAATAAGTAGCCCCAGTTATGTTAGTACTTATATATATATACTTTGCGGCAGTTTGCGTTCATAACTCCGTAGTGGAAAAACATTTTTGGAATGTTTTTCAACGAGCACCTTTAGATAGGTAGGTACTCAGAATTTAAAATTTTAAAATTACAATGTGTGTGTATTATTAATTATCTATATTAATTACCCAAACGAAGAATATTTTCAGTAAAGTACCTACAAGGCTTCGCCGATTCACACCCATCCCATATTGGAACCAACGAAACCAACAGTTCAATATATATTGGTTAAACAGTCCTATAGTTTCAATTTTCGAAAACAATACCTCACCTATTCGCAACGTCCGTCAAAGCAGGAAAACTGCTCTGATTAATGCGAGGGAGCGAGAAGGAAGATGCGTGAGCATGTTTTGTTAAAGCCTTAAAGGTTGGGGTGTAAGGTCGGGTTTTGTTTGCGTACGCTTTTACTGAAATAGTTGATGTGTAGGCGTAGAGCATGAAAAGTAGGCAGTGGTGGACAGAAAAAGTCGTGGAGCGGACATCTTTTCATGTGTTTATTTTCTATTTTTCTTTTTTATTGTCTTTAAATATTATAGATACGGATTGGGGCTTACTGTTTGTGAATTTATTTAAAATTACATAACGTAGGATGTAAAAAGGCCTCTTTAAGAAATTTATAGCAGATGTCAAAGGTTCCACTCTCGAAACTCAACAACTTAAAAAAAAAAGAGAAATAACCAAATAAATTAGCAAAATAAGTAAGTAGCTATGTGTTCCTTGTGAAAAAAAAATAAGGCTGTGAGTACCTACAGCCCTCTGTTTGAGAATCTTTTTATATCCTTAATGTATCATCATAATATCAGCGCATATACGTCCCTACTGAGGGGCTCGAGCCTACCCTGAATTTGGGCGATCGGCCCTTGGTCAACCACGTGGGCCCAGTGCGGTTTGGTGACTTCACACACAACCTTTCAGTTTCTTCTTATCTATATGCTAAATCTATATGTAGTTCTCAGCCAGATATTGATTGTTTTATTGATAGTGATTAAATATGTAAAATAAAATTAATAAAATTATTGAAATTTATTATTTTTTCCTAGTCAAAGGTTGATAACTATTGTGAGGATGTAATTTTCATTAGATATTTGTGAGTAGAGTGTGTGCATAAATGCTTGTACGAGCTTTTTGAACTGCCGAGTAAATTGATGTTCTCATTTACAACATTAAAAAAGCTCATCAACTAGCCGTTTTATGGTTCTTCAGCTTTGTAACAATAATTACAAAAGAAACAGCACATGATTACACTACCAAAGTGGGTGGTGCATGAAATGAATTCATTCAACGTGATGTTTTCGTAACATCTTAAATTTTTCGAGTTATGACTTGGTAGATTATACGTTTAGTATACTGAAGTAATGAGCTTGTAGTGGTTTTAATTATATAGCTTATTGCTGGTTGGAAATCATCAAAAAAAGAGATTGTTTTTAACATAGTAGATTTTTATTTCTTGATATCGTGCCTTTCGTAGTTTTTACAAGCTTTATATTGACTTGCCGTGTTAGTTTGGGACAAATCTTGGAAAATAAAGTTGAACCACTTCCCAGTTTCCGATTGAGCTGAAATTTTGCATATTCGTTAAGTTTGGAGCACAATTCATAGCAGCTAAGTAGGTAACGTCATTCTAAATTCAATATGGCGGACTCCCAAAGGTGGCTGACCAATAATTTTTATACACCTCAATGAAATATCAAATGAAAGAGTTTGCTAAGAAAAATACGAAATTAAAATTATTTTCAAATTAAAGCTTATATACCTAAAAGTTTTTGGGTTTTTCGAAAATTATTATTAACCTACATCTACTCCATATTTTGTACTTCTATAACACAGATTTGAATTTTAATAAAATAAGTTAACAATTTGGTTGCTTACTCAAGCATAATATTAAAATAGAAAAGAACATAATTTAAATTTAAAGTTATTTGTTACATATTGCATGCAAGATAAACGAATTCTCACTGTAGTGTGACTTTTTATTGAAATGTATTTATTTAGTTTTGTTCCTTTATATTTGAAAATTTGTTACGCTTATTTGTAAGCAGAACTTTTGTGAGCTATAAACTCAGTACCTAAGTGCAAGGTACATAGTTCAGACGGTTGTATGAAAAATCTAATTTTAATACCTAGTTATTTGACGCATCAGCAAAGATGATAGACGAAGAAAATTTTTACGTAAGTAATATGAATAAAACAAAATTATTTTAGGTTTTTTTGTTACCAAAAAATAAACGCAGTCATCTCCACTGTTTTTGCAAGCCGATCAGTTAAACAGCATAGGCCGGACAGAAAAGCCTATAGGGGCGGTCCTCAGAGGGTGGAAACGTCGGAAAATTTCACTTGAAGGCCCACCCCTCACGAACACGTGCGGCCAAATAGCCTCAGTGTACGAACGCCTTTGCTTTACTAATCATTGCCGCTCATAAAAGAAAAGAAAAATGTGCTCGCGTTTGACGTTTCGAATCTCATAATTCAAAAATAGAACGCAAAATTACCGCGCTGGAATTTTTTTATCGTGTTCGTGCTCTTGCTAAAGCACCGGAAACGTTATGAAAACTGGCTGCTTTTGTACTTCGAGTGTGCTTTGTGGTATTTTTCATGTTTTTTGAGTGAAATGGTAGGGAACGTGACATGAAGCGATTTCATGGTTAGTTGGAGATGGGCTGAAATGTTAAAATGGATATTACATGTGCCACCGTGCGTGATTCAAAATAGATAGGTAATGTACGTTATATTTATGACAGCGGACCGTTTAAAACAGTTAAAATGAGTAATATAAGTACAAGCACTATTAAACATTTTTTTTTCTGTAAAATGTAAAAGTTTAAACAAACGTCAAATTTTAATATTAGAAAATAAAGTTTAGAAAGTTTAGCATAGTTTTACGGTCCCCGCTGGAATAAAAAAAAGTTTTAAAAATGGTGACTCTTTCTAATGGAAATAGGATCACAGAGTCTTTGAGTTTTAATAATATGAACTATTAATTTTACTAAAATGAGAAGAGGTTGAAATGGAACGGCCTATTTAAAAATCATAACATATCTGTAATATGGACATACGATATACCTACCATAATATATAAATTTCCGTTTAAATTCGTTAAATCCAAATTCTAAAATTATTAACCGTACGTACCTAATCTTACTTTTATTACCTTTTATCATGAGGAAGTTTTAGTGTAAAAAGAAGTATGAAATATAAGTGAAATCGAAGTAGAGTTGCGCAAACAAAAACAACTCGTGTAGCTCGATGAAAAGGTTGATTCCTAACGGACAAAAAAACACAATAAAACAGTTCTCTCGAACTGGCTGACATGCATTTATTAAAAATACTATTCTAAATTCAAACGCGCCTATTAACCGGTTCCCACGAACGCCATGTTGGCTCGTCCTCGTCCGCTATTGGTCGAGGCCGCGAGTTTAGAGGATTAGAATGTGTAGACCCCACCATTTGGCGAGTAAATTATGTAGTGTTTTTTACGTTCCAAGTTCAAACTCGGCAGCTGTTCGCTTTTAAATTGGCAAGCTGTCATCGGCCGGCATTCGATTTAGAAAAAAAATAGACGCAAACGTTTTTATTAACGGCCAGCTACATCTACGTTTGTTGGAATTCCTTTTAGTAGGTAATTTAAACGTTGCTTGTTCATCATCATGCAAATATGGCCGCCATTGACCGAGTTAGCGGTACATTTGATTTATTAATTAAACGAGAAATAACAAAACATAACAATTTGCTTACAATAAAACCAAGTCAATAAGGAAATTGATGAAGCTTGCAGCAAGTTGACTTATTCATTAGACTAGGCTAAGTCGCTAAGCGGTCTTACATCAAATTATAAAGATCCTTAAAAATTTTGTACGGAACATTTAAAGTACCTAGGTATACTTTTAAAGTATCCTTTAAAAATATCATACACCAAAACTAGCTGTATCCTACCTAATTCTTCTTTATAAAATCAGGAATAGGTAAAGTTGGAAGCTACGAAAAAAAAGAAAATGCGGAAACTCTAGCAACTACAATAACTAATTTGTTTTATGTATATTGTATTTCTTTTCAAGCTACTTCCAAAAAGGAGGAGGTTCTCAATTCGACTGTATATATGTTTTTTTTTGGTAGGTAGCTTTGTTTTAATTATATTGTGGTTGTTTTGGGATAACTAGATACAATAATCACACCAAGGTTCACGCTTATTTTAGGTACTAGCTTTAGCCAGCGGCTTCGCTCACGTGAACATAGTTTCTATGACTATCTTCAAGGGTGCACAGCAAGCTTGGAAACTGAGTTTTCTCTAGATCCCTCGGGAACTATGTCGTGCTTTTCTAGTTAGATACTGTCTGTGTCACTTTTCAACCCCTTAATTATTATTCATCAATTAGTGAAAGTTAAAATGACAGAAATTAACAAAAAGAGAGAGTTAACAGCTAGGTATATCTCACGGGAACCACTTAATAAATCGGGATAAAAAGTAGCTTAATGTTAAGGCGACGCATTGGAAACTTTGGTCTTAGGAATCTCGATATTTCTCAGCAATTACAAAACATATATATTTTGTACAATAAAGAGTTTACAAACAAACAAACAAACATATAAAAATGATATTTTTGTAAGCTGATTCTTCATTTCAATGACTTCATTTTGTCAGTTGCAGAAACACGATTTGTTAACTTTTATAACAGAAAAAAATATATCAAAGAAACCTCTTTTTTATTATTTTTTTTATTCACAATTGGTAAATCCTTGACAACATCTCAACTGGTGGTAAGTGACGATGTTGCCGAAGATGGAAGCGGGCTTACCAAGATTCCCCAACGCAATGGGGAACTGGCTATCTTATCTTCATGCCGGAACACACAAAAGATATCAACATTGATATTTGGCGGCAAGACTTAGATAAGATGGTGGTAGTTAGCCAGGCGGGCTTATAAAATGCCCTACCACCAACCAAACCTAGTCTTACAATTGACCCCGCCGGGAATCGAACCCGCGACCTCCTGTGTAAAGCGAGTGAACTTTGCCTCTGAGCTACGGAGGCGGTTACAACAAAGATTTGCATTCTACAGGCAAACCACATCGATTTAGTAACTCTTAATTTTTTTACTCGATTAGTCTAAACACACACTTCAATATGCCAGTTGGATTTTTTAGAATTAATTATAGTTTTTTTTATTGAAACTAAAAAACGTTGAAAATGTAAAAAGTGTGGTTATTTTCTTTACTCTTTACACGTAAAGAAAAAGACAGAGACAACTGTTCCCATCAATGCCTCGCCTTAATCCAGGTCCTAATCTGTCCACCTAACAAATTTCGTCCAGATCCGCCCATAACAATCCAAATTTTTACATTTATAATATTAATATTAGATTGTCATTACGACAGAGCAATTTAAAAAAACATTTTAAAATATACGTTTCTTGTATGGGATCTTAAACCTTTTACTTTTTAAAATTTTTATTATTTGTTTATAAATCCCTCATAATAATAACATATTTAATAATTATGTTCTGAGATTTTTTTATACTACGGTTCAAAAGATCAGCCTTTTAAAGGTCCAGGCAGATGGACAGATGGACAACGTAGGATTGGTAATAGGGTCCCTTTTCCTAGTACGGATCCCTAAAAAGTATTACAATAAGACCTTTTTTATCGGGATACACACGAAAGTGCTATAAAATGGGATGGCGTCCATATAAATTTACTAGTTTTACATTTGATTCTATTACATTTGTTTTATTTCTGCAAGATTTTGTAAAGAGATTAGATGACATAAACTTTTAGCAGAGGTACTGTGTTACAACGCTGATTGTATGTTACAGTTTTCCGATTAAGGCGAATTATTGATTGGTACAGTTGTCTCTGTCTTTTGCTTTACGTGTAAAGAGTAAAGAAAATAACCACACTTTTTTAATGGTTTCTCGTTTCATTTAAAAACTACAATGAAAGTATAAAAAAATATGGCATTACTCACTTTGTGTTATCATAACAAACAGTGTTGCATTTTTTTTTTCAATTTATACTTCAAAATATTAGTCATAACTAGAGATGAAAGTAACGGTGTAGATCTATCTTTGGGATTTTTTCCATCAAGCCAAAACTGCTCAATCGTGTTTCTAATAGTTTTAACTTTAAGAAACATCATCAATAATAAGGAAAATTTTTTCAACCTTGGTTTTTCTATCGTTTAGGAGTAATTGACGTCATAAATAACAAAAATCTGTAATATTACCGCCTTAAAAACTCTATGGTTAAAATGTTATTTTTTTCTGACGCCCAAGAAGATGGTGGTGTTTAGACCTTACTACAAGCACACCCTGGACACTTCATACAACGGGCCAGAATTGACATTTGAAAAAAGGAATGACGGAACATACAAAATGGCGACGAAATCCTATACCTTCTACAACCAAACTGTAACCAATCTGTATCAATCTGGGTGACGAGGGGGTGAGGTCGCAATCTAGAGAGCGGCAGGGAGTGTCCATACTGTATGTTAGTACTTATATATATATACTTTGCTGCAAGTAAGGAGATCTTAAATCTATGCACATAATGACATGACAATATACAGTTGGCATGTAGCCGGTATGTTGACGTGTGAACCTGCACTAAACAATCTGTTAGTTAATATTCAAGGTGGACTTGATTAGCGAAACGGCAAGGTTACACGACTAGTTGGAATGGGAGGGGGGGGGGGGGGATTAGAAGTGTTTATATTTAAAAACAGTTTAGGTTCCGTATAATTTATAGAATTATTAGCCCTTGGCATCATCTTTATGCCGAAGATGGAAGCGGGCTTACCAAGATTCCCTAACGCAATGGAGATCTTGCTATCTTATCTTTCAGCCGGAACACATCAATGATGTTAACACTGATGTTTGGCGAAGATGGTGGTAGTTAGCCAGGCGGGCTATTAAAATGCCCTACCAATTAGCTAGCCAGGCGGGCTATTAAAATGCCCTACCAAAATTACAAAGTTGACCCCGCAGGGAATCGAACCCGCGACCTCCTGGTGTGAAGTGAATGGACTAACCATTACGCCACGAGGCGAAAATGAAAATGAGATGATGCCAAGGGCTTATAAATTGTAGATAAAGATAAAAATAAAGTCTGGCGTGTTTTTCGTTGATTGCACAGTTTGTATAGACAATGGATAATATTGCTTTGCTAATTCGCCTTTAACTATTAGAAACAACAAAACCTTCAACTAGCAGGGCAGCCGCCTCCTGTCCGGGAGGTTGTGGTTCGAATCCTGCCACGTTCCAATGTGATTTCGAATTTAGATTTCATATGTACGTTTATCCGACGCTCTTACGGTGAAGGAAAACATCGTGAGGAAACTCGCAGGTTGTATGTGAAGTCGACCAACCCGCTCTGGGTCCGCGTGGTCGACTACGGCTCGATCGCCCTAATTCAGGGTAGGCTCGAGCCCCTCGGTGGGGACGTATATGAGCTGATATGATGAGTAGATATCTCATTCGTGCTACTTTCCGAGTACGTCTCTATAAGTGTGTCGTTGTTTATATTTGAACGAAACTCGGTAGACTATAGTGGTGTAAGTGAGTGTGCATGTAGTTTTATTTGACTCATTTTTTATGTGATTACCTAATGTATGGATAGGGCCGGTCCATAATGTAAGGTTGAAGAACGGAACTATAAATTTTTCCTTATTTGTACATAAGCGACAATTATTGGCGATTCAAGTGCAATAACTGGTACAGACAGACGTCAGGATAATCTGATTAGATAAAATTTTATTCAGTGACATTCTGATAGGTAAGACCTCGAAGCAATTATTGATCATTGTTGTGTAAAAGGAGTCGTTAAAAGATTGTCTGTTATTGAAGGTTAAATTTTGAAATTGCTTGTTTAGTTCCTGGATAATACTGGTTATACTACCGAGTTGACAAGTCCATAAGCGATTTGAACAGCTGTATTAATGGTTATATAGAAATTATCGTCACAGTACACTTAATGGAAGCAACAGCTATTGTTTAATGAAAATGAATAATCTCTGGACTTCTTCAAGGTTGACTCTGGGCTAGTGCTAAACTGTGTAAAGGTCCTCAACAAGGTGGGCCGACACAACAAACTGCAACTGGTCTGGGTCCCATGGACACGTAGGAGTGGAAGGCAATGAAAAAGCAGACAAACTGGCTAGAATGGGATCACAGACAACAATGTGTAGTCCAGAACCAGGGATAGGGCTACCAAGGAGCACTATTATAAGGGCATTAAAGGAACAGGTCGAGGGAACACACAGATTGACGTGGCTATCTAAGGATGGACACAATCTCTCTAGGCTCTTCATCGGTGAGGTAACCACAGCGGAAACCAAGTACATTTAAAAAAACAGCAAGACGCGCATCATAGCTGTAACAGGAGCGTTGACGGGCCATTTTGCCACAAACGCACACCTGGAACGAATCGGCCTTATGACCTGCAGGGCCTGTGGGGGAAAATATAGAATCAATGGAACACTTACTGTGTCACTGCAATGTCCTGGCTAGCAACCGTATGTACCTCCTAGGTGATGGCTACCCAAAACCGGAGGACTACAAGCACCTTCCTATCAGCATCTGCATTGATGCAGCACATTTTCGAGTAGGTTGGGGTGTAAATGGGAAGACACAAATGATCCTATTGTGCCGAAGTTCGCTGCAACTGCAGTCCCCACTTATAAAGATGTTCTTGAGTGACAACCGCGCACTGGAAGACGTAGCGAAGGCAGGCCTCCCACTCGGTGGACCGACGACCTGGTGAAGGTCGCGGGAAACCGCTGGATGCCAGCAGCGCAGGACCGGTAGTCATGGAAATCTTTGGGGAGGCCTTTGTCTAGCAATGGCCGTCTTTCAGTTTTGATGAAATTTGGCGTGGAGATAGCCTGTGTCACGAGGAAGGACATAGGCTACTTCTTACAAGCTTTTATTTAGTTTTAGTCCTGTCCCGGTGTCTGTGATGGAATCTTTCAAGTTAAATTTAACCCACTTTCCAGTTTCCGATTAAGCTGAAATTTTGCATGCATATGTATATGGCTTGACAATGCAATATTATGATGACATGGAGCTGGAAGGTGGCGATAGGTACTCTGCAATAATACTACACAACCCCATCGAGTTTGGGCTCGTTAATTTGTTTCGTATTGACGAGTACTTTGATCGTAAAAAGCTTGTACTAAATGCTTTTAGGTTTCTCGAAATATATTATTTTGTGAATTTTTTGAGATCGGAAAAAACCATTGAACTCGCGACACTGTAACCTGTATTGTAACCGACACCTTCAGGAACACTAGGAGGGTCAAAACTTATTAAACTGTATTTGAGATGGGAAAAAACCATTGAACTCAATGTAACCTGTAATGTTACCCCAGGAACACTCGGAGGGTCGAAACTTATAAAATTTTTAAAGTTTCCACTTCTGACAGCACTCCCGGAAAGGTTAGGTTAGGTTATTTATTTCTGTTGCTTTCGTTCATGTCTTTTTAAAATAAATTCGTGTAGAGAGTTGTGGTGGTATGGAACCCTTTACGCGCAAATCAGACTGGCACTTGGCCGGTTTCTAAACCATTTGCATCCAAAACCGTTTTGCCTCGAGACCAAAGTATATATATTAGTACTAACATACAGTATGGATGGACACTCTCTGCCGCTCTCTAGATTGTGATCCCACCCCTTTCGTCACCCAGGTTGATACAGATTGGTTACAGATTGGTTGTCGAACGTATAGGAATTCGCCGCTATTTTGATTGTTTGGTCATTCCTTTTTTGAGATGTCATTTCTGGCCCGTTGTATGAAGTGTCCAGGGTGTGACGAGAGGTTGCACAGCCGCATAAAATGTACAATATGTAGCGCGCTACCATAGATTACGTCACACAAAAAACACTCCGAGAGTGCCGACAGAAGTGAAAACCTTTTACAATTTTATAAGTTTTGACCCTGCGAGTGTTCCTGGTAAGATGTCGGTGTCGGTGACGGTGTCGCGAGTTCAACGGTTATTTCCCATCTCAAATACAGTTTTAAAAGTTTTGACCATCCCAGTGTTCCTGCCGGTGTCGGTTACATTACAGGTTACAGTATCGCGAGTTCCATGGTTTTTCCTATCTCAAAAAAAATCACAAAATAATAATTTTCGAAAAACCTAAAAGATTTTAGGTACAAGCTTTTTACGATCAAAGTACTCGTCAATACGAAACAAATTAAAGAGCCCAAACTCGATGGAGTTGTGTAGTTTTATTGCGGAGTTCCTAAGGCCACCTTCCAGCTCCAGCATCAGATCAGCTACATGTCATCATAATAAGGAACACACTGGTGCTCAACACGCCTAAAGAAGTTTTCACTTCAAAAACTGTAAAATTTCTAATCGTTTTGTTTGGTTGGCAGAGCCCGACGGCCTCCGAGTCCGACAGCAGTTCAGTCTCAGGTGCGAAGAGCCCAGCGCCACCGCTGCTGCAACATCTGTTGCAATTGCAGCAGCTGCAGGCCCAGAACCCGCAAGCGCTGGCGCAGGTAAGAGATCCGAGTCCGACAGCAGTTCAGTGTCAGGTGCGAAGAGCCCAGCGCCACCGCTGCTGCAACATCTGTTGCAATTGCAGCAGCTGCAGGCCCAGAACCCGCAAGCGCTGGCGCAGGTAAGAGATCCGAGTCCGACAGCAGTTCAGTGTCAGGTGCGAAGAGCCCAGCGCCACCGCTGCTGCAAAATCTGTTGCAACTGCAGCAGCTGCAGGCCCAGAACTCGCAAGCGCTGGTGCAGGTAAGAGATCCGAGTCTGACAGCAGTTCAGTGTCAGGTGCAAAGAGCCCAGCGCCACCGCTGCTGCAACATCTGTTGCAACTGCAGCAGCTGCTGGCCCAGAACCAGCAAGCGCTAGCGCAGGTAAGAGATCCGAGTCCGACAGCAGTTCCATGTCAGGTGCTAAGAGCCCAGCGCCACCGATTCTGCAACATCCGTTGCAACTAAAGCAGCTGCAGGCCCAGAACCCGCAAGCGCTGGCGCAGGTAAGAGATCCGAGTCCGACAGCAGTTCAGTGTCAGGTGCGAAGAGCCCAGCGCCACCGCTGCTGCAACATCTGTTGCAACTGCAGCAGCTGCAGGCCCAGAACCCGCAAGTGCTGGCGCAGGTAAGAGATCCGAGTCCGACAGCAGTTCAGTGTCAGGTGCGAAGAGCCCAGCGCCACCGCTGCTGCTACATCTGTTGCAAATGCAGCAGCTGCAGGCCCAGAACACGCAAACGCTGGCGCAGGTAAGAAATCCGAGTCCGACAGCAGTTCAGTGTGAGGTGCGAAGAGCCCAGCGCCACCGCTGCTGCAACATCTGTTGCAACTGCAGCAGCTGCAGGCCCAGAACCCGCAAGCGTAGGCGCAGGTAAGAGATCCGAGTCCGACAGCAGTTCAGTGTCAGGTGCGAAGAGCCCAGCGCCACCGCTGCTGCTACATCTGTTGCAAATGCAGCAGCTGCAGGCCCAGAACCCGCAAACGCTGGCGCAGGTAAGAAATCCGAGTCCGACAGCAGTTCAGTGTCAGGTGCGAAGAGCCCAGCGCCACCGCTGCTGCAACATCTGTTGCAACTGCAGCAGCTGCAGGCCCAGAACCCGCAAGCGCTGGCGCAGGTAAGAGATCCGAGTCCGACAGCAGTTCAGTGTCAGGTGCGAAGAGCCCAGCGCCAACGCTGCTGCTACATCTGTTGCAACTGCAGCAGCTGCTGGCCCAGAACCCGCAAGCGCTGGCGCAGGTAAGAGATCCGAGTCCGACAGCAGTTCCGTGTCAGGTGCGAAGAGCCCAGCGCCACCGCTGCTGCAACATCTGTTGCAACTGCAGCAGCTGCAGGCCCAGAACCCGCAAGTGCTGGCGCAGGTAAGAGATCCGAGTCCGACAGCAGTTCAGTGTCGGTGCGAAGAGCCCAGCGCCACCGCTGCTGCTACATCTGTTGCAAATGCAGCAGCTGCAGGCCCAGAACCCGCAAACGCTGGCGCAGGTAAGAAATCCGAGTCCGACAACAGTTCAGTGTCAGGTGCGAAGAGCCCAGCGCCACTGCTGCTGCAACATCTGTTGCAACTGCAGCAGCTGCAGGCCCAGAACCCGCAAGCGCTGGCGCAGCTAAGAGATCCGAGTCTAGGAATATGTATACGTATAGCTTTTGCCAGTTAGCGGCTCCGCTCGCGTGAACATAGTTTCTATGACTGTCTCCGAGTATGCGCAGTGCGTGGAAAAAAAGTAGCCTATATGTTAATCCAGGTCCTAATCTTTCTACCTACCAAATTTTATCCAGATACGTTCAGTAGTTTTTGCGTGAAAGAGTAACAAACATCCATACATCCATACGTACAAACATTTGCGTTTATATCGCCTCCTGACCGGGAGGTCGTGGTACAAATCCTGTCACGTACCAATTGTGATTTCGACTTAGATTTCATATGTATACGTTTATCCGACACTCTTACGATGAAAAAAAAAACATTGTGAGGAAACCTGCACACGCCTGCGAAGAAACTCGCAGGTTGTGTGTGAAGTCGACCAACCTGCACGGGCTCGCGTGGCCCCAATTCAGGGTAGGCTCGAGTCCCTAAGTGGGGACGTATATGACCAGATATGATAACTCAGGTCAAAATCAAAATCACAATTTATTGCTGCATTGCCCTATTATACGACAACCAATTTAAATATCATATATAATATGCGACAGGGCTGCTATGAACGCTAATAAAAGCCTACACGTAAATATACAGACAGTTCAGTTAAGTAAGTAGCGAGTAATAAAGTTACAATTTAATCCATTTAGATCGGTATAAGTTGCATCCAAAGTTTAGCTTCTAGTGTTATTTATTAGTACTTCAGTAAGACTGTTTTCAAAAGCTGGATTCAATTAATAATAAATAATAATAATAGTAGACGGGGCACATAGCTCGTAGAACGGATGGCCGTTGGGGCAGTAAACTGCTGGACAAAGGCCTCCCCCAAAGATTTCCACTACGACCGGTCCTGTGCTGCCCGCATCCCTTCCCGCGATCTTCACCAGGTCGTCGGTCCACCGCGTTGGAGGCCTAATATAAAAAATCAAATATAGAAATAATTAGATAAGAAAGTGGAGGCTTACTTAAGTGATGGCGGGTGAGAAGCCGACGCCCCCTTGTAGTGCAGCAGTTCACCAGTTCTTTCGTTTTAAATACCTTTTGGATTTTTTAATATGTTTACTGGGACACTAATTATGAACTTTGTTTTGTGGCCAGCCGGCAAGTAATTATGTTTAATTTCATTTTATAAGCGCATACGCAGATATTACATTGATTTCTTCTTGATCGATGATGGCCGCAGATTGATCGTCATAGGTTGAGAAAAGGGAAATGGACTGTGACTGACTTATTTTTAAATCCACAATTGATAAGCGCTGGCATCATCTCACCTGATGGTAAGTGACGATGGCTAATGGAATCTAAATTTAATTTTTATGCTTTAACAAGCGTCAGTTTCGAATTTTAGTTGTCGGGATGCGAGAGACGTATACTTGCACTTGACTCGCCCAAAAAATAAAACATCATTATATTCTTTTTTTTTTACTTAAGTACAATTGGTAAGCCCTTGGCATCATCTCACGTGATGGTAAGTGACGATGATGCCGAAGATATAAGCGGGCTTACCAAGATCTAGTTATCTTATTTTCTTAAGGCCGCGAGTTCATAACTGCGGAAATACAAATTTTAAGTTTTTTTAATTTTCATATTTTAAATATTTTTAATCTTTCTTGTTATAACCAGTGTTAATTTTAAATATCATACGATAAATAAATGAATCGTCGAGCCGGAACACATAAATGCTGTTAATACTGATGTTTGGCGGTAAGACTTAGCTATGATGGTGACAACTAGCCAGGCGGGCTATGTAAATGCCCTACCACCAACCAAACCGAGTCTTACAAAGTTAACCCCGCCGGGAATCGAACCCGCGACCTCCTGGTGTGAAGCGAAAGGATGTACCATTACGCTAGGGAGGCGGTTAAATTAATTAATATTATCTGTAATTAATCGTCAAGTTACTACTTAACTGGCAACTCGCCGTGCAAACGACGATAAGAACTTAACACGCCAAAATCGCAAGTAAACTCTCTACTTAACAAAACTACGTGTAAATAAACCTTAACAGTGATTAGATTTAGATATGGCAAAGTGATGTAAATCAGAGGCTTTCAAAGACCACTTCAAAAATTCTTAAATATCTACCTTTTTTATAATAAATTAACGTCTCTGGGTACAAGTCCTTTTCAGACAGTCTTCATTCATTCATCATCATTTCTTTTGTCATTTACAATGCTTGCCCGTCTATTATGAATCTTTTCTGGAGTTCATGACAGCCGTTGCAGCTGCCTCATTTTGATGTGGACCCGGTCGCAGTAGGGCGTTTATAAAACTGCACCTTGAGCTAGTAAGGTATTTCGTCCTTATTCATTTTATTTTCTTGTTCTATGCAATACTCATGTATAGGCAGACGATTTTCTCTAAAAGCACCAATTATTAAAGCAAAGTTTTAGTAGAAAACAATAAATCGAAATTACTAGCGTTGGCCACCGACCACCGACGTATCTCGACCACATCCGTGGCGTAATAGTTAAGTCCAATAGCTTCTCATTAGGAGGTCACGGGTTCGATTCACGGCGAAGTGTAACTTTGTAAGACTCGGTTTTGGTTCGTGGAAGGGCATTTTCTATGCACCACTATCTTATCTATAAGTCTTGCCGTCGAACATACGGTTTGAAGTGTGTGTTCCGGTTTGAAGATAAGATAGCCAGTTCCTCATTGCATTGTTGAGGAATCTTGGTAAGCCCGCTTCCATCTTCGGCATTATCGTAACTATCATCAGCTAAGACGATGCCAAGGGCTTACCAATGGTGAATAAAAAAACACTAATTCCCTCAAAACAGCTCTCGTTACAAATTTTGTCGGTGATGAAATAAAAATGTGTGTGCGTTCAGTTCCAGCAGATGCTGGCGACACTGGCGGCACTGGGCACCGGGCTGGTCCCGCCCACGTTGCCGCAAGCCTGGCTGATGCAGCGGCTGGTGCAGTCCCGGCATCAGGAGAGCAGGTAAGCTTATTTTAACCTAAGCCACATTACAGAAGACATACCAGCTAGTTGTAACATTAAAACACAGACTATAGAGACATTTCTGATCAAATAAAAGTCCAGATAGAACCTCACGTAAATTCAATGTGAAGCCAATCAAAACCACTCCAAACCTGTACGTACACCGCACACGCACACATCAGACATTGAAACCACTCTAAAACACTCCATAGTATTTGCTAAGACGTCGTCGAGGCCACGCACACAATATAACACACTGATACCGCACACGTGTTTTAAAAATTGGCTTCAACTTGACAATTCGCAGCATTCTATCTGGACTTTTATTTGATCTAAAAGAGACAGCAGTTCACTGGTTAGTTATGACATAAGAGACAACTTACCCGTCCCCTGAAGATGCCGCAAGCCTGGCTCATGCAGTGGCTTGTGTAGTCCAAAAAACAGCAGAGCAGGTAATCCACTGCTTTGTGTAGTTATACAGGTGTAAAAAAATTGGTGTAGGACCCGTTAACTGGGGCTACCCAAGGAACCCATAGTCAATTCTCAAAAAATTGGACCCTCCATACTAAAATGCACAAAATTGGTCAATCAGCTGATCGATTTGTATGAAGAGGTAAAAAAACTGCGTTTTCAGCAAAGTCGTAAAACAAAAGTTGTTCAGTATCATAAGTAGAAGCCGCAGTTAACGGGACCTACACCAATTTTGTTAATCTGTATAACAATAGAGACAGCCATTAGATAATATTATGTCACGGGGATACTTGATAATAATTTTCGAAAAATCTAAAAACTTTTAAACAAGCTTTTATTTAAAAATGAAATTTTAATTATTTCTTGTTTTTCTCATGAAACCCTGTCATTTGTTACCCATTTCATGCGGGTGCATTAAAAATAAATGGTCCTCCATTTTTGGGAATCCGCCATATTACATTTAGTATGCCGTCTTTTAGCTAACATTGTGCTCCAAACTTAACGTGTGTGCAAAATGTTAGCTCAATCGGAAGTGGTTCTAATTTAGCTTCCAATGATTGTTTTATTTTTTTCATTTATTTTGACTAAGAAAACCAACAGCTACTTAGTTAAACAACGTTAAAAAAGCAATTGCAACAGATCGTGAGCAATAGGTTTCCCTAAATCACTTAAACATATTATACAGTTCTAGCGTATAGAGCAGAACAAGAACATTAAATTATGAAAGAAAACATTTAAATCAAAGCAAAAGTAGAAGAATGGAAAACAAACAAAAAATAAAGGCATGTGGTGTGCCTGTGTGTGTACCTTCTTCATCTTCAGCTTATCAGCTCATATACGTCCCCACCGAGGGGCTCGAGCCTACCCTGAATTAGGGCAATCAGGCCTTAGTCGACCACGCGGGCCCAGTGCGGGTTGGTCGACTTCACACACAACCTTCGAGTTCCTTCGTAGTATGTACCTAGTTAATGAAGATTGTAGAATAATTTAGTGTAGAACACTAAACACCGAAGCATTTACATTACTTCATACATAACAATCAAATAAGACTATATATAGGACAGATATAACACATTAAACCTAAAGAAATAACCAAAGGTCACTTGAAAATCCAACCTATTCGCATATAAATAAAGACGAATCCTTGAAACGTGTAAAGGCAGAATACGGAACAAGAATGCAAGATGTAGGTTTCAATACTATCGATTATAAACGGAAATTTAAGGTTTCACTACATTGCGTTCCATCGATTAAGTATTTTGGTTTTCATAATGTTTTGATTATAATTATGGCACTGGAAAATTTAGCTCAGCCAAAAGAGATAATTTTCGAAAAACCTAAATACTTTAAGGTACAAAATTTTAATATTGCATTGTCACGCGATATACATATGCATGCAGAATTTCAGCTCAGTCGGAAACCGAGAAGTGGGTCAAATTTAACTAGCAAGATTTCACCCGGACAAACATACATATACATTTCAAGTTAAATAAAAGCTTGTAAAAAGAAGGAGATGACTCGATAAGAAAAAGAGGCTGTTTTTTTCGTGAGATGTTGTCAGATCTTGAATTATTTAATCACCATTATATTAATTTAGAAGACATAATTTATTAATTTTATTATGTGTCAATACTATACCGAATATTATGAGCCCAACAACAAAATAATCACGATCCGTTTATTAAATATAAACAGAAGCATCAAAACCCACATTTTTGTTATATGCGTTCATAAATGACCTTGTATTGTATTATGTGCATTGTGAGCTCTATACCAATACCTACCTAGATGCACAAATCGTTAGCATTTTATGTTAACCACGTACCTATTCAGACGACGCTATGAATAACGCGTCAATAGCCGTGTCGAATATGATAGTAAAACTTGCTTTTAGAAAAAATAAAAAATAATTTAAATATGGTATAATAATTTAGGTACGGTAGGTAACTATTATCGGTTCAAAAACAGTTTTATCTTGATTTGCTAAATATTTCGATTTAAGATCGCTTGCTATTTCAACATTAAATAGATATTCTTTTTTTTTATTTTATTCACAATTGGTAAGCCCTTGGTATTATCTCACCAGATGGTAAGTGATGATAATGCCGAAGATGGAAGCGGGCTTACCAAGATTCTCCAACGCAATAGAGAACTGAACTGGCTATCTTATCTTCAAGCCGGAACACACCAATGTTGTTAACACTGATGTTTGGCGGCAAGACTTAGATAAGATGGTGGTAGCTAGCCAGGCGGGCTTAGAAAATGCCCTACCACCAACCAAACCGAGTCTTACAAGTTGACCCCGCCGGGAATCGAACCCGCGAACTCCTGATGTGAAGCGTTTGGACTACCCATTATGCCACGGAGGCGGATTCATATTAAATCAATCATAAACAAATTGAAGCATTGGACTGGACAAAACTGATCCTGATCACACTAATTACTTTGCAATTTGCTCGATTCGAGTCCTTGCCGGTCTATCAATTTAATTGTTATTTATTAATGACCATGTCGCAGTCCAACCAAGTTAATATTTTCGCAGTAGCCTCTACCTAAAGGCTACTACCGAGTGGAGTGCCACAAGGTTGCGTACTCGGCCCCATTTGAAATTTAAATGCGTTTAGTTAGGAATCGGCATTGTTCGACTCAGAACTGGGACACTAATTTGGTTGACAACAGACTTAAATCGAGGCCTTATGTCTTTATGGTTAAGGACCAGCTTAGAAATGGCTTGTTTGTTTTGAAATACTTACCTATAGTTTATATAGTTTAACAAATGTATGCTGATCGACATACTTACGCGGTAACTAAATTTTATGTGTAAATTTGATGGCATTAATAGTGTGATTACGGGTTAGAATAAATATAGATTAATAGTAAATTACCTAGAAATTTTGTTTAATTTGAATAAAATGGCTAGTTTGTTTTGACATACCTATAATTTATATAGTTGAACCAACGTATGCCAATCGAATACTTACGCGGTAACTAATTTTAATGTGTAAATTTGTTGGCATTAATAGTGCGATTACGGGTTAGAATAATTATAGATTAGTATTAAATTGCCTAGAAATTTTGTTTAATTTGAATAAAATGGCTAGTATGTTTTGACATACCTATAATTTATATAGTTGAACAAACGTACTTACGTGGTAACAAATTTTTATGTGTAATTTTGTTGGTATTAATAGTGTGATTAAGTCTGTTATTACAACGTTTATCCTAACAAAGTAGATCAAAGTAAATTACCTAGGTTTTTTTTCATCGTATCAGCTCATATACGTCCCCACCGAAGGGCTTGAGCCTACCCTGAAATAGGGCGATCGGGCCTAAGTCGACCACGCGGGCCCAGTCCGGGTTGGTCGACTTCACTTTTTTTTACTTAAATTAAAATCAAGCACTTTTCAACCGACTTCTGAAAATGAGGGGGTACCAATTCGACAGTATGCTTAATTTGTATGTTTGTTACACGATATCTTTGCAAATTGTGAACCGATTTTGATGATTATTTTTTATTCGATAGGATATGCTGCTAGGTTGGTGCCATTTCTGCCAGTACTTTTTTTAAAAATTAACGAAAAAAAAGTAATGCAAAATTGTACTGTGTTGTTGCGATGGAAGTAGGTTTTTTTATAGTGTTTTTAAAACTTCTAATTATATTAGTTTAAAACACGGTCAAGTGCGAGTCGGAATGGCGCACTAAGTTTCCGTACCGAAACACATTCGGGTATTACGAAACCCTGCAAGCATTAACGAGTACAACAATCGGATTGAAAGACAAACATACATTTTTAGTTGAAAAAATACGAGTGTGCTTTAGACCACATGACTGAACTAAAATTTCTTTAGCTCCATTTATATGTATGAAAGTAAATAATCAAATCTTTTTTGTCATATGGAGGTAAAGACAGTTTATGATAAGAGTTTTATTATCAAATCTCTTTTATCTTATATGTTTGTTTTGATTGTTTTGAAAACCGATATGGTTGCCTCGGCATCCGATTTTGTTGGTAAACAAAAATAAATAGTATCTCTCTTTCTATCTTCACTAATTTATATATCCCTCTCAACTTCCGTTCGCCTCGCCCGCACACACTCCCGTAACGCTCTCGTCCACCGGCTTACTCCCCAAGTAAAGCGTGCGTAAAGAAGTTTTACTTCAAAATGTTCTCCTATCCATCATAAGTATTATGCGTCACGGTCAATTCTCTAACTGAAAATGTATAAGTTTGTAATCGTAGAAAATATTTTTTATGGGGTAGTATTCAAATGCAAATAAAAAAAAACTACTTTTAGTATAGTAAAAATAGTCTATAATTCCAAACAAAGGTACTGATTGCACAGTTTGAGTTTTCTCGACAGTTTAATGAATCAAACCTAACCGTACCTATTATCGCTCGCTTCGCTCGCTCAACTCTAGTGCAGTTGAGAATTCGCACTTCGTATTGTACGACTTGTTTTGTGGAATGTAATTTGTTTTAAGTGAATTTTAAGTAAAATATGTTAAGCAATTTTCGAGATGCTTAATCCCATGTTAAAAAGACAGATAATTTGATGCGAAATCAGTATCTTTGATATGATTTCCATATTTTTGTACTTATCATCATATCAGTCGAAGGACGTCCACTGCTGGACATAGGCCTCCCCCAAGGATTTCCACGACGACCGGTTCTGCGCTACCCGCATCCAGAGGCTTCCCGCGACCTTCGCCAGGTTATCGGTCCACCGAATGGGAGGCCTGCCTACTCTACGCTATATTTTTGTACTTAAAGGAATGTATTTATCTCGCATTAAAGAAACAAATGTAGTGCAGTGTTGATGTATATTTTCGAATTATATCTAGTACCCTCAGATCAAAATAACAGGTAGATATAGTGTTAGCGCTTTAAAAACGGGATATAAAAAACTCTGCTCCAATCACGACGGAGCATAGTTATGCTTTACAGTCACGCGTTTACAGAGTTACCGTCAACATGCCTAAATGTGCTGTGATATGACTCAAATGCACCTGTCTCAATTACAGTGAAGGATATGACCTATCACGTGTCGAAACATTATTCGAGGTCACCACTTAAGGTAAAAATGCATATACGTATATACGGGGTGTAACAAAATTGGCGTAGGTCCCGTTAACTGGGGCTTCTACTCATCATACTGAACAACTTTTGTTCTACGAAATTTGTGAAATCGCAAAAAAAAAAATGTTTACTCTTCACACAAATCGATCAGCTGATCGACCAATGTTGTGCTATTTAGTATGGAGGGTCCAAATTTTATTGTGAGAATTGACTATTGGTTCCTTGGGGAAAGTTGTTCACTATGATGAGTAGAACTCCCAGTTAACGGGTCGCACCATTTTTTTACACCCTGTTTACGTAATAAAACAAGCGTTACCCTAGCGTAACCCCACTTTTTGTTATAATTGTTGTAAGAAACTTAATATCTACATTTTATTTAATCTGAGCTAGTACCAGTTTTGTAAAACAATCGGTAGGTATGTGCAACTTAAAATATCCCTTTTTTATGTGAAATAACTAAAAAAATATTTTTTAACAATCACAAACTTTATTTGCTCCTTGCTAAATTTAATTATTCTGAGTTAATGGGAAATATCTTATAGGTTTTGATTCACTTGCGGGTATCAAAATATGTGACTAGAATGGCCACAAAATGTCCGTATCTTATTTGATATAAATTTGAACTTGATACCTCCACGTGTTCTTGAGAAAAAGGATCTTGACAGACAGACGGACAACGAATTGATCCTATGAGGGTTCCTTTTTTCCATTTGAGGAAAGGAACCCTAAACTTGTAGCATTATTTGAATAATTTTTTAAATATATTTTTATTATTTTCATGTTTTGGCTTTTCATATACCGTCCACCTGTCACAGTTATAACGAAACTTTTGTCGAATAAATTCAAGTCAGAATAACTAATTAGATAGATAGAACTGATAACACCAACAACATTCAAGGTCTAATGAATACACTGTTCTATGCAATACCTAAATATATAGTCATCTTATATGTATACGTAGGTATACACTTTTCTACATATCTACAATTATTATGTATCTGTCGCCGGGATATTGTCAAAACCGCGATATTACAATCTCACTACACTAAATTCAGTTAGATTATAATATGACGGTAAATTGTCAATCGGCTTACAGTTTCACGGCCCATCCGAATAAAACCGGTGATTTCTCCTTCTGCGAAGCATTAGACTGACTTGACTGTTTAATCAATTAAACCTGACCGAACCTAACATCGATCGTTTCGCTCGCTCGTTTATTTAATGTTATTCACTTCGCTTAGTATTATTGTAATGTCACTAGTAAGATTACAATGACACTAGTAAAATTGTAAGCAGTATGTTACGGTTCACAATAGATCCCGTTAGTTTATAATCTAACGGTTTTTACATTTTTACGGTGACATTGCCATTGTGACTTACTCTTAAGTCAAACTAGAAAGAGCGAAATCAAAGCCACTGCAAAAATATAAAAAAACCGGCCAAGTGCGAGTCGGACTAGCGCTCCAAGGGTTCTCTACCACCACACAACTATGACAATGATACTCAAACTCAAATAACTCTTTATTGTACGTCATAATAAATAAATACATGTACAAAATTTCATAAACAGCTAAGAGACGTACAATTTAGGAGGTCAAATCGCTGTCTTATACTCATTCACATTATTTTAGTGTTCAACTTAACTCGTGTGTGTAGTGTGACCCATCAGGCGCACACAATCTTAATACTAGATTTCGCATTCTGATGTTGTTTTTTTTTATATGTAACGCAAAAAAATAAATAAACAGTTTTTTTTACATTACAAACAAACGACATCAACGCTAGCGACGAAAATGTGCTTTTTTTGTCATTCAGTTCGGTCGGACTCCTTAGCGCGAGTACGACTCACACTTAGCAAATTTTTATTATGTTGTTTTTTTTTCAGTATAAGTAATGTGATTAAATCAAGTTTCATGCTTTTATGTATTACCATACGGTAATTCGCCCTAATTCAGGGTAGGCTCGAGCCCCTCGGTGGGGACGTATATGAGCTGACATGATGAAATACATACTTATGATAGAGCTAAATTAAAAATACCTCTAAAATACCCATAAAAAACATTTTTGTTCGGAGACCCCCTAATTTTTTCACTTTTAAAATTTTTAGTATATACTGTTATAGCAGCAATAGAACTAAAAAAAAATCAACGGTCTACCTATCACGGTTCATGTAGTTCAGCCCGCTGAAAGACGGACAGAGAGCAGAGGCATAATAGGGTCCCGTTGGTCACCCTGGGTGTCCGGAAGCCTATAAACATGTAAACAAAACATCACCACATCGGTTATCACATCTTCTGTGTATATAGGCACACCCTGGACACTTCAACGGGCCAGAAATGACATTTCAAAAAAGGAATAACGGAACAAACAAAATGGCGGCGAAATCCTATATCTAGATTCGATAACCAAACTGTATCAATCTGGGTGACGAGGGGGTGAAGTCGGAGTCTAGAGAGCGGCAGGGAGTGTCCATTATGTATGTTAGTACTAATATATATAAGGTGTAACAAAATTAGCTGAAACTATTTTAACTGGTGCTTCTACCCATGAAACTGAACAACTTTCCCCATGGAAATAGTCAAATCGCAAAAAAAAATTTGGCTCTCCCATACTAGTACTCTTTAATAAACTGTGCCCATACTAACTCGATCAGCTGATCATCCAACTTAGTATGGGAAGGTCAAATTTTTTTTTGAGATTTGACTATGGGTTTCATGGGGAAAGTTGTTCAGTTTCATGGGTAGAAGCACCAGTTAAAATAGTTTCAGCTAATTTTTTATTTTTTTTATTAAAAATTTGAGTGCGTTTGACTGCAACTCACCTGATGGTAAGTGATGATGCAGTCGAGAATGGTACACGCAAACTCAAATAAGGGTTAGACCATATATATTTTGATATAGGTGTGTGCACGTACTGCGAACACATCGTCGGGAACACATCCGTTCGCAAATCGGGAACAGACGTTATAAGGTGCGGCAGGCAGGCAGGCGTCGAAGCACAGATGCTCGGCCGACAATCGACTCCTTTCAGCTCGCTCAGATATCAAGGCTGGATTGGCGCATTTGTGCTTACTTCGTGCACTGTTTACAAGTTTTTATTTTGAATCATTCAACAGACTTCCAAAAAGGAGGAGGTTCTCAATTTTTTTTAGGGTTCCGTACCTAAAGGGTAAAAACGGGACCCTATTACTGAGACTTCGCTGTCCGTCTGTCTGTCCGTCTGTCACCAGGCTGTATTTTATGAACCGTGATAGCTAGACAGTTAAAGTGAACAACCAGCGTAAACCTTAGTGCGATTATAGTAGTAATTGTAAAGTAAAATAAAAAAAAATAAAAAAACGAGACCTACAGTACTCGCATATGATGTGTAACATGTGACAAAATACTTATGAAATTAATTAATTATCGGGTCGTACATTCACGGGCCGACCCTTCGAATAGTAGTATGTCATCTTTGCCTTTGCCATCACACTAGGCGGCATGGCTATGACAACCTTAGTTTTCGAGAATTAAAAAACGTTCGCATTTCCTGTTACACATTTCCGTCCAATTTCACGAAATCACTCCCACAAATTGCAGGAAAGCGAGAGCAAAGAAGTTACACATCAAAAACCGCCCAAGTGTGCTTCGTACTCGGGTTAAGAAGTCCGACCTGAATTTTTTTATGTTGATGTGTTTTTGTTTGAAATGAATAGATATCGTTGTTATATTTGTCTGGAGAGGTGTAGTGGTACATAACCCTCGGAATGCTAGTCCGACTCGCAATTGGCCGGTATCTCATTAACCTTATCACAATCTCTTCTAATGAAGATTATTCTTATTAAGCTATTGCATAGCTTTTATCGCGGGCTTTGAGCGCGGCGACCGAATCAAGAAATTCCATTAATTGGTCAATTTTACTGGTGTAACTTTCTTAGTGTTAATTTATTACATAAACATCCCGCGCCCCAAGGACTATAATATGATACTGGTAAATACTGCATAAATAAAAAATAAATAAATGATTATAATTGAATAAGTTGATAAAAAATGCTATGCAATAGCTTTACCGCGGCAGTCCCCGAGTGATACACGTTTTTTTTTTTTTATATTAGATCCTGTTTCTTTCTTATCCACTTTTGGTAAACACTTGCCGAAGATGGAAGCGTGCTTACCAAGGTTCTCCAACGCAATGGGGAACTATCCATCTTATCATCAAGCCGGAACCAGAACACATTATGTAAACTTTGATTTTAGGCAGCAAACTTAGATAAGATGGTGGTACTAGTCAGACGGGCTTAGAAAATGCCCTTCCACCAATTCAATTCAATGTATTTATTTAAAACCTCCTGATGTGAAGCTAATGGACTTGACCATTGCGCCACGGAGTTAGTAAATTGTTTCTATAAAAACAAAACGGGAAGCTTCGCAATATCTTCACGTCCCAAATACCGCAGTGTCTCAAGACTAAGGTCTTTGACCAGTGTGTGTTGCCAGTGATGACTTACGGAACTGAGACATGGTCGCTTACTATGGGCCTCATAAGAAGGCTCAAGATCACCCAAAAGGCAATGGAGCGTGCTATGCTCGAAATTTCTCTGCGTGATCGAATCAGAAACGAGGAGATTCCCAGGAGAACCAAAGTAACCGACATAGCTCACAGAATCGCTAAACTGAAGTGGTAGTGTAAGGCACATAGCTCGTAGAACAGATGGCCGATGGGGCAGTATAGTTCTCGAGTAGCGACCGTGCACCGGAAAACGTAGCGTAGGCAGGCCTCCCACGCGGTGGACCGACGACCTGGTGAAGATCGCGGGAAGCCGATGGATGCGGGCAGCGCAGGACCGGTCGTGGTGGAAATCCTTGGAGGAGGCCTTTGTCCAGCAGTGGACGATTTTGATGATGGTGATGATGATGAAAAACATAACAGTAATCTGGCTTCACCTAAAAACCTGATTATTCTAAATGGAACTGAAGCATCGGCGAGCAGGCGCCTTCAAGTCGAGCCTCGCAATGACAGGGTCTTTGTGCGCACGTCAAAGCCACCCTGAATGGGCCAGTGCCGGCTTTTAGGTTGTGATGCCTATTATGGGTGAGGACTTGAGAAGTGTACGACTAGAATACTTGTACCTCTACAAACAAATGACGAACAACATTAAGCACAAATTGCACAATTTTTTATTTAACAAATTATACAGAGTGTAACAAAATTGGTGTAGGTCCCGTTAACTGGGGCTTCCACTCATCACACTGAACAACTTTTGTTCTACGACTTTGCTGAAAACGTGTTTTTTTTTTTAACTATTCTTAAATTTTTTTTAATTAAAAATTTGAGTGCGTTTGACTATATCTCACCTGATGGTAAGTGACGATGTAGTCGAGGATGGTACACGCAAATTCAAATAGTGCCTATTCACTCTCGCCTTGAAGATCCCCAAATTATAACAGTCTGGAAACAGATCGATCAGCTGATCGACCGATTTTGTGCATTTTAGATGTAGATCCAAACTTTTTTTTGAGAATTGTCTGACTATAGGTTCCTTGGAGAAAGTTGTACAGTATGACGAGTAGAATCCCCAGTTAAAGGGACCTACACCAATTTTGTTACATCCTGTATAAGGTGCTATTTATTATTGCCGAACAGATTGCCGTTGGGGTAGTAAAGTTCTTGAATGGCGATCGCGCACCGGAATCACACTCAACCTCTCGCTCGAAGCCGCTGGATGCGGGCAGCGCAGGACCGGTAGATTTTTCAAGAAATCCAAAACTTTTATTGAAATTTGAGTACATGTACCCTGAGGAAAGTTTTTCTTAATCATAATATAAAATATCAGAGATGTACTTATGAATATCTATACAGGGCTTCCCACGGCTATGCCACATGGAGGGAAAGTACCTTTAATATTGTAGATGGAACATTTTACTCAAAGAAGACATTATTATAATAATTTAAAAAACCATTTAAACTGCATTTATAGATTTTTAAGCTACTGCATAGATTTTATCGCGGGCTTTGATTAATCAAGAAATTCCGTAACGAAAATAAAACCTAACACCCCACGCTCGGACGAGTTCTAAAAAACTTACAGTGCCATCTATTAGCGATTTGCGGTACAAAAAGGACTTAGTAAATTTTACTGGTGTAACTTTCTTAGTGTTAATTTATTACATAAACATCCCGCGCCCCAAGGACTATATGGTACTGGTAAATACTGCATAAATAAACAAATAATAAATAATTATAACTGCATAAGTAAATAAAAAATGCTATGCAATAGCTTTACCGCGGTAGTCCCCGAGTGCCACACGTTTTTAAGCTATTGCATAGATTTTATCGCAGGCTTTGAGCGCGGGGACCGAATCCAGAAATTCCGTAACGAAGAAAAACCTGACGCTCGGTTGCCATGGCAACAATATCGGTTGTCAAAACAAACATATAAGAAGATTTGATCATTTTCGGAGAATAATAAAACTCTTTTCATAAACTGTATATACCTCCATATGACAAAAAAGATTTGATTATTTTTTATTTATCAAATGCAAAAAGATTTTATTTAAGACACAGCTGTTTGTATTTATAGAGATAGGTACAAAAAGATTTTATTCCTTAATTGGCTGTATAGTTCCAACTACCATTGCTTAAAAAAAAGTACAAAAAGATTTTATTCCATATTTGGCTGTATAGTTCCAACTACCATTGCTTAAAAAAAACAAAGATGTAAAAAAGCGCGGTTAAGCGAAAATAAATAATAAATATGAATGAACAAAGTGCATTTATTATTAATGAAGAAAGTAATGAAAGCGCGGTTAAGCGAAAATAAATAATAAATATGAATGAACAAAGTGCATTTATTATTAATGAAGAAAGTCACGAAAAAATAGTGAAAGAAAATGAGTGAGTACTCTATATACATACATTTTATTATTATCACAAATGCAGTATTAATTTTGAATTGAAAATATAATACTGCTATAAAGGTGACCTAAATTTTTGATATTAAAATGAGCGATATTAAAAGTAGCCCTCTTTTATACACACAAACACACACACGCGTATAGTTTAAATTCTCAATTTAGATTCTCAAAATATATATATATATATATATAAATATATATATATATATAAATAAATTCATTCTTCATTATGTATATAACAGAAACCATCAAACCAAGCACGTGTACTATTCAGTACCTTTGTTTTTGGTGTATAGATAATGCACATGAATGCCGCGCAGAGAAAGTATATATGATATTATATCTATATAAATGTACATCGCGCGAAATTCGATAATCACTTCTAAATATTGTTATTTATTTAATAAAAGAAAAAAATGTTTTCTTATCGGTCACCACGCTCAAAAAGTGTAACTTGAATTAATATCAAAGAAAAAGAAATATATATATATATTCTTTATTGCACACAGATATTTACATGAAAAACAATTAGAAAGGACATATACAAAGGTGGACTTATCTCTATAAGAGATCTCTTCCAGCCAACCTTACCGGGTGTTATGAGAATTTAAAGGACGGGGGGCAAACCTATGTGTACCTAAAATTAAATAAAATACTAAATATAATATAATGTAAACTAACCTGATCTACATAAATAATACATACCGATAGTAAATAATTTAATAATATACATAATACATACCTAAAAATAGAATATAATTACTATTTGTACTAAAATTAAATATATACAAATAAACTTACACGTTTTGTAGGGAAAGAAGATGCTCTTTAAGTTTGATTTTGAAAGAGTTAACAGAGGGGCAGTCGCGAATGTTGGCGGGTAATTTATTCCAGAGGTTCGCAGCTTCAACAGTGAACGAGTTGTAGAAGAATTTGGTATTGCAGCGGGGAACTACTAGAGTTTTGGTGACGCATAAACGTCTGGGTGGGGAAGGCACGGGTAGTAGGTGGAAACGGGAACGGAGATATTCAGGACAGGAAGGACATACTGCTACATGGTGGAAATACTGCATGAATAAAATAAATAAATAATTATAATTGCATAAGTTGATACAAAATGCTATGCAATAGCTTTACCGCGGCAGTCCCCGAGTGCCACACGTCTTTTTTTCTAATAATAACATGGTGGAACCGGGACGCTTGACCTTCCATGGTCAACCATGTAATTATTAAAAAATCTATGAATGCAGTTTAAATTGTTTTGTAAATTAAAATAATGTCTTCTTTCATTAAAATGTTCAATCTACAATATTCAAGGTACTTTCCCTCCATGTGGCATAGCCGTGGGACGCCCTGTATATATAAAATTCTCGTGTCACCGTGTTAGTTGCCATACTCCTCCGAAACGGCTGGACGGATTTCCATGAAATTTTCTCTGTATATTCGGTAGTTCTGAGAATACTTATAGAAATTGTTTCACCGGGATCTGAAACGCGGGAAACGGCTAGTTTTTTTTAATGAAAATCTCCGTCCTTCTGTCGCGGTACGCAGACTGGTGAGGGCCCTGGCAGAATATCAGCCTTATGGGCATTCACCTATAACATATGCTGAGCCAGGACCTTTTCACTGACCTGGCGCTTACTGCAAATTTAATGTTTTTTATTGTATTTATTAGTAAGTAGCCATAAGTTAGTCTTAGTGGGGTAACCTTCCTTTTTTATTTTAGTATTACCAACCTATTACTTATTGTTTTTTTGTGCCTGGTCGGTGAATAAACAGTTTATCTATCTATCTATGCTTCTGGTGCAGTCGGATAATAATAGATTTTTGGCTTCTACGTCTGCAACTCATATAATAGAAAGCAACGATGCATTTGTGGATAAAAACGCAAACAAACTTATATTCACTCTCGCCTCCATCGTAACAATATCGTCACTCGGCACCCCACCCGTTCAGCTACAGTTCGACGATGTCTATTCATTACTATTGAGCCGTTTAAAATGGCACCAACTTCAGATGGAAATACTGAAGACATTGTGAAAATGGAAGACTTCTCACTGAATAGAGGTGAATGATACATTTGTAAAGGAGACGACAGACGAAGTAGGCTATGTTGTTATGGCTGGCAAGGTTGTGCAATGTGGGCGGAATGTATTAATATTTTGTGTGACGGTATTACATGACAGGCTTGCGCGTAATATAATAGTGCTTTATCTATATTAGTTTACGAATGAAGCCGTCTCTAATACAGTTAAATATGTTCTATCTTATCAGCACATATACGTCCCTACCGAGGGGCTCGAGCCTACACTGAATTTGGGCGATGGGGCCTTAATCGTCCACGCGGGCCCAGTTGGTCGACTTCACACACAACCTTCGAGTTTCTTCGCAGGCGTGTGTAGGTTTCCTCACGATGTTTTCCTTCACCGTAAGAACGTCGGCTAAACGTTCATATGAAATCGAAATTCGAATACAGACAAAATTCATAATAAACATTTGATAATAAGTAAGTAGTTGTGTGCTGAACACAAACTGAACACAAAAAAATTTAAGCCGCTAATTTAATTCGTACCCACCTTTGATTTCGTTATTGTTGGTTAATGTCGTGTATTTAAGTATAATAATATTATTTCATACTTTTGAGTAAATTTCATTCTGAAATAGTTTTTCAGTTTTTTTTTAATTTTATTTTATTAAAAAATTGAGTGCGTTTGACTACATCTCATTTGATGGTAAGTGACGATGTAGTCAAGGATGGTATACGCAAACTCAATTAAAGCCTATGCAATGTCGCCTTGAGGATCCCCAAATTGTAAGAGATCCGTGATTGAAATCATAACTAAAGCCTCAGTCACACACAGCGAGTTCTCGAGGCGAGTAGACAAGTACGCACAACGAGAACTCGCTGTGTGTCACAGGCTATTCGCTGCGAGTAAATCCACTCGCCGCGAGTGGAACCGACCATGTTCAATTTACCTCGCTGCGAATGCGCACTCGTCGCGAAAAATCGCTGTGAGTAGTAATTTCGCTCCGCGCGCCGCTCTCGACTGCACGCCCGTGCCACAGCTCACTTACTCAGTGGGAAGATACGTATATACGACGAGTCAACTGAAAAAAAACCCCTAAAGTGGGGAAATTACCATATAATAAATATAAACTTCTTGTTGGATAAGGAATATTATTCAATTGACGAATTTTTAAAAATGAAATACTGATATACTTCATGTATTGATTTCAATTTACTTTTGACATTTAGATTTTTGTAATTTGACATTTTTTTTTGTTAATTTGTAAATATAATTTTTGACAATCACCTCAGCATTGACATATTTTATAATTTGACATGTATATTTTATGAATTTGTGTCGTGTGATGAAAAAATCTAATCTAATCTAATTTGCTTTGCTAACTCGCTCATGCAAAATGATGACACTGCTAGACGTGCGCGACGAATTGACGATATTTTTATCCTTAGGGCATCAACAGTCTGCTGTAATTCCTCTGTAAATGAAATTTTCCTGCTATGAACGCCAACCGAATGCACTGTAGGTAGAAATTCACGATAGTCACACTCTCTATGTGTAACAGGCAGGCAGCGAGTTCTTGCTACGAGTTGTTCTCGCGGCGAGTTTATTCGTCGTTAGAACTCGCTGCGTGTGACTCTGCCTTAGGAATTGACGTATCGTTATCGAAAAGAAATCGTTTTTTTATCGTTTCCTGAAAATTTTGTTTAACGACTTTTGCTTATACATTAGATTTGAAAAATGATCAAGATTTTGTATGAAAATTTACGTAGGCTTGGAACCTTGCCATATAAAATAAAAAACCGGCCAAGTGCGAGTTGGACACGCGGTATGAGGGTTCCGTACCACACCTCTCCACACAACTATGACAATACCTATTCACATGACAAACAAGAAACAAACGCGAGCAACAGAAAAATACTACTAGCGCTATCTAGTGGTGTTTTATCGAAATTTTTTCGGTAAGTGACGTTATTATACCACTTTATTTTCAATTGATAGAATTCTTATAGGTTTTCATGTAATCTACAAGCAATGAACTATATTTTGTATTTTTTTACAAAATTTTAGGCTCAGTAATTTCGGAGATCAGGGGAGAGGGGGAATGGTCAATTTTTGTCTTCTTTCATGTATAAAATCAAAACTATTTATTTTACAATATTAACAAAAATATATTTGAGATTCTCATAACGAGCCCTTTCATTTGATATATGACACTGTATAAGGTTTGCAAATATTTTTTTTAATTTCCTATTTTTTCCCCGAAAATTATTATCAAAATTATTTATTATTTATTTTTATTATTATATTATTTTTAAAAAAATATTTATTTATTTTGCACATTTGTGTTTGGGTCATAGGATTACACCTCCTACCAAATTTTACCTGATTTGGTCCAGTAGATTAAGAGCAAATTGGCTGTGACAGACGCACGGACAGACAGACAGAGCACGGGTTCCGTTTTTTTGTTGTTGTACGGAACCCTAAAAATAAGAATATAAAAGAATTAGACTTAAACGGCTATAGTTTACCATGAAGACGGCTACCATGAAGTGCACGCGAGTAACAGATGTACTCGTATATATAGAAGGCGATTTCGGGAAACTTTCGAAAAATTATTGTTCATTTTTCGAGCAAAGAAATTCGGACGATTCAAATGTTTACATCATTAAAACAAAAGAATACTAAGTAACTAAAACTGTAAAGACTACTAATTAGAACTATTGACTTTTATTACTACTAAAACTACCTGCTTATAAAGTTAATTAATAAGATATTAAGATAAAAGAAAGTGCAGAGCTAATATTCAGGGTCTAACTAGTTACAAACTAGCGTGGCCTGAGAGAGAACTTTATTTGTTACCCGACTGTTCAAAAAGGAGCGTCATGTTTTCGGGTGCATGTATATGTGTATGTATGTATGTATGTGTTTATGTATGTCAATTTCTTTGGCTGATCTCTCGTATCCTAAAAGGCTTGATCGCATTAAACATTTTTGCCTTTGTATAATTACTTACTTAAAAAAAGAGCGTCGGTGGCGTAACTACTAGGGCGTCCGCCTCCTGTCCGGGAGGTCGTAGTTGGAATCCTGCCACGTACCAATGTGATTTTTAATTTAGATTTCATATGTACGATTATCCGACGCTCTTACGATGAAGGAAAACATCGTGAGTAAACCTGCACACGCCTGCGAAGAAACTCGAAGGTTGTGTGTGAAGTCGACCAACCAGCACTGGGCCCGCGTGGTCGACTAAGGCCCGATCGCCCTAATTCAGGGTAGGCTCGAGCCCCTCGGTGCTGATATGATGAAATTATACTGACATTAATTTTAAGATCGTTACTAACACAATGTGTATTATGTTATGTGCGGAACTTCATCAAACGAACGCGTAAAGGAAACTCCTCATCACAACCGCAACCACTAAACCACCACATCTCTTCCAGACTCCCAGAGCTCGGTGAGAAGGCAGCGGCGCCCGCGTCGCCCACGACAACCGAGCAGCCGCTGGACCTTAGCGCGAAGTCCACCTCCAGCACCAGCGGGACGCCTCCTCCTGACAGCAAGAGCCTCGACAATGCCAGGTGAGATTCACCTTTCATCTCATCTCATAGTTGTGTTAGGCGGTATCGCTGTTATATAAGGTGTAACAAAATTACCTGAAACTATTTTAACTGGTGCTTCTACCCATGAAACTGAACAACTTTCCCCATGGAACCCATAGTCAAATCGCAAAAAAAAAATTGCTGTCCCATACTAACTCGATCAGCTGATCAGCCAACTTAGTATGGGAAGTTCAATTATTTTTTTTGAGATTTTACTATGGGTTCCATGGGGAAAGTTGTTCAGTTTCATGGGTAGAAGCACCAGTAAAATAGTTTCAGCATTTTTTTTAGACCTTATATAATCTTCTTTCATTCGACCTTGTTTTCATCTATTTCTTCTTTTACGCATCCGCTGTCAATATCATTCAAAAACCAAAAAAATATCATCATCAGCTCCTAATATAATAAATTTAATAAATTCGTATTTTGATACTTTTTAAAAACAACTGGGTCTTATTTCTGTAATTAAATAATATTAACTACATGTCCATGATGGAGTTAAAACTCTACGCCGTATATCAACATATCTCCTACTCCTTTCGTCGTGCTACAGCTGCCGAACGTACTGCGCTGTCCTTGATCGGTTCATGCCCAGTTTATTTCTGATTCCTGGACATTTACACAAATTTTTATTTCTGATTCCAGGACATTTACACAAATTTTTATTTGTGTTTCCTGGAAATTTACACAAATTTTTATTTCTGATTTCTGGACATTTACACAAAATTTTCTTTCTGATTCCTGGATATTTACACAAATTTTTATTTCTGATTCTTGGACATTTACACAAATTTTTATTTGTGATTTCTGGTAATTTAAACAAATTTTTATTTCTTATTCCTGGACGTTTACACAAATTTTTATTTCTGATTCCTGGACATTTACACAAAAAGTTTCGTTAGGAGTAGTATAATGCTCTTGTTGATGTCTTTTCCATGGCTATTTTGTGAGACATAGCATTTCGATTGGGCTGATGTCTTTTCTACGTCAGTTTTGATTCTTTAGACTGTGGTTTCATTAGGCTTAGTATAGTGTTCTCATTGATATCTTTTTGTGACTATTTCGTTAAGCGTTACAACATATCTACCGCGTTAATGTCTTTTCTATGACTGTTTTGTTCGGCGTAGTGTGCTGGACTTGTTGATGTCTTTTCTATGTTTTTTTTTTGTTTGACGTAGCATATCTATTGCGTTGAAGTCTTTTGTACAACAGTTTGAATTTTTTAAACTATAAGCTTGGTCGAGGCTGGCAACTAACTTATTCTTTCAATGACTAAATTTTTATTAGTTGAAAAATTTTGGTATATTTTAAGTTAACCAGTAGATAATAAACAATAACCTAAATTACTAGCTGTGGCCCGCGGCTTCGCCCCCATGGATATCAAGAGTGAGCAGTGTTTTTAGCCTTTGTCCATCCTGAAATTCCATTCGAACTATTGGTGAAATATTTTTTTTTAAATCGGATGAGTAGTTTCGAAGATAATCTCCTACACACAAACATACAAAATTTAGTTCTTTATTATATGGATTATTTTATTGCTGTAGAAAAAACCCTTTTATTTTAATGGTCTATCTATAATGTATTGATTAAAGCCATTGCAATAAGCCCAAACACGATACCTCTATCGTAAGTTGGTAAGAAGTTGGGGGATCCTGCAGATTCTCGGTGATGCTGCATCAGGTCAAGATTACCAAGTGTTGTAATCGGTCGTCAATACGTATGCAAATTATTCATTTAATTCGGCGTCTTAAAGTGGATGAACATCACGTTCAAATATACTCCGTTACAATAGTACATTACTGCAGCGGCCAGCAAAAGAGGCGTTGATGGACGAACGTGTAAATGTGGGCCGAGAAGAAGCCGAGGCACACATACGTAAGTCCATCAAGTCCTAGTTGTGGCCAAGGCTAGTATTATAGTACTTTTCTCAAACAATGCGCGAAAAATTAACACTAAGTAGTACCTAGGCAGAGCATTTTATTTGAAAAAAATAGTTGTTGAATTAGTACATTACTGCAGCGGCCAGCAAAAGAGGAATTGATGGACGAACGTGTAAATGTGGGCTGAGGCGAAGCCAAAACGCAAAAACTGCCAGGCTGATTTTTAATGAATTTTAGTATGGTGATTCTTTATACCCCGGGATAACATATAGGATATTTTTAACCTGGAAAATTCAAGAGTTCCCGTGGGAAAATTCAAAACCTCCACGCGTACCAAGTCGTGGGCACAGCTAGTTTTAAATATGCCACTTACTCATACCTATTATTATGTGATGGAATTCATTGATAACGCGTAATTGGTACGAATTAAGGCCGCACGTTCATTAATTACACTTTTAAAAAATAATTAATTAAAAATGGTAATTGCCTACAACATTTTAATAAAATTATAATGAAAAAAAAACAAAATTATTTTTTTTAAAAAAAGCCCGCGACGGGTGTTAAAACTTGATTGAAAAAGGATTAAATATTTTTTTTAAGTCCCCCGACTAGAGGGAAATAAAACGCGAAAAACGAATTTGAAAAATCTGTCGGAGGATTACATCGCCCTTTCTTTTCCAATTTTCAGTTTAAATGAAGTTGTTGTTGTAGTTATTGTTAGGCGCGGGCTGGTTTCCGCAACCAGGCGACCACTGCGTCAATTTTGCGTTTTTTTTCACTGCCAGCCCAGCTCCTCCAAGAAGCCCAGTAGCCCTGTAGATTGCCGACGACTTCCTGGAGCGACCTGGGCTCACCGAGGTGCACGACCCTGTACCACACCCTGGACACTTCATACAGCGGGCCAGAAATGACATTTCAAATTAACGAATGACGGAACAAACAAAATGGCGGCGAAATCCTATACGTTCGACAACCAAACTGTAACCAATCTGTATCAATCTGGATGATGAGGGGATGAGGTCGCAATCTAGAGAGCGGCAGGGAGTGTCCATACTATATATTAGTACTAATATATATACTTTGCCTATACTGTGCTAGCTCCTTGCAATCCAGTAGGATGTGGGCAGCAGTCTCCTCAGCCTCCATGCACGCTCTGCATAGTGGGCTGTCGGTGATACCTACAGCGAATAGGTGTTTATTGAAAGCTTGCGTAGCTGAGCTCTCCAAGTCTTAGGAGCTTCCTAGATAGGCCAGGGTTAGTTGTCGGCAGGGCCAACCTCGCCTGCCTGCAGGTTCCCAAACCAGACCAATTTAAATATAGTTTACATTGGTCAAAAACTACAAAAATTTAAATACTGAATTAGTCAAACTTATAAAATGGTATATATTCAATTATACTAATCGTTGGTACCGTTTAACCTAACCAGAGGTGCCGGGTTCAAATCCGGACGGCCAATAAGTTTTCGAAACTTACGTACATATACTCACCGATTGCTTTAACGGTGAAGGAAAACATCGTGAGGAAACCTGCACACACCTGCGAAGAAACTCGAAGGTTGTGTGTGAAGTCGACCAACCCGCACTGGGCCAACGTGGTCGAGGTCGACTAAGGCCCGATCGCCCTAAATCAGGGTAGGCTCGAGCCCCTTGGTGGGGACGTATATGATCTGATATGATGGTATCGTTTGCTATCACTAGATTGCAGTCGTTATACCGCGTCAGCGATAGGCTGCTCTTTTTTTTCACAATTGGTAAGCCCTTGCCATCATCTCACATGATGATAAGTGACGATGATGCCGAAGTTGGAAGCGGGCTTACCAAGATTCCCAACGGAATGGAGAACTGGCTATCTTTTCTTCAAGCCGGAACACATCTATGCTGTAAACATTTATTTTTGACGGCAAGCTTAGATAAGATGGTGGTAGCTAGTCAGGTGGGCTTAGAAAATGCCCTTCCACCAACCAAACCGAGCCTTACAAAGTTAGACTCCTCCGGGAATCGAACCCGCAACCTCCTTATGTGAAGCTAATGGACTGAACCATTACGCCACGGAGGTGGTTAAACTACTGACAGTGGAGTTTTCACTGAACTTAAAACCTCCACCAATGGGGACTTACCCCTCGTGTGTATGTATGTCTTATCGCGCAGTATAACTGTGCAGTGGTATAACTTAGTTTTTCTGAGTTCGGAAAGAAACCCAGCGGGAGACATTATAGGTCTTTTTACCCGACTGCGCCAAAAGAAGGGTTATGTTTTTCGAGTGTATGTATGTATGTATGTTTATTTCTTTGCATGCCCTGTAGTAGCCTAAACGGCTTTATGGATTTTGGAGTGCGAGGTGTCGTTAGATTCGTCGTGATCCCGTGAGTGACATAGGGCACATTTTTACCCGACGAGCCAATAAGAGGTTATTTCTTTATTTGGCACGTTCTGTAGCCTTAACGGCTTGATAGATTTTGGAGTGCGAGGTGTCTTTGCATTTGTCTTGATCCCGTTAGTGACATAGGGCACATTTTTACCCGACGAGCCAATAAGAGGTTTTTTCTTTATTTGGCACGCTCTGTAGCCTAAACGGCTTGATAGATTTTGGAGTGCGAGGTGTCTTTGCATTTGTCTTGATCCCGTTAGTGACATAGGGCACATTTTTACCCGACGAGCCAATAAGAGGTTATTTCTTTATTTGGCACGCTCTGTAGCCTAAACGGCTTGATAGATTTTGGAGTGCGAGGTGTCTTTGCATTTGTCTTGATCCCGTTAGTGACATAGGGCACATTTTTACCCGACGAGCCAATAAGAGGTTATTTCTTTATTTGGCACGCTCTGTAGCCTAAACGGCTTGATAGATTTTGGAGTGCGAGGTGTCTTTGCATTTGTCTTGATCCCGTTAGTGACATAGGGCACATTTTTACCCGACGAGCCAATAAGAGGTTATTTCTTTATTTGGCACGCTCTGTAGCCTAAACGGCTTGATAGATTTTGGAGTGCGAGGTGTCTTTGCATTTGTCTTGATCCCGTGAGTGACATAGGGCACATTTTTACCCGACGAGCCAATAAGAGGTTATTTCTTTATTTGGCACGCTCTGTAGTCTAAACGGCTTGATAGATTTTGGAGTGCGAGGTGTCTTTGCATTTGTCTTGATCCCGTTAGTGACATAGGGCACATTTTTACCCGACGAGCCAATAAGAGGTTATTTCTTTATTTGGCACGCTCTGTAGCCTAAACGGCTTGATAGATTTTGGAGTGCGAGGTGTCTTTGCATTTGTCTTGATCCCGTTAGTGACATAGGGCACATTTTTACCCGACGAGCCAATAAGAGGTTATTTCTTTATTTGGCACGCTCTGTAGCCTAAACGGCTTGATAGATTTTGGAGTGCGAGGTGTCTTTGCATTTGTCTTAATCCCGTGAGTGACATAGGGCACATTTTTACCCGACGAGCCAAAAAAAAGGCTATTTCTTTATTTGGCACGCTCTGTAGTCTAAACGGCTTGATAGATTTTGGAGTGCGAGGTGTCTTTGCATTTGTCTTGATCCCGTTAGTGACATAGGGCACATTTTTACCCGACGAGCCAAAAAAAAGGCTATTTCTTTATTTGGCACGCTCTGTAGTCTAAACGGCTTGATAGATTTTGGAGTGCGAGGTGTCTTTGCATTTGTCTTGATCCCGTTAGTGACATAGGGCACATTTTTACCCGACGAGCCAAAAAAAGGCTATTTCTTTATTTGGCACGCTCTGTAGTCTAAACGGCTTGATAGATTTTGGAGTGCGAGGTGTCTTTGCATTTGTCTTGATCCCGTTAGTGACATAGGGCACATTTTTACCCGACGAGCCAATAAGAGGTTATTTCTTTATTTGGCACGCTCTGTAGCCTAAACGGCTTGATAGATTTTGGAGTGCGAGGTGTCTTTGCATTTGTCTTAATCCCGTGAGTGACATAGGGCACATTTTTACCCGACGAGCCAATAAGAGGTTATTTCTTTATTTGGCACGCTCTGTAGCCTAAACGGCTTGATAGATTTTGGAGTGCGAGGTGTCTTTGCATTTGTCTTGATCCCGTTAGTGACATAGGGCACATTTTTACCCGACGAGCCAATAAGAGGTTATTTCTTTATTTGGCACGCTCTGTAGCCTAAACGGCTTGATAGATTTTGGAGTGCGAGGTGTCTTTGCATTTGTCTTAATCCCGTGAGTGACATAGGGCACATTTTTACCCGACGAGCCAATAAGAGGTTATTTCTTTATTTGGCACGCTCTGTAGCCTTAACGGCTTGATAGATTTTGGAGTGCGAGGTGTCTTTGCATTTGTCTTGATCCCGTTAGTGACATAGGGCACATTTTTACCCGACGAGCCAAAAAAAAGGCTATTTCTTTATTTGGCACGCTCTGTAGCCTAAACGGCTTGATAGATTTTGGAGTGCGAGGTGTCTTTGCATTTGTCTTGATCCCGTTAGTGACATAGGGCACATTTTTACCCGACGAGCCAATAAGAGGTTATTTCTTTATTTGGCACGCTCTGTAGCCTAAACGGCTTGATAGATTTTGGAGTGCGAGGTGTCTTTGCATTTGTCTTAATCCCGTGAGTGACATAGGGCACATTTTTACCCGACGAGCCAAAAAAAAGGCTATTTCTTTATTTGGCACGCTCTGTAGTCTAAACGGCTTGATAGATTTTGGAGTGCGAGGTGTCTTTGCATTTGTCTTGATCCCGTTAGTGACATAGGGCACATTTTTACCCGACGAGCCAAAAAAAAGGCTATTTCTTTATTTGGCACGCTCTGTAGTCTAAACGGCTTGATAGATTTTGGAGTGCGAGGTGTCTTTGCATTTGTCTTGATCCCGTTAGTGACATAGGGCACATTTTTACCCGACGAGCCAAAAAAAGGCTATTTCTTTATTTGGCACGCTCTGTAGTCTAAACGGCTTGATAGATTTTGGAGTGCGAGGTGTCTTTGCATTTGTCTTGATCCCGTTAGTGACATAGGGCACATTTTTACCCGACGAGCCAATAAGAGGTTATTTCTTTATTTGGCACGCTCTGTAGCCTAAACGGCTTGATAGATTTTGGAGTGCGAGGTGTCTTTGCATTTGTCTTAATCCCGTGAGTGACATAGGGCACATTTTTACCCGACGAGCCAATAAGAGGTTATTTCTTTATTTGGCACGCTCTGTAGCCTAAACGGCTTGATAGATTTTGGAGTGCGAGGTGTCTTTGCATTTGTCTTGATCCCGTTAGTGACATAGGGCACATTTTTACCCGACGAGCCAATAAGAGGTTATTTCTTTATTTGGCACGCTCTGTAGCCTAAACGGCTTGATAGATTTTGGAGTGCGAGGTGTCTTTGCATTTGTCTTAATCCCGTGAGTGACATAGGGCACATTTTTACCCGACGAGCCAATAAGAGGTTATTTCTTTATTTGGCACGCTCTGTAGCCTTAACGGCTTGATAGATTTTGGAGTGCGAGGTGTCTTTGCATTTGTCTTGATCCCGTTAGTGACATAGGGCACATTTTTACCCGACGAGCCAATAAGAGGTTATTTCTTTATTTGGCACGCTCTGTAGCCTTAACGGCTTGATAGATTTTGGAGTGCGAGGTGTCTTTGCATTTGTCTTGATCCCGTTAGTGACATAGGGCACATTTTTACCCGACGAGCCAATAAGAGGTTATTTCTTTATTTGGCACGCTCTGTAGCCTTAACGGCTCGATAGATTTTGGAGTTCGAGGTGTCGTTGGATTTGTCTTGATCCCGTGAGTGACATAGGACAATACATTTTTACACAACTGACCAAAAAAATTGGGGTTAAGTTTATATGCAGTCAGGTTTTCAATTTTGAAAGAACTTATTTAAGGTTATTTCGCAGTTACCTATGCCTATATCAAAGTATATATATTAGAACTGGCCACCTTGTAAGCAATTATTCTAACTCTATTAATAATTACTAACAAGATCTTCATTTTGGGGTTCCGTACCCAAAGGGTAAAAACGGGACCCTATTACTAAGACTCCGCTGTCCGTCCGTCTGTCTGTCAATCTGTCCGTCTGACACCAGGCTGTATTTAATGAACCGTGATAGCTAGACAGTTGAAATTTTCACAGATGATGTATTTCTGTTGCCGCTTTAACAACAAATACTAAAAACGCTAAACACGTTAAAAAAACCGAATTCCATCGCAACAACTTAGTACATTTTTGCATTTTTATTTTTGGTTTTTGTTAATTTTCTAATAAAGTACTTCACCGATTTTGATAAAATTTATACCGGACCACACGGAAAGCACTAGCTTTCAAATAAAAAAAGAATCATAAAAATCGGTTCTCCCAGTCAAAAGTTCTGAGGTAAAACACATTAAAAAATACAGTCGAATTGAGAACCTCCTCCTTTTTGGAAATCGGTAGAAAATTAGAAAAGTAAAAGTCTCCATACAAAACACGTGTTTTTTTTAAACGTAAAGAAACTAGCGCCATCTAGTATGATGGTACGGAACCCTTTGTGCGTGGTTCTGACTCGCACTTTACCGGTTTTTTTTAAATTCCCATCTCATATTCAAACGATGACACTTCACTCATCTATGACACCCAACGCTATTCCATCAAGGCGTCCACATGAGCTGTCAAAAGTTCATCGACCCCAAACATTACAAAGTTTCATTTTCATAGTTTAATGGGAGCATTCACACCACCATTGTTTTAGTAATCTGAGTCCCATAATTCAATAGGAAGTGTATTACGGTGGGTTATGGGCCATATGGTCAATATACGAGCTTCGCTTTGACCACAGTGGATTGGTAATGGGTTTCCTACAAATATTGCATTTTGAATTGTAAATGTGAGGTCAGTTTATGGTGCTGCTGCATGCTGTATAGGTTAAGGAAATGTTTCGTTTTAACCCCAGAGTAGTCGCGTCTTTTCGTGAAACATCAGTGGTCGCGTGGGAAGTATTTTACCGCCCATATTAAAATGCATTTTTTAACACAGTGGTTTAAAATCTTATAAATGTTTAAAAAACATCATAAGCTAGACGGAACAGTAATATTCATTCAAGAAATTTTATAATTTTTTTTAAACTAAACCACTTGGAAAGAAGATTTGACCTTTTTAGTTTATAAAATAATAAACATTGCTTGCCGAGAGCGGCAACATGCTCAAAGCGCGAGCACTCTAGGGTTTGTTTACTTTATAAAAACAAGTATGACCTTCACATCTTTTCTTCTTATCACTAGTTTTAATTAAGTCTTCTGCACATCTCTTCTTCTTATCGCTAGTTTCAATTGAGTCTTCTTCACATCTTTTCTTCTTATTACTAGTTTTAATTGAGTCTTCTTCACATCTTTTCTTCTTATTACTAGTTTAAATTGAGTCTTCTTCACATCTCTTCTTCTTATCGCTAGTTTCAATTGAGTCTTCTTCACATCTTTTTTTCTAATCACAAGTTTTAATTGAGTCGTCTTCACATCTTTTCTTCTTATCACTAGTTTTATTTGAGTCTTCCTCACATCTTTTTTTCTAATCACAAGTTTTAATTGAGTCTTCTTCACATCTTTTCTTCTTATCACTAGTTTTAATTGAGTCTTCCTCACATATTTTTCTAATCACAAGTTTTAATTGAGTCTTCTTCACATCTTTTCTTCTTATTACTAGTTTTAATTGAGTCTTCTTCACATCTTTTCTTCTTATCACTAGTTTTATTTGAGTCTTCTTCACATATTTTCTTCTTATCACTAGTTTTAATTGAGTCTTCTTTACATGTTTTCTTCTTATCACTAGTTTTAATTGAGTCTTCTTTACATGTTTTCTTATTATCACTAGTTTTAATTGAGTCTTTCTCACATCTTTTTTCTAATCACAAGTTTTAATTGAGTCTTCTTCACATCTTTTTCTTCTTTTCACTAGTTTTAATTGCGTCTTCTTCACATCTTTTATTCTTATCACAATTTTTAATTTTTTGATTGTAGTTGTGTTAGCATTCATAATATTTCTATTACTTAGGACATCTACCCCGCAAAAAACTTTGATCGCATTTTGCCTTCCCATGCAACAGCACACAGACATGAGACACGGTTAACTTAGTGGTAGTTGGAGAATATTTCGATAGATTATTAAAATAGCATGCGATTCATCCGCGAAACTAGAATAATTACAATTGGGGCAACTATCCTGGTTTTACCCTACTTATAGCGCCTGAATAAACTAGTTATCGTGACCAAAAAAATGATAATGGAAATGGCTGAGCAAGATAGAAAATGAAAATAGGTACTATTTGTACTCATGACAATTATGCAAAAACTAACCAAATAATCGGTTGCGTTATGGAGCAACGCCCAATAGTAGTAGGAATAGCGAGAGTTCTGGACCAGAATCCCAACCCCCTGCGCCTACTTAGAGACATTTACAAAAAAAATATTTTTGAAGTGAAAACGTCTTTAGGCGCGTTGGGCTTTTTTGAGATGGGAAAAACAGTTGAACTCGCGACACTGTAATGTAATCGCAACCGTACCAGGAACACTCGCAGGGTCAAAACTTTGACAACCTAGTCGTTCGGCAGAAACAATTAGAGAGTCAAAACTGTAAAAGAGTTTTCATATCTGTCGGCACTCCCAGAGTGGTTAGGTTTTTTTTATTCATGTCAGCTCATATTATACGTCCCCACAGAGGGGCTCCAGCATATCTTGTATAAGGGCGATCGGGCCTTAGTCGACCACGCGGGCTCAGTGCGGGTTGGTCGACGTTACAAACAACTTTCGAGGTTCTTCGCAGGTGTGTGCAGGTTTCCTCACGATGTTTTCCTTCATCGTAAGAGCGTCGGTTTATATGGATAAACGTACATATCAAAATTTGAAAAAACGTTGGTACTAGTACGTGACAAGATTCGAACCACGACCTCACAGCAGAACTAGCCGTTACGCCACATTTTAGGTGTTTTATTTAAGTTGTTTTAGGTGTTTAATTTTAGGTATTTTAAATGTTTCATTTTAGCTAGTTTAGGTGTTTTATTTAAGGTATTTTAGGTGTTTAATTTTAGGTATTTTAAGTGTTTCATTTTAGCTAGTTTAGGTGTTTTATTTAAGGTATTTTAGGAGATTAATTTTAGGTATTTTAAGTGTTTCATTTTAGCTAGTTTAGGTGTTTTATTTAAGGTATTTTAGGAGATTAATTTTAGGTATTTTAAGTGTTTCATTTTAGCTAGTTTAGGTGTTTTATTTTAGCTATTTTATTTTTATTTTATTTGAGTTGTTTTAGGCATTGAAATTTGTGTTTGTTCTGATTTAACATACAGTTTCTTTGGGAAAGTTGTTCGTTATCACGAGTACATGCATGTCTTTTGTTATCAAGAACTAATAAAAAGTCACCCTATACAGGGTGTAACAAAATTGGTGTAGGTCTCGTTTATGGGGCTTCTACTCATCATACAACTTTTGTTCTACGACTTTGCTGAAAACGTAAAAATTTTTTTTTACTCTTCATACAAATCGATCAGCTGATCGACCGATTTTGTGCATTTTAGTATGGAGGGTCCATTTTTTTTTTGAGAATTGACTAAGAGTTCCTTGGAGAAAGTTGTTCAGTATGACGAGTAGAACCCTCAGTTAACGGGACCTACACCAATTTTGTGACAACCTGTATAAACACTGAAGACAGTGAAAATAATTAGTTCATCTTGTGCACAGTCTACGTCACAGAATTAAAAGTCAAGGAACTTTATCTAGAAGCCAACGCACTACAAATTCAACGGAATGCATTGCAAAAGGAATTGCACTGCAATTTATCGTTTTCAGGCAAACATGGATAAGACACATGTGTATTAAGATGACTTGATGTTGAATCACTTTTTTCTTTTTAAACACTTTTTTATTTGCTTTTGTTAATTTTGAATTTATCTTTAAAACAGTTGTCTCTGTCTTTTTCTTTACGTGTAAAGAGTAAAGACAATAACCACACTTTTACACTTTTTCTATGGTTTTTCGTTTCAATTAAATAATAACATTACTTACTTTTTATTATCATAACAAATATTTTTGTATATTTTCTTAAATTTATATACTTCAAAATATTAGTCATATAACTAGAGTTGAAAGGGACGGTGTGGCCTATATTTGTTTTTTTTTAATATCTAGCCAAATTGCTCAATCGTGTTTCTAATAGCTTTTGACTTAATCAACATTAACGGTATTTTTTTCAACATTGGGTTTTCTATCCTTTAGGAGTAATTGACGTTAAAATAACGAAAATCTATAATTTTACCGCCTTAAAGTTTGTCAAAAACCACCTAGCTACAACTTGCCTATTATACGGTGATGGCATGGTGGCGGTCAACATCTGAAAGGCATTTTATAATTCGTAATGGTTAGTCCATTCGCTTCACGCGCGGAGGTCGTGGGTTCCATTCCCGGCGGTGTCAACTTTGTAAGACTCGGTTTGGTTCGTGGTAGGGGCATTTTCATGGCCCGCCTGGCCACAGATTACTAATTAGTTACCTGGCTAGCTACCACCATCTCATCTAAGTCTTGCCGCCAAACATCAGTGTTAACAGCATTGATGTGTTCCGACTTGAAGATAAGATAGCTAGTTCCCCATTGCGTTTGGGAATCTTGGTAAGACCGCTTTCATCTTCGGCATTATCGTCACTTACCATCACGTGAGATGATGCCAAGGGCTTATAAATTCAACTTCAGTTTTTGTATCATCATATCAGCCGAAAGAAGTACGTTGCTGGAGAAAGGCCTCCCCCAGGGATTTCCACAAATACCGGTCCTGCGCTGCCCTCATCCAGCGGCTTCTCACGACCATCACCAGGTCGTCGGTCCACCCGGTGGGAGGCCTGCCTACGCAACGTCTTTCGGTGCGCGGTAGCCACTCCTTTTTTATGGTTTAGTTTAAATCTTGCGATTACATAAATCGCCTTCTACAATGAATTAATGACTTAAAAACCGGCTAAGTGCGAGTCAGAACCGCACACCAAAGGTTCCGCACCATCATACTAGATGGCGCTAGTTTCTTCAAGTTTAAAAAAACACGTTTTTGTATAGAGATTTTCACTTTTTGTAATTTTACAACAGAAATACATCATCTGTAAAAATTTCTACTGTCTAACTATGACGGTTCATGAAATACAGCCTGGTGTCAGACGGACAGATAGACAGACAGACGGACGGACAGCGGAGTCTTAGTAATAGGGTCCCGTTATTACCCTTTGGGTACGAAACCACAAAAATGAACTGAACACATTGGTACAAGGTCGATGCTAATACAACTTTATATCTGTATGGTACGTTTATCCGACGCTCTTACGATGAAGGAAAACATCGCAAGGAAACCTGCACACGCCTGCAAAGAAACTCGAAGGTTGTGTGTGAAGTCAACTAACCCGCACTGGGCCCGCGTGGCCGACTAAGGCCCGCTAGTTCAGGGTAAGCTCGAGCCCCTCGGTGGGGACGTATTCATATGATGATGTCTATGGTTTTATAAACTAGATTAGGTACTAATGTTTCGAAGAGTGATTCTAATAACTTTTGGGATTCATAAAAATTTAAAACCCGAATGCGTTAACACTTAACCCCCCTTTTTGGCCAGTCAGGTAAAAATGTATCCTATGTCACTCACGGGTTCAAGACGAATCTAATGATACCTCATACGCTAAAATCCTTAAAGCCGTTCAGGCTGCAGTAGCAGTGAACATAAAAATCTACATACGTACATACATACACTCGAAATAACCTAACAACCCTCCTTCTGAGGCAGTCGGGTAAATACCCAAATATTTAGGGTTCCGTAGTCTCTGCGACCTTCTGTCTGTCCTTGCATCATAGACAGGTACGATATAACTCATAATTTTTAAACCAAATCGTATAAAATTTGGCACAAAATAGTTTAGATGAGATCTCCATTTTCGTAAATGCATATAGGTAATTTGAAAAAATATACATTTTAAATTTTTTAGGGGTTTTAGTTTTTATATTTTAGATTTTTTATATGATGAATTGATGATGATGATGATGAAGAGCGTCAGTGGCGTGCCGGGGTAGGGCCACTACCTCCAGTCCGGGAGGTCGTGGTTTGAATCCTGTCTCGTACCAATGTGTTTTCGAATTTTGATTTCATATGTACGTTAATTCGAGGCTGTTACGGTGAAGGAAAATATCGCGAGGAAATTAGAGCAACCTGCACACGCCTGCGAAGAAACTTGAAGGTTTATGTGTAAAGTCGACCAACCCGCATTGGGCCCGCGTGGTCGAGTAAGGCCCGATCGCCCTAATTCAGGGTAGGCTCGAGCCCCTCGGTGGGGATGTAAATGAAAGAATACCCCATATGTAAAAGAAGACAATGTCATCATATTCTGTGTGATATAACTCGAATCGATACTGCATAAATTCATTCGCCCTATCTGGGTCGCACCAAAACAAATAAAAAACTACGATCTACCAGTGCAATGCCCTATCACCCCGCCACACGATAACACTCCTTAATGCATGCAGATAAAGCTCAAAATAGAATGCGAGGACACGCAAAAACAAGAAAGTAAAACGTTAAGATGAAATTGAAGAATGGGACATCTCAAGCCAATTGAGACTTTAACTTTGGGGAAATAAAGTTCGATTTTGCATCGGATTCGTGGCGGGGAATAAAAGTGTATGGGCTATAAAGATACGTACGGTTCTGTTTTAGGGTTCCGTCACAAGGAACCCCTTTTGTGAGGCTGTCATGCATGTCTGTGGGGAACGGGGACTAAGCTCCCGAGCTTAACGATATGCAAAACACTGAATTTTCAGGCTTATTATTGACCCTAAAATTACCTATTCCAAGCATATACAGGGTGTAAAAAAATGGTGAAGGACTCGTTAACTGGGGCTTCTACTCATCATACTGAACAACTTTCGCCAAGGAACCCTTAGTCAATTTGCAAAAAAAAATGCACAAAATTGGTCAATCAGCTGATCGTTTTGTATAAAGAGTTCCATTTTTTATTGCGATTTCAGCAAACTTTGTTCAGTTTAATGAGTAGAAGCCCTACACTAAACCTACACTAATTTGGTTAAACCCTGTATACAGGGTATTTTAGTAACACCGAGCAAGCCGTTAAGGGTGGGCTCTACTCATGAAACTGAACAACTTTCCCCAAGAAACCCATACTAAATTCCCAATTTTTTTTAGACTTCATAGAAATCGATCATTTCGATTAGCCAACTTTGAATGGAGTCAACTTTTTTTTGCGATTTCAGTATGGGTCTCTTGGGGAAAGTTGTTCAGTTTCATGAGTAGAGCCCAGCCTTAACGACTTGCTCGGTGTTAAAGAAACATCTTATATAGCATATCTCTAGGTGTCTGACACTTTTTTTATTAAAAGCTTTTATTATTTAACTTGCAATATATGTTTGTTTGTTTAGTTCAAATCTTAATGCGATCTATTTAAGAGCCTAGGGGAGGAGACTTTCAAGGGGTCCGATTGAGTTAAATTTTGGAATGAAGCCGTATTCCCGGTGACAATAAATCCTTATGGTATTTTGAAGTTGATCTGATGATGAAAATTGGAGGTGAAATGGAATCAAGGTCCCAGAATCGTTTTTATTTTCAATAAAATCGTAGAAAATACTCTCTAGTTGTGTAGAAAATATGGTGAAACATGTAAATAAATCGTTAAGTGTTTTCTTGCAAATAAATCATTTTCAGCCCTATATTTCAGTCTCAAAATAAATTATTTTGTTCCTATCTCTGCTCGCTGACTGCTTAGGTACAGGCTTTTTCTAGCCTAGTTTAGCAGCCAGAGTTCTAGTAAGTAGATCTAAGATGTACAACTAGAATTAAGACTTTGTTTTCTAAACTAACTAAACTTGTAAACTTGTGAAATTAATGTATTACATCGTCTCGAATTTTTTCGTCTGTGTGTCGCGTGACGGTCGGTGTGATCGTTTCGTCCTCGGTACCGTAGCTCTAAGACGAGAGCAGCCATGATCGTTTCGTGCTCTGAAAATGCCTATAATGTGAAAAAAAAATTCACTTTTACCGTGGTTTCATAAAACCACAAAGTGAAACTTTTATAACATCGTCTCAAATTTTTATAATTATTAAAAAAACTACACACGGTGATTAAGTAAATAAAAAGCTCGTAACAACATGTGGATGTCCAAAAATGAAATGTATTTAAGACAAAATGTAATCTTCTAATATATAAAAATGAATCGCAAAATGTGTTGGTAAGCGTATAACTCGAGAACGGCTGGACCGATTTGGCTAATTCTTCTTTTGTCGAGTTCGTTATTGTCAGGAGAAGGTTCTTATGTAGGGTAGGGTAGGGTAGGGTAGTGTAGGGTAGTGTAGGGTAGGGTAGAGTAGTGTAGGGTAGGGTAGAGTAGTGTAGTGTAGGGTAGTGTAGTGTAGTGTAGTGTAGTGTAGGGTAGTGTAGGGTAGTGTAGGGTAGTGTAGGGTAGTGTAGTGTAGTGTATGTAGGGTAGGGTAGGGTAGTGTAGGGTAGGGTAGGGTAGTGTAGAGTAGTGTAGGGTAGAGTAGTGTAGTGTAGGGTAGAGTAGTGTAGGGTAGGGTAGTGTAGTGTAGGGTAGGGTAGTGTAGTGTAGTGTAGTGTAGTGTAGGGTAGGGTAGTGTAGTGTATAGTAGGGTAGTGTAGGGTAGGGTAGGGTAGTGTAATGTAAGGCGGTACGTAGTTCGCCGGGACAGCTAGTTAATGATAAAATAGTTTGCTTACATGTTTTACCATATCCAAACAACTAGACTTTGCTGTCCTCGCCCTTTTTTGAATTTGGTACCGTATATTTATTCTTTTGACAATATGGCTTTTTGAGCATAAAAACTCTTTTCAAATAAAAGCTTGTATCTAAAAGCTTTTAGGTTTTTCGTAAACTATTACAAATTATATATATTAGTACTAACATACAGTATGCCCACTCTCTGTCGCTCTCTAGATTGCGACCTCACCCCCCTCGTCACCCAGATTGATACAGATTGGTTACAGTTTGGTTGTCGAACGTATAGAATTTCGCCGCTATTTTGTTTGTTCCGTCATTCCTTTTTTTTAAATGTCATTTCTGGCCCGTTGTATGAAGTGGCCAGGGTGTGCTGTAGCTCTCGTTCGCCAAGTATGTGGGGTTAACGTGTGATACTGATAAGCAACTAATAGGCACGTCCCGAACACTGAAAAAACCGGCCAAGTCCGAGTCGGACTAGGACTCCGAGGGTTCCGTACCACCACACCTCTCCACACAAAATGATACCTTACACATTAAAAACAAAATGCATCAACGCGAGCGTCAAAACTGTGCTTTTTTGTCATTCAGTTCGGATTTCTTAGCGCGAGTACGACTCACACTTGACCAATTTTTATTATTTGTTGTTTTATTTCAGCATCATTACTACAATCACACTAAGTTTAACGCTTGTATGTATTATCGTTTTTACGATAGAGCTAAATTAAAAATACTTCTAAAGACATATGAAAAAAAAAACACGTGTTTTGTATGGCGAACCCCCTTATTTTTTCTCATTTTTAATTTTTTTGTATTTGTTGTTATAGCGGCAACACAAATACACATTATGTGAAAATTTCAACTGTCCACCTATTACGGTTCATGAAACCCAGTTCGCTGACCACAGACTTATGTGCCGCTGACTGACGGACAGACAGCGGAAGCTTAGTAATAGGGTCCCTTAGTAAACGGAACCCTAAAAAATGAAACTATAGAACTAAAGAGATTTACTAAATCCAATCTTGTATTGGCCAATAAGACCAAGCATATTTTATCATTATGTATGTATAGTAATGTACAACTACCTATGCACTGTATCACAGTATTACGATATAGCTTACAGTAGTGCAACGCCTTTGATGTCGCACGATGCGCCACCGGCGCAGGTACTAGCCCATACTAGCCAGTAGTCAGCATGCCAAACTTGCGGAGTTTGGCAGGCTGTGCCCCGTCGCCCGCTGCCCCCGCAAGTACCCTTGTCACAGTATTACAATATAGCGGCTTACAGTAGTGCAACGAATGTACTTACGCAGAGCAACGAAAGGGTACTTGCGGGGCAGCAGGCGGCGGGGCATAGCCTGGCAAACTCCGCGAGTTTGCCAGGCAGGCTACAGGCTAGTACTGCTAGTACAGAAGCCAGCTCATCAAGTAAGACACTCGTAGTGCGATTCTGATCCATACGCATATTGCATAAGAACGGTACGAAGTCCAAAGTTTCTAGCTTGATGTGCTGGCCCATGTACCTACGCCGTGGCGCATCGTGCGACATCAAAGGCGTTACGCTACTGTAAGCCATATCGTAATACTTTGCTTCCGTTGCTCTACGTTGTACCTACATTCTTTGCTTCCGTTGCTCTACGTAAGTAGCGCAACGAATGTAGGTATTCGTTGCGCTACTGTAAGCCGCTATATTGTAATACTGTGACTGTACAGTCCGATACGTACGGACGATGCCCTCTCATGCATTGGCATAAAAACCGCTTATCGGTGACTGCAGAGCAAATGTTTCTCTGACTTATCATTTGGATTAAGCGTTTCGAAATATGTCGTATTGAAGTTTGTGTGTTTGTTTGTGTTCAGTATGACCGATAGGGTTGTATGTATAAGAGATTTCGTAAATAGTTTGCATGTCACCGTATACTTCTTTGTTTAAAAACCAGGGTTCGTAAATATCCGATATTTATAAAAAAATATCAAATTATCAGATTGTTTGATATACGAATACATCCGATATTTTTGATACTCTAATACGTTTTTTTCGAAATAGCTGAATTTAAAATGTATATATGTTTGATAATTTGAAAATGTTTATCATAATAACATTCAATTATACTCTGATATGTTTTTTTTTTCAAAATAACGGATATACCTGTCTAACTGAAACAATATATATTTTTGATAATTTTAAGATCCAAAGAATAAATATATGATTATAACAATAATAAGTTAGTAATTTATTATTGTTATAATCATATATTTATTCTTTGGATTTGGCATATTCAGTCTTAAGAATCAACTCTTAGAAGCTAGGAACATTTCATGAGTCGAAATTTAACTTATGATTTTTTACATCTAAATATATAAAAGGCAAACCTGACTGACTTATCTATCAACGCACAGCCGAAAATACTTAACGGATTTCGCTGAAATTTGGCATACAGATAGTTGTAATGACGTAGGCATCCGTTAAGAAAGGATTTTTAAAAAATTCGCCCCCTAAGGGGGTTAAAAAGGGGTTAAAATTTTGTATGAAAGTCCGTCATTTTTCTGTTTTTAATTATTGCACTGCCCCTTAACTTATACTATCGCTGTTTTCCTACCCAAAGGTTGCCTGGAAGAAATTGCTACCTAGCAATAAGGCCGCCTATTTTATAGGCTTTCTTCTATATTGTTAACTTCTTATGTCGTGATGCAATAAAGAATATTGTATTGTATTGATTAATAGGTTACTCCGAGTATAACAAAATTGATGTAGGACTCACTCATCATTCTGTAGAACGTTCTTCAAGAAAATGTTCAATACTAATACAAGGCCGTTGGGGCAGTAAAGTTCTCTAGTGGTGACCACGCAACGGAAAACGTAGTGTAGGCAGGCCTCCCACTCGGTGGACCGATGACCTGGTGAAGGTCGCGGGAAACCGCTGGATGCGGGCAGCGCAGAACTGGTCCAGCAGTGGACGTCCTTTGGCTGATACAAGGAATATTCAATTCTCAAAAATTTTTACTCTTCGTACAAAAATTTACAAAATTGTACAAAAGTCTAATTAATTTGTATGAAGAAACCAATTTTTTGACTACAGGTCTCTTTGGAACGTGGTTCAGTACGTATGATGAGTCTTTACCCACCAATGTATATCAAGTCATTAGATGGTACTAAATTTTAATAATTTTGAACAAAAAAAAACGACTTTAAACGCACTAGTCGCCACTACGATTTTTGAAGGTTCCTCTCGATTTCTTTGGGATGACATCATCAGATCCTGGTTTCCTTATCATGGTACCACCCTTGGGATATCTCCTTTCCAACAAAAAAAGAATCATCAAAATCGGTTCATAAACGACGAGGTTATCCGCGAACAAACATAAAAATATATATATAATTATATATACGGTCGAATTGAGAAACCTCCTCCTTTTTTTGAAGTCGTTTAAAAAAAACACTAAAAGATTGATTGACGACAGAGAAGGTATTTTATACTTTAGAGGAATATTTTTCGAATTAATTACTTTTTGCTTTTTATAATTTAATTTTTGAATACAATGTTGACTACATTTTAAATGTTAAACTATGCATGAATGACTATTGTATGCACGAAATGGGTAAACTGATTATACTAATTAATTGTAATAACTGTATTACTCAGTTTTGACAATAAATATTTTCTTATCTTATTTCAAATTTGAAATTTTGTATTTTTACTATTAGTAGCAGTTTTGGCCACCTTTCATTCATAGAAATTTCTATTAAATTGTGTGTAAACACTAGCAATCGTGAAACATAACATTGATTATTGAACCAACTGCCTTAGAATTAACGACTCATTTTAGTTTTAACGATGTCATTAATCTCATTTGGATGGAAGTGTTATGATCATATAATTGTTATTTAACAATTTGTCAGTTTGTCAATTCAGGATTTTTATGCAGCGCATGAAGCACCTTCTTATTCTTCTCTGAGATTATTCTTTGTGGTCTGGTAAGCCAAAGTGTACCTTTTGTCAGAGTTTTTTGGCGGGGTTTGTGGTGAACGCATTCGTAGTTTTATTTTATTGTTTTTGCATTGTTTTCTGCTAGAGTTTGGTTTAAAAAGTGATGTATTTTGATGAAATCGTCTGTTACACGTGAGCAATGTGGAGAACAAGAAAATAAAATGAAGGGGCCGTGAAGAACCTACTTGCACTGGGTACAGTTTTATAGACGCTCTACTGTGACCGGGTGTTCCCACTCAGAATGAGGCTGCTGCAAATACTGTCAGTAACTCCAGAGATGATTTGTAATGTGAAGGCACTAGCATTTCAAATCCAAAAATAAGTGACATCGAATAATGAAGATTGTCTCAAAAGGGCTTGTACCCAGAGACGTTAATATATTTTAAACCTATTTTAAAGCTTTTATTTAACTTGCAAGGTTTTTTACCCGACTGCACCAGAAGTAGGGTTACGTTTTTCAAGTGTATGTGTGTATGTTTCTTTAGCACACTCTGTAGCCTTAACGGCTTGATGGATTTCGATGGATTCATCTTGATCTCCTGAGTGATATGGGATACAGCTTTACCCTACTCCCCAAAAAAGAGGAGTAATATTTAATGCAGTCGGGTTTTACATTTTTAATTAAATTGGTTAAATATGTTGGGTTATGTATGTTAGTTTATTAAGGTAGGTTCAAATCTTGCGATAGATTTTAGAGCGACTTCCACGGGTCCGATTGAGCTGAAATTTGGTATGAATCCGTAATACCGGTGACAATAGGTCCTTTTCTTATTTTGAAGTTGCTCTGTTGATGAACTTAGGGGATGGAATCAAGGTCCCAGGATCGTCTTTTATTTTCAATAGAATCGTAGGGAATACTGTGCTCGCCTTTTTTGAATTTGGGAACGTGTATTTATATTCACTTAAGCATTTGGCTTTTTGATTATAAGTTGACGTGTAGGGCATTTAGATTTACACCTACGGTGGTGTGCAACGCGACCTTTTATACACATCTGGAAAATCAGATGTGCAGGTTTCCTCACGATGTTTTCCTTCACCGTTAAAGCAATCGATAAGTATAGTACGCAAGTTTCGAAAAACTCATTGGTACACACGGCGCTATATTAAGCTATACAAAACCAGTATACGCGGGCCTCGCGTATGTTGAAACGCAAAGGCGTCGCGCGACTCACGCGGTCATCTTATACTGGTTTTGTATAGATTGATGTGTCGCTGTCCGTACATTGGCCGACCGGATTTGAACCCAGCACCTCTGGTTAGGAGGACCGAGTCGTTACCGGTTGTGCCACCGACGCTTTTGAATGGGAATTGACATAATGCGATTAATTTAATGAGTAGGTAGGTATTACTTTGAATAGCTATCAGGATCGTTCTTTTATCGTTCTCGCTGTTGTTATCAAGCAACATATTTTTACAACCTGCAGCACCTGCTGAGTCGGAGCCATTTCTTCACTACGGCACAGATGAGATACTAGTTACTTCTACCATTTTACTATGCTTCTACGGTAAAAGGAATATGCATAATACTTATGTTGCATGTTAAGGTTATAATAATCTTTTATTTCAATCTCTTTTACATCTGTATCTTTTAAAAGTGACTTCATTGTAATATTTTTCTTTGCATCTTTTTAGGGTTCCTTACGGGTGCTTAGGCCTCCTCTGTCTGTCCGTCTGTCAGCGGGCTGTATTTCATGAACCGTAATAGGTAGACAGTTGATTTTCACAGAATATGTATTTTGTTGCCACTATAAATACAAAAAGTTAGAAAAAGTGAAAAAATAAGGCGGGTCTCCATACAAAAAAACATGTTTTTTATAGGTCTTTAGAAGTTTTAGTGCAAAAGATCGATTAGCTGATTAGTTAAGAGGATTGTGAAGCTGCGACTTTTCATACAAACGGTGTTAACGATTTTCACCTCTTAAATGTTTACAGATTTGGACCAATTTTTGATAGGTTGTCAGTCAGAACAAAAGCTAGGCTTATACGTTTCGTTTTTCAAATTACTGATTATAAATAAACAAAAACACGCGAACGACAATAAAATTAAACTTTATTATCTAACTATATCGAAAAAACAAAAACGTATAAGCCTAGCTTGACATGACATCCGTTTATTTGTGTATTCCTACTTGAGCTAAGTATGTATTTATACATATACGAGTATGCAAAGTACTATAGTATTTATTTATTTATGTATTTATTTATTTTGTAAGTAAGTATATCTATTATACGTATCTAATTGTAATATAGGTAACATCTGATCATAACTTTAGATTAGTGTTTTCACTTCTTTTAAAATGTGTACTAATTATTTTGTTTCCTTGCACAGATAGTTTAAATCCTTGCAGTAATTAAGGGTTGGATGGAAGAGATCCCTGTTTGTTATAAGTCCGCCTTTGTGCATGCTACTGCTATTCTGTATCTATAATTGTATATTTTGTTGTACAATAAAGAGTTCACAAACAAACAAACATGAAAAATTGTGTAACAGAATATGTATACAATTGGTTTTTGTGCACCAGTGCCTGTTCGGGACGAACTACAAGTAAAGACAAGAAAATCTCATGTTTTGAAGAGCTATTTTCTAAAGACTCATTTTTGTTACAGATTGAAACGAAGTGCATTGGACTGTGCGAGCAATAGCACTGCTCGACGGACGTACACCGAAGACGAGCTGCAGTCAGCCCTGAGGGACATACAGTCCGGGAGACTGGGCACCCGGCGAGCTGCGGTCGTCTATGGCATCCCGCGCTCCACTCTACGCAACAAGGTCAACAAATTCGGCATCGCCACAGACCCCCACGAGTCAGAACCAGACAGTGACCCAGAACGGACCGACTCCCCACCCTCAGTCATACTAAAGATCCCCACTTTCCCCCCGCCGGACGAAAAGAGCTCCTCCCCGGCCACCCCAGTCACAACCCCCGTAACACCAATCACGCCAGTCCTACACCCTCCGCAGCCGACTCTCAATCCCTCATCACACCTCATTCTACCCCCATCAGTATACGCTGACTCACCTTCGAACCAGCACCTCTTCACGTCGCTTAGTGACGTCATCGCGAAGAGCATAAGCCAAAAGTTCACCCAGTCCCTCGATAGACCACAGCACGATCTATCGTTCATGCGAGCACCAGACAGACACGTCTCAGTGATAAAGACGCCACCAGACAGCCAGAGGAACTATCCAACTCCCAGCAACTCTCGAGCCAGCACGAACAATGGACAACCCGCAGGTGGGAAGGGCACGCGGCCTAAACGTGGGAAGTACAGGAACTACGATCGGGACAGCCTGGTAGAAGCTGTGAAAGCGGTCCAACGAGGTGAAATGTCGGTTCACCGTGCTGGCTCGTACTATGGAGTGCCTCATTCGACTTTGGAGTATAAAGTGAAGGAGCGCCATCTGATGAGGCCTAGGAAGAGAGAACCCAAGCCCCAACAAGACGTGAAGCCGCAGCCTCCAAAACCTCCACCACCAAAACCGCCGACAAAACCGTTCTCGAATGGTTTGAATGGTCCGGACACGCCTAGCTATCCTCCAGGATACCCATTCTGGCCCGGCGCTGGTTTCGCACCGCCACCTACTCCAGACCTGTACGCCTCGCATATGATGCGTAGGTTGCGCGAAGAAGCTCCTCCGCCTGCAAATGGGTCTTTCCTTGAAGGGATAATTAGGTCGAGTTTGGAGCGGCCTGGTGCCGGAGCGCTTCTGCAGCGGTTGACGGCGGAGCCGCGACCGCCGATGCCGAGTGACGCGCCGAGTCTCATGCGACGGCTGACGGGCGAGGCGGACGAGCCGCCGGTGCGACGCGCGCGGATCGACAGCTCGGACCGTCAACTGCACGCGGATTTGCGCGACGTGGTGCAGCGGATCCGCGCGGACAAGCTGCGGCCGCCACCACGCAATGGCACGCCAACGCCGCCTGCGCACGACGCGCTGTCCCCACCCCCCGCGCCGCCCGCCGCTCCCCCCGACCGCGCCTAGCTCCGCTTCCAGTGATACACTAGACTAGTATAGCTAGTATACTTACGTACGGTAAGGACGGTGCAAGGGTGTAATGTAATTAACGATGGCGCAGATTCTGAGACCGATCTCCTCAGCCTTTTGTGATAATATTATGTAAAGTACATTCCGTTTGGATAGGGCGCGGCGTCGAAATGTCAAGGTTTGGCCGACAATGGCGCGGCCTCGTTTATAATGAATTCTATAGCAACAATCGTGAAACACTTAGCCATATCTGATGATTCAATAGCAACGCTGTGCCTAGGCATTTGGGGCCTTTGAGTACATGCCCCAAGTGTTCAGTACCTTTACCTACTCTTAGTGTGCAATAGTTTTTTTTTTTATAAATATAACGTCATGCATTCTTGCGTTTCGTAAACACTGTTGTAGTGACAATAACAGGCTTATTATTCGTATTTAAACGCATATATTATTTGGTTAATATCATATACTTACTTAAGTATTTGAGTTTTCTGCCATGTACGAGTAAATCTGTAGTCCCAATTCTTAAGTTTATAATTTTAAACAAAAAAAACCGACTTCAAACGCACTAGTCGCCATTACGATTTTCGAAGGTTTCCCTTTGATTTCTCTGGGATGCCATCATAAGATTCTGGTTTCCTTATCACGGTACCACCCTTGGGATATCTTCTTTTCAACAAAAAAAAGAATCATTGAAATCAGTTCATTAACGACGAAGTTATCCGCGAACACACATAAAAAAAGAAAAAATATATACGGTCGAATTTAGAAACCTCTTCCTTTTTTTTAGTCGGTTAAAAATTGCTCTGCACTCACAGCGATCACTTAAATCGAACTTTAATTCATATTTTGGTAAGGCGTTACTGACTGTGAGTGTTGGAGTAATGTATGAAATAAAATCTTGTTTTTTTCGGTTTTGTTAGTTGGAGAAAAATTTTCGTTTTTACCAATAAACAGATTCTTAAAAGCACTCCGTATATGCCTACGTCATGAACCAACACAATACCTAAGTAAATAAATAATCACCAAATATCACAATAGTTACCTAAAATCACAACCATTTCAATATAACACAGCTTTATAAATGCAGTACCGTATCACAATAAATGTTATAGGTATGTCTAATAGCGAAAAACTTTCTCATACTGCGTTTCAAAATGACTTGCGGAGTTAAGTTCTCTGTTGATCAGCTGAGACCACAGCTGTGGCTGAGACCCACAGATAAGAAAAAAAAATGCCTGAGACCCTACAATCAATTCCTTATAGGGATTTACCCAATAAGAATAATTATCTTGGGGTTTAAAAATGGATCGCATTCAAAAGATCAATATGTCAACTCCCAAGTCAATGTAAACGTCAGGTTTTTGAACCTGTAAAGTCCAGCAGTCCTCAAACTTATTTTGACTTGTTTATAAAAGACAACCAAAAAGTTAATGTTTAAACATAACTTTTTAAAATTAATTTTAAGTAAGTAATTAAAAAAATTGTAACAAATTAATTATAAAGCTAGCTATGAGTGTAAATGTTATTGTTTTAATTAAGTAAGTGAACTATTGAAGATTTCGTGCGGTGTTTTTTTTTATAATTAGTTAGGTAATATATTGAATGAAATTACTAGATTCGCTATTGGAAGGTGTTGCGGTCTTTTTCTAGCCAGAAATGTGTAGGTGAGACGACAATTGTGTCGCGTCGGGCGTGGGTCGGAGCTTTAAAGCGTGCTGTTCTGGAGTCTGGACTTATGTGCAATTATTATTTTGTATAAAAAATAGTAATTTTAACAGTGTCTAAGCTAACACGTGGATTTTCATATTAATGAATGTGATATTTAGGTATTACGAATGCGGTTTGTTTGACTACCGGGGAAGGGGCGCCTCTTTCTCCATTATTATAAATTACATGTACGTATATAAAATCTAGTAAACTTATATATTTTATGTACCATTATTGTATCTTAAGAAGATTATATTCTTATTTTTCATGGTCCAAGTTTTAAATGTTTTATCGACTTTACAAAAGTATGGATACTTAATCATAATAATTATTAGGTAAATAAAATAAATAAATAAATATTCTGGGACAAATCACACATGGTCATCTGGCCCCAAAGTAGGATTCCCTGTGTTATGGGTTACCAGAGACTGATATACATACTTATATACGTTTAAATACATACATATATAGATATAATTTAACACCCAGACACAGAGCAAACAAATCTGCTCATCACACAAATGCTTGCCCTGGGTGGGGATCGAACCCACGACTCTCGGATCAGTAGTCAAGGGCACTAACCACTGAGCCACGGAGGTATTATATTCTTGTCAACTTTTAAAATTATTAACCCAAAATCGTCAAAAATGATATCTTCTTGTGAATTTTTTGGTGTTCAATCAAATATAAAATATATTAATGAATTACGAAATGAAAATAATGTATACGCTCTCCGAGAATAAATTTAGGTGAAACTATTTGGATATATAAAATTATCATACGATAGTTATTGTAAGTTGTATTTAAATGTGCGCCTCATGGAACTTAAGAAGTCTTTGTATTGTGTATGTAATTGAAATATACATATATTATATACAAGTTGAAGTAATGTCGTACATTTTTCTTCGGAGACCACAAAATATGTAGGACTAAAAAGAGGTTGACCTCGAAATTTCGACTCATTTGAATTACTTGTTTTTTATGTACCCAAAAGTTATATTAATGAAACATTTAATGTTATATATTTTACTTCATTATATCTACATCAAATACATATCCCAAGTGCCGAGATTTCGAAGCCAGTCTCTGGTAAAAAATAAAAGAAAAAGAAAAATTTTTATATTCAAAAAGTCGATGTTCATGTCTTTGTAATTTTTGTTTTCTACATCTTTTTAGTATTTATTTACGAAGATAATTATTATACTAATGATTTGTATATTACACGTTACATGCATTTATCTGAGTGACTTTTGTACGAAAAAATTTTAGGTAATTCTAAGTATCTACCTTCGATCTTCGTCACGTGACAGCCCTACCAGACCGCATTTTAAAAATATCTGAGAAAATTTAAACGTCGAACAACATTTTTTTTAATATACGTACACAAATCGGAGTGTTATGCCTGACATTCGTTGATAGCTTAAAAAGAAGATTATTTTTGTGTAAGTTTGTACAGAAATAATAGGATGGGACAATTTGCAAAGAGAATTTAGATATTAATGAACATTCCGTTTAGAATGTTACTAGATTTTTTTTATAACTATTATATTAAAAATATTTTCGAATCGGGAACAAAATCATTATGTTGTTTAATCTTATTTTTTAACGTTAGTTATTTTTAAGTGGCTTTATTTTTAAAGTAACCTTACATAATTGTAATTAATATTATATTGAGATGTTACACATGTCATTGTTTTGTGCAAAGCGTTTGTTTGGGGTTCTCATCCCGGGTTTAAAGAGAGATGCGACTGATATGTAGTTGAAAATAGCTTGTGCTCGCCACTTGCTCGGTCGGTACAAATGGTATACGCCGCCTTACACTAAAGTTATCGCAGTGATCCGTAGGTATCACTTTTAGGCCTGTCATAATAATATCTTACAATAAAAACGCAGAACGCATTGTAAAGCTGTATTTTTGGTGTGTTATTGGACCCCTTAGCGAAGAGTAAAACTACGTTTTGCAAGCATAAGAAAGTTGTGCTACCTGTGTAATACATGAAAAACTGCAAAATTGCCGGTTTTTATTCAGTTTTTGCAATTCCATTCATAAACTATATAATTGAAAAATATAGTTTAACACTCTCCTAATGGGTCATATAACATGCCGAAAATACAGCTTTATATCGCGTTTTGCATGTTTATTGTAAATTATGACCGGCCTATTGAGAAAAATCAGTGTGGGTGTTTTCATATGTCATTTTATGGCTCATTATTTCATAATTATATCATATTGGTGTTTTCATTTGGTCTAATCTGGCACTCCTTACCGCGTACCTTAGGTGACGCAGAGGGGTTAAGAATAGACCATAGATATAAAAAACTTCTTTTTAAAAGGAAATAAAAAGTTTCTATATCTTTCAGCTACACCTGACTTTAATCCATCACACCTTATACTCGATGAGAAATCCGAAGGATTTAAAATTACATATTTGTGTAAATACTTACGTTGATTTTTTAAGGGACCGCCTAGGAGCCTAGTTTGATGGTCTTAATGACTTCATAAAACATAGCAGGTAATTAAATTTGCTCAAATACCTCAGCCTTATAAAAAATACTAAAAATAGACGCCTTGGCAAACGGATCACTGCATTCATAGTGAATCATTTTTATTGTATATTGTTCAATCATTTTTCCAGATAGTTTAAGTATGTTTTAGTTAATACAGTAGTTTTATATTTAGTTATTAAGTAGCCGGTAGTAGCTCTTTAATATTTTGTTATTTTTTTCGTAATGTAATGAAATAAAATATTCTCTGTAAGGGTTAGGTTAGAGTCTTAAACGGTCCTCAAAGGGTCCGGGAACAAAAAAGACAATGAAAGGAAGTTGCATTTTTTTAATTAAAAATAATTAAATAGGATCCCGTGAGATACTGATAATGTGTGAGTGCAATCGTTAATCCTTCTTTAAGTTATCCTATCACACGTTTCTAAACATTGAACGTTGCTCTACCTTTTAAAATTTAACATTCGAAGTTTGCGAAATTTGAAATTTAACTTCCAAATTTAGAAAATACGAAATTTGATTTTTTTGGCGGTAGTCCAGTTGAAAATTGTAAATTTTTAACATTTTTGGGTATCTTTGTTTGATTTGTGTGATCATCTTTTATCTTTATATACTTATGTAAATACCGTTTTCAAGTACCTACCTACACATTTTTCTTCATCGATCGTTTTGAAAATACGAAGGAAAGTCGATAGCTTGAAGAAATTTGAAAACGGCATTTCTCTAACTGTAAGCTTCACCTATCGTCACTAATAACTGTTTTCCTTTTAAACTGTATATTGTATTTCTAGATAATTTTAAATATTAATTATTGTACTATTATTACAATAATTGTCTTACTTATTATATTATTGTCATTTAGGTTTATCGTGGAAAAGATTGAAATAAGGAGACGTGGTTTTTTTTTAAAACGCGGTTTGAGTGTGTTCAAAGACATTCGTATTAAAATATGTACAACATAAAGCATTTATGTAATTTTATTGTAACGTTATCTTCAGATTGAGGAATAGTTATTTATTTGACATCAAAATTAAACGCTTATTAACATACCACATCACACTGCTGAGGTAACTTAAATGTTCTTTTTAAATTGTTTCCTTTCTTATGTTCAAAAAATATATTTTTATTAATTAAAATTTGTAGATGGGCCAAGGAAAGATCAATCTAAGAGAAAGGCACTATTATAAATTATTTGAAAAAAAAAACATTCTTTAGTTAAAAAGAACCGCTAAAGATGCGAATAAGATTATAAATTATAATATCGTTATTTAATTATTGAGTACATTTTTTTATATTACATCTTACTCGCCTTTTTATTTTTGTTATTTTTTCCTTTAGTTTTATCATTATTGTTCAATTTTTATAAACAGATTTGCAGTTATTATTATTTTTTAAAGGATTGCAATATGTGTTAACAACAGAAAACTAAATTGTATATTTCACTTCCGCAGTACGAAAAGCGATGTTCATTTTTCATTCATGACTTTTCTTTTTACCTGTGTAGGATTATCATGAGTTGTGGTGAAAATAAAAAAAATTGGCACAAATGTGATTGGCAAATCATAATTAAATTATATCAAAGTCTAGTCAAATTTTTAGAAAATAATTAGGACTAAAAACTAGGCTGATAATCAAGTTCTGTAAAAGAGATTTAATTAAAAAAAACGTCCAAAAATCGAATTGATTTGAATTTGGAATTGTTATCCAGTTGTGAATAAATTACAACTTTTCATGAGACAAACAAAACTTTCTAAATCAAAAACTCGTTCAAATATGATTTTGAAAAGATATCTCCATTGGTGTTTTAACTACTTTTTGGTGCGCGTTTTGGCAACAATGCGTTTTATTATTTATATGACGTGTGCAATATCACATATCTTTTGTAGAACTCTATATCGATGAGAAACAATTAAAAAATACGCACCATTAAAAATCCTGTAGATAACAGTAAAATTATGTAAAAAAATTGAAGTGACCCTACTGTTTCTTACGTAAGTATACTTTTACTGACGTAGCATTGTTTGAAGTTGTTTTTTTTATCGTACCTATTAATAAAAATGTCCTATATCTATAAGATCTTCATATATTATTATCCTATGTTAATATAACTATGGCTGGTTAGGCAGGAGGAGTAAGATTGTGTGAGGATATTTAAAACCTGTATACAATAAAATTACTTTCATTTGTTGAATAGTTTCTTGTTTCATTTTTTAATGACTACATAAAAACTGCCTCGAAAATAGGGTTATAAGGACATAACAGTTTAGGAACGGTGCGTTCCTATTTGACGAGAGCAAAGGGAGATAATATCTCCGCCATATATGCCTGGGGTCCCGCCGCGGACCAATCGTTGATGATTGGTATCTGTAGGTATATATATTCTTTGTTTATTTTTTATTCACAATTGGTAAGGCCTTGGCATCATTTCACCTGATGGTAAGTGACGATGATGCCGAAGATGGAAGCGGGCTGAAGAAAATCTAATAGCGCGTTCTTGATATATCGTATTTCTTTTGTTCTCTCGTCGCTAGTGTTAAAAGGTTCAATAGCCGCCACAAAAGTATAAAAAATTCATAAAATAACCACAGTATTAAAATATAGCGGCTTAAAGTAGTGCAACGAATGGACTTAAGCAGAGCAACGGAAGGGTACTTGCGGGGCAGCGGGCGGCGGGGCACAGCTTGCCAAAGTCCGCGAGTTTGCCAGGCTGGCTACACTGCTAGTATCTACGCCGTGGCGGCATCGTGCGACATCAAAGGCGTTGCGCTACTATAAGCCATATTGTTATACTGTGAAATAACTTTAGGAGTTAATTAAAAATTAAAATCCGACTGCATTAAAACAGATCTTCTCTTTTTGTAGAGTATCCTATGTCACTCACGGGATTAGAATCTAACGACACTTCGCAGTCCAAAATCCATCAAGCCGTGTAGTCTACAGAGCGAGTCAAATATGTAATTAAATAACCTCTTTTTTGGCCAGTCGGGTAAAAACGCCAAGTAAAATGTCGAGCATGTTCCTACAAGCATTTTTTTCACTTAATCACTGTGTTTTAGTTCATTGAGGACTTAAATACCAATTGAAACTAGTTTATTTCTAAGAAATCACTTTACGTTTTTTTTTACAATTCTGGCCATTTTCAAACAAATAGACTTTACATACATACACACAAAAACTTAGTTTTTAATTTTGCTTTATTACTTCTTTTATTTTAATCTTGTTCTTTGTGTCAAATGTTTAAACTGTCAATGAATAAATGATTTATCTATCTATCTATCTATCCTTCTGGTGCGGTCGGGTAAAAAGTCCTATAAGAGCTTATGGCCTTATGAAACAGGTATCTACCATAGCTTTGTACTGCAATCCATCCACCACACGTTTATACTATCTGAAAATGACGTAACAAAAGTCTTTATAAGTATTATATTATGGCACTTACGAGTACCTACTTGAACGAGAAATGAAAGGAAACCGCAGTAAAATTAAATAATTTGGGCTCTTTGAACCCAGGTTTACACCCTTAGAGAGACGGAACATTTGGCTACAAGGACAGACAGAATATTTTTTAAAAGACATAGCTTATGAATTAAAAAAAACTGTAAAATGGAAATGGAAAAATTTATGATCCACACTTCAACCAAATTCAATGGACCGGCCCTATCCATCCATACATTAATCTCATAAAAATGAGTGAAATACAACTACACGCAAACACATACTCAGACCTCTATACAGGTGAGTTTTTTTAAGGATCTGTATGAGGAAATTCTTAACTATGAGAAATAGAGAAAAACGCTCTAAGGAACGGTGATCTCATAATTAGAGAAAATAAAAATGGCGTTTTTAAAAATAAAAACATCTTAATATATACGAAGATATGGCCTTTTTTGAAAAAACCTTTTTTTGTTATTTCGATTGTATATCACTATACAAACCAAAAATTGTATGGAGACCATGGGTCTAAAGTTGCTAGAAGTTGTTGAAATTACTTGAAATTAATATTTTATTAAAAACACATTTTATTATCCAATTGACATAATACATACCAAAAATCCATACAATACAGGATAGACAACCGAGTCTCGTTGAAATATAAACAATGACAGGGATAGAGAGACGTACTCGGACTGTAGCACAAATGAGATAGAAAATTTCACTCATTTCGACCTTCAACTCATTTGAAGAATACTGATCGACTGAGACGAAATGAGCGAACTCGCTCATTCTGTAGACATCAAAACCGCTGTTCGCGTAGGCCGGTCCATAGCTGTTACATTGGTCGAATGATCCACACACGTTATTTACATTTTTAACCGCCTCGGTGGCATAATAGTTAAGTCCATTAGATTCACAGGTCGCGGGTTCGATTCCCGGTGAAGTCTAACATTGTAAGCCTATGTTTGGTTAGTAGAAGGACATTTTCTAAGCCCGCCTATCTAGCTACTTGTACCACCATATTATCTTAGTCGTCGTGACATTAATGTATTCCGGCTTGAAGATAAGGTAGGTAGCCAGTTCCCCATAGTACTTGCGAATCTTGGAAAGTCCACTTCCATCTTCGGCATCATCGTCACTTACCATCGGGTGAGATAATATTGGATAAAAAAATAGACCTAGGTAACAAAAAAACCAACTAAGTGCGAGTCAGAACCGCACACATAGTGTTCCGTACCATCATACTAGATGGCGCTAGTTCCTTCAAGTTAAAAAAACACGTTTTTTTGTATGGAGACCCCTCTTATTTTTTCACTTTTTCAAATTTTTAGTAGGTATTTGGTGTTATAGCGGCAACAGAAATACATTATCTGTGAAAATATAAGCTGTATAAAATATAGCTTGGTGACAGACGGACAGGCTTGGACGGCTTAGTAATAAGGTCCTGTTTTTACCCTTTGGCTACGGAACCCTAAAAACATCAAGATAGTATACGTATTTTTTTTCTTCAGTAACGGTATTACTCTTACGGTGAAGGAAATCATCGAGAGGAAATCTGCACACTGTGTGAAGTCGATTAACCCGCATTGGGCCCGCGTGGTCGACAAGGCCTAATTCAGGACAGGCTCGAGCCTCTTGGTGGAGACGTATATGAGCTGAAAGGATGTTATGCTGTATAGTGCCCTCTATTTTCAACCGACTTCCAATATGGAGGAGGTTTACAATTCGACTGTATGTTTTTTTTTGTGTTTGTGTTACACGATATCTCCGCAAATTGTGAACCGATTTTCATGTTTTTTTTATTGTTCGATAGGGTATGCTCCCAATTTGGTCTTATATACATTTTATTAAAATCGGTGTAGTAAATAAACAAAAACCAAAAATAATAATGCAAAATTGTACTTAGTTTTTAGGATGGAAATAGGTTTTTTAACGTGTTTTCAATTATTATTAAGTAAGTATGTAAAAGTCGCTACTTAAGTCTATACAGTGTGTAAAAAACTGAGCACTAATACTATAAGGTGGGTATGTACATATCAAACTGAACAACTTTAGTTTTATGGTTTTGCTGAAATTGAAAAAAATATTGGCCTCTTCATACAAATCACTCAGCTGGTTGACCAATTTTTTATGGAGAGAGCATTTTTTTCTTCAGAATTGACTATGTGTTCCTTGGGGAAAGTTGTTCAGCCTGATGAGTAGATGCCCACCTTGAAGTCTGTGCAAAATTTTCTTACACGCTGTATTAAGGTACCACAAATCACAAGTCACATGATGAAATGTTGTTTAATGTCGCTATTTTGTGATTCAATTTAATTTATTTTTGGTAAAGAAAATTACAATTCGAATGTTAGTTATTGAAATTAATTTAGGTAATTAATTAATGCGAGTATCACTGAACTACATCAATTATTGTTACATTACAAAGTCATCATCATCATATCAGCTGAAAAACTCCACTGCTGGACAAAGGCCTCCTCCAAGGATTTCCACGACGACCGGTTCTGCGTGCCCGCATCCATCGGCTTCCCACGATCTTCACCAGGTCATTGGTCCACCGCATGGGAGGCCTTCCAACGCTACGTTTTCCGATGCTAGGTCACCACTTGAGAACTTTACTACCCCAACGACCATTGTGTTCTACAATCTATGCCCACTGCCACTTCAGTTTAGCGATTCTGTGAGCTATATCGGTTACTTTGGTTCTCCTGCGGATCTCCTCGTTTCTGATTCGATCACACAGACAAACTCCGAGCATAGCACGCTCCATTGCCCTTTGGGTGACCTTGAGCCTTCTTATGAGGTCCATAGTAAGCGACCATGTCTCAGTTCCGTAAGTCATCACTGGTCGAAGACCTTAGTCATTACAAAGTAAATAGGTCAAATAAAACGATTAATATTGTTACATTCATTTTGTAAAATTGCTATAATTCGTTTCTGGTAGGTTTTATGTCACCTAACGTAAAAAAAGCTAAGTAGGTACATATTAATAGTACCGGACAGGAGGTAGCGGCCCTTGCCATTACGCCATCGACGCTTTACAACTAAATAATACTAGCTGTCCTGGCGAACTTCGTTCTACCTTACACTACACTACGCTACACTACCCTACCCTACCCTGCCCTTCACTACCCTACACTACCCTACCCTACACTACACTACACTACCCTACACTACCCTACACTACCCTACCATACCCTACACAACCCTACCCTCCCCTTCCCTACGCTACCCTACACTACACCACCCTACCCTACCCTACCCTAACTACACTACACCTACACTACACTTCACTACTCTACCCTACCGTAAAACCAATTATTTTTTGACTGATAATATTTTTATTGATGAATATAATACTAAAACTAAGTAACTAACACTTAACAAAAACTTAACTAATACTTATTAGTTATTATCCTATTCCGGACGAAGACAAAATATACAAAAACACAATAATCATAAAAATTGGTCCAGCCGTTCTTGAGTTATAAATGGTGTAACTATCACGACTTTTTTTTAGAATGTATATTTATATAGATATATAATTAACAAAATTAAATAAATAAATGCTAATTAAAAAACCATAACGGTCATTACATTATGGTAAGATGTGAGCAACATACTGAGCTAGGTACTTACATCTCTTAGAACAGATGGCCATTGAGATAGTAAATTCCTCGAGTGGCGACCGCGCACCGGAAGACGTAGCTGGGCAGGCCTCTAGATTAGTGGGCCGACGACCTGGTGAAGGACGGAAGCCGCTGGCGTGAGGAAACCTGCACACACCTGCGAAGAAACTCGAAGGTTGTGTGTGAAGTCGACCAACCCGCACTGGGCCCGCGTGGTCGACTAAGGCCCGATCGCCCTAATTCAGGGTAGGCTCGAGCCCCTCGGTGGGGACGTATATAACCTGATATGATGAACTGAATAATACCAAATTGATTTTGATAAAATTTATATGGGACCACTCTGAAGGCATAACCTATCAAATAAACAAAATATTATATATTGGTCCATTATTGACGAAAATATCAGTGAATATATTATATAAAAATTACATACAGACAAACATGAAACCTCCTACTTTTTTTAAAGTCAGTTCGAAATTACAAAAGAGTTCCATCCACGTATAAAATTCGAATGGCAGCCGTCAACAAAAATAAAAAGCGAAATCATCGACCAACCCTGACCCTGCGCAAGCGACGGCTTCACGAACGAAACCGAAAACGGCCGAAACCCGTTCGTCGCCAAAAGAAACTTGACCTTACTCTCTTGCTCTTGACTTATTTCTTTGGATGTGTGTGTGCGTAATTCGGGTAAGTACTTTGGTTGGTTTTATTTTCTTTTTGGCAAAGAGTTTCAAAAGAGATTCGCATTTTGGCAGAAAGACAACGTTACATCTTGTCAAGAAAGAATATTGTCATTGCATTCAAGCTGTAGCCCCACCTACACATGTTTTCCTTGCTCCGGCCAACTTGAGTCCTGTGTCTGTTTGAAGGGAAGGTTGTGTCCAGGGGTGTCTTTCGGACATGCCCTCTCGTATATCTACTAGATACGCTAAACTACCAGGTTTATGATATAGCGACCCCACTCAACGACAGCTAGGTATATAGTGAGGGCCGCTATTCCTGCTAGCACCATAAGGCGAAGGCATGGACCAGTTGCGGTAGGTCTTGCCGCCAAGACGCTTGTCCTGGTACTCTGAAAGGCGAGTGCCTCGTGGAAGAGAACCACTACCTACTGTCCAGGTAAGTCCCGGAGCTGTAGGCACGCTCACCTCCCTCTCTTTCGGACAGTGAGACATGTATTTCCGCGGGATACCACTAATGCCAGAGACTTAAACATGCGTGGGAAGCAGCACCTCTCTTATAAAGCTGCGCCGACTCTTGAACCTTGGGGGCACAGGAACGTGACTTAGCATTGGGTGTCGTGGGTGTTCTTCTTGTTTAGCTCTTTTAAATGAGCTCTCCACTTCTCTACGGACGTCTTGAGGTGCAACACCAGCAACCGGTAAGAGGATACCGCGCCATTATTGGAGTCGGATTCAAATAGGCTTACCAGACGTCAGGATTTGTCCTGACTTGTCAGGAATTTTAGGCACCTGTCAGGATTGCGGCCTGACTTTGAAAATGTCTGGAGTTTTTGGATAATTCAGGTGTTTTGGGGCTTTTTGGTACTGTTGCAGCCCATAGACTGTTTTCACTGTGTGGAGAGTAAGAGTAGCCTCAATGGCAGATTGTTAGTCAGCTAGTGTCCGGTTGCCACTCAAAAGAAATGTCATAGGTGGTATTTTATTACTATGACTGTGCGTCGTTACTTTGCGCGCGCGCCAGTTTTAGTAAAATGTCAGGACTTTTTGAAAGAAATCAGGCTTTTTGTCAGGTCTTTTCAATTTAACATCGGGTAACCCTAGTTTCAGATAACCCATGATAATATCGGCAAGTACCGCTTAAGAACGCCGTCCCCGGTCGCCGTCCAAACAAATCGCAGTCCACTGATATATAATTAGAGTTTTATTAAAAATAAACGTTTATTACGATCGGACAAGATAAATATATTAAGGCATTTCATACAACGGTCTAACTAAAGTAATTTATTATTATTATTCCTTTATTTCGGATAACGTGGATCCATAAATGTTAGTAACAAAGGTCTTACTTATTCAAAATCACATCAGCTCATATATACGTCCCCACTGAGGGGCTCGGGTCTACCTTGAATTAGGGCGATCGGGCCCTATTCGACCCCGCAGGCTCAGTACTTATTACTTTGTAATAATAGATATGTTTAAATTTATGTATATGTGTTTATTTATTAGACCGTGTTATCACAGCATCACACGGTTTATACATCGGTTTTTTATGAAATAAACTTCTTGTTTTCAAGTTATCAGTAGACTACAGTTTGTATGGACGGCGACCGAGAATGGCGTTCATAAGAGGATTGTGAAGCTGCGACTTTTCATACAAACGGCGTTAACGATCTTCACCTCATAAATGTTAACCGATTTTTGACAAGTTGACAGTCAGAACAAAATCTAGGCTTATACGTTTCGTTTTTTTTAAATTACTGATCAGAAATGAACAAAAAAATGGCCGAAATTAGTTTTGTATGAAAACACGCAGCTTCATAATCCTCTTAAGGCTGTATCTACAAGCCGCGTGTACGCAGGACGACTCCAAACGGGGCTGGCGTATTTACCAAGCTGAAAGGGAGGGCGCTATACCAGTAGTCCGAATGACTTGCGACCAGGCTCCCCCACTTGGTTAAGGTAAGTCGATGCGGCAGATTGTTACGTACGACACGAATTTTGGTTATGATTAAATATCATCATCATATTAGCTCATATACGAAGGGTGTGTGTGAAGTCGACCAACCCGCACTGGGCCCGCATGGTCGACTAAGGCCCGATCGCCCTAATTCAGGGTAGGCTCGAGCCCCTCGGTGGGGACGTATATGAGCTGAAATGATGATGATGTATGAATGTATGCATGTATGTGTGGTATATATGTATGTAGGACGTATATGAGCTGTTATGATGATTTAATATATTATTCACAAAAGCAAATATAGTCATCATTCGCGATGTCTTATCTATAATTCCTACTCTTTGACGATGCAATTCGGCCACTTTTTGCACGCGGGCCCTGCACACGCGCGTTGTAATTGAACGTGCAATGCACGCGGTCGTGTGCGTGCATTGACTCGTTTCACTGAGTTCTTAGCTTTTGTCATTGTAACCTGTTAAACTGTATCCAAACAATAAGTTCAACGATCGTACTATTGTTAAGAATATTAAATGATTATGATCATAAAAAAAAGTTTAAAAAAACTTAAAAAACCGACTTCAAAATGAAATTCACTCAAAAGTGTGAAATAATATTTTTATACTTAAATACACAACATTAACCAACAATAACGAAATCAAAGGTGGGTACGAATTAAATTAGAGGCTTAAAATTTCTTTTGAGGTGCCTGCTGGCCCGAGGGTGGCGGGTACGATAAAAAAAAAAAGCTATTTTGCACAGGATAGTCGGAAAGTGACAAAGACTACTTATTAGCATAGACCGACGTAGTTACCGAGGGATCTAGAGAAAACTCCATTTGCACGCCCGCGAGCCACTTGCGACTCGCGCACTACGCACCCTCGAAGGCAGTCATAGAAACTATTATTATTACATACATTCAGCTTACGGGGTTATTATTAGAACCCCCCTCTCCCGGTCAAATATCACAGGAGGCTGCTACTCATGAAATTGAACAAATTTTGTTCTAGAACATTGTTTAAATCGTAAATAAACACATCCCTGGTTTCCTTATCATGGTACCACCCTTGGAATATCACCTTTCCAACAAAAAACGAATCATCAAAATCGGTTCATAAACGACGCAGTTATCCGCGAACCTACATATAAAAATTAAAAAATATATACCGTCGAATTGAGAAACCTCCTCCTTTTTTTGAAGTAGGTTAAAAAAACATTTATGACTTCCAATACAAATTGGGCTAGTCAGCTGAACGATTTAACAGTTTATGGAAAAAAGGTTTGGAGCTCAGCGGAACAAGCCAATGCATTTTTGCGACGCGCAGCTTTGGGCAATGCACTCGCCGATGCGATGGCACTGACCTTCGCAATGCAGCTGCCAGTGTGGTTTCGGAGGGCTTTTGAACCTTTTTTTTTTAATGTTAGGTTTATGTACTGTAGGTACTTGCATGGGTTGCGTGTAATTTGACATGTGTGTGTGTGTGTGTGTGTGTGTGTAAAGATGGCAGAATAGCGGCGGTAAAAAAAATAATGTTTAGTGTAATTTGGGTGGTTGGGATGATCACGCAGGTTAACTGACCTGGAGCACGGTCATTACCCAGATGGGTTTGATTGTTAGTGGCATTTTTCTCGACAGGTATGTTAGGCCGTTGGTGCCGGATGCTATTACTAGACGGCAGTCGTTAAACCGTGTCAGATGGCTTCATCATCATCATCATATCAGCTCATTTACGTCCCCACCGAGGGGCTCGAGCCTACCCCGTCGAGTAAACGTATATACGTATGAAATCTAAATTCGAATTCACATTGTAATACATGGCAGGATTCGAATTACGGCCTCCCGGACAGGAGGCGGCGGCCCTAGCCGTTACGCCACCGACGCGAACGTCAGATGGCTTATAGGCTCAAAAAACTTCTGTCAGTGTGGTTTGCCACTAGCCCTAAAACTTCCACCAACCAGGACTTGGCACCCGTGTGTGGATTATGGCGTAACTTTCCCGAGCTTGGGAAGAGACCCTTGCCCCAGCCACACCCTGGACACTGCATACAACGGGCTAGAAATGACATTTCAAAAAAACGAATGACAGAAGAGAGCGGCAGGGAGTGTCCATGCTGTAGGTGAGAAATAATATATATACTTTTCCCCCGCAGTGTGGATGTTGTGGATTCTTAACTAACTCGTCTCTTCTGCCCTGCCCTGTCACCTGTTCGCAGCAGGACTTAATGGACGCCACAAATAGTGCAGTCGAAGTGGCTAAGTTCTGGGCCGGAATGATTTGATTTGTCATCGACACGCAAAGAAGAAGAAGAACTAACTCGTGCTTTCGATGACGATGATGCCGAAGATGGAAGCGAGCTTACCAAGATTCCCCAACGCAATGGGGATCTGGCTATCTTATCTTCAAGCCGGAACACGTCAGTGCTGTTAACTCTCATGTTTGGCGGCATGATATTGATAAGATGGTGTTAGCTAGCCAGGCGGGCTATGAAAATGCCCTACCACCAACCAAACCTAATTTTGTTTTGGTATCGTCCCATTTTCACGGACTATTTTCAGGGTTCCGTGTAGGCAAACTAGGTTTTGCCATGTCCGTCTGCTTGTCCGTTGGTATGTCACAGCCGTTTTTCTCAAAGATTGTTGTTCAATTTCGTGTATTTACATATAAAAATATTATTTAATAATTTTGAGTAAATTATTTTTGGAGGCGGCTTAAGGTTTTTTAAATATTATTTTATTTTTTAGAGGCTGTTTTAAGTTTTTAATTTTTTTTTTCTATTTTGAGTGATAAAGCTATCTAACATTGAATGCTTATAACCCACCCACCATTAGGATATCATCAAATCATAATGCCAATGTTCCATTAACCGATAATACAGAGTCCAGTGGCTTTCATCATCATCTCAGCAGTATGAAAGTTAAGGAGTCAAACCTTCCATCATTAGCTCACCTGAATAACCTTAAAGAATACTACTATCGGTCTACGTATCTACATATAATATTTAAAGAATATTAATTATAGTTAATTAATATTAATTATCAGGTGAGATTTACCATTTATTTATCTTCACGCTCTTACGGTGAAGGAAAACATCGAGAGGAAACCTGCGAACGCCTGCGAAGGAACTCGAAGGTTGTACGTGAAGTCGACCAACCCGCACTAGGCCCCGATCGCCCTAATTCAGGGTAGGCTCCAGCCCCACGGTGGGGACGTATATGAGCTGATAAGAAGAAGAGGTGAGATTATGCCAAGGGCTTACCAATTGTAAATAAAAAAAAAGTATTTTGTCTAAATATTACAATGGTAAAAATGTACAATAGAGAATACTAACTAAAGAATTATCCTCAAATTTGAGGGTTGCCCTCGATTTCCCTGGGATCCCATCATCATATCTTGGTGACAATGAGACCACCTAAGGAGTATATACTTTCAAATATTATTATTTTTAAATCGGTCCACAATTGACACAGAAATCGGCGAATACACATAAAAAATATATACAGTGGAACATAGAAAAAATGATAACCTATAGAAAAAAAAGTTATAAATTAAAATGGTATTTAAAAAACTATGGGTTTACCACAACAATAAAAAGTAGCAGTTTTATGCAGTTTTGCTGTTTAAAACTACGACTAACAATGTTTTACAGAGATAGTGATTTCTAAAAAAACATTTAGACGAATCGAGAACCTCCTACTTTTTTGAAGTCGGTTAATAGCTAGGAAATTACCTACATACTTCAATCGCCTCCAGCCGATTTTCGATAAACTCTGTACTCAGCGAGTTTTTATTTAATTTCACCTGTCCGGTGTCTGTAATGAAATCTTGCAAGTTAAATTTGACCCACTGCCTGGTTTCCGATTAAGCTGAAATTTTGCATGCATATGTATATCGCGTGAGAATGTAATATAATGATGACATGGAGCTGATCTGATACTGGAGCTGGAAGGTACAAGCTATTTAGTTTGACCAGTCCTGGTGTCTGTAATGAAATCTTGCAAGTTAAATTTGACCCACTGCCTGGTTTCCGATTAAGCTGAAATTTTGCATGCATATGTATATCGCGTGAGAATGTAATATAATGATGACATGGAGCTGATCTGATACTGGAGCTGGAAGGTACAAGCTATTTAGTTTGACCAGTCCTGGTGTCTGTAATGAAATCTTGCAAGTTAAATTTGACCCACTGCCCGGTTTCCTATTAAGGTGAAAGTTTGCCTGCATATGTATATCGCTTGAGAATGCAATATTATGATGACATGGAACTGGTCTGATACTGGAGCTGAAAGGTACAAGCTATTTAGTTTGACCAGTCCTGGTGTCTGTAATGAAATCTTGCAAGTTAAATTTGACCCACTGCCCGGTTTCCTATTAAGCTGAAAGTTTGCCTGCATAAGTATATCGTTGAGAATGCAATATTATGATGACATGGAGCTGGTCTGATGCTGGAGCTGAAAGGTACAAGCTATTTAGTTTGACCTGTCCTGGTGTCTGTAATGAAATCTTGCAAGTTAAATTTGACCCACTGCCCGGTTTCCTATTAAGCTGAAAGTTTGCCTGCATAAGTATATCGCTTGAGAATGCAATATTATGATGACATGGAACTGGTCTGATGCTGGAGCTGAAAGGTACAAGCTATTTAGTTTGACCTGTCCTGGTGTCTGTAATGAAATCTTGCAAGTTAAATTTGACCCACTGCCCGGTTTCCTATTAAGCTGAAAGTTTGCCTGCATAAGTATATCGTTGAGAATGCAATATTATGATGACATGGAGCTGGTCTGATGCTGGAGCTGAAAGGTACAAGCTATTTAGTTTGACCTGTCCTGGTGTCTGTAATGAAATCTTGCAAGTTAAATTTGACCCACTGCCCGGTTTCCTATTAAGCTGAAAGTTTGCCTGCATAAGTATATCGTTGAGAATGCAATATTATGATGACATGGAGCTGGTCTGATGCTGGAGCTGAAAGGTACAAGCTATTTAGTTTGACCTGTCCTGGTGTCTGTAATGAAATCTTGCAAGTTAAATTTGACCCACTGCCCGGTTTCCTATTAAGCTGAAAGTTTGCCTGCATAAGTATATCGTTGAGAATGCAATATTATGATGACATGGAGCTGGTCTGATGCTGGAGCTGAAAGGTACAAGCTATTTAGTTTGACCTGTCCTGGTGTCTGTAATGAAATCTTGCAAGTTAAATTTGACCCACTGCCCGGTTTCCGATTAAGCTGAAAGTTTGCCTGCATATGTATATCGCGTGACAATGTAATATTACGATGACATAGTGAATAAAAAAAATGGTTGTCAGTAAAGTCGGTTTACGGACGACAGTTTAACGTGACAACGTCATAACGTAAGGTGACAATGAGCGTAACGGAACAACGAGTCATCCTTTTTTGTGCGTGCAGGCGGTGTCCATCAATTTATTAGAAGTTGTCACGTCAAAAAAAAACATGGAACTGATGCGATGCTAGAACTGGAAGGTACAAGCTATTTAGTTTCACCTGTCCCGGTGTCTGTAATGAAATCTTGCAATTTAAATTTGACCCACTGCCCGGTTTCCGATTAAGCTGAAAGTTTGCCTGCATATGTACCTATATCGCGTGACAATGTAATATTATGATGACATAAAACTGATCTGATGCTGGAGCTGGAAGGTCATGGGACAATGAGCGTAACGGAACAACGAGTCATCCTTTTTTGTGCGTGCAGGCGGCATCCATCAATTTATTAGAAGTTGTCACGTCAAAAAAAAACATGGAACTGATGCGATGCTGGAGCTGGAAGGTACAATCTATTTAGTTTCACCTGTCCTGGTGTCTGTAATGAAATCTTGCAAGTTAAAACTTGACCCACTCCCCGGTTTCCGATTAATGTGAAATTTTGCGTGCATATGTAGTATATCGCTTGAGAATGCAATATTATGATGACATGGAGCTGATCTGATGCTGGAGATGGAAGGTACAAGCTATTTAGTTTCACTTTTCGCGGTGCCTGTAACGAAATCTTGCAAGTCAAATTTGATTCACTCCCCGGTTTCCAATTAATCTGAAATTTTGCATGCATATGTATATCTCTTAAGAATGAAATATTATGATGACATGGAGCTGATCTCATGCTGGAGCTGGAAGGTACAAGCTATTTAGTTTCACTTGTCCCGGTGCCTGTAATGAAATCTTGCATAATAAATTTGATCCACTTCCCGGTTTCCGATTAATCTGAAATTTTGCATGCATATGTACATCGCGTGCTAATGCTATATTATGATAACATGGAGCTGATCTGATGCTGGAGCTGGAAGGTACAAGCTATTTAGTTTGACCTGTTACGGTGTCTGTAATGAAATCTTACAAGTTAAATTTGAAACAACTTCCCGGTTTCCGATTAAGCTGAAATTTTGTCATGCATATATATTACGTGACAATGTAGGAGCTGGAGCTGGAAGGTGGCCACAAAACGACACAACCCTATCGAGTTTGCGCTCATTTGATTCGTATTGAAGAGTACTTTGATGCATAAAAAGCTTGTATCTAAACTTGTAGCTTGTATAAAAAGCGTCGGTGGCGTAAAGGTTACGGCCGCTACCTCTTGTCCGGGAGGCCACAGTTCGAATCCTGCCACGTAGTACCAATGTGTTTTCGAATTTCGAGTTCACAAACGTACGTTTATCCGACGCTCTTACGGTGAAGAAAAACATCGTGAGGAAACCTGCACATGCCTGCGAAGAAACTCGAAGGTTGTGTGTGAATTCGATCAACCCGCAATGGGCCCACGTGGTCGACTAAGGCCCGATTGCCCTAATTCAGGGTAGGCTCGAGCCAATCGGCAGGGACGCATATGAGCTGATAAGATCAGATCTAAAAGCTTTTACTTTAACTACTTACTCTATTATCGTTTAACTGTGTTTTTGGTAATGAAATAGAAATTTATATATATTTTTTTTATTATTTTAGATTTATTGAAAATTATTTACTATTGCGAGCAGCACTTAGCCTACAGGACCCTCTTAACTGAAAAATAGGAATATGGGACGAAACAATTAGCCATATGGCTCCCGGCTTAGAATAGGGCCATCCTATTTCATCCAATAGGTGTCGTAAGAGCCGACTAAGGGACTCAAACCGGGGGATGGGCAGCAGCGTCTTTCCGTGACTTGCAGCCAATCTGCAACAACACTGCGATCGCCAACCCGCCTGCCAAGCGTGGCGATTACGCCAACACCCCCCTAATGATCGACACAAACAAAAAACGGCCTCTAGTCCCCGGCGGCCCCGCTATTCCTGGCTCCGGTAGCGGTCAAGGTTACGGCGGGGCATGGGGTGCGAAGAATCCCCGGCAGATGCCAGGCTACCAAAACAAAAGACATGGTCGCTTACTATGGGCCTCATAAGAAGGCTCAAGGTCACCCAAAGGGCAATGGAGCGTGCTATGCTCGGAGTTTCTCTGCGTGATCGAATCAGAATCGAGGAGATCCGTAGGAGAACCAAAGTAACCGACATAGCTCTCAGAATTGCTAAACTTAAGTGGCAGTGGGCGGGGCACATTGCTCGTAGAACAGATGGCCGTTGGGGCAGTAAAGTTCTCGAGTGGCGACCGCGCACCGGAAAACGTAGCGTAGGCAGGCCACTCGGTGGACCGATGACCTGGTGAAAGTCGCGGGAAACCGCTGGATGCGGGCAGCGCAGAACCGGTCGTCGTGGAGATCCTTGGGGAGGCCTATGTTCAGCAGTGTACGTCCTTCGGCTGATATGATGATTCGTTATGTACGGTTCAAATGAATGATTCCGTTAACTTAACATAACTACATCAAAGCTAAGGCTCTCCGCAGACTTCTTACTTTTTGTAGGACGACAAGAGTGGAAAGTGCACGTCATAGGTATCAATATATCGATTATACAAAGGCTTTTTAAAAGAATCGATACCTGTGACGTGCACTTCCCACACTAGTCGCTCTACAAAAAGTAGGACGTCTGTGGAGAGCCTTTGAATAACAAAAATAGTTGAGCGTAATTAATTTATGAAATACCGTCCGATACACGCGACATTCGAAACCGCAGCCAAGTGACCTTTCACCCAACTGCGCGACAGGAAAGGCAGATTTATGTTTTTGGTTGACAATGTTAAAAGTATTGCTGTGTTCCGGCATAAAGATAAGTTCATTTTATCATCATTGATATCAGCTCATATACGTCCCCACCGAGGGGCACGAGCCTACCCCGAATTATGGCAATCGGGCCTTAGTCGACCACGCGGGCCCAGTGCGGGTTGGTCGACTTCACACACAACCTTCGGTTTCTTCGCAGGTGTGTGCAGGTTTCCTCACGATGTTTTCCTTCACCGTTAAAGCAATCGGTGAGTATATGCACGTAAGTTTCGAAAAACTCATTGGTACATTGGCCGTCCGGATTTGAACCCGGCACCTCTGGTTAGGAGGGCCGAGTCGTTACCGGTTAAGCCACCGACGCATAAAAGATAAGTTAGCCAGTTCCCAATTGCGTTGGGAAATCAAGGTAAACCCGCTTTCATCTTAGCTATCATCGTCACTTTCCATCAGGAAAGATGACTCCAAGGGCTTAACCAGTTGTGGACAAAAAAACTAAAGTCCAACACCTAGTAAAAAATTAAAAAATAATCCCTCTTTTTTGGCCAGTCAGGCAATCAATCAATCAAAAAAAATATTTTAAATAGGTGTTTACACACACTTTAAAATAGTCGAATAAACTTATTGTCTATTACAAATAATGTAATGATTCAGATTACAGTCTCAGGTAATGGTATTTGATAGAATCAACATAATTATATATCTTTGTCATTACATAATCTATTATTTTATAATATCCTCTAGAGCACAAGCATTTTTTTTCATGAGTCCTGAATTTAATCTCTGCAAAAATGTAACCTAATTACCATGTCACTCACGAGATTAAGACGAATCTAACAACACGTCACACTGTAAAAGGCATCGTGCCGTTTAGGCTACAGAGCGTATTTAAACAAATAAATGAATAATAGAGATGAAACGAATATCCGGTTACTATCAAGTTCGGCCGGATACCGGATATTAAAAAATACGCAATATTAAATTTAGGCAAATACTTTATTTATACTTATTTAATACTTTAAAAAAACTAGCACAAAATTTTCATTTGACAACTTAGAAAATTAATTTAATTAATTGGTACTCGTACTGCACTAAGGGCAAATATGGTGAATGAATACTAATTTCTCTCCATTAAGAGGCAACAAGGGGTTCCGCTTGTTTTCATAAACAAGGCCAGCTTCAGAAAACAGTCTTTCGTTGTACGAAAGGACCCGAATTCGACCGAGTCCGCAAGATCGTTTGTGCGCCACCTACACAAGCTCGCTTCTTGCGATGCACCAAACGACAATGTTCGTCCGGATATCCGGCGGCCGGATATCCGGCTATCCATCCTGATAGTTGGCCGGATATCCACTATTCGTTTCATCTCTAATGAATCAACATACATACATACACTTGAAAAACATAACCCGCCTTCTAGCGCAGTCGGGTAAAAATGACTTCAATGTGTGCGCTATTACAATATAAATCAGAGATATGCTATATATAAGGGGAGGTAGATAGTTTACATGCGTCCAAAAAGTGAAACAAATAAAATGATGCCAATTGGCATCTCTTTTCTTAGTATAGCTTTCAGTGCAACGGAAGCGAACTACCTTTAATATTGTGTGTGTAAATGGGTTCGATTTTCAAATGTTTTTTGTTAGTGCTTAACCTTTTTGCTCGTGATTCAGTCAATGAAACTGAACAACTTTTATCAAGAAACAATGTGATATATAATTTAAAAAAAGACAATGTGACTTCCAATACAAAGTTGATGTTATATTAGTCTATAGCAAGTCGGTTTAATGCTGCAACTAATTATGCATTTAAATTCCACTAAGAGTTAAAAAGCGTTAGCTTTTAATAAGCGTCGGTGGAGTAACGGCTAGGGCCGCCGTCTCCTGTCCAAGAGTTCGTGTTTCGAATCCTGCCACGTACCAATGTGATTTCGAATTTAGATTTCATATGTACGATTATCCGACGCTCTTACGGTAAAGGAAAACATCGTGAGGAAACCTGCATACGCCTGACTAGAAACTCGAAGGTTGTGTGTGAAGTCGACCAACCCGCACTGGGCCCGCGTGGTCGACTAAGGCCCGATCGCCCTAATTCAGGGTAGGCTCGAGCCCCTCGGTGGGGAAGTTTATGAGCTAAAATGATCACCTTGGTCTCGGACTGGGCATGTCTACAGAGAGCTGCGGAAAACTCGAAAAAAGTTGCCACCGATTGCGTGCCAATAGTTCAAAAATCATATAAAAAACAATAGGTACCTTTTTAGATTCAAGGTATTCTGAAAGTTGCTGTTATGGCCGCCTTTGCACTGTACATATTTAAATTGAGTTTTTGTAATGTTATTCTGGTGTGCTTAAACAATATACACTTAGTTTACATGTGGAATATCCGAGAAAGAAAAAAATTATGTATGCCCCACGTTGGGCGCCAGCGTGGCACGACGGGTAGGAGTCTCAACTGTACTAGGGAAAAATATTGTAGAATCGGAAAGAATTCGTATTTTAAAGCAAAATGTGACACATAAAAAAACAAATAAAAAATACTCTTTTTAATTTCTTTAACATCGCAACGGAGCGAAGGATTGTTGTTATTTTTACATACAGATGATTGAGGGGTGTAAAATAACACAGACCACTAAATAGCATATCCCGACATAGTTCCCGAAGAATCTGGGGACAACTCAATTTCACGCTCGCGAACGTATTGACGTGATTTTTTTCATAGAAATAGTTGAGGGGTTGGGAAGTGACGAAGACTGATAAACAGAAACGGCTCGCGCACCACTCACCCTCAAAGACAGTCATAAAAAATATGCCCACGCGGGCGAAGCCGCGGGCAAAAGCTAGTTCACTATAAGCTTTTTAGCCCTGTCGATAGGTAAAGTTATTAAAACTTTTAGCTTCGCAAAAATCTTAAGGTAGGTTTTTTTTATTATTAAAAGTTTGAGTGCGTTTGACTACAACTACGGACATACATACATACATTTTGGTTGAAACTGGAAGAAGTTGGACATATAAAATTTGAAGAGATACGAAAACAAGCAGTCGACAGCTGTACAACGTAAAACAAATATAATTTCACGAATTTTTCGCGGAAATCAAATCACAAATGTCATTTCCAATGTAGATATTGAGTTTCATACAACAATCTGAACAAAAAGTGGGATCACGCTTGTTTTATTATATAAACGTTTGCATCTTTACCTTGTGGTGACCTCGAATAATGTATCAACACGTGATAGGTCCTATCCTTCACTGTAATAAAGATAGGTGCATTTGGGACACGTCACAGTAAGTTTCGGCATGCCAAACGCACTCAAATTATAATTTTAAAAAAAAAAAAGACGGTAAGTCAGCCAACGCGTGATTGGAGCAGTCTTTAACACCCCGTTTTTAAAGCGCTAACACGACATCTACCTTTTATTTCTGATCTTAGTTTCGGTGTCTTTTTTTGCCGCTGTCGCCACCGCCACCACTGGCAAAGCCTTTTATATTTCATTTAATGGTTGACCAGAAAATTGGCAAGATCATGAAATGGTTGACTAGTCATGAAATGGTAATCCGTCATGATTTCTGCCACCCATAGGGGGGAAACTCGCTTCGTGAGGATTTTTGACAGTATCAGCTGGTATCATTATCAAACGTTCATTAGGTTTCGTTTATTGGAGTTTACTCCCTAAGAATCGATTTTCATATAGAGTAAAATCAGACTTTATGCGTTAGTAAATGATCTTTCGCTTAGCTCAGAATTCAAACTATCGCCCTTTGGAACAAAGTAGGTACTTAAATTTTCCCCTTGTTATACAAGTAACTATTATTTAACCAAAAATAAATAAAATCAGGCGTTATGCGTTGTTCGTTAGTAAGCAGTAAACTCCAGTCGTGCGTCGGTGCTGACACACACAATATTTTTTATCCTTCGCTTTTCTCGCTCAACTCAAATCCGCCTGGGCATTTCATCATCTATTTATTGGTCGGATATTTCCGACCGACAATTCCATAAATTTGCAAATCCATTCTTTGAAGAACGAATTCATTTAATAACTTTTAAAATGTATGAATTCAAGAGCGTTTGCATGCGGTCAAAACATTAGCACCAAATAACGTGAGCATTTCGACGAAAGTCAACTAATTCATGCTCGTTGGGGATTGTTTTTGTTCAGGTAACTAGGTGTAAATACAGAGTGTAAAGTGAAACTGTGTACAATACATAAATTTAAGGTAACTAATATGTACGAACCTTTTTTTTTCCAAGGAACTTTTATAAAGAGGTCAATTCGCCAAAGAAAATCGGTATTTACAGCACAAAATCTGTTATTCCACCTGAAGCGTTTTGCTTCATCGTTTATCAAGCAAACGGCCATGGAGTAGAATTTCCTGACAGCGTCTGTGCTCCCCGATTTGTATAGATAATTTAGGAATGTTTAAGGCGAGAGTGAATAGGCACTTTTTGTAATTTGAGCTTGCGTAACACATCCTCGGCAGCGTCGTCCTTTACCATTAGTGTGGGTACTGCCAAACGCATTCATATTTGTAATAAAATAAAATATGTATTTGGTGGCGTAACGGTAAGGGCCGCTGCCTCAAATCCTGCCACATACCAATTGTTTTTTCATTCGACGCTCTTACGGTAAAGGCAAAACATCTTGAGGAAACCTCCACACGTGCGTGGCAACTGCAGTAACCCGCCACTGAACCACAAGCGACGAGAGAACAAAAGAAAATTAAATACTAAATCTAGAACGCGCTATTAGAATTTCTTCAGCGCTGAGTATATATACAGATACCAATCATCACCGATTGATCCACGGCCGGACCCCAGGCATACCAACTCGCCTGGCGTAGATATCTCCCTTTGCTCTCGTCTCGAGTAGAAAGCACCGATCCTAAATTGGTGACTCCGACGTGATACTCCATCATCAAGCCTCCAGCCGGTAAAGCAAGCCTCAGCACTACAGCAGTCGTATCGCACCGAAGTTTAATTAGGACCATCGCAACCCGAGACGTCGAATTTCCTGACCTGTTACTTCACCTTCAGGCACCAGCAAAGTTGTCAGCAGCCACACGCTAACTCTGCGCGCATCACCTGCTTCCCTTACCATGATGCCTGACGCCAGCCTTCATCCTGACTCACCGTGGAAATCGACCTGGCACATTGCACATCGACCCGACTCAACGAGGTTTGATAGCACCGGTCTTAGACTGTCAGCTCTAATTGGATCGACCTCTGATCTCGGAGGGGGCGTGATGAGGCGGTAACTGCAGTAACACGCCACTGAACCTTAACACAAGCGACTAGAGAGCAAAAGAAATACGAAATCTAGAATGTGCTAATAGAATTTCTTTAGCGCTAAGTATGTATACAGATACCAATCATCAACGATTGGTCCACGGCTGAACCCCAGGCATACCACATCGCTTGGCGGAGATATCTGCCTTTGCTCTCGTCAAATAGGACACACCGTTCCTAAGCACGCCTGCGAAGAAATTCGAAGGTTGTGTGTGAAGTCGACCAACCCGCACTGCTCCCGCGTAGTCGACTAAGGCCCGATCGCCCTAAAATCAGGGTAGGCTCTGGGTTGCCATCAGTGGCTTTGCTTGCGTGAACATAGTTTCTATGACTGTCTTCTTGTATTCTGCAAGCGGCTCGCGAGCGTGGTCATAAGTAGCCTATATGTTAATCCGGTCCTAATCTGTCAAACTACCAAATTTCAGCCAGATACGTTCTGTAGTTTTTACGTGAAAGAGTAACAAACATCCATACATCCAAACTCTCACATGTTAGTAGGATTATACGATGTAATTTTTTTTATTTCATCGAGCATAAATTGGAAAAAAACCGGCCAAGTACGAATCGGAATCGCCCACGAAGGGTTTTCCGTATCCTACAAAAATCACGTTTGTTGTATGGTAACCCCCCTTAAATATATTTTTTTTTCGATATACGAAAAATGTTTTCCTTCACCGTAAAAGCAATCGGTAAGTATGTACGTAAGTTTTTGAAAAACTCATTGGTACATTGGCCGTCCAGATTTGAACCCGGTACCTCTGGTTAGATGGACCGAGTCGTGAAGGAAAACATCGTGAGGAAACCTGCACACGCCTGCGAAGAAACTCGAAGGTTGTGTGTGAAGTCGACCAACCCGCACTGGGCCCGCGTGGTCGACTAAGGCCTAATCGCCCTGATGCAGGGTAGGCTCGAGCCCCTCGGTGGGGACGTATATGAGCTGTAATGATGATGATGATACGAAAAATATGGCACAAAGCGCCCCACGCTTTTTTCTCAATATTACTAGTATTTTTCTTTCATTATTGTTTTCAACTTAAATTAAGAATTATTTTTCACTCTTTAGTTTGATGTGCTTTAAAAGCGTGTAAAACTTATGAAATTATTGTATTGTCACTGATTCTTGATAAATGTACAAAGTTTGAATTAAATATGTCCGTTAAAAATGGGTCAAAATCGAGTGCAAAGGAGTCGGTTAGAAACATACATACAAACAAACATACATACATACATACATACAGGTGAAGCTAATAAAAGCGTGATAAAAAAGAAATCATCTGTAAACACTTATCGTTTCCACCCTGTATACTTATTGGAGTAGGGTAATTTAACTAATTGCTCGCCTGCCCAGGCCGGCCGGAGAAATTCCTAGCCTGGATATTTGAATACCTAACTTTTTTGTTTTGTAGATACGTTAATAATTTTAATGTTTGTGATTTTATATTATGTGGGATATTGATTAATTCACTTCGGTTTGCAAGGTCTGCTTTCATAAAAGGTAGGTCGTCGTAAAAAAACCGAAACCCCAATTTCAAAAGTTTATCTCGCACTTGGCCAGTTTTTCGATTTTTTTTAGTATACGCCTAATAACTTATCTCGATGCCAATTTATACGTTTACTAGTGGATGCCCGCAGCTTCGCCCGCGAAGATCCCGATTTTTGCGGTTCCCGTGGGAATTTCCCAAAATCCTTTCTTAGCGGATGCCTACGTCATAACATCTACCTGCATGCCAAATTTCAGCCCGATCCGTCCAGTGGGTTGGGCTGTGCGTTGATAGATCACTATGTCAGTCAGTCAGTCACCTTTGAGTTATATATATTTAGATGAGTTACGTGTTCTATAAATTCTATTGAGTAGTGGTGTTACGGAACCCTTGGTGTGCGAGTACGACTCACACTTGGTATTTTGTATTCGTCCAATAACCTACCACGGTGCCAAATTTCAAGGTTCTAAATTACCTGGAAGTAGTCTATATATTTTGATGAGTAATAGTGATACGGAACCCTTGGTGCGCAAGTACGTCTCACACTTTCCCATTTTTATTTTTCCTTTGTATATGCCCAAGAACTTACCTAAATGCCAAGCAAGTTTCTAAATCACCTGGAAGTGGTCAATAATTTTAATTAATAGTAGTGGTGAGGAACCCTAATTTTGCAAGTCTGACCCGCATTTTGCCGGTTTTTTTACTTTTTTCTTAGTATACGCCTAATAACTTACCTCGATGTCAAACTTCAAGTTTCTAAGTCACCTGGAGGTGGTCTATAATTTTGAAGATCTTAGAAATGGTGAATGATATACAGTGGTGGCCACATAATTAAGAACGATAAAAGATACAAGGCCAATTCAGTTTTGTCACCAGAATAAATTGTACAATAAGTTTAAAAAAATTATTTATTATTGTTGTAGAATATTGCTATGACTATCCTGTTTTATTTAGTATCACAATATTGTCAAAACAGTTTGCATGTTTATTTACTTATTTATTAAATCACAAGAACTCATTTATTTACAGGAACACTAGCTGGACAAATAATTAAGAACGAAATTTTTTTTTTTTTTTTCATCAGATTGAAAATGGAATGCGATGCTCTTCTTTACTATTTTTATTGCAGTTTTGCGCAGTTATTGTGTCCTTTCTCGTTTTTTGCAATTATTCGTCAAAAACCATTGGAAAAAATAAATTTTGCGACTCTGCTACTAGAGAACTAATAATAAAGTTGCGTGGTCGTAATAGGTCTTACAAAAAAATTGTGGATCATTTGGCCTGCTCTAAAACGATGGTGTACCAGGCTGTGATACATTTTAATACCCATAAAGCTACTTCTAATAATCCCCGCAAACGAAAACCAAGAAAAATGTCTCCTCGACACGATTTAAGAATAGTTTTGCTAAGCAGGACCCATTTAAAGGCTCTAATCAGATAAAAATGAAGTTTTTATTGAAATTAACCTTCAAACAGTGTCGGTGCGCACTGTTCAAAGACGTTTGGTGGAGGCACAGTTATTTGGGAGATGAACCAGAGAGGTACCCATGCTGACACCATGCCATAGACAGGCCCGAGTTGCGTTTGCAAGGAATTATGTAAACTGGACAGAACAGCAATGGAAGAATGTACTTTTTTCTAACGAAACCAAAATAAATAGAATATGCTTTCATGGCAAGCAGTAGGTACGCCGACTTGCAAATAAGGAATTCGACCCAAAATACACAAAAATATGGTAAAACATGGCGGTGGAAACGTCAAAATGTGGGGTTGCTTTGCCGGTTATGGCATGGGACCTTATACATGTCTGATACAAGGTAACATGGATCAATAGCAATGTAAACAGATTACTCGGAAGAATGTATGCTGCCATACGCTGACGATAACCTCCCGGTAATTTGGATATTCCAGCACGATTATGACTCAAACACACTGCCATGCCAACTCTGTAAAAACATTCCTCAATATAATGGTAACTGTATTAGACTGGCCACCAAATAGCCCAATCTTAATCCCATAGAAATTCTGTGGTATGAAGTTAAAAAGCAATTGTCGAACAGAGTGTGTGGTAACATGAATGAACTTTACAATGCATTTGTTTTTTAGTTGAAATCTGCCAAAGGTTCATAGCATAGCACATCAATTCCGCGCCGCCGCGGCTGTCAGGCAGTTATCCACGGTAGCAGACATGCAACTAAGTACTAACGTTACATAACAAGTTGAATTCATCAATAAAAACGCTGTTACATTCACTTTAAATTAATAAATAACTTAAATTATAAAGTTATTGTTACTCTTATTATAAAGTTTTAACTCGTTCTTAATTATTTGTCCAGCCTCTCGCCTAATCCTATGTGAACAATACCTAAACAACAGCTAATTAAATTGAATATTAAATATTATTTCCTAGTTTTATTTTTTGATTATGTTGGCCTTATAAATGTACTAGCCAGCAGTATAGTCAATATTGTTCAATAAGGTTTAAATATCTTTATAATGACCATATACTTTTAAAGCGATGTCTGATTATGAAGCGTTCTTAATTATGTGGCCACCACTGTATATATATATATATGAAAATTGGGATTCTAGGTGATCAAGTGGTTCTCACTAGAAACACAAAATCACAAGTGTGTAGTTCAAACCAAATTTGAGTTACAGGTAGGTCGAAAGTGGCCCGAAATGGTTCGTGTAACGGCCGGTGTCGTCCTTCCTTTTCTTTTCGAACTTGGCTGACACACTGCCGTGTGTCTAGATTTGATGATAATGATATCAGCTCATATACCTACGTCCCCACCCAGGGGCTCGAGCCTACCCCCAGTTAGGTCGATAGGGCCTTAGTCGACCACGCGGGCCCAGTGCGGGTTGGTCGACTTAACACACAACCTGCGAGTTTCTCCGCAGATTAGATTTAGATTTGATTAGATTTAGAATAGAAATTGTATGAAACAGGGAAAACTACATTTATAAAAATTAAGGAGACTTGAATCTGCTAAACAATTAAATTCCGTGACGTGACCACATTAATCCGCGTTGTGATGAAAACACTGAGTAGAGTAGTGACTAATCTTGTCATTATTAACCTTCACCAAAGTATACATATAAGTACTATCCTTCACCAACGAAAAGTTGCCCTATAATGGACTCTTTTAGAGTGAAATGCCACGTTTGGTTAAGTTTAAAACGTTTCTGAAAATTTGCTTCTAAAACTGTTACTACCGAATTAGGCGTATTACCAAGTTACGTAAGTTCACCGTTCCTACCTAAGTAGATACTAACTGTATGTAAGTTAAGTATATCTAAGTATATATTAATATTGGTACGTAATAAGTTCATGTTTTTTCTAAATTTATTCCGCAAGACATTCATATAATTAGCAGTCCAATGTTTAAGTATTGTTTCAAAGATAATTTCGAAATATTTTTACAACTGAAAACAATGGTTTTTTATTCGTACGCAATACGCATTTCTTGAATGAGAAAGCTCTGAGATTTAAAACTATAAAGTTACTTTGCTAATTATCTACCTTTCTTTTGTTTATCGAAGACACTGTAGTTACGAGCTACCTAATCAAAGACAATGGGAGTAAAAAGCACATCTTTTATTTTTAAGAAAATGTTGGTATGTACTGCCGTCCTACACTGCGTTTTTCTGCATTTACCGAGAAAGCCAAGGAGCTGCCCTCCGTGTTTCATACTCTCCGTACGAATTCCATCTTCATCGACTAGTGCTGTAAAATCTGTTAAAACCTGCGAATTTAGGAAGGACACTTTAAGGTCGGTACGGTCGGTAAATAAGCAGTTCAAACCCCGGACTACTCACCTACGAGTACTTACCTCAAAAATTGTATCAAAAATGCATCGAAGTATAAAATGTTAATTAGACTATAAAGCAAATTTCTTTTTTTTTTTCTTTGTCCCCTGGCATTTTTTTCTGTCACCTCCCTAAAATACGCCGCAGTCCTAAAATACATAGGTAGGTAGGTCTATACACCTATAGGGGTGAAATCATATAGGCTACAGGTTTGTAGGCTTCGTGAAGATTTCTCTCTCTTTTTCTCCCTCTCATTTAGTTTTAAGATTGACTGATGAGGCGAACGGAGCGGTAGTTCATCGTGTTGTTGAACCCCTCCCCCCATCGCTTCTTCGGTCTGGTAGCAGAGCTGTTCGGGACCATTGTAGATTTAAGTTGTGCGGTGAATCGTCAGCACTCGCATCCCTTTCGGGTCCCGGGGACGGTATGCGACACAATCTGTTGAGACAATTTGATTTGCAGATTGCCAGCGCGAACGATACAACACGCAGCATGCTGGGCCACGCCCCCAACACACCTATTTACGATTTAATCTGTCGGCTCTCTGCAGATTGATTTTTCAAATTGAGGTTAAAATTGAATGGTGAGTAGAGAACTCTACAGACAGGTGAAACGTTCACCGAAAAAAAATCTTGAGGCTGCCGAGCGTCCAAGCGAGAAGCCTTTGGGTGATTACAGGCCTAATATTTCAATTATATCCAGAGATTTGTTACCATAGATGGGTTCATCATCATTACAGCTCATATACGTCCCCACCGAGGGGCTCGAGCCTACCCTGAATCAGGGCGATTAGGCCTTAGTCGACCACGCGGGCCCAGAGCGGGTTGGTCAACTTCACACACAACCTTCGAGTTTCTTCGCAGGCGTGTGCAGGTTTCCTCACGATGTTTTCCTTCACCGTTATGATGTTTTCCTTCATAGATGGGTTATGCACTAACAAACCACATTTGAAAATCGAATCCATTTACACACACATTATAATAGGTACCTACCGAATGCTACTATGAAAAGAGATGCCAATTGGCATCTTTTTTTGCTTCACTTTTAGGATGCATGTAACCTATCTACCTCCCCTTATATATAGCATATCTCTGATTATATCATTGTTCTCATGCAACACAATGGTCATTGACAAATATGACCTATTATAACTAGCGCTTTCCTCCAATACTCTGATACTAACGCCATAGCACACATGAGATACTAGTTATTTACTACCCCAGGGGAATAAGCTTGCTATAAGGTCATAAAGACTATTTTACCTGACTACGGCATAGCCAAGGATTTTATGAATCTCACCTAATCTATGCAAATTGTGGACAGGATAATTATGTCTATTACACGAAAGATGACCTATAATTGGTACAGAGGCCAGCACATGAAGATAAACACTCTGGACTTTGTACAGTTCTTATGCCGTATGCTTATGGACCAAAATCGCACTACGAGTGTCTAGCTTGATGTGTGTTTTGTATGGAAGATTCAAAGGCGTGCGGTTACTGACACAAGTTTTATTGCACTCCGGCGCAGCGGCAAATCACCCTCTTATATCTAGTCGCGTCATACACAACATCCCTCCACCTTAATTTCTTAAGAGATTTCTTAAAATCTACTCGAGGAATATTCCTCAGGCGACTGGGATAACCTGGGGCTACTTATCTGAAATTACGCTCTTCTGGAGAAAGGGGCGAACCAGGTAAAGAGTTCCTTTCCTCACCATCTGTGGTTGCAGCATTTTCCTGCATTAACTCCGGATGCAACATTCATCTCCTCCGCTGACATTAATAAGGATTGCGGTCTTTGGCGGTCTTTGGTTTTGAACCGTGTGATCGGTTTCGGTCCATGGTCGCCCTCCCCGCCTGTTAGAAAGTTTTAGAGGTGGTGCTTTCTTTGAACTGATCACTCCATTGTGTTGCCGATCAACTTCTTGATCTTTTCCCTTCGATGTTGCCAACAACGATCAGTTTTTTCTAGAGATTTACCCCCTCTTTATATTATGTGGCCGAATTAGGTCAGTATGCGTTGTAAGCTTGTGGCAGACAACCGAGTATAGATTTTTAATTGTGAAAGATTGCTTTAAAATTAAGAACCTCAGAAAGTAAAAGAAGGACTTCATTGAAATCACAGACACTAACTTCTTAGGTTGTAGACATTTTCTTTTGATTCAACACACATAGGATTTATTTGATGACGAAACTTGTCTGAAATCTGACCATTTTTTTAAATAAATAATTTCCATTCAAAATAGATGATCCCTAACCTAGTCAAATCATATGCTAATTTTATGTCTATCAAACACCCACTAGCTTCTTAGCTTCTAGCTTCTTGGTACCCAAAATACGTGAACTGGTTGAGATAGATCAGTTGGTTGATGGTGAATGTACTTACAATCCGTGGATGACAGAACTTTGGGATTTTCCCTACTCTCAAAACAGGATGTTTTTCTGTCAGATAACGACTGTAACACACACATTATATTAGTCATGTGAATTCCCGAACTAAAAATATGTAAACATAAAACTTTTTAGATAAGAGTGGTCAGCATAGGTACATCGCATTTATTAAGGAAAACCACACTTATTAAATGCGATGTACCTATAATACAATAACAAGATATAAATAGCTTACGTGGACATTTGATAGTTGTTTGAAAAATGTTCTTAAAAATATGCAATTTAAAAGTAAAAAGGACCCTAGGTCAGTCGGGCCAATGGAGAAAGAAAAGTTAAGCGAGAGAAAGGACCATTTTTTATATAAGGAACATTTTTTTTTCCTTCACATAGCACAACAGAGATAGACTGGATTCAAGTGCTAATAACTACAGCCTCCCTGATATAATAAAAGGATTTGAATGTAAATCACATGTTAAACGCTCATAAGAATTAGAAATGATTTGAACGATTAAAAATTATTCAAAATGATTACAAATCAAATCATTTTTAATCCTTTTTAATGATTTTGTTTAATCAGGGCTGTGATTAAAATAACTAAAAAAGAGATTATAAGGTTTTCTTATTTGTTTACTTAGCTTAAGTAATAAAAATATGTATCGTTTATTTAAGTAAATAAACTTTAAACAAAAAAAAATGTTATGAGAAAGTGGTAGCCCTAGTTTTGATAAGCATTGCTATTTAAACGGAGACGGAGGGTCGAAATGATTCATATTGTTGCAACCATTCCGGTCAAATGGAGTCCCAAAAAAAAACATGTATCAATTGTGGCAGAGTATACGATTTCAGCCCATTTTGGAGGTGGTGCAGAGACTGCGGAATAAATAAATTTATCGAGGAGGAGAAGAAAAAAAAAAAAATAAGTGTTAATCTTCCGTTCACACATCATGAATTTCGTGTCTAACATTTTTTTTGGTGTTTGTCTAAACGTACTATCCTCATAGATAGCAGTGAGAAGCCAGTGCTGTCGTTAGCTGGTAAAGATATTGAGTAAGTTAGTATTCTCAAGAACCTGGAAGCTATTATCGATCCGACTCTGCAATGATCTGAGAACAACTGGACTATACGCTGTTATCGCCGATTCCGGGTTTCTGGAACTTTGTGCCACCTGCTGTTTCAACTGCTGCTTCCCTGGATGAATTCAAGACGATGCTACAACCACTTACTTGCTATTGAGCAAGCTAAGTCGCGAGTGCATAGTTTCTGGTGTGTGATGTGCTGGTAGGGCTGTCAAGTGTTATATGATACAATACTTTTTGTAAATCGTTTTGTTTCTGTTTTTTTAAATGCCATGAGTTTTATATTATTTTTGTCTTTATTTTAAAAAAAAAGGTTGAGCTAAAGCTTTTGTATTTTGTAATGATAAAGCCTACTCGAGCCTACATCAACGATACGTCATTTAACTAATTTAACTATAACTTTGAATAGTTATTCTGACTATATTTTTTTCTCCGTGTGCTTTTTATATTAATAATATGTATGTTGCAGTCGTTATCTAACAGGACAAAGTATTATTTTGAGAGTAGGGAAATTCCGACGGAAGTACGGTACTGCTATTGGTTTCTGGCAATTGCATGACACCACCTCGTGGTCAAATAATATAAGTAAAATAGTCTTTTTCTTTCTAATTTAGAGGTAAGGGTTAATTTTAAGGGTCTTAGGAAATGAAAATGTAAAAAAAAATACATAAAAGTTATGCAAATTTAAAATATGCGACATTAATACCGTAGATAAGTTTATATAGTTCAGGATCGTGTATAAAGATATGCATAGAGCTACTGTTTCGTAATTAATGTTTTACTTAAGAAGAAATAGGTCATAGATATAATTATAGAGTAATTTAGGTTTCTTCTTTGTTTGCTAGTGAAAACTGCCAATGTTTTTATGTTATTATTTATTATCTCGAGTTGTAAAAGGATGTCTTTCTTTCTGAAACTTTATATGTGTAATTAGACATTATCTTCATTAAGTTTTTATAGAGTGTATAGACTTCCTTTGTGACATTTGATGTGTATTTTCGTTCATTCTCTAAAAAGCTACAAAATTTGCGAACTAGTCACAGATTTGTAAGCTCTCAGATACCATAAAATTCACTATTTATCAACCATTATGATTCAGCATAGAACGATCGCCATCCAACACAATAAATGGTTAAATTTTTTATAAGAATTTTCTAGTTGTTTTCTTCTAATCTTTTGATGCGCACTCACAGAAAATCTCGTCGAGTTTAGTTAAGTCCTTACTTTTGGATCCGAATAAATTCTGAGACACACAATCAAAATGGTTTGAAACTTTTTATATGTACAACAAAATTGGTGTAGGTCCCGTTAACTGGGGGCTTCTACTCATCATACTGAACAACTTTTGGTTTATGAATTTTCTGAAGTCCCAAAAAATATTTTTAACTCTATATACAAATCGATCAGCTGGTCGACCAATTTTGTGCATTTGTGTATTTTATAGTCGTCCAACTTATTCTTTAAAGAATTGACTTTAAAAAAAGTTGTTCAGTATGATGAGTAAAACCTCCAGTTAACGGGTCCTCCACCAATTTTTTACACTTTAAATTTTTTTGGCTTGAGTTTCCATACAAACGTAATTCAGTTTTAAAATGAATTGTACAGCCAGACTGTGCATACTTTCTCGCGAAGCTTTAATCGTCTATGTCATAATCGAGCATACAAAAATTATTAAGGATAATGTCTTCGCGAGAATACAGTAAGGTATATCACACTTGAAGAAATATTTCCAAGTATTGTCGGTTTGTATGGGAGGTACTTTACTCCGATTTTTCCTGCGATTATTAAGTACCCAGTGCAGTAGGCTTTATTAGTTCCTAGTTATTCACAAAGTTTCATTAAAATAGTTGTTGCTATTTTTAAGAAAAAGTAACAAAGTATACCTGGATTTGAATGTGACGTAACTTATTCAGATTTTTCTTGGAATAACAAACTACTGCGTGCTCTTAGGCCATGTAAAGTTATGGTAGAGTACTGAGTTTCATTAAAACTGTTAGAGGCATTTTTAAGTTAAAAAAAGTGTTTTTTTCTATGGTGGTAAAAATCAAGATAGGGGAAATTTGAAAAAAAAAACTGCTGGAGACATGAAAATAATATTGCCCTAATCCAAATTTCACCCAAATCCGTTTAGTAGTGTAGGAGCTAGAGCACCGGAAGGACGTACACACACACACTTTTTTATTTTTTTGTTATTAGACTATTAGCGTAATACAATCGATCGCCATCAAAATCTCAAATTTGATTTTTATTGCCATCACAATATCTTCTTCATTCGCTCCTCAGTCGCTCAAAAGTAAAAACGAAATAAAAGCTGAATTTAGCACTTTGTCAAAGTAACCCCGAAATTGGTCAAAGTAACCCTGGAAGTCAAAGTAGCCCCAGTTTACGGTACTGTGGTAGCTAGCCAGGCGGGCTTCAGTAAAGCCCTTCCGCCAACCAAACAGTCTAACAAAGTTAGATTCCCTCGGGCATCGAACCTATGACCTCCTGATACGAAGCTAATGGAATAACCATTACGCCACAGAGGCGGTTAAAATTACATACTGTATAAGAACATAATTAAGTATAAAAAGTTGAGCAGGAAATCATAATAAAAATGTTGCGTACTTTCGGGCGTTCACATTTGGAAACTCCTTGACATTTTGAGAGAATTTTTGATTCGTGGCGCCGCCTTAATAATTAATTGTAGGTTTTTAAAGGTCTACAATGTTTGGTCGTTACGTTTACAACCCGTCCTCCCCACCTCTGTGGCACGGGTTCATTACCAAACAGTCGTAATCTTCGGAATAGGAATAAACTTCAAGTAACATATACCAGACTCAGCAAAATCAAAAAGTCCTTTGTTGTCCTTTGGGTCAGTGCACACTTATGTATATAACAAATTACCCGATGATGTCTTAAATTTGTAAGAAAAACAGCTTAAAAATTGTGTCCAAACAACTCTTTGTAAAAAAGGTTATTATAAGACATCCGAATATTTAAATGACTAAAATGTACCTAAGGGCAGACAGTGTTTCTACTATCAACGCTACTAATCATGTTTTATAGTAATTAAATGAAGATCAAACTACGAATTGACGTGGAAGCGACGAGACATGACAAGTACAGTACTTCTTTTAATTAATATTTTTATCTTAGCATTGACATGAGTGGTGCATGCTCGCTTAAATGTTCGTGCGGATGGTGGCGCATCGGGAGCCGGGTCGTTCCTTTCCCTCTAATATGGTTAAGAGGAGCGATGGCTGACTGTCGCGTTATACTCGTTACCGGGTACTGTCCGTGTGAACTAGCCTACACTTGTCAAAGGCATTCATGACATTCAATGATTTTAATGTCCTTATAACTTCTCGTGTCACATTGTTTTCATGTTCTAATGACATAATTTGCGTGGACTCTAATACCTATCTAGCTCTGTTGCGACGTGCGCGAGCGTGGAAATGAGTTTTCCCCAGATTACTCGGGAACTAGGTCGGGCTATGTTTATTTGTAGTCTATGTCACTTCCGACCCCCTCAATCATGTCTGTATAATGACTACGACAATACCTAGCTCTGTTGCGACGTGCGCGAGCGTGGAAATGAGTTTTCCCCAGATTACTCGGGAACTAGGTTGGGCTATGTTTATTTGTAGTCTATATGTCACTTCCGACACCCTCAACCATGTTTGTATAATAACTACGACAATACCTAGCTCTATTGCGACGTGCGCGAGCGTGGAAATGAGTTTTCCCCAGATTACTCGGGAACTAGGTTGGGCTATGTTTATTTGTAGTCTGTGTCACTTCCGACCCCTCAACCATGTCTGTATAATAACTACGACAATACCTAGCTCTGTTGCGACGTGCGCGAGCGTGAAAATGAGTTTTCCCCAGATTACTCGGGAACTAGGTCGGGATATGTTTATTTGTAGTCTATATGTCACTTCCGATGCCCTCAACCATGTCTGTATAATAACTACGACAATACCTAGCTCTATTGCGACGTGCGCGAGCGTGGAAATGAGTTTTCCCCAGATTACTCGGGAACTAGGTTGGGCTATGTTTATTTGTAGTCTGTGTCACTTCCGACCCCTCAACCATGTCTGTATAATAACTACGACAATACCTAGCTCTGTTGCGACGTGCGCGAGCGTGGAAATGAGTTTTCCCCAGATTACTCGGGAACTAGGTTGGGCTATGTTTATTTGTAGTCTATATGTCACTTCCGACATCCTCAACCATGTTTGTATAATAACTACGACAATAACTAGCTCTGTTGCGACGTGCGCGAGCGTGGAAATGAGTTTTCCCCAGATTATTCGGGAACTAATTCGGGCTATGTTTATTTGTAGTCTATGTCATTTCCGACCCCCTCAGTCATGTCTGTATAATAACTACGACAATACCAAGCTCTGTTGCGACGTGCGCGAGCGTGGAAATGAGTTTTCCGCGGATCACTCGGGAACTACATCGGGTTATGCTAATTACTAGTCCATATCATTTCCCACTCCTTTAACCATTTTTGTGCAAAAATCACAATTATACGTTGATCCGTTGCGCGGTTAAAGAAATCAACCAAAAAGAATCTTTTTTCAGTTCCCTCAGGAACTATACTGTACTATACTATCTCCACGTTATAAAAAGTAATCTCTATGACATAGACTACGTGCCTGCCAAATTTCACCAAGATTGGTTTAGGCGGTGAAACGTAAAGAGGTAATTTATATGATTTCTCCATAAAAAAAATTAAACCCCCGTTGAATTTTCAAAACTCCGTTCTTTAGCGGATGCATAAGTCATAATTTCTATATGTGTGCCAAATTTAAGCCCGATCCATCAAGTGGTTTGAGCTGTGCGTTGATAGATCAGTCAGCCAGTCAGTCAGTCACATTTTCCTTTTATATATTACTAGCTTTTGCCCGCGGCTCCGCCCGCGTGGACATCGTTTGTATTACTGTGTTAGAGGGTGCGCGGTGCGTGGACATGAATTTTCTCCAGATCACTCGGGAACTATGTCAGGATATGCTTATTAGTAAATCATTTCATTTCCCACCCCCTCAACCATCTCTGTGCAAACAATCTCACAAACTGTTGTTCCATTGCGATGTTAAAGAAATTAACCAATAGAGAGTGTATTTTCAGTTCCCTCAAGAACTGCATCGGGCTATGTATTTTCACTGGATAAAAAGTAACCTATTTCCTTCCTCGTGACACAGGCTAACCTGCATGCCAAATTTCATAAAGATTGGTCAAGGCGTTGAAGCGTGAAAAGGTAACAAACAAACACATTTTCACATTTATAATATTATAGTAAGGATAGCGGCCCGTTCCGGCTTCGTACGGATCAAAAATACAAAATTACGAATCTTCCCTCTTTATAATATTAGATATGAGTTTAATTTATAACATAAAATTTAGCATAATAATATATCGTAGAACAGATGGCCGTTGGGGCAGAAAAGTTCTCGTGTGGCGACCTCGCACCGGAAAAAGTAGTGTAGGAAGGCCTCCCACTCGGTGGACCGGTGACCTAGTAAAGGTCGCGGGAAGCCGCTGGATGAGGGCAGCGCAGAACCGGTCGTCGTGGAAATCCTTGGGGGAGGCCTATGTCCAGCAGTGGACGTCCTTCGGCTTATATGATGCATATATATTTGGATATCCAAGCTTTAGCCAGTTTTGCAACTTGTTTTTGAAGGAGGTCGTACAGACAAGGAGCAAAAATCATATGTCCATGCAAAACATGAAGCAAAAAGTCGTACGCTCATATAAAACATAGAAAATGATTTCATATAAAAATCGTATTCCCATACAAATCTATCATTAGAATACACGATCGTACATCGTATCAGGGCCAAAAAAATCGTATAAATGCGATTGAAATCGTACGGTTGGCAACGCTGGCTGCAGCTAGCCTTATAACGACGACGGAAAATTCGCCTGACAGAAAAAAGATAGCAAAATTACTATCATTTTTCTGTCAGGCAAATTTTGTGAGGTCTTCTTTGGGTTAATTTATTAAGTTTTACGAGAGATCCCAAATTGTTTCTAGTAATAAATATAGCCTATGTTACTCAGCGATAATATAGCATTCTAATGATGAAAGAATTTTTGAAATCGGTGCAGAATTTTTGAGTTTATCCTTTACAAACAAACATACATACAAATCTTTCCTCTTCATAATAATATTAGTGTAGAAGTGTAGATGAATAATAATAACAAACATAAAAAAAAACCATACAGACGAATTGAGAACCTCCTCCTTTTTGGAAGTCGCTTAAAAAAACCGGCCAAGCACGAGTTGGACTCGTGCACCTGAGGGTTCCGCACTAACACGTTCCATTCAAAAAACAAAATCGTTTTCTTTCATTTAGTTCGGGATCTTTTCGTTCATTCAGTCCGAGATCCTCAGAGCGCGTCCGACACTTTTCTCACTTTTTTTGACCGGATAACTCTTCAACGACGCACCCAAAACATAAACGCAGGCAATAGGGTTGTAGAGCATTAAATTCCCTTTAATCTAAATGTATACATATAACTCAAAGGTGACTGACTGACTGACTGACATAGTGATCTATCAACGCACAGCCCAAACCACTGGACGTATCGGGCTGAAATTTGGCATGCAGGTAGATGTTATGACGTAGGCATCCGCTAAGAACGGATTTTGGCAAATTCCCACGGGAACCGCAAAAATCAGGATCTGCGCGGGCGAAGCTGCGGGCAACCACTAGTAACACATATATTACCTAACTATTTTATCTAGTTTTGTTTGTTTCAATGTTACATTTAATGATGCCGTGAGTATTTTGTCGACAAAATCAACAGCAAGTGTTTTTTTTTGTGATGAGGAAAATGACTGTAACGAGTGCTGATGTTTCTTAAGTGGGTGAAAAAGGGATAGTTTCCCTTAAAAAGGCCAGTAAAAAGAAGGGTGACGGCAAAATCAGCCAACTAGCTTCACTTCTCGTCCACACGTTGTGTAGAACGAAGACCCAGTCCATCGCGGCTTTCAAGAAACAAGAGGCATCAACGTCTGCTCAGCCTGAAACACCGGTGGTGCGATCTGCAATACCCAAGTTCGATTTCAAGAAGAATTGTTTCATTTGTAGAGAGTTCATTCAAACTTAAACTAAGAAGAGTCAACACAAAAGAAGGAAGATAATCCAATCCGCACTCTTGATCTCCATAAAGTATGTATGTTTGCAGCCACCGTATGGAATGATAGTTGGGGATAAGAAGTGATCCTTCGCCTTGCCGGTGTAAATGACCTCGTTGCAGAAGAGTGAGTTTATCACAATGACTGTCGTTTGAAATTCATCAAGCTCTGATATGCACATGGTAATAATTTCACTATCCAGATTCAAGATATTTATTCAAAATAGGTGCAAATTACACTCTTTCTGATAGTCATAAAATAGTGATTACATAATTTCATTTGTAAAAAATCAAGAAATCATTAGTTATTTACGTCAAAATACAATCCGTGATATTAAAAAAAAAAATCATTAGAACATGAAAACAATATGTCACGAGAAGTTATAGGTACATCAAAATTATTGAATTTCATGAACGCTTTTGACAAGTGTAGGCCAGTTCACACGGACAGCACCCGGTCACGAGTATAACGCGAGAGTCAGCCATCGCTCCTCTCAACCATATTAGAGGGAAAGGAACGACCCGGCTCCCGATGCGCCACCATCCGCACGAACATTTAAGCGAGCGTGCACCACTCATGTCAATGCTAAGATAAAAATATTAATTAAAAGAAGTACTACTTATACTTGTCATGTCTTGTCGCTTTCACGTCAATTCTTAGTTTGATCTTCATTTTATTACTATTTAAGAGGATTAGTAGCGTTGATAGAAGAAACACTGTCTACCCATACATTTTTGTCATTTAAATATTCGGATGTCTTAAAATAACCTTTTTTACAAAGAGTTCTTTTGACACAATTTTTAAACTGTTTTTCTGACAAATTTAAGACATCAACAGGTAATTTGTTATACATGAGTGTGCATTGACCCACAAATGACTTATTGATTTTGCTAAGTCTGGTATAAGTTACTTGAAGAATATAACACGAGAAGTTATACCTTAAAACTTTTAGGTACAAGCTTTTATTTGATTAGGACATGAACACAGTAAGAAGTTATATCTTAAAACTTTTAAGTACAAGCTTTTATTTCATTAGAACATAAAAACAATATAACACGAGAAGATACCTTAAAACTTTTAGGTACAAGCTTTTATTTCATTAGTACATGAAAACAGTATGACACGAGAAGTTATACCTTAAAAATTTTGGGTACAAGCTTTTATTTGATTAGGACATGAAAACAATATAACACGAGAAGTTGTACCTTGAAACTTTAAGGTACAAGCTTTTATTTGATTAGGACATGAAAACAATATAACACGAGAAGTTGTACCTTGAAACTTTTAGGTACAAGCTTTTATTTGATTAGGACATGAAAACAATATAACACGAGAAGTTGTACCTTGAAACTTTAAGGTACAAGCTTTTATTTGATTAGGACATGAAAACAATATAACACGAGAAGTTGTACCTTGAAACTTTAAGGTACAAGCTTTTATTTGATTAGGACATGAAAACAATATAACACGAGAAGTTGTACCTTGAAACTTTTAGGTACAAGCTTTTATTTGATTAGGACATGAAAACAATATAACACGAGAAGTTGTACCTTGAAACTTTAAGGTACAAGCTTTTATTTGATTAGGACATGAAAACAATATAACACGAGAAGTTGTACCTTGAAACTTTAAGGTACAAGCTTTTATTTGATTAGGACATGAAAACAATATAACACGAGAAGTTGTACCTTGAAACTTTTAGGTACAAGCTTTTATTTGATTAGGACATGAAAACAATATAACACGAGAAGTTGTACCTTGAAACTTTAAGGTACAAGCTTTTATTTGATTAGGACATGAAAACAATACGACACGAGAAGTTAAACCTTAAAACGTTTAGGTACAAGCTTTTATTTAATTAGGACATGAAAAAAATATGACACGAGAAGTTATACCTTAAAACACTCAACACGTTAAAAAACCGACTTTCGTCGCAACCACTTAGTAGTTTAGTACATCATCATCATCATATCAGCCACAAATCGTCCACTGCTGGACAAAGGCCTCCCCCAAGGATTTCCACGACGACCGGTCCTGCGCTGCCCGCATCCATCGGCTTCCCGCGACCTTCACCAGGTCATCGGTCCACCGCGTGGGAGGCCTGCCTACGCTACGTTTTCCGGTGCGCGGTCGCCACTCGAGAACTTTACTGCCCCATCGGCCATCTACGGCCATCTACGAGCTATGTGCCCTGCCCACTGCCACTTCAGTTTAGCGATTCTGTGAGCTATGTCGGTTACTTTAGTTCTCCTGCGGATCTCCTCGTTTAGAAAGAAGAAAGAAAGAAATAAAGTTTATTCGGCAAAAAATTCGTTTCTGATTCGATCACGCAGAGAAACTCCGAGCATAGCACGCTCCATTGCCCTTTGGGTGACCTTGAGCCTTCTTATGAGGCCCATAGTAAGCGACCATGTCTCAAATCCGTAAGTCATCGCTGGCAACACACACTGGTCAAAGACCTTAGTCTTGAGACACTGCGGTATTTGGGACGTGAAGATATTGCGAAGCTTCCCGAACGCTGCCCAGCCGAGTTGGATTCGTCGATTGATCTCTTTCTTGAAGTTGGAACTACCTAGCTGGACTGTTTGTCCCATGTATACATATTCGTCAACAACTTCCAGTGTAGAGTCTCCAACCTTTAGAGGAGTGGGTGCGACACGGACATTTAACATTATTTTCGTCTTGTCCATGTTCATTTTAAGACCCACTTGTTGAGAGACCTTACTGAGGCCATCGAGCATTGTGCTTAGGTCTTCCATAGTCTCAGCCATGACCACGATATCGTCAGCGAATCGGAGGTGGGATATGTACTCGCCGTTGATATTGATGCCGAGTCCACCCCAGTCCAGAAGCTTAAAAACATCTTCCAGGGCGGCGTGGTGGCGTTTTCATACAGACACTTCAACACCTCGATATATCGATGGTCAATTTGGCACCGCTGGAGAGACTGTAGCACAGCTCAGGTTTCGACTGAATCAAAGGCCTTCTCATAGTCCACAAACGCCATGCATAGTGGCCGATTGTACTCTTCGGTCTTCTGTATAATCTGCCGCAGCGTATGTATGTGGTCTATAGTACTAAAGCCTTTTCAGAAACCAGCTTGTTCGGGAGGCTGGAAGTCGTCAAACCTGCGTGCGAGACGATTCGTAATGACTTTCGAAAACAGCTTGTAGACATGGCTCAGAAGTGAGATGGGTCTGTAGTTCTTCAGCAGGGTATTGTCGCCCTTTTTGAAGAAAAGCACGACCACACTTAAATAGACAGAATAGATAACAGAATTAAATAACTTTTAGTACCGGTGATCCACCTGCTTTCAGAAGTTCAGCCGTAATTCCATCATCACCCGGTGCCTTGTTGTTCTTGAACTGTTTGAGAGCCATTCTAATCTCGTACAGGCTGACGTCCGGGATATCTTCGGTATAGTGTCGGGTTAGTCTGGCTCCTGGGTCTTCAGCCAGATCGCTGACAGGCAAACGTGTGGTCTTGTACAATTGTCCATAGAACTTCTCAACTTCTTCCAGCAACTCAGTCTTAGACGATATGGTCCTGCCGTCCTCAGTCTTCAGCTTGGTCAGTTGGCTTTGTCCAACAGACAAATCTCTCGCGAACACTTTTGAGCCTTTGTTGTGCTCAATCGCCTCTTTAATACAATTTGTATTATATTGGCGTAAATCGCGAGTTAGGGACTTAGAGATCTGCCTGTTTAGTTGCCGATACTGAGTAGCGTCTTCAGAGGACTGCAAAACCAATTAGTACAATTTAGCATTATTAGTTTTGGTTTCTGCAAATTTTCTAAAAAAAAGTAGTACACCGATTTTGACAAAATTTATATGGGACCAACTTGGAATTTTATCGAATAAAAAAAGGATCATGAAAATAGGTTCTCAATCTACAAACACACAAAAAACATACATTGCTGGCCTGTGAGTACAGTATTTCCCAAGATTCGATTAAAAACAAAAGACGAACCTGGGACCTTGAGTCTGCTTTCTTTGTAAATCATCAGGTGTACTTCTGGAAATACGGCTTTATACCAAATTTCAGCACAATCGGACCCTGCCTAGAAGGCGCTTTAAAATCGATAGCAAGATTGGAAGCGGACATAACATACGAATATTGTAAGCTTAACATAAGCTAATGAAACAAAAATTGTCGCACACGTTGATGTCTTTTGTATGAAATTAATATGAATTATTGTTGTACTGGTGTGAAGAGGTGGGGTGGCACGGAACCCTCGGTGCGTCAGTCCGACTCGCACTTGGCCAATTTTTACTTGACACAAAAAATTGGTGTAAAAAAATTGGTGTAGGGCCCGTTACCTGAGATTCTACTCATCATACAGAACTACTCTGTCCAAGGAACCCATAGCACACCCCGGACACTGTCGGACACACCCACCTAATGTTCGAAAAACCTGTCGCAACCTTTCCTGGCCGACATGGAAGTCTTTAAACAGACTCCGGACTCAAGTTGATCGGATCAAGGCAAACATGTGAAATTTTGCTGGTTAGTGCGCATGCGGTCGCGGCAGTAGTCTTAGAATTTCTTAGACTATGGTTGCGCTAAAGTAACTGACATAGCTCTCAGAATTACACTTAAGTGGCAGTGGGCGGGGCACATTACTCGTAGAACAGATGGCCGTTGGGGTAGTAAAGTTCTCGAGTGGCGACCACGCACCGGAAAGCGTAGTGTAGGCTGGCCTCCCACTCGGTGGACCGATGACCTGGTGAAGGTCGCGGGAAGCCGCTGGATGCGGGCAGCGCAGAAGCGGTCGTCGTGGGAATCCTTGGGGGCGGCCTATGTCCAGCAGTGGACGTCCTTTGGCTGATATGATGATGGTTGCGGTGTCTCTCCCCAGACAATGGCAGACCTATGTCACACCCCGGACACTGCATAAAAACGGTCGTGAAATGACATTTCTAAAAACAAATGACGGAACAAACAAAATCACGGCGAAATCCCATGCGTTCGAGAACCAAACTATACCCAATCTGAATCAATCTGGGTAACGAGGGGGTGAGGTCGCAATCTAGAGAGCGGCAGGCAGTGTCCATATTGTATTTCAGTAGTATTATATATACTTTGCTCATAGGATGAAGGACTCTCAATACAAAAACGCACAAAAACGGTCAAACAGCTGATCGATTTGCATAGAGTCAATTTTGTATGAGTCCCTTGAGTGAAAGTTGTACAATATGATGAGTAGAAGCACCTGTTTGGCCCCATACCTTTTTGTTCACTTAAATAACCTAATAATAATTTTAACCGCCTCCGTAGCTCAGAGGCAAAGTTCACTGGCTTTACACAGGAGGTCGCGGGTTCGATTCCCGGCGGGGTCAATTGTAAGACTCGGTTTGGTTGGTGGTAGGGCATTTTCTAATCCCGCCTGGCTAGCTACCACCATCTTATCTAAGTCTTGCCGCCAAATATCAATGTTGATATCATTGGTGTGTTCCGGCATGAAGATAAGATAGCCAATTCCCCATTGCGTTGAGGAATCTTGGTAAGCCCGCTTCCATCTTCGGCAACATCGTCACTTACCACCAGGTGAGATGTTGTCAAGGGTTTACCAATTGTGAATTTTAAAAAAAAACTATTAAATTAAAACATTGGAAACTCCGGTCCAATTTTCTCGGAAGATTTTACGTACCATTAATAATGCTGTTGGGTTTTATTAATCTATAGGGTTGCGCTGATTTGGTAGGGTTATCACGGGTTTTACCAGAATGCAGTGCGTAACTCAACAAAACAATGTAGATTATTTTCTTGATTATACAGGATGGAATCGAATTTATAGACATATTCGTCCCATCCCAAAAATGAGCCAAGCAAATTGCCTTGTCAGTAGCCTGCATCAAGTTCTCCCGCGTGCAGGTGACTGGGCAAGAAGGACACGTAACGCACCACACCTACACTTCAGGCAAAGTATATACCTATATATAAGTACTAATATAAAGTATGGACTGACGCTCTCTAGATTGCGACCTTACCCAGATTACCCTCGTTACCCAGATTGATACAGATTGGTTACAGTTTGGTTGTCGAACGTATAGGATTTCGTCGCCATTTTGTTTTTTCCGTCATTCCTTTTTTGAAATTTCATTTCTGGCCCGTTGTATGAAGCGTCCAGGGTGTGCTCCAGGTTCGTATCTCCAATAAATCCCCACATAACAAGTTTTTTTTACTTCGGCCAACCTGAGGCTGATATATTTCATACTAGGGATTCACACATAAAACAACAAATTTCATCAAGGAACCTAAAAGATTTAAAAAAAATTGTTTGAGAAAAAAAAAATTCTAATCAGGTAGTAATAGACAAATTATTAACGCCCAGTTTTTTTTTTGTTTATAGAATAGAATAGAATAGAAAAACTTTTATTTAGAGCACAGTACAACAATTTCCAGGTACAATTTACAAACGATAGAAATAAACTATAAAAAATAGCTGTACTGTGCACCAAAACGGTACTGACTCAGCATATGCTGCAGTATACTCTTTTAGCTAAAAAAGCAGAAGGCAGCGTGTTTTACAGGCTGAAGTCAAAATCGTGAACCAAACTTAAAGGACCATACACCACTCATTAAACTGAACAAATTTTCTCAAGAAACCCATGTCATCACAGCTCATATATACGTCCCCACCGAGGGGCTCGAACCTACCACGCGGGCCCAGTGCGGGTTGGTCAACTTCACACACTATACAAAGATACAAGATTCTCTATACAAAGTTGGTGATAAATGGGATCAAATTGTACAGACAGTCCTTTTTAGGGTTCCGTATTACTAGGACCCTGGTAAAGCCAGAATTTGTTAAGTTCATGATATTTTGTTTATCTAGTATCAAAACTAAGGTAGGTAAAGGTTTATTTGTAAACTCTTTAAGGGTTGAATGTTTTTATAAGTTTGTTATTTGTTACTTATGTTTTGAGGATAAATCGCAAGAAAAATAACAATTGGTAAAAACAGAATTTGATGAGCTCATGATAGTGTGTTGACCTAGTATCAAAATAAAGATAGGTAAAAGTTTGTTATTTGTTACTTATGTTTTGAGGATAAATCGCAAGAAAAATAACAATTTGTAAAACCAGAATTTGATGAGCTCATGATAGTGTGTTGACCTAGTATCAAAACAAAAGTACCTACGTAAAGGTGGGTCCCCCCCAGGAGGCTCGAGTTTCCATACAAAAGTAGTTCCGCTCCAATACAAAAACTACATGCCGGATAGAATCCAAACTTTGCAAATATATTCAGTAGACCACGGATCAGATAAATAATTATCTCATCCGTGGAGTAGACACATATCGATGTTTGTAATTAGTTTTTGATGTACTAATATAAAACGGAAAACAATAAGAGCAGTTTTAAACTTCCAGTACAAAACTAATTAAACTTTCGCAAAGCGATCGAATCTTAAACATTTGATTGATAGATAAGTAGCTGTGTGCTGGTACTGACTGACCTAAAAAAATTTTAGTCCCCTAAATTGATTCGTACCTACCTTTGATTTCATTATTGTTGGTTAATTTCGTGTATTTATGACTGTATAAAAATATTATTTCATACTTTTGAGTATTTTCTTTTTGAAGTCGATTTTTAGTTTTTTAAACTTTTTGATTAGTTACTAGTGGATGTCCGCAGCTTCGCCCGCGCAGATCCCGTTTTTTGTCGTTCCCATGGGAATTTCCCAAAATCCTTTCTTAGCCGATGCCCACGTTCTAATTGCTATCTGTATTCCAAATTTTAGCGAAATCAATCCATTCAGTGGTTTCGGCTGTGCGTTGATATAACTGTCAGTCACCTTTTCTTTTCATATGTATATATAGTCTGTATAGACTATCCAAGGGATGGCACGGTCCTTCGCATCCCGAAAAACTTCCCGTTTCAATTTGTCCAGACTCATTTGAGCGTCTGTTTGGAACAACTGTTTTTTTTTTTCGAATTTATGATCTCAAAATGATATTTATGTGTGGTTTTTACACAATTTTCAAAATTTGTCATGTTTAGTCATCCACGCGTACGAAGTCGCGGGCAGCAGCTTATCTATTATATGCGTTTAACAATTGACATTGTTCAAAGAAATAAAAGGTTTTTTTTTTGAAAAAATGACTATTTCAAGAAAACAATTTGTCATTTTTTTTCTTTTTATTTACTTGTTATTTTTTTGTGATTTTTCAAATGTTAAACAATCAAATATTTGTGTTAACGTCACAGGACCAAATACTATGATAAAAAAATTGCCCCAATACTAATTACTATTGACGATTGAGAATGAAGTTATTTAGTACTAGCTGTTTCCCGCGGCTTCACCCGCGTGGACCACGTTTCTATGACTTTTCGAGGGTGCGCAGTGCGCGAGCCGCAAGCGGCTCGCGAGAGTGGTAAAAAGTAGCCTATGTTTTAATCCAGGTCCTAATCTGTCTACCTACCAAATTTCAGCCAAATCCGTTCAGTAGTTTTTGCGGGAAAGCGTAACAGACAGACAGAGTTACTTTCGCATTTATAATATTAGTAGAGATGTGTTTACTGTATAAAATCGTTATACTCTGTGGTTATACCAATCTCTAAATGGTTTTGTTTACGTGACTAATTCTCGTAGTGTGCGTGCTTACTATGCGTACCTACTGGCGCGCACACAAATACATCGTGCGAGGTACAGTTGTATGAAGAAAACATATTAAAACTAACTCTCTACTATGCCTCTGGATAGGTAAAACTTTACATGCGTCACAAGATTGATAAGCTGGACCGCTAGTACTATATAAGCGAACCCTGATCATTCCAGAGGCAGTTGAATTCAGCAACTGGAGCAATAATGTTCTTGAGCAAAGTATCCCTCGTTCTTCTTGTCGCCATACTGGGGACTTCATGTAAGTACAAATTTATTATGGTTTATGAAAATAGTCTATTCAGATAGGTACTTCTGTTGCAGTATATAGATAATTTTTCATAGTAGCCGTCGTACTAGTTCAATATTTATGAAAAAAACCTGCCAAGTGAGAGTCGGACTCGCGCAAATTAGAGTTCTGCTGACACCGACCTTAAAAAAAATATTTTATGCTCCTAATTTAATACGTACCCTACCTTTGATTTCGTTATTTTTGTTAATATCGTGTATCTAAGTATAATAATATTATTTCATACTTTTAAGAGAATTTCATTTTGAAATCGGCTTTTAGATTTTTAAACTTTTATTTTTATTTTTAGTGATAATGCTATCTACGTGTATCAAACAACGTTAAACCCAATCACCCATTCGCCGATAGGAATCATCAAATCATAATTCATGTGTCTCATTAACGGATACAGAGTCCTGTGGCTTCCATCAGCATCTCAACAGCATGAAAGTTAAAGAGTTAAATCTTCCATCATCAGCTCATCTCAATAACCTGAAAGAATACAAGTATTGGTTTATACATACCAACGTATCTACGTTAAAAAAATGTTTGAAGAATTATCCTCCAACTCCTAAACGTTAGAGTTGTACCTTCCTTCTTCAGCTCATCAATATGAGATGATGACTCATCATCATATCAGCTCATATACGTTCCCATCGAGGTGCTCGAGCCTACCTTGAATTAGGGCGATCGGGCCTTAGTCGAACACGCGGGCCCAGTGCGGGTTGGTCCACTTCACACACAACCTTAGAGTATCTTCGCAGGTGCGTGCAGGTTTCCTCACGATGTTTTTCCTTCACCGTTAAAGCAATCGGTAATCGGTAAATATATGTACTTACTATTTTATGACTATCAGAAAGAGTGTAATTTGCACCTATTTTGAATAAATATATTGAATTGAATTGACCTCAAGTACACGTGTGCCTAACAGCTATTCCGTACATCGATATGCAGTTTTTAGGGTCCCGTAGTCAACAAGGAACCCTTATAGTTTCACCATGTCTGTCTGTCTGTCCATCTGTCCTCGGCTTAGCTCAGAGAGTACTAGAAAGCTGTAATTTGGCATGGGTATCCATTTTAATCACGACGAGAAAGTGGTATAATAAAAACTTGAAAAAAAAAATTACGGTACCTCAACTACATGTACAGATGTGTTTTTTTTTTGACGTACCCTATCGTGTGGGGTATCGTTGAATAGGTCTTTCCAAACTACTGAGGGTTATTTAAAACCATGTTTCGAATCGGGGATCTGTTTGCGAAAAATAATTATTGTTAGAGTCCTCTCCCGCTACCAGCTAAACCGCTATTTCAAGACATCTGAAAAAAATTTAGATAGTAGGACATATTACCAATTTAAAAGGAAAACTGTCACAGCTAAGTACGCTTTCTTAGTTCAGGTGTAATAGTCGACCAACTTAACATGTGCAGTTAGATATATAAAAAAAAGATTTTCCATACAAAAACACTCCGTCAAAGAAGCCATCCTGAGTTTAATCGCGGCACTGGCAACGTCGACCGACAACAACGTCAGCGGTGCGACGGGCGGCGCGATTGAACTCAGGGCGGTCCCTTTGCCGGAGTGTTTGACGCGAGCCGTCAAAGGTGCAGCTAATTCAGCAAACGAACTTTACATGATAATGATAACGATGATGTCATCTTTAGAGTGAGGTACTGATCGATTGATGTTTATAATATTAAAAATCGTTTATTTCTGCAGGGTTTTCAGGAGATGGATTTGTCGATGCACGTCCGAATATCAAAGAATCGCAATACCAGCCAAATCTTGGAAATGGACAAGTCAACCCATATGGACAAGTCAACCCATATGGACAAGTCAACCCATATGGACAAGTCAACCCATATGGACAAGTCAACCCATATGGGCAACCCATGCCACAACGAGTAGTTTATGTTGAAGCTTCTCCTACACAAAAACCACCGCTCTTAACGGGGTGGAACGCTGGACATGATTGGTTACAGAATCTTTGGGTATCTTTCACCGGGCAGTCAACAGGAGTTTTGAATCCGTCAACGGAAAAACACTCTGAAATAAAATTTGTGTAATGAAAATGAACTTTCCTTAATAAAAGGATGTTGTATAATTGACAAATGTTTCCTTTCATTTATACCTTACGCCCTTGCTAAGCATGTTTACCATACTTTTTGATTTATTAAGTCAAAAATAAAGCTTATACCTTGTACGGTGGCCTGTTGGCAGAATGATAAAAGCCTCTATTAGTTTTATCTACTTACTTAAAAATAGTAGATCTTTTTTCAAAACTGCGTATGTATTTTTAGTTGCTTTAATTACAAATACAGTTGGTGCTTGCAGTTGCTTAAAAACTAAATGTACAAATGTACGGTGGCTTATTGGCAGAATGATAAAAGCCTCGATTAGTTTTATCTAGTTAAAACTTCATAGACTTTTTTCAACCCTGTGAATATAGTATATTTTTAGTTGCTTTATTTACAAACACAGTTGGTGCTTGCAGTTGCTTAAAAACTAAATGTACAGCCGTACATTTGTACATATAGAAAGAAAGAATGAAAGAAATTAAATTTATTTTGGCAAACAAGTAAATATAAATACAATATTTATACTTATACTAGCTGTTTCCCGCGGCTTTGCCCTCTTAGATCCCGGTGAAAAATTTTCTATACCTATTCTCAGACCTACCGAATATACACAGAAAATTTCATGGAAATTCGTCCAGCCGTTTCGGAGGAGTATGGCAACTATCACTGTGACACGAGAATTTTATATCTAGAATTGTAATTAAGCTATATAATATACAGGACGTCCCACGGCTATGCCACATGGAGGGAAAGTACCTTGAATATTGCAGATGGAACATTTTACTGAAAGAAGACATTATTATAATTTAAAAAACAATTTAAACTGCATTCATAGATTTTTTAATAAAAACATGATTAAACGTTGGGGCAGTAAGTTCTCGAGTGGCTACTACGCAACGAAAAACGTAGTGTAGGCAGGCCTCCCACTCGGTGAACCGATAAGCTGGTGAAGGTCGCGGGGAGGCGCTGGATGCGGTAACTACAGAACCAGTCGTCGTGAAAATCCTTGGGGGAGGCCTATGTCCAGCAGTGGACGTCCTTCGGATGATATGATGATGATAACATGGTTGAATCGGGAATCGAACCCGTTACATGAGAAACAAATGTACCTTGTAGCTTTATCATACCGATCGAAAAGGTTTATCATAAGGATTATTTTTTGCTAAATAACATAGTGTCACAAATAAAAGGAAGACCATGAATTTAAACATTTTTAATTCAAAATTAATAAATTTAATTTATCAAATGCTCAAAATGAGTCGCATTCTGTTGAATACAAAGTCGCACTCTTTTGGTTTTGCCTGGCTGATTATAAAGAAATAATTCAATAAATATAGTTTAAAAAACTAAGAAATACTTTTTTAAAGCACATCAAACTAAAAAGTGAAAAAAAATTCTTAATATAAGCTGAAAACAATAATGAACGAAAAATATTAGTATTATTGTGAAAAAAGCGTAATACAAAAAATATGGCACAAAGCGCTCCATGCTTTTTTTTTACAATAATACTGATATTTTTCGTTCATGACCTTTTGTTTTCAATTTATATTAAGAATAATTTTTTACTTATTAGTTTGATGTGCTTTAAAAGCGTGTTTCTTAGTTTTTTTTAACTATATTTATTTTAAAATTTTTAGTTTGATGTAAATTTATTCCTGGCGATCCTGATCAGGATAATGAGATAAATTTATGAAATTATGGTATTGTCACTGATTCTTGATAAATCTACAAAGTTTTTGAACCACAAAAACGTAACATTAGCCTTACAATGGTACCGCGAAAGATATCCTGATAGAAATACATCATCTCGATTCGTTATGAGATGAAATTAGGTTGGTGGATAATGTGATAAATTTGGGACGTTTCGATCATCGCTTACCACAACCGCGGCACCAAATGACAAACACTGACGATGAACTCGACATTTTGATATACTTTGAGGCACATCCTAAAAGTTCAGTGAGGGATGGTGAAGAAGAAATCGGAATTTCGAAAAGCAAAATACACCGTGTACTGAAAAAATACAAATACAGAAGTTACGTTGAAGGGCGATTAGTACAAAATTAAGTATGTACAACCGACACAATAATAGCATTTGGTCCAGGGAGAATCCCTTACTTATTCGCGAGACATGTGCGTTTTTCGTTCAACTCCTAAAAAACCGGGTCCTCTTAATACATTTTTACGAAGGGCATCTTGAATACGGAAAGGTATTTAGAAATACTTGAGATTTTAAGACGTGAGATAAATAATCTTCCGGTTGCAGAACGACGAAACCTTACTTTTCAGCAAGATGGGGCTCCGGCTCATAACAGTCACAGAACAAGGGACTATCTCAATGAACACTTTCCTTCCTTGTTCGGGACAAATGGACAAAAAAGTGTGTGGTATTATGAAACCACGGTAAAAGTGAAACTTTACAGAGGACGAAACAATCATACCGTCTGACGAAAGCGACCGTCACGCGACATGCAACACACAGACGAAAAAATTTGAGACGATGTAAGGTAATAAAAGTTTCACTTTAATAAGATGGCCGCCGAGATCCCCAGACCTAAACTCGTTTTTTATGGAGTTATGTAAAAAAAATAGTTTTCAAGAACCACTATGAAATTGTCCACGAGCTACAAGCAGAACTAAGACGTATTATTTTAAATATCCACCACAACATTATCAAAAAATCGACAGCGAGCGAAATAATCAAAAGAGTGCGACTTTGTATTCAACAGAATGGGACTCCTTTTAAACATTTGATTAGTTAAATTGATTAATTTTGAATTAAAAAAGTTATAAATCATGGTCTTCCTTTTATTTCTGACACTATTTTATTTAGCAAAAACTAATCCTTATGATGAAGCCTTTCTATCTAAACATATATAACTCAAAGGTGACTGACTGACTGACATAGTGATCTATCAACGCAGAGCACAAACCACTGGACGGATCGGGCCAAAATTTGGCATGCAGGTAGATGTTATGACGTAGGCATCCGCTAAGAAAGGATTTTGGGAAATTCCCACGGGAACCGCAAAAATCGGGTTCTGCGCTGGCGAAGCTGCGGGCATCCACTAGTCGGTAATAAAGCTACAGGGTATTTTTTTTCTCGTGTAGCGGGTTCAATTCCCGGTTCAACCATGTAATTATTAAAAAATCTATGAATGAAGATTAAATGGTTTTTTAAATTAAAATAATGTCTTCTTTCAGTAAAATGTTCCATCTACAATATTCAAGGTACTTTCCCTCCATGTGGCATAGCCATGGGATGCCCTGTATAGATTAATTAAAATTCTATATGAATTATGGATTTAAAAACTCTGCCAAAAAGCATCACTTTAGTTTGATATCATCAAGTGTGGTTGTAATTAAAGCAACTAAAAATACTACATTCCCAGGTTTACAAAAAAGCTACTATTTTTAAGTAGATCTACTATTTTATTATTCTCCCAATAGGCCGCCTTACAAGGAATCAGCTTTATTTTTGACTTAATTATTAAAAAAGTACGGGAAACATGCTTAGCAAGGGCGTAAGGTATAAATAAAAGGAAACATTTGTCAATTAAAAACAACATCCTTTTATTAAGGAAAGTTCATTTTCATTAGAAAAATTTTATTTCAAATTGTTTTTCCGTTGACGGATTCAAAACGCCTGTTGACTGCCCGGTGATAGATACCCAAAGATTCTGTCCCCAATCATGTAGAGCATTCCACCCCGTTAAGAGCGGTGGTTTTTGTGTAGGAGAAGATTGAACATATACTACTCGTTGTTGCATTTGGTTGTTTGGAACTGGATACATAGGTTGCCCATATGGGTTGACTTGTACATTTGGGTTGACTTGTCCATATCCAAGATTTGGCTGGTATTGCGATTCTTTGATATTCGGACGTGCATCGACAAATCCATCCCCCGTGAAACCTGTAGAAATAAACGATTTTTAATATCATAGACATCAATCGATTAGTACCTTCCTCACTATAAAGATAACATCGTTATAATTATCGTGTAAAGTTCTTCGACTGAATTAGCTGCACTTATGACGGTTCACATAAAACACTCGGCAAAGGGACCGCCCTGAGGTCAATCGCGCAGCCCGTCGCACCGCCGACGTTGTTGTCGGCAGACGTTGCCAGTGCCTTCTTTGACGGAGTGTTTGACGCGAGCTGGCAGAGGCGAGCGACATTTATCAAAGGTACATCTTATTCAGCGAACGAACTATAACGTCTCGGGGAAAGAAGTTTGCATTCGAACAGATATAGTTATACATATTTGAACACATCAAATTATACCCAGGCAAATTGTTTTGGAAAAACCTGTGAAATCTGTGATATTCTAGGTTCACCAGATTTGAATTCTTAAGACCTGGCAAAAAGTAAAATACAATCATGTCAACAAACTCTTACTTTACAATTCCTTGCGTTAACTAACTAACTAAATAATAAATAACTATTTAAAAAAAGCAGTTTTACAATACACCTGGTATTTTCACGAAAAAAGTCTTGTTTGGATGTCAATAGGCAGAATGCAATATATCACTTTCGTTCATAATTATTATACATAAACAGATCTGATCTAACTGGTCAATCAACGCCTATGTCTACTCAGGTCAGCATTTTTCTATACAGCCGATGAGTAATAAAAAAAATGTACTTGAATGTAACAGATCTGATGAAAAGATATATATTTCTTTTTTAAGATAATACTTAGTACTAGGTGTACGCAAAAAAACTGCTAATCGATGTACAACAGGATAGCCATGTGGCACACGTGTACTTGAGTTCAAAACAATAATTTTGACTTGAGTTCCTAAAAATTATTTCACTTAGGATTACGATTAGGTACGTCATAATTTTTCGTATGGAAGCTTTTTATTTTCTGAAACCTATCGTTTGGAGTACAATACGGCTGTTTTTTTGTAAAATATAAGTACCTTAAATGATGCGTAATATCTTCCTATCTAATCTTTTATTTATACCTCATGAAATCAATTTTGAAAATATTTATACATTTAAGAGCCTATTCACAAAATCGTTTGCCCTATAAACTTAAAATTACTACTTCTTGATAACGGACGGGCCGATTTAAATGAAACTTTATACACATAAGTAAGTCACGAAAAAGTACGGTTTTTTATGTGATACAAATTGGCTCAAAATTGAATCGAAGGTGCGTCGTTGCACTTGTTTAATTCAATTATTATTATTATGTTTAAATTTCTTACTCCCAATGTTCTGTATAATTTTTGCAGCAATAAACAGCGGTACGCATAAGTAAAAAGCGTCGGTGGCTCAACCGGTAACGACTCGGTCCATCTAACCAGAGGTACCGGGTTCAAATCTGGACGGCCAATGTACCAATGAGTTTTTCAAAAAACTTACGTACATATACTTACCGATTGCTTTAACGGTGAAGGAAAACATCGTGAGGAAACCTGCACACGCCTGCGAAGAAACTCGAAGGTTGTGTGTGAAGTCGACCAACCCGCACTGGGCCCGCGTGGTCGACTAAGGCCTAATCACCCTGATTCAGGGTAGGCTCGAGCCCCTCGATGGGGACGTATATGAGCTGATATAATAATAATAAAAACGCATAAGTAGTAAAGTAAAGTAAGTGAAATCACACTGAAAAAGGGTAAAATCCGAAAATAAAAGAAATTTAAAAGCAACTAAACACAAAACTATAACAACTAAAGAAAAGGCGCAGTGAAAGGGAGGGGTATCCTCCTAAACCCCACTTTCCCCCTTTTTATGGTTTAGTGCAATGTGTGACACTTGGCAATTATCTTCTTAATATATATAAATCTCGTGTCACAATGTTTGTCCTCAATGGACTCCTAAACCACTTAACCGATTATAATAAAATTCGCAAACCATGTGCAGTTCGATCCAACTTGAGAGATAGGATAGGGTAGGGTAGGGTAGTGTAGGGTAGGGTAGGGTAGTGTAGTGTAGGGTAGTGTAGAGTAGTGTAGGGTAGGGTAGTGTAGTGTAGTGTATGTAGGGTAGGGTAGGGTAGTGTAGGGTAGGGTAGTGTAGTGTAGTGTAGGGTAGTGTAGGGTAGGGCAGGGCAGTGTAATGTAATGTAAGGCGGTACGAAGTTCGCCGGGACAGCTAGTAACTCTATAGTTTAAAAAAGTACTTAAGTTTGAACTCCCTCACATTGTATAAATGAAAATTACAAAAAAAATTGTTAAATATAAATATTTTAAAATTGCATTCGTGAGGTTAGATATAAGGATAATACGAATAATTTGAGGTATTTTTTACAAATCTGGAGATGCCCCGAACTCGGTATATTTTGAAAATATTTTTTGTTTTATTTTAAAACAAGTGGCTTAAATTTAATTATACGGTATTTTTACTATGGCAACTATGAAAAAGAATCTCTATAATCGGCGAGTAGGTGATTGGGTTTAACGTTGTTTGATACTCGTAATAGCATTATCACCAAAAATAAAATTTTTAAAATCTAAAAGCCGACTTCAAAATGAAATTCTCTTAAAAGTATGAAATAATATTATTATACTTAGATACACGATATAAACAAAAATAAAGAAATCAAAGATGGGTACGTATTAAATTAGGCGCCTAAAATTTTTTTTAAGGTCGGTGTCAGCAGAACTCTAATTTGCGCGAGTCCGACTCGCACTTGGCAGGTTTTTTTCATAAATATTGGACTAGTTCGACGGCAACTATGAAAAATTATCTATATACTGCAACAGAAGTGCCTATCTGAATAGACTATTTTCATACACTATATTAAATTTGTACTTACATGTAGTCCCCATTATGGCGACAAGAAGAACGAGGGATACTTTGCTCAAGAACATTATTGCTCCAGTTGCTGAATTCAACTGCCTCTGGAATGGTCAGGGTTCGCTTATATAGTACTAGCGGTCCAGCTTATCAATCTTGTGACGCATGTTAAGTTTTACCTAACCAGAGGCATAAGTACAGTTAGGTTTAATAGGTTTTCTTCATACAACTGTACCTCGCACGGTGTATTCGTGTGCGCGCCTGTACGTACGCATAGTATGCACGCATACTACGAGAATTAGTCACGTAAATAAAACAACAATTTAGAGACAGGTCGTCAAATGAAATTAGTATTAGGGCAATTTTTTTATCATATAATTTTAGACGTTAACACAAATAAGTATTTGATTGTATAATATTTGAAAAATTAGATCAATCTGTTAACACTGATGTTTGGCGGCAAGCCTTAGATAAGGTGATGGTAGCTAGCCAGGCAGGCTATGAAAAAGCCCTAACCTAACCTAACCGAGTCTTACAAAGTTGACCCCGCCGAGAATCGAACCCGCGATTCGATTCGATTCGAGATCGATTATATTATACAGGATGTAACAAAATTGGTGTAGGTCCCGTTAACTGGGGCTTCTATTCAACACACTGAACATTTTTTTTCTACAAGTTTGCTAAAATCACAAAAAAAATTAACTCTTCATACAAAATGATCAGCTGATTGCTCAATTTTATGCGTTTTTGTATGGAACGTCTAATTTGTTTTTGCGAATTGTCTATGGGTTCCTTTGGGGAAAGTTGTTCAGTATGATAAGTAGAAAACCCAGTTAACGGGTCCTACACCAATTTTTTTACACCCTGTAGCCTTGTTGCCGCCAAAACACCAATGTTAACACCATGATGTGTTTTGGTATAAAGATAAGATGTCCAGTTCTATTGCATTGGGGAATCTTGATAAGCCCGCTCTCTTCAGCATTATCGTCACTTTCCATCAAGTCAGATGATGTGTGTATAACTGTCTGTTCTGTTCAAAAACCTCTACTTACCGACTACTCGACTCATTGTATGAATTAAGGCTTGATTAGAAATTTAAGAGCGTATTCTTACAAAATCGTTTCCTCCACAAACTACAAATTACTACTTCTCCTCTTGAAACTGCATGGACTGATTCTAATGAAACTTCATGTACATAAGAAAGTTACGAAATTCTAGTTTGTGGATAGATTAGGTACATATTAAAAAATAACCTAACCATTCCTTGAGTGCCGACAGAAGTGAAAACTTTTTACATTTTTAGAAGTTTTGACCCTGCGAGTGTTCCTGGTACGGTGGCTGTTATATTACAGTGTCGCGAGTTCAATGTTTTTTCCCATCTCAAAAATGCCCAACGCGCCTAAAGAAGTTTTCACTTCAAAAATGTGTTGTCACTAAATAATACTAGGCAATTTCAGGTTTTCATAATTATCTTAAAATTGGCTAATCTTTTTAAAAATAAAGTAATTCGAAAATATTATCATCCACAAACTAGAATTTCGTTACTTGGTTATGTGTATAAAGTTTCATTAGAATCGGCCCATCCGTTTTCAGGAAGTTACCTAGTAATTTTAAGTTTGTATGGAAAACGATTTTGTGAATACGAGCTTTAATTAGCCTTTGCTCCATCTAATTAAGACCTTAAGATGGGTCAAATGACAATATTCAATTCAAATTATTGAAAGACTGTAAAATGCTATCACTATGGATAAAAATCGATTTAAATGAATGTACATTTTAAAAAAATACCACTTTTAGTATAAAAAATGTATTGTAGACCTTGTTTTTGGCATTGATTGAAAAATTTATCGAAAACAAATAGTAAATGTTGAATAAAACCAACACACAAAAATAGGATGACTTTAAGACCTTTTATTTTTTTTAACATATTTGAAAGTGAAGAAAAGTAATAAAAAAGGAAACATGGAAATAATTTACGAAAACCTGAAAACTTTTAGGTACAAGCTTTTAATATTGCATTGTCACGCGATATACATATTATGCATGCAAAATTTCAGCCCAATCGGAAACCTGGAAGTGGGTCAAATTTAACTTGCAAAATTCCACCCGAACATACATTGCAAGTTAAATAAAAGCTTGTAAAATCAAAAATTGGGCGTTCTGTTTCAACGTAACAGACGCGTTGAAGCCCGCATTAATTTGAGCTTAAAATTAATAGACTTACGTTCGATATTATATTAACACGTCGAATCAACCTGCTCGGATTGAGTCATCTTAAAGCCATAATAGTACAATAATAATATATGGTATGCACTTCGCAAAAGTAAATATTGAGATAGCGCTCGCATAATTGGTTCCAGGTATTTACGAGTACATTTTCAAGTAAATGTTTTTATTTGTTACATAAGTTTTGAGGATAAATCGCTAGAAAAACAACAATTGGTAAAACCAGAATTTTATGAGCTCATGATAGTGTCTTAACGTAGTATCAAAACAAAGGTACATAGGTAATGGTGGGTCCCCCCAGGAGGCTCGAGTTTCATTACAAATATAGATCCGTTATAAAACAAAAACTACACGCCGGATTAAATCCAAACTTTGCAAATATATTGAGTAGACACATATCGATGTTTGTAATTACAATTGGTAAAACCAGAATTTGATGAGCTCATGATAGTGTGTTGGAATAGTATCAAAACAAAGGTAGGTAAAGGTGTGTTAGTAAACTGTTTAAAGGTTGAATGATTTTATAAGTTTTTTATTTGTTACTTATGTTTTGAGGTTAAATCGCAAGAAAAATAACAATTGGTAAAACCAGAATTTGTTGAGTTCATGATAGTGTGTTGACCTAGTATCAAAACAAAGGTAGGTAAAAGTTTGTTTTTTGTTACTTATGTTTTGAGGATAAATCGCAAGAAAAACAACAATTGGTAAAACCAGAATTTTATGAGCTCATGATAGTGTCTTAACCTAGTATCAAAACAAAGGTACATAGGTGAAGGTAGGTCCCCCCAGGAGGCTCGAGTTTCCATACAAATATAGATCCGTTATAAAACAAAAACTACACGCCGGATTAAATCCAAACTTTGCAAATATATTGAGTAAACACATATCGATGTTTATAATTACAATTGGTAATACCAGAATTTGATGAGCTCATGATAGTGTGTTAATTAACCTAGTATCAAAACAAAAGGTGGATCCTCCCAGGAGGCTCGAGTTTCCATACAAATGTAGTTCCGCTTTAATACAAAAACTACATGCCGGATTGAATCCAAACTTTGCAAATATATTGAGTAGACACATATCGATGTTTGTAATCACAATTGGTAAAACCAGAATTTGATGAGCTCATGATAGTGTGTTGACCTAGTATCAAAACAAAGGTAGGTAAAGGTGTGTTAGTAAATTGTTTAAGGGTTGAATGATTTTGTAAGTTTTTTATTTGTTACATAAGTTTTGAGGTTAAATCGCAAGAAAAATAACAATTGGTAAAACCAGAATTTGTTGAGTTCATGATAGTGTGTTGACCTAGTATCAAAACAAAGGTAGGTAAAAGTTTGTTTTCTGTTACTTATGTTTTGAGGATAAATCGCAAGAAAAACAACAATTGGTAAAACCAGAATTTTATGAGCTCATGATAGTGTCTTAACCTAGTATCAAAACAAAGGTACATAGGTAAAGGTGGGTCCCCCCAGGAGGGTCGAGTTTCCATACAAATATAGATCCGTTATAAAACAAAAACTACACGCCGGATTAAATCCAAACTTTGCAAATATATTGAGTAAACACATATCGATGTTTGTAATTACAATTGGTAAAACCAGAATTTGATGAGCTCATGATAGTGTGTTAATTAACCTAGTATCAAAACAAAAGGTGGATCCTCCCAGGAGGCTCGAGTTCCATACAAATGTAGTTCCGCTTTAATACAAAAACTTCATGCCGGATTGAATCCAAACTTTGCAAATATATTGAGTAGACACATATCGATGTTTGTAATCACAATTGGTAAAACCAGAATTTGATGAGCTCATGATAGTGTGTTGACCTAGTATCAAAACAAAGGTAGGTAAAGGTGTGTTAGTAAACTGTTTAAGGGTTGAATGATTTTATAAGTTTTTTATTTGTTACTTATGTTTTGAGGTTAAATCGCAAGAAAAATAACAATTGGTAAAACCAGAATTTGTTGAGCTCATGATAGTGTGTTGACCTAGTATCAAAACAAAGGTAGGTAAAAGTTTGTTATTTGTTACTTATGTTTTGAGGATAAATCGCAAGAAAAATAACAATTTGCAAAACCAGATGATAGTGTGTTGACCTAGTATCAAAACAAAGGTACCTAGGTAAAGGAGGCTCGAGTTTCCATACAAATGTAGTTCCGCTCTAATACAAACACTAGGTACATGCCGGATTGAATCCAAACTTTGCAAAAATATTGAGTAGACACATATCGATGTTTGTAATCGGGATCTGTGCGGGCGAAGCTGCGGGCATCCACTAGTAGCTAATATGGTTGAGGGGAGTGATGGCTGACTCTCGCGTTAAAGCTGTCACACACGGGCGCTATTTTATCTTAAGATACTCGCAGATACTCGCGAGTATCTTAAGATCAAAACTTATAGCATAGCAAGGTATCACACACGGGCGATATACTATAATATATGAAAACCCCACATTCTGTTACGAGTCTTTGAATGAGCTACACCTACAACGCTTTATACAGGCTGATTAAGAAAATAAGTTCGCGTATGTTGCTATTGCACTTACAAACAGTTCGTCAGAGGACGAAGCCGATTTTGACAAAGTGACGATGATGCCGAAGATGGGAGCGGACTTACCCAGATTCTCCAACGCAATGGGGATCTGGCTACTTATCTTCAAGCCGGAACAGATCAATGCAATGCTGTAAACCACCTAATAAATAAAAAATAAAAATGGATGTTTGGCGGCAACACTTAGATAAGATGGTGGTAGCTAGCCAGGCAGGCTAGGAACATGCCATGCCACCAACCAAACAGAGTCTTATAAAGTTGACCTCACCGAGAATCGAACCCGCGAACTCCTGGTGTGAAGCGAATGGACTAAACATTACGCCACGCAGGCGGTTAAAAACTCTTTTCAATCATGCTGTATTTATCTTAAGATGTCGCGGTATCGCTCGGTATCTGCAGATAGACGGCGATGAAATATATATTATCTGCCCCGTGTGTATACTTTCATTGATTTCTATGAAGAGCGATATTGTAAGATATCTGTTGCGTTAAATATATCTTATAGTATAGACAACCTTTATACTCGTGACCGGGTGCTGTCCGTGGGAACTGGCCTACTCTTGTTTTAATGATTTTAATGTATAACTTGTCTTCATATTGTTTTCATGTTCTAATGACAAGTTACCTGATCTGTTTTAAATCAATGACTTTGACGTCATTAACTAATGATTGTTTATTTTTTATTTTTTTTACAAATGACATGTATAATTGTTCCTATTATTTTATGACTATCAGATAGAGTGTCATTTGTACCTATTTTGAATAAACATCATTAAATCTTGAAATCTTAAAAAATCCCAAATAAAATATGGGGTACCCGAGAAAGAATAAATATTATTAAACAAATTAATCTATGGGCAAGACAGCAAAACTTAATGTTTTTTAAAACTGCTGCAGTATTGTATCTACATAACTATGAATGAGTATTGAGTACATTAAAAAACACCACTCAATCCCCAAACAGAGCGCTTACACACCTTACACCCTTGGAAATTGTGCTATTTTATATATTTCTTAATTTACAGAAAAACTATACAAGCCAGGTCAGAATTTTGTTTCTTAAGAGGGAACGCGGGCGCCATTTTTTCCATACAAACGGACTACGTTTCCTCCCTGGATAATAACAATAGAGCAAAATTTTTTTTTCCATAAAACCTGTATCTACCAAGGCCATGGCTCCTATGTTTAGTTTTTCACATATTTTAATTATAATAGGAAGTAGAAACCTTCAAAAACTAAGAAAATTTCCCAATTGTATCTTCATTTTCAGACACACACCAAAATAATACGCATATTAACAATCAAACGAAAACATAGAGGCATAGGTGAAGCGTTTTTTAATTATTTTTGGAATAAATATTATTATTACTCAAGTTTTGGGGGAGGAAATAGAGGACTACGAAATGCTGTTTTGGTAAATTTTTGTACTTATTACCGGTCTGAGCTGTGCAGTTCTCCCTTTTTTGCTGTACACGGAGAGATTTGGGGGAGGGAGGTTCATGGTTCATTCATAGGTATAACATAGCAGCAGTTTCAAAAAAACCGGTAAAGTGCGAGTCAGAACCTCACACAAAGGGTTCCGGACCATCATACTAGATGGCGCTAGTTTCTTCACGTTTCAAAAATACCACGCTTTCTCTATGGAGACCTACTTTTTAATTTTTTTTTGTATTTGTTGGTATAGCGGCAAAAGAAATACATCATCTGTGAAAATTTCAACTGTCTAGCTATCACGGTTCATGAAATACAGCCTGGTGACAGACGGACAGACGTACGAACGGACAGTGAAGTCTCAGTAATAGGGTCCTGTTTTAACCCTTTGGATACGGAACCCTAAAAAAAGTTTTGCCGCGAAAAACTCTATGTTAATGGTTTTATCATTGAGGATGATCGATCAGGTCCTCCGGTGGGCTAAGTACGGTTAAGTTAGGTTATTATAGTTAGATTAGTATAGTTAGGTTAGTATAGTCAGCAAGTCTGATTCCACAGTAAAAAGGAGTTCCGCTGACTATTTCTTTATTTACGGATTTTTTTTACAGAAGTTTAAAAAGGGGCTCCGTTTCTTAAACAGCAGATTTTACAATTAGGTTGGTAAATATACATACATCTAGCAGGGTAAGCAACCTAAATCTTGTCACTCCCCCTTTAAGTCGTCCCCTCTGAAACTTTTTTTTTTCCACTTTTGTATTGCACATTTATATGCGTGGCGGGCGTGTCTCGTTATTTGGCTATGCTGAGATGGGCAATGTCAGCTATGCAGTAACTGGCGCCATCTATTTTATTTAGTCGTTATCGTTACTAAATGGAATACGGTAAAAACATCAAAAGCGTTGCCGCAGATCTGGCGGTCCGGGAACCGGTAAAGATGGGCAAAACGGAAGTCTCTTTTATTCCTTTACAATCTGGCAAAAATAGCGTTGCAGATATTAACAAGCGGGAGAACTCTATCTCTGTCAGAATGCATACGAATGAAAGAGACTTGCTGATTGTCCAGCGGTCTTGCCTGTTAAGATAAGCAAGGTGTACACTGTCGCAAGGAACATGCAAGGCCTGCAATGATACTACATCATGTAATTTCCTGTCCTTTAAGGGTGAAGACAAGGACCAGTTACGGTAGGTCTTGCCGCCAAGACGCTTGTCCCGGTACTCTGCAAGGCGAGTACCTCGTGGAAGAGAAATACTACCTACTGTCCAGGTAGGTCCCGGAGCTGTAGGCACGCTCACCTCCCGCAGCTTTCGCTGCTGGCGGTTCGATCCCCGCTCGGGACGCCAGAGAAGCTGGCTCCCACATATCCGGTGTGGTACCGGAGCTGTAGGCACGCTCACTTCCCGGCGCTTATCGCACCTGTCCAGACTTACTCCTACGCGGCTGGATCGGCCGGAGCATACCATACCTTATGGTGTTAGCAGGAATAGCAGCCCTCGCTGTTATGCCCAAGGGTAGGTAAGGGGGATACGCTATAATTATGTTATTTTGCTATCTAGCTGTAAATTTTCCTAATAAATGAAAATAAATAAAAAATATCATAAACGTGTTAGTTTTAGCGTATCTGGTAGGTATACGAGAGGGAATGTGCTTTAAGGGTTGCCTTGATGAGGTGGCAGGAGCGATGGGACAGTGAAAGCAAGGGGTGGGAGCTGTATCGCTTCTTCCCGAATATAAGTATAAGAATGGCTACGAATATCGAGCCGGAATACCAGACTTCACAGCTGTTAACAGGCCACGGCATGTTCAGAAGACAACTGCATGATTTGACGCTAGTGGATACTGTAACTGTGCGGAAGATGCCGAAGGAGATCTGCATCATGTCTTATGGGAATGCACAAAATATCACGAAATACGGTTGGAGCTGCTGGATAGGCCAACAGCAACGTATATTAGGCCCAAATACCCAGGAAGAACGAGCTGAATAAAGACAGACTACCCGACGACGAAGGCGTGGTGTAATGTTTCAGCCCAGAAAGGGAGAGTGCATAAGAGGGACAAGGACAGTAAAAAGAACTTGTAGAGAGTCAAGAAGTGTGCGCAGTCATTTCTGCATTCACCTCCCTAGTTTCGGCCCATATGACAAGACGCAACTGGTCCCTGCCTTCGCCTTTTGGTGTTGTCAGGAATAGCGGCCCTCACTGTATGCCCAATGGGTTGGTCAGTGGGGACGATATATCATTAACATGGGTAGTTTAGCGTATCTGGTAGATATACGAGAGGTAATTCCCAGTTCCCAATTATTATTCGAGTTCGGCGAAATATGATTTTCTCTTTACATCTTTCCTATTTGCAGTCTACATTCACTTTATTTCTTACTCATATCATCTTTCACAGAGTCCATCCGTCTTTTCTATGGCCTTTCTCTCCCTTCATACCTACCCACATTCGTACTCATCACTCTTTTTGTCACACGCCTTTCATCCCTCCTCATTAAATTTACATGTCCCAACCATGAAAAATTTCTGTCACTAATGCTACTATCAAACTCCCCTTTCTATCAGTTTTAAGTGGAAAATAGATAATAATCACATTAAAGTGGCTAGTTATGAATAAGTAAGTACCAAAGAGATTGTATGTTTCTCTATGTTTCATATGCAGGAGGTATCTACACAAAATAGGACAGGCAGGAATAGGTCTCCCTCGTGGTCCTACTAGTAGAAAAAGTTAGTAGGACCACGAAAAATCGGGGCTTATGTACTCATTCCTGGTCTTGTCCATCCTGTTACTCCACACGTCCATCTTAACAATGTTGTAGTAGTTATCGGGTACGTTTACTACGTTTGGGCCGACGACCTGGTGAAGGTCGCAAAGCCGCTGTATGCGGGCAGCGCAGGACCGGTCGTTGTGGAAATCTTTGGGGGGGGCCTTTGTCCAGCAGTGGACGTTAGTCGGCTGTTATGACGTAAAAGTTTAGACTAGAGGGCGCTGAAGCATGCTTGTGAAAAACACATAAATTTAAAAAATATTAATTTATTTACAAATTAACAATGTTATTAGGTTTTTAACAAAATTAAAATAATATTTACAAGCGTCTCTAACACAAGATAAACAAATTTATACGATACCTACCTACAAATCCTTTTAGTGTCGATTTTACACAAACAAACTTACAAATTGATCACTATTGTGGTTCAAACAATAGGGGTGACGACAGCATCAGAAATAAATATGAACTCTTGATCAATAAATTGTCCTCCTACTTAAACTTCGGAACCTTGCTCGTTTTGTTTTCCATCAAGTCTTCGATTTTTAATTCACAAAACACAAAATGAGTACATAAATGACGCTGCAAAACTATGACGTCACGCCTAGGTATTTCAAAAATTTTTGGAACAAAATGTCGTTTTTGACAGATGATAAAAAGTAAATAAGATGACTAGCATTCGTCATCCCTATTATTGCGCTACCTACTCTACCGATAAACAGTCCACTAGCGCCGCCACCGTCACTTTTTAAATTATTACTATTAAGGCGAGGCATTGGTTGGAACAGTTGTCTCTGTTTTTTTTCTTTTCGTGTAAAGAGTAAACAAAATAACCACACTTTTGCACTTTTCCATTTTTTTTTCGTTTCAATTAAAAACTACAATTATTTTTTTTTATCCAACTGGCATATGTAGAAGTGTGTCTTAAGACTTATCAACCAAGAAAATTTAGAGGTCTACATCGGTGTGTTATTAGACCACATGAACCATAAATAGTCCAGCGTATTTGTTGAGTTTTCGAGGCGACGACGCATTGGAAGCTTAGGTCGCACAGGGTTCTCGATTTTCCTCAGCAATTACAAAACATATCAAAGTGATATTTTGTAACCTGTTTTAATAACTTCATTTTGTCATTTGTAGAAACACGATTCGTAAATATTCATAACAGAAAAAAATATCACAAAGAAATCTCTTATAAAACATAGATTTGTATTCTACAGGCAAACCGGTCTAATGGGAAATATGCAAGATTTTTTTTGCTTTATTAAAAGCTCATTCGATATTTAATATTTTTGAATAAATATAAAAATAACCAAAATATAAGGCATTAAAGATTTGTCTCTATCTCTTTCTAGCAAAACAGATGTAGCGTAAAGTTTATATGGACCGTGTGTTTTATGTCGTCACATTTACGTATCGGATCTCTCTGTCTAATTAGTAGCTGAAAATGCTTATATATCTTCCGTATTTCTTGACCGATTTATATTTTCATTTCACTTTTGACATTGTTTTTATACGGAATTTTCATATCACACACACACACACACTTCAATATGCCAGTTGGAGTTTATAAATTAACTAGCTTTTACCAGCGGCTTTGCTCGCGTGAACATGGTTCTATGATTGTCTTCGAGGGTGCGCTGAGCGGCTCGCGAGCGTGGAAAACAGTTGTCTGTATGTTAATCCAGGTCCTAATCTGTCTACCTACCAATTTTTTGCGTGAAAGAGTAACAAACATCCATACATACAAACTTCCAAATTATAACATAAGTAGGATTGTAGTTTTTAATAGAAACGAAAAAACATTGAAAAAATGCAAGTGTGTGGTTATTTTATTCATTTACTCTTTACACGTAAAGAAAAAGACGACTGTTCCAATCAATGCCTCGCCTTAAATGGTTAGGTTATTAATCTATAGGGTCGCGCTGATTTCGGTGGGGTTATCACGGGTTTTACCTGAGTGCAGTTCCAAACTCTAAAAAACATTTTTTTTCTTGATTATACAGAATCGAATCGAATACTAGGGATTCACACATATAACAACAAATTTCCCCAAGGAACCTAAGAGATTTACGGGAAAATTGTTTCCGATACTAAATTTGCAAATCAGTGATAGATAAATTATTACACTAATAATAATAAAAGCAGAAGGGAGCAGGAAACACGAGAGGCGTGAGACGCGGGCGCGGCGCCGCTCATTTATGTCATACAAAATGTATACAGAGGCGTCTATACTATAGACTCTATAGGCCCCTATGTCCAGGGGGGGGGGGACACTTGGCCCGGGGCGGCAAGAGGAGAGGGGCGGCCGGAAAAAGTCGTAGTGGAATTTTTTAGGGATCCCTTTGGTTCACCGAAAAATAATAAAACTAGCCAAGTGCGAGTCGGACTAGCGGTAATTAGGGTGACGAACCATTACGAACATGCAAACAGAAGGTTACAGTAAGTTGACGTTTATCGTGTGGCAGTACGGAACCCTTAGCGCACAACTCCCGACACCAACTTGGCCAGTTTTTCAAGCGACTTCCAAAAAGGAGGAGGTTCTCAGTTCGTATGTATGTTTTTTTTTCTTTTTTTATGTGTGTTACCTCATAACTTTTGACTGAGTGAACCGATTTTTATGATTCTTCTTTTATTTGAAAGATAGTGCTTTCCGTGTGGTCCCATTTATCAAAATCGGTGTAGTACTTTATTAGAAAATTAACAAAAACCAATAATAATAACGCAAAAATGTACTAAATTGTTGCGATGGAAGTCGGTTTTTTAATGTGTTTAGCGTTTTCTATTATTGTCACTTAGAGGGGCGGATTTGTTTTAGTGCCCGGGGCGCCGGATTCTTAAATACGCCTCTGAATGTATAGAAGCGACGGGGCTTCTTGCATAGATATTGATATCGCTCGCACCGCGCCCGCAATACAAAAAAAACTAATGTAACGCGGCAACGCGTTGCTGATACTAGTTCTTCTTTCATTCGATCTATTTCATCTATTTCTCATGCGCTGGCACAAAACAATTCATGTGTCACATTTTGGAAAACAAAGTGTGACATATAATTAAAAATCTAAATCGAAATTTAGTCACACCTGTAGATATAGTACATTAAAACATTGGAAACTCCTGTACGATTTTCTCGGAAGATTGTACGAATATACAGGGTCTTCGGCAGATGGTTGAAAATACGAAAATGGGGGATAGGTGGGGTCGCCTCCCACCTATTTTGAGAATTAAAAAAAATCTAGGACTTGTAATTTTTTTTACAGGATTTTTTTTCCATTTTTTAGAAATTTTGCCATTTTTATACCTTTGAACACATGTAACTTTTTGTTTTTTAAAGCTAGCTCCAAAATCTTTTTTTTAATAGACTTTTATAAGATTGTCGGCTCTAAAAAAAATTATGTTTGTTTCAAGTTATTGCTAAAAACAAAAATGTGGGCCCCCGAACTTAAAAAAAAAGTTGAACAAAAATTTAAAAGTCAACTTTGCGATGCATTTAAAAAAAAAATAATGGGGCTGGAAGGCTTCTGATTTTTTTAAAACAGCTGTAAAGCTTAGGCTTTTGAATGGTATGTAATTTGTTTCGGTATCTTTTTTGTAACCGGAGTTGTTAATTTTTTTTACTCAATTGGACCATGTTGACGAAATTCCACTAGTTACATGTTTTGTGAAATGTATCAAATGCAAAGTTGAAAATAATGTAAATACTTACTGTTGGGACGGTTACAAAGAGCAGGTACGTTTTTTACATTCTTGCACACACATAATTATTATTATTTTAAATTTATTTTACAGACAACAAGATCCCCGTATGTTAGTAAACAAATAAGCTTAACCTATGTTAGTACCTTATAATTAATGGAGATTTAGTCCGATTGATTAACGTCCACACAAGTGGACTGTCAAATCTATCGGCCAATGCCCGCAGGATTGTGTTGGGGCTGTCGCGCAACCTGCGAAGTAGCGAGGCAGATTTTTTGCGCCAGACGGCGTCGAACCCATCGGTGTGTGCTTCCGCGAACATCGACGAGGCGCTGCAGAAGCGCGGCAGCCGCAACAAAGCCCTAAACGAGTTATTAAACTGAATTCGCAGAGCATTGTAAGCCTTCTGGGTGTATCTGAACCACAGGGCCCCCGAGTACAACGATGTGCAGTACGCTTTAAACAGCGTTATTTTTACTGCGGCTGTACATCGCGAGAACCTGCGGGCCAGCATGTTCGCCCGGACTGACAACGCCCTGCGTTCCCTTTCCAAATCTACATCGTCTCTCAAGTCGTCTGTTACCAAGTGTCCCAGATATTTAAATTGGTAAACCCTGTTAAGAGGGAGACCGTTAAGAAAGATAGGAGGAACGGTAGATGGGCACCTGGTACCAGCCTTGAAGACCATGTACTCGGACTTCTTAGAATTATACACAAGGCCATGTGAAGCCGCGTAAGACTCGCACACCGTGAGCAGCTCCCGGAGGGCACCGACCGAGGGAGCCAGCAGCACCATGTCGTCTGCGTAGCTAATGTTGTTGACACATACTCTGTCAATAACGCAGCCGACACGCATGCCGCTAAGCCGCTCGATCAGCGCATTCACGTACAAGCTGAAGAGCACGGGTGAACTCAAACCACCCTGTCTCACCCCGCATTCAAGCCTGGACGATTCCGACAGCTCCCCGGCCCACCGTACCCGATTTTCCTGATTGAGGTACCAGTACCTGAGCAAGGATACGAACCCTGGTGGCACCGTCGTCTCTTTCAATTTCTTCCAAAGTATATCATACGTTACTAAGTCGAAGGCCTTGGACAAGTCCAAAAAACAGGCATAAATAGGCGTTTTTCTATCTGTGTAGTACTTGACCGTGTGCTTTAAACTGAGAATGGCAGTCTCAGTTGATAGACCAGGTCGAAAACCGAACTGGCCATCATGCAATTTGATATGCCTAGTAAGATGTGAGTTAAGCACACTGTCAAGCACCTTCGCAATGATGGTAGCTAGCGAAATTGGCCTGTAGTTTGAACTGTCCGACACATCACCGTTTTTATCTTTCACTATAGGTATAACCAGGGTTCGCATCAAATCGGCAGGAAGATAAGAGTGGCTCAAGCAAAGGTTATATAAAAGGGCGAGTACGCGCGGCAAGTGAGGACCGGCATGCCGCAGATGCTCCACGCTGAGTCCATCGTGCCCCGGGGATTTTCCCTTTGTCATCTTTTTTAATGCGAGCCTGATTTCTTTCGCTAGTATAACAGAGGGAACCTCAGCACTCCGGGTTTCAGAATCGAACTCCCGGCATGGCGGTCCCAATGGCGAGTTTACAGTAAACCGGTTTCTGAAAATCTGTGCGATATCTTTTGAGCTTGAAACACTATCAACGCTCACAGGAATGCCAGATTTTGAATTCAACCTACTCGTGCATTTCCAAAAGCTTTTAAAATCTAAGTTTGTATGGTGCTTTGCTATCAAATCCATTTTGATTTGTTCTTGGTGATTTTGGCACCATTTAAGTTTACCCTTGAAAATTTTTCGTGCTTTAGTCATAGACTCAAGAATAGGACCTGAAGATGGTTTTCCATTCCAAACCCAGTTCTTAAACTCTAGCCTAGCATTCCTATGAGCCTCGCTTACATGTTTGTTCCAGCCGGCTAAGGGTTTGTTACGCTTTACAGGTTTTATTACATAGGATACTTTGGCACACATACTCAAAATATTTACAACATCTCTATATAAACAATTTATAACATTTGCATGACCGCTATCATCACAGTACTTGCCACAACATTCTCGTAGCTCTACAGGCAAATCAATATGCTTTAACTTTGAATTGCACATATTTTCGTAAGAGCTACATTGATCATTATTTCTTTCGCCCCATATGATACCGTTACACACTGGCTCTTTCGCAAAAGTTTTCTGACGAATGACGTCGAGATTGCACGAAAGTACTAAAGGCAGATGGTCTGACCAATAAACGTCATACTTAACAAACACATCCGTGACGCACTGCAGGGCAGAGTTGGTAGTGACGCAGTGGTCTAGCCACCGCTTACAGCCGTGAGCCTCACTAACGAAAGTGAACGTATCTGAAGGCAATCTACTAATGTCCACACATGTCCATTCCTGCTCATTAGAAAATTCTAAAAGCTCATTACAAAATCGCTCACCTGGGTGCGCATTATAGTCTCCAAGTATGAACACGGACTCGACAGCACTTTCCTCGATTATTGCACTGATAGCGCTCAAGCAATCCGTAAATTCCGTTAGGTTTTCTGCACAATCAGTAGGCATATAAACGCTTATTACCAACACTGACCTATTATTTGTCGTAACCCGTACGGCCACTATACGCGGATTCACACAGGGTATCACAGACACTATCGGAAACACTGATTTACGCCACAGCAAGGCCACGCCACCGAACGGCCTGCCCTTGAGGATACCCGCAGACGTGTCGACCGCTGAAGTCCCCACGCTGCCGAAATCCTCGTGCACGGTTGCAAGGTACTGCAGGTCCCCCGGCAACAACCACGTTTCCTGTAGAGCAACTATGTCTGCACTGCCGCACAGCTGTCGTACGCCCTCTATGGATCTCTTTATGTTTTTACAGTTGTATGTAACAAAAGTTGTGTTAATCATATTGTAATTTTGGAGGCGACTCTGTTCTCTTCTGCACTGTCCGTCAAGGAAACCCTGTAGGGCCTGAATCGTCGGCATGTTATTCCAGCTGGCCAAAGCTCATCATTGAGGAACAAGTGTAGCTTAGTATTGGAAACCAATATTTTATACGAGTTATATTCTTTTTCAGTTTTGGTTTTAATTTTCTGCAAAATGACTTTTTCATTTGTCTTTGAAAATAAGTATTCCGAGATATCTTTTTCACCAGTTTCTTTGTGAACGTTTGACAAAAACAAGGCTATTTTTAAATTAGCGGGCTTAAACTTATCATCGGGCCTAAATGCAGCCTTACCGCGTACCGCCTCCGATTCTGAAAACCTGTTCTTGTGCCTTCTCCTCTGCACTTGAACCCATTCTTCATTAGGGCTTTCTTCTTTCCATTCACCAATTTTTGTTATATCCGCCAAATTTTTGTTTTTATTTAAATCTGCTAAGGTTGAAATAGAATCGGCTAAGGTACAAGCGGAAGCGGGTGGGCCGGCCTCGCCCAAAGTCTTATGCGTCCTCGTTATTGCAGACTGGTTTATCGGGGTAGGCATTGAACTAGCGACAGGTAAGTCGCCACGGACCGGCACGCTCCCTCCACTCGCTTGGACCGCTGCCGCACCGGTGGTGGTGGTGGATGCAGTGCTAATGTCCGTCACGCCCGCGCCGAGTGCGAAGGTGACGGCACTACTACGGGCTGAGGCATCGACCGGGGGCTTATCAGGTGTCCGCGGTAATGAGTAAGACTGCCCATTCAACTGTTCCGTAATTCTATTCTCCGGTGATATGTTGGTATTGGTAGAAATATTTAAAATACCACTCGGGCCGCTATCAAGATCACAATCTAGTAAATATGCGCCCCGTTTTTGGTTAACATTAACTAAAGATGCAAATTTCATATGATTAATCTCAGCTTTCACGATCTCCAGCTGTTCGGTTGTAGCGTAGGATTCCTTCATGGTCTTCATCTCAGATTTTAACAATACGATATCTTTTAGTAACGCTGTAACATCAATGTGATCAAAGCATACTGGTGGTAACTTCTCCAGTTGTCTGGCAACGAAAATTGGAGTTTCATCTGGTTCCGTGTTCTTCAGCACACAAATAATATCTTCGATATCCTTTTGTTCCTTGTTTTTACGCCGCGAGATATTGCGGGTAGTTGTAGAAATTGACTCGAACAAAAGATTTTTTGCATCCGTAATTTCCGATGTCGTAAAAGAACTCACGCCTAGACGAATCAAACTTTCTTCATCCATTATAGTAATTTTGTTCTGCACAAAACATAGTAACTCGTTTATAACGATATTACACTGAGTACACTTGATTTTTTCGGAGGACATCTTTTCTGCACCCGAACGCTACCGAGTTCGCGCGAGACTATCTTTTGCGATAATGGCTATCTTTTGTCATTTATTGGCATATTGGAGTAAGCACTTCCATATGCCAATAAAATGTCCGCATATTCCGCATTGGTAAATTGAGCCATTTTAAACCACAACAAAGTCTTAACAAAACGTCTGATAATAACAAAAAGTGACAAACAACAAAAAAACTTAACAAAATCACAAACACAGCAAAGTGAAATTAACGAAAACAAAAAAAAAACGTTAACGTTATTGGTAACGTTTGTGATTTTGTTAAGTTTTTTTGTTGTTTGTCACTTTTTGTTATTATCAGACGTTTTGTGACTTTCTTGTGGTTTAAAATGGCTCAATTTACCAATGCGGAATATGCGGACATTTTATTGGCATATGGAAGTGCTAACTCCAATATGCCAATAAATGACAAAAGATAGCCATTATGTGTGTGCAAGAATGTAAAAAAACGTACCTGCTCTTTGTAACCGTCCCAACAGTAAGTATTTACATTATTTTCAACTTTGCATTTGATACATTTCACAAAACATGTAACTAGTGGAATTTCGTCAACATGGTCCAATTGAGTAAAAAAAATTAACAACTCCGGTTACAAAAAAGATACCGAAACAAATTACATACCATTCAAAAGCCTAAGCTTTAGAGATGTTTTAAAAAAATCAGAAGCCTTCCAGCCCCATTATTTTTTTTTTAAATGCATCGCAAAGTTGACTTTTAAATTTTTGTTCAACTTTTTTTTTAAGTTCGGGGGCCCACATTTTTGTTTGTTAAAGCTAGCTCCAAAATCTTTTTTTTAATAGACTTTTATAAGATTGTCGGCTCTAAAAAAAATTATGTTTGTTTCAAGTTATATAACAAAATAACTTGAAACAAACATAATTTTTTTTAGAGCCGACAATCTTATAAAAGTCTATTAAAAAAAAGATTTTGGAGCTAGCTTTAAAAAACAAAAAGTTACATGTGTTCAAAGGTATAGAAATGGCAAAATTTCTAAAAAAAGGAAAAAAAATCCTGTAAAAAAAATTACAAGTCCTAGATTTTTTTTAATTCTCAAATTAGGTGGGAGGCGACCCCACCTATCCCCCATTTTCGTATTTTCAACCATCTGCCGAAGACCCTGTATAATTATGATCCCGCACCGTGAAGCCGTTTCTTTTGTTTAGGGGGGGTGGGGGAATTGGTTAACACTAGCGTCAGTAGCGCCATCTTAATAACCAGTTTGAGTTGTATCAATGTATCAGCTTGCGACCTCACCCCCTCGTCACCCAGATTGTTGCAGATTGTTGTCGAACGTATAGGATTTCGCCAACATTTTGTTTGTTCCGTCATTCGTTTTTTGAAATGTCATTTCTAGCCCGTTGTATGAAGTATCCAGGTTGTGCCGTCGTGCTACATCGTGTACTAAAACACTGAAATAGTGACATTTCTAAGTGGTCATCATAGAACCGACCTACAGTAGTCGAAAGACATCTACTGCTGAGCAAAGACTGCCCACAACGACCGGTCTTGAGCTCCCACAGCAAGCGGCTTCCCACAATCTTCACCAGGTCGTCGGTCCATTTGATTGGGAGCCCGCACTACGTCTTCCAGTGAGCAGTTTCCACTCGAGAACTTTACTGCCTAAACGGCCGTCCGTTCTACGAGCTATGTAACTATGTGTCAATCAAGATTAACTAGTGCATCTCCGGAACTATGGTGAGAGTCAGCCGTTGCCGCCCCCTCACCACGCTGACCTTCAAATTGCCACTGGTACCCTCCAGCATTAGGTAAATGTCCGAGGCGCTGTGAACCGGCTTTCCGTTAATGGCGGTTACTATGTCCCCAGGCTGGAGGCCGCCACTGAAAACAACAGAATAAGGGTTAAATTTTACAATTTGATTGTCGCCCTTCTCTAACTGAGGACAGAAAAGGATAGAGCGACAGAAAAATGCCAAAAATAATAACAACAGAAAAGGATAGAGCGACAAAAAAATTTCAAAAATAAAAACTAAGTTAAGTACTGGAAACCGTGCTAGAATAACAACACTAGTAGCTCTCGCATTTTTCTAGTCTGAATTAATCTTTTTGTAAACATGAAACGTTAAAGAGACGAAAAAATATCACTGTTTTTATTAGATTTTGAGCTTGTCACATTGGGTGACCTTGAGCCTTCTTATTAGGCCCATAGTAAGCGACCATGTCTCCGTTCCGTAGTATGTCATCTGTATATTTTTCATGTCATATGTATGTTTTTCTCGACATAGCTTTCAGAATTGCTAAACTTAAGTGGCAGTGGGCGGGGCACATAGCTCGTAGAACAGACGGCCGTTGGGGCAGTAAAGTTCTCGAGTGGCGACCGCGCACCGGAAAACGTGGCGTAGGCAGGCCTCCCACTTGGTGGACCGATGACCTGGTGAAGGTCGCAGGAAGCCGCTGGATGCGGGCAGCGCAGAACCGGTTGTCCTATAAATCCTTGGGGGAGGCCTATGTCCAGCCGCTCTCTAGATTCCGACCTCACTCCCTCGTCACTCAGATTGATACCGATTGGTGCTAGATTGGTTCTTGAACGTATAGGACTTCGCCGTGATTTCGTTTTCTCCGTCATTTGTTTTTAGAAAAGACATCTCTCGCCCTTTCTATGGAGTGTCCGGGGTGTGCCAGAGGGCAAGTGTGTAATTCCACCACAACATTAATATTATGGATACTTACTTGTAAGCTGGCGAGCCGATAATCACTTTCCATACTAAAATCCCATGCTCTATGTCTGAAGGCATCTGTAAAAAAGTTAACAATGTGTTCAATGTCCTGGAAATCCACTCCTAAAGGTTTTCGTGCGTAGATTTGGACCTGTAAAATCTTGTTTCTGTTTTTGGTCTCTTCACCGCCACGATACAGGCCTAGTCTAGTGTGGGGTCACAGTTGTGAGGAAGTCATAACTGTATACAGGGTGTAGCAAAAGTGGTGTAGCAGCCGTTGACTGGGGCTTCTACTCATCATACTGAGCAACTTTTCCCAAGGAACCCATAGTCAATTCTCGAAAAAAATTGGGCTCCATACAAGAGTGCACAAAATTGGTCGATCACCTGATCGATTTGTATGAAGAGTATTTTTTTTGCGATTTCATCAAAGTCGTAAAAAAGAAGTTGTTAAGTATGATGAGTAGAAGCCCCAGTTAACGGGATCTACACCATATTTTGTTACAGCCTGTATAGTAGAGAAGCTAAGTTAGTGAAACAATTTTTTATGTCTTTATGTTTTGGATACGATCCTCCTATACAATTGGCAATATTGTTCAATTTATTATAAAGCAGTAAATTATAAAAAACCATTAGGAGATATTTGGATTTTTTACTATAATAAAAGAAACTAAAAAACACGCTTTTAAAGCACATCAAACTAAAAAGTGAAAAATTATTCATAATATAAGCTAAAAACAATAATGAACGAAAAATACTAGTATTATTGTGAAAAAAGGGTGGGTTGCTCCATATACGAAAAATAAAGCGTGTTTTTAGTTTTTTTTAACAATATTGATTTTTCAGTTTTTAGTTCAGGATAATGAGATAAACTTATGAAATTATTGTATTGTCACTGATTCTTGATAAATGTACAAAGTTTGAATAAAATCTGTCCGTTTAAAGTGGGGTCAAAATCGAGTGCAAAGTAGTCGGTTACCAACATACATACAAATGAAGCTACATACAGATGAAGCTAATACGAGGAATGCCTTTTAAGTTTTGTCGTTTGAAAAAAAAACACAACTAGAACCTTATAGTACTTTTTATTGTTTTTCAAAGTATTCACCACGTAGCTTAATACACTTTTCCATTCGCTTAAACCAGTTATTACAACATTTATTCCACTCTAAAGTGGGGGTGTTCAAAATGGCTGACTTGAAAGCGTCGACTGCTTCTTCACCGGTCTGGAACCTTTGACCATGAAGACTTTTCTTAATTTTAGGAAATGTAAAGAAATCGTTAGGGCTTAGGTCAGGACTGTATAGAGGATGGTCAAGAATTTCTACTTTTTCCTGCTTCAAATACTCAATCGTTTGACGAGCGCTGTGTGAGCTTGCGTTGTCGTGGTGCAGGATGATGCGTCGCTTTGAGTTAGATTTTCGAAGTTCGGCGATGACTTGTGGTAAACAAACTGTGGCATACCACTCTGCGTTAACCGTTCTACGATCTTCAAGTGCAATAGTCGCAACATGCCCGGTTTTTCCAACGAACGTGGCCACCATCTTCTTTGAACTGCTTCGAGAACGAACAACTTTAGTCGGCTTTGGCTCGTCTTGAAAGACCCAGATTGTAGATTGTTGTTTGGAATCAGGATCGTAGGCATATATCCAAGATTCGTCACCACTGATGATGTCGTAGACGTGATTTGACTCTCCTCGGTTGAACCTTTGCAGTTTTCTTACACCATCTGACGCGGGCCGCCTTGTGATCGTCGGAAAGCAGATGCGGTATCCAACGGCAAACTAGCTTTCTCACACCAAGCACTTCATGCAAGATCTTCTGAATGGTTGTCCCTGAGATGCCTAATAGAGCCTCTATCTCTCGATACGTCACATGACGATCTTCGAGAATTAGTTGTCTCACAGCAATGATGTTATCTTCAGTGAAGGCGGATTTTGGGCGTCCTTCGCGAGATTTATCACTAACACTAGTATGTCCACGCTGGAATTCTAAATACCAGCGTTCGACAGTCCGCAGACATGGGGCTTCATCACTGAACACAGATGTTAGCTCTTCAAAACACTGAAGCCGTGTCAGGCCTCTTCTAAAGTTGTAGAAAATTAGTGCACGAACATTTTCCTTCAAAGATTCACTTTCGTACGTAACCTGACAGATTCCAATCGACGCTGTGACTAAACAATAGCATTAATACTAATACTTTCATCTGTTTTGAGATTCAAAATTTAAACACATTCGAATATAGAACAGTTCCAAATTCAAAATTGCCGGGAAATATGGAAACGACAGAACTTAAAAGGCATTCCTCGTATAAGCGTGTTAAAAAAGGAAAATTGATAATATTAAATTACTAAATTCATTTCATAATTGTCAACCTGAATTAACACTGTGTTTCACTTTTTCTAATTTTTAGTATTGGTTGTTATAGCGGCAGCAGAAATACATATGTGAAAATTTCAATTGTCTAGCTATCACGGTTTATTGAATACAGCCTGGTGACAGACGGACAGACAGACAGACACACAGACGGACGGACAGCGAAGTCTTAGTAATAGGGTCCCGATTTTACCCTTTGGGTACGGAACCCTAAAAACTCGCCAATTATGAGTGTTACGAACAGGATGAAAAAAAAAAAAATTTTCTGTGACTTTTTTTTTATTTACAATTGGTAAGCCCTTGGCATCATCTCATCTCAGTAAGTGACGATGATGCCGAAGATGGTAGCGGGCTTACCAAGATTCCCCAACGCAATGGAGATCTGGCTATCTTATCTTCAAGCCGGAACACATAAATGCTGTTAACACTGATGTTTGACGGCAAGACTTAGATAAAATGGTGGAAGCTAGCCAGGTTATGAAAATGCCCTACCACCAACCAAACCGAGTCTTACAAAGTTGACCCCGCCGGGAATCGAACCGGCGACCTACTGGTATGAAGCAAATGGACTAACCATTACGCCACGGAGGCACTTAAAAACGTTTTAAACGTTATACATAAACTCGCGTTGATGTCTTTTGGTATCATTTTCATAGCTGACCCAATTTCTAATAAATGTGTAAATAAATTCTTTGATTGTCCCAAACGATAACAGAGAGGAGAGGGACTTTTGTGTAACACAATAGTCCCTCTCTTTCTCTCAATTTTTGTACCTACCTCAGGATTTCTCATACGGAGCTCCATAAGGATGTTGGGCGTTAGAGAAAGCATCGTGATGCCGAGGTAGCGCCGGGACACTTGAGGCGATTTCGTTTTCCCTGCAATTGAGATGATACTCCATTAAAAATTAATTATGAACTATCGATCACTAAATTTTCCTCCTATCACTCGATTTGTTTTCAGTGTTCAATTTTTTATTCATCAAAATCATAAAATTCTTGGCCACATAAATGACACTGAAAAACTATGACGACACTTCTATGTAAGTATTTCATACATTTTAGAACTAAATGTCGTTTTCGACAAATGACAAAAGTAACATAAGAGCGTATTCACAAAATCGTTTCCCATACAAACTTTAAATTATTACTTTCTTGAAAAGGCATGGGCCGATTCTAATGAAACTTTATACATTTCGCTTAATTAGCTATTTAATTAACTGTCTAGGTTTAAACTAAATGGCTGAATGAATATCCAGCCATTCAATTAAACGCCTAGGCAAATGGCTTGGATTGATAACGTTCAACTTCTGCGAGCTAAGTAGTTTAAATTCACACCTCAGGGGGAGGAGTGCTTAAGAGGGAGGGAGGTGGGAGGAAAAAGGGGGAGATATGTCGATGGAGCAATTTAGTTCTATGTTCAAACTAACACTATAACTCAAACTCGCATCCTCCTCAGTTTCCGAACCTAACCAAATGAGTCAGGGTTCTCTGAAAGTCCGAGCTCGCTTCGCTCGCTCCCGCTCTTGTTTCGATTGTTCCATTTCTCAGTCGACATAGCTCCTTCGAAACTCTTACTTCCGTATTCGCTTCGCTCGTTTAATTCATGGTCTTAGCATCAGCCAGCCAAGTCATTAAATGTATTATCATTCCGCTATATATAAGGTGTAACAAAATTAGCTGAAACTATTTTAACTGGTGCTTCTAACTATGAAACTAAACAACTTTCCTCATGAAACCCATAGAAGTAACTATTTAGTAATCTGTGCCCATAGTCAAATCGCAAAAAAAATTTGGCTCTCCCATACTAACTCGATCAGCTGATCAGACAACTTAGTATGAGAAGTTCAAATTTTTTTTGAGATTTGACTATGGGTTTCATCGGGAAAGTTGTTCAGTTTCATGAGTAGAAGCACCAGTTAAAATAGTTTCAGCTAATTTTGTTAACCTTATATATGTACAAGTATATTATACCGTTTATGGTGAATTTTTCTATTTTTTTAAAAGAACCAGAGTATAATTACAATTCATCTCTTGTGTGCGACGACGTTGTGAAGGGCGCGCCGCCCGCCACAAGCTAAATCAAATATACTTCTAAAGACCTATAAAAACACTTTTTTTGTATGGGAACCCCCTTATTTTTCGCTTTTTCTAATTTTTAGTATTTGTTGTTATAGCTGCAAAAGAAATACACATTATGTGAAATTTTCAACTTTCTACCTATTACGGTTTATGAAATACAGCCCGCTGACAGACGGACAGACAGCGGAGGCTTAGTAATAGTGTCCCGTTGGTCACCCAGTGGGTGTACGGAATCGTAAAAAAAACGAAATGTATACTCGTTTGATGAAGTAGAGCAACCTTCATGGTCTTTGTTTAACGTCTAAGTGCAGCAGGGGGAGCGCCACTTGCCTCTCGTAAGACAAAAGCTATATGTCGCAAAGGAGGGGTCCCCAGGAGGCTCGAGTTCCCATACAAACGTAGTTCCGTTTTACTAAAAAAAACTACATGCCAGAATGAATCTAAACTTTGCAAATATATTGAGTAGACACATATCGATGTTTGTAATTAGTTTCCATCGTAGTAAATTTAAACATAACTAAACGAAGGCTTAAATTAGTTTTGCACTGAAAGTTTGAAACTGCTCTTTTTTTCAGTTTTATATTAGTACATCTAAAACTAATTACAAACATCGATATGTGTCTACTCAATATATTTGCAAAGTTTGGCATCAATCCGGCATGTAGTTTTTGTATTAAAGCGGAACTACATTTGTATGGAAGCTCGAGCCTCCTGGCATAGTACTAATATATATACTGTGCTCCTGGGGACCACTTATATGACAAGCATCATCTCTATAGTGCAAAGTACCATTATTCGAGAATTTTTATTGAAGAATCACTTACGTTTCGCCAAGAAGTCCTTGACGTAATCAATGGGTATCGCGAAAGATATGCCAGAGGTGACTTTCATGCTGTTGATGCCGATTGCTTCGCCATCCAAGTTGACAAGCGGCCCGCCGCTGTTGCCGAATGTTATGGGAGCGTCGGTCTGAATATACACCATGTCTTTGCCTGGAATAATTTAACATTATTTTTTCACCACTGACGCAAAAAGAGGCGTGTTATTCAAGCCTATGTCTGCGTGCTTGTACATGTTATCGCAGTTCCTAAACGGGTGAACCGATTTCAATAGTTTTTAGGTTTTCGTACCTTAAAAGGAAAGATCCTCGAGTATCTGTCTGTCATAGCCAATTTGCTCCTTACTAGAGGACCGATTGAGTTGAAATTTGGTAAACACATAACATAATACACACGTATAGATTCTTACATTGTGGTATAGGTCGCGCCAGTCGGTTTTTACGCATACACAAAAGGCGTTGTGACTACTGTATAGATTATTACACTGTGGTTATAGGTGGCACCAGTAGTCGGTTTTAACGCAAATACCAAAGGCGTTAGGACTTCTGTACAGATTCTTGCACTGTGGTTATAGGTCGCGCAAGTCGGTTTTATAGATTCTTAGACTGTGGTATAGCTCGCGCCAAACTTTATTACGGCTCTGAAGTTGATCGCAAGACGCGTCGCAGTAGCAAACTTTGGACGTTAGTTAGGACGTAAAGAGGTACCTACTACTCGGTTACACCGGCGCAGCAAGCACTCGCATCACAGTTCAGATCAGTAATAAAGTTTGGCGCGAGCTGTTCAGTCACCAAACTAGGATACCTCTTAGACCGAGCTCTTCACTTGCTCGTTGTGTGGAGCTGACGACGCCGGCTGTCACCGTGTTGCTCAGGGCCAGTGGGCTGCCCATCGCCACCACCTGCCAAACGCTACTATATAATTACCCTAATAAAGTTACGTGCTTAGTGTTAGTGCTTAGGGTCAATTTGAACTTCTGCTGCGGAAAAGGAGAGCGAATTTTATCGCTATATTATAGTGTGTCTTGGGAAGTGTGGATCAAATCGAAGAGGGGTATGGTGGAGGTAGTGTCAAACGTTTTAACCCTACTAGTATGAATACTTGTTCACTTTTTGACGGTTTAAAAGTTACGAACTTTTTTTTATAAAATCACATAGTTCTGAAACAAAAGGAACTTTTATATATTGACGTGTAAATAGTAAAGAAAATAACCACACTTTTGCACTTTTTCAATGTTTTTTTTAGTTTTAATTAAAGATACAATTGATAATTTTTAAAAATCCAACTGGCATATTGAAGTGTGTGTTTAGACTAATCGATTAAGAACATTTAGAGATACTAAATCGGTTTAGTGTAGAATGCAAATCTCTGTTTTAAAAGAGGTTTTTTTGATTATTATTTTTTTTTTATTCAAAAAATTTAACGAATCGTGTTTTCGCAACTGACAAAATGAAGTCATTGAAATGATGAATCAGGTTACAAAATATCACTTTCATATGTTTTGTTTTTGCTGAGGAAAATCGAGATCCCTACGACCCAATTTTCCAATGCGTTGCCTTAAGAGGATTGTGAAGCTGCGACTTTTCATATGAAAATACGAAATACGTTTTTGTTTTTTCGATAATGTTAATAAGTTAAATTTTATTGTCGTTCACGTGTTTTCATACAAAACTAATTTCGGCAATTTTTTGTTTAGTCAGTAATTTAAAAAACGAAACGTATAAGCCTAGCTGTTCTGATTGACAACCTATCAAAAATTGGTTCAAATCGGTTAACATTTAAGAGGTGAAAATCGTTTACGCCGTTTGTATGAAAAGTCGCAGCTTCACGTCATTTTAAGTCAAACAGTATGATATTGTGTGTCCCATACAGTACATCTGGTTTTGGACCCAAAATCAGTGGGCACCCTAAAAGCAGCATATCTGGCATCACTGGTTTGATCGGTGTGTTATGCATACCCACTCTCCAGGCTTAAGGTCTGCAGAGCTCCCAAGTTTCATAGTCGGCAAGCCTTTCATGGGAATCCTTAACGTAGCTAAATCTGACTTCATGTCCACATCTTCTACGAAGCCAGTGTGTGTGGAGCCATCCTGAAAGAAGTTGTGTTTCTTTTTACTTGTGTAATAATAATGAAGCAGTCTTAGCTCAGTGTGATTTGTGTGGTCAAGTTGATCACACAGGTTAATTGACTTGAAGCACCATTATAACCTAGATGGGTTTTACAGTTATTGGTGTTTATGTCGTCCATTTCACATCCATTTGAAGCAGGCACGTTAAGCCATTGATGCCGATTGCTATCACTTGACGGCAGTCGTAAAGCGTTAACGACGGCAGTCGTAAGCGTTTACAGGCAGCTTGAAAAACTTTTGGCAGTGGTGTTCACCACTAGCCCTACAACCTCTACTAACCGGGACTTAGCCCCCGTGTGAGGAGTCTGGCCTAACCTTCCCCAGCTTGGAAAGAGACACGTGCCCCAGCAGTGGAGACGTTATGAGTTGTTAACAAATAATAACTCATAACATCATAACACTAAAAGTGTTGGTGGCTCAACCGGTAACGACTCGGTCCTGTGTACCAATGAGTTTTTCAAAAACTAAAGTACATAAACTTACCAATGGCTTTAACGATGAAGGAAAACATCGTGAGGAAACCTGCACACACCTGCGAAGAAACTCGCAGGTTGGGTGTGAAGTCGACCAACCCGCGCAGCGTGGTCGACTAAGACCTGATCGCCCTAATTCGGGGTAGGCTCGAGCCCCTCGGTGGAGACGTATATGAGCTGATATGATGAATAACTTATAACTCATTTCATCATCATCATCATATCAGCCTAAGGAAGTCCACTGCTGGACATAGGCCTCCCCCAAGGATCTCCACGACGACCGGTTCTGTATAACTCATTTATTGGTACTTAAATATTGTTACACGTCAAAAATATTCCAATCCCGAAAAAAATCCTATAAAAATAGGCCCAATCTCCCTATTTCAGGGTAGGCTTGAGTCCCTCAGTGTGGACGTATATGAGCTGATATGATGATGATGATGATGACACGTCAAAAAACTACCTAAGTAATAATGGGATTGCAAATAATTTATATGTGTTTGTTTGGAATAAACATTAAACAATTCATCATCATATCAATCATAAAGGAAGGATTTCCACAACAACCGTTCCTGCATTCAGCAGCTTCCTGAGACCTTCACCAGGTTCAAGCCTTTATACTTTTCATTTTCAAGTGTGCAGTCATCACTTAAGAACTTTACTGCCCCAGCAGTTGTCTGTTCTTTGAGCTATGCGCTCAACCTATTACCACTTAAGTTTAGCAATTCTGTGAATAATCTAAAATGTGAATAAAAACTAACTATTGGCAACTTATTTTGTAATTATAAACCAGTACAAAATAACTTTATTTTAAAGTCACTTAAAAGTATAAGATTTAAATGGAAAATACAAATATTTACACTGCATTTTTGTTGTTGAAAATCTATTTGATGGATTGATGCAAACATTACAATATATAACATAGACATATTCATAGATTTGTTTTTATTCACAATTGGTAAGCCCTTGGCATCATCTCACCTGATGGTAAGTGACGATGTACCAAAGATGGAAACGGCCTTACTGAGTATCCCCAAGGCAATGAGGACTGGGTATTTTATCTTTAAGCCGGAAAACATCAATGCTGTTGACATTGATGTTTGGCCACAAGAGTTAGCCAAGCGGGCTTAGAAAATTGAGTCTTCCAAAGTTAGTCTTCAACTCCTGATGTATAGCTAATGGATTTAACCATTACTCCACGGAAGAGGTTAAAGATGATAAAGGTGTTCTGAAAAATTTCATTTTATTGAAATATCTAGCTTGGTTTAAAAATTAAGTTGGTTTGTTATCTATCACTTGCTTATAATGTCCATGCGCCCAAGTGACATTTTTTTTATTCACATATGGTAAGCCTCTGGCATCATCTCACCTGATGGTAAGTGACAATGATGTTGAAGATGGAAGCGCGCTTTAGATGATAGGAATTTGATTATAAATTAGTGACAAAATTATTATTTTTTTCACAAAATGTGGTCTTTATATGACTTTGATTAATAGGAAAAACTTTGCTAGTTTTTTTTTTATCACCTAGTATATCTCAGAGTTAGTTTCTCAAAAGCAAGTGGTACTCCTCCACACCCCTTATACACAAAAAATCAATCCAATATAGGGTGTGTCACCCCTTAGGCCCTATACAAAAACAAAATACCTCAAAAAAATATTCTTGAATGGAGGCTTTGGATTCCCCTTGGCCCGTATTCTCAAAAAAAAATTCAATATAAGGTCTTACTTATTCCAAATATTCTCGTCAACCAATTCTGAACCCTGATAAATCCTGAAACTCAGAATACAGAATAAACCAGAACATGTTTACCCCAATAAAAGTGCGGCAACCTGTGCTTGTAAGAAACTACTCTAAATTGGTGTAGTTTTGAAGATTTGGCCCTACTTGCATGCAGGTGATTTATTTTTGTGAGTAAACAAGCAGTGGTTCTTTCGAACTTAGCTAACTTAAAAAGTCCTAAAATCTGACCTAAAATAGCAATATTAGGGAAGGAGATTAGGCGCAGAGTATTCGGATTCAGCGCGCGTCATACTATTCTCACTGTACGCGTGTTCTGTATTCTGAGTCCTGAAAAAAGGCCCCACCTTCACACTTACCATCAGTTTTACCGAGACCACAGCATTTGGTTTATTAACCACAACGTGAGCATTTGTCAGAATCAATCCATCTTCCTTCACTATAAAACCGGAACCATTAGATAGTGTTATCGGGTGCCCAGTGAAAAGGTCCAACCTTCTACCATCCTTAATCTCAATATACACTACGGACGGAGCTGACACTGCAACTACATCAGCTATGAAGTTAAATTTCTCTCTTCTGCCCTTCAGGGAGTCTGCCGGCGAAACCGGAGAAGCAGCACACAGTTTTTCCTTAAACGCTACATAACCCATAATACTAGCCGCGGTCAGTACACCACAGAAATAATGCCTATAATTACTATCCTGTTCACTGGAACTGTGAGAAAATGTGATAACTCGAATGTGATGTTTAAAATCCTTAGCGAAAACATTTTTGAAGCGAAAATTACGAGAAATTATTCGAGAAACAAACATTGCTGCCTCGATCAGCTGCTTGCATGCATCTGTCACTGTCATTTCCTGGTCTGTCAATGTGGTACGGATGCGTTTACGATAATCAAGAAACGTGTGTTGAATTAAAATAAAACAACACTGTGACTACAAAGATGACCTATTATAACTAAGTGATAAAACTGCTAACTGTCTCAGTAATAGCACAGTATTACATTATAGCGGCTTACAGTAGCACAACGAATGTACTTACGCAGAGCAACGGAAGGGTACTTGCGGGGTAGCAGGCGGCGGGGCACAGCCTGCCAAACTCCGCGAGTACAGCTAGTATACTGTTCTAACTTGTCTAAGAGTATAGTACTACTCGTACTAGTACCTACGCCGGTGGCGGCATCGTGCGACATCAATGGCGAATGCTCCATATCGTATTTTTTTAAATTATATTATTAAAGATTAGAGTGCGTTTGGCTGCACCCATGGGTGCACCTCACCTGATTGTAAGTGCCGATGTAGCCGAGGATGTAATACGCAAGCTCATATAGTGCCTATTCACTCTCGACTTGAAGATTTCTAAATTATACGAATCGGGGAATACAGACTTATAATAAGATTTAATACTGTGGTAATAGTGAAGCCACTTTTTGAAACACATGGTGTGATATTTTCTTTTTATTTTTGTATTAGTATTCCTCTTTTTTAACACTACTCATCAAAATATAAAGACAGTGGTTAAGTTTAAATACTTAGTCAAGCCGCCAAGCAAGAAAAGCTTACTTTTTAAAATAAACGCTAATAAAGAATATAATTTGGATTGTGAAAACTTGCAAAGTTACAGTTTAGTAGCACAGAACATAACAAATTTTCTTTTGAACAGCTGAAAACTGTTGTAGATTCTCTATTATTTGGAGAAGTCTACGTAAGATTAATAATTCAATTTGAAGTGCCGTAACTATGATTTAAGAAAACACTATAAAACTTAGTACCTACCCATTTTATCATATCAGCCGAAAGACGTCCATTGCTGGACAAGGCCCTCCCCCAAGGATTTCCACGACGACCGGTCTTGCGCTGCCCGCATCCAGCTGCTTGCCACGATATTCGCCAGGTCGTTAGTCCACCGTGTGAGAGGCCTGCCTACGCTACATTTTTAGGTGCGCGGTCGCCACTCGAGAACTTTACTGCACCAACGGCCTCGGTTCTACGAGCTATGTGCAATTGAATCCTCTACTATTTCCAATACTTTAATATTTCCTGAAATAGAGGTTTACCTGGTAGGAGGTCGGATGTGGGGGGGGGGCGACACACACGTACCTAACTCTAACAAAATTAACCACAGTTAAAACTTTATATTTCTTAAACAAATGGGTAGGTTAGAGAATATAAAAAAACCAGCGAAGTGCAAGTCGGACTAGCGAGATAGATGTAGGGTTCTGTAGCCTTTTCAAAAAATAAATGGATATATATCGTATATTTTCAAAAACTACTGGACCGATTGAGTTGAGATTTGGTACACATATGTAAGACGGACATATAACGTACCTAAATAAATTAATTTTAAACATGGGGGCGGGCCACTTTAAGAGGCTTAATTAGAAAATATAATTAGAGTTTTGATAAATATATCGTGTGAAATATCAAAAGAAAAGGCATGTTGTGAGAGTCTCAAGCATTTTTTTAAAATATTTTAAGATAAATAGTTTTGAAGTAATTCAAGAAAATATGCGAAAATTTACCATTCCCTCCCCCCTTTTCTCCGAAACTACTGGACCTAAAATTTTGAAAAAGCGCAGTATAGATATGATATTAAATGCATAAAGTAAATTCTTTTCGTACCCACAAAAAAAATGAAATTTCCAAATCCAATAGTTTCGGAGCAAATTGGCTGTTACAGACGGACGAACGGACGTACGGACATACATACGAGTGATTCTATAATGGTTCCGATTTTCCTGTTGAGGTACGGAACCCTAAAACACCCATAGGTACTAACTTTTACTGTCATTATTATGTTTTTTCAGTCTCGAAGGCTAAGGAAATATAGCCATGCCGACTAATGTGAGGCCGAAGCCCGAGTTCCGCGTAAGGTTAAGTCTAGACCGTCCCCTGTGAGGCCGAAGGCTAAGGAAATAAAGCCATGCTGACTAATGCGAGGCCTAATCCCGAGTTCCGCGTAGGGTTACATACATAATATAGCTCGTAGAATGGATGGCCGTTGGGGTAGTTAAGTTATCGATTGGCGACCGCGCACCGGAAAACGTAGCGTAAGCAGGCCTCCCACGCGGTGGACCGATGACCTTGTGAAGGTCGCACAGTATGATCTGGACCCTCAAAATTCATCATCATCTTTTTATTGCAAAATCTGGTCGATTTTATCATAAGAAATGCGAGAGTAGAACACCCATGTGGCAAAAATAAGTAGTTTTGGAAATATGATTTTTTTTAAATCTTTAAATTTGTAACCGGATTTTACGAAAATTTGAAATAATTAAAAAACCGTAAAAGATTTTTAAAATTTGTTCAGACAAATAATGTTAAGTTATCAATTACCTACGCATTTGTGCAATCAAAACAGATCTTGCATCATTTACTTCGATTTTATTTAGGAATTACTGATTTTCGTTTTTATTTTTTTTCTCGAAAAGTCCATGATATTATACGGTGATTTTTGGACAGGAGGTACTTTAGTAGTTCTTCTACACCTACTAAAGATATCACGTTATAATTCCATGGACTCTTCAAGATAAATCAAAATAAAAAATTGATTAACAAGTGATCATTCAAAACAAACTAAAAACACAACATTAACTTCTATTTCGACAGTTTAAAAAAAATAAATAATTTAGGTTAATTTCTAAAAAAAGCTTTTCTTTTAGTGACAACCCTAGGGTTGAAAAACCCGGATATAAATTGTTTTACATATATCTTGAAGAGTCCATGGAATTATAACGTGATATCTTTAGTAGGTGTAGAAGAACTACTAAAGTACCTCCTGTCCAAAAATCACCGTATAATAAATATCATGGACTTTTCGAGAAAAAAAATAAAAACGAAAATCAGTAATTCCTAAATAAAATCGAAGTAAATGATGCAAGATCTGTTTTGATTGCACGAATGCGTAGGTAATTGATAACTTAACATTATTTGTCTGAACAAATTTTAAAAATCTTTTACGGTTTTTTAATTATTTCAAATTTTCGTAAAATCCGGTTACAAATTTAAAGATTTAAAATAAATCATATTTCCAAAACTACTTATTTTTGCCACATGGGTGTTCTACTCTCGCATTTCTTATGATAAAATCGACCAGATTTTGCAATAAAAAGATGATGATGAATTTTGAGGGTCCAGATCATACTGTGGGTCGCGGGAAGCCGCTGGATGCGGGTAGCGCAGAACCGGTCGTCGTGGAAATCCTTGGGCGAGGCCTAGGTTCAGTGGACGTCCTTCGGCTAATATGATGAGATAACGATGAACCATATAACTTACTGTCAAACTGTAGTATATTTACCTATTCTTTGGTCGAACCATCGAAATATTATGTACACACGGCGCCACATCAAGCTATACAAAACCAGTATACGCGGGCACAGAATTATAATATAGGCAATATCGCAATACTGTGACGCGGGCCTCGCGTATGTTGAAACGCAAAGGCGTCGCGCGGTCAGCTTATACTGGATTTGAATAGCTTGATATGTCGCTATCCGTACTACCGTGACTCCACACTTCCACACGCAGATTGACTCATAGTCATCATGACATGTGTGAAAAGTCAATAGGTACAGATTCAGAATAACGAGTGGAAATACCAGTTGGGTTGGTTTTATTTTTTTTGTATCTCGTGTTAAAAAAAACCGGTAAAGTGCGAGTCAGAAACGCACAAAGGATTCCGTACCATTATACTAGATGGCGCTAGTGTCTTCGCGTTTTAAAAAAAACACGTTTTTTTTGTTTTGACACTTTCACTTTTTCAAATTTTTAGTATTTGTTGTTATAGCGGCAACAGAAATACATCATCTGTGAAAATTTCAACTGTCTAGCTATCACGGTTCATTAAATACAGCCTGGTGACAGAAGGCCAGAACAAAAGACAGCGGAGTCCTAGTAACAGGGTCCCGTTTTTACCATTTGGGTACGGTACCCTAAAATAAAAATCAATTCTATCACACAGTTTCACTTAGACAAATGTGTGGTGTACCGCCGCTGTAATTTCACCTTTACTACTTTGGTTTTAAGAACCTTAAACTGTAATGGCTTAGCTACGTATATTTCTCAATCGCAGACTTATGTAATCGGTATCTTTATGTAAGTGGCTATACATTGCTTGGTTCGCGGTAGATTTATTAGCTCATACTGGGTTAGAAACGGAAATGTATACTTCAAAAACTATGAATAAGAAAGTGCGTACAAGTTTCAACGCGTACGTAGTGCAGAAAAAAAGGTTAAAGGTAGGGATAGGTACTGAATGGCTTGCGAAATAAGCACGTCTCATAATAAAACACAGCATCGACATGCTGGCTGCAGCGTTTTTGGTGTAATAATTTTAATTCTACAATATGTATTTTTAATTTAGGCAGTTTGTTATTAAGTGTAATTTTCAATGAAAACCAAACTGAGTGATTAAAAGTGAACATTTTGTTTTGCTAGTTTAAATTATACTTAATTTAAAAGAAAAATGGCATTCAAATTGTCTTCTCCGATTATGAGGCAGTATTTTGTAGTAATTGCAGGTAAGACAGGCAAAAGTGTACTTGCCTATAGTTCCTATTATGTGGTAGAATACAATATTTATTTATTGCGCTATCGTACACAAACATGACTATTAATATTACATTAAAAAGTTTATATCTCAGAAAAATCAACTTTCATCCATAACTTCCGGCTGTCTACTCTCCATCCGTCTTACGAATTTTCGATCAGGTCACGTGTCCTGACGCGAGTTTAACATTTTTTACCCATTACAAAAAAAGTGGACAACGCCGCTAAAGAAGTTTTCACTTCAAAAACATACAGTCGAATTGAGAACCTCTTAGTTTTTGGAAGTCGGTTGAAAACAATCACTTACTTTTTAACTGAATAACTATAAAATTGTTCTATGACTTTGCTGAAATCGCAAAAAAAAATATCGATCGAGGATACGTTTTTTTTTTAGAATGACTGGGTTCCTTGGGGAAAGTTGTTTAGTGTGATGAGTAGAGCCCCCAGTTAACGGGTCCTACACCATTTTTTTTACACCCTGTATACCTAAGTCTTAGTAGGTACTTACATACATCTGCGCATCTCCGCGTGTCGTCAGTGATGATCATGGTCCAATGTTGGAAGTAAAAGGAAGTCTCAATTTTGATCCATTCACGCACAACAAGTATAACCATGAACATAAGGCCACAGGGTCATTCGTGACCCAGAAACGTCTGATGGCTTCTCACAAAATAATTGAAAACGCTGAACACGTTGAAAAACCGACTTCCATCGCAATAGGCAACATGCAATATTTTTATTTTTGCTTTCATTTTAAAGAACTCCATGCAGAATAAACCAGGAGTACTTATATTAAAAAAAAAACTTGTTTTTTTAATTTTAAATGCGGTTTTAAAGTAACCGTTTAAATTTGCGCGCGCAAACGGACGTATAGTTCCGATGACGTCACTCCTGTCTGTCACTCAGACCAAAGAGAATATAATACATTGTAATTTATTGTAATTGTAATGTATTATATTCTCTTTGGTCTGAGTGACAGACAGGAGTGACGTCATCGGAACTATACGTCCGTTTGCGCGCGCAAATTTAAACGGTTACTTTAAAACCGCATTTAAAATTAAAAAAAACAAGTTTTTTTGTTTTTTTTATATAGGGTGACTTTTAATTAGTTCTTGATAGCAAAGGATATGAATGTACTCGTGATTACAAACAACTTTCCCAAAGAAACTATATGTCAAATATGAAAAAAAAATTTTGGTCCTTGATACATTTTTGCCGATTTGATAACTTATTATGTATCGAGGGCGAAAATTTTTTTTTCATATTTCACATATAGTTTCTTTGGGAAAGTTGTTTGTAATCACCAGTACATTCATATCCTTTGCTATCAAGAACTAATTTGAGGTCACCCTGTATACTCCTGGTTTATTCTGCATGGAGTTCTTTAAAATGCAAGCAAAAAAAAAGCAAAAATAAAAATATTGCATGTTGCCTATTAGTACATTTTTGCATTATTATTTTTGGTTTATGTTAATTTTCTAATAAATAACTACACCGATTTTAATACAATTTATATGGGACCACACGGGAAGCTAGAACTAGCTTTCAAATAAAAAAAAACGAGACCTACAGTACTCGCATATGATGTGTAACATGTGACAAAATACTTATGAAATTAATTAATTATCGGGTCGTACATTCACGGGCCGACCCTTCGAATAGTAGTATGTCATCTTTGCCTTTGCCATCACACTAGGCGGCATGGCTATGACAACCTTAGTTTTCGATAATTAAAAAACGTTCGCATTTCCTGTTACACATTTCCGTCCCATTTCACGAAATCACTCCCACAAATTGCAGGGAGGAAGCGAGAGCAAAGATGTTACACATCAAAAATAATCGTAAAAATATGTTCACCCAGTCAAAAGTTCTAAAGTAACACACATAAAAAAAACATACAGTCGAATTGAGAACCTCCTCCTTTTTGGAAGTCGCTTGAAAAGTATCCACTGGAGCCCTACCTGCTGAAGTCATTTTGGGTACTGCGTAATCATACCTACGTTTTTAGGGTTCCGTGCCCAAAGAGTAAAAACGGAACTCTATTACTAAGACTCCGCTGTCCGTCAGTCTGTCCGTCTGTCAATTTAATGAGCCGTGATAGTCATACAGTTAAAATTTTCACAGATAATGTATTTCTGTTGCCGCTATAACAAAAAATACTATAAATTAGAAAAAGTGAAAAAATAAGGAGGTCTCCATATAAAAAACGTGTTTTTTTTAAATATGATGAAACTAGCGCCGTCTAATATGATGGTACGGAACCCTTTGTGTGCGGTTCTGACTCGCACTTGGCCGGTTTTTTTGAGCTATAAACGGCCCAAATGACCCAAGCCGCCAACCCCATGTATACCTATGCATGGCATATAAGGTGTAACAAAATTAGCTGAATCTATTTTTACTGGCGCTTCTACCCATGAAACTGAACAACTTTCCCCATGAAACCCATAGTCAAATCTAAAAAAAAATTTGAACTTCCCATACTAAGTTGGCTGATCAGCTGATCGAGTTAGTATGGAAGAGCCAATTCTTTTTTTTGCGATTTGACTATGGGTTCCATGGGGAAAGTTGTTCAGTTTCATGGGTAGAAGCACCAGTTAAAATAGTTTCAGCTAATTTTGTTAGACCTTATATACATAGGTACTTATAGTACCCAACCCAACCAGATGGACTCGGACTGGTGAAATATTTTTGTTAAAAAAAATGCTAATATTATATGAATATTAATAAATATTATATGCGAATTGACCATAGGTTTCTTGGAGACAGTTTTTCAGTTTCATGAGTACAAGCTCTAGTTATAAAAGTAAGTAAAAAATACCTTTGTTAAGACTCTGTATGGTCTTTGAGCTAAGCCGCGGACAGACAGACAGACATGGCGAAACTATAAGGGTTCCTTGTTGACTTAGGAACCCTAAAAATTAAGTTTACGCGAATTCATATAATTTTATTTTAAACTAATAGCATAATGTAAAGATTACATTTTGGTTATGTACCTATATTACCTATTACGCCATTCCAGTGAATCTTATTGTGATTTCCTCTGGCCTCGGGCTGGCGTGGCCGTCTCCCGTGCTGGTCAAGTTGCGAAATGACACCGAAACTGCACTACCGAGTCCGATAACCGACGATGAAGGTTCATGGATTGTGTCTGTGGGATTTCTATGTGCTATATTTGGTAAGTTCCTCTTTTAATAATTACTTACTTAGATACAATGACTTCTATATTACTGGCGTATTAGATACCAAAATACGTCCCAAATACCGCAGTGTCTCAAGACTAAGGTCTTTGACCAGTGTGTGTTGCCAGTGATGACTTACGGAACTGAGACATGGTCGCTTACTATGGGCCTCATAAGAAGGCTCAAGGTCACCCAAAGGGCAATGGAGCGTGCTATGCTCGGAGTTTCTCTGCGTGATCGAATCAGAAACGAGGAGATCCGCAGGAGAACTAAAGTAACCGACATAGCTCACAGAATCGCTAAACTGAAGTGGCAGTGGGCAGGGCACATAGCTCGTAGAACAGATGGCCGATGGGGCAGTAAAGTTCTCGAGTGGCGACCGCGCACCGGAAAACGTAGCGTAGGCAGGCCTCCCACGCGGTGGACCGATGACCTGGTGAAGGTCGCGGGAAGCCGATGGATGCGGGCAGCGCAGGACCGGTCGTCGTGGAAATCCTTGGGGGAGGCCTTTGTTCAGCAGTGGACGATTTGTGGCTGATATGATGAGATACCAAAATGACGATATGGCTTACAGTAGCGCACCGCCTTTGATTGATTGATTGATTGCGGCGTTTTGATTGATTGATTGATTCCGTTGCTCGGCATTTTCTAAGCCTGGCTAGCTACTACCATCTTATCTAAGTCTTGCCGCCAAACATCAGTGTTAACAACATTGATGTGTTCCAGCTTGAAGATAAGATAGCCAGTTCTCCATTGCGTTGGAGAATCTTGGTAAGCCCGCTTCCATCTTGAACATCATCGACACTTACCATCAGGTGAGATGAAGCCAAGGGCTTACCAATTATGAATAAAAAATATATAAAAAAAGCTTTTTAAAAGTTGTTTGAAAGTAGGTATGTACTCCAGATTTCCAGCACTTAAAAATTACAACAGCATGACCCTAAGTACATACCTTGTTTGTGATGCTGATGGATGACTGATGGTATTGACAAAGAGAATAGGAGGGTGACGACAGCATCAGAAATAAATTATGAACTATTGATCACTAAATTGCCCTCTTAATTAAACTTCGGAAAACCTTAATCGTTTTGTTTTCCATCAAGTCTTCGATTTTTAATTCATTAAAATAACAAAATGAGTACATAAATGACTCTGCAAAACTATGACGTCACGCCTAGGTATTTCAAACATTCTTAGAACAAAATGTCGTTTTTGACAGATGATAAAAAGTATATCAGATGACTAGCATTCGACATCCCTATTAAATATTATTGATTAATCAAAATTATGTTTTCCTTCACCGTTAAAGCAATCGGTAAGTATGTACGTAAGTTTTTGAAAAACTCATTGGTACATTGTGAGGAAACCTGCACACGCCTGCGAAGAAACTCGAAGGTTGTGTGTGAAGTCGACCAACCCGCACTGGGCCCGCGTGGTCGACTAAGGCCTAATCGCCCTGATTCAGGGTAGGCTCGAGCCCCTCGGTGGGGACGTATATGAGCTGATACAAAAAATCAAAATTATGTTTACCTGATGATTATGATTTCAGCCAACTTTCTTCCCGCCTTATTGGTTGACCGATGCGGGAGAAAAAATTGTATAATTTTGGGTTGTATACCCAAAATAATTGTGGGTCTACTCTACACGTTCGCCACGCGTCTTTGGATGCTGTTGCTGGGACGAATCCTGAATGGGATTTCTGATGCGTTCATTTTCACCGTGGTTCCAATGTATGCCTCAGAAATCGGAAGTGTAAGTCATTTTGACCACAGTTTCCTAGTGTTAAGATAAAATGCAATAAAATCCTCCTTTTGAGGTCTAAAAAAACAACAATCCGTGATATGTTGTCTGACCGAGAATTGACACATTAAACCAGCCACAGAATCGCTAAATTAAAGTGGCAATGGGCAGGACACATAGCTCGTAGAACAGATGGCTGTTGGACAGTAAGGTTCTCGAGTGGCGACCATGCACAGGAAAACGTAGCGTAGGAAAGCCTCCCACGCGGTGGACCAAAGACATGGTGAAGATCGCGGGAGATCGCTGGATGCGGGCACCGCAGTACCGGTCGTCGTGGAAATTCTTGGGGAGGCCTTTGTCAAGCAGTGGCTGCTATGATGATGATGAAGCCAGCCAGACTAAGAATTTGTTTCAATGGAGCATCAAATTTTAGTGCTGCAAAGCATGAGCCCATCCCACTTCTGATGTAGTTGGATCCATCGGGATACCAATATGTCAGGATAGCCTGAAAATGTCTATTCTTTTTTTTGTGGTCTTGACATCATAAAATAAACTAAAAATAAAATAAATAACCGGGTAAATATCCGGAAATCCTCCGCCCACCAAGTCTACGCCTCCTAGGTACTCAATTGCTTTATTGATTGATTGTGTTGTCTTACTAATTTCTATAAATTCACGTATATCGCAATATCTTCACGTCCCAAAACCCGCAGTGTCTTAAGACCAAGGTCTTCGACCAGTGTGTGTTGCCAGTGATGACATACAGAACTGAGACATGGTCGCTTACTATGGTCATGGTCACCCAAAGGGCAATGGAGCGTGCTATACTCGGAGTCTCTCTGCGTGATCGAATCAGAAACAAGGAGATCCGTAGGAGAACCCAAGTAACCGTCATAGCTCTCAGAATTGCTAAACTTACGTGACAGTGGGCGGGGCACATATCTCGTAGAACAGATTGCCGTTGGGGTAATAAAGTTCTCGAGTGGCGACTGTGCACCGGAAAACGTAGCGTAGGAAGGCCTCCCACTCGGTGGATCGATGACCTCGTGAAGGTCGCGCGAAGCCGCTGGATGCGGGCAGCGCAGAACCGATCGTCGTGGATGTCCTTGGGGGAAGCCATTATCCAGCAGTGGACGTCCTTCGGCTGATATGATGATGATGACTATTTTCTATAACAGCAGAACTAAATGTTTGCGTTTTAATTTTCAGAAAGAAGTGCGAGGTTCACTAGGCACTATTCTTCAGATATTTGCATCGTTTGGCATACTGGTGATGTTGTCCATGGGCCCAGTCGTGTCATACCTGACTTTGAACGTGGTCTTTACATCTGCGGCGGTGCTGGCCACTATACCAGTTGTCTTTCTACCTGACAGCCCATACTTTCTTTATTCAAAAGGTATAAAGATCATTGAAGTTAGGGCCGCCAGGAGGCTCTAGTTTTTCTATACAAACGTAGTTCCGCTTTAATACAAAAACTACATGCCAGATTAAATCCAAACTTTGCAAATATTTTGAGGAGCCACATATCGATGTTTGTAATTAGTTTTCGATGTACTAATATAAAGCGTCGGTGGCTCAACCGGTAACGACTCGGTCCTTCTAACCAGAGGTACCGGGTTTAAATCTGGACGGCCATGTACCAATGAGTTTTTCAAAAACTTACGTACATATACTTACCGATTGCTTTAACGGTGAAGGAAAACATCGTGAGGAAACCTGCACACGCCTGCGAAGACACTCGAAGGTTGTGTGTGAAGTCGACCAACCCGCACTGGGCCCGCGTGGTCGACTATGGCGTGATCGCCCTAATTCAGGGTAGGCTCGAGCCCCTCGGTGGGGACGTATATAAAACGGAAAAAATTAAGAACTGTTTCAAACTTTCAGTACAAAACTAATTTAAGCCTTCGTTTAGTTACGTTAAAATTTGCTACGATGAAAACTAATTAAAAACATCGATATGTGTCTACTAAATATATTTAGAAAGTTTGGATTCAATCCGGCATGTAGTTTTTTTTATTAAAGCGGAACTACGTTTGTATGGAAACTCGACCCTCCTGGGGACCCTTAAGTGGTGACAGTCTCTCACACACCTACCTCATATACAGGGTGTAACAAAATTGGTGTAGGTCCCGTTAACTGCGGCTTCTACTCATCAAACTGAACAACTTTTGTTCTACAAGTTCGCTGAAAACGATCAGCTGATTGACCAATTTTTTGCATTTTTGTATGGAGCATGGATTTTTGAAGTGAAACTTCTATATAGACGGGGGGGGGGGGGGGGGGGTATTAGGATTTTTCTGTCACGAAAAAGCATTACAGTCGACGGCGGAGAGAGGGCAACAGCTATATTCGTAGATAGAGAAAAATAGAGATGGAGATATAAAGCAGGTACTCGTACTTAAACTGGGTTACCCTTTAAACTTGTCCGTTGAAGTTTCACTTCTACTATGTGTCCCAGCATACATTTAGATATTTTTTTGCGGACTGACTATGTGTTCCTTGGGGAAAGTTGTTCAGTATGGTGAGTAGAAGTTAACGGGTCCTATATATTTTTTTTTACATCCTGTATAATAGAACTGTAAATTTCCTGAAGGATCTTTTATGTATTAATTACCTGCCTATTAATCATCTTAATCTACACTAGCATTATAAAGATGTAAAGTTTGTAAGTTTGTGAGTTTGTTTGTAGGAAGTAATCTCTGAACCTACTGAACCGATTTTGAAAATTATTTCACCAGCAGAAAGGTACATTATTCCTGAGTGACATAAATCTACGCTCTCGAGCAGCTTGCGGTTTGTGTACCACTCTCCCTCAAAGACAGTCATAAAAACAATGCTCACGCGAGTGAAGCCGCGGGTAAAAGCTAGTTTGTTTATAAAACCGTAATACAATTTATTTTCTACCTCCTAAAGTTTTCCTAGATTAGTACATCAATCATCATATCAGCTAATATACGTCCCCACCGAGGGGCTAGAGTCTACCCTGAATTAGGGCGATCGGGCCATAGTCGACCACGCGGGTTGGTCGACTTCACACACAAACTGCGAGTTTCTCCGCAGGCGTGTGCAGGTTTCCTCACGATGTTTTCCTTCACCTTAAGAGCGTCGGATAAACGTACACATGAAATCTAAATTCGAAATCACATTGGTACGTGGTAGGATTCGAACCACGACCTCCCGAACAGGAGGCGGCGGCCCTAGCCTTTACGCCACCGACATCGCACATCAATATCGTACGTCAGTACATCATATCAGCTGATGGACGTCCACTGCTGGACATAGGCCTCCCCCAAGGATCTCCACGACGACCGGTTCTGCGCTTCACCTTCTTGACCTTCACCAGGTCATCGGTCCACCGAGTGGGAGTTCTGCCTACACTACGCTTTCCGGTGCGTGGTCTAAAAACATAGTACATCAATACATAATGTATATTCTGTATGCTATTAAGCTTCCTTTTTGTGAGGTTTTGCAACTTCTCGTAACAGAAACATTATTATTCCAGGTCAAACAGCCGATGCAATAAAAGCACTAACATTCTTTCGAGGCTCTGTGACCGTAGCAAATGAAGAGATCAAAGAATATGCTCTCTCCAACACAAATTCAAACGTCAGCAAGTTTAAACTTTTCAAGGATAGAATCTTCATGAAATCCGTTATTATAGTAGTCGTTCTTGGAGCCGGCTTTCAGCTGATGGGTTTTAATGCTGTGTCGTTCTATTTGCAAACGATTCTGGAATCTACACAGTCCAGCATTAGGCCAGAAACGGGGTCGGCTGTTATTGGGGCTATTCAGTTAGGCGCAAGCATTTGCACGACATTCGTAACGGATAGGTTCGGGAGGAAACCTATATTGACGACAACTTTAGTTGGCACAGCTATTGGAATGGTAAGTTGACTCCTAATCCTACTAATATTGCAATATTACTAGCCGTCCGCCCGCGGCTACGCCCGCGTTGTTTTCGATTTTCCCGTGTGAATAAGACGTTTTCCCGGGGTAAAAAGTAGCCTGTGTCCTATTCCAGGGTCTCACCTCTATGTGTGCCAAGTTTTATCCCGATCCGTCCAGTGGTTAAGGCATGAAAGAGTAACAAACATACATACATAAAAACTTTCACATTTATAATATTATAAGTAGGATAAACGCGAAAGTTTTGTTAGAATGTATGGATACTTTTTCATGCAAAAACTACGGAACGTATTTGGCTGAAATTTGGTAGGTAGACAGATTAGAACCTGAATTAACACACGGGCTACTTTTTTCCACCCTCGATAAGTCATAGAAACGTTGTCCACGCGGGTGGAGGCGCGGGAAACAGCTAGTAAATTATATAGATATACAGAGTATAACCAAATTGGTGTAGGTCCGTTAACTGGTGCGTTTATTCATCATACTGAACAACTCTTGTTCTATGACTGCTGAAATCGCAAGAAAATTGTTTAACTCTTCATACAAACAAAGCGATCAGATGATCAATAAAGTTTAGTTTTAGTTTTTTTTTATGGTGTATTTTATTTGACCCACTTCTGTAACATTCTGTTTTCCTTAAGGACGACAAGACAAGATTTTCGTTTAGTTTAGAATTTATTTTCTAAACTAAACGAAAATCTTGTCTTGTAGAATTTATTTTCTAAACTAAACGAAAATCTTGTCTTGTCGTCCTTAAGGAAAACATAATGTTACAGAAGTGGGTCAAATAAAATACACCATTAAAAAAAAAAAAAACTAGTATGTAAAATTAAGGTTGTTCTAAGAAAGGTGCATAATTTCGGCTGCTCGTCTATCCGTCTATCTGACTGTTTTAGTCGGTTTACTTGGAAACTATGAGTACTATAAAGTCACTGATTTTCCATAATTGACAAATTGCGGTAATGACGAACTACGTATTTGACCACTTGCAGTTTGGGATAATCGCGATATGGACGAACTGCGTAATGGACGAACTGCGATATGGAAAAACTGCGTAATTGACGAACTGCTATATCGACGAACTACGTAATGGACGAACTGAGTAATGGATTAAAAATATCTGATGGACGAACTGCGTATAAGACCAACGGCTAACAAATCTGGTACATTTAATTATGTACTTAGCTGTTATACAGGTTGTAACGAAATTGATGTAGGATCGTTAATTGGGGCTTCTACTCATCATACTGAACAACTTTCCCCAAGGAAAACATAACCAATTCTAAAAAAAATGGACCCTCCATACAAAAATTTAGTTTCCTGTGAACTATAAAAAAACCGACCAAATGCGACTCGGGATCACACAAACAGGGTTCCGCACCAAAACTTTAAGGGTTTCTTATACCGCAAATGCTGTTTTTAAAATCAATATTAATCACTCAAAAGTGCATATAGTTCGTACAACAGATACCGGTTGGGGCAGTAAAGTTCTTAAGTGCTGACCGCGTATTGGAAGATGTAGCGTAGAGAGGCCTTCCCACTCAGTAAACTGACGACCTTTTTATAAAATTTTATATTAAAACCAGATTTTCAATACTTCAGAGCCATAATTGATTAAAAAAGATACTTATAACTAGCGATGTCTATCGTCCGAATCTCAATATTCGACTCGGCAAGCGAGTTGTTCTCGGGGTAGGCGGTGGTGGTATTAAAGACAACCGTACCTATCACTCATCTCTTGATGATTAGTGCCATTCAATCGATTTAGAAGTCGAATATATTTATATTGTAACGAAACTAAATTGGCAATAAAGATCGATGAACAATTTACACAAGACTATAAATGAGACCAAATTCAGCTGCCGAAGTATACAGTTGTGTTTTGAGAGGTGGGGACTGTACACTAACGTAACTCAGAATTGAATTATTATTTGTTGGCCTCAACCGTAACTTGAGAGTGTAGGATCAATTAATCGATAAGAAGCGAAATGGTTGAAGAAAGTGCATATTTGTGGGAATTTTACAAAAGACCAAGTTATTTCAACCAAAAATCATCAATGAATAATGAGGTTCCTTTGGATTTATCTATAAAGTCCACTAACCTAAATAAGAATTTGAAAACATTCGCATGGTCAAACCGAGATGTGAACAATATGTATGGAGTGGCTATGAAGTCGTCTACAAGCTCCGAAGGTAACAAGCACTGGACATTGAGGCACCGCGAGTATGCTCCTGGCCTCATCGAACTGATACCCAACACTGGTGTCTTCATTACAAAGGCAGAACTTGACCGTTGCCTGAAATCTTCTAGAATATGTACTCAGTTAGCAAGATTTTTGACCAAACATATTTTTACTAAAGCTGCTTTGAAGAAGTGTTTGTACGTTGGCTCCTACTATGCTCGAGAGAGTATTTAGTTAGACGTCAAGGTTTGTGCAGTTATTGTGGATTTTGTCCTTGCTTATGGGCTCATCCACCATTGGCGTCCATCGAGTAATAATTCTATCAACAGTGCCATGAGGTACCAGTTGGTTTTGTCTAAGAAAGAAAATACTAAATAACTTTATGATTTCAAGCATTTAGGAGCAGAATTTAAAAATATATTTAATTTTTAAGCGTAGAATAAGTTTGTACTAATTTTATGCCAAAAAATACTTATACCTACCACTTTAGATTATGATCGATAAACTCAATGTAATTTCCTTAATTATTTTTAACTAGCTGTTTCCCGCGGTTTCCCCCGCGTGGACCACGTTTCTATGACTTTTCGAGGGTGCGCAGTGCGCGAGCCGCAAGCGGCTCGCGAGCGTGGTAAAAAGTAGCCTATGTCTTAATCCAGGTCCTAATCTGTCTACCTACCAAATTTCAGCCAAATACGTTCAGTATTTTTTCCGGTAAAGCGTAACAGACAGACAGACAGAGTTACTTTCGCATTTATAATATTAAAGTAGGGATAGGGATTATATAATAAACTCTAACTGTGATACTAAAGTGTTTTTCATTTCAATCACCTTACTTGCCATTAGACTCGAGCAAAGCCATACCAATGTTTATATGTTTTGTTTTGCTATAGATTCTTGTAGAACAATTCAGCCTATCAAAATAACAGTAAAGTTAGGTACCTATCGGTTCTTTAACAAAGTATGACATGTTGATGTAGGATTAATCACTTCAATGGTTGGTCACCACAAGTGCGAACTCATGAATTGTTTCCGTTCTACTGCTAACAATACATGATTAATAAGAGGATATCATGAAAAAAATAGTCCTTTTGAATTACTCATGGGTCATACGTTATCAAAATACTGCCCAAAAACGGAAACGTGCTTATGCCTATTGATCTTTAGGGAAAATATAGATCAATTATTAAGGGTGTATATATATTTCCCAAGCTGGACATTGCTCGTTGTACAGCTTGCCCGCTTCCCGTCGACACGCGATACACATTTTTTAAATTAGTTCATTATTTGAGGGACAGCCATCTGTTGTTAGACAAATCACTGAAGACTTAATTGGCATCAGATCACAGCTGAGGTAAGCATATGTAGGGAAAATATAGATCAATTATTAAGGGTATATATATTGCCCAAGCTGGACATTGCTCGTTGTATACAGCTTGCCTGCTTCCCGTCGACACGCGATACACATTTTTTAAATTAGTTCATTATTTGAGGGACAGCCATCTGTTGTTAGACAAATCAATGAAGACTTAATTGGCATCAGATCACAGCTGAGGTAAGCATATGTCGCAAGTAGCCATTGTATGCAGGCAGCGCAGGATCGGTCGTTGTGGAAATCCTTGGGAAAGGCCTTTGTTCAGCTATGAACGTGTGTCGGCTGATATGATGATGATGACGTCCTTCACAGTAATACAGGCTACTTCCATGCTAAATGTCATCTAGATTGGTCGAGGTGTTAAAGCGTGAAAAGGTAACAAACAAACACATTTTCACATTTACAATATTACGAGTAGTAAGGATGAAGTAAGGAATGACGAATGCTAGTCATCTGATTTACTTTTTTTCATCTGTCAAAAACGACATTTTGTTCTTAAAATGCAATAATATAAAATGTTACTATCGTAACTAGTTTTGAAGCGTGTCATTTATGTACTCATTTTGTGATTTTGGTGAATTAAACATCGAAGACTTGATGGAAAACAAAACTAGTAAGGTTTTCTAAAGTTCAAGTAGGAGGGCAATTTAGTGATCAAGAGTTCATAATTTATTTCTGATGCTGTCGTCATCCCTATTGGACTCATTCATGCCTTCATTTTCAGTTGGGCCTAGGTGTTTTCTTTAAATTGAAAGAGACCCAGCACACAGTCACTGGAGCAATGAACTACATGCCATTGGTATCTTTGATACTCATCGTGTACTGTTTCAGTGCAGGTATGTAAAACTGTTTTTTTTTTCTCAAACATGATTGGAAATTTGAGCATTATTTTGACAACCTTCTTCGAAATAAATCGAAATTGAATAAATGCGAGCAGCGGCCGGCAAAAGTTGTATGAAAATCCATATCGGTCGTGTTAAGCGGCCAAATAAATTACTATGTAAACTCATATCTGTCGTGTAATTTAAAAATGGGGCTATATTTTATTTCGAAACATGGAAACCAAGGAGGTAACTTGCCAAAGGATTTATTTAAATTTCGAACTAACTTGCAAATAGAACGCTGTTTATATTGAAAAAAAAATGAACATTTTGCCGCGTGAAAAATTATTGTTGTTCGTTGTTCGTCATTGATTTTGAAAAGTAATTATTGAAGTTTTAATTTCCGCGCATTATTTAAGAAAAGTACTATATAAGCCTTGGCCACAACTACTCAGGCATTAATGTACTTAAGTATGTGTGCCTCGGCTTCGCTTCGGCCCACATTTACACGTTCGTTTCTTTTGCTGGCTGCTGCAGTAATATAAGTAGATACTATTCCTTCTTTGAATTAAATTTTGATGGCTGTGCAGGACCACAAAGAGCCTTTACTGCTATAACAACTTTAAACCAAAGACGACGCCGAACCGGATCTAGTGATTCAGAGGGAAAAGTAAATATTTAAAATAAATGTGAATCCGTCGCGACTCAGCTCCACTAGAATTTTCAGTGCCGACTCCCGACTCTATTATTTTATTTAGCTTGTGTTGACCTTAGGGTTGAGACACACAGACTGCATTTCGACTGCAAGCCAGCTACAAATTCGCAGTTTTTGATGCAGTTTTCCTGTGTCTGGACCCTAAGATTTTTTCTGGATCCACGTTCGTTCAGTTTTTTTTCAGTCTTATTTATTCTCATTTTCAGGTCCGGGCTCTTTATACTGGATGCTGATAACAGAGTTGTTTGATGGACCCGCCAGGGGCTTGGGTGTTGCCTGTAGCATGATGACAGCCATTGGCTTCATCTTCCTCACCAGCAAATACTTTCCGGGGCTCATCGCCACCTGCGGCCCAGCGGCTACCTATTGGATCTTCAGCGTCAACTGTGTTCTTCTGTCTTTGTTTATTATGTTCTGTGTACCCGAGACCAGGGGGAAGAGCTTTGCAGAAATACAAGCGACCTTAGGAGCTAAGAAAGTTGTGATCGAAAGCGAAAACTATAAAGAAAAATATGTTGATCCTGATGATTAATTATATCGTCTGGTACAGGCAACGGTACGCAAATAACTGCGGCTGCGTACAAATTTATTCACCCGGCAAAAATTCTGAGAATCGACTTATATCAAAATCTTGGTATTTACTAATACCTAGATATTTGGAGGATATAATGAAAAATCCTTTTTTGGTCTGTTTCTGACGGCCTAAGACTAAAACGTAACGTTCCTAGACGTAAAACCTGTTATTATTATTACTGTGTCTGGACCCCATAAGGTACCAGCTATTCATATACAGGAACTGTTAACTGGGGCTTCTACTCATCATACTGAAAAACTTTTTCTCTACGACTTTGCTGAACCGTAAAAAATATCTAACTTTATACACATCGGTGGATGTCGTCGGTGTGCCGATATCGGTTCGGTAGTGGGTGCACAGATCAAAGGAAGTTGGCGGCAAGCGCTTGCAAGGGCTTTACGTAGGTGCGTGTCACAGTAAGCTCCGAAACTCAAGTCAGTTTGAACAGTTGCATTGCAGTGATCTAAAAATAGGTGACTGGAGTAATGACTAATATTATTATATTTTTCTTTTGAAATGAAATGAAATGAAAGTTTATTTGCATAAAACATGGTTTTAAAGTTGTTACATTATTTAGGTAGTCCTCATGTTTCACCAGATTGGCATGCAAATATCAATTTTATTATAATTATAACTTATAAAATTCACAGCTAATACTTATACTACCAACTATACTACAAAATAAAGTCACAGATACAGTTGCATTTGTCATAGTCAATATTAATTGTCAAAATGTCTGTATAGGAATTCATTTACCGAATAAAATAATTTTTCTTTAAGATATGTCACAAGTTTGCGTTTAAATGATATACTATTAGGTATTGATTTCATGTCAGTAGGTAGAGCATTATAAATTTTAACACACATTACTATACACTGTCTATTATAATGAGTCAGTTTGGGTATACTGTTTAAAACCAATTTATTTGGGTCTCTTACAGTTCTGTTGTGTACATCTCTCGTCTTTTTAAATAAATGTAAGTTATTTTTTACGAAAGTAGCGACCTCTAAAATATACATGCAGGGCAAGGGTAACAGTCCTAATGACTTAAATAATGGCCTGCATGGCTCACGGGATGTTTTGCCACATATAGCTCGTATGCATTTCTTCTGTGCATTTTGCATTGCATGCATTTCTGCTGTGTTTTTAGAATGTTTACATTCCGAACAATATTGTAAATATATTTAATATGAATTTTTCGTTTAATTGTTTGTTTTAACAGTAAATGTTAATCAGATCGTTTTCGTGCGGGAATGTAATCACACTAATATGATAAGGGCGAAAGTTTGTAAGTGTGTATGTTTGTTGCTTCTTTACGCAAAAACTACTGAACGGATCTGGCTGAAATTTGGTAGGTAGACAGATTAGGACCTAGATTAACACAAAGGCTCATTTTTTTCACGCACTGCGCACCCTCGAGAAGTCATTGAAACGTTGTCCACGCGGGTGAAGCCGCGGGAAACAGCTAGTTCGGCCTTATTTCCGAAAGTCATAAAGATAGACGAAAGGCAGTGGTGTCAAAAGATGCAAGAGCGCGAATCAAGTATTGGACACCCAGTATTGTTTAAAAAAAACTATTTATTTAAATAAACAAATGGACAGCATAACAGCTTGATCAAAGAATGAGGTAGTAATGTTTTAGGCAAACGACAAACTTATAAACTAATTTAATACTAAGTCAGCAAATCAGCTGGTGACGCACGGAGAGTGCTTAATGGGGTCGGCTAGATTTGCTGGCAAAGCTAAATGAAGGGGTTTGGGAACACTTAACTCGCGCGGTGCATCGTAACGTACCAAGTTTTCGAAAATCGGTCCGTAACTTATTCGGATAATTGAAAATGGTGGAAAAGAACAACAAAATTTCCCGTTTATTCGGATAAAAAGTAGATTATTCTAAAAACGAAAGCCGATATAAAAAAAAATAAAAATATACCCCGAGGCAGATAGATTGAAAAGAAATTTTGGAAATGGTCGAAAACCGTGGGCTAGGCAGGTGCGCTTTTCATTGAATGATTAACAGATCAGTTACCCCGAAGAGTGAGATTCAATAGGCAGTGGTGTTCAAAGATGCAGGAGCTCGCGGGCCATCGTATGGTACCAAAATTTTCTTCGCATTCGCGTCCTAAAAAAACTATTATGGGCGAGGTAGATGCACAATTTCGAGTAATGTGTTGGCGCGTGTTTAATATGTATGTGGGGTGAATGATGTGTAGGTTTACTAGACGGGCTATGCAGAGCTGACAAATTGCTCACAGAGTTAGGGTGCCTTTTCACCAGAGCTGTGCGAGGAAGCTGCGCTGTACGAGGATGCGCCGCAGAGCTGTGAAGCTACGTGACCCTTTCCACTAGAGCTGTGCGAGGATGTATCTGTTAGGCTATTACGATGAGTAGCGGAATGTACGAGAAAGCTGAGCTGTGCGTGGACTCATAGCTGCACCGTGCATTTTTTTTTGACGACAGTGCCATTTTATGAGTCAAGTACTGAGGATGGCGGCTTTTTTGATATCTGTCAAAACTAAAACAGTCATATCTCGAAAACTAGCCATCCTTGACTACTGGTTTGTAGGGACGAAGGATAAGTCTCGACAAGATCTTCATTTCGAGTGACAGATGTCAAAACAAAAAAGGTCATATCTCGAAAACTAGCCATCCTAGCAGGTTCGCTGTCCAATGTATCACATATGATTCATAGACCTTTTGTACCAATTTTTACCATTTCATGAATCATATATGAGCAAATTCATAGGCCATTTCACGGGCCTTTTTTTAATGGACGTGAGCGAAAAAAAAATATTTTTAGTGAGAGAACGTGTAGGGTACCTACCTCTAAATGTTTATAAAAAAATTAAAAAACCCTAGTGATTTATCAATGTTTTTAAGCTATTGTATAGCTTTTATCGCGGGCTTTGAGGGGACCGAATCAAGAAATTTCGTAATGAAAATAAAACCTAACACCCCAAAAAAAAAATTGAGTTCTAAAGAACTTACAGTGCCATCTATCTATCCATCATGATGATGATGACGATGACGATGACGATGACGGGTGACGGATGACAAATGACGATGACGAATATATTAACGACTTGCCAGATGTATTACAATCATTCTGTATAATGTTTGCAGACGATGTTTCATTATTGTTTGGATGTGACGGAAAGGCAGAAAGTTTAAATCGTGTGAGCTCAACATTCGTTAAATCATGGCTATCCGACCATAATCTCGAAATTAACTCAAATAAAACGAAATTAATTCAATTTAAACCCTACCAGAAAATAAAACTTAATCTCATACCGTTATCTACTAATTTGAATATTTCCGAGGAAAGCGCATTCACACTGTTAGGTAGGGGTAACAATAGATTCACATTTGGACTGGAACACGCATACAGAAAAACTAAAAAGCAAATTGTCCCAATTCACTTACGCATTATCCGTTCTAAAAAGAAATACTCACTACGAGTCAGCCCGGGCTGCCTACTTCGCGTACGCACATGCTTGGCTGCGATACGGCGTTATCATGTGGGGGCACAGCGCACATGCTGATGGCGTCTTCGTTTTACAAAAGAAATGTCTACGTATACTACTAAATATAAAACCAAGAGTCTCTTGTCGCCCGTTTTTTGAAAGTGAAAATATCCTCCCGCTCCCTTGAATATATATACTTGAAATCGCTAGCTATGTCCATAAAAATTTAAGCAAATATGAATACTGTAGTAGTACGCGTCGACATCACCTGTTAGTATAGCCTACACCAATATTGGAAATCTACAAAACCAGCCCTTATTATAGGTCAATCGCAGTGTATAACAAACTCCCAAAAACTTTAAAATCGGAAGGAAATACTAAAAAATTTTACAACAACCTAAAAAACCTATTAATATCTAAATGTTACTATAGTATAAAAGAATTTTTGGACGATAAAACATTAAAGTAAAACTATATACTTATATTTTTTTATTGAAAATATTCATGTAAAACCATTTAACCATTTATCTCGTAACTATCTTCTGGTCTCCTCATTTTTCTGTACATTATTACAATCTACCTATCCTGTTTGCCATGCCCTAGCAGGGCCCATGTACCATGCTATATTTAATTTATTTTAAGACCTTATTTTGTACATGATTGCAAACGATAAATAAATGAAATGAATGATGAATGACGAATAACGGATGACGGATGACGAATGACGGATGACGAATGACGGGTGATGAATGACGGATGATGGGTGACGAATGACGGATGATGATGATTAACTTTCTTAGTGTTAATTTATTACTTAAACATCCCGCGCCCCAAGGACTATATGGTACTGGTAAATACAGCATAAATAAAAAATAAATAAATAATTATAATTGCATTTGCAGTTGATAAAAAATGCTATGCAATAGCTTTATACCGCGGCAGTCCCCGAGTGCCACACGTCTTTTTTATTATTATTATTTGACGTAAATGTTACACAAAATTAATAGTCAAAAGTATCAAAATTACAGCATTTACTGCTTTAAAAGTAAAATAAAAAGAGAAGCTAATTATTCATGTTTCTGGAATTTTGGTGCACCTCATGGTCAAGCAGTAACTTTTACCACATTCCAGGCATTCTGTGTTCATCACTTCCCTCACTGAAATTTCCAATTTCATCGTCACTTTCCTGATCACTTTCCTCTGAAACCCGCTGCAACTGCTCATCCGTATTCTTCCTCCGAGACGAGAACCCATGTTCTTTCGGTAACTCTTACTAATTCAGCTGATGAAATCGCCGAATTTATTATTTTTATGTAAATTATACATATACAGAGTGTAAATAAAATGGTGTAGGACCCGTTAACTGGGGGTTCTACTCATCATACTAAACAACTTTCCCCAAGGAACCCATAGTAAATTCTCAAAAAAAAAATTGGACACTCCATACTAAAATGTACAAAATTGGTCGATCAGCTGATCGATTTGTATGAAGACTTTTTTTTGCGTTTTCAGTAAAGTTGTAGAACAAAAGTTGTTCAGTATGATGAGTAGAAGCCCCAGTTAACGGGACCTACACCAATTATGTTATAACACCAATATAACTTAAGGCCCCGTGGTACCTAAAAAACCACTTTTTAAACAGGTTTCTCGAAATCATTTTTGAAGTAGTTGACAGTAAATTTAAAATCTAGGAAAACATATATGTATTATTGTGAATAGTTACGAGGGACTATATCGAATGGAAACACGATTTAATAAAGTTTGCTCGATAGAATAATTTCGCAAAGGTACTTCTTTTCGAGTCATTTTATAGTCTATTTTCGGTTTTATTCTTAAAATAAGTAATTTGATAATATGATTTAATTACTAAAATAAAGTTTATAGATGACTGAAGGGAAAACATCGAATGGATTTTTATTTAAGATAAATATGATGAAAAAAATCGAAAACATCGAAAAAGTGCAAAAGTGTGGTTATTTTCTTCCCTCTTCACACGCAAAAGAAAAGACAAAGACAGATTTTTAAGTACCACTGCGCCTTAACGTCTTTTTTGTGTGAAAAAAAAACAAAGAATTGCTTTCTTTTTATTTTATTTTAGTTGGCGTTCAGCCTCTAATGTCTTTAAACAATGACTTATATATTACTGGCGTATCTTTAAACAATATAATTGTCAAAAATTTTATTTGATTTTCTTTATATAATCATATGTGAACATGGACGCTATAAATAACGTTTTATCCTTCCACGTACAATGAATCAAATGTGATGCATACCATATATTAATCATGGGACGTATACAGTAAAAAGTTGAAACATCACGCTTGTGTTTTTTTTATTCACAATTTGGTAAGCCCTTGAAATCATCTCACCTGATGGTAAGTTACCATGATACCGAAGATGGAAGCGGGCTTATCAAGATTCCCCAACGCAATGGGGAACTGGCTATCTAATCTTCAATCCGGAAGACAACAATGTTGTTAGTATTGATGTTTGCGGCAAGACTTACATAAGATGGTAGACTGGTAGCTAGCCAGGCGGGCTTAGAAAATCCTTCCACCAACCAAACCGAGTCTTACAAAGTCAAGACTCCGCCGGGAATCGAGCCCGCGACCTCCTGATGTGAAGCTAATGGCCTTAAACATTACGCTACGGAGATGGTTAATTTCTTCTATCACCATTGATTAATTTTTTCGCTCTGGTAGCACAGTCCTTCGCAATTATGAAAATATCTTCTAAAAACACTAGCAGTAAGCAAATTGAAAAAAAAACGCAAGACGTTTGAGGGTCCTAAGTCGCTGTTGTATGGGGACCACGAACCTGCTAGATTAGTAGTTTGTCGGGACAAATAATATGCTTCGACAAGATCTTCTGATCTGTGACAGCTGTCAAAACGAAAACGTTCATATCTCGGAAACTAACAATCCTAGACTAGACAAATTACGTTGCCGACTCGTAGTCACACCAGATTATCACATTCGACAACATTTTTATTTCGAGTGAGAACTGACAAAACGAAAACATTCATATATCACGGAAACTAACCATCCTAGACTACTAGTTCGTAGTTAGGGACAAAGGATAGGTCTCGACAAGATCTTCATTTCAAGTGACAGCTGTCAAAACGAAAACGATCATATCTTGGAAACTATGTAGCCATCCTAGACGAATAGTTTGTAGGGACAAATGATAGGTCTCAACTCTCGACAAAATCTTCATTTCGAGTGACAGCTGTCAAAACGAAAACGGTCATATCGCTCTGTGGTCATATCTTAGAAACTAGCCATATCCTAGGCGACTATAATATGTAGGGACAAATGATAGGCCTCGACAAGATATTACTAATTTCGAGTGACAGCTGTCAAACCGAAAAAGATTCATATCTCTGAAAATAACCATCTTATGAGGTTATATCAAGGTTCCACTGTAATACCACACCTCGGTCACTGGCGATCAAATGTATGAAACAAACGCGTTCCTACGCACACAGTCTAAGCTCGTGTAGGTGAACGCGTACCATGCTTGTGTGAGTGAGATAAGACGTACTAGCCGATACCTGGGAGCTAACGAGCGGGGGTGGGCGGCACTTTCAAAGGGAGGCAGGGAGTGACCATACTGTACGTAGTACTCTATAATTATCATCATATCGGCTCTTATACGTCCCCACCGAGGGGCTCGAGCCTACCCTGAATTAGGGCGATCAGGCCTTAGTCGGCCACGCGGGCCCAGTGCGGGTTGGTCAACTTCACACACAACCTTCAAGTTTCATCGCAGGCGTGTGTAGGTTTCCTCACGATGTTTTCCTTCACCGTTAAAGCAATCGGTAAGTATGTACGTAAGTTTTGAAAAACTCATTGGTACATTGGCCGTCCAGATTAGTCCTCTGGTTAGAAGAACCGAGTCGTTACCGGCTGAGCCACCGACTCTATAATATACTGTGGTAATACTAAGTCATAATTGTAAATCGCGGCAACTTTCAAGAGTGAAACGAAACGCTACTGAAAGCTGTCACCCGCACTATGGTACAGCGCACAGAGTGTAGTTTGTAGGGGGAAAAGATATATTTCGACATTTATGAATATAAATAAAGTACAGCAGTGCCAAAGTATATATATTAGTACTAACGGCCATGCTATGTTAGTACTAATATATATACTTTGGTCATGCTCTAGAGACAGTATACAAAAATCCTTAGGGCTTAATGGAAGTATAAACATGATGAACTCAAATTTTCTCTGTTTAAAATAAACCTTTGTCAAATTCGGCTCAACACTTTTGTACTTTTTCAGACCCCGGAAGAAATGTAGGTACCTAGCCTGCGTCTCTGGGGGAGAGTGTTATATGTAGTAGTGGAACCGGTCGGTGCCTCGGAATGGGATATTACATGTCGCGACCGCCTAGCGCCACCTCGGTAAGTTCCTGTATTGTTTGACACTCCTAAGTTCATTTCTATGCAGTGAAAATTTCTACAGTGTATTATACAGCAAAGTACCATTTAAGTGTTAATTGTGTAGGATAACGAAATAAAAGTTTGTATGCTGTGTTTCGGGTTTCCCACAAGAAGTCCACCAAAGCTTTAGTAAAAGTGCTATCATTTTGCTGGACTGTATAGGATAAGTTAGTTATATAGTGCCAGTGAAAAAAAACACAACGTAATGAAAAATACTGAAAACTGTGAAAGAAAAATTACTGAAGACGTAAACTAATGCCACACCCTGGACACTTCATACAACGGGCCAGAAATGACATTTCAAAAAAGGAATGGAGTAAGGAAGGTGAGGTCGCAAACTAGAGAGCGGCAGGGAGTGTCCATGTCCATACTGTATGTTGGTACTTATATATATATATATATACTTTGCTAATGCAATGGAAAAAAAAATGTACTGAAAACAATATATTATTATAATATTATATATATATATAATATATATTATTATATTATTATAATATTATTTAGCGGTGGTGTTAGTTAGCACAGTTCTAATGTAAAATCTAGAAGGGGAAAGCAGCGAACACGTGCTCGTAACACCTGCTCGGAACACGTGTTGTTTTGGTCATGGATCGTTCCTATATAAGAGGACCCTAGTCCTCTTCGACACGGCCTTCCTGATGATTCACACGTCCTCGTGTGATGAGTGTGAATCGATATTACCTGTGAACAAAAGAAAGAAAAGAAAACTGGGTAATCTTGCTCGGCCAAACCTGACGAAAGATAGCCTCCGCTACACAAAGTAGCCTCCGCTACACAAAGTAGCCTCCGCTACACAAAGTAGCCTCCGCTACACAAAGTAGCCTCCGCTAAACTAGGTAGCCTCCGATACACACACACGTACACATCAACGCGTCTTCTTACCTTCACACTCAGTGTCGCTCAAACAAGGATCCAGTTCATCCGGGACATATGGTTTGGGGAGTGGGCGTAGACGTTCACGTGCATATTTATAAACACGATTCGAGTTAAGACCTTTTAACTGATACCTGTCTCCATTAAGTACTTCAGTGACCACGAATGGTCCTCTAAATTTAGGATCTAATTTGGTTTGATTCCGTTCATGATTTTCAATAAGTACGTAATCACCAACTGTAAAATGAGTAACTTTTGCCTTAGTTTTATCGAATCGAATTTTATCTGAGAAAGAACTTGTATCCATTAAATGCTTTGCATGCTCTCTGACTTGCTGCAAATCAATCTCTGTTTCATCGTCGTTTACAATACGCAAATCGAGAGGTCTAGAGACTTTTCCTATTAAAAGTTCCAAAGGGCTAGCTTTTGTTACTTTATTAATTGTACTGTTCATTGACAATTGGATATCATCTAAAGCATCTTGCCAGGATCTGTTTTGTTTGACTTCGACTACAGTTAGCATATTCTTTAATGTGCTCATGACCCTCTCAACTTGCCCATTGGCGCGACTAGAACCAGTTGCGATAAGGTGTAACTTTATGTTATGGACTTCACAAAAAGTTTTAAAATCTTTGTTTGCAAAGCACCTGCCTTGATCTGCTATTACTCTAGCAGGAGCCCCAAAAAGAGACACGGCTTGTTTTAATGAGTCTATAGCGCTAGTTGTATCAATTCGTGAGGAATGACGCAACAATACAAATTTTGTGAAAGCATCAATCATAACGAAGACATATTCTTTGGAATAATTTTTGCCGCTAAGTTATAATATGTATGGTATGCCATGGGACAGACACTTTAGGTATCGGATGTAATTCTATTTGGGGTTTTCCAGAACATGATTTTGACATTTTACATGTAAAACAGTTATCCACAAATTTTCTAACATATTTTGACATATTTGGGAACCAGTAATGTTGATAAGCTTTTTCTAATGTCTTCTCCCAACCTAAGTGCATCACGGATTCATGAACGTGATTTATTACTGACCACCGGAACGCACGTGGTATTATTGGTAGCCACAGGTTTCGGTTGTTCCTTTGTATTTTTCGAAACAAAATATTAGATCGCAACTCGTATATCTTACATCTTTCCAAGTCTAAATCATCGTTATCTATTTTAGTTATAATGTCATTTAATTCAGAATCCCTTCTTTGTTCAGCATGTAACCAATTAGAAGGTAACTCAGCTAAATTAATATGTTTCTCTGTTATTAAATGTGAAACGGGTTTACTATTTTCTTTTACTATGGGTTCAGGCAAAAGGTTCCTAGAGAAAAAATCTACATGTGCCATTTTACTACCTTCTCTGTATAAGACATCAAAGTCAAAGGATTGTAAAAAGACCCACCATCTATGGACCCGATGAGTTAAGTCTCTTTTGGTTCTAGAAGCCTGTAAAGAGTTGCAATCTGTGACAACAGTGAATTTTCGCCCATAAAGGTAATGCCGAAAATATTTTACTGCATTCACGACCGCTAAAGTTTCCAACTCGTATGAGTGGTATCGTGATTCAGCGCTAGTAGTACGTTTACTGTAATATTCTATTGGGTGAAGTTTATTTTGTATTTTATGAAAGAGAATGGCACCATACCCTTCAGCACTAGCATCCGTATGCAGTTCTATAGGATGATTTGGGTCAAAAATAGTTAAAACTGGGTTTTTGGTTATAAGGGATATAATTTCTTGTCTTACAGATTCATGTTTGGGTGTCCATTTAAATTTTTCAGAACCTGACGTCAATTGATAAAGAGGTGCCATTTTTTGTGAAAATTTGTTGATAAATTGCCGAAAGTATGTAGCTAAACCTATAAATTGGCGAAGCTGAGTCACGGTTTCAGGTGGAGGTAACTTTGCGGGGATTTGGTCTTATTACTCCCTCCATTATTTCATATCCCAAAAATTCTACTTTGTTTTTTAAGAAGGAGCACTTTTTTAAGTTGAATGAGAATCCTGCTTTACTTAAAGTTTTAATTATAATTTCAAGCCTCTTAATTCCTTCTTCTACTGTACTTGAGGGAATGATCAAGTCATCCATGTACACGATGCCATAACTGTGAGCAAATTCTCCTAGAGCGTTATTTATGGCACTTTGGTATACTGCCGGAGCGTTTTTAAGGCCAAAAGGCATTGTAACGTATTCATAATGAGCGTCTGGAGTGACAAATGCTGTGAGCTCTATCGAATCAGGATGCACAGGTATTTGGTGGAACCCGCTAGCCATATCAAGACATGTAAAATATCTGGCCCCAGCTAACCTTTGTATTTGATCGCTTATCAAAGGGAGAGGATACCGGTCCGGGACAGTGTTAGAGTTTAATTCTCTGTAATCGACACATAAACGATCCGAACCATCTCGTTTTTTTACTAATAGAATTGGACTTGCAAATGGAGATTTACTGGGTCTTATGATACCTGCGTCTAGGAGCTCAGAGCATTTTTCACGAACGACTACCTTTTCTTCTGGACTTAAATGATAAGGTCTTCTCTGTACCGTTTTATTTGGGTCTTCAAGACGAATTTTTAACTCTCCGGTTGTTACTCTACCCGTAGGTATACCATCAACAAAAGAATGAGAATATTGATTCAACAATTTAGTAAGAAGGGGTAATTCACTGGGGCTAAGATCAGTGTCTAGGTTTTCAAACAAAGATCCATGGTCCGTCAGATTACACGTGTTAGCAGTTAAGTTTCTTTTAATGTTAATTCCGTTTGAGGTTAACTCTACGTCAAAACCTTGAGATATGAAATCCCGGCCAATAAGTATTTCGTTACTTAAATATTCATCAGGAAGTATATGAAAAAGTAGTTCAGTGTGGTAATTACTGCAAATAACAGGAGACTTAATTTGATTTTTACATTCAACACTTGATTTACCTATACCGTGTAATATGACTAGATCATTTTGTCTTTGGCCAGAGAATCTATTTGCAACACTTTCTTTGATCAAAGAGCATTCAGCACCGGAATCAAAACAAAATGAATATTGCTCACCAGACTGTGTCAGTACGCCGGAGACAGGCCTCAGGTTACAAAGATCTACTCGACGCTCACTAGGTTTTGTAGTTGCTGTTGTCCCGGTTGCTGTTGTCCCGCTGCTACTGCTCGTACACCGTGATGCGATATGTCCGACTACGCCACACTTGTAACAAGTAATGACGTGTTTTGAAACTGTTTGGTTAGTATTTGTACTCGATGGTGAGCTTGATCGATCAATCTGCAGTTTATAGACACATTCATTAGCTTTGTGTCCAAATCTACTACATGCGTAGCATTTTATTGGTAAACACATCCTTTGTCTTTTGGGTTCAAGTATAGGGGCATCCTTTTTTGAAGCATTTGTAGATGTAGACTCAGAAGCGACCCGCTTTCGGTATCCGAAAGCCATCAGCTCCTTTTGTAACTTATTGCGGGTGGAAATATCTTCGGTAAAAATAGTTCTATGTAATTTTGGTTCTAACTGAGCGATATGGACTTGTACTGCCGCTACTGCAATATTTTCCGTGCTTAGATCTTTCCATTGTAGCATTAGTGATGATAACAATCTGTTTGCATAGGCTGCTAAACATTCGCCTTCTTTTGGTTTGCTATTCATAATCCGCAACAGAGAAGCAGCTGGTGTTTCGATAGATTCGAAACGAGAGAGAAAAATATCCTGGAATTGGGACCACGTGATACCAGCATAGGCAATTTGAGCAAACCATGATGCAGCCGAGCCCTTCATAGCTTTATTGAGTGTAATAATCAGTTTACTTCCCTGAAGTGGTTGTTCCGTCATGCATAAGTTAGCAGTAGAACACCAGCCACGTGGATCGCTGTTGACGTCATCAGGATTGAATTCCGGTAGAACAACTTCAGTCAATTTCAAGGTTTCCACCAGTTGAGCCATATAGCGTGTTTGAGCCTCGAGAAGTAGGCCCAGCCGTTCATCATGAAGGCTCCTTTCCGAACACTTGGTATCTTGATTTTGAAGTTCCTCAGCCCGCAGTGATCCCACTTCTGATGTCGGAGGAGCAGCTCGTGATTCGTAGTAAACCCCGACATCACTTAAACGTCTAGGTCGTGTGGGCCTCAAAATGGGTGAATGCGGGCGAAGGAATCGATCCATTATGATGACAAGTTTATTTTATTTCAAATCACAACACTTCAACACAAAACTAATCAATTTAAAATAACGGTACTGTGATACAAAACTGAGGACAAGCCGGTATCGTTGCTACCAAGTGAATGGCGCTCCGCTCGGAACCCAGCCCCTTATATAGGAACGATCCATGACCAAAACAACACGTGTTCCGAGCAGGTGTTACGAGCACGTGTTCGCTGCTTTCCCCTTCTAGATTTTACATTAGAACTGTGCTAACTAACACCACCGCTAAATAATACTAGGGTCCTCTTCGACATAATTATATATATATACTTTGCTAATGCAATGGAAAAAAAATGTACTGAAGACAAGGTAGTATGGTCAAAAAGCCTTAGCCTGTCCTGAAAAGTGGGATTTGTGGTAGACGTATTCGTAGTTTTATTTTGTTGATTTTTCATTGTTTTCTGCTAGGATTTTGTTCAAGAAGTGGTGCATTTTGGAGAAAATCGTCTAGTACACGTGAGCAATGTGGAGAACAAGAAAATAAAATGAAGGAGGACGTGAAAACCCAACTTGCTCTGGGTGAAGTTTTATAGACGCCCTACAGCAACTGGGTGTTCCACCTCAGAATTTAGCTGCTGCAAATGCTGTCAAAAACTTCAGAGAAGATTTGTAATGCACCGGCACTAGCATTACATATCAAAAAATTAAAGGAAGCTTAAATACGTCAGACCTGGCTGTATGGTCTTAGTCACCTTTGCCTTTTCCGCGCTTTTGAAAGCCGGAGAGAAGAAAAGTTGTGGTTTCTATTGTTATGATGTTGAGAGGACTTTTTGGCGGGAATTTGTAGCGTTCAGTTTGTAATTTTTCTTTTATTATCCGAAAAATTACATTTAGTGGTTTTCGATGTGTAATATTGATAGTGTATTTATCAGCGAAGTATCATTTATGTGTTTCTTGTGTAGGATAATGAAATAAAAGTGTGTATACTGTGTTTCGAGTTCCCACAAGAAGTCCGAGCAAGCTTTAGCAAAAGTACTATCATTTTGCTAGAGTATGTAGGTTAGGTTAGTCTATAGACAATGATATGACGTGAACGTGAAGAAACAGTGACCTTAAGGACTGAAAAGGAGAAAAATACTACTTCTGAAAAATATACTGAAAATTACTGATGACGTGAATTCTACAAATTTTAATACTGCTGAAAAACATATACTGAAGACTAGGCGGTATGGCCAATGAGCCTTAGCCTGCCCTAAAAGGGCGAAGAAAAAAAATAAATATTATGTTAGTTGTTTTGTTTGTTTGTGACGGACTTTTTGGCGGGAATTTGTAGCGTTCAGTTTGTCATTTTTCTTTTATTATCCGAAAAATTACATTTAGTGGTTTTCGATGTGTAATATTGATAGTGTATTTATCAGCGAAGTATCATTTAAGTGTTTCTTGTGTAGGATAATGAAATAAAAGTGTGTATACTGTGTTTCGAGTTCCCACAAGAAGTCCGAGCAAGCTTTAGCAAAAGTGCTATCATTTTGCTAGAGTATGTAGGTTAGGTTAGTATATAGACAATGATATGATGTGAACGTGAAGAACAGTGACCTTGAAGACTGAAAAGGAGAAAATTACTACATAATCTGAAAAATATATTAAAAATTACTGAAGACGTGAATTCTACTGCTGAATAACATATACTGAAGACTAGGCGGTATGGCCAATGAGCCTTAGCCTGCCCTAAAAGAGCGAAGTTAAAAAAAAAAAAAAAAAAAAATTTGTTTGTGACTTAGTTGTTTCTTTTTCAGCATCTTGAATAACTTGTTAGAAATTGCATTTAATAAGTTTTATGTTGGAATTGAGATGGATGACGACGATTACTGGAACACCAGTGAGACGAAGGCTAAAGCGTTCAGTTTCGACGACGATGTTGTAAGTTCTTTTCATTTCTTTACTTTCAATTAAATACTTAATTACCCTACCTACTTTATCAATTTAGTTAAATAATCCTTACGTTATAATGTTATTAAATGTAAAAATGTGTTTATTTGTTACCTTTTGCAAAGATAATTTATTACACTACTTTTGCACAGAGATGGTTGAGGGGGGGGGGGTGGGACAAGACATAATTTACTCATTAGATATCCTGAAATGATTTTCCCGCGGGACCTGGGGAAAACTCTTCTTTTCTTTCTCTTCGGGACGATTTCTTATCTTTTTCCTGATTGGAAAAAGTATTTTGAATAAAAAAAATCAAGCATATTTGATTGTTTTAATGACCAGTAAGGTAGTCTGGGTTAATGTAAAAAGCTGTAATTTGGCATTGGTAACATACTTACTAATCATGCCGACATGTTGGTAAAATAAAATAGCATTACAGCGGCGGGTGTAAGAAGTTGCATAGTTGAAGGTATCAATGCATTAATCAATTAAATTTTTTATAAAAAAAAAAATAAACGATAGCTAAGACATATGTTTGAAACAATCCGAATTTCTGCAGATGCTAAAACACTGGTTGCTTATCTATTTAAAGGGTAGGCAATAATCATAAGGAACAAAAGGAGGTTTGAGACACTTTACTTTACTTTTACCATCAGGTCAGGTGCAGCCAAATGCACTCAAATTTTTAATTAAAAAAAGAACTTTTTTAAGTTTGAATATAAATATTTTTGTATATACTTTATAAGACAGATATGAATTGTGGTGCCCGTGCAGTAAATCTTTTTATACTGTAATGTTGAATACCTTCAAAGTTAACTAGACTAGATTAACTACTTTGTAATGTAGGTAATAAATGTATTTAAAACATTTCTGCTAAAATTCAATTCCTTTGCAAGTTCTCGGTAACCATTTGCAGGTATTCCCATCCCAATAATAAAAGTTTATGGTTGAGCTGGATGGACAAAAAGACAAAAGGATTATAGACATGAATGATTGTAGGCGGAGCCTAGTGAAAGTTGTTGCAAGCCATTGCATGTAAAACTGACCCTAAAGTTGGTTAGGCGCATCTTTTGCTGTTAGTAACTACCTCCTATTTACCTTATATTCAGTACTAGCTGTTTCCCGCGGCTTTTCCCGCGTGGGGCGTGGACAACGTTTCTATGACTTTTCGAGGGTGCACAATGCATAGCCTATGTGTTAATCCAGGTCCTAATCTGTCTACCTACCAAATTTCAGCCAGATCTATTCAGTAGTTTTTGCGTGAAATAGTCACAAACATACATCCATACATTCTTACAAACTCGCGTTTATAATACTAGTAGGATTCTTTGCCTCTGTTTATGACTTAATCTTCCAGCTTGGAATGTGTGGGCCGTGGAAATTTTATTTCTAGTCATGTTGATTAACACTAAACTAACAGCTTACCTGTAAAATATATAAAAATAAATGTGATTTTAGTATTCTTTGCGTCCGTTTGTCAATTATTCTTTGTGCTTGGAATCTGAGACTCGACCAAGTCAAAATTGAATTCTAGTGATGTAGATTCCACGACGACCAGTTCTGCCTAACCGCTTCCAGCGGCTTCCCGCGATCTTCACCAGTTCGTCGGTCCACTGCGTAGGAGGCTTGCCTATGCATCATTTTCCGGTGCGCGGTCGCCACTCGACAACTTTACTGCCCCAACGGTCATCTGTTCTACGAGCTATATGCCCTGCCCACTGCCACTTCAGTTTAGTGATTCTGTGAGCTATGTCGTTTACTTTGGTTCTCCTGCTTATCTCCTCATTTCTGATTTGATCGCGTAGGGAAACTCCGAGCATAGCTTGCTCTAAATCCTTGGGGGGAGGCCTTTGTCCAGCAGTGGACCTTTCTCGGCTGATATGATGATGATAATGACTTTGATTATGACTAAACCTATTTGCTCTGTAACTGTATGGTTATAATTGATTTATATGATTCCAGCTTACACCACAAGAGATTTTGGCCATTGGTCAGAAATCCTACCCTGGACAAAGCGAGGAGAACATCTTTGGCAGTGCCATCAATAGTGCCAAGACTAATCTGTTGCCAGTGTCCAGTCTTGTGTCACCCAAGGTTTTGGATTTGAGTAAGATATTTTTTTGATGAATTACGATCTTATAAAGTACGGTGAAGGAAAACATTCTGAGGAAACTGAGGAAATTGCGAAGAAACTCGCAGGTTGTGTGTGAAGTCGACCAACCCGCACTGGGCCCGCGTGGTCGACTTAGGCCCTATCGTCCTAATTCAGGGTAGGCTCGAGCCCCTCGGTGAGGACGTACACGAGCTAATATTATGAAGATATTTTTTTGATGTAAATATGTTTATGTATGTCCCAGGATTTCATTCGATTTCATTCACATAGCATTGTCAAAATATGATTTAAATGTTTTCCAGCTTGTAGTTAAAATCTAAATCTGTTTTCGATTCCATAACAATACCACAGATTACTAAATAGTTACTTACAATACATAGGTAGTTCTTGCGTCTGTCAACTAGGTAAGATCGAAATACAGGTGTCCCGTCGTTCGCAAAGCTTAAGGGAGCGACAGAGGAGGTAAATGGAATTAGCTAACATTAATGTAAGTAGTACAAAAGTTATTGTTTTTCGAGATATTTGAGTTTCTTTTTTTCTTTTTTTTCTGGAAAATGCATATTTACTTGAAAGGATCATGATTTAGCAAAAAAAACTAAGTTGGCGTGAAAAACTTCTTCATTTTATCAGATTTCCAACAAAATAAAAAAGTTAAAAAAAAAGTACAACTTACAAGGAGAGGTAGGTACCGAACTGCCCATCAGGTCCGATTTGATTTATTTTGATATATGTTAGAGAGTAGTCTAAAACAACACACACATATTTTTTTAGCTGCCCTAATAAATTAGCTACTTATTGGGAGAAATTGACATACAATATACAATGTACTAAAAACCAGCCAAGTGCGAGTCAGAACCGCACACATAGGGTTCCGTACCATCATACTAGATGGCGCTAGTTTCTTTAGTTCCGTACCGCCTCCGTGGCGCAATGGTTCAGTCCATTAGCTTCACATCACGAGGTCACGGGTTCGATTCCCGGCTTAGTGGAAGTTTCTGAGCACGCCTGGCTAGCTACCAAGTCTTACCTCCGAACATCAATGTTAACAACATTAATGTGTTCTGGCTTGAAGATAAGATAGCCAGTTCCCCATTGTGTTGGGGAATCTTGGTAAGCCCGCTTCCATCTGCGGCATAAACGTCACTTACCATCAGATGAGATGATAATTTTATCAATTGTTTGATATGTTCGTGTTCCGCAGTAATCCTCGCCCAGTCCGGCAAGGATCCGAAAGAGCGCAGCACAGAGGAGCAGACAGTAGCGGGCACGGTGCGGCGTCTGGCGCTGGGACGCGCGGGGCGACCGCACGCACACCGCAGCCTGCGCCGCAAGACGCGCCTGCTGGCAGCCTCCTGCGCGCTCGGAGACGGCGATGCTGTGCTCACTGTAAGTCACTATACACGCGTGACAGCAGACGGTAGCGGGCACGGTGCGGCGTCTGGCGCTGGGACGCGCGGGGCGACCGCACGCACACCGCAGCCTGCGCCGCAAGACGCGCCTGCTGGCAGCCTCCTGCGCGCTCGGCGACGGTGATGCGGTGCTCACTGTGAGTCACTATACACGCTTGACAGCAGATGGTAGCGGGCACGGTGCGGCGTGTGGCGCTGGGACGCGCGGGGCGACCGCACGCACACCGCAGCCTGCGCCGCAAGACCCCTGCGCGCTCGGCAACGGCGATGCGGTGCTCACTGTTAGTCACTACACACGCGTGACAGCAGACGGTAGCGGGCACGGTGCAGAGTCTGGCGCTGGGACGCGCGGGGCGACCGCACGCACACCGCAGCCCGCGCCGCAAGACGCGCCTGCTGGCAGCCTCCTGCGCGCTCGGCGACGGCGATGCGGTGCTCACTGTGAGTCGCTATAAAGGCGTGACAGCAGACAGTAGCGGGCACGGTGCGGCGTATGGCGCTGGGACGCGCGGGGCGACCGCACGCACACCGCAGCCTGCGCCGCAAGACGCGCCTGCTGGCAGCCTCCTGCGCGCTCGGCGGCGGCGATGCAGTGCTCACTGTGAGTCACTATACACGCGTGTCAGCAGACAGTAGCGGGCACGGTGCGGCGTTTAGCGCTGGGGTACGTGAAACACATGCACGCAAAAACACATTTTTTGATGATATTGGTACTTTTTTTTTGCTACTAAGTAAGCGTAGTTGTATCCAACGTGTTGAACTGCAGGCCTATCTCCAAACTCTGTATCTTTGCAAAGGTTTTTGAAAAAAATATTTACCGTCAAGTTTACGCATCTCTGTATACTTTTTTTATTCCCGAGCAACACGGTTTCTTAAAATATTTTTATCTATTGATCTACTGAGTCAAATCTTCTACTTTTCAGTGATTATATCTCCTCCAGCATGGACAATGGAGCACAAGTAGATACAATTTACACAGATTGTAGTAAAGCTTTCGATCGAATTGATCATATCATACTTCTTGAAAATTTACACTGTGCAGGAGTTTATGGTAGTCTTTTTAGATGGTTTTCATCTTATATTACTAACAGGTCACAAGCTGTTGCAATTAATGGGTTCTTATCTTCCTGGATGTCATTTTCTTCAGGTATCCCACAAGGATCCTCGTTAGGCCCGTTATTATTTGTTATTTTCATTAACGATGTCAACTTATGTTTCACTCACTCAAATTCCTTATTATATGCAGATGACACAAAAATATATAAGAATGTCAAAAATAGTAATGATTGTTTGTTGCTCCAAGAAGATTTAGATAATTTTCAAGAATATTGTATATTACAAATAAATTAGACAAATGTTTCGCAATTAGTTTTACGCGCAAACGTACCCCTGTATTGTTCAAATATATGTTCGGCAACAAACATCTACATAGTGTACAAACCATAAGGGACTTGGGCCTGTACCAAGACTCTAAACTTCTCTTCTCTATGACCATCATGTAGAGAAAATTATCAAAAAAGCGTCAAAATCGTTAGGTTTTATTATGAGAACTACTGCTAAGTTCAACAAACTTAAATCCATTAAAGTACTCTACTGTTCTTATGTGCGCAGTATCATCGAGTATGCCTCAGTAGTGTGGAACCCTCGATACAATATTTACATCACGTATCGAATCTATCCAAAAAAAGTTTTTAAAATATCTGCAGTTTAAATGTAAGCGATTTGACCATTCCTAGGAGGACAGATGCAATAGGTATCATTTTCTATCTCTTGAGTCAAGGAGAAAAATCGCTGGTATAGCCTACTTATCTAAAATAGTGAACGGCACAATAGATAATCCCCCATTACTCGGCAAAGTACATCTTCAAGTACCCAACTTTCGTTTGAGAAACAAGCAAGTGTTAGCATCACCAATTTGCAGAACTAATTATCGCCAAAATTCGTTTTTTGTCAGAGCCATGAACTCCATAAACAAACTAGCAGCACAAAACCATGAAATTGATATTTTCAATATGAGTACAACCATATTAAAGCGTAAACTCACGGCGACGTTACAGGGCCTTCCAGCCCCGGTCCACTAGTACAGTCAATTGTTAAAGTTTATATATTTTTTTTATTTTTTTCAAGTTAAATTTTAATCTTAGTTTGGCTTATCATTTCATGAAATCTGTGTTTAACATATACATAAATTTCCTTAAAACCTTAATTTAACGTTTATTTATCATTATTGTATAATAGCAGTAAGTTTTCAAAATATAATAAAATAAAATAAAAAATAAATTAATCATAGGGGGTTGTGCCGTAATCGCCACGCAGAACCGGTCGTCGTGGAAATCCTTGGGGAGGTCTTTATCCAGCATTGGACGTCCTTATGATGATGATGAAGTAAGCGTATTCTTCATTGTTATATATACCTTACTAAGCCATACTGGCCAAGTATGCACAGTGTGGCTGATATTTTTTTTATTTTATTTAACTTCTGCAGAACTGTAATTTTAAGGGTCCCCAGAAGGCTCGAGCTGCCATACAAACATTGTTACATACCGGATTGAATTGAATCCAAACTTTGCGAGTATATTGAGTAGACACATATCAATGTTTGTAATTAGTTTTCATCGTAGCAAATTTAAACATAATGCTTATTAACTAACCGAATGCTTTAATTGGTTTTATGGTGAAAGTTTGAAACTTCTATTATTTTTTCCGTTTTATATTAGTATATCGAATACTAATTACAAACATCGATATATGTATCTGTATACTTAATATATTCGCAAATTTGGATTCCATCCGGCATGTAGTTTGTGTATTAAAGCGAAACTATGTTTGTATGGAAACTCGAGCGTCCTGGGGGACCCTTAAGGCACACCCCGGACACTGCATACAACTACGAAGTAACTATTTAGTAATCTGTGATACAACAGTCGTGAAATGACATTTCTAAAAACAAATGATTGAGCAAACAAAATCACAGCAAAATCCTATATGTTCGATAACCAAACTATAACCAATCTGTATCAATCTGGGTGATGAGGGCTGAGGTCGGAATCTAGGGAGCGGAGGGAATATCCATACTGTATGTTAGTACTAATATATATACTTTGCTTAAGGTTAAACATTTAAAATCACATACACTGATGTATACGCATAACAGGTTACGAATTGGTTTATATACTCTCACCTTTATTTAGACAATTTTTATAGTTAAAAGTAATCCAGAAATAAAAAAAAAACAGAAATAAAAAAATAAAAAGACCATGAAAAAGCCGACCAAAAATATAATTAATTTAAATTTCTTTTGTCGCCTGCTATGGTGTGGGGTGTCGTTAGATATCTGTATTTTTTTGTATTGAACTTGGTCCTCTTTCACATTTATGTTTGTTGGATTCTTTATCCACTTTGTTGCGGTGCCTGAAATAAAGTCTTTCATTACGGTCCCTTGTTTCCAGGTGGTACTTTTCCTAATTCAGACCCTAAACAGGAAGCTGGTTCACGAGCTGCTTTCTTCGCAGCCGCTGGCTCTGGCGAGCTACGTCAGCTTCCTTCAGGCCGAGGGCAGGGTTACCGAGCTCGGGGACTTGTTGACGTGAGTTTGAGGCAGTCTTACTGTTTGCAAATAGAAGTAGCTACATTAGAATAGGTCTAGCATCCAGGCCGAGGGCCAGGTCCATCGATACCGAGCTCGCGCACTTGTTGTGAGTTTGAGGCAGTCTTACTGTTTGCAAATAGATGTGGCTACATTAGAATAGGTCTAGCACTTAACTTCTATTGTGAGTAGAGTAGTGTGCGTTAGCGCATACATTCCCCTATGTTCCATTTTCACAATCGGATCGGCCGAAATATTCCGACTCTTTTTTTTTTTTAATACACAATTGATAAGCCCTTGGCATCATCTCACCTGATGGTACGTGACGATGTTGCCGAAGATGGAAGCGGGCTTACCAAGATTCCCCAACGCAATGGGGATCTGGCTATCTTATCTTCAAGCCGAAACACATTAATGCTGTTAACACTGATGTTTGGCGGCAAGATTTAGATGGTAGCTAGCCAAACGGGTTATGAAAATGCCCTACCATCAACCAAACGGAGCCTTACAAAGTTGACCCCGCCGGGAATCGAACCGCCGACTTCCTGGTGTGAAGCGAATAGACTAACCATTACGCCACGGAGGCGGCTTTTTCTAGGTCGTGTGCGTTTCAACATTGCAATCTGATAAGTTTAATTTTTTTTCCGATCAAAATCGGTCACCGATTGTAGGACGTGTGCAGAGAGCCTAATATTTCTTTGTAGTTCTTTATTTTTTTCTGTTTATACCTATAGAGCGTCGGTGGCGTAACGGTTATGGCCGCTACCTCCTGTACTGGAGGTCGTGGTTCGAATCCAGCCACGTACCAATGTGTTTTAGAATTTGAATTTCATATGTACATTTGTCCGACGCTCTTACGGTGAAGGAAAACATCGTGAGGATACCTGCACACCCGTGGTCGACTAAGGCTCGATCACTCTAAGTCGTATAAGAGCTGATATGATGACGACGATGACCTATTATGTTCCTTTTTATTTTCAGAATGCTTGGACGTAGTTCAGAAGCAGCTGTAAGTATAACAATAGTAATATATAGTATAACAATAATAAATACCTAGCTTTCAGGTAAATAGTTATTTTATCATAGTAAATTATATCATCCTTAGGCTTCTTTCGTTAACAATCCTTAAACATCCCCACTCCTAGGGCATATGTCGTCTCTTCCCTACTAGCTGGAACTCCAATGCTTTATACCGTTTAAAATTGGATTAAGCGCTGAAACTTGTCATAGTCGTTCCTTAGGTGTTCTTGAGTGAATTAGGCCCGGGAGCCACCGAGAGACACCCCGCCCACCACCACCAATTCACTCAAGAACACCTAAGGAACAACTATGCCAAGTTTCAGCGCTTAATCCAATTTTAAACGGTTCCCATACAAACTATTGCATTGAATTCTGAGCTATACCTCCGGAAGGTTAGACCATACTCCACACACGTTGCAAGTCTGAGTTCGTGGAGGTTTTAACACCACTGTCAGAAGTTTTTCATCTGACGACGGCTTAACGACTGCCATCTAATTAAAGCATTCGGCACCACCGGCTTGACGTACCTTGCGAAGCACGGGAACGATCGAGAAAAATGCCACTAACAATCAAACCCATCTAGGTAATGGTTATACGGCGTGATCAACCGAACCACGCAGGTCACACTGAGCTATGACTGCTTCTATTTTTACACTTAGATCATATCAGCTCATATACGTCCCCACCGAGGGGCTCGAGCCTATCCTGATTTAGGGCGATCGGGCCTAAGTCGACCACGCGGGCCCAGTGTGGGTTGGTCGAATTCACACACAACCTGCGAGATTCTCCGCAGGCGTGTGCAGCTTTCCGCACGATGTTTTCCTTCACCGTAAGAGCGTCGGATAAACGTACATATGAAATCTAAATTCGAAATCACATTGGTACGTGGCGGCGGCCCTAGCCGTTACATTGGCTAGTGGAATTACGCGTAATTAAAAATCAAAAACACGACTGCATAAAAAACATTACCTCTCTTTTTGGGAAGTCGGGTAAAATGTATCCTATGTCTAACGATACCTCGCACTCTAGAATCCATCAAGCCGTTTATAAGATATCGTGGAATAAAGAAACATACATACATACATAAGTACAAACATGAAACCTGAAAACAATAACTCATTTTTTTGTGGACAGATATCTTTTTAGAAGGGCTTCTACTCAGGAGACTGAAAATATTTATTTTTAATTTTAAAACGCTTAATCCAACGCTCTTACGGTGAAGGAAAACATCGTGAGGAAACCTGCACATGCCTGCAGAGAAACTCGCAGGTAGTGTGTGAAGTCGACCAACCCGCACTGGGCCCGCGTGGTCGACTAAGGCCCGATCGCCCTCATTCAGGGTAGACTCGATATCATCAATTCCACTTGTTTAGTTTACACCCTGTTTACGTGCCTCTATTCCAGATGTACCAATTACAACACCATGTGAAGTCGCAGGGTGATAATATAGACGGTCTGCTGAAGAAACTGACCCACCTCATGGCCAACCACTTCAACCAGCCTGGCGTGGATCCCCACCTTTGCAGGATGCTCGCCGACTATGTCAAACTGCTTGGTAAGAAAATTAAATAAGGTAACCCACCCCAATCTTGCCACCTTTTCCTTATGTTGACTCTTCCGTATGGCACCTCTAAAACCGTCATCATCATCACATCATCCGAAGGACGTCCACTGCTGGACATAGCCCCCCCCCTAAGGATTTCCACGACGACCGGTCCTGCGCTGCCCGCATCCAGCGGCATCCCCTGACCTTCATCAGATCATCGGTCCACCGAGTGGGAGGCCTGCCTACGTTCGTTTTCCGGTGCGTGGTCGCCACTCGAGAACTTTACTGCCGCAACGGCCATCTGTTCTACGAGCAATGTGCCCCTCCCACTGCTACTTAAGTTTAGCGATTCTGAGAGCTGTGTCGGTTACTTTGGTTCTCCTACGGATCTCCTCGTTTCTGATTCGATCACAATTCGATCTAAAACCGTAACTATATTATTTTAATTTTAAAAATTTTTACTAACAACGAAATAATTTACGAGTATCTAGGTACTACAGGCATCCACGAAAAAAAATATTTTTTAATTTACTTTTTTAAGAGGATTTATGACGTAAGAGATAATACTATGATTGCGGTGGATAATATAATTTGATTATAGATTATATAATTCTGACGAAAAATCCGTTCAAAAATACGTTACTGCCTTACTAAGGCAAGCATTCCGTTGTCCTTTTTAGGGTTCCGTACACCTAACAGGTTAACAACGGGACCCTATTACTAAGCCTCCGCTGTCTGTCCGTCTGTCCGTCTGTAAGCGGATTGTATTTCATGAACCGTAATAGGTAGACAGTTGAAATTTTCACAGAATGTGTATTTCTGTTGCCGCTATAACCAGTTCGAGAAGAATATTGGTTTCAAATTAAAGCTTGTATCTAGAAGTTTCAAGATTTTTTTCCTTTTTTTTTGCCCTCCGGTACAGAATGGCAGAAGTACACGGGCAAGCCGGCGTTGTACAACAAGCCGGCCCTAACGTGCCTCGCGCACTGTTGCACGCACCACTGGCACGAAGGGGCCGGCAACATGATGTCCCCTTTGACTGTCTGTCAGAGACAACAGGTTGGTTGATATTAGTTTAGAAAATTAAATAAGAATAAAATTTAAAATATATGTGACTAGCTTTTTCCCGCGGCTTCACCGCGTGGACATTGTTTTAATGACTGTCTTTAAAGGTGATTAGTAAATTATGTCGTTTTCCGCCTACTCAACCATATCTGTGCAAAAAATCACATTAATCGAGTATTTTTTCAGTTGACTCAGGAACTGCATCAGATTATGCTATTTTCCCGGGATAAAAAGTAGCCTATGTCCTTCCCCGTGACACAGGCTACCTGCATGCCAAATTTCATAAAGATTGGTCAAGGCGTTGAAGCGTGAAAAGGTAACAAACAAACACATTTTCACATTTATAATATTAGTAAGGATTCCACACCCAGTGAGCCTGTCCGCGCTGTAGGCATGAAAATGTACCTATCTACGAACAATAAGACATACATAACATAGAAACACATTTTCCGAAAGATTTTGATCCTCATGCCCTTTTTTCCAAAGGGTGACATTGTCGTATGCTTTCCTATATTTGTCACGGGATTTTGTGGGTAACATACTTTGTATCACATTTTTAGTCCGATACAAATATTTGGAGCTAATATTATATTTTCATTATCACTACTTGAGGAAGGCACACAAATTTTTCATAAAAGTACCAACATAAATCCGAAGTAAACAGTTACGAAGGCGGGATGCATTTCGCGCGTTTTTAGGGTTCCGTACCCAAAGGTCTGTCTGTCTGTCTGTCGGTCCGTCCGTCCGTCCGTCCGTCTGTCACCAGGCTGTATTTCATGAACCGTGATAGCTAGACAGTGAAATTTTCACAGATGATCTATTTCTGTTGCCGCTATAACAACAAAACAAAAAATTTGAAAAAGTGATAAATTAAAGGAAGGGTCTCTATAAAAAAAATTTAAACATGAAGAAACTAGCGCCATTTAGTATAATAGTATGTAACCCTTTGTACTAGCGCCATCTAGTATGATGGTACGGAACCCTTTGTGTGTGGTTCTAACTCGCACTTGGCCGGCTTTTTACTTTTTTACAAACTTTTTTTATTTGGTCCGAGCGTGACCAAGTTAGGCGGGCAAGTATCGTTAAGACAGTCGCACGAACCGAGACTCGAGTGGGACACAGCTATAGGTTTGATAAGAATGTTTATGTACATCCCTGTCTTAAGCATACCCTGTGTCCCTCTCGGTCGTAACGGGAATGGCCACTTCATCATCATCATATCAGCCGAAGAACGTCCATTGCTGAACATAGGCCTCCCCCAAGGATTTCCATGACGATGCAGGCAGCGCAGAATGGCCACTTTATCAGACAATATTCGTGATCGATCTCTTTGTGATTGGAACATTTACTAACAATATCCACATTCCAAATTTAAATCTATTTTCCTCCCTAGGGAGCAAATATGTCCCTGTTTACGAGGAACCAAATAGCTCTTTTTGAATAGATGTGATAAAAATACATTTCTTCCACCTGCTTGGAATTTTTATTATTTGAAAAATAAACCGGTCATGTGCGAGTCGGGCTGGCGCACCGAGGAGGGTTCCGTACCACCACATCTCTGGACAAGGTACCTTAAGACAGCAAGGAGTACAACAATATTATGATACTTATTACTTTCAATTAAGACATCAACTAGCTATGTGTCCTGCTAACTGCCACTTTAGTTTAGCGATTCTGTGAGCTATGTCGTTTACTTTGGTTCTCCAGCGGATCTCCTCGTTTCTGATTCGATCACGCAGAGAAACTCCGAGCATAGCACGCTCCATTGCCCTTTGGGTGACCTTGAGCCTTCTTGTGAGGCCCATAATAAGCGACCATGTCTCAGTTCCGTAAGTCATCACTGGCAATACACACTGGTCAAAAACCTTACTCTTGAGAAACTGTGGTATTTGTGCGAAGTTTCCCGAACGCTGCCCAGCCGAGTTGGATACGTCGATTGATCTCGCGGTGGACCGACGACCTGGTGAAGATCGTGCTAAGCCAATGGATGCGGGCAGCGCAGGACCGGTCGTCGCGTCGTGGAAATCCTTGGGGGGGAAGGCCTTTGTCTAGCAGTGGACGTTTTTCGGCTGATATCAACGAGTGAGACAGTTTTTTTTTTCGTTCAGTTCGGGAACTTACTACTCAAACTCTTTAAATAATTTGTTGTGTTATGTTAGGTTTTGTACGGATTCACACCGAGTTTGACGCTTGCATGTATTAATTCTTGTTTCTCTAAAAACATGTTTCTTGTATGGAGATGAGAATCCCGCCATTTTATTTACTTTTAAAATATATATATTATTCGTTAGTATATCCCCCATAATAACTCATATTCTGTGAAAATTTCAGCCGGCTACCTATTAGGCTTAGTAATAGGGTCCCGGTTTCTGGTACGGAATCTTAAAACACGTTTTTTTGTATGGGGACCGCGTTTATTGTTTTATTATATTGTATTATTTTTATTATTAGAAAATGCGCCATTTTACTATTTTTATTATCTCGCCCCTCGGCCCCCGCACGATTGCCCTGTCTAGACTTGTCCGTTGTGTCATTATTACTAAACAATGTACGTATGTCATACTTATAACTGTATGGGTTGTGCCATTGGTATGCAATGCATGTATGTCATACATATTTATAATAACTGTATGGGTTGTGCCATTAGTATACAATGTGTGTATGTCATAAATACTTATAACTGTATGGGTTATGCCATTACTATACAATGTATGTATGTCATACATACTTATAACTGTAAAGGTTGTGTCATTATTACTAAACAATGTATGTATGTCATACATACTTATAACTGTATGGGTTGTGCCTTGGTATGCAATGCATGTATATCATAAATACTTATAATTGTATGGGTTGTGTCATTATTACTATACAATGTATGTATGTTATACATACTTATAACTGTATGGGTTGTGCCATTACTATACAATGTATGTATGTCATACATACTTATAACTGTATGGGTTGTGTCATTACTATACAATGTATGTATGTCATACATATAACTGTATGAGTTATGCCATTGCTGTACATTGTATGTCATACTTATAATGATGATGATTTCTAAATATTTGTCATCATTTGAAAAAAAATATTTATTTTTCAGGTCAGCCCTATTCAGTACGACTGGGTGGTTCTGGATGTTCACGCAAAAGCGAAAAAATGGGACTCTGTTGAATCTCTCTTCACTAAAAAGGTACTTTCACAAGATCGTGATAGTTATGGTATTGTTCATTGTCCATTGACAAAAAGTCATCATCATCATCATATCAGCCGAAAGACGTCCAGTGCTGAACAAAGGCCTCCCCCAAGGACTTCCACAACGACCGGTCCTGCACTGCCCGCATCCGGCGGCTTCCCGCGATCCTCACTAGATCGTCGGTCCACCGCTTGGGAGGCCCGCTTACTCCACGTCCTCTGGTGCGCGGTCGCCACTCGAGAACTTTATTTCCCCAACGAAAAACGTAAACGTGAACAAAAAGTAATTTAAATGAAAATTGGATAGTTGGTCGCATCAACAAGTTGAAAGTTTAAAAACTCAAAACCGCCTACAGAAAAACGTTCTTATCTGTAGATTTCGTGCACAACCCATAACTTCCCCACTGCTGGGGCACGGGTCTCTTCCTAACCTCGGGAATACTCCACACGTGGAGGCTAAGTCCGGGTTGGTGGAGGTTGTAGGGCTGGGGCTTCATTTGATTCAAATATATATATGTCACATATTGCTCGTTGGGGCAGTAACGTTCTCGAGTGGCGACCACGCACCGGAAAACGTAGTGTAGACTCGGTGGACCGATGACCTGGTGATGGTCGCAGGAAGCCACTGGATGCGGGCAGCGCAGAACCGGTCGTCGTGGAGGAGGCCTATGTCCAGCTGTGGACGTCCTTCGGCTGATATGATGATCATGATGATGATGATATATGCCATTAGATGATGCCTGCGACTCCGCTCGCGTGGAAATCGAAGGTGTACGGTCCGGGGCTTAAAACGTAGCCTTTATGTTAATCCAGGTCCTAATCTGTCTACCTACCAAATTTCACCCAAATCCGTCCATCCATTTAGGCGTGAAGAGGTTACAAACATACACACACAAACTTTCGCATTTATAATATTAGTGAAATTCAGGGTAGGCTCGAGCCCCTTGGTGGGGACTATATGAGCTGATGTGTGATTAAGCAAATTATCAAATAAGAGTAGAAAAATCAACATTAAAAAACACGCTTGGCTGGTATCAAAGAAAGGAGATGTAACATCAGAATTGATAAAAATTACTAATTAACTAATAGGCGTAGTAGGCCTTATTATGTTCTAATTATTTAAAGAGTAAACAATTTTTGAGAAAAAAAAAAAATCCCTGGATTTGTATGGGAAGTAGTTTATTTCTATTTTGCCTGTTATTGAACTTCTAAATGTAGTGGCCAAGTTTTATTGAAATCGTTGGGGCCAAGTTTTATTCACGTAGTCAGCATTTTGTCGTTTATCTGGTACAGGACTGGCTGGGTCGCTCCACGATCTCCTCGCACGTTCCAGCAGAGGCGTTTTTGGCGCAGCTGGTAGCGCTGGGCGCGGGCGCGCGCCTTCTCGCCTCCTGCCTGAACAAGCTGTCGCCAACTGAGGACCGCTTGCGGCTCGCGCACATGTATAAGGTCAGTTGATCCACATGAGGTCAGTTTTTTAAAATTTACAATTGGTAAGCCCTTGGCATCATCTCACCTGAAGTAAGTGACGATGATGCCGAAGATGGAAGCGGGCTTAGCAAGATTCCTCAACGCAATGGAGAACTGGCTATCTTAGCTTCAAGCCGGATCACACCAATGTTGTACATAACACACAGCATTGTCTGACTGCTACCATATGGGGCTAGTGTTGGCGTGGCCACACGCCTGCTCGCCTCCTTTCCGCACAAGCTGGTCCCAATTGAGGCACTGTGGCCCCACACTGCACTCTGCGATTGCCAACCAGCCTGCCAAGCGTGGCGATTACGGCAAAACCCCCCCAACTGGGGGAGACCTATGTCCAGCAGTGGACGTCTGATCTGATGATTAACATCATTATATCAGCCGAAAAAGTCCACTGCTGGACAAAGGCCTCCCCCAAGGATTTCCACGACGACCGGTCCTTCGCTGCCCGCATCCATCGGCTTCCCGCGATCTTCACCAGGTCTGAGGTCTGAAGTCTGTCAGGTTTCAGATCTTCATCAGAAACGAGGTGATCCGCAGGAGAACCAAAGTAACCGACATAGCTCACAGAATTGCTAAACTGTACTGGCCATGAGGCAGGGCACATAGCTCGTAGAACAGATGGCCGTTGGGGCAGCAAAGTTTTTGAGTGGCGACCGCGCACCGGAAAACATAGCGTAGGCAGGCCTCCCACGCGGTGGACCGATGATTAACATCATGATGATAGAAATAATGACTCGGTTCCCTCTTTCAAGGTACACTCAGTGGTCATAGAAACTCTAGCAAAGCAGAAGGACCGGGTTGCCCTTACCAACTATAAGATGACCCTCAGTCCACAGTCTGAGGAATATATACTAGCGGAGAACTGCCTCAGGGATTCGGTAAGTCTATTTATTAGCATAAATATAATGGTAGATGGTAATGGCTTACCATCATCATATCGGTTCATATGCGTCCTCAGCGATGGGCTCGAGCTAACCCTGAACTAGGGCGATCCTGCTTTTTAGCCGACAACGCGGGCCCAGTGTGGGTTTGTCGACTTCACACACTACTTTGCGTTTCTTCGCAGGCGTGTGCAGGTTTCCTCACAATGTTTTCCGTCACCGTAAAAGCTTCGGATAAACGTTCATATGAAATCTAAATTCTAAAACACATTGGTACGTGGCAGGATTCGAACCACGATCTCCCGGACAGGAGGCGGCGGCCCTAGCCGTTACGCCACCGACGCTCAACATAACAACATAGGTTACCGAGAAAGAATCCCTACTCTGCCGAAGACCTAGAATCGAGTGGCGTTCACTGGGGAAGGTCTTCCTGCGTCCAGCTGTGGAGGTCTACGGGCTTATTATGATAATTAATTAATTAATAAATAATAAGACGTCTTAAAAACAAATGTAATTCATTCTTCATGTAAATAAGTTAAGTTAGATGTTTATTTTCTGAAGAAAAATAAATAAAGCCCATGTGTTATGCACTACCACATTATATATCACTTAATTTATCTTTGTTTCAGTCGATAAAATGGAAGAATTAAGAATAATTTTTACACCGAAGACTTGAGTAAAAAATACACAGGTAGAATTCATAATATTAATAATCCATCATCATTCATCATCATCATATCAGCCGAAAATCGTCCAATTCTGGACATAGGCCTCCCCCAAGGATTTCTACGACGACCGGTCCTGCGCTGCCTGTATCCATCGGCTTCCCGCGATCTTAACCAGGTCGTCGGTCTACCGCGTGGGAGGCCTGCCTACGCTATTAATAATTATAACCTCTTTAACCGCCTTGGACTTCGTCTATGTGTAATTTGGAAAGTGTTTCCTGTGAGAACCCACTTTTTCGGGATAAAACGAATTTACAAAAATAATTATTTATTTTAACTATAAGGACATTGTATTATTATGTTGAGATTATGTTAATCTATCTAGTTATTATTAATCTCGTACACATATTTATAAATTAAAACTAAAATTATTGAATAATCAATGATTTGGGGAGGAGGCTTAATGATATAAGCGGTGACTCCCGCTCCGGTTCGTTCCTGGTGCAAAGGTTGGCCATTGCCATTCAGCGGGGTAATGCAGCTGGTGTAATGGGCACCTTTGCGCCGCGTTCGGTAAGGGGCGGGTTATTTATTGACTGATATGTTAGTTATTTATAGATTATTAAGATTGATTTTTATTTGACTTTTGACAATATGTTATATATAAAATTATAATATAAACTTAAAACTAAAATATAAAAATCTAAATGTGCATTGGTGTTTTTTTCTTTCAAACAAACGGCCAAATGCGAGCCTGACTTGCGCACCGAAGGTTCCGTATACAATTTAATTGTGTTGTATATTTACCAAAAAGTGTGTTTCGGGAACCATAGCGCTAGTGGGACTCACTCTTGGCCGGTTTTGGCCTGACCTTCCCGATAGTGGTAAGAAACCAGTGCCCCAGTAGTGGGGACATTATAGTACCACAGATAAGAAAAAAATTTTGCCGCTCCGATAGATTGCTGAAGGAGGCGTGGCACGCGCGTCAACGTCCTGCACAACGAGGCATGTTGCTGTCATTCGTAAATGATTGTACTGCTCAGAAATTGCACAATTTCATGGCAGGCTGACCTCCACGTGTTTTGGTTACAAAATTGCCGAGATGTGCAATAATAAGCTGCAAAAATGCAACTGGCAAAGTAAATTTAATAAATGGAGGATTTTCTTACCATGTGTAAGTGAAAAACTTGAATGAAAAACAATAGTTATATAAAAATATGAATTTTTATTTTAGGTTTCTTGTTATTTAGTGCGAGGGTGTTGTCGAAATTTTTAACGATATTTTTTATTTTAACATTCAGTTTTCCATAAAATCCCGAATTGAATGTAAAGTAGATCAGAACTACAGAACGTTAGAATTTGTGTCTCACAAAATCAAGCACTTTTACCCTAAAGCATTTCAACGATAATGACTTTGTGAAATGCACAAGAAATGCATAAAATGTTCTGCACTGCCTCATGTAGACGTTTGCATACTGTTTTCAGTACGTTTCTGTCTTTTTAATATTTTCTTTACTTTTTACCTATTTACAACCCTTAGTACTGGGAAACATAGTTTGGGGCTAGATGACCGTGTGTGATTTGTCCATGAATATTTTTTCTGTATGTAGGTTACAGAAAAAACAGAAAACAAACAAACAGAAAACAGTAAACAGAAAATTTTAAATCAACAGAAAAAGGTTGCTAAGCAACGCATATATTAAAAGTTATAAACAGCAAAAAATATTTACAGTAGCGCAAGTAAAAAGACCGCGGACTACGGTAAATACAAAATATTACGGTAGCAATTTTTTTTTTGTAAGCACAATGTATTTATGTATAATGTATTACCTACATTGTATATAGTAACCAAACCAACCAAGTAAATCGAGTAATTTTGATACGGAAAATAAAATATGTTATAATAAAAATAAAAGTTAAAAAAACTAAACCGACTTCAAAATGAAATTCATTCAAAAGTATGAAATAAATTATTACACTTGATACACGACATTAAACAACAGTAACGAAACCAAAGGTGGGAAGGAATTAAATAGGGGCCTAAATTTATTTTTTAGGTCGGTTCCAGCACACAGCTACTCACATTTTACTTATGGCATTGCTGACACCGAACTCAAAAACAAATTTTAGGTCCCTTAATTCGTACCCACCTTTGATTTCGTTACTGTTGGTTAATGTCGTATGTCAAGTGTAATAATATTATTTCATACTTTTGAGTGAATTTCATTTTGAAGTCGATTTTTAGTTTTTTTAACTTTTATTTTTATTTTCTTTACTTTTAGTGACATTGCTATCTAACTAACAACGTTGAACCCAATGGGCAACAGGAACCATTAAATGCATGTGTTTCATTAACAGATAAATATTCCTGTGCATAAAAGTTAAGGAGTTAAATCTTCCATCAACAGCTCATCTGAATAACCTGAAAGAATACAACTATTGGTCTATTCGTACCTTCGTATCTACGTAAAATATTTGAAGAATTATCCTCCAACTCCTAACCGTTAAGGAGCTGTAGCTTCCTTCATCAGCTCATCAACATGAGATGATGACTTGACTACCAGACGCAAATACTTTAATAATTTAAGAAAATACATGAAACACGTAAAACGTGCCTATAAAATTTGAGGGTTGCCCTCGATTTCCCTAGGATTCCATCATCAGATCATGACTTGGTAACAATGGAACCCCCTCGGGAGTATACTCTTTCGAATAAAAAAGGAATTTTGAAAATCGGTTCTCAATCGGCGGAGATATCGCGTAACAAACATACAAAAAAAACATTGAGAACCTCCTCCTTTTTGAAGTCGATTGAAAATGAAAGTTATGAGAATGAAATTTTAATAAACACCTAATCGATATCTGAAGGTCCTTGAGGTCTCTTACCACGAATTCGTTGTACCTTGCAAAGCAATAGACGCAGTAACTACCATACCTTGCATACGTAATGTAATCTATCGATATTGAAAAATGCACAACTTTACTACACTATGGGAGTGATACCATTTTTGGGAAAAAAATTGCACGGAAAGTTTCAATTGAATAATTTTAGTTGTAGTCTGACGATCTGAAATTTAATTCGAAATAAATGCTTTTTAATGAATTGCACAACATTACATATTATTTTTTTAGTTCTAAATAATGACATTAATATTTAAATTTTTAATGCTCAACAATTAAACTGGGCAGTTTTACTATTCTGGTATCACTTACCATTGTCATTCTGTCAATTTTAATAAACTCAATCTTATGTTATACAGTTTTAAGTATATTTTTAATTATTGATTTTATAGGTTTGTTTTTTGTTTTTGGGGGAGGTTACTTTAATAAAAAAGTACCCAATAGCAGCAACCTGTTTGAAGTGTGCTGTATGTGTAATGGCTCACTCGGTGCTAGTAATAAAAAATGGGAATTATATTTTTCGTCCTCAATTAAATAGATTCATCTGTATTCAATATTTTCGTTCTCAAATTGATAGATCTGTCATCGAATTGATAGATCTGTCATCAAATTGATAGAACTGTCATTAAAAATACGTGTGGCACTCGGGGACTGCCGCGGTAAAGCTATTATTGCATGGTAACAAATCGAAAACTAGGGGGTAATCGGTCAACGTCTTTTCAAGGTCAAGGTCAGGGCCAATTCGATGCCAAAGATCCATAATAATATTGAGTTTAGTATGGTAACTCTAAATTGTATATGGTATACCTTAAATATTTATTGTTAATGGCAACACTCTTTTTTTGACACGGCCCCTTTTCCTGTGCAAATTTAACATGGCCGGACGCAATTATTTTAATATTAATGTTTTAGATAATTCAGACTATTTGTGAAAACTTGTAGGAGTTTATTTTGATAAATAAATCGCCGTTACAAGTTGCAATTGTTGTTTGCTGTGCATTCTGCTCACTCCACACACTCCACTGCTGCACCACGTACGAAGAGGTTATGTGGCCCACGTACTGTCTACGTGTCGATTGTTTTTTAGTGAGCGAGTTTCTGAGCCAGCTACTTTTTGCTCTGTTTTATTCGAATAAATTATTGATTTGCGTCCGGCCCAACGCCACAGCACATATTGAAAATGCCTGATAACGAAACCCAAGGAATTGTGAGTGCTAATGGAAAATCAAGCCACATGGTGGCCACTCCGGGCATCGACAAGCTGGACGGCCCATCCAACTATCACACCTGGAAGTTTTCGGTACAGAATATACTGATCTTGGAAGGATTGTGGGATGTAGTACAAAATTGCGACCAAGACCCAGCCAATGGACAGCGTGCTCTGGCACGAATTTGTTTGTCACTAAAACCGTGTCTATACCAATACGTGAGAAATGCCAAGACGGCAGCGGAAGCCTGGAAAAATCTCTCTGATGTCTTCGAAGATAAAGGCTTATATCGACGAGTTCTCCTTTTACGAAAACTTCATCAAATTCAACTTTCAAATCATGACTGCATGAGCAGTTATATCGAGGAGGTGACTACACTTGTTCACCAGCTTTGTGACATAGGAAAAGTCATAGAGGATGCTGAAGTCGCCGAAATTTTACTCAGTGGCTTGCCATCAGATTATGATACTTTCGTCTCGAGCATGTCCACGATGACTGCAGTTAGTCAACTGTCGAGTGAACTTGTAAAATCTAGATTGCTACAAGAATATTCTAGAAAGTCTTCGTGTGAGAGCGGATCAGCTTATATCTCAAGGAAAACTGCACGTCTGGTATGCGAACACTGTGGAAAGAAGGGACATGCAAAGTCACGTTGTTTCAAATTGAAACGTGAAAAGAAGACTTTGAAGACACCAAGTGTGGACAATACACATTTGGTATCAGCATTTCTTACTGTTCCTGATAACAAAAACTTTTATTTAGACAGTGGCGCTAGTAATCACATGGTAAATAATAAGGACCTTTTTAAGCACATTCAACCGTGTAAAACAACTGTAAAAGTGGCAAATAATGAAACTTTGGTGAGCCAAGGTGTTGGATCCATAAAATTGTCTGTTGATAACCAAGTGAGTCCATTGATTTTGTCCAATGTCTTATATGTACCTCAGTTATCTAGTAATTTAATTTCAATTTCGAAATTAGTCCAAAAAGGCTATTCTATTGTGTTTAATGAGAAGGGCTGTTCTATTTATGACAAAGGTCATACATCTGGTAACCCCATTGCATGTGTTGCATGTATGAATGGTTTGTACAAATTGTGTGTTTGTGTAAATGTGGAGACTGATAAACCCTCGCCAAAGGAGCACTCTTTGTTCCTGGGAGATAGCCAGGAATCACCGAGCGCCACAGTAGCAGCAGGCTTACCAGCTGAGTTATGGCACAGACGTCTGGGGCATCTAAGTGTCAGAGGTATGAAACAACTTCGGGAATCTGCATGCGGTATCATGTTTCAGGATGAAGAAAAACTGAAGAACTGCGTCCCATGTCTTCAGGGGAAGATGTCGGCCGCATCTTATCCCAGTGGACAGGCGCACCGAGCAACTGAGCCGCTGCAGCTCGTTCATACCGACGTCTGTGGACCAATGCAGGAGCCAAGCTGGGGAGGGGCGAGATATCTTGTCACCTTCACTGATGACTACACCCGCAAAACCTATGGATATCTCATGAAGGAAAAATCGGAGGTAATGAACCATTTTATTACATTCAAGTCACATGTAGAGAAACAATTAGGGTTGCCTATAAAAATATTGAGATCTGATAATGGTGGGGAATATTTCAATAATAAATTCTCTGAATTTTTAAAAAGGGAAGGCATTGTACATCAAAGCACAGTCCCTTACAGTCCACAACAAAATGGGGTCAGTGAGCGTCTAAACCGTACGCTGATGGATAAGGTCAGGTGTATGCTTGCAGAGTCGGGCCTTAGCAATAGGTACTGGGGAGAAGCGGTTATGACCGCCATCTATCTTAAAAATAGATCGCCTACTGTTGCTTTAGAAGGTCGTCTGCCAGAGGAGCTATGGTCGGGTTCACCTGTGGATCTTACACATCTCCGAGTCTTTGGCTGCATTGCATATTATCTGAATCCACCTCAGAAGCGTCAAAAGTTGGATACTAAAGCCAAACTGGCTATTTTCATTGGTTACAGTGAGACATCTAAAGGCTATAGGTTGTCTGAGCCGTCTCATCCTCAAACTGTGATATTATCCCGTAGTGTGGCATTCATAGAGAATAAGTTTTATGTACCTAAATCAGAAAATAACTGTGATAATACTGATAGTTATTATTTTAATATTTTGAATGAGCATTTTAATGATGATGGAAATAATGATAATAATATAATTAATAATGATATTATTGTGCACTCTGATGATAATATTTTATCTCAATCTTCAGATGCTGTGAGTGGAAAAGAGGCTTGTGAAGAAAGTGGATCTGCATCTGACTCCTATGAAGAATCTGATGCTGATGAGCGTTTTCAAAATTTGACGTCGTCTGGCCAGGCTTCAGATGGAGGGGAAGAGGTAGAACCTTCTGAATCTATGACAAGGGTGTCACAACGTCCTGTACGTAATGTTCGTCCACCACAAAGGTATGGAGAATATGATTATTCTATGTTGAGTCAGCATTCTGTCTGTGAGGAACCACAGTCATATGATGAAGCTCTAGCTTCGCAACACCGTGAGGATTGGTTAGCTGCAATGAAAAGCGAATACGACTCTCTACTTGCAAATCAGGTTTGGAAACTGGTTGATAGGCCTACTAACAAAAACATCGTGAAGTGTAAATGGGTGTACAAACTAAAGCATGATGCAGATGGGAAATTAGATAGGTTTAAAGCTAGACTGGTTGCCAGAGGTTTCACCCAAAAGCAAGGGATCGATTATAACGAAACTTTTTCTCCGGTTGTTAGACATTCCTCCATGAGAATCTTGTTTTCATTGGCAAATGAAATGGACTTAGAAATTGATCACATTGATGTCACAACTGCTTTCCTTAATGGTGATCTTAATGAGGTCATATATATGGAGCAACCTGTAGGTTTCTGTAGTAAAAATGCAAATCAAGTTTGCTTGTTGCAGAAAAGCATTTACGGTTTGAAACAAGCTAGTAAAATGTGGAATGAGAAAGTACATAATGTTCTGACTGAAAACGGTTTCAAACAATCTGTATGTGAACCCTGTATATATATTAAGAAATCAAAGAAAGATTTTGTTATAATTGCATTGTATGTAGATGATTTCTACGTATTTTATTCCAAGAATAGTATAATTAAAGAGCAGTTATTGAATGTATTACAGAAACAATTCAATGTCAAAAACTTAGGACCATTGAAAAACTGTTTAGGTATGAGGGTCACTAGAGATAAGAATAAAGGTACTTTATGCTTAGATCAAGCTGAATACATCAAAAAATTGTTAAGAAGGTTTAATATGGAAAATTGTAAACCTGTTAGTACTCCTATGACCTTAAATTCTAAATTGACAAAGAATAATGATGTAAGTTTACATTTGGAAGACACAACCTATAATTATAGGCAACTTATTGGTAGTCTAATGTATTTGTCTGTGTGTACTAGACCAGATATTTCTTTTTCATGCAGCCAGTTGAGTCAATTTAATAATAGCTTTGATGAGTCTCATTGGATTGCGGCTAAAAGAATTTTGAGGTATCTAGCTGGTACAATTAGTTACTGTTTATGTTTCATAAAGAGTGGTAATTGGGATATAGTAGGATATACCGATGCCGACTGGGGCAATGACATAAATGACCGAAAATCGTACACAGGTTTTGTCATAAAGCTAGGAAATAGTACTATCAACTGGGAATCTCGTAAACAACGATGTGTTGCTCTGTCTAGTACGGAAGCCGAATATTTGGCGATAGGTGACGTATGTAAAGACTTGTCCTTTATTAAGAACTTGCTATCGGAACTTATATCTAAGAAGGTTTCTTGCACAGTACATAATGACAACCAGAGTGCTCAAAAGCTCTTAGAATGTAAAGAATTTTGTCATAAAAGGACCAAACATATTGACATCAGGTACCATTTTGTAAAAGATTTAATTAAGAATGACTCTATTTCTGTGAAGTACTTATCTACTGACAGAATGATCGCTGATGTTTTGACCAAACCATTGTGTAAGGACAAACACTATCGTTTTATTGATGGTATGAACATATTGACTCCTGCTGTATCTACATAATAGTAGTGAAATATTGTGTATGTGTTGTCCGAGAATTTTTTTTGTATTACAATTTATTGTATTAACATTGTGACAATATTGTAAGGTATAAGGGGAAGTATTGAGTTTAGTATGGTAACTCTAAATTGTATATGGTATACCTTAAATATTTATTGTTAATGGCAACACTCTTTTTTTGACACGGCCCCTTTTCCTGTGCAAATTTAACATGGCCGGACGCAATTATTTTAATATTAATGTTTTAGATAATTCAGACTATTTGTGAAAACTTGTAGGAGTTTATTTTGATAAATAAATCGCCGTTACAAGTTGCAATTGTTGTTTGCTGTGCATTCTGCTCACTCCACACACTCCACTGCTGCACCACGTACGAAGAAATAATAGGTAACAAATCGAAAACTAGGGGGTAATCGGTCAAAAACAATAAATAAATGAGCGAGCGAAGCGAGCGATGTTAGGTTCGGTCAGGTTTGATTGATTTAACAGTCAAAGAGCCTCCCCACCCTGGGTACAAAAGTACTTCGCAGCAGAAGAAATCATCGGAAGATGACCCCTAACGGGGGCGTAGCCCCCGCCGCCCGTTTCGAACATCAACAAACCTTCGGGATCCGAAGAGGATGTGGGAGTATCTGTAGGTCACCTTTGTTAGTAATTTTAGGCATTTCTTTGGCGACAGATCTACTATTTTGAGTACAAGCTATATTATTTAGGAAATTTCATTTTATTTAGTGGTCGAATCTATTTAATTGACAATCGATAAAAGACTTTTCTGGTGATAAATCTTTTCCTTTTGAGTATTGTTTTGGTGTTGTTTGATGACTTTACTTTGGCGACAGATCTACTATTTTGAGTACAAACTATACTATTTAGGGGATTTCATTCTTTTTATTTAGTGATAGAATCTATTTAATTGACAATCGATAAAATCATACCCATAAAAAATCAACATCAGCGTTCTATAGAATTCTTATATTCTGTGGTTAGTACTAATATATATACTTTGATTATAGGTTGTTAAAGGTGTTACTCATCATATCAGCTCATATACGTCCTCACCGAGGGGCTCGAGCCTACCCTGAATTAGGGCGATCGGGCGATTGACCACGCGGGCCCACTGCGGGTTGGTCGACTTCACACACAACCTTCGAGTTTCTTCGCAGACGTGTGCAGTGCAGGTTTCCTCACGATGTTTTCCTTCACCGTAAGAGCGTCGGATAAACGAACATTTAAAATCTAAATTCGAAAACACATTGGTACGTACGTTGGATTCCCCGGATAGGAGGTAGCGGCCCTTGCCATTATGGGCTAGAATATACGCCGGTGGCGCATCGTGCAACATCAAAGGCGTTGCGCTACTGTAAGCCATATCGGAATACTGTGACGATGTCACTAAGAGACACCTAATGAATATTCACGTAGTTAAGTGATGTTTATAACTGTGATCCCTTTTCAATTCGCGAATCCCGGTGGTGGTGGTTCCTATTTATTACAACGCCTTAAGGATAGCCGCCGCCCTTAGGTTGGGCTGCCAGATTTGCAAGCCCCACCGCTGCATCTGCGGTGTCGCGGTGGAAGCCAACGGGCACCATGGACTGGCCTGCATGAGGTGCGCGGGATGGTTCTCTAGGCACCAGGCTATAAACGACATCGTTCGGCGAGCTGCTGTCTCCGTGGGCGTACCATGTGTCCTGGAGCGCCCCGGATTGTGCGGGTCTGATGGGAAACGACCGGATGGGCTCACGCTGATCCTTTGGCAGAGAGGCCGTTACTTGCGTGAGTACATTCGCGACTTCCCATCTTAGGGGCACACAGCGGACGCCAGGGTCGGCGGCCGAGTCAGCGGCAGCAAACAAGCATACGAAATATGCCTGCCTGGTGCCCAATTATTGTTTAAGATCATAATTAACGTGTTTCCTCAAATAATACAGAAATTCCTAGCCAATATATCTAATTTCAGTTTTTTAAGACTTCAGAAAGTGCCCTAGAGGTTAACGTATGTGGGGGCCCGTCTCTTGTGGAGGCCCCGGCCATTTGCCCCGGTGGCCTTCCCTTAAATCCGGTAATGCAACTAAGCTGAAATAGTAAAAATAATTCAGCTCATAAAAATCGATCGCGTGAGGGGTATGTCGACATTTTTATTTTACCAAAGTTGTAGAACCACGACACTTTTTCAATTTTATGACTTGAAAACCGCTAAAATGTGTTCTATTTTATTTATATAAGTACTCAACACAAAGGTACACTAAGAACTTTAAATTTATTTCAGTCAATATTTTAGTAACAATATAACTTATATAGTACATTACTGCAGCGGCCTAGTACATTATTGATAGACGGACGTGTAAATGTGGGTCGAGGCGAAGCCGAGGCACACATAACAATGCCTAGAGTTGTGGCCAAGGCTAGTATAGTACTTTAAGGCATTTGTAAAACAGTTGTCTCTGTTTTTTCCTTTACGTGTAAAGAGTCAAGACAATAACCACACTTTTGCACTTTTTCAATGTTTTACGTTGTTATTTCTCTTAAGACTTCAATTTAAAAACTAAAATTTAGCAGGTTCTCTGTAGTAGGTACCTACTTAAAAAGAAATATCTCCTTATAAAAACTATGTGCAAATTTTGAAATTTTATTGATAAACAATTCCTTTTAGACTTTTTTTAGACGTTTTAGACCTGTTTTTGGGATTTTTTATGATTGAGTAAAGTACACACTATCGTTTAACGTATTAGCACATTCCTCAGACAATATCCTAAAATATATACAATATTTTTTGCAAGACCGATATTTAGTAGTAATTACCCAAAAAAATTGATCTAGCAAAAGGGTTTCTCCGCTTTTCCACCGGTGCCTCGCCATAAATAATGCGCGGAAATTAAAACTTCAATACATAATTACTTTTCACAATCAATGAACAATTTTTCACGCGCCAAAGTGTTCCTTTGTTTTTGTTTTTCAATAAACAGCGTTCTATTTGCAAGTCAGTTCGACATTTAAATAAAACCTTTGTTAAGTTACCTCCATGGTTGCCACGTTTCGGACTAAAATATTGTTCAATTTTTACATTACACGACAGATATGAGTTTACATAGTAATTTACTTGGCCGCTAAACACGCCAGATATGGATTTTCATACAGCTTTTGCTGGCCGCTGCTCGCATGTATTTGGCCAGTACAGCTATTTCGATTTATCTCGAAGAAAGTTGTCAAAATAATGCTAAAATTTCCAAGCATGTTTGAGAAAAATATGTTAGTGTAATAAAAACAAATAAATTTATTTAATAAAATAACGAAAGTATAATTTAAAAATTACTATTTTAGGCACTCTAAAGGCTGATTTACACGCAATTTAGTAACTCGCGGTTTTGGTGAGTTAAATTCTTATCGTCGTCGTTTGGACAGGGATTTGCCAGTAAAAGCTACTTGACGATGAAGTGCATGCCCTCTAGTTTATCTACCAGATACGCTAAACTACCAGGTTTAGGATATAGCGTCTCCACTCACCGACAGCTGGGTCGTGAGACCCGATATTACTGCCAACGCCTTGAGTCGAGGGCAAGGACCAACTGCGGTAATTCTTGCCGCCAAGACGCTTGTCCTGGTGCTCTGAAAGGCGAGTGCCTCGTGGTAGAGACCACTACCTACTCTCCAGGTAGACGATTTAGTACAGTGAATAAAATTATGTTTCTATTTCTTTGGAGAGTCAAGTGCAAGTCCACCAGCCTGTGCGTCCGTCCCTCGCACCCCGACAACTAAATTCGCCGCGCGTCAAGACGGGCGAGTTTAGTAAAGTATATACGACCGGTCACATTGTAAGATAACTAATCCAGCCTGTGCTTGTTTCATTCATATCAGCTCATATACGTCCCCACCGAGGGGCTCGAGTCTACCCTGAATTAGGGCGATCGGGCCTTAGTCGACCACGCGGGCCCAGTGCGGGTTGGTCGACTTCACACACAACCTGCGAGTTTCTTCGCAGGAGTGTGCAGGTTTCCACACGATGTTTTCCTTCACCATAAGAGCGTCGGATAAACTTACATATCGCTCATTTGGTACTACAATGACGAAAATGCACTTTTTGTAACTTTACAGGAGAGCGATTTAAAAAAAAAATCAACTTTCATCATCCAGTTAATGACCTTTAAATATATCACTATTCTATGATTTTAGACTTAAAACATGGCATAAGTATTATAGTTTTATGAGTAGTCTATGTCAACTGTTTATCTACATAAATATCTCTTTTATTAAAACAAAACTAAAGCGACACCCCCAATTTCGTCATTGTTCCGCCAGGATTCTTTTAATTATATGTAATGCTTTCATACAAAACTCAATATAAGGTTACAGTAGGAAACAGTTTTTTTTTAATCATTTTTAATTATTCATTTGGTAACTTCTACAATACTTAGTTAATCAGAAAATCACATTTTGAAAAATGCAGTCGCTTGAATTTATTCAACTATCAGTCGTATAAATAACAACTTCTCAATAGGGACTAATTATTAAGCCTAATACTAAATCTTTACTCATTATAAATATCATCATCATATCAGCCACAAATCGTCCACTGCTGGACAAAGGCCTCCCCCAAGGATTTCCACGACGACCGGTCCTGCGCTGCCCGCATCCAAAATATAAGTAATTCAATTCTGCCAACTAAAAAACAGATTCAATTACAACTAAAATTCTTAACACACGTTGACAAAAGCTAACCATTATTTTTAATCATCCGTCACTGTTAATATTTTTTGGTACCTCGTATAAAACTTATATAAAATTTGCCGTCACTTTCACTTAATCAACTTGCAGTCGTATTACTAAGATTAATTTCACTTAAGCTTAAACAATCTCAACTTCTCGATTAGAAGCAATTTTCAAGAGTTTGACTTACATACATTATCAACCGACTTCAAAAAGGAGGAGGTTCTCAATTCGACTGTATGTTTTTTTTTGTATGTTTGTTACGCGATATCTCCGCCGATTGTGAACCGATTTTCAAAATATTTTTTTTATTCGAAAGAGTATACTCTCGAGGGGGTCCCATTGTCACCAAGTCAGGATCTGAGGATTGGATCTCAGGGAAATCGAGAACAACCCTCAAATTTTATAGGCACATATTACGTGTTGCATGTATTTCCTAAAACTGTTCAAGTTTTGGTGTCTATTAGTCATCATCTCATGTTGATGAGCTGATGAAGGAAGGTAGATGGAGGATAATTCTTCAAATATTTTGCGTAGATACGGTAAGTATAGACCGATAGTTGTATTCTTTCAGATTATTCAGATGAGCTGATGATGGAAGATTTAACTCCTTAACTTTCATTCTGTTAAGATGATGATGGAAGCTACAGGAATCTGTATCTTTTAATGAAACACATGCTTTATGATTTAATGGTTTCTATGGGCGAGTGGGTGATTGGGTATAACGTTTTTAGATAGATAGAATTATCACTAAAAATAAATAAAAGTTTAAAAAACTTTAAAACCGACTTCAAAATGAAATTCACTCAAAAGTATGAAATTATATTATTATTTACTTAGATACACGACATTAACCAACAATAACGAAATCAAAGGTAGGTACGAATGAAATTAGGGGCCTAAATTTTTTTTCTGAGGTCGGTGTCAGCAATGCCATCGAATCTAAAACATTTGATACGAAAGTAGCTGTGTGCTGGTACCGACCTCAAAAATAAATTCCCCAAAAAAATGGAGAAAAAATTAAGAGATTGTATATTCCATAATTAATAATTTACATTATCGTCGTTTTCCCGCAAAATAAATATAATATCTGGGGAAATATCAACGTAACTACGCTTTTTTGTTGCTGTTCCGCCGAGTGGAGATTAAAAAATGTCACATTTATCTTTTGGTCAGTGCTGCACACAAAATAACTTTATGGAAACAACGACGAAACTAAGCATTGTCGTCGCTGTTCCGCCAAGTGCAGATAAACAAATGTCACATTTATATTCTCGTCATTGTTGCACACAAAATAAGTCCTCACTTTACGGAAACAACGACAAAATTAAGCATTGTCGTCGTTGTTCCGCCAGGAGGGGATAAATGTGATGTCATATTTACCTTGCCGTCGTTGTTGCACCAAACTGACACCTCACTTCAAGGAACTCCCCGGCACAACTGACTAAATCGCCGTTGTAGCTGTAGAATGCTTGCGTTTTGGTATAAAAGTAACAATGACGTCAACGCCATCTAGCCGCAGTTTATGAAAATACATTAGCGTCGATTTTACCCCGAAAGTAACCAACCAAAATATATCGTTTGACATACTTAACTCATTTTTGATAAAAACCTTAATTACGTCATTGTAGTACCAAATGAGCGATATGAAATCGAAATTCGAAATCACATTGGTACGTGGCAGGATTCGAACCACGACCTCCCGGACAGAAGGCGGCGGCCCTAGCCGTTACGCCACCGACGCTCGGTGCTGATTTGCAAGTATAAAGAGTTAAGTTTGCAACTAAATCGATTTGAATAGGTAGATAATTGGGGGTTTAAATATGAAATTGCCGATTCAGTTTTTGAAGTTCAATGCCATTTTTATTGAAAATAAAAAAGTTATTGTTTTTTTATTATTGACCTTATGGTGACACTACTTATGGTCTTTTATTAGTAACTAGTGGCATGTCTTTCATGTTCCGATCCCCTGAGCTATATACCATTGAATGGAACAAAGGCGTTTTCTTAGTGGTTGGATGGTGCAATTTTTTAGACTAGTTAATTTTCTTGAATTTTCCTGAAAGTGACGAAATCTTATGCGGGGTATTCCCAATCATTACTATAGTAACGAAAAAACTGCTGCGATAACTTTAGAGCTTTAAAGTTAAAAATGTGTATTTTTGCCTCAATAATATAGGCGATACCGGGTCCACGGGTTTTTTTCAGGTGAAAAAACCCGACTTCGTGGGGTTAAAGCCACCGTGCTCTCAAAATATCTAAACAATAGGCATATGTTTCCCACCATTTTCTAATAGTCTATTGCTATTTTGAGAATAAATTTTGTTTTATTATCTATTGTTATTTGTTGTTTTTTATTATTTATTTTCATCTTTAAACTTTTTTATACAATCGGCAATTTCTACCCATTTCTACCGTCGTTACCTGGTTATGATACTTATAAATCTTCAAATATGAATCAAAACGACGGTATTGTCGCTTACGTAAAGAACACTTTATCCTGTAGTGTCGATGAACCAAGTTTTCTTGAAGCAAATTGCCTTGTTCTTAAATTTTCAAATCAAACTGCTCTAGTAGCTATATATCGCTCCCCGTCTTACAGGAACGTTGATAATTTTGTACACAGCCTAGACGAAATCCTGACGTCACTGACCACTTTTCAAACGTTAGCTGTAATTGAAGATTTAAATATAAATAATACCTGGTAACACTGATCCAAATTCTGATATTATTCTTGATACAACGGTATCCCATGGTATGCTCCCTGCTCATGTTTTCCCAACGAGACATGAGAACTGCCTTGATCATGTCTTTTTAAAAAGTAATAAGCCTGCTATTACGTTAGTTTTAGACTCCAAATTCACTGACCATTCTCCGATAGTAATTTATTGTAACCTTCAGAATAAAGCACAAAGTAAAGTAAAAAATTCCACTCGTGTCAACCATAAGGCCTGTATAGATGAAATAGAGAAAACAGATTTTTCTTTCATTCTTAATATTCACGATGCAGAAAATGCAGCTACCTTATTAGTATCTACACTCTCAAACATTGTAAAAAAACATACTTTCATAGTTGCTGTACCTAGTAGGCGTAGAATACTTAAACCATGGATGACATCGGGACTATTACGTTGTATTCGTCATCGTGACAAGCTAAGTCACAAATGTAAGAAAGATCCTAATAATGAAATCTTACTCACAACTTTTCGGCGCTATAGAAATTTTTGCAATAACTTACTACGTAAACTCAAACTTGACTATGAACGCTCGCAATTCCAGACACATTTTAGGAATCCCAGGGCCACGTGGAAAATTATCAAGAGTATTACCAACCTCGAAAAAAATAAATCTCCTCCTAATGAGCTTTTATCCCTGTGTGATGATCCCTATAGTTCTGTTAATATAGTAAACCAGTACTTTGCGAACATTGGAAAAGACCTGGCCTCAAAAATTGTAGAAACTAGACATTGTCAACCTCCTACTAATACGCCTTCATCAGCTGAAAGTGAACTAAATTCTATGGTATTACTGAACACTGATAATGATGAAATAGAGCGTATCCTAATGAATTTAAAAGATAACTGCGCAGTTGGCTGGGATGGTATTTCAACAATACTGCTAAAAGCTGCCAGGGGTGTTCTTATTCCAATTTTGTGCCATGTTTTTAATCTTTCACTTACCTCAGGAATATTCCCCAAGGTATTCAAAAAGGCTTTCGTTCACCCCATTCATAAAAAGGGTGACAGAGGCAGTGTTAATAACTATAGACCCATTTCAGTTCTTACATCTTTATCAAAACTTTTAGAAAAAATAATAAACAAAAGGTTACTTTCATATCTTCAAAGAACATAATAGCTGAAAATCAGTACGGGTTTGTCTCTGGCAAATCAACTGAAGATGCAGTTTTAGAACTAACCAGCACTGTGGTTAAAAACTTAAATGACAAAAAAAAAAACAGTTGGTATATTTCTTGACCTATCTAAAGCTTTTGACACTGTTTCTGTTCCCCTCCTGCTGAAAAAGATGGAAATATTTGGTATACGTGGTTTGACCCTGGATCTTTTCTCTAGTTACCTTAGCGATAGAGTTCAGTGTGTGACTATAGATAATATCATTAGCGCTGAAGAAACCTTAAGCTACGGTGTTCCTCAAGGTAGTGTCCTTGGACCTACTCTTTTCCTTGTTTATGTAAATGAACTCTGTAAACTTACATTACCAAATTCTAAAATAATTACTTATGCTGACGATACCGCGATTCTTGTAAATGGCAAATCTTGGTCTGAAGCGTGTTCCTTTGCAGAATCAGCAATGCGCAATGTAACGGAATGGCTTCATAATAACCTTTTAACTTTAAATCTGGAAAAAACCCAAGTTATAGCCTTTTCCTGTAACATCTCTTCACAGCCTCCAAAAGATTTTGTAATAGCTGCACATAGTTGCAAGTCACACCAAACCTGCAACTGTATAAAATTAACTCAAGTTCAGTCAATAAGGTACCTAGGTATAACAGTCGACAGCAATTTGTCCTGGAAGTCTCAAATTAATTCTACAACAACAAGACTTAGAAAATTAATCTTTGTTTTCAAAAAATTAAGGTCTAGTGCAGACTTTGCCACATTAAGGACAGTATACTTTGCTCTTGCCTACTCAATCATCTCATACTGTGTTATTGTTTGGGGTGGTTCATGTAAGACTCATTTCCTACGTGTAGAACGAGCCCAAAGAGCTATACTAAAAGTAATGTCTTTTAGGCCTATTCGTTTTCCTACTAAAGAACTATACAATTTCTGTAAGGTTCTTACTGTTAGGCAAACCTTTATCTTAAACGTTTTACTACTTAAACACCGTTCTCTTCCCTATGATATAAACTTAATTAAAGATAAACGCAGAAAGTACAGTGTCTGCAAGATGGAACCACGAAGATTGTCCTTGGCCAGTCGACACTTTTACTTTCTCAGTCCAATCCTATATAACAACCTCAACAAAATTCTAAATATCTACCCCCTATCAATTTCGGAAGTTAAGAACAAATTGACAAATTATTTACTAACCCTTACTTTTAAAGAGACTGAAGACTTGTTAATTATATAAATTTAGAATAGGTCATTGTTTGTAAATATAATGCTTGCTAAACACACACACTACACACACACACACACACACAGACACAATAAAGAAAAGGCACACACTTCTGAGATTTCACATTAATTGTACTTTTAGGTTTAGGTAGCTAAGTAAATTTTTGTACTTTTCTACTGTACTTCATATCTGTAAGAACTATTTTTAAATTGTCTTTTTGTTTTACATTTTACTCGTTAAGGAACGTCATATTATTCTTTCTTCCGGAGGTGGGCGTTAGTAACTGCGACACAGTCCTCGACTAATGCAGTTGCTATCGTACACATTAAGTTTGTACACTTAGTTTAAGTTCCAAATAAATAATTTTTAATTTTTTAATTTTTTTTTTAATACTTATACATCTTATAAGAAGTAGCGTCCACACGTACGTACAGTCGAATTTAGTACAACTGTCCGTTTTCCAACTTTGCCGGTCCTATGAAATGTACTAAACCTATTACACCGGTAGGTTTAGTTGACTCTTACACGGCGAGTTTAGTTGGCGGGGTTCGGGAAACGCACGGGCGGGGTGGACATGCTATTGACTCGTCGACAAATAGAACGTCTTATTTTATTCTCTGTAATTAATCGTCAACTTACTTCCTGGCCAAACGTCGATAAGGACTTAACTAGCCAAAACCGCAATTGAACTCGCTACTTGACTAAACCACAATATAGTAAAGTGTACTAGACTAAACTGCGTGTAAATCTGGCTTTCCCGATCTAAATTGGCCAAACGTCGGTAATGTAATGACTTAACTAGCCAAAACCGCAATTGAACTCGCTACTTAACTAAACTGCATGTAAATCTGGCCTTACCGATCTAAATTGGCCAAACGTCGGTAAAGACTGAACTGGCCAAAACCGCAATTGAACTCGCTACTTAACTAAACTGCATGTAAATCTGGTTTTACCGATCTAAATTGGCTCAACGTCGGTAAGGACTTAACTAGCCAAAACCGCAATTGAATTCGCTACTTAACTAAACTGCGTGTAAATCTGGCCTTACCGATCTTAATTGGCCAAACGTCGATAAGGACTTAATTAGTCAAAGCCGCAATTGAACTCGCTACTTAACTAAACTGCGTGTAAATCTGCTTTTACCGATCTAAATTGGCCAAACGTCGATAAGGACTTAACTAGCCAAAACCGCAATTGAACTCGCTACTTGACTAAACCACAATATAATAAAGTGTACTAGACTAAACTGCGTGTAAATCTTGCTTTCCCGATCTAAATTGGCCAAACCTCGGTAATGTAATGACTTAACTAGCCAAAACCGCAATTGAACTCGCTACTTAACTAAACTGCATGTAAATCTGGCCTTACCGATCTAAATTGGCCAAACGTCGGTAAGGACTTAACTAGACAAAACCGCAATTGAACTCGCTACTTAACTAAACTGCGTGTAAATCTGGCCTTACCGATCTAAATTGGCCAAACGTCGATAAGGACTTAACTAGCCAAAACCGCAAATGAACTCGCTACTTAACTAAACTGCGTGTAAATCTGCTTTTACCGATCTAAATTGGCCAAACGTCGGTAAAGACTTAACTGGCCAAAACCGCAATTGAACTCGCTAATTAACTAAACTGCGTTTAAATAAGCCTTTGATTAAGTTGCAACGTAACTCGCTACTTACTTGACTTAACCGGTTGAATTACTGCTTGAACGACAGACGGATTTCAGGAGGTGAATAGGAAGATAAAACTGAACAACTTTCCCCAAGAATCTATGATTACACAGGTGTAACAAAATGGGTGTAGGACCCGTTAACTGGGGGTTCTATTCATCATACTGAACGACTTTCCATAGTCAATTCGCAAAAAAAAAATCAATGCACAAAATTGGTCAGTCAGCTGATCGATTTGTATGAAGTGTATTTTTTTTTGCATTTTCAGCAAAGTCGTAGAACAATAATTGAAAACGCTAAACACGTTAAAAAACCGACTTCCATCGCAACAAATTAGTACATTTTTGCATTATTATTTTTGGTTTTTGTTAATTTTCTACTAAAGTACTACACCGATTTTGATAAAATTTATATGGAACCACACGGGAAGCACTAGCTTTCAAATAAAAAAAGAATCATAAAAATCGGTTCACCCAGTCAAAAGTTCTGAGGCAACAAACATAAAAAAAAACATGCAGACGAATTGAGAACCTCCTCCTTTTTGGAAGTCGCTTGAAAATTGTATGAGAGAGAAGTCTACATTTTTGGAGCTTACTCCATTAATAGATGGGTAGTGTAATCGAGTGTTAACTTGTTTACTTACATGTTTGTCACCTTTTATATCAGGAACGCTAAAGCTCCATGGCCATACAACTTAAACCCCGCGTAGGGCGACGCCCGGAGCGCTCCCTCGTTTAAGGTCAGGGACGTGAAAACCAGACGTCTCACTATGAGTAAACTCCAGTCGCGCGTTGGAGCTGGCACGCACACTTCTTTAGGGTTGCGTACGTTAAAAGGTAAAAACGGAAACATTGTAGGATCTCTCGCATGTTTCTCTGTCTGTCCGTCTGTCACAGCCAATTTGCTCCGAAACTATTGGACTGTTTCAGTTGAAATTTGGTACACATATGTTAATCGGTGAGCTTATGATGGACGTCTAACGTTTAAAAATGTATTCTAAACATGAGGGCCGCAAATGGGGGGTTTATTAGGAAAAAAAATGTAATCTATATCGTGTGATATAAATAAAAGAGCTTATAAGAATCTCAAAATATTTTATTTTTAATTTTAAAATAAACACTTTTGTAGGTATTTAAGAAAATAAGTAAAAAGTGACCAACTAATTGGCCTAAAATCTTGAAAAAAAATCACAGTATAGAGGTAGAATAAGAAACCTATAAGAAAATTTCATGTCCTTCCGTTCCCACAGGAAAAATAAAGTTTCCAAAGTCCAGAATAAGTATACCCCTAGTTACCTAGAGCAAAGTATGTACTCAGATGTCTTGTTCTGTTGGTAGTTAAAGTTTTGGTGCGGAACCCTGTTTGTGTGACCCTGATTCGCACTTGGTCGGTTTTTTATTCTATTTAATTTACCATAAAGTAGTTCTTCGAGGAAATTTGTTCAGTTTCGTAGGTATTTTCTTTCACCTCCTGAAATGCTCCGTAATCAACGAGTAACCTTGTATAAATATATGGAGGTTTTTTAAGGTTTCGTACCGAAAGGGTGCCATCGGAACCCTTCTACTAAACTTCCGTCCGTCTGTCTGTCAGCGGACTGTATTTCATGGAACCGTTTTACACTACGAAAAAAAAAAGTTGGGTCTAGGAATACATGGAATTTGTATTTTGCTCTAGCGTAAAAACGGTTACAGATAGGAACATTACAAACGTCAAACTTGATGTGATTGTAGTGTAAACTCTATATTATAATAAAACAACAAACAATAAAAACCGGCCAAGTGTGAGTCTGCCTCGCGCTAAAAATCCCGAACTGAATAAAATATAAAAAAAGATTTTACTGTCGGTCTCGTCTTTCTTTTAAATAAACATCATTGTTGTAAGTGCTCAGTGCTGTTACGTGTCCAAAGGTTTAGTGATGCAGAATCCTCGATGCGCGAGTCCGACTCGCACTTGACCGGTTTTTCCCTCTTTCGAAAGGAAAAGGACTTATAAGTACGTAGCACTGCGTGAGATGACCGACTAATTTTAAGTGAAGCGAAAAACGATAATTTGCGCAAGGTTACTGGCGACGCCTGAATGCGCAAGACCGAAGATCGCTAGAAGGTGGCCTGTGTTCAAAACTGCTTGGCTTTTTGTTGCATATCATGTTCTAGTCCCCATAACTACCGCAGCAGCAACCTTCGTCCACCTCGAACCCGCACAATCTCGCCAAAAACACACACAGCGTCACACACAGTAAGCACCGCAGGATCTTCCCACAGGAACCGCAGTCACAGGAGCAAGAGCAACACATAATTCTTTACCGGCGACGGCTGAATTAATTCAAAGAAGTAATTTGAAGAAGTGATTCGTGTTTTAGTTTCACTGTTACGTAAGGCACTGGTGTATTCAGTTGACTGAGTTTTTTCCGAGTTTTTCTTAGTTGTTTTACTTCTCGAGTGACAGTCTAGGCACAACCCTAAATAAGTTCTAAATACTCAGTCAATGTTCCAATAGTAGGTATTCAAGGAAAAAAATGTAAAAAAAAAAGTCCAAAAGGTTTAACAAAGGATGTAACTGCAACGCGGCCTGTGTTCAAAACTGCTGGGCTTTGGGACGATACTCGTAAAGTTGTATAACATGTTCTAGTCCCCATCACCACCGCAGCAGCAACCTTCGTCCACCTCGAACCCGCACATTCTCGCCAAAAACACACACAGCGTCACACACAGTAAGCACCGCAGGATCTTCCCACAGGAACCGCAGTCACAGGAGCAAGAGCAACACATATTCTTAACCGGCGACGGCAGAATAAGTAAATCGTGTTTTAGTTTCACTGTTCCGTAAGGCACTGGTGTATTCAGTTCACCGAGTTTTTTTTAGTTGTTTTTCTTGTCGAATGACAGTCTAGCCACAACCCTAAATAAGTTCTAAATACGCAGTCAATGTTCCAATAGTAGGTAAGTATTCAAGGAAAAAATGTTAAAAGAAAAGTTCAAAAGGTTTTTCTTATTAACTTATTTAGATGTAACTACAACGCGACTATCTTATCGGAGTGTTGCGACAATAATGGCTGACCTCAGCCCAACTAGATAAATCCAGTATAATCCAGTATGATTCATTGTGGCCTTATTCCGAAACTTTTTACCTGTTGGTTGGTGTTGATAGATTAGATATTGCAAGCGGCGCCTTCAGCTGCGTGGACATAGTTTTCGAGGGTGTGCGTGAAATTGAGTTTTCCCCGGATCCCACAGGAACTATGTCCAGCTATGTTAATTAGTTGCATCTTTTTGCTTTGCATTTAGGTTGAGTGTCCTCCGTAGGTTGAGTTGAGTGCCCTCCGCACTCGCCTCCCCTGTCTGGTGAAGTTGTTAAGGCCCCCACGGCCAACAACAAGCTTGTCCTTTCGAAAAAAAAAAACAAAAAAAAGTAGTCTATGTCACTTCCTTCCCCCGCAACGATATCAGTGCAAAATATCACGTAAGCTAGCGTGAAAATGAGTTTTGTCCAGATACCTGGGGAACTAAGTCCTACTATGTAAATTAGTACTCTGTGTCACTTTACATCCCCTAAAATACCTCTGTGCAAAATATCACGTTAATACGTCGCTTCGTTGCGATGTGAATGAAATTAACAAAAAGAGTTTTTTTTTCGTTTCCCTCAGGAACTTTGTCGGGCTGTGCTATTTTCACCGGACAAAAAGTAGCCTATTTCCCACCCCTTCACTTATATGTGTTTAAATTCAGGTGGATGCAGAGATATGCTATATAATTATTATAAACAAATCTCTGGGTGGATGCGTTGTTCCGTTGCGATGTGAAGGAAGGACAAATAAAAACACTTCCACGATTATAATATTACTAAGGATAAGGATGTTATTTTCCAAGATTTTATTTCTTTTTGAGATTTTATGAATTCTTTTATTGTCCCTCTATCTCTGCCCGACTATTTGGTCACAGAGTACTCTGGTAATCCTCCTTAAAACTTGGCCATCAGAGAGTTATCTTCTATAAAAATGTATTGTATGCAGGGTGTAACGAAATTGGTGTAGGTCCCAGTAACTGGAGCTTCTACTCATCATTCTGAATAACTTTTATTCTATGACTGCTGAAATCGCAAAAAAACTCGTCATACAAATCGATCAGCTGAAGCTGATCGACCAATTTTGTGCATTTTTGCATGGAGAGTCCAATTTTTTTAAAGATGTGACCATGGGTTTCTTGAGGAAAGTTGTTCAGTATGATGAGTAGAACCCCCAGCTAACGGGTCCTACACCAATTTTGTGACATCCTGTAGATATAATATATCTATCGTCTGTGTTATCTTCCCTAGTAAGTGACCCGTTTCCACACGCCATGCCCCAGCAATGGGGACGCTAAGGGCTATGATGGGTTGTTCAATAGTAGGGGAAGCTGTCGTACCTTGACACCCTTTGTACCTTGAACAATTTGTTTTTTTTTTAATTTTCGCGCCAGTTTTGTGGGGAACTTTGACCGAGGCAAATAAAGCTGAAGTTAGTTGCGGGTGTCCACTAAGTCGTTTGTGCGGCATATTACTTCGCAGTTTTCGCCATAAAACAGTAAGATTTTTAATATTTTTCATTTCTTTGATTACTTTTCACACTTGCTTCACAGATTTTTAAACGACTTCCAAAAAGGAGGAGGTTTTAGAGGCATTTTAGTAACGGATCAAATCATAACCTCAATATTTCTAACATGTGTTTTAACATCACAGGGTAGGGTTGTTGTACTTTGAGCATAGTAAAGTTGTACCTTAGTCATATGGTCTCTTATTAAATCTATGAGACAGTCTTTAAAAAACTGGAAATAGCCAGATAAAGAGGATTTAAACTTATACCAATGGTCAGACGTCAAGGAAAAAATAAAAACTCAATAAAACTTATAAGTTATAAAGAGATTTTTTATACTTCCAGGAATGAACAGATATTATGGGTTTACTGATTGATGTCGATGTCTGATTGATGGTGATGTTAACTAATGTTCCCTCAACTTAATGGATATGTAAACCCTCAAATTAATATATATTTTTTACTGTGTGTCGAAAAATATGGGTTTTACTTGAACTTGGTACTTACATCGCCACTGTTGTACCTTGAGCAAAGTGCCTTTTTTTTGTTACTTAAAAAAGCTACCAAGGGTGTTGTCTAAGCTTTTGTATAATTTACATAAGGAACCATATTAGTTCTTCTTTATGGTACAGTTTATATCATCACTATAGTGGCCGCCGTATTTTTTTTAAATCGGTGAATATAAAAGGGACCAAGATACAACAGGTTCCCCTACCTGTGTTCTTTTCAGACCACTAAGTGAGCGGAATTATAAAATTTTAGTGGCATGAATTGTTTTTATGCTTGGCAAAGTTTGTGGTAGTTATTTGAAGCTAGTATAGTTACATTCAGAGCGCATTGCTCTGTCTCGAAGAACTGATGAAGAATGGCGGATGTGTGCAATTATCTTAGCTTGACATACCTATCCCTACTAATATTATAAATGCGAAAGTAACTCTGTCTGTCTGTTACGCTTTCCCACAAAAACTACTGAACAGATTTGGCTGAAATTTGGTAGGTAGACAGATTAGGACCTGGATTAAGACATAGGCTACTTTTTACCACGCTCGCGAGACGCTTGCGGCTCGCGCACTGCGCACCCTCGAAACGTCATCGAAACGTGGTCCACGCGGGTGAAGCCGCGGGAAATAGCTAGTACTCTATAAAGCTTTAATTAAACCCAAAATAGAGTATGAAGCAATGAATATGAACATGTATGAAGCAGTAAAATTTTGTAATTTGCATTGCCCCAAAACTGCTTATCCGCGCGTAGGTAGGTACTACATAGGTAATCCGTATTCATTCCGTTTTCAATCGACGTCAAAATGAAGGAGAATTTAAATTCAGTTTTGTCCATCTAGTCCTACGGGCAGTTCTACAGGTATAACTAAGTATTTGGATTAAAAAAATCTAGTCTAACTGGCAAATAAGACTACCGACTGTATGCTTTTTGTGTGTAGGTATGTTACGCGATTTCTTTGCGGATCGCGAACAGATTTTAATGATTATTTTTTTTAATTAATAAGCTATGCCTCCCATAGGTTGGTCGTAAATAAATTTTATCAAAATCGGTTGAGTACCTACTTATTTTTTTATAAAATAAAAAACTAAAAAATGGTATAGTTTTACTTAGTAGTTGTTGCGATTGAAGTTCAAATTCAATTATTTTTTCTACCTTTTGGAACATACGTTTAAGTCTTAATAATCAGTTCGTTAGCAAAACAGGTAATTCTAAACTAATTATAAATTCTTCCGTCCGTACACCCAAAGTGTGTTTATCTATTACCGCTATCATCATCATCACACCAGCCGAAAGACATCCACTACTGGACAAAGGCCTGCCCCTGGTTCCGCCGGGGACTAGGGGCCGTTTTTTTAGTGTGTTATCCATATTGTGAGGGTTTTGCCACAATCGCCACGCTTGGCAGGCGGGTTGGCGATTGCAGTACCATAGTTTTACTTCTCCTATGGCAGTACGGTTGCAAGTTTGATGCAGCGTGTGAAAAAGACGCTGCGCCCACCCTCCGGCTTAAGTCCTTTTGTCGTCCCTTACGACACCCATTGAAAGTGATGGGAAGCCCTACTGTAATTCGAAGTCATTTAAAAAAAATTCACAATAGGTAAGCCCTTGGCATCATCTCACCTACCTAATGGTAAGTGACGATGATGCCGAAGATGGAAGCGGGCTTACCAAGATTCCCCAACGCAATGGACAACTGGCTATCTAATCTTCAAGCCGGAACACATCAATGTTGTTAACATCGATGTTTGGCGGCAACACTTAGATAAGATTGGTGGTAGCCAGCCACAGGCGGGCTTAGAAAATGCCCTACCACTAACCAAACCGAGTCTTACAAGTTGAACTCACCGGGAATCGAACCTGCGACCTCCTGGTGTGATGCGAACGGACTAACCAATACGCCACGGAGGCTGTATAATAACAAACGTAAAAAAATCTGTATTTATAAGGTCTAATAAAATTAGCTGAAACTATTTTAACTGGTGCTTCTACCCATGAAGCAACATCGTCACTTACCAACAGGTGAGATGTTGTCAAGGGTTTACCAATAGTGAAAAAAAAAAGATGTTCAGTTTCATGGGCATCAGTTCAAATAGTTTCAGCTAATTTTGTCACACCTTATATAAGGTAACTGAACAACTTTCCCCATGGAACCCATGGTCAAATCTCAAAAAAAATCAGCTGATCGAATTAGTATGGGAGAGCTAAATTTTTATTTGCAATTTGACCATGTGGTCCATGGGGAAAGTTGTTCAGTTTCATGGGTAGAAGCACTAGTTAAAATAGTTTCAGCTCATTTTGTTAGACCTTATATAAAAGAAAACCTACAACGCTGTAACTTCAAATAGGTAGATACTTATAAATTCACTTAATTTAACCAGAATATGCCGTATTTGAATATTTTGGTATCAACTGTAGGTAGGAGGGTTACTTATTCATCCATTGCTTTTAAGAGCCCGCTGGAGTTCATAAATCCCATACAAACGTAGTATTTGATTCATTTGTTAACCAAACAAACGATTTTGAAATAATTTTATATCCCGGATGACGTTTATCTGTGTCTGTACCGCATTACTTTTTTGAAAAACGAAACAGGAATCCATTATTAATCAATAAACTTGTTTTAATTTAAGGTAAAATAAAGTTTGTCGGTATTAAATGACAGGAATCCATTATTAATCAATAAACTTGTTTTAATTTAAGGTAAAATAAAGTTTAACGATATTATATGGATTCCTGTTTCGAAAATCGTTTGTTTGGTTAACAAATGAATCAAATACTACGTTTGTATGGGATTTATGAACTCCAATCGTAGTAACTAATTAGTAATCTGTGCTCCAGTGGGCTCATAAGGCGCGGGACATACCTACACAGGCGACGCGGCGCGTAACAAAACAAAATTGGTGTAGGTCTCGATAACTGGGGGTTCAACTCATCATACTGAACAACTTTTGTTCTACGACTTTGCTTAAATGTAAAATTTTTTTTTACTCTTCATACAAATCGATCAGTTGATACTTTTGATTGTATGTTCTTGGTGGAACAGATAAATCACTTATTTTGTGTAAATAAATAGTCTGCCTGAAGATAGTGTTCGAAACGGGTCGCCTACAAATTATAACGTGTGGTTTTATTCAATTTGTGTAGAATAAGAGTAAATATATACCAAAATCAGCAACTCGATCAGCTGATTGACCGATTTTGTGCATTTTAGTATATGGAGGTTCCAATTTTTTTTTTTGAATATTGACTATGGGTTCCTTAGAGAAAGTTGTTTAGTATGGCGAGTAGAACCCCCAATCAACGGGACCTACACCAATTTTGTTACAACCTGCATAACATGTTTAGAAGCGACGCCCGCGCTCTGCCCCGCCGCGCAACCTGTGTAGTTGTGTACATACTACATACTATGTCTTATATGTTTCTACGAAATATGAAATGAACAGCGCCGCCCCTGCGCCTCACGCCTCTCGTGTTTGTCCCGCGCACGCCTCTGTTTGTCCCGCGTCTAATATCATAATAGGTATCTACGTAAGCAGAGGCGTATTTATCCTATTTCCAGGGGGGCACTTGGCCCGGGGCGGCAACAGGGGAGGGGCGACCGCTTTTTCGGTTGTTCTTTCGCCAGTCGTAGTAGAAAGAATAAGAGCAAAATTTGAATTAGGTAGTCGATAATTTCTTACATATTTTCTTGCAAACAGAAGGTTACAGTAAGGTGACGTTTATCGTGTGACAGTACGGAACCCTAGAGCGCGCAACACCGGCTCGCACTTGGTCGGTTATTTGTCACTTAGAGGGGATTTTTTTGTGCTCGGGGCGCCGGATTATTACATACGCCTCTGTACGTAAGTACGTTACAATCTTATCGTGATTTACTTATCATATTGTACAAACTATATTTAGATAATGAGATATAAGTAGGTATACTAAAAGTCGTAGGAAATAATACAAATACAATTTGTCCGAAAAATTGGTGTCATGTTTTTTCACCGGATTCGGTGATCGCATACGGTAAATTGGTAGGTACTGGATCCGGTAGACGTCAAATGATGCCGGAGCCGCGGGATTACCAGATCCGGTTTTCTGGATTGCAATTCCTAGCTCCGAAATCCAATGTCTTTCGCTGCGCGCTAGGAATAGATTACTCGTACATCTCTCTTATTTGGCTCTTGACTTCCGGTTATCTATCGAAGGTGAAGTTACAGACTCAAGAAAGGTGAAAATTGGAACATGATTTAAAAAAAAACTGAATTTTCTCGTCATTTATTAAAAACAGATCATCGAAAAATCAATAAAAATCATCATCCTTTTCCTTTCTACTCAGACAATCATTCCTACATGATTTACACATGTTGGTACATACTTTCTCTGCCAGTTTGTACATAGGCGTGTGCCACGCCGACCTTTGCACTAGCACGAGAGAAGTGTGATGCACTCATTGGGTACCGAGGGGAGCCATGATGACACGAGTACGCCATCGACTTCTTGATCGCCGCACTCAGTTGGATCGGGCAACGGTGGGTCGGCTGATCAGCGCCTCGCCGAACAGCTGTCTGGAAATGCAACTGTTGAACAGGGTTGGCCTGCCAGGATCCCTTAGGCCGATCCCCCAGGTGATCGTGCTGAACTCATCAGTTCGTCAGGATACCCTAAAGGTAAAAATAAGTAAAGTTGCATCACATTGCAACATTAAATACCTATTTATTGTGTAAGATTCTTATTTTCATTGAAACCTTTTTTGACTAATGACTGGCCGGAAATAAAATCTTCTTGTGTTCACTTGCTGCTTCTGACGTAGGTGACAAGCGTTCAGGCGGAAAGGCTTGATTTAATTATTTTATTACCTGCAATAAAGCCGTCCGAATCACAGCTAGTGGCCAAGACCCGAGTGGAACGCTAGAATATTCTGAAGTTCTAAGGCAGTCAGAGTACCGACCAATGTGTGCATCGGAGCAAACTTCCGATCCTTACTTGTGCCTGCCATGAGGAAACATTATTTTCCCTCCATCTTGTCATAATGATGAATCATAAGCAAGAAGACATTGGTGTCTCTTGCACCGACAAACAGTCTTCTGTGGGGGCTGTTGCTCAGAGTGGAGCACATGGCGAGTGTCGGCTATCTCATGATTAGCAAGCAATATTGATACATCAACCTTAGGTATTGACGTTTGAACATCAGTCTCGTCTGAAAAACTTCCCGCTACGACCACATTGGTACTGCCAAAATCAGAGACGATAATTTCTCGGGATAAAAACTGTGCAAGCATAACCTAAATTGCATGCTACTCATAAGGAAGCTCACACTCGACTTGTGCTAGTTATCAGCGCAAGAAACACCAATGTCTTCTGGTTTATGATTCATCTATATGACAGGATGGAGGGAAAATAATGTTTCTTCATGGCAGGCACCGCTGTTTCCTCGTGGTCATACTAGTTTGTCATACCAGTATGACCACCAGGACATGTATGTCCTCGTGGTCATACTATACAAAATTCTGTTTACATAAATACTTTTTCATGAATAGAGTGCATGAACTAATTGAAATGACATTAAAAAAAGGCACAAGTAAGGATCGGAAGTTTGCTCCGATTCACACCGTGGTCGGTAGTCGGTGCTCTAACTGCCTTAGAGCGTCAAGAACGTTCTGGCGTTCCACTCGGGCACTGGCTGTGATTTGATCGGCTTTATTTCAGATAAAAAAATAATTAAATTAAACGTTTACGTTGCTAAAACCACTAAACAAGGACACTCTTCAATTGAAAGTATGTCAGTTTTTCATCAGGTATTTGCAAACTTGGAGCATGGACTAAGCTGTATATCGGAACTACTCAATGAACTACTCGATAGGATTAGCATACACCCCTAGAGCAAAAGCAGCATGGCTAAGCCTGACAAGTTCCTGGCTCTGCTCTACAAGTCCACGGAACCGACCTGCAACGATACCCGCCATGCCTTGTTTGGCACCACTCAAGCGCCTGAGCTTCTGCCACCCACGTCAGATGCAACACGTCAGCACATTAAACAGATGCACTTCCAGACAGCTGTTTGGCGCAGCCCTGATCAACCGACCCACCGTTGCCTGATCCAACTGAGTGCGGCAATCAAGAAGTTGATTGCGTACTATGTGCCGTGTCATCATTGCTCCCCTCGGTACATAATGAGTGCGTCACACTTAGGTATCTCATGCAAGTGCAGGTAGGTGTGGCACATGCCTGTTCAGGTACAGACGGGCAGAGAAAGTACGCACCAACGTGTGTAATTCATGTAGTAATGATTGTCTGAATAGAAAAGATGGCCGTAAGGGCAGTAAAGTTCTTGCGTGGCGACCGCGCACCGGAAAACGTAGCGTTGGCAGGCCTCCCCCTCGATGGATAGACGACCTGGTGAAGATCGCGGGAAGCCGATGGATGCGGGCAGCGCAGGACCGGTCGTCGTGGAAATCCTTGGGGGTGGCCTTTGTCCAGCAGTGGACGTTTTTCGACTGATATGATGATGATGAATAGAAAAAAGGGGGATGATGAGTTTTATTGATTTGATGGTGCTCTGTTTTTTAAATGATGAGAAATTTCTGTTTGTTTTGAATTCTTGTTCCAATTTTCACCATTTTTGAGTCTGTAACTCGTCACCTTCGGTAGCCGGTGGTACTTCCGGTGTCGATGATCATGTATCTCATCCCCAAAACCTCGGAAACGACACCTCGGAGTGAGTCGCAATGTTTTGCTGAACAAAAAATAATTATATACTTCCGAAATTGCCGCCATCTTGTTTTCATTCATATCCGGTACCCGGACGAACTTCCGGTTATCAAAATTGAGTTCAGTGACCCCAAAAACCCATGCCAGGACACCCCACTAGACTAGATTCGAGTTGTAATAGGGTGTTTTAAGTTTAGGCGCCATTTTGGCCGCCATCTTGAATTTTGCCAAAATTCGGCTCGGCAACATTCAGAATCGGATTCAGCAGGATTTTTTACTTTAGAAAAGTCATGTTGCCTAAAGGGCTTACAAAATGCCGTTGAAGTTGAAAAAGTCTGAAATAACTACCGGTCTATCTTTTATTGCGTTTCGAAATCCGATGTCTCTGGGAGCGCACTAGGCATAGGTACACTTCTCTTGGCATTTATATTAACTTACAGCTACTAAAGAGTGTCGAGAAGATCGTTCTGTAAGTAAAGTACTTGTCCTATTTACAAGGAAAAATCCAAAATCAAACCAGGCAATGAGGTCTTCAATTAGGCACAATCCGGATTAGCGAATTATCTGTCTGATCGATTTTTTATGGTAAAGGTCGATTTTTTTACGATTTCTGTAAATTTCATAGTTGTAATACAACAAAATTTATTCAGTTTTATATGCAAAAGACTCTCAAAATATCTAAGCAGGAAGGTAATTAATGTAGTGAGAAACTTTCTACGTGTAGTAAATAAATATCTCCATAGTCCATAGTTATCTTATTGAACGTGTTTTTAATTTAAGACTATTTCACGTCACTGCTTCTCAAAGATATCAAGTACTAAAGTCTAAAAAGGACTCTTTGCACGTCACTGTTCTAGTTATTTACCATAGATTTCTATGATAACACCCTACACTTTCTCATCTGTGATGATTACCTAAATTTTTAACAAAAATTTGATAGATAATGTGATTTGTTTTATCTTTTGTATTTTTTTTTATTATTATGTTCCTGCACAAATAACACAAATTTTTAAGTTACTTCCAAAACAATTCTTTCCGAGAAAAACATCTGAATTACCTACACAAAATGAAGTGTGTGAAACCAAAGCTTGTTATACCCACACGGAGTGTTTTGTTTGTGGTAAAAACACTACAAAACGGACATAGGTATACGATGACGCCTTGATACTAGATCGCACAGACATGAAATGCCTCACGAACTGCCTAAAAATATGTTGCTGCGTAGCATGCTGCATCTTCCTATGCCACCTTTGTGGCTTGCACAGCAGCGACAATTTCGATCAAGATAAAATGACTGTGTAAAAAATAATAAGGATTCAGATTCAGATCAATAAGACAAATTATACTTTTTTTTCAAGTAGATCTTGCAGACTACAGCGCCAAATAGCAGTGCTCACGATTTTGAAGACGTTAAAACAATTAATACCTACACGAAATGTGTTGTTTGTGGCAAAAACACAACAAAACGGACATAGGTGGACGTCGTGTTAATACTTAAACACACAGAGAATGCGTCGAGAACTGCTGTCTAACATGCTGCATCTTCCTCTGCCACCTGTGTGGTTTGCACAGCTGCGACAATCTCGATCAAGATGAGTGATTTGACTGTGTAAAAAATAATAAGGATTCAGATCAATAAGACAAATTATGCTTTTTTTTTCTAAAATTTGAGAAGGAGAGCTATTTAGATTTTATAATTTAATTTTGATGCTGTCAAGTACCTCATTACAACCTTTATGTGCACATTTCAGCTTAAAAAAATCGTACTGCTCTAACTGTAGGTCAAAACACATTGTTATTTTTATAAATGGGTAGATTATTTACTTCGGAATCATAATTAAATATACATAGTTCTTAATCATGAATTCCATGAATTTTTTTAATGATAAAAAATTGAAAAATACCCCTTGGTTCTTATACCAGCCCTTTGTACCCACCCAGAGACAGCCTTTGGTGTACCTAATTACAGTCATGCCATTGTAGTTTTTGAGTTGAATTGTCGGTTTGAATATGTATATACCTACATGTATAAAAAGAAACCCTGACTGGCTGATGTATCAACGCACAGGTCAAATCACGTAAGGGATCGGGTTGAAATTTGGTATACAGATAGTGCTATGCTCGTAGTTTCTCTGCGTGATCGGATCAGCAGCGTTTTAGTTTTACAGCTTTTTAAGGCCTTTACTGACCCACTTTTGCCTTTGTTATTTGAATATTTAATTTTGAGTTTCGTGAAGTATAGATTGTATAAGAGACTTATAAGATCATGAAATTTACAAAATGCATTTACAGTCTTGTCCTTCAAAAACGTCATTCAAGGTGAGTTTTTCCAGGCATTTATTTAATTTCAAAATATTTTCGAAATTGTAATCTCTTTTAAAAATATAGTAGGTCTTCGGGTTTGCATCCTTTAGATTTGACCGGATGTTTCAGCAGTTAAGCGGTTTCATGGTCAGATAGATACAAAGGCAAGATTTTTGAGTTAGCATTTTGTATCTTACTGAGAATGTGATCTAGGCAAGATGCCTTTCGGGTCGGTTCTGTGTTTTGCATTGTCAAATTATAGTTGTTAGCGATGTCAATGTAATGGTTAGTTACTTTTCCTGGTTTAAGAGTATTTATGTTTGTGTCAACTGCCAAGATAATCTTTGTGTTGTGCTTATATTCAGAATGAAGTTCGTCTAAAAGAAAATCTAATTATTGAGATACAGGTTTGGGTCACTATTAGGCGTCCGATACAAACAAACAATTATTAGTTGGCAGTTCTACAGCTCAGCAGTCAAGTGCCTTTGGAATAAATATTTTTTTTACCAAGCTTACTTCTTTAAGTTAAATAAAATTTTCCAAAACCAAATTTTCTCTGATAGCAAAGTTATTTTATCAATCGTAAGAAATACTTTGTTTTAAGAGTTCTGAAACTCAGCTAAAAGTTCTGTTCTCGGGTTCAATTCTAAACTGACACTAGCATATTTATGCCAGAACTACCATTTTTGGTAGGTACGTATTTTGTGCAGAATGTAAAACTTTTTTGGTAACATTCACTGGTAGGAGCAGAAAGGTAAAAGGCTGGTAGGTGGGTACTAGGAGCAGGCTGCTATTAGGGGTCGACACCCCATTTACCATAGATTTCTACATTAATAACGATCTACGTTCTCATCTGTTAATTAACCTTGAAATCAACAAAAATATGTGACCTGTTTGTCCTTTTGTAATTTATTTAACCTACCTACATGGCAGTGCATATAATATTCATTGAAAAATACTCCTTCCCGAGAGCAATATCTTGCACAAAAAGATGTCCCAAAATATGCTGTCTACGAAAAGTATGCGTTTGAAGAGAAACATTTGATATTACAGAAATAGGTAAGGGATCATAATGTGAAACACCATGAAATGTGTAAGGAAAATATTATTCTCAATAAAATGAGATATTTTGAGCCCCCATATAAAACAAGGTGCAATGTGTTCATAACAAGACAATAAAAGATTATAACCCCAACAAAAGTTCAGGTAAAATGTGTTTGCCTCACCACAAAACGGAGCTTATTAAGCAAAATTTACTTACATCATAACAATGAAAAGTGTGCTATAACATTTTCGTTGGATGGTATTCTAGATCTAAGTATTTATCCAGTGATGGTTTTTAACATTTTGTACAAGATAAAAATGACAGTGCATTAGATCTAGGATATGTGGAAGTGAAGTTCGTTCACAGCGAAACGAAGAGGTTGTTGAAACGTGCTCCAACGAAGAACCAAAGAAGCTGCGATGTGCTGCTACTGTTGCTGTCGACCATGCTTAGGGTGCTGCCAGACATGTTTACAAATATTATTCTGTGTGGCATGCTGGTCGTTTCTCTGCCACACGTGCTGCGACTTGGACATATGTGATGAATGCTGTGAGTGCGATAGTTGCTGTGGAGGTTGTGAAGATGATTTTTTTTGATCATTCAAATCGTTCACTTTACAGCCTGAAATTCCAGAGGTAAAGATATCGTGTTCGCAATGTTGTGCTTGCATACAGACGTTTTTTTTAATACATACAGTGTCTTCATTCATTCGTTGTTCATTTTAACCAAAATTGTCTTAGCAAATTTCTATAAGTAAACAATAATCTACGAAATCCTAGGGGAAACTTGTACAATTTATGAATAAAATCAATTTAATATTCAATAAAATACATTTATTTTACACTTAACATGGAAGGTCTTGTAGTAGATTGTTGTTGAATAAAGATTGACTTCAATTAGACCTTTATGTAAGTAGGTATATATTTTTGCCTGTGGTTTTACTGCGTGGCTCCAAGGGTCAATAGTGGAGACCAATGGGGGAGATTACTTTTCGACAGTGACATGCTCCAGAATGATGAGTACCTACTACTTACTCATCATCCATCACTTATAGACAATCGGATCCTCGTACACGTCATGTTTGAAATGGCGGCACCTGAAAGGACCTCCACAGCAGCAGCAGCATTCATTGCACTCTACGCCACAAAGATGAAAGAAGTAGGCGCAGAAAAAGAGACAGAATAGCAAGCGCAAGCTGCCGAAAAAGTTAAAACAACACATTTAGTTCAAACACTAGAGTCTCCACAAGTGCTCCCCAAGGGGGCTTATGGTATTATTAAAGATTACAATACATAGGTCATGTGGAAGACAACCTCATTACGGCTTGCGTGAAATTGATGACGATATTTCTTCAGATGACCTTCATTTCTTAATGGATTTGGTAGGTACCTAGTTATTCTGTAATTTGGCGGGTGAAACCTCTTTGATATATTTTCTCATTTAGTTCTTATGTACCAGTTGGTACATTGATCTATTCAAGTTTTCCTTTTTTCCTTTTAGTATTTTTTTAGGTTTTATTTGCTATTTTTAATTTTGAGAGAGCTAAATTTGACGAAGAGCTTGAAAAAGGACTCTTCAAAAGATTGAGTGCTACCTATAAACGTTTTCACTTTTCTTCTTTTTCTTTTTCTTTTTTTCACTTTTCAATTATTCGGTACAGGATTAACTACAGTGATCTATAGACATCGAGGGCGTGAAAATGGAAAATTAATGATAAATATTAAATTCTTATTCTAATTTAGGAAACTATGGATTAAACATTGCTGTTGCCCGGTTGCCCTTACACATTTTCAGAGATAATGTATTATCCGACACAAATCTCCCTAGGATAGAACCAAAGAATAAAGACTATTTACTTAATAAAACCTGTCATAGTAAAACTATTACGTACTCTCTGCAACGAACAATGATTTAAGACATACTCGTACTTAGTAAATTAAGTTTTATATGTTACTTACTCTCTGCAACGAACAATGATTTAAGACATACTCGTACTTAGTAAATTAAGTTTTATAATTTACGTACTCTCTGCAACGAACAATGATTTAGGACATACTCGTACTTAGTAAATTAAATTATATATGTTTCGTACTCTCTGCAACGAACAATGATTTAAGACATACTCGTACTTAGTAAATTAAATTATATACAGGAATAAACATTTTCTAACCATCTAAAATCAAAAAATATAATAACCAAGAGAACTAATAATAAATAATTAAAATAATCCACCCATAATCTTTCCTGGTGCAAAGGTCCCCAATGAGGCTCGCAGCATTGCCATTGCCACGCTGTATTGCTATAGATATCCTTTGCACCAGGAAGGATCTGGAGCGGGATTCAAACCCATTATTTCTTAGTCGGCGCCCGATTTCTCTTAAGAAGACCTTTGCCTCCATGCCCCACGGGCCAGCCGTTTTAACAGCGAAGGGAACGAAATCATATGAGAGCTCAAGCGTGGCGTACTTCGCGTGGTTGTGGCATGCTGCTGCTTCCGCGGCAGAACTGACGGTTCTCACTGTCCGGGGCAGATGGGAGGGTGCCAAAGTGTCTACACAAGTAGCATCCCACAGCAAACACCTCCCCCTCTGCCACGGTACCAGTGTCAAGCCGTCAGGCCTTTTGCCGTCGGTCAAAACGTCATTCAAATGTTTTTTGTTAAGTAAATCAAGAAATTTACAAACACATTTTGATTAGACACGATACAAACATTATCATCACCAAAATAATAAATAAATATTTTCAATATGAGCAAAGCTGCTTCTGGCGCTTCTAGCGCTTCTGGCAACGTACTAATCTAACCACAAACCTAACTAATCTAGCCAATAGAGATGAATCTATTTAATTGAGGACGAAAAATAATAAGTTTGCAAATTATTTTTGTTTTATTTATTGGTTTCATGTTATTAAAGTAGACAATACAAGTCATAAGTGAATTATTAACATGTTACTTTGTAACACGTGTAATAACCAGCGAGCCTTACAGTAGTCGCATATTTTGGTATGTAACATCTGACATAAGTAAAAATTAACCTACCGGCCTTATAGGCCTCCAGCCCCGCATTAAGCTTCATGGCCACGTTTCCTTAGCACAAGGATCAAAAACGCATTTCCTGTACACATCCATCCTTTTTCATGAAAACACTCCCAACATGTTATACATCAAAACCGTTTTTTATTATCTTGTTTCTTTATTGTTTTTTTTATAGTCGTTAGAGACAAATCCCCTATAACCATAAAATCACATACGGTTCTTGTTTCTTTATTGTTTTTTTATAGTCGTTAGAGACAAATCCCCTATAACCATAACATCACATACGGTTCAAAAGTTACGGCATTGTAAATGTTAGACAGTCAGACACACTGACAGACAGACGGCGTAGGCTTAGTAGGGTCCCATTACCTGGTAAGGATCCAAAAATAAAGCGAGTAGCAAAAAGTTTTAGATAAAGCTACACTCTAATTACCTAATTGAAGCAAAAAAATATGGCCTTGAAATTTCTCATTACCACTCCGTCTCTTTCTGATTAGAGAGTGTGAGCAAGAAAACAGGTAAAGCTCTTGCTTACACCCACCTAATTAGAAAGAGACGCAACAGCAACGAGAAATTTCAAGGTCATAATTTTTTGCTTTCCAGCTTTAATTATAAACTTCTTGGCAATGTTTGGCATATATACATATATATTTTTTGGTATATATTTTAGTTGAATATACCTATTTCTAAGTGAAGTCACAAGATTAATTTAGTACTACACTACATTAACTGTGGTCACAAGGTTGTCACTCTGTTGTGGACACAAAATTCAATCAATATCAACAAAAAATGCAATAGAAGTAAAAGCTCATTACGTTTGGGAGAAAAAATACAAAACCAATGGACAATCATGTCTGAATCTTATGAAATCAATTTTTAAAAACCCGCTTCCAGCACAAAAATAAACTGAAGAAGCTGACACAAACAAAGTTATGGATATTAATGCGAAATGCTAAAACTAAAGAATTATGAATCATGAAACCAAAACGAAAGTCCACAAATTATCTTTACTCAATACCAAGACTTGTGAACTATCACGGTATATCCAAAAAGGGTCCGAATAAGCAGGTACCTACTGAAGACCATCACATCAAAAATGTTATGTTATACGTGTGTTATACTTATTTCGAATGTGGACAATAATACTAAGTATAGTAGTCTATATAAGTATCCACCTATAACAGAATAAGTCAAGAAGCAAGAGACTTTAACCTTAACAGATTAAAATTATGTTAACCTCAACAGATTTAACACTGTTATTATTGACCTTAAGCTCAAAACCACAAAATCTTAGATCAAAAGTGTCAGTATGTATCCATCATTGGAAATGCATGAGAATCTGCTAATAACTGCAATAAGTATTAAGTAAGTTGCGACATACTGAACAGATCAACTTAACACTCTCATGGATTCATAACTGCCCGCGAAACTACCTCATAAAAGATCATAAACGAATTATCCAGTGGCTATTGTTCACAATGTGTTGTATATTAGGCACAATATGGGCATGCTGTACAGAGATGTGGTGTTGCTGCAGACAACAAGAAGAATAAAGATTAAGAAACAAGAACACGACTTTACCGATTGTTAAAATTTGAGTAACGCTACTAGCACGCATATCAATTGGAGATAATATGCACATGTATCAAGAGGATACGATCAATATCAAGCTGTCACCTACTTTCTAGCTCGAAGCGTTGCACTGTTTGTCCAAACGAGGTGTAGTCCACTCTGCAAGCTGTAGTGCTGGTCATCTGACTGACGAAATACTGAAGACTAAGACTTTAAATAAACGTAACAGTAATAGATAGTTATTTACTATTTAATCATCTTTCACCAACTTGTTCCCATTTAGCTATATTGAAAAACTAATTTGAAATGAAAACTCTCGCTTATAGGTAAGTATCAACAACTTCTTTAATATTGGAAAATTATTTTTTAAACAAATCTGTTAAAATACATAAAAGTAATTTAATCAATCTTATTAGCTCAATGTACTTGTGGGTACTTGCTATGCTAATCCATTTTATGTGCTATTAGATAAATATAATCTCTGGTGCCATGTGCTGTATATGTATTGCTGCTGCAATTTAATTGGTGGTTGCTTCCACTCAATTTTAGGAACTGACGACAAAGACTAGTTTTCTATGGCTATACTGATGGTATAATCGGGATATTCATACCTAAAGTATTCGGTAAAACACTAGTTGACTACGCGCTACAGTCTAGTCTCATTTCATTAGCGCCTGGCTACTTTCAATTTTCGGTGTACCACTGACGACAATGATAGATTTTCTATGGTTATGGTATTTAAAGTACGATGGTATGATCGGGAAATGTATACTTATTTAGGTAAAACGAAAAACTCAAAGTTGACTATGCGCTACGGTCCGTGCAGTGAAGGTATACCTACTACGCTATGCGAGCGATGTCAGCAGATAGTCTTGTTTCATTCAATTCTCAATTTTCGGTACCACTGACGATAGTTACTTATTTTCTAATTACGCTTTTTCCAAGAACTGATAGCATAATCGATAAAGGTAATTTTTAAATGATTCTGTAAAAACACTAGCAAAAACGCAGTTAACTACCCGCTACGGTGTAGGTACCTACTACGCTATGCGAGCATAGTCAGCAGCTAGTATTTTCGGTACTGACGACAATGACTAATTTTCTAATCACGCTTATTTCAAGCACTAATGGCATAATCGATATAGGTTTAACTAAAATATGATTCGTAATAAACACTAGCAAAAAACGCAGTTAACTACCCGCTACGGTGTAGGTACCTACTACGCTATGCGAGCATAGTCAGCAGCTAGTATTTTCGGTACTGACGACAATGACTAATTTTCTAATCACGCTTATTCCAAGCACTAATGGCATAATCGATATAGGTTTAACTAAAATATGATTCGTAATAAACACTAGCAAAAAACGCAGTTAACTACGCCCTACGGTGTAGGTACCTACTACGCTATGCGAGCATAGTCAGCAGCTAGTCTCATTTCATTAGCGCCTGACTTCTTTTTATTTTTGATACCACTGACGATAATGACTTATTTTCTAATTACGCTTATTACAAGCACTATTGGCATAAAAGATATGGGTATACATTCGTAAAAACACTAGTAAAAACGAAGTTAACTACGCGCTACGGTGTAGGTACCTACTACATTTTGCGAGCATAGTCAGCAAGCTAGTCTCATCTCATTAGCACCTCGCTACTATTTTATTAAAACTAGGTACTTAACTATAACAATTCAGGTACAAACTTTTTTATTGAAGCATAATCTTGTATTTGTCTGAATTTTGACCCTTTTGACGACCACGGTACGTTTACCTGCCATTAAATTTGACTGACGAAAATAAACATCTTTGAAAGCCTGGCGTCTGTGTGAGGGGCAAGATTGATCATAAAATAAATGTCTCATGCCACTTGTATATGTAAGTTTATTTACTAAAAAATGATTATAATCCATATAAATGTTCACATGTGCTCACGCGAAACTTGCATCCAGTGACTTATATATTACTATTCAAATCTGTGCTTGCATCCCACTTTGTGATCTGGGAAAAGAAGCACAAGGTATACCTACCTGCCTGCGTACTTAATTTGTTTGTACTCGCATTGAATTTAATTAAGCCACAATGTGCTGCATACCACTGGGTGCTGGAGTAGTTTTTCTATATGTGTGCGTGACAATTTACGACGTGTTGAGCAAAATTCTCTGCTGTCTGTGTTTTTGTTCACCAAGAGATGAGAAATACTACTATTAATTAATCGCAAATTTTAGTAAGGTCACACTGACAAGAAAGTTAAATTTCTGAGATATATGAGGGTAGAAAAAACACAAACCCATCAGAATTCATAGTATGCCTATAGATAAGTTTTGTTAATCGATATTATTTTTTAATTACTACTTAAAGTTTAAAGGTCCTATGACATATATTTACCTACTTTATATTAGATTTGTTTATTTTATTGTTTTAATATAATTCGTACTTCAACAAAAACATTTGCTTGTTTCATTTTTATAAAACATATCTATAACATTCACAGATCTCATCCATTACATGACCTTCATGTATATGTGGCAGAAAATTTTTATGATTAGTCATTTTACATATGGTCAGGCAAATAGTATAATTCATCCGTATATAAACAGTCAGGCAACATTTAAAATGCTGTACGCTGATAAGTCAATTTACAAATGATTAGGCAATTTGTAGTAAATCGTCCGTATTTATACGGTGAGGCAAATTGTAAATTTTACGCAGATTGCAAAATGCCAAGCCAGGCAAATTGTCAATATGCCGTACGACAGATTGTGAATGAGCTCACAAAGCGAGCGATGTTAGGTTCGGTCAGGTTTGATTGATTTAACACTCAAAGAGCCTCCCTGCCCTCGCTATTGTAAAAAGATGAATCATACAGTATGCCTGCGACATTAACATTGAAAAGGCGATCAGGAATTATTTTTTTAAACTATATTCGTAAATATAATATAATTTTTAAAAACAAATTATTACATATATTATTTTCTCATAAATAAATCGAGTCCACATGTATACTTACTAACTGCGGCGCTGAACGTCCGCGCGCTCTACATAATGTAAATACTATCTATACCCTTATTTCTAAACTAATTTCATAAGTGTTTTTTTAAATTAATTCCTTTTCAAGATATTGGGATTTGGGGCTTTTCATGATTGAGGTCGAAAATAAATTATCTCATTTTTCAGTTTTGTTCGATTTTTAAAAATGTTTTTGTATTATTAAATATTTTTTAATGTCCATTAATGCCAATACGCATATTTTGATACTTTAATCATTACGATACCCTAAATGCTTTCACAGTAATCACAGTAATGTGACGGGTCACATTTTCGCTAAAAAAAGGTAAAAAAAAAACAAAAAGCGAAAAACATTGCATCACAACCTATAAGAAAAAGTAACTCATATTGTATAGACATCTTCATATATATCTTAGTATTGTAACAGAAACTCCTGTCGGTTTCAGTTTGTGATATATTTTTTTAATTCAACCTTCGCGTGAGCGGCTCCTTCGTCAGAGCTCCAACCTAACAATAATAATCTACCAGAAGCATGTACGTGGACCAATCAGAAGAGAGAAAGCTCAAATTCCCACAGGGAACAAAGCTAACACTGTCGTTTTTTGAAAAGAAAAACCTTTGAAAAAAACCTTTTTTCGAATAGTTATGATAAAAAAACCTTTTTCGTATAGTTGTGATAAAAAACGTTTTCCGAATAGGTGTGACAAAAAACGTTTTTCGAACAGGTGTGATAAAAAACGTTTCTCGAATAGGTGTTATAAAAAAAATTCAATGTTAAAATGAATAAAAGATCGTAAGAAGTGATGTATATAATTTTATTTTTAAAGATGATATTTTAATTTGAAGCCTGTATCTCGATATAGTTGCTCCTGATCTTCTTTATCCATCTTGAGTGACATCTGGAAAGAAATTGGTTAAAGAGGTTTAAAGGTTTCCGGAAAGCATGATTCCATGGGTGTACATAAACAGGGAAAAAGGAGGGGGCAATTGATCCGACATCCCTACTCTTGTACCCGATTAAAACAGGGCTGGGATTTAGTAGAGTAAATAATAGAAATTTTCCGAGAAATTTAATATGAAATTGACTCTTAGTATAATTTTTTTAGAGTCTATAAACTCCATCATATCAGCCGGAGGACGTCCACTACTGGGCATAGGCCTCCACCTAGGATTTCCATGACGACAGGTTCTGCGTTGCCCTCATCCAGCGCCTTCCCGCGACCTTCACCAGGTCATCGGCCCACCGAGTTAAAAATAAAATATAAAAAATCCTAATTATAGCGTATTTCATGAACCAATGAGTTTTTCAAAAAAACTTACGTACATTTACTTACCGATTGCTTTAACGGTGAAGGAAAACATCGTGCGGAAACCTGCACACGCCTGCGAAGAAACTCGAACGTTGTGTGTGAAGTCGACCAACCCGCACTGGGCCCGCGTGGTCGACTAAGGCCTAATCGCCCTGATTCAGGGTAGGCTCGAGCAAATTCAAAATTCAAAATTCAAAACAATTTATTTCAAATAGGTGTTTACACACACTTTTAAATAGTCAAAACAAAAAAAAAATACAATAAAAATAAAATTACAAATAATGTCATGATTCAGATTACAGTCTCAGGTAATGGTATTTGTTATAGAATCAACATATACATATATCTTTGTCATTTACATAATCTATTATTTTATAATATCCTCTAGAGCACAAAACGTTTTTGACATGAGTCTTGAATTTATTCTCTGACAAACTAGTTACATTTTCTGGAATTTTATTGTAGAATCTTATACACTGCCCCACAAATGACTTTTTAACCTTACTCAGTCTCGAAAAGGCTATATCTATTTTATTTACATTTCTGAAATTCAAATTATGCCTGTCACTGTTTTTAGGAAATAAATGCAAATTCTTACGAACGTACATGATGTTTTCATATATAAATTGACTAGCAACAGTTAAAATATTGATTTCTTTGAACTTATTCTGTAACGACTCACGTGATCGCATCTGATAGATTGCGCGGATAGCTCTTTTCTGCAGGATGAAAATAGTTTCTATATCAGCCGCATGCCCCCACAGTAATATGCCATAAGACATTATACTATGGAAGTAACTAAAATACACTAGCCCCTCGGTGGGGACGTATATGAGCTGATATAATAATAATAATAATAGCGTATTTTATGCAGTTTCTAAAAAATTATTAATATCCAACCTTTTTTTAAAAAAAGTGTTAAAAATATATTGCTCTGCGTTGATGTGACCAATAGTATGTCTGACGCAAGAGTAATCGGTCACTAAATAGGTATACATAAACTCTATTTCCCGATTTACGAAGGAAGGTAATGTTTTTCGAGAGTATGTAATGTATGTATGTAGATTTCTTTGGTATGCTCTGTAGTCGTAACGATTTGACGGATTTAAATAGCTTATTGGAAAATTTGACTTTCAGGGAATGAAAGTGGAGAGAATTGGACTTATAAAATCAACTGGACATTCGGGGAATTAGAATTAAAAGGGTTCGAACTTTTGTGGTGTAGTGATATTACACATTTTATTTAAAGTCGCACGATTGGACCTCCTACATTTTTCGATAAATTTCAAACTTGCAAATACAAACCGAAAATAGGTATACTAGGACATTTTGGCCTAAAGTGCCACGTTAATGAAATACTTTGATTGACAGAAAGGGAAAATATTGTTTTTACTCCAAATATCTTAGCAACATGATGCTTGAGGCCAAAATGACCCTAGTATATTTTCGGTTTGCATTTGTATTCCCAATCGAAAAATATAGGTTCAATCGTCCGCCCAAACTTTATGAAAAAAAAAATAGAACACATATTGTCATACATAATGCCATGCTCCATACAAAAATGTTCCAACACCTTTGCCGTTAGTACTAATATATAGGGTGACCTCAAATTAGTTCTTGATACCAAAGGGTATGCATGTGTTCATGATAACAAACATCTTTCCCTAAGAAACATATATTTTTAAATTCATTTTTTTAATTTTACATAAATTAAATTAATTAATAAGCTGTTACGGTGTAAGCGCCGGTCGGCCGCAGTTCAATCATATTTAAATTTTGATCGTTTCGCACGCCTACCATCTCTCTCACACCGGCCGCCCTTATTGAATGATACCTACTAAAATGTTATGTAAGTATAGCCAATTACCGCGAAGACTGAACATGTATGTGACATAGTATGTGTAGTTTACCTACTTGAATGCATGTAAATTCTCGTCATTTCTTGTGGTCGGCAAACCGCGCCAGTACAAGAGAACACCGAACTCGTCCTCCGACAACACGAGTGAATTTCACAAGAAAAATGAGTTGGTAGTTTCTAGGACGTCAACAAAAAAAAATTTCAGCAACCTTAAATTTCAACAAATGTACATACCTTTTGATAATTGAATTGTTGATAAAGGAAATCAATTAAACTTACATCAGTCCTGCTTGTCACTGGAGTAGAGAACTTTAGTATTCCCTACCTTTAGATGTAAAAACATGTGACCGAACTTTCTGTCACAGTTTGCATTTTATCGTATTCACAAACACAAATTTTATTTACTATCTTCCACACACAAACACACACAACTCTCTTCTTTCCACTGTAGCAACAATGCAACATTTTTATTTTTGTTTGCAAATTAGTAACGAACGAAATGTTCAAATCTGTGCTACTAACTTCTTTTTGCACTAGATACTATCAGCTGGTTGCAACTTGTTAGCGCGTCGGCGCTCCTCGTCTTGCGCCGGGCGACTTGGTATGACAAAAAGAGATAGGAAATCAGTGCGGAAACAAACAAACCTGGGTCGGGTTTTCCATGAATTCGGTAGGGTTGCAAACGATACCTACGATGTTTCGGGAATATCGATGTTTTTAGCTACCTGTAACTCCTTACTCCATACTATCTCGGTACTTTGATCGTATTTTTTACTTACCTACGAGTACTGACGATTAGAGCGTCGGTGGCGTAACGGCTAGGGCCGCCGCCTCCTGTCCAGGAGGTGGTGGTTCGAATCCTGCCACGTACCAATGTGATTTCGAATTTAGATTTCACTAGCTGTTTCCCGCGGCTTCACCCGCGTAGACAACGTTTCTATGACTTAGTTCGAATCCTGCCACGTACCAATGTGATTTCGAATTTAGATTTCACTAGCTGTTTCCCGCGGCTTCACCCGCGTGGACAACGTTTCTATGACTTTTGGAGGGTGCGCAGTGCGCGAGCGTGAAAAAGTAGCCTATGTGTTAATCCAGGTCCTAAACTGTCTATCTAACAAATTTCAGCCAGATCCGTTCAGTAGTTTTTGCATGAAGAAGTATCAAACATACACACTCACAAACTTTCGCCTTTAAAATGTTAGTGTGATATGTACGTTTATCCGACGCTCTTACGGTGAAGAAAAACATCGTGAGGAAACCTGCACACGCCTATGAAGAAACTCTCAGGGTGTGTGTGAAGTCGACCAACCCGCACTGGGCCCGCGTGGTCGACTAAGGCCCGATCATCCTAATTCAAGGTAGGGTTTAGCCCCTCGGTGGGGACGTAAATGAGCTGGTATGATAATCTACTGATGATTTAAAAGTTATTTAGGTTAAATTACTTACTTATTATTGAATAAAGATTATTACTTACCATACGATTTTTTAACCCCCGATGTAAACAGAGTAGTGTTATTAGTTTAACGTGTGTATCTGTGTGGCTGTCTGTCTGCATCGCAGCTACGAACATATGGACCGATTTTGATTTAGTTTTCTTTATTGTTGAAAGGTGAATTCATCAAGAGTGTCCGTAGCTATGAATGAAACAAAAACTATTTAGCCCCTTTCAAGATCATCAGCTCTTATCATATGATTTTTTTTACTATGGAAGTTATTTATTTTCTTTTAGTATTTATTTCATTGTTTCTTAATAACATTGAAAGAAAAATAAAAACTTTGATGTTTTAACATCAAAACTTCTACAACGTCGATGTGTCGATAAAGCGTTGTAACAAGAGTATCAAAAACAAAAGTATCGATACTGTAGTCATGAGCAATATTGCAACTAAAGTAATCGATAATTGTGTTTAATTGTAATGTATCTAGTTAATTAGGTGTCGAGTACTTTTTTGTTTAGCTAATTACAGTTAATAAAAACACAAAAATATTGTGACCCTAGCTAATTATTTAATAAAATGATTACGACAAATGTTTATTCGCCAGAAATACCGTTTTCATATCTTCCCGTTGCTAGCTGGTAGAAAAGTATTCAGTAATGTGAAAAGTATTGATTCCCACTCAGTATCGTACTAAAAAGTATCAAGTAACAAAATACTTGGTATTGTAATAAAAGTATCGAGTAAACTCAGGTATCGATACTTTTCTCGGATCCCTACCACGTCACGCAGTCACCCCTATGCAAGTAATAATGGAGGTCAACGTCGTCCGTCAGTGCCCCCGCGTTCCCGCAACCTTCCTGGATGCGTAATGCGTATACGCCATATGATCGTGATTTTGTTTGTTTGTGATTTACTGAGTAGAAATTCGATACAATAATGTGGTGTGGTGCTACCTTCTACGTTGAAGATGGAAACAGTGCAGCAGCTAGGCGACTTTTTTGAAACATGGCAGTCATACCTACCGCAGGTACTTTAGTAGCTTGATAGTTTTTCTGTGATTTCTGTGATACTGATATTTCTTTTTAATTTTCTTATTTTTAACTTCTGATATCAACTAAATTACTTATGTAGTCCGTGCTTGTCTGAAGTCTAAAAAATTATGGTAGAAAAGTTGGAATCTAGCGAAAAAAGAGAGTGGCTTACAGGTGTGGTATTTCCAGGCAGGGGTGACACACTCACACCGTTAGTAGGAATTTTTTGTTTATTTTTGATAAAGATGAAAAAGTTTTTTTTTTAATATAGTTTCTTTGGGAAAATTGTTCTTTGTCATGAGCACATGCATACCCTTTGGTATCAAGAACTAATTTGAGGTCACCCTATATATACTTTGCCTTTGCTTTGCGTTGAAATAACAAAAACGAACTCTTTAACCGTTTGTCGTTGCGATAACTGAATGTAAACTGTTCAAACGTAACCAAAAAGGCTTAAGCAGGTCCCCGTCACTCGGTCGAGCAGGCGAGATAAGTACCTACACATTGGCGCGGCTAACAGGCCGCGCTAAGTCGACGCCATAATTCGAGAGACAACTTTGACAATTCGTTTTGCACAAGTGTTGCCATAGTTAGGGTAGTGCTGTTCGTATCGATATTTAAAAAAATACGGCTATGGATACCAGTGCTATTTGTCCATTAGTTACGGTGAAATAATCAAATTAATTTAATATTTTACATTACAATGTAAGATATAAACATAGGAAGTGCAAATACTAACCAACGACGATTATTAAAGTCGTTTGTTTTGATTGGCCTCACCGCTATACGTATATTTGAGCGAATGACACTATGGCCGGCATCAATTGCGATAACCATAGGTAGCACTACGACACTTGATAGGCTTGACACTTGTGTAATATTACTGGTTGAGATGGAAATAGGAGTACGGAGTAGATTGAGATACTATAAGAAAATTTATTATTAAATGATGCCGGGAAATATTTCATACAATTCTTGAGCCAGAATTTATGTAGCTAGTCGGTCGGCGGCGACGCGACGACGATGGGGACAAAGTATGCAGTATGCAGGTAGCTGAAGATAAACAAAACGCGGTGCGTACTTGTCAATGTCAACCGTAGTGCGATAGATTTCGTAATAATAAATAAATAAGGTTAAAATACGGGATTAAACCTTTAATTTTAGCGGTTTAAACCTTTCCGTAAATGTTAATAGGTGTACGTGAACTCTTGATAGGGTTGACACTTGTGTTGTGTACAACAATAGTACTGATTGAGATTGGAATGGCAGTACGAAGTAGATTGAGATACTGAGAAAATTTATTATAAAATGATGCCGGGAAATGTTTCATACAACTCTTAAGGCAGAATTAATCAGCTAGTCTGTCAACGGCGTGAAGTGTGCAGGATGCAGGTAGCCAGCAGCATTAGTAGTATCTTTGAAAGTACGATCTCCACCGACCGGACGGCACGGCAACGGATTTTTGAACTGTCAATATTACAAAGCCAGGCAGATTCCACGTCACTCGGTACACAATAAACATACAAATTAAAATAAAAAACAACCTTTTTTGAAGTCAGGTGAAACCATAAACTTTGAGCTAGAAATCGACTTATAAGTAACTATTAAGTCAATATTATGCAATCTATGCCGCGTCCCGAAACAATCATTTTGAACTTATTTTTTAAACGAAATTCTCGTGTTTTGGAACGCGGCATAGGTCATAACATGACATTGACATGTTTGTGCTTTTTTAGAAATATCAAATTTTAAACCCCCTTATTATATTCCCGAGTATATATCTCAATCAGTCTCTAAGCGAAACCGGTTGGCGAAACTAATTGATTTTGTGGAACAAGTTTGTGTTTGAGTAATCTATACTGAGGATGGCGTTTTACTACGAAAAACGCCAATTGCAACAATATTCCCGAATTTGATCAAAAATTCCGACTTAACAAACCATATAGTCTAGTCGATACTGTCTATCGATATCGGCCACATCACTATTTAATTTCGTCTAATCCTGGTAAACCTTTATCTGTCACTTACTTGTCAAACTTGTCTCTCGAATTATGGCGTCGACTTTACAACCATAATAGTGTATATATTCTTTGCTACAACGCCGTACTTACGCAATTCGCGCGCCGCTTACTTGTATGGGGAGGAGTAGGTGAATAATGCTTAGGTATTTTCGTTTTATAAGGAAGTGCTATGTACTTTATTAAGTAACTAGTATCTCATCTGTGGCTGAAGTTCCAAAACACCTCAGTAGGAACAGTCGAATGATGGTGCCTTGCAATCGTGAAGAGGCCGACACAAGAATATTGCTACTCGTTACCGATGGTGTTGAACAAGAACACGAGAAAATTCTGCTTTGTAAGTACTTACAAAGACGGCTTTTGAGGGCGGGATATTTTCTAATTGCCTTCAGGGATAGTTCCCAGAAGCCGCCTTACGCTAACGCATATAGAGGGCAATGTATTAAGGGGTCTATGTTTGGGTCCAGGCCCAACAAAATATTCCCACCCTGTCCTCCCCGAAAAAGAAAATATGATAATTAAGAGGACTGTGAACCCACGGCGAAAATTCGACTTTTCATACAAACGGCGATAACATTTTTCACCTCTTAAATGTTAACCGATTTGGACCAATTTCTGATAGGTTGTCAGTCAGAACAAAAGCTAGGCTTATACGTTTCGTTTTTTCAAAGTACTGATTTTAAAATAAAAAAAATGGCCGAAATTAGTTTTGTATGAAAACACGACAATAGAATTAAACTTATTAACTTTATCGAAAAAACAAAAACGTATAAGCCTAGCTTTTGTTCTGACTGACAACCTATCAACCAAATCGGTTAACTTGTATGCGGTGAAAACCGTTAACGCCGTTTGTATGGAAAGTTGCAACTTCACAATCCTACTTAATGGGTTCCGCAGTAGTCAGACCTTCCAGATGTGGCAAGTGTATGCCTTGAACTCATTCGTTGCTTGAAGAAAAACCTTAAGTGGGGTCAATTTGCCGAAGACCGTCTGTCGGTAAAGACCGTACAGCAAGAATAACTAAGTCATCATTACAGCTCATATACGTCCCCACCGAGGGGCTCGAGCCTACCCTGAATCAGGGCGATTAGGCCTTAGTCGACCACGCGGGCCCAGTGCGGGTTGGTCGACTTCACACACAACCTTCGAGTTTCTTCGCAGGCGTGTGCAGGTTTCCTCACGATGTTTTCCTTCACCGTTAAAGCAATCGGTAAGTATGTACGTAAGTTTTTGAAAAACTCATTGGTACATTGGCCGTCCAGATTTGAACCCGGTACCTAAGGTTAGATGGACCGAGTCGTTACCGGTTGAGCCACCGACGCTTTTTATTCTGTAACTAAGTATTCTGAACAAACTAGAAGAATAGCATCAATACAATCTATGGAACATTATAAAAGTTTTAGCCCTAATTAACTGACATAGATGGCGTTGCGAGTAGTACAAAGAGAAAAAAAAACTGCTAGTTAAATTTAGTTTGGTTGACAACTAGCATTTGTTTACATATCACGTCGACGAAAAAAAAAAAGAATAAAATATTTAGCTTAACTTTTTTTGACATCTATGCGACTAAGTTTATCCTTTATTATTCTATTGTTCTAATTATTTTATTAGAATAAAATTAAACACATGTTTCACAAAGTTATTACTGGTGAAAATAATTCTAATCTCAATTATGTTGTACTGGGGAAGTCCGTCTACATTTTCGAGGCCAAGATCGTCATAATATGCCGGTCTTCACCCTTTTCAAATGTAGTAAATATTTTTTGTTTTAATATTTTTTCAAATAATAGGTAAACAACTTTTCGATTGTAAAGTCTTTTATACAGAGTAATAATAAGTATACACTATATAACAAGGGGTGTCAATTAAATGGTTAGCACAGTATTGTTATTTCTGTGAGCAGAAAAATATAATCGGTGAGCAGAAATAGCTAATTGGTCAGCAACTCATGGTCAGCAAACATTTCAAAATCAATCAGCAATTTATGTCATTCTGGATGGCTGTAATTATTTTAAACATCCCCGTACTACACTCTTCCTACAGTGTTGAGTGGTCGACGGAGCCCCTTCGGGGCTCCTACTTCTGTGTTCTCATGTTAAACCTAACACTACGACTGTGCGGGGAGGCGAGCTTAGCTCGCCTCCCCGCACAGTCTCCGAACCTAACGGATCCGAGTCGGGGTGCTCCGCAAGTCCGAGCTCGCTTCGCTCGCTCCCGCTTCCATTTAGAACTCCCCGTACCACACTCTTCCTACAGTGTTTTCTGCCGCTCAATCATGAAATCTTGCCGCTCAAGTAGTTATTTTGTGGACTGAATGTTTATTATGCATTTCAAATATATATGTATCTATAACAAGAGGTACCGAGGTGTCCGACTCTGTTTTGATTCGTTTTGATACCTATGATAAATAGACTAAATATGAGAAAATAAGGAACATATTTTTTATAATGGCCCAAATTCATATACAGGGTGACTGGTTGAACAAACGACCCATTAAAGGAGGTGTATAAGAAGCCGATACCCATTCTATTAAGCATAAAAAACTACCACCTAGTTTTATTATTACTTTTCATTTTTAAAAGATCCATCTTCTTTTTTACCGTTTACTATGCTCGCTGTGACGTGCACGCAATAGCTGACAATGCCTCCCGAGGTTATGAACTCGTAGTGCACTAAACCACAGATGATGATAATAATAACTAAACTTCCAACCCCACTGCGCCGCTGCCTGTTTATGCCTGTTCAGTTACCGCTTTGTTTTTGCACTGAAAACGTGCGATTTTGTAAACCCCATGGTGCGCGTGCGTCGTCGTCGCGTGTCAGTGCAGTATTATGGCTTATCAGTACACAAATGAGGAATATTGGGATGTGTTGCGGTGTTATACTCTGTCTAATGAATGACGTAGAAGGCATGCGATTGAATTGTACCGCGAAATGTATCCTACCTAACCGGCGAGTGCCTTCGTACGATTTAATACTAGCAGTGATTTTTAGGTGCGCATTTTAAACATTGATTAATGATTACAATATGTCTTTACTGTGTAAACGTTAGTTACAATCAGTGTAAATAAGTTGTGGCGACATCTGCAGTACCCGCCACTAACAACTACGTTGCCACAGCTCAAGACTGAACCATTGATCAAACTATATGGAGAGTTGCATATTCACCTCGATAGATGGCACCATCATCGCAAGAAGGCTATTAACAAAGCATCTACAACGCACTATCAACATTTCCTTGCTCATAAGCATATATACAAGCACCAGCCATTCACAGCCGGTCCACGGCCGGACCCCAGGCACACAACCTCGCCTGGCGGAGATATCTCCCTTTGTGCTCGTCATATAGGAACATATCCGTTCCTACATTGGTGACCCGACGCTCAACATTGACGCACCTTCGACAACAACTCCTCAACAGCCCTCCAGCCGGTAAAGCAAGCCAACAGTAGCATAGCAGTCCAATGCGAAGTTTACCAGGACCATCGCAGCCGTCATATCGAACTTCCTGGCCCTGCACTTCACTCCGAAGCCTTATCAGGTTCGCAGCCGTCGACGCAGCATCAAAAACTCCACGGACCTGCAGCTTCACTCTTCAGGCAGCAAGTTGTCGGCAGCTTACGCTGTAGAGCACGCGCTCCACTTTACCTGCTTCCGTACACCTGAACCACCTCCTCGTCCCGACTCACCGTGGACTCGAGTAGAGCAACATTGGCCTGGCGTCTCGACTCACCGCAGACGCCGCATCGCGACGCGTATCGTCGCTCCGCCGCACCGCAACATTGGACTGCCAACTCAATATGGATATCGACCTTCGGTCTCGGAGGGGGAGTAATGTGGCGACATCTGCAGTACCCGCCACTAACAACTACGTTGCCACAGCTCAAGACTGAACCATCGATCAAACTATATGGAGAGTTGCATCTTCACCTCGATAGATGGCACCATCATCGCAAGAAGGCTATTAAAAAAGCATCTACAACGCACTATAAACATTTCCTTGCTCATAAGCATATATACAAGCACCAGCCATACACGGTTGGTCCACGGCCGGACCCCAGGCACACCACCTTGCCTGGCGGAGATATCTCCCTTTATTCTCGAGAGTAGGAGCACACACCGTTCCTACAAAGTGATAAGGTAATCAATACGCTTTGGATTAACTTTTGGGTGAAAAAAGACACGTAAGTTTCAGCGAATCTTTTAATTATTGTAAATTAGGTGTGATTGCTTACCTAACTCTCTTAAATACGCCAAATTACCTATCAGCTCACTTGACTTTTTGATCACAGGTACTGTATGGCATCCTAAATCGCCATACTGCTACGTTACATACCTAGAGGTGTTTTGCCTATCCTAAACCAGGATCAAAGTATGAAGGAAAAAGTTAATCATACGCCATACCGTCGCTCGGGCGACTCTGATAGGAAGATTACATGCGCAGGGCATAGTGTACGCAAAATTACAGAAATTTCACATTTCAAAAAATGTGTAAATCTCACGTATTTCAAAATAACTTTCACTTTTTTACCGAAAGGGAATGTACATGGGTTACTAGTTTACCTCCTAAAACGCGTCGGTCGTTCAACTTGTCACCCTGTATTAAGACAAAAATTGCACTTCAAAATTTCCAATTATTTGAGGATCGGCATTTAAAATTATTAGTAACGTTAAATGTTGACATCAGATTCGTTTTAATCGATAATATGCGATACATCTATTTTTTACTATACAATTCAAGAAATAAAATTAAAAAGTAATCTATATATATAAAAGAAAGTCGTGTTAGTTACACCATTTATAACTCAAGAACGGCTGGACCAATTTTTATGATTTTTGTGTTTTTGCATTTGTCTTCGTCGGGAATAGGATAGTAAATATTAAAATATGATATTCATCAAAAAAAAACAGTCAAAAAAATTGGTTTTAGGGTAGGGTAGTGTGGTGTAGTGTAAGTGTAGTTAGGGTAGGGTAGGGTAGTGTAGTGTAGCGTAGGGTAGGGTAGTGTAGGGTAGGGTAGTGTAGGGTAGTGTAGTGTAGTGTATTTAGGGTAGGGTAGGGTAGGGTAGTGTAGGGTAGGGTATGGTAGTGTAGGGTGTTGTAGTGTAGTGTAAGGTGGAATGAAGTTCGCCGGGACAGCTAGTTATTTATAAAAATCAATAAATAAGTAAAATTAACATTTTTTTAGTTTGGGACGCTTTAAAAATACGTGCCTCCTGTTTTTAATACTCTATAACATATGATGCAGTCGTAGCTCATTGTGACTTGCGTGATTAGGTCAATCACCCAAGTTAATTTACCTGAAGCACGATCATTACTTGGATGGGTTTGAATGTTAGTGGCATTTTTCTCGAACGTTTCCGTGCACAGATCAAGAACATGCACGATCAGCTGCTGGTGCCGGTTGCTATGACTACCTACCAAAAAGAGAAGTAAAGAGGTATTTTTACAAACTAGTTGTGTAAGTACTACCTACACTGATTTCTGCCAGAAAACTGTTGTACAATGTAGTAGATTTTTATTTAATTATAACTTGACTTTTTGTACTTACTTACCTTTTTTTACATTATTTTTTAAAAGTGACGTAAATGTTTACCACCTCTGAATGGTGAAGTATGCCGAACTTACCCGACAAATGTTTCTTTTTGCGAAATTAGGCATTTTTAACCTTATTTTCAAAATGTGAAAGCACATATTGAGCTGTTAGACATTCACACTAATACAAACTGTCTTAATATTTTGCATAAACTGTCTATGTGTAGGTAAATTCGCCAGTAGACGGTCTTATCCGACATGGGGGCCAAGTCCGTCTATTGCACTGTGTTTTCTAAACAGCTGTTTTTTCCACAAACCGATGACTTTCATATTAATCAACCGTGTCATTTAGCAGTCAACGAAATAATTAATTAATTAATCACTAATTTTTTTTTGATGAAATATGTCGGTCTTCGGCGAACTGACCCTGTATAGAATTGTGTGTGTGCGCGTGTGTGTGTGTGTGTGAGTGTGTTCTACTTTGTAGTAAATATAGTAGGTAAGTAATAAGCATACAAAACAGGATGTTTTAATTTACTTTTGTGTTTCGCAAACGTCATATTTAATTTTTAATCTCGAACGAATATAATTGAGTATTTTTTTAATATTTAAATGTATTAAAAACAAAATAATACAAAGTGTCAATTTCATGTTTTCGTATTTTTTTTTCGGAAAATTGCTACAATTAATCATAATATCTCTGATATTTTTTTTATCCACAATTGGTAAGCCCTTGGCATCATCTCACCTGATGGTAAGTGACGATGATGCCGAAGATGGAAGCGGGCTTACCAAGATTCCCCAACGTAATGGGGATTATTTTTATTTATTATTAGTGTTGTTTTCGAATTCCGATTTCATATCTACGTTTATCCGACGCTCTTACGGTGAATAAAAACATCTTGAGAAAACCTGCATACGCCTGAAAAGAAACTCGAAGGTTGTGTGTGAAGTCGACGAACCCGCACTGGTCCCGCGTGGTCGACTAAGGGCCAATCGCCCTAATTCAGGGTAGGCTTGAGCCCTTCGGTGGGAACATATATGAGCTGATATGATGATATCACAAAAGCAAATTTTTTTGAAAATGGCTTTATTTGATAATTTTTTTTTTGGTGACTTGTTATGCCGAGAGAAATCATTATTTTCCGCTGTACATAGGCATGTTTGATACATAATACGGATACAACATGAATGTTTCAAATCGAATGTTTTTTGCGTTTCGTGTCGTATCCACAACAAATTTTGAACTTATATATCTATTGTCATTTACGGGCGATTATGTGTTCTTACGGCAAGGTACTCGTACTTAAGTCACGCAAAGAAAAAACATCAGATGGAGCCAGAAAAAAAAACATTAAACAAAATTTTGTGCTATGGTCGAGAGACTTAACCATAAGTCTTAAATGCCTATGAGCCTAGATTCCTACTGTATTTGGTTCTTCAAGTATGACCTTGAAGCTTGCAAAGCTAGAATAGGCGTCATCATATCCGCCGGAGCGACCCCAGCTGGACAAAAGCGTCCTCCAAGGATTCCCACAACGAGCGGTCCTACGCTGCCCAAGTCTTTGGTCCACCAAGTAGGAGGCCTGCCTACGCTACGTCTTCCGGTGCGTGGTCGCCACTCGAGAACTTTACTGCCCCAACGGCCATCTGTTCTACGAGCTATGTGCCCCGTCGTTGAGCGATTCTATGAGCTATGTCGGTGACCTCGTTTCTTCTACGGATCTCCTCATTTCTGTTTCGATCGCGTAGTGAAACTCCGAGCATAGCTCGCTTCATCGCACCTTGAACCTTCTTATGAGGCCCATAGTAAGCGACCATATCTCAGTTCCCTATGTCATTACTGGCAACACACCTTAATCAAAGAATATATATATTAGTACTAACATACTCGTATAGTATGGACACACCCTGCCGCTCTCTAGATTGCGATCTCACCCCCTCGTCTCCCAGAATGATTGAAGTTGTATGAAGTGTCCAGGTTGTGCCTTAACCACACCCTGGAAACTTCATACAATGGGCCAGAAAAGACATTTCAAAAAACGAATGACGGAGCAAACAAAATGGCGGCGAAATCCTATACGTTCGACAACCAAACTGTAGGTAACCAATCAGTATCAATCTGGGTGACGAGGGGGTGAGGTCGCAATCTAGAGAGCGGCAGGGAGTGTCCATACTGTATGTTAGTACTAATATATATTATACTTTGCCTTAACTTAGGCTTACCTACCTTGATGGAAGCCTTGTCAGCTGGTCGCTGGTATTTAACGATAGACCTCCGTGAAGTCAGGAGCGCGTTAGCACCAGGTCTGTAAATTGATTATTATTTAACGATTAAAGGTTTTACAGGGTTCTTCTGTCTTTTTGTCCGCGTCTACTTATAAAAAAAGCTTGTTAAAACAAGCTAAAGCTTTTTACTAGCTTTTCTTTTTTTTCTATTAACTTGCTGTGTTAGTTTAAGACAAATCTTGGAAACTAAATTAGAACCACTTCTCCGTTTCCGATTAAGCTGAAATTTTGCATACAAGTTAAGTTTGGAGCACAGTTCATGGTCAGCTCAGCGACGTCGTTCTAAAACCAAAAAACAATACGGTGGACTCCCAAAGATGGCGTTGGCAGACGAGAATTTTGTAGAATTTGATAAGAAGACTACAAAATAAGTAAAAAAGAGTGTGTGGTTTTATGAAACCACGGTAAAAGTGAAACTTTGTTTCACATTATACACGTTTACAGAGCACGAAACGATCATGGCTGCTCTCGTCTTGGAGCTACGGTACAGAGGACGAAACGATCATACCGACCGTTACGCGACACACAGACGAAAAAATTCTTAGCGTCGGTGGCGCAACGGCACGGGCCGCTTCCTCCTATCCGGGAGGTTGTGGTTCGAGTCCTACCACGTACCAATGTGTTTTTGATATTCGATCTCACATGTACGTTTATCCGACCGACGCTCTTACGGTGAAGGAATACATCGTGAGGCAACCTGCACACATCTGCGAAGAAACTCGAAGATTGTGTGTGAAGTTGACCAACCCGCACGGGGCCCGCGTGGTCGACTAAGGCCCGATCGCCCTAATTCAGGGTAGGCTCGAGCCCCTCGGTGGGGACGTGGGAGGAGGAGGTTCTCAATTCGACTGTATGTTTTTTTATGTGTGTTACCTCAGGACTGTTGACTGGGTGAACTGATTTTGATGATTCTTTATTTATTTGAAAGCTAGTGCTTTTCATGTGGTCCCATATAATTTTTATCAAAATCGGTGTAATACAACAAGAACCAAAAATAAAAATTCAAAAATGTACCTACTAAGTTGTTGCGATGGAAGTCGGTTTTTATTGCGACATCTAGAGTGATAACTTCTGAATTGTCAAATTAAATTGTCAGTATACAAGTCAAATTAAATTCAAATTATTTAAGTAACATTTCATCGATATTTGAACTCATTGTTGATTAATCACCAAACAAATATACTTAATTAAAAATATAACCCGTATGCATAAAAACTTATCCCCTATTTTTTGGCCAGTCGGGTAAAAATGTATCCTGTGTCACTCACGGGATTAAGACGAATCTAACGACACAAATCAATCAAATCAAGCGCGCCAAAGAAATAAATAGCCTCTTTTTTGGCTAGTCGGGTAAAAATTAATCTTATGTCACTCACTGAATCAAGACGAATCTAACAACACCTCGCACTTCAACAAGCCGTTTACGCTCTGTAGGGCGTGCCAAAGAAATAAACATACATACATACATACACTCGAAAAACATAACCCTTCTTCTGACGCAGTCAGGTAATAATTAAAACCCGATCTTATGTGACTCTAGGGGTAAAAATTTATCTAACAACACCTCGAACTTAAACAAGCCGTTTAGGCTACGTAGCCGTTTACGCTCTGTAGGGCGTGCTAAAGACATAAACATTCATACATACATACACTTGAAAAATATAACCCTCCTTGTGGCGCAGTTGGGTAAAAATTAAAACCCGAATGTATCTTATGTGACTCTAGGGGTGAAAATTTATCTAACGACACCTCGCACTTCAGCAAGCCGTTTAGGCTACGTAGCCTTTTACGCTGTGTAGGGCGTGCCGAAGAAATAAACATACATATATGTATACACTCGAAAACATAACCCTCCTTGTGGTGCAGGCGGGTAACAATTAAAACCCGAATGTATCTCATGTGACTCTAGGGGTGAAAATTTATCTAACGACACTTCGCACTTCAACAAGCCGTTTAGGCACGTAGCCTTTAACGCTGTGTAGGGCGTGCCAAAGAAATAAACATACATACATACTAAAAACATTACTATCCTTCTGGCGCAGTCGTTTAAATATTAAAACCCGAATGTATCATATGTGACTCTAGGGGTGACAGTTTATCTAACGACACCTAGCACTCCAAATTCCATCAAGCCGTTTTTTAGGTACAGGCTCAACCCAGAAAACTGACATACGTACATACATCCCAAAAATATTACCCGCCTTCTTGGGCAGTCGGGTTAAAAGTTTCTCTTGCACAGTTTTGAGGCCAAAATATTTGTTTTTATGCTAAAACCTGATTAATTTATAGCTCTAGTTTTAATCGACCTGCAACTACTCGCCACCTTGTTTCAAAACAAGTTTTAGACTACGATATGAAAACTTTAAATCAAAAATTGAAATAAAAGAAGACTTCATAAAAACATTACCCCTCTTTTTTGGGAAGTCGAGTAAAATGTATGCTATGTTATTCACGTTCGCACTCTAAAAGCTATCAAGCCGTTTAGAAGATATCATAGAATAAAGAAACATACATACATACATTAGACCTCAAAATGATAGGTACACTCCTTTAACTAAAAAAGTGTCAATTGCACAGTTTTTAGGCCAAAATGTTTGGTTTTAAGCAAAAACATGATTAATTCATAGCGATAAATAGTTTTAATCCACTTGCAACTACCCGCCACAAAATTTTAAACTATGACCCTAGTCGGTATGGTGGTATGGATGTGGTATGGTGGTAAGGATGTGGTATGGAGGTTAACATCAATATACATTGAGGCGAGGTTTTGATTGGAACAGTTTTCTCTGTCTTTTTGTTATCGTGTAAACAGTAAAGAAAATAACCACAGTTTTTCACACAGACTTATCGGTTGTTCACTTTTTCAATGGTTTTTCGTTTTAATCAAAAACTACAATGAACGAAAAAAATAATAATAACATTACTCACTTTGTATTATCATAACAAATATTCTTGTATATTTTTAAAAATTATTTATACTTCAAAATAGAGTTGAAAGTAACGGTGTAGACCTATCTTTGGGATTTCTTTTTATCGAGCCAAAACTACTCAATCGTGTTTCTAATAGCTTTTGACTTTAAGGAACATCATCAAAAATAAGAGTATTTATTTTCAACCTTGGGTTTTCTATCGTTTAGGAGTAATTGACGTCAAAAATAACGAAAATCTGTAATTCTATTTTCATTGGTTCAGACGTCGGACTGTGTGTGTCTACCTGGAAGGCCTGTCCCTCGTCTGTTGCCATCTCACTCTTAGCGGCGTCACGTTCTGCTGAGTATGTTGGCTCTTCTTCAGAAGGTTTACGTTTCTCTCTTCCTCATTCGTCATGCTTCGAAATTCCTCACTTTGTGGTGAATCAGTTTCTTCTTGAACCCTGGATATACTATACTTATGATGTTAGAGTTTTTTTGGCGGGATTTGTGAAGAGTTTAACTGCCTCCGTGACGTAATCGTAGTCCATTCGTTTCACACCAGGAGGTCGCGGGTTCGATTTCCGGTGAAGGTAACTTGTAAGACTCGGTTTGGGTTGGTGGATCTTTAGTTTTTATTCTATGCTTGATTTGATTCGTAAATGTCAGGGGTTCACCGTCAAGATGATATTTCATATTTCATATTTGACATATTTGTCAGAGTATTCTTGACATAGTATTTTTCTAAGCCAGCTTGGCTAGCTACCACCATCTTATGTAAGTCTTGCCGCCAAACATCAGTGTTAACAACATTGATGTGTTCCGGCTTGAAGATGGCTTGAAGATAAGATAGCCAGTTCTCCATTATGTTGGGGAATCTTAGTAAGCCCGCTTCCATCTACGGCATCATCGTCACTTAGGTACCATTAGGTGAGATGATGCCAAGAGTTTACCAACAGTGATTAAAAAAAACGTTCGTAGTTTTATTTTAGTGTATCAGCTCGTATACGGTTTTTTTTTCATGGAAGAATAAACTTACACTCTGTGATTTTCAGATATTCTATGATGGTCTTGGAATCGCCTCTCAGAATGATCCTCATCGGTGGTTTCGAATTTTTGGACGGCCCGACCTTTTGTTGTGAGCATGGGCAGTCGCCTCCTTTCTAAACAAAATTAACAAATTGTTCACATCTGGCTCAGTCGGGAACATCATCATCATCATCATCATATCAGCCGAAGGACGACCGCTGCTGGACATAGGCCTCACCCAAGGATCTCCACGACGACCGGTTCTGCGCTGCCCGCATCCAGCGGCTTCCCGCGACCTTTACCAGGTCGTCGGCCCACCGCGTGGGAGGCCTTCCTAACGCTTCGTTTTCCGGTGCGTACTCGAGAACTTTACTGCCCCATCGGCCATCTGTTCTACGAGCTGTGTGCCCAGCCCACTGCCACTTCAGTTTAGCGATTCTGTGAGCTATGTCGGTTACTTTAGTTCACCTGCGGATGTCCTTGTTTCTGATTCGATTACGCAGAAAAACTCCGAGCATAGCACGCTCCATTAGTCGGGAACATAGAAAACAATAATAAACATTACGCTTACCGAGTAGCAATAAAAAGAGGTGTATTAGACTTTAATTTGAAGCGTCGGTAGCTCAACCGGTAACGGCTCGTTCCACCGAACCAGAGGTACCGGGTTCAAATCCAGACGGCCAATGTACCAATGAGTTTTTTGAAACTTACGTACATATTACTCACCGATTGCTTTAACGGTGAAGGAAAACATCGTGAGGAAACCTGCACACACCTGCGAAGAAACTCGAAGGTTGTGTCAAAGTACCTCTATCGCGTGGGACACCTGCCTACACTACGTCTTTCGGTACCCGGTCGCCACTCGAAAACTTTACTGCTCCCCTGTCATCTGTTCTACGAGCTATGCGCCCTGGCCACTGCCACTTCAGTTCAGCGATTCTGTGAGCTATATTGGTTACTTTGGTTCTCCTTCGGATCTCCTCATTTATGATTCGATGAATTTCCGAGCATAGTTCGCTCCATTACCCTTTGGGTACCTTGAGCCTTCTTATGAGGCCCATAGTAAGCAACCTTGTCTCAGTTACGTATGTCATCACTGGTAACACACACTGGTCAAAGACCTTAGTCTTCAGACGCTGCGGTATTTGGGACCTGAAGATATTGCAAGGCTTCCCCGAATGCTGCCCAACCGAGTTGAAAAATACATATAATACATATATTCAGTAAAAGTTTCAACCAGCTCAGCTACCTATTACGGTTCAAAATATACAGCCTTCTAAAGGTCGGACAATCAGCAAATGGACGGAGATACAGACATACGGATAGACAGACGGCGTAGATAACTTGGTACCCTTATTATTTTTGAACAAATGGACTGATTGATAATGCATACTTAAGGTGAATTACTTACTTGTGGAAATTGGGTCAACGTCAAATATACGAGTATATGTAGTCCTATATCGAAACGGAACTCCATTTGTTCTTTTACTTTGTATTCTTCTTTTTTTACCTTGGGTTAGTTCTTTACTTGGCTTCGCTTTGTTGTGTTCTTCACTTGGTCTCACTTTAGTATATTCTTCACTTGATTCCACTTTGCTATATTCTTCACTTGGTCTTACTTCGCTGTAATCTTCACTTGGTATCTCTTTGCTATTTTCTTCACTTGGTCTCACTTTGCTATATTCTTCATTTGGTCGTACTTTGCTATATTCTTCATTTGGCCGCACTTTGCTACGTTCTTCACTATGTTTCAGTTTGCTTTGTTCCTCGATTGGTTCCAAATCTTTCAATTTTCTTGTCTCTGCCGTAACTTGTTCCTAATAAATAGTAAAGTTATTTGTTTATTATCGATTGTTGAAAAATCTTAGAACTGTCATTTTATGTCTTTAAGTAATTTTTGCATAGTATACAAGGAAGTCGCCCTTCGCGTCAGTATGTCTGTTTATGCGCTATATCCTAAACCACGCAACGGATTTTGAAACGTTTTTTGTTAATAGAAAGAGCGGTTTACCGCTCTAGTTTACTAAGAAGAATTATATACCCCTGAGAGCCGATAGTGGCTCGCGCACCAGCTACTAAAGAATAAAATATACCTGTGATTAAAAACAATATTACCTAAAAAGTGCAAAAAAATATAATTTCTAATATAAGTTTACCACGTCAAAGCTCCATTAGCAACAAAGGACAACAATGTTCGATAATAAGCTGCTCGATCGGCAAGACCTTTAACTTTCTCCGTGGCGTAACGGTTACTCCATTAGCTTGACATCAGGAGGTCGCGGGTTCTATTCCCGACGGAGTCTAACTATGTATGACTCGGTTTGGTTGGTGGAAGGATATTTTATAAGCTTGCCTAGCTAGCTACCACTATCTTATCTAAGTCTTGCCGCCAAGCATCAATGTTCACTGCATTGATGTGTTCCGGCTTGTAGATAAAATAGCCAGTTCCCCATTGCGTTGGGGAATCTTGGTAAGCCCGCTTCCATCTTCGGCATCATCTTCATTTACCCTCAGGTGAGATGATATCAAGAGCTTACCTATGACGTTTATTTTTGAAATATTAGCAAAGTTGTAAAAGAATGCTGTTAAATTACGCCTTTAAATATTTCCACATCTTACACTCTGTAATGTAGTTCGATAATCAGCTGCTCGGTTTACAAGACTATTTTTATGTGATTTGAGCAAAGTTGTAGACCAAAAATAAAAGTTAAAACAACTACCTATAACCCGACTGAAGAAATTTCTCCTTAAATTTATTTCTTGTTAGACGTTAACTTAACGTCTTGTTAGACGTGAAATTTACAAGTTGTTTAATTAGTTTAAAGTATATTCAATAATAATAATAAATTTATTTCACAAAAAGTTTACTAGTTAGAAAACTAAGTCTTAATTCTAGTTGTACATCTTAGCTCTACTTATTAGAACTCTGGCTACTAAACTAGGCTAGAAAAAGTCTGTACCTTAGCAGTCAACGAGCAGAGAGAGGAACAAAATATTTATCAGTCCATAGCTCCCATAGCCCGGCTATGCTAGTTTAGCCCGGTCAAAATGCCGTTGTTAAAGTGTAAAGTAGGTATGTTTATCGGTCTATAGCTCCCATAGCCCGGCTATTCTAGATTAGCACGATGTCAGTGCCGTTGTTAAAGTAGTGTAAAGTATGTTTATAAGTCTATAGCTTCCATAGCCCGATGACTGTGCCGCGCCGTGCGTGATTTTTCTGATCTATTCTTAAAAGTTTTTATTTTACTCGAATTTTTGTATGTAAGTGTTATCGGCCTCAAAATTTGCAAACTAGACCCACTTTTTGGTTTTCCGTTAAACTGAAGTTTTGCTAACTCGTTTTGTTTCACTGACAATGCATGGTAAACGAAGAAACGTCATTCTTAATCCAACATGGCGAAATCTTAAAGATGGCGAACCAGTTATTTTTTATGCACCCCCATAATATGGGTAACAAATGAAAGGGTTTGTGCTTGAGAAGAATACGAAATAATTAAGATTATTTTTCAATAAAGGCTTCATCATCATCATATCAGCCGAAAAACGTCCACTGCTGGACAAAGGCCTCCCCAAGGATTTCCACGACGACCGGTCCTGCACTGCCCGCGTCCAGCGGCTTTCCGCGATCTTCACCAGGTCGACGGTCCACCGCATGGGAGGCCTACCTACGCACCGTTTTCTGGTGCGCGGTCGCCACTCGACAACTTTACTGCCCCAACGGCCATCTGTTCTACGACCTATGTGCCCTTCAGTAAATCTTCAATTAAAGGCTAGTTTTTAGGTTTTTCTAAATGAGCATTATTACCTTTGGTTCGGCGATCTTTTTTCTAGGTTTTTCTTGAACTGGTTTTGCTATAGGTTTCTCGATACGTTCGGGGGATGATCCCACTTCTTCGTCTTGAAACTCCTCGATGTCATCCACACTTCGTTCCACGTCCTCATACTCTTGGTCGTATGTGTCGAACGGATAATCCGCTGGTATTTTCTTGTATCGGATCTGTTGGGATACAATTTTATTATTAAAAACCGACCAAGTGCGAACCACACACAAAGGGTTCCGTGCCATCATATTAGATGGCGCTGGTTCCTTGACGTTTAAAAAATTCCGCACCATCATACTAGATGGCACTAGTTTCTTTACGTTTAAAAAATCCGTACCATCATACTAGATGGTGCTAGTTTCTTCACGTTTAAAAAATTCCGTACCATCATACGAGATGGTGCTAGTTTCTTCACGTTTAAAAAACTCCGTACCATCATATTACATGGCGCTAGTTTCTTCACGTTTTAAAATAACACGTTTTTTGTATGGAGACTGCCTTATCTTTTCACTTTTACTAATTTTTAGTATTTGTTGTTATAGCGGCAACAGAAATACATCATCAGTGAAAATTTCAACTGTATAGCTATCACGGTTCATGAAATACAGCCTGGTGACAGACGGACAGACAGACAGACAGACAGACGGTCAGTGGAGTCTTAGTAATAGGGTCCCGTTTTTACCCTTTGGTACGGAACCCTAAAAAGCCAGCCAAGTGCGTGGTCACGCATAGTTAGGGATTCCGCTGTCATCCTTACTAATATGATAAATGCAATGACTTATATATATTACTGGCGTAAGGACCCGGCCAACGCGCGCGACTAATGGGCCCAGCGAATTGGTGCGAAAATCGAAAGTTTCGCACACTCGCGACTCAGTCGTCTGCGGGACATTGTTCAGTGCGGTGGAAAAATATTCCATATAAAAATGCCTTATTGTGTTGTAAGAGGCCGTAAATATCATAAAAGAAAGGCTAAAAAGAAACATGGGATGTCGTATCATCGATAAGTAACCTTACATTGTATTTTTTCTTGTAAACAAATTAAAAAAACGAATTTTTAAAGCGACAATTCTATCAAGGTTCTTTTAACTCGGCACGTCAGTCAACTCTCGCCCACGCTAGTTCGTACGAGTTATGTCAGATGGCGCTACTTTTTGCATGTATGAAGAAAATCTGACTAAAATATGGAGACGGGCGGATCCTGTGGATAAATGTGAAAATGTGTTTGTTTGTTTGTTACCTTTTCACGCTTCAACACCTTGACCAATCTTGATGAAATTCGGCATGCAGGTATCCTTTGTCACTGGGAAGGACATAAGCTACTTTTATATCCCGTGAAAATAGCATAGACCGATGTAGTTCCTGAGGGAACTGAATAACATTTTTTTTTTGGCTAATTTCTTTAACATCGCAACGGAACAATGGATTGTAGTGATTTTTTGCACAGAGATGGTTGAGGAGGTGGACATAAAATGACATAATTTATTAAATAGCATATACTGACATAGTTTCCGAGGGATCTGGGGAAAAATCATTTCCAAGCTGGCGCTTGTTGGCGTCGCAACGGAGCAACGGATTGAAGTGATTTTTTTGTATAGAATTGATTGAGTGGTGGGAAGTGACATAAACTGCTAATCAGAATATCCGGATATAGTGTCTGAGGGATCTAGAGGAAACTCACGTCTACGCTCGCGAGCCGCTTACGCACTACTCACCCTCAAAGGCAGTCATAAAAACGATGTCCACGCCACGCGGGCGGAGCCGCGGGTCAAAGCTAGTTACTTTATAACTTTGAAACTGTTTGTCACAGGATACCTAAAATAGTTTTCATTAAAAGTTCCTACTAAGACTTCGATTATTTCAATAGTTATGTTGATTTCAAGTTTCTAGATCAAACCGTTTAATTTATTAATTTATTAACTAAAAAGACAACGTAGGTCAATAATTATGTTAGTTATACTTATAACTATGAGAATGTTAGTAACAAAACCAATAACATGATAACAAAAAACACCTTTGCTCGACTTCTTGTGCAAAAAAAAAATCATAACTACAATCAGGCCAGCCAAATCAGTGACTTGTATATTACTGAAATACAATCCTCTTTCTATATTAGCTTTCCAAAAAAGATATAAGAAAAACAAAAAATAAAAATTAATTATACTAAAATTAATGTAAAAAAGGTAGCTACATCAGATCCCATACTAATTTGTATAAAAAAACTGGCCAAGTGCGAGTCCAAAGTCGCACACTAAGGATTTCCGTACCAAAAACTAATTTTCATCTACAGCGCCATCTACAGATAGAGGTAAAAGGGAACTAATTGCTGTTGTCGTATTACTACGTCAATAAACTATGTAGAAGTTACTACTAGATCCCACTAGCTGTCGCTAGTTTTTAAACAATCGGACTTTGTAAATTTTATTTTTCCTGTGAGAACGGAAAAACTTTAGATTTTCTCATAGATTTTCTTGTAATCTATGCATTTAACCTATAACCTGGACATTATTAACCCACCCTCTTGGACTGTCGGGTTAAAACTATAAGTTAAGACAGGGTAGGTTGTTAATGTTTTATATTGTTCTGTATCACAAAAACGCGCAGTATATGTATAGAGCCATTTATTGATGAACACTTTACACTGATATTAATTATATTTTAGTACGACGACATTTTCATATTGCAAAAGACAGACGAGAAGAGAGCGATCCATAGATAAGAAATAACCATAGATTATAATAAGGTCCAACATACACGACTTATTCCTAACACCCCCCTTCAATGTTAAATTAGGTTCTAATTTTAGATTGCAAGTAGAAACATAAAAGATTACACTTCAAAATAACAATGGTACTAACAGCTCTATATCATATCCCTTACAAAAAATAATGACATGCAAAATTGACATAAACACTAGCAGCTCTATATAAATATGGGTAATAGAAACACCATTTGACAACATTAAAAAACTACAATAATTACTTGACTTATATAGTATGTAAGAGTGTACATAATGTTTTAATAAGTAAGATATTATCTAGGTATCATTACACTTCAGTTACATTTTTAGGTAATAAAGTAATACTAAGTTAAGGTAAAGTAGATACATAAATCTTATTGAATTTTAAGTTTACACACAAAATAGTTGTGTTTTATACAATTTAAAGGTTTTGTAAACACATCTGCAACATTCTCATTAGTTGGTACATAGGAAATGGCCATCAGTTTCTTGTTAATGGAATCTTTAATAAAATTAAATTTTATATCAATATGTTTAGTTCGCTTGCTATTTTCACAGCATTCGATCATTTTAATAGCACTCTGATTGTCTATAAGAATGTAAGATTCTACCCCGTTATGAGTAAAATCTTTTACTATACCTTTTAAATATATAAGTTCCGCTGTAGTCATAGCCGCTGCTATGAACTCTGCTTCAGCTGATGATAGTGCAACTGTGGATTGTTTCTTCGAGAACCATGATATAAGATTATTACAATGAAATACAGCGCAGCCACTTACACTTTTGCGATCTGTCACGTCTGATCCCCAGTCAGCATCACTGTAGGCAATTAGTTGACCCGACTCATTTGTTCTGTTATAGGTAAGAGACTTACTTGATGTTTGTTTTAAATACCTTAAAACCCGTTTTGCTGCTGTCCATAAAGATTGTGTTGGTTTGTCTAGGTACTTATTCAAATATGATGTTGTGTATGTGATATCAGGTCTTGAAGTATTAGCCAGATATATGAGACATCCAATCAATTCTCGATAAGGAACATTTGTTATTTTTTCTACTTCTGTGTTAATCGCACCTTGTTCCATCGGTGTATTAGCGCCCTTGCATTCTTCCATGCCAAATCTTAACAATATCCTTTTTATCATCTTCTCCTGTTTTATTTGTAGTTTGTCTTTTTCTCTTGATATTTCCATGCCTAAGTATTCTTTTATTTCACCCAAATCTCTGATATTAAATTCTTCTTTTAGTTTATTTATTATAGGTGTGGAGTTTCCCATTACAATAATATCATCGATCCAAACTAACAACCAAATGTCATCTTTAAGGTACAAACAGTAGTCATGTTCCGATTGCCTTAAACCTTGTTCAGTTAGACTTTTATGGAGCCTTTCGTTCCAACATTTAGGAGCTTCTCTTAGACCATATAATGCCTTCTTTAGTTTTAAGACTTTCCCGTCACTTACTTGTACACCTTCTGGTGGTTTTATATAAATTTCTTCAGATAGTTCTCCATTTAAAAAAGCTGTGGGAACGTCCAGTTGCTTTATTGATAGATTTTCTTGAACTGCTTGACTAAACATTAATCTTATAGTAGACATTCTTGCTACTGGTGAGTATACATTATATTTACTGTCAACCTGAAAACCTTTGGCTACTAGCCTAGCTTTTTTCTTTCCATCTTGTTTTGTTTTAAACACCCACTTGGTGTCAATAGCTTTCTTTTCCTTAGGTAATTCTTTTTCTTCCCAAGTCTGTAAATCTTTTAAAGAATTTATCTCATCATTTATTGCCTTCTTCCATTCTTCTTCCTTAATAGCTTCTGTATATGTTTGTGGTTCCATCATTAAGCAGTATGCTATAATATTTGTCTCATATTCATCTAGATAAGCCGGTGCTTTTCTTTCTCTTTGTGGTCTTCTACCTTCATTTTCTTCTTCTTTCTCTTTTTCATCTTGATTATTTTCTATTTCTATAATTTCATCTGATTTTCTCTTCTCTAGTACACTTCCTTGTTCTAATATTTCTTCTGTATCTTCTTCTTGTGGGTATGTCCGATAGATATCATTTTTATTTTCTTGTCTTTCCTTGTAGATTACATCCTTCTCATTAAATCTTACATCGCGTGATATTTCTATTTTATCTGTTTCAGGATTCCAGAGGTGATAACCATTTGGTGCATATCCCACCATTCTCATTTCTATTGCTCTTTCATTGAATTTATTTCCTTTAGGTAGTTTGACAGCCCATGCTCGGCTTCCAAAAGCTCTTAGTTTTGATAGGTCTACTCTTCCATGCATAATTTTTTCAGGTATCTCATAATTAATTGCTGAAGAAGGACAACGATTCAGTTGATATGCTGAGCATCTGATTGCTTCTCCCCATAAATGTTTGGGTAAGTTTGTTTCAATCATCTGAGTTCTCGCTTTATTATACAATGTTCTGTTCATCCTTTCTGACTTTCCATTACTCTGTGGTGAATATGGATGTGTGTATTGGATTGTTATTCCCTTTCCTTTGCAGAAACTTTCAATTTTCCTATTTTTAAATTCTCCTCCATTGTCACACCTTATCTTTGTCACTCTTGTTCCTTTTTCATTTTCCAATTTATTGATGTATGTTATGAGATTATCTGTTGCTTCATTTTTACTTTTCAACAAGTACACTACTACAAAATGGGAATAGTCATCTATAATTACTTGGTAATATACTTCACCATTTATGTTCGGAATGTTCACAGGTCCTGCCACATCTGTGTGAATAAGTTCTCCAACTCTGCTCGACTTAGGTATCTGGATTGGCTGAAATGGTAACCGGGTAGATGCACCCCTCATACATGACTCACATGTGTCTTTACTTACAGGTAAACCCATGATGTGCAGACTCCTTCGGTTTAAGTGTCCCAAGCGACGATGCCACAGGTCTTTACAGCTGGTGTCAGATTTTACATTCCCTACGATTTCAGCAAATATTTGTGCCCTTAAAATGTACAGTTTCCCTTCACATTGACCTGTCAATATACTATTTGAATTATGTTTTTGAATTGTTACTCCATGTTGATTAAAAGTTACATTATTATTTTGACTAATTTTCTTTACAGAGAGCAAATTAAAAATTAACCCGTTAACAATCAAAGCCTCTAACCTTATAGTATTGCCATTATGTATTAATTTTATTGACCCCTTTTTATTAGTAGTTATGTATTGACCATTTGCTGTGTATATTTTCATTACAGGAATTTCTACTATATTTGTCATATATTTTTCAAAGTTGTGTTTTATCAAGTGTTCAGTACAACCAGAATCTACTACAAACTCTATAGTTAGGTCATTATTACAGTGGTTGCAATATTCATTTTGTTCATTTTCGTTACAATAAAAAATAAATTGATTACCATCATTACCATTGTTCTCATTCATCACATGGGATTGTTGTCTATTAAATTGGTCTCTTCCATATCCTTGCCTATACTCATGTCCCTGGTCCTGGTTGAATCCTCGTCCTTGTGCGTGATGTCCTCGTCCACGACCACCAAATCCTCTTCCTTGTAAATTTCCTTGTCCAATGTAACCGCGTCCTAGTGAATGTCCTTGTTCACTGTAACCTCGTCCTTGAGTATATCCATGTCCTCTTTCCGGATACTGGCGACGTCCTCTACCCGAATGACATTGTGATGCTATGTGACCTGGCTTGTTACATCTGTAGCACAGGAAGGCACTTTCTTCTCCTAATGCAGTACTCCCTTTGTTCTTAATTTTTAGTTCTTCATCCAACAGTCTCGCCTTTACAAAATCCAATTTTACTTCTGAACTAGAAATTGTTTCGATTGCTGTTATCACGGTGTCATATGTTGTTGGTAATCCAGTAAGTAAGTAACATATTTTATCTATTTCCTCTACTTTATCGTCTGTTGATTCTATTTCCCTGATGATGCTGTCAAATTTAGCAAAATATTCTTCAAGATTTTGTTCACTGAATTTTAAGTTTATTAATTTTCTGCGTAGGTAAATTTTGGAAATAATTGAATGTCTTTGGAAGGTTGCTTTTAGGCTGATGAGCATATCTCTCGCTGTTTTGCAGTCTTTTATAATATTTAGGTGTCGGTCCGTCAGGCATTGTACAATAATATTTTTTGCTTTTGCGTCATTCTTGTCGTCTTTTCTATCCTCCGTACTTTCTTCTAATACGTTACAGCCTTTCTCTTCCAGCAGGCATTTTACTCTGTATAGCCAGTTGTCGAAATTTTCGTTATTTAAAATAGGATAACCTTGTATGTGTGTAGCCGCCATCTTCATTTTATTGCGCACTTGCGTTACGACGAGTCGAATTTTCAATACTTTTGGCTCTTAATTTGTTGGTTGCCCATAACCTGTTAATGTTTTATATTGTTCTGTATCACAAAAACGCGCAGTATATGTATAGAGCCATTTATTGATGAACACTTTACACTGATATTAATTATATTTTAGTACGACGACATTTTCATATTGCAAAAGACAGACGAGAAGAGAGCGATCCATAGATAAGAAATAACCATAGATTATAATAAGGTCCAACATACACGACTTATTCCTAGTTCTAGGCAAGTATAGATCGCGGCATTTGTTTAAATGTGCGCAGTGTCCTATTTTCAGGTATCAATCGAAGTGCGGGACGCGTGGGTCGCGCGCACCAAGGGACGCCAGCCTTCCGCGTAACCCACGCTACACCCACGTGCTTCCTACCTGCGGCGCGAACGATCGCCATTATATTAGTGTTCAAATTATACGCCGCGAATTGTATCTAACTTCCTAATTTAAAAACAAAAAGAAATCATGACTTACAGTGGCACAGAGCAACGGGAACGCAGACCTCGGCTTTCGTATCGAGTGGACCGGGCATGGAGCCAGCGGGCCGGGCGCTATGGTCCTCTGTCCCAGCATGTTCGTGTGGGAGAAGTCGCACACCAGCAGCAAGCGAGGCGGATGGTCATGACGCACGGCAGCACAACCAACTGCACGCAAAGTCCACACCGCCAGCTGGCTGAAGTGGCCCCAACTCATGCCTCTAAGGGAAGAGAAAGAGCAAAGCTAAAACATAACTAAGATTAACGACCCAAGCCAAGTTCAGCGCCCGCCATGTTAGATTTCATGAGGCCTAGCCAAGGGCCTATCCAACGACAGAATATTATGTCGTTTAGTGTCCTATATTAAGGGTCTCTAGGCCTGGTGTCATGTTCACCGGGCAGAAAGTCAGCGTAATGTACACAGCGTTGTTATGGTTCTCTGATCCAGCATGTAGCGGCTTGGCAGACTTTAGGATGATACCTCTCTTATGGGTCTAGATACACGGACTGCAAGCCAGCTGAAAATCCGCAGTTTGGGTTCAGTTAGGGTGCAACTTACTAGGAGAACTGCATCCAAACTGCAAATTTGCAGCAAGGTTTCAGTCCATGTGTCTGGAACCTAAGAGTTAGGAGATTAATCTACTCAGTACTAAGTCAGGCATGTAACCTACTTGGGTGTAATTCTGAACGGCGCGATGATCTGTTTAAGATGCACGCCTCGCCGTTCACCCCGCTAAGCATCCAGCACTTGTTGGATAACTCTCTAGGCTCTCAGCTCGTCCGACACAAGGCTCCGCAGACTTTCCGATGATACCTTTCTTGTCGGAGAGTTATAAAATTACCCCACGTACTACTAAAGCAGGCTTGTAACCTACTTGGGTGTAATTCTGAACGGAGCGACGATCTCTTGCTCTCGCCCCACCAAGCTTCCAGCATTTGTCAGATAACTCTCTAGTCTCTTGGCTCGACCAACTCAAGCCTTTGCAGACTTTAAGATGATTCCTCTCTTGTCAGAGGGTTATAAAATTACCCTACTTACCACTAAGGTAGGCACGTTAACCCTGAACGGCGCAACGATCTGTTTAGGGTGCACGCGCCGCCGCTCGCCCCACCAAGCATCCAGCACTCGTCGGATAACTCTCTAGTCTCTCGGCTCGCCAGGTTCGAGATTTCAAACTTTAGGATGATAGATCTCTTTTCCGAGGGTCATTAAATTACCCAACTTACTTAATACTAAGTCAGACACGTACCTAACCTACTTGGGTGTACTTCTGAACAGCGCGACGATCTGTTAAGGGTCCAGCCTCTAGCACTCGTCGGATAACTCTCTAGTCTCTCGGCTCGTCCAACTGGAGATTTCATGGACTTAAGGATGATACCTCTCTTGTCCGAGAGTTATAAAATTACTATAGTTACTTACTACTAAGGCATGCATATGTAACCTACTTGGGTGTAATTCTGAACGGCTCGACGATCTGTTTAGGGTGCACGCGTCGCCGCTCGCCCCACCAAGCGTCTAGCACTCGCCGGATAGCGCGCTGGGCACTCAGCTCGTCCGAGTCGCTCGACCGCCGCCAGCGTACCTCGCCTACTGTTTGCCCGGCGTACGGATAGCGCACTGGAATAGCGGCTTCAGACATAATAATATACAGGGTGTAAAAAAATTGGTGTAGGATCCGCTAACTTGGGGTTCTACTCATCATACTGAACAGCTTTCCCCAAGAACCCAATAGCCTTCATACTAAATTGCACAAAATTGGTCAATAAGCTGATCGATTGTTATATAGTTTTTTTTTTTCGTTTTCAGCAAAGTCGTAGAACAAAAGTTGTTCAGTATGATGAGTAGAAGCCACAGTTAATGGGACCTACACCAATGTTGTAACAGCTGTAAACAGTGTGTAAATTTGCATTCTTGCAATATTCACGGTGGTTAATATATAGCTGATACTGAATACAAATCATTAATAAAATCGTCACTTTTTTACTGTTTTTAATGATTTTTTTATCGACAATACTGAGTTCACACCACAAAATTAAATCGAATTCGCTCATCACTATTCGCTAGACCGACATCTGTTGCGGCGTACTTAAAAGAGTCGGTCTCACTCAAAGCACAAAGGGACCGCGTTTGTCAGTTCAATAGCCGCCGCGTTGCCTTTGGAGACACTTGTATATACTGCGCTCGCTCGCTCGCAGCGCAACGGCAATCGGTGGGTAGGACGTGGAGGCCCCGTGGCCTGGCCAGCACGACGCCCGGACATTACCCCGCTGGATTGTTACTTGTGGGGCGACGTGAAACGTCTAGTGTACAAGGAGGAAATTGAAAGTGTAATTGAGTTACGTTAGAAAGTGTTAGCAGCGTTCGAAACTGTAAAACAGAATACTTTTGTTTTACGAAAATTAAAACATAATTCGCATCGGCGTGCTCGACTGTTCTTCGCGCAGAACGGTGGTCATTTTGAACAGTTACTACGTAGCACATAAACTTGTAAGTTTTTGTAATTTTTTGTTTATTAATGTGTAAATAGGCTGATTTCAGACTTTTAACTACTCCAAAAATACCTAAAAGTGCATTGGCATGCGAACACAAAGTGGTAAAAATAGTAAAAAATGTGTTTTTGAAGGTCCTAAGCCCTTAAAGTAGAAAATAAAATTTGAAATCAGCTGTGTACGAATTAATAATTGAATGAGGGGTGAATGAACTGTCCATTTGTGAGTTGACGTCACATTCGCGTATGGTGTGTTCCACTGGGAACCTACACGAAAATGGTTTATTCTTACGTGAACTTCAAAATAATTTCATGTAATAACTTATTATCTTTCAAATATCAGACTTTCTGCATAAGCTGAAGTGATTTGTATAATTGTAAACTACCGCCTCCATAAATATTGCATGAATGCAAATTTACACCCTGTATAATTGTTTTTTTAGAGTACGAAATGTAGAAAACTGTCTCTCAACCATTTGCGACACCAGAGGCAAAGTATATTATATTAGTACTAACATACAGTATAGACACTCCCTGCCGCTCTCTAGATTGCGACCTCACCCCCTCTTCACCCAGATTGATACAAATTGGTCATAGTTTGGTTTTCGAAAGTATAGGATTTCGCCGTGATTTTGTTTGTAACGTCATTTGTTTTTAGAAATGTTGTTCGCGACCGTTGTATGCAGTGTCCGGGGTGTGCCAGATAATATTTTTAATACATTAATCCGGTTTCGAACACCATCTTCAGGCAGACTGCCTTCAGACATCGAAACCGGTCGCTGACAAATTATAACGTGTAGTTTTTTTATTTTATTTTTATTTAATTTCCATGGAATTAGTGTAAATATATACCAAAATGAGTGTGTTTACAAAGATTGACATATTATGAAAAATTAAAAACACGCTAAACTCGCCTATCAACGCTCTCGGTGCTGTTGAGAGAGAGAGAGATGCTGTTGAAATATATATACTTACCAAAATGAGTGATATAATGTTCCACCAAGAACGTACAATCAAAAGTATCAACTATTTGTAAACACAACCTGTTTTATTTTTTTACATGTGTATAAACAGAAATCTATTTGTGGAAGTTTTTATAATAGCTCGTAGTAATTTTGTTATGTTATTATGTAGTGTTTACTTAAGCTGTAAACTTCCCTAATAAAATAAAATAAAATAAGTCGACCAACCAGCACTGGACCCGCGTTGTCGACTAAGGCCTGATCGCCCTAATTCAGGGTAGGCTCGAGCCCCTCGGTGGGGACGTATATGAGCTGTTATGATGAACTGTCACACTCATCCAGGTAATGGTCGTGCTTTATGGTCAGTTAACCTCGACACGACCACGGCTGAGGTCTGTAAAGGTAGCATCGACACCGTCTAGCATTGTAATTTGTTACTCAGAAATATACTCAAGCAACAAAATTCTCATTAGGGCAACCTTTGTGGATAACAATGAACCTAATTAGCAATAAATATATCATTACAAATCAATGTTGTTGCATGAATAACAACTGGGCAACAAATTACAATGTTAGACTGTGTCAATGCTAGTTTCACAAACGTTAAAGCGAGCATTGACATCGTCTAGCATTGTAATTTGTTGCTCAGAAATAACTCGGGCAACAAGTTTCTCATTAGGGCATCTAATTAGCATCAAATAAACACTAAATTTATTACTAATGTGGCGTAATGGCAAGGGCCGCTACCTCCTATCCGGGAAATCGTGGTTCGATCCTCCCACTTACCAATGTGTTTTCGAATTTCGGTTTCATATTTACGTTTATCCGCTTTCTTATACGGTGAAGGAAAACATCGTGAGGAAACCTGCATACGCCTGCGAAGAAACTCGAAGGTTGTGTGTGCAGTCGACCAACCCGCACTGGGCCCGAGTAGTCGACTAAGGCCCGATTGCCCTAATTCCAGGTAGGCTCGGGCCACTCGGTGGGGACGTATATGAGATGATGTGAAATAACAACTGAGCATCAAATAAAATGCTAGACGGTGTCAGTGCTAGCTTTACAGACGTCCACGACTGATTCTCAAAACAAACTCCTACTTTGAAAAGTTTAGAAAATTTCGGAAAACAATGCATTACCTGTTGCTCTGCAATCGTCGTGAACGAACGTGCACTGATCTGCCAGCCTCTGCGATAGCATAGCTAGCTCCCTGTCCCAGTCCTGTAAGTGCGTGCGGAAAAGTATTTTGAAGTGAAAATTTCTTTAGACGCGTTGGCCATTTTTTGATATGGGAAAAAAACATTGAACTTGCGAAACCGTTAACGTTACCGACACCCTACCAAGAACACTCGCAGGGTCAAAAGTTTTTCAACCTGGTCGTTCGCCAGGAATACTCGGAGGGTCAAAACTTAAAAAAACTGTAAAAAGTTTTCACATCTGTCGGCATTCCCGAAGTGGTTAGTTTTTTTTATCTGCGATTGGTAAGCCCTTAGCATTATCTCACTTGATGGTAAGTGACGATGGTGCCGAAGATGGTGGAAGCTAGCCAGGCGGGCTTAGAAAATGCCCTTCAACCAACCAAACTAAGTTTTACAAAGTTAGGAGTGGGACTCCGCGGGGAATCGAACCCGTGACCTCCTGATGTGAAGTTAATTAAGTAACCATTACAATACAGAGACGGTTAAAATAAACAATTATGAATAACTAGCTTTTGCCAGTAGCTAAGATCTCCGAGGGTGCGCAGTGCGCGAGCCGCTTGCGTGGAAAGAAGTAGTCTAAATGTTCAAATCTGTCTACCTACAAAATTTCATCCAGATAAGTTCAGTAGTTTTTGCGTGAAAGAGTAACAAACATTCGTACATCCTTACATACAAAGCTCGTCAACTTCAAGCGCGGTACGCCTGCAGTACGGGCGGTTAGGCGGGGGCGAGGTAGCACGACACGTCATGATCTCCGCGGGGGAGCTTGAGGCTAGCGGGGAAGGGCCCGAGGCTCGTGCTCTTCCCCGCTAGCCTCAAGCTCCCCCGCGGAGATCTTACCGCGCACCCCGCCTCAGCTGCTCAGGCGTATCGCGCACGAAGTTGACGGGCTTATAGTAGGATTATAAAATACCTAATACCAAATAAAATATTTTTTTGTATTAAAATACCTAATACAAAATACCTAATTAATGACTGCCTCTGTTATGAACGAACGGGAAATTTAGTAGGTACTATACCTACATTTTTAAAATTGGCGTTATTTTTAGCACAAGTTTGCTGATTTCATGAAACTTAAAAACTTTTACAATAGCACTTGTATAAAGTGTGTGTGGAAAGTGGAGTCTATGTTTTGATCAAGCACAATATAAAAATTGCTTTAAATAGGAAATTAGGAAGAAAACAGGATATCAATGCTTCATTGATAGTTTTACTAATATTTTGCCAGCGGCTTCGATGAAGTTATCCGCGAACACACATAAAAAAATATATACGGTCGAATTGAGAAACCTCCTCCTTTTTGGAGGTCGGTTAAAAAGTAGGGTAACGCTTGTTCTATTTTATATACGTATGCATCTTTACCTTAAGTGGTGATCTCGAATAACGTGATAGGTACTATCCTTCACTGTAATTGAGACAGGTGAATTTGAGACTTGTCACAGCACATTTCGGCATGTTGACGGTAAGTCTGCCAACGCGTGACTGTAAACAAAACTCTGCTCCGTTGTTATTGGAGCAGAGTTTTTATACCCCGTTTTCAAAGCGCTAACACTACATATAGTATATACGTTTTATTTTTATCTGCCTCCTACACACGCTTGTCACAAACCACGAGCCAAAATTAAGCGTCTACAAACGCTCGGCAAACTGAAGCGACTTAAACGTCAATATCCACACGCTTTTGAACGCTTGCCGAGTGCGCTAGTCACAGATTTGTACAGAAGGATCCGCTCATCTCCATATTTTACTCAGATTTTCTTCATACAAGCAAAAAGTAGCGCCATCTGTCATACATAACTCGTACGAACTAGCGTGGGCGAGAGTTGACGTCAGTGCCGCGTTAAAAGAACCTTGGTAGAATTGTCGCTTTAAAAATTCGTTAATTTAATTTGTTTACAAGAAAAAATACAATGTAAGGTTACTTAACGATGATACGACATCCTATGTTTCTTTTTAGCCTATAACAACACTAGGCATTTTTATATGGAATATCTTTCCACCGCACTGTCGGTACCTACAATTTCCCGCAGACGACTGAGTCGCGAGTGTGAAACTTTCGATTTTCGCACCAATTTGCTGGGAGCATTAGTCGCGCGCGTTGGCCGGGTCCTTACGCCAGTAATATATAAGTCATTGGCGCTAGTACTTCCTTTGACTCGTGCAAAAAACCGACACTCGATCCAAACGTCGTCGGCAAGCGTCTCGCAATCCTTCGTGAGTCGAGCCAAGTGCCTCGCTCTACATGCTTGTGCTTGTGGGCGCTGGTTGTGGCTCGGCAAGCATGTGGAGACACCATGAGGACTTAGTTGATAAGTGAACATGTTATTACCTACATACCACTTGCATCATCAGTTGCGGTCGTGGCACCAACGCGCCTCCCCTCACTCGCTCGTTACCGGCTGCTAGGCGTTGACGACGCCTGTCAACATCAGGAGTTAGCGCAAACCTAAATTTTGACTAGTTCAAAAGTCTAGCGTTCGCCATATTGAGTTTCGTATGACTTACTTTACATTACATTAAAGGTTATCACACACGGGAAAGATACTATAAGATATCTTACAATATCGCTTTTCATAGAAACCAATGAATGTACGCACACGGTGCAGATAATTTAAATTTAATCGTCGTCTATCTGAATATACCAAGCTATATCGACAGATATCTGTAAGATAAAATATACGATCAGATAGGTACTTATCTTAAGACAAATACAGCATGATTCAAGAGTTTTTAACCATCTCCGCCAGGAGGTCACGGGTTCGATTCCCGGCGAGGTCAACTTTATAAGACTAGGTTTGGTTTGTGGCAGAGCATTTTCATAGCCCGCCTGGCTAGCTACGATTATTTTATCTAAGTCTTGCCGCCAAACATCAGTGTTAACAGCATTGATGTGTTCCGTTTTGAAAATAAGATAGCCAGATCCCCCATAACGTCGGGGAATCTTGGTAAGCCCGCTTCCATCTTCGGCATCGTCGTCACTTACCATCAGATGAGATGATGCCAAGGGCTTATCAATTGTGATAAAAAAAAATCTTCGCGCGGCGCGGGTGTGTTCCGGGGTTGGTCTGCGGTGAGGACTTGAAGAGTGAGGAGGGGGTGTAAGTATCACGCTACTTTCGTAAAAGCAACATGTAAATAAAATTCAAAATCAGCTTCGTCCTCTGACAAACTGTCTAGTAAGTCCAATAACAACATACGCGAAATCATTTCCTTAATCACGTTTATAAATCGTTTTAGGTGTAGCTCATTCGGTTTTTATATATTATCGTATCTGTCCCGTCGGTGGCGTAATGGCTAGGGCAGCCGCCTCCTGTCCGGGAGGTCGTGGTTCGAACCTTTCGATTTCGAATGTAGATTTCATAGGTACGTTTATCCGATGCGCTTACGGTGAAGGAAAACATCCTGAGGAAACCTGCACACGCCTGCGAAGAAACTCGCAGGTTGTGTGGGAAGTCGACCCACCCACACTGGGCCCGCGTGGTCGACTAAGGCCCGATCGCCCTACTTCAGGGTAGGCTCGAGCCCCTCGGTGGGGACGTATATGAACTGATATGAATGAATGAATCTGTGTGTGCGTACTTTACGATACTATAAGTTTTTATCGCAGATAAAATATTATAGTATATGTCCCGTGTGTGACAAACTTTATAGCAGAAGAGGTAAAGATACTGAGCCATAAACATCCCAAATGATGAGTCTCTTCCCATTGTAAATGTCCGTCCGTGAAACACTATCCGAGCTGTATGGGGACGATACTCATATAAGAGTTGATAGCGACACGCTAACAGTTCTCGCTTTATAACTGTCTTGAATCATTGTCAGAAGTCTAGTACACTCTTCAGGGGTTAGTGACATGTTTTTAACTGAATTTGATCAGAATAATGAGTTTCTGCACAAGATATGCCCTATTTATATGACAGAACACAAACAAAAATAAAACAAATGGTTCCAAAGTTAATGTGGAAATTTTAAAACACGTCTTTCTTTTTTATTTATGGTTTTTAATACAATCGCTAAAAAGAAATAAACAGGTTTTTACTTCTTCATTTATTCGTAACGAAATAAACTTTAATTTAGTTTATATTTTGAAAAGATTGCTCAAATATTTCAAAAGACATCGATTTTTTTTATAACCGACCCGTTGTCTTTGCGACCAGTGTTTATATATATTATATTCAACTCTATTATCAATTTATCACTGAAATTAGGATTGATCCAACGTGACACGTGATTCGATATTTGTCCATCGGTTCAGTATTTCGAAAATTCGAGGCAATGTAGATAAAAGGTCCAAGCATGTATGATTTGTAAGTATACCTTCCTTTAGAATTTTAATTTAAGTAAAACTACTTGTACTTTTTGAGAAACACCTGCTACACTTGATAATAGAAGACAATATTGCACAAATTTGGCACCTACCTGTTAATGTAAGTAGTGATAAATCCTTTCATTTCTCGCGTGAATTTAATGTTTGTGTAGTTTTTACAATACTCTCCGGGCCCTGGCTGAAATTAAGGAAACATTAGTAGGTACCTTATAAAGAAGTTCTAAAAAAAAAACCCCACTCTCTGGAAATCTAAGCCCGGCTTCCTTAGATAGTCTGAAAGTAGCATAAGTATCTCAATAGACTTTTAACAGGCGTTTTTTGGTAGTGGCACTCCTGATGTTATCTAACAAAGCCTGTATTGCGCACGTTTACAGATTTAACAGAGTCGATAAGAAACGGAGAAGGCTATGTATAGGAGAAATATCACACATCAACTTTGCCTAAAGGTAGGTATACACTTTGATTAGTGCGAGTGCAGGTGTTAAGTGAAATTAGAAGTACATTGCTTGCTTCACTACAGCTTCACTGCAGTGCTGAACTACACCACAAAGCAACCAAGCAATGTACTTCTACTTCAATTATCACTTGCACTCGCACTTATCAAAGTGTATACCGGCCATATGGATATTTTTAGACTTTTCATAAAAAAACATGGTTTTTTAACTATAAAAAAATACTTAGGACATTTGTAGGATAGAAACTTTCGTGATGACCAAGTGCTATATTTTACCCTCTCAGTTCTTTTAAATTAATTTAGTTAAAAGCGTTTTTTTGTAAAAACGAGCGGAAATGAAAATTATGTTTTTATATTGTCATAGAAAGATGGCACAGATTGTATGAAATTAGTAGAGCCCGTGTTTACAAGAACTGATAAGGTAATCGTAAATATAGCACTTGTCCATCTTGAAAGTTTTAATAACCTGTACTGCACATGTCCAAAGTAATTTTAATAGCTTTTCATGAAACCATTTTTTGCATGAATATTTTTAAAATATCCCTAGGCAATGTTGAGTAGTGTATTGATAATAAATCTTTAGTCTTTCAGATAAATTTTAGTCCATTATTGTTATTACAAAGAAACTTAAAAACATAAAAACAATTGGCCACTTTTAGCACTTAAGCCATCTGTTACTACAACAAAGTATTTTTCACAGAGTTGATAGTTTTTAATTAAACTAAAGTACATATTCTTAATTTTCATCGTTTAAAATTTTCGTTATTATTTAATCGAGATTCCTTACAGAATGTACTCAGCGAGTAATTTTTTTTTAAATGATTGGGGCACTAGTTAGGTAGGGGGTCGTATCACGTCAGCACCCCCTCTAAGTAGAGGTACATACAGGGTGTCCAGTAAGTATAGGTATTGAGACTGGAGGTGGATCAGATCGTGAACTTTTATAATTTAAAATTTTATGTCATGTGAAACCCTGACGGTTTCCGAGATATGGCGGTTTTTTTTTTATATTTCATAAAATTGTAACCTTCAGTCCTTTTTTAAGATACTACAGCTAGAACAAAGGTATTTTGAGATTTGGTTTTTCTGTTTTATGTTACAGAAGGATCAGGATTGTTTCATAATTTGTTATAAACAGGTCTTTTTCAGTGTTTTAAAAAAGTTTTTTTTTAAATGCCCCATAAAAAATGTTATAAAGGAGTTTGGCTTGCTTCAAACGTGTCTAAAATAAAATGTTTTATAATTTGATTTACACAGATTTGTACTTTTTCAGTGCTTTAAACAAATGTTTTAAACATTGCCAACCCTGGTGCCGGCTGAAATATTTTTTGCATACTTTGCAAATAAAAAAAATGTTTCTTACAACAGGAAATTGGCATGCTACATGGCGTCCCTTGCCCTGGCACAGTCTTCGATAGCGTAAGGCACAGTATGGGTGATCGTCTAAGTCAATCTCAAATGAATTCACCATGGCGATGAACAGTAGGATGTGTCTCATAGCGGACTGATTGGCGGTAGTTACCCTGTTGACAATCACGATATACAGGATGACTGATAAGTAGAACAAATATTTTTAAGGAGATAAACAATACGAGTATCTGATTTACGACAGAAAAAGTCATATTTCCTGGGGTCGGAAATCAACCGTTTTCGAGTTAAAGCCCATTAAATTTTTCAATTTTGTGTGAAAAACGCATTTGTTTTTTGTATTTGTTTGGATTTAAGGCACCCTTTTGTCAGCTATCATTGTTTTTTGTTACCTCCGTGGCGTAATGGTTAGTCCATTCGCTTCACACCAGGAGGTTGTGGGTCCGATTTCCGGCGGGACCAACTTTGTAAGACTCGGTTCGGTTGGTGTTAGGGCATTTTCATAGCCCGCCTGGCTAGCTACCACCATCTTATCTAAGTCTTGCCGCCAAACATCAGTGTTAACAGCATTGATGTGTTCCGGCTTGAAGATAAGATGGTAAGTTCTCCATTGCGTTGTGCGTTGGGGAATCTCGGTAAGCCCGCTTCCATCTTCGGCATCATCGTCACTTACCATCAGGTGAGATGATGTCAAGGCTTATCAAATGTGTATAAACGCACTGGGGAACTGGCTATCTTATCTTCATGCCGGAACACACCAATGATATCAACATTGATATTTGGCGGCAAGACTTAGATAAGATGGTGGTAGCTATGCAGTCGGGCTTAGAAAATGCCCTACCATCAACCAAACCGAGTCTTACAATTGACCCCGCCGGGAATCGAACCCGCGACCTCCTGTGTAAAGCCAGTGAACTTTGCCTCTGAGCTACGGAGGCGGTTAAAAAGAAGATACAATAAGGAAGTATTAAGAGTATTTTGCATGCCAACTGTATAGTATAACTTTTTTTTGGAAAATCAATCGCAAAACATTTAAACAAATGCATTTTTCATACAAATTTTTAAAAAAAGGGCTTTAACTAAAAACCACTGATTTCCGACCCCCAGTTAATGTGACTTTTTTTGTTGTTAATTAGATGTAATTTATTCCCATAAAAGGATTTGCACTACTACCCAGTCATCCTGTTTAGATGTAGGTATAAAGTTCTTTATTTTTTTGTTATCCTTTTTGTTTTTTAAACAATATAGAGTTTAAAAACGAACTTGTTTGTGGTTTAATGTAGTGTCTTTAATGGTCTGGTGTACGTGAGCAATATGGAGAAAAAGAAAATAAAATGAAGTAGAAGATCTGATGCTGTTTTAAAGCGACGCTATTTATACCGGGGTAATCCACATCAAAATGAGGCTGCTGAAAATGTTGTTAAGAACTCGAGAGAATATTAAAATTTGTAATACATTGGCATTATAAGCATTGAACACGACGATAATATGTTTGAAATATTTAAGTTTAAAATGTACATTTTATTAAGTCTCTTTAATGACAAATAAAGACAACTATACGAGTACCTTTTAGAGTAGGATAGCATGAGGAAAACTGTAGGAATAATTATTCGTTATGTAAATATGTTAATAACCTTTAGGGCTAATAAGCTATGGTGTTTTAATTTTCCCAGAACAAAATAGGCTTAGTTAGGCTTCTTTTAAAGCTAAAACGAATAAGTAGGCCCAGACAGTTTAGGAGTTATTAATGTTACAAATTTGAAGTTTAAAGCTAGTTTTTTCGTTGTAGGTTTAGTGAAATCTCTAAATAAAGTTGCTTATTTTGTAGATGTTACAAACTAGAATAAGATTTAGGCACCGGAAATAGGTACAAATCTAGGGATATAGGTGTTTAGCTCACAAAAGTCGCAGACAATTGAAAGCCACTCGGTTTTTTTTTTTTTTTCCCCTGTTGAGGGAGAGCGGAAGTGAATGCATTTACGCATACCAGGGGAAGCTTGTTATGTGGGACTCATAGCTCTGCGCCTATATGCATACGTCCCCGTTATACTCGGAAGGTATATGAATACGTATGCACAGGCCCAAAGACCACACTACCCACTAAACACCCCCTCGCGAAAACTTTGGCAGCGTAGCCACCTTAAAAGTACGTCGGTGCGACGCCCCCCCCTAGGGAGGGGGGGGGGGGGGGTGCAAAGGCTCTCCGCTTAGGGCGACATATTTATACACCTGAGGCGGGGGGTGAGGTAATATAAATACGGAAAATATGGAAATTGCGATTCAGTCAAAGACTAGACGTGATAGGGATAAGACCTAGATCTAGGAACACTAGAAATAAGACCTATAATAAGGATTTTAATGAAAATTGTAAATAAAACTAGGTTTAAGATGTAATTTCAATAAAAACGCACTCCAGGGGGTGAGGGGCTCACCAAGCGAGTTTGCCTCAATAGGGATCGCTGGCCAGCGAAAAATTGTATAAATACAGGGCCGGTTGCCAGCTCCCGACCCCCATCCCGTGTAGCCTACTACAAAGTAGCCAAGGCACTCCGCGTAGACGTAGTCACCCACACCCCTCCCCTAACGCGGCCCGACAACACTATAGCCTTTGAGGATGATGAGAAAGCGGAATGCTTCGCGGACAGTATCGCCGACCAATGCACACCCAGCTCACAAGAATGTGACCCAGGCCATATCCAAAAAGTAGAGGAGGAGGTCCGTAGCAGGAACTCGATCCCCATAACCGCGGAACCCATTACAGTATCCACGGATGAAATTCAGACTATAATTAGAGGTCTTAAACCTAAAAAAGCCCCCGGCTCAGATGGAATTTCTAACCGAGCCTTAAAACACTTCCCCGAACTTCCCTGCTTGCACTATTAGCTATAATATTTAACGCCTGCTTTGAACACTGTTACTTCCCGACAGCATGGAAGGAAGCGATAGTGATAGGCATCCCAAAGCCAGGCAAACCCCACAACATCCCATCTAACTACCGCCCTATAAGCCTACTCAAGGCCATGGGGAAAATACTAGAAAGAGTTATACTCACCCGAATTAAGAGGCATATCCTCCCAGCCGATGGACCCCCCTTGTAATCAACCAACAATTTGGATTTTGAGCCAAACACTCATGCCCACAACAAGTCCACCGCATAGTAGAATACATACTGGACGGATTTTACCCCAAACGCGAGAAGACAGCAGCTGTCTTCTTCGACGTAGCCAAAGCCTTCGACAAGGTTTGGCATGCGGGACTCATTTACAAACTATACCATCTGGACCTACCCGACCGACTAGTACGTATAGTGGAGTGCTACCTCCAAGACCGCACATTCCGATTTAGACACGAGGGGGTCATTTCTTCTCCGCGTCCCATTAAAGCCGGGGTCCCCCAAGGATCCGTACTCTCCCCTACCTTGTACACTCTGTACACCAATGATATCCCCATCCCACAGCAACCAAAAACAGAGAAAGCTGTACAGCTCTCACTCTTCGCGGACGACACTGCCCTCTACGTAAGAGGGTCACAAGAGACACCACTAATAAACAATCTCCAACGCTCAGTAGACGAGCTAGGCGAATGGTTTAGGAAATGGAGAATCGAAGTAAACCCGAGCAAAAGCTCCGCGGTTTACTTCGGTTACCATCGTAGGAGACTTTTCCCCGACCAGAAAATCCGCATGCTAGGCACCCCCGTCCCATGGCAACGCACAGCCAAATATTTAGGACTCACCCTAGACCCCCAACTCACCTTTAGACCCCACATTACAAACGTGACCCGTAACGCCCGTTTCTACCTAGGCAGGCTTAACAGCATGATAGGTAGGCACAACAAAATGTCCCTCACTAATAAGCGAATACTCTTTAAGGTTTGCATCCGTCCGGTAATGACATACGCGGCCCCCGTCTTTGCGCACACGCTCCCAACTATCATGAACATGATCCAGGTAGTACGGAACATCTTCTGCCGTAGAGCGTTTAACGCGCAGTGGTGCGTCCGTAACGCTGACCTACACCGCGACATGAATATACAAACCACACAACAATTCATTAAAGGCCTCTCCGAGAGCTTCTTTAAGTCCTCGGAGTCGCATCCCAACCCGTTAATTCGAGAGGCAGCGGACTATACCCCGCCACTCGAACTATCTAGTTACATGGTCCGAAGACCAAGACACGTTCTGTCTGATCCTCCCGACCAAATTTCAGCCGACCTGAACTGTCTCCTGGCAGTTCAGGAAGGATCCGATAGTGTCACTTCGTGAATGACACAGTCCCCTCACACTAACACATAAAAATGTAATTCGTAAAGCGATAGCTCCCTTCAGGAGCTCCTCGCGCAGACACTGAGCGCTTGTTTTTGCACTTCCCCCCTCCTCAGGGGGGGGAGTCGCTCGGATGAAGGGTAATCTAGGGAGGTTTTTTAGTGGGTATGCACAAGGTGAGCCCCACATAACCAACCTAGGACCGGACGTTGGTATGCAGCAATGCATTTTTTAATCCTCCCACCCTCCGAAAAGGGGAACAAAAAAAAAACAGCTCCCGACACAGTTAGCACCCGACCGCCCTAGCAGTAAAAAAGGAAAAAGAAGAAAATCCAGAAAAAACTCGCTTGGAGAATTACCTCGTTCTTCGGTTGCGGCTCTCATTGTACCAGCAGCTGTTTCGTTTGACACCGCCCCTATGTATCGGTTCGCCGTTCCACTGCATCTCACCTAGCGGACCTGCGAGAACCTCTCAACTAGCAAATCATCAACCACCTCGGAACTTGAGGACCACCTCGCAACTTGAGGACCTCCATCTACCTCTCAACTAGTGGACGATCTCCAGATCTGCTCATCGAGCATTGTAAATCCAAAAAGAAACGACGATAAATAAATGAAGCTTGTGACTTGTCTAAAAGGGCTTGTACCTAGCTAGAGACGTTAATATACCTACTCATTCTAAAAAAAATCGAAAAGTGTGCTGAGCTGGGACACTTAGTAGAAGTGAAACTTCAACGGACAAGGGGAGTTTGTGCGTACGAAGGGTAACCCAGGCTAAGTACCTGCTTTATATCTCCATCTCAACTTTTCTCTATCTAAGAATACAGCCATTGCTCTCTCTCCGCCGCCGCCGCCAGCCTTTCTCTGTCTATCCCCTCCAAGCGGCCGTAACTTACGAAGTAACTATTTAGTAATCTGTGCCGTAACGCTTTTTCGTAACAGAAAAAACCCTAATACCCCCCGTCTTAATACAACTTTCACTTCAAAAACATGTAGCATGTAAATATGTAGGCTTATGAGATATTACAATAACTGAAATTTAACAGGTTATTCATGTTATGGGGTTTTGTAGCTCGTAGAACAGATGGCCGTTAGGGCAGTAACTTTTTCAAACCTGCCACTCCGTGGACCGACGACTTGGTGAATGTCGCTGGAAGCCGCTGGATGCGGGTAGTGTAGAACCGGTCGTTGTGGATATCCTTGGGGGAGGCCTTTATCCACCATTGATCGTCTTTCAGCTGATATGATGGACCGCATATATAACCCACATAACAGAGACTGTTTTCAGCTAAACTAGGAAGATACCTACAGGCAAATCAGTGTGACAATCAGTGTTTTTGCATGTGTGAGTACATGTTTAAAGCGTCGAGAACGCAACTGTTTTGTGGCACGCACGCGCCATAGTGACTTATTAAATTATCTGTGGCCCCCTAACGGCATCACAGATTTATAATATATCTAGTATGAATTGCATTTCATTCTCAGTTTCCTGTGTCGATACCATGTGTCGATTTAAGTGCACTAATTGCTAAACAGTTTAACACCATGGATTTTATGCTCCGCAGGCAAGCCTCCCACACGGTGGTAGTGGACCGACGTCCTGGTGAAGGTCGGGGGAAGCTGCTGGATGCGGTCTGCACAGGACTGGTCGTCGTGAAAATCCTTGGGGGGAGGCCTTTGTCCAGCAGTGGACGTCTTTCGGCTGACATGATGATTCACAAAGTTTAATTAAAATCGATAGAATCGAAAAAGTAGATTATGTGAGACATAGAAAGTTCATGATCTTACCTTAACAAAAAGTAATAAATTACTTATTTATGAATTTCATAAAGTAAAACTTTGTAATTGATCCATTTAACGTAAAAACATTTGTTTCGGTATGCCATTATGTAAATTACAACTTATGTGAATTTTGTATAAATAACAATAGAAAAAAACACAAAGAATATTATCTAAAATGCAATAATAATCAGTTCATAATTATAACTTTCATAAAAATAAATAAAAATTAACAATTTTGCGGTAGGACGCTCTCTGTTTACAAATCCTACAGATAAATAACATTGTAATTGAATTTCTGTTATCTGTCTTACATGAAAAAGAATTAATATTGTGCGTTAGAATCAAAGATGATCTCTGAAGAAGTAGGACCAAAGAGGTTCTTTATTCGAAACCACCGTTTATTTCTCCCGGTTCACTCTTGGCCCAGTCGCTCCGTCCCCTTTTTTAATAAGCCTAGCTCTGTTTGGCTTTATTTAGCCTTAAGGCGAGGAAAGAAGGTGAAGGAAAACATCGTGAGGAAACCTGTACACGCCTGCGGAGAAACTCGCATGTTGTGTGTGAAGTTGACCAACCCGCACTGGTCCCGCGTGGTCGACTTTGATTGAACAGTGGTCTCTGCCTTTTTTTACATTTGAAGAGTAAAGAAAATAACCACACGTTTTCAGTTTTGAAAAAGTGAATTAAATTAAATTTGATTAAATATAGACTACGTAGTTTGAAAAGAAGAAAATTATGATAAAAATTTCAAATTTAAAAGAAATATTTTTTCCTACAAATTTTTACTAGCTTTGCTTCAATTAATGCTATGTTTGGGATTTTTTATGATCGAGTCAAGTTAATCTAATCGTGTTATGAACTTACAAGGGCCCTAGGTAATATCCTTGAATATAACATATCTTTTTTCGGGCCGAAAAATTAAGCGGGAATAATTTTCCTGATTTTTTTGCTAAGTGCTTTCACTGCTTATTTGCCAATATACCGCCTTAAGTATTGGAAACTCTTCGCGCGGCGCACCGCGGCCGAGTTCGCGCCCCACGAGTGGACTCAGATACGTTACTCAAACGGGCACTTACTTGAAAAGGTAACAAACAAACAAATAGACAAACACATTTTCACATTTATAATATTACTAAGGATGTGAAAATGTGTTTGTTTGTTTAGTACCTTTTCACGCTTCAACGCCTCCACCAATCTTGATGAAATTTGGCACGAAGGAAGCCTGTGTCAGAAACTTTTTGTGTGTACTTTTTATCCCGTGAAAATAGCATAGTCCTATGCAGTTCCTGGGGGAAATGAAAAATTTCTATTTTTTTGGTTAATTTCTTTAAAAACACAACGGAACAATGGATTGTTGTGATTTTCTGCACAGAGATGGTTGAGTGGGTGGGAAATGACATAATTTACTAATTAGCATAGTCACGACATAATTCCCGAGGGATCTAGAGAAAACTCATGGCCACGCTCGCAAAAGCTAGTTTATAATATTACTAGCATTTCATATTACATCTTTTTCATGACTGCCTTTGAGGGTGAGTGGTGCGCGAGCCGCAAGCGGCTCGCGAGCATGGTGGTGTGTTTTCTCCAGATCCCTATCCCAGATCGGGCTATTCTGATTTGCAGTCTATGTCAGCTCCTACTTCCTATCCTCTCAACCAATTCCGTACAAAAAAATCGCTTCTATCCGTTGTTCCGTTGCGACACCGACGTTACGTTAGTACTAATATATACTGTGCCGACGTGCTCGAGCGTGGAAATGAATTTTTCCCAGATCCCTCGGGAACTATGTCAAGATATGCTAATTTCCCACCCCCTTTACCATGTCTGTGCAAAAAATCACATTGATACATTGTTCCAATGCGATCAAAAACAGTCTTTTTTTTAGTTTCTTCAGAACGGCATCGGACTATGCTACTTTCACAGGATAAAGGTAGCCTATGTCCTTTCCCGTGACACAGGCTACCTGCATGCCAAATGTCATCAAGATCGGTTAATCTGTTAAAGCGTTAAAAGGTAACAAACAAACACATTTATAAGTATTTTAACCACCTTAGTGGCGTAATGGTTAAGTCAATTAGCTTCACATCAGGAGGTCGCGGGTTCTATTCCCGGCGGATTCTAACTTTGTATGACTCGGTTTGGTTGGTGGAAGGGCATTTTCTAAGCCCGCCTGGCTAGCTACCACCATCTATTGATGTGTTCCGGCTTGAAGATAAAATAACCAGTTCCCCATTGCGTTGGGAAATCTTTGTAATCCCGCTTCCATCTTTGGCATCGTCGTCACTTACCATCAGGTGAGATGATGCCAAAGGTTCACCAATTGAATTTTTATGTTTGTGGCGGCAACTGCAGTAACCCGCCACTAAACCTTAACACAAGCGACGAGAGAACAAAAGAAATACAACATATAGAACGCGCTATTAGAATTTCTTCAGCGCTGAGTATATATATATACAGATACCAATCATCAACGATTACTATGGCATACCACCTCGCCTGGCGGAGATATCTCCCTTTGCCATCTTCCAGTAGGAACGCGCCGTTCCTAAATGTTAAAATATTGACAGTAATTTCTTCTTGATTACACGGTTAAAAACCTAAAATAATATCAAAAATTTGGGAATTAAGATCTTGTCTATCGTCAACTTAGAACTCTACTAGTACAATGAGACATTTATACGAATATTGAGTGTATTTTTATGCACTTCAGCACTCCAAAATCCGGCGAAACTGCACTCAAACTTAAGTACATGTAAAAAATTAGGAATTATTTATTAATGAAAAACCGGGCTGAATAAAAAATAACCCTAAGTTTTGGCCAGCGGCGGGTAAAAACGTATTCTATTTGACTCTTGAGATTAAGATGAAACTACGACTTCTGGAACTCCAAAATCCATCAAGCCGTTTAGGCTACAGGGCGTGCCAAAGAAATAAATGAACATACATACACTCAAAAAACATAACCCTGCTTCTTGCGCAGTCGGGTAAAAATACATACATGAGCGGCCTCTCTGTTAAAAAAAAGTTTTTTTTCAAGCGACTTCCAAAAAGGAGGTTCTTAATTCGACTGTGTTTTTTTATGTGTTTACCTCAGAACTTTTGACTGGGTGAACCGATTTTGATGATTCTTTTTATAATCGAAAGCTAGTGCTTCCCGTGTAGTTCCATATAAATTTTATCAAAATCGGTGTAGTACTTTATTAGAAAATTAACAAAAACCAAAAATAATAATGCAAAATTGTTCGAAGTTGTTGCGATGGAAGTCGGTTTTTTGCCGTGTTTAGCGTTTTTAATTCTCAATTGTTTGATAAAATACTGTGGCCTTGGTACTTGCCGCCGCGGCCCGCGCGACGCTTTTACTCAAAGAATGCCGGACGACACGAAATTAGTAGGATTATTGCCTGTACAAAATGATGTTTTTGTTACAGTCCTACTGCTGGAACGGGCAATAAAATTGACCATGGTCCTACCAGTAGGACAACGGGCAAAAAACGGTCAATGGCTAGGGCCGCTACCACATACTAATGTGTTTTCGAAATTCCTTTGAAAAATGTACGTTTATCAAACGCTCTTACGGTGAAGAAAAACATTGTGAGGAAATCTGTACACGCCTGCGAAGAAACTCGAAGGTTGTATGTGAAGTCGAACCAACCCGCACTGGGCCCGCGTGGTCAACTAAGGCCCGATCGCCCCTTATTCTAGGTTGAATCGAGCCGCTCGGAGGGAACGTAAATGAGCTGATACGATGATGATGACATTTGCATAGTGAGTTGCGTTTTGTCTAACATTCTTACCGATACTTAAGCCCAGTGTGCGGCAACACTTATTTTGAACTTTAAATTGGTGTAGTAACCGACCGCCTCCGTGGCGTAATCGTTAGTCAGATCGCTTCACACCAGGAGGTCGCGGGTTCGATTCCCGGTGGGGTCAACTTGTAAGAATAGGGTTGGTTGGTGGTAGGGCATTTTCTATGGCTAGCTACAACCATCTTATCTAAGTCTTGCCGCCAAACATCAGTGTTAACAACATTGAAGTGTTCCGGCTTGAAGATAAAATAGCCAGTTCTCCATTGCGCTGGGGAATCTTGGTAAGCCTGCTTCCATATTCGGCATCATCGTCACTTACCATCAGGCGAGATGATGCCAAGTACTTACCGATTGTGAATTAAAAAAAAGTAAAGTTGTTGATATGAACTCTGTTGGAACTTTGCAATCTGTTATGGTTTATGAAAACCTAATTTCTCAGAGGGTCCTTAAAAATGGCGGAGACAGAATGAAACACAAAGAGTCATCGTCACTTACCATCAGGTGAGGTGATGCCAAGGGCTTACCGATTGTGAATAATAAAAAAAGGAAATTTGTTGATATGAACTCTGTTAGATGGAACTCTGCAATCTGTTATGGTTTATGAAAACTTAATTTCTAAGAGGGTACATAAAAATGGCCGAGACAGAATGAAACACAAGAGTCATCGTCACTTACCATCAGGTGAGGTGAAGCCAAGGGCTTACCGATTGTGATAGTAAAAAAAGTAAAGTTGTTGATATGAACTCTGTTAGATGGAACTCTGCGATCTGCTATGAAAACTTAATTTCTCAGAGGGTACATAAAAATGGCGGAGACAGAATGAAACACAAAAGTCATCGTCACTTACCATCAGGTGAGGTGAAGCCAAGGGTTTACCGATTGTGATAGTAAAAAAACGTAAAGTTGTTGATATGAACTCTGTTAGATGGAACTCTGCAATCTGTTATGAAAACTTAATTTCTCAGAGGGTACATAAAAATGGCGGAGACAGAATGAAACACAAGAGTCATCGTCACTTACTATCAGGTGAGTTGATGCCAAGGGATTACCGATTGTGAATAATAAAAAAAAGTAAAGTTGTTGATATGAACTCTGTTAGAAGAAACTCTGCAATCTGTTATGGTTTATGAAAACATAATTTCTCAGAGGATACATAAAAATGGCGGAGACAGAATGAAACACAAGAGATGCTGGTCGATTATTTTATGAATTAATAATTTATGTCAGGATATTTACAACATATTATTATGGTTACACATTTAGGCTTACATAAAAACTATAATAATTTTGTCAACAATAGTTCTACATTATAAAATAGAATATAATATACAGCAGTGTACAGGTTGATAAAATTAAGATAAATCAGATTTTTGTCCAAGTTCTTCAAAATGTTATTATTTAACTACTATTTTTAAGTTATGCTTCAACTATTTTATTTACCATCCTGTAGGTATATCTTACATTTATAGTTCATTTCTAAATTAAATACCTTACAAAGTGACTCATTTGAATGTGAGTTTTTCTATAATTTTAATACAATACCATTATGGCAACATGCTTTTTATACAAAAAAATATTCATTTCAAATAAAAAATATTAGTCAAACCCAAAGAGACTTTACTAAGGAATAGTACTGTTGAGGATATACAGGTTGACTGGAAAGACGACAGACGCAATGACAAGACGAAACTGACACTTTTCTTTGTAGAAGCTATGGTTAATTCGCGAAAAAATCTTAAGACTTCTCATACGAAGCTGGTAGATTTGTATGAAAAGTAGGGTTGCGACGAATATTCGGCCGAATACTTAGTTTGCAATAAAATCCAAAATCAAATTGAAAGGAACACTAGTAGACTAGTAGTAGGTTGTCATCTCAATCGGGAATAGGAATGACGAATGCTAGTCATCTGAGTTACTTTTTATCATCTGTCAAAAACGAAATTTTGTTCTAAAAATGTTTGAAATACCTAGGCGTGACAACATAGTTTTGCAGCGTCATTTATGTACTCGTTTTGTGATTTTGATGAATTAAAAATCGAAGACTTGATGGAAAACAAAACGAGTAAGGTTTTCCGAAGTTTAAGTAGGAGGGCTATTTAGTGATCAAGAGTTCATAATTTATTTCTTATCCCTATTGAAACCAGGTCACTTGCAAATCAGACAGATAGGTATCCGTATATACTCTCACACTTACGACTACCGTCTTTTCGGTGTCTGCTTTCTGTAGGTTACCTGCGCTTGCGTGGACCAATCGGAAGATCAGATTTAGCCAATTAGGAGACAGAACGGTAGATAGTGTACAAATATAATAACCTGAGATTGTAATGCTGAATCATGTCATTATTTGTAATAGACAACGTTTTTTTGGGGTTCCGTACCAAAAAACGGGACCCTATTACTAAGACTCGGCTGTCCGTCTGTCTGTCCGTCTGTTACCAGGCTGTATTTCATGAACCGTGATGACACATGAAATTTTTACAGATGATGTATTTCTGTTGCCGCTATAACAACAACTACTAAAAATTAGAAAAAGTGAATCTCCATACAAAAGACGTTTTTTTTTAAAGCGTGGTGAAACAAGCGCCATCTAATATGATGGTACGGAACCCTTTGTGCGCGGTTCTGACTCGCATTTTACCGGTTTTTTTTATTATTATTTAATTGTGTGTAAAGAAACACCTATTTCAAATAAACATTTTATAATTTGAAATCATCACGCCGAATATTCGCCATGCGGCCAGTGGTTGAATATACTACTACGAATATATATTCTTGAGAAAATGTGTTCAGTTTTATTTTCTGATTACCTCCTGAAATGCGTCTGTCGTGTAGGCATTCAAAAAGTATAGAAAATTATACGTAAATTAAGAAAATAATAACTAAAATTTTCATTTAAGTAAATAAAATAATTAAAATAAAAACCAATTTCATTGAAAAAAAGACGATAACATCAGTTATTTTTTGATTTCGGTGAAATACACTGAGTATAGAATATAATAAGGTTCAAAATTGTTTGTATTTTGAGCGCACGACCGTAGTATTCAGGTTTGAAAAGGCCATTTGTTCCCAGTAGTTCAGTTCAGTTGCCTGAACAAATGGGAATAAGACTACTCATACCTGCCGCTTCATGTTATAACAATAAATACCCACATTCACAAAAAGTTCAAATTTATAAGTTACATATATTTATAGGTAGATACCTAACTAGGTAATTTTGCAAAAGCTAAGCCATGCTAGTCATGATTTTTTTATACCTATTTAAATTACTTAATTATTAAATCATTTACATTTTTATTATACGTATTTTAATTATTAATTAGGTATAAATATGTATCCTTATACAGGATATAACAAAATTGGTGTAGGGCCCGTTACCTGCAGGTTCTACTTATCATACTGAACAACTTTCCCCCAGAATCCCATAGTCCATTCCCAAAAAAAATGGACACTACATACAAATTTGCACAAATTTGTTCATTTAGCTGATCGATTTGTATAAAGTATTTTTTGCGATTTCAGCAAAGTCATAGAACAAAAGTTGTTCAGTGTGATGAGTAGAAGCCCCAGTTAACGGGACCTACACCAATTTTGTTACACCCTGTATAAATATGTAGGGGTAGATTAACTGCTTTGTTCAAAGAAAATTCAAACAAGAAGTGTAATTAAATAAGCAATATAACACAAGGTCTTTATATTCACATATGAGGCGATTCATCCAAGTGAGCAAGGCAGCACTTTGATACTTTAAAAATAAAAACCAGGTCAAGTGCGAGTCGGACTATTGCACCGAGGGTTTCATACCACCACACTTCTCCACACAAGTATAACAATGATGCCTATACATTTTAAACATAAGACATCAACGCAAGCGACTGATTTTTATTTCTTTTTCATTCAGTTCAGACTCCTTAGCCCACGTTCGACTCACAATTGGCCGGTATTTATTAGGTTGTTTTTTCATTTTTTTATTTTATTATTACATATTATAAGTATTACAATCACATTAAGTCTCACGCTAGTATGTATTACCGTTTTTACGATAGAGCAATTACAAGACATTTGAAAGACACGTTTCTCGTTAATTAATCAATTACCCTTATGTTTTTTACTTTATCAAATTTTATTATTTTTTATTAAATCTCCCATAATAAATCACACATATACTTAAGTATTCATTCAGTGAAAATTTCAGCCCGCTACCTATTACGCTTTCAAAAGGCACAGCCTTATAAAAGTCGGACAGAAGGACGAACAGACACCGCAGGCTTAGCAATAGGGTTCCGTTACCTGTTACGGAACCCTGAAAAGGTCAATAACCAACATGTACAAACATAAATACTTTGTAATTGGCATAAGTAAAACTTACATGGATAACTGGAAACGCTAGACATGTTAAAAAACCGACTTCCATTGCAACAACAAAAAATCACTAAACCGATTTGTATAAAATTTATATGGAATCCTAGCAGCACACTTACGTTATCGAATAAAATAAAAGAATTATAAAAATTGGTTGACTAACATGCAAAAAAAACAATACAATCGAAAAGAACCTACTCCTTTTTGGAAGTCGATTGAATTATTATCGAGTCTGTGGATTCGTACAAAAAAAAAGGAAATTAGGCTCTCATTATAATTTCTTAGTACAATTATTGCTTTTTTAAAATGAGCTGTCTTTGAGATAGAGTAGGGTACGTATTTGAGCTATAAGTCAAAAATTACGAATTTATTCAAATTAATTATATTAATGTTTTCCTTTCTTCATACTGGCCTTCAATTGAAACAAAAATCATATAAATTTAATAATGATAAAAAAAGTCGATTTTATTAAACATTTATAATCATATTACTAAATTGTTTTAATTAATTAATTTGGCAGTTAATTTACTGACTTAACTGTTAATGTAAGAAATTACAGAATTCAATTAAATTATATTTATATTTTCTCTAATGTTCACAAATTCTAAATGCATTCTCGTCATTTATAAAGAGATAAATTTGTTTAAAGTATATGAGATCATTACAGGTTTGTATAAAAATATATATCTTATTCTAATAAACTCTAGGAAAGATTGTGATGCGTAGCTGTGAATAAAAAAATATTTAAAAAAAGGATTTGAAAATTATACATTATAGCTTTTTTACACGTTTGAACGTCCAGGCGAAATAGAAAACCAAAAATATCGTTAAAAAACAAAATTATTATCATGCAAAGAGCTTTTAAAATATTAAATAAGTAATTTTTAGTACACATAATCTCACATAAAATAAAACTGCGTTAATATGTTTCGAACCCCATCTTCTGGCCTACAAATGGTTACATAAATGTTCTACCAAAAACCTACAAACAAAAGTATCAACAATTATTTAGTAGTTTATACAGCTAAAAGGTGACTACTTTTGAGTCCTAATTTCTTAGACTTTACGAATCTCTCAAAAAGAAGCATTTGTATGTAATAAATGCTAAATACTTTTATATCACTATTGAAGTATAAAAGTATCGTTGTACGTTATTTAAAAAAAGTTTTAAAATACCTCAGCCGTACTACTACTGTAATAAAGTTATTATATTATAAAAATAATAGTTACAGCCCAAAACAAAACTTACCGATCATTGTCAGTCCTTACTGACTCGGTGGCTCAGTGGTAAGTGCGCTTGACTACTGATCCGAGAGTTGTGGGTTCGATCCCCTCCCAGGGCAAACATTTGTGTGATGAGCAGATTTGTTTGCTCTGTGTCTGGGTGTTAATATCTATATATGTATGTATTTAAACGTATATAAGTATTTATATCAGTCTCTGGTTCCCATAACACAGGGAATCCTACTTTGGGGCCAGATGACCATGTGTGATTTGTCCCAGAATATTATTATTATTATTATTAATACAATAACTTGTAGCAATTGTAGGCATTAAAAAGGGTATAAAGCAAAATAAACATTTTTAAAATAATTTTAACTGGTTTTAAAAAAAACAAAATAATAGACTATCTGACTGAGGACTGAAAACACGATTGCTCCAATAGAAAACAAAAACGCGAAGTTATCTCTAAGATTACACTTATGTCATATAATAACAAATAGTATAAATATAAAACTTGGTGACTCGGTCATCGGTGAATCTTACATTATATAACCATTTTTTGTTTTAAGTTTTTCATTTTCGATTTATTTAATAAAATCTCTAATTTTGTAGCTCCTGGTTGGTTTTCCAAGCGCGATGGCAAGTTAAAAATCGCGCGAGTGCGAGGAGGACAAACATTTTCTTTATACGCCTCGAGCACTGCTTTACACAAGTTTAATTTCCGATCGGCAGGTCTCAATTGCGTAGAAAAGCGTAACCATAACCAAACCGCGAAGTGAACATTGTATATGCAGCCTTATTTCCACGTGGTATTGGCACATTATTGCTTGCTATGCAATCTTATTTCTTCCCTGCTCACACAATTCAAACAAGATGGCAACATCCAGCTTCGATTAAACCGCAACCAATCACGTCGCAATATTTCAGCGCACTAAGTAATTACTGGTGGATTAACACTTCCCGCGGATTACTGATCTTGTTTTAAATGTACCTACAAGCATCACAACCGAAGCTTCCGCTGGTATGCGTAAATGAATTCACCTCCGCGCTCCTTTAACAGGGGGGAAAAAAAAAAAAAAAAATAAGAGGTATCAACCATTCGTATAAAAATATGGTTCCATATTAAAAAGGTAAAAAAAATATGAAAAATCCAATATGGTTTTTAAGATTTAACCATGACATTATTGAATAGCATCCAACTATTTGAACAAGCTGCTGTCGAGATGCTAATCGAAAACATAATTAAAAGAAACACCTATCTTCGTTTAGGATTATTTTATATAGGATTATTTGAAGGGATGTTATGGATATGAAATTTCGGATACGGATTGGATACGGATATAGAAATGATTATTATACCGGATACGGATATGAAATTATTTCGGATTATCCGTTAGTTTCGGATAAGAATATTATTTTTTTAAGGAATTTCAGAAGTAAAATATAAATATAAGACGTATGATAAGACGACAATAGAAGAAAACAAACAATGCGCGCGTGTGTCGACCGCTGCCCGGCCAATCAACAAAACAACCTGTCATAACGTGTCGCAATTAGGTTTCGCCCCCAGCCGATATTATCCGAAACTTTTATTTAGGATTCGGTTACGGTTATGGATATTATTTTATATCGGATATCCGGTAGTTTCGGTTACGGTAACGGAGCTCCCTAACATCCCTGGTTATTTGTAAACCGGTATCAAACAGTCGGTGCCCGCGGTGCAAAAAACATCTGTGCGCTAGGGATTGGAGAGCTCGCAGTCAGTGGGCTGCTTATCGATTTTTGGAGGAAATTACGAACGCGTGCGCTAGTGTAAACAAAAGGTTTTTTTTATCCACAATTGGTAAGCCCTTGACATCATCTCACCTGATGGTAAGTGACGAAAATGGAAGCGGGCTTATTAAGATTCCCCAACGCAATGGGGAATTGGCTATCTCATCTTCAAGCCGGAACACATCAATGCTGTTAACATTGATGGTTGGCGGCAAGACTTGGTTAAGATGATGGTAGCTAGCCAGGCGGCCTAAGAAAATGCCCTTCCAGCAACCAAACCGAGTCATAGAAAGTTAGACTCCACCGGGAATCGATACAGCGACCTCCTGATGTGAAGTTAATAGACTTAACTATTATGTCACGGAGACGGTTAAAGATCTCGTGGTCGCCTCTTGTTATCACTGTGTTATTTTAATGTGTTATCGATACGAGTGTGGAACGTCACTATGCCTTTCCATAAAACCCGTAAGTGCGACAGGGTGCGCTATACGTGGCGTCCTGCTCCTACATTATATTGCCCCGCGGGAAGCGACTGTTTTATACCGGTATAATTAACCCGAAAGCTCAAGTGATCATTTCACACATGAGACTGCAGAAATCGCAAAAAAAATCTTTACATACAAATCGATCAGCCGAGCAGCCAATGTTGTATGAAAAGTATTTTTTTGCCATTTAATTTTTTTAAAGAACAAAAGTGGTTCGATTTTGTCAGTAGAATGACAAATTGATATTTGGTAAGTACAGTCGCCATCAGATATATTACAGCGCGCGAGGTGTTCAAATATTTCTGAGCAGTGCTGAATTTCAATAAATTATGTTCACTAGGCGTTGCCATTATATCTAACTGAACTTATTATTTGTCATAAATATCTGAACAGCTGATTTTTTTTAAATATTCTACACACTCAACGAGCTTAAAAATTTCTGAACGCACAAAACGCCAAAGGTGTCTATGCAGTCAGGATGATCACAAACATCTGAGCATTTTAGGAAAAAGCTGCTTAAGTCCTAACCATACATTTTATAATTTGTCACCACATCCCTGAACGCGATTTCAAAAACGATACCTACCTACACAGTCATATGAACAAAACAAAAAATTAAAGTATGAAAAATTAAACGAAAATATAATACTTTCTTTAAAATACTAAAAACATTAAGTACTGTAACTACAGTGCATGATGATGTACAGAATATTAAAAGGTATGTCATTGACTTAAGGTAGTTTTTCCTAAAATGCTCAGATTTTTGTGGTCTCCTTGCCAACTAACTTTAGCGTTCTGTGATTTCAGAACGTTTTTAGCTTGTTGTGCGTTTATAATATATTATATAAAATCAGCTGTTCAGATATTTATGACAAATTAGATGGTCAGATATTATTAGCAACACCTATATCTTATATCAACCAAAAAAAAGGACAATGTAAGCAAACTTAGTAGGGATTTGACAGTTTCAAATGTCAATTCCATAGTACTTTTGTTTACCTTTTGCTATTCTTCGGTGGATATATGGTATAGTGTACATCATTTATTAAAATTCAGCACTGCTCAGAAGCATTGATAAATCTAGCCATCTAAGATATTTCTGATGGCGACTATACTAAGGTTACTTAAAGTAACATAAATTTGTATGTAACAATATGTGTAAAAATGCATGTAAGCTATTATTAACTCTAAGGAACTCTAGCGGCCTATAATACTACAATGGGCTTATAATTTAAGGGTATTTTACACAAGCCTATGTCTAATATAATATTTACTTATGTCTATATCCTAATACATGTGACAAAATATTTACAACATTTGGCCACTGCTAACACGGAAGTCAATAGATTATAATAATGTGATAGGGATGACGAATGCCAGTCATCTGAGTTACTTTTTATTATATGTCATAAACGACATTTTGTTCTAAAAATGTTTGAAATACCTAGGCGTGACGCCACAGTTTTGCAGCATCATTTATGTGCTCATTTCGTGATTTTGGTGGTTTAAAAATCGAAGACTTGATGGAAAACAAAACTAGTAAGGTTTTTCGAAGTTTAAGTAGGAGGGCAATTTAGTGATCAAGAGGTTCATAATTTATTTCTGATGCTGTCGTCATCCCTATTATCAGTATTTGAATAAATTACGTAGGTAGATGAACATTTAAATGTAGTTTTTAAAACAACTGTCATCCAAATTACACGTTCAAAAATGTGTCTTATCTTTTTACAAATAAATTTAACAATCCTACTAATACTATAACCGCGAAAGTTTGTATATATGGATGTTCTTTACTATTTCACGCAAAAACTACTGAACGTATCTGGCTGAAATTTGGTAGGTATACAGGTTATGACCTGTATTAACATATAGGCTCCTTTTTCACGCTCGCGAACCGCTTTCGGCTCGAGCACTGCGCACCCTCGATAGAAACTATGTTCACGTGAGCGAAGCCGCTGGCAAAATCTAGTAGATTTATATAGGGTTTAACACAATTGGCATAGGAACCGTTAACTGGAGCTGAACAACAAGAGACACATATACAATTGACAAAAAAAATCGATCAGGTGATTAAACAATTTTGTGATATTTTTGTATGAATCGTCGATTTTTTTTTTATAGAATTGAGTATGGGTTCCCGGGGGAAAATTGATCAGTTTGATGAGCAAAGCCCCAGTTAACGGGTCCTACATCAATTTTGTTATACCTGTGTAAATATTTTTTATTAAATATATTTCAAACTTTGCAATTCGAAAATAATTCTTTAGTTTTTTTTTTCAAAAAAATCCTAATGAAACAAAGCTGCTAGCTAAATAACTAAATAAATAAAATCACGTCACATAGATTCAATCCAACAGGGCTCTATTCGAATAAGATCTAAATCGGTACTTTGAAGCAAATTACTTGGCGGATTATGGATTTAATATTTCGTTTGACATATCAAGTGTTTTTTAATATTGTGCAAGCTTTTATGTAGGTATGCTTCTGATTCATACATAAACATGTCGCAGTGTTGATCCGATCCGAGTGCGAATAGGGTAAGTGACTGCATCAAAAATAATTATTAACTATTGTTGACTATAATTTTCCTACTCGCTTTGATTTCAATATAGAGACGATGACATGTAGTAATTTGAATCCTCTTTGTCATCTGTCAAAAACGACATTTAGTTCCAAAACAATTACTTTTTGTCATCTATCAGAAACGACATTTAGTTCCAAAAATACTAGTGACGTCACTGTTTTTCAGCGACATTTGTGTACTCTTTTTTAGAATTCCGTGCCGAAATGGGTAGAAACGGGACCCTATTACTAAGACTCCGCTGTCCGTCAGTCTGTCTCTGTCTGTCCGTCTGTCACTAGGCTGTATTTCATGAACCGTGATAGCTATACAGTTGAAATTTTCAGATGATGTATTTCTGTTGTCGCTATAACGACAAATACTAAAAATTAGAAAAATTGAAAAAATAAGGGGCCTCCATACATAAAACGTGTTTTTTTAAACGTGAAGAAACTAGCGCTATTTAGTATGATGGCACGGAACCCTTTGTGCGCAGTTCTGACTCGCACTTTACCGGTTTTTTTATATCACAATTGGTAAGCCTTCACTCTTGTGTTTTTGATCAATCAAAAATTGAAGACTTGATGGAAAACAAGACGGATGAGGGTTATTGAAACGTCAGTAGGAGGGCAATTTTGCGATTACGTTTATAATTTATTTTTGATGCTGTCACCATCCCGATTACGTCATCAATTTTCAAGGAACTCAATAGCTTAGTCTACCACTACCGATGACGCTGTAAAACTATGACGTCACGCCTAAAAATGATATTTCAAACGTTTTTAGATTATATTTTTTTACAGTAACTAAAGATTAGCAGTCAACTTCCCTATTGATGGGAATCTAAGTTCAGAGTGCAGCCCTTATCTTTTAAGAGCGTATTCAAAAAATCGTTTTCTATACATTAAATAAAATAACTACTTCTTGAAAATGGATGTGCCGATTTTAATGAAAGCTTATACACATAAGCAAGTCACGAATCTCTAGTTTGTGGATAGATTACATTTTCGAAATGCTTAATTTTTTAAATAAAGGTTAGCGAATTTTAATATTACTATGAAAAACTTAAATCACTATTATTTAGTGATAACACTATTTTTTTTAAAAGGTAATCTATCCACACACTAGTTTACTCTTACTTGCTTATGTGTATAAAGTTTTATTAGAATCGGCCCATCCATTTTCAAGAATTACTCATTATTATGTGTTTATGGGAAATGATTTTGTGTATACACTCTTTAACACAAACTTTCATCGCCTCTAGCATTCGATTTTAGTCTTTAAATTAATACTAATAAATTACACAGATTTTAAATTGTCTGTCTTTTAACATACTATAACTCCATACTAAAATAGCACTTAACAAATAGTGGATAGCGTTGAGTATTATTTATCAAACTCAGTTTGAGCAAAACCTAGTAAATGGCTATGTACAGAGCTCTTATATAACTTTTATTACTTATATACATTGGTGTTGCCATTCTGAAACAAAAAAATGTAGTCCTTATTTTCTTATCAGAGAAAATTAATTAAAAAGCTACAGAAAGCCCGCTCCGGATCTCCGACCATAGTGCGCGAACGGCGGCGGCACTCATACATATAGGGTAATTAAAAAAAAATTTAGAAGCCGTTAACTGGAGATTCAACTCAGCATACTGAACAATAAGAAACTCATAGTCAATTTTAAAAAATGGACTGTCCTAACAAAAATTATATTTTTTTTATCCACAATTGGTTAAGCCCTGACATCACCTCACCTGATGGTAAGTGACGATGATGCCGAAGATGGAAGCGGGCTTACCAAGACTCCCCAACGCAACGGGGAACTGGCTATCTTATCTTCAAGCCGGAACACATCAATGTTGTTAACATTGATGCTTGGCGGCATGAATTAGATAAGATGGTGGTAGCTAGCCAGGCGGGCTTACACCAACCAAACCGAGTCTTACAAAGTAAGACTCCGCCGAGAATCAAACCTAATGGACTTAACCAATAAGTCACGGAGGCGGTTAAACTCTATTTTGTTTTCGCGAATTGTCTATAGATATCTTTTTTTTTATTCGCAATTGGTAAGCCCTTGGCATCATCTCTCCTAATGGTAAATGACGATGATGCCGACAATGGAAGCGGGCTTACCTAGATTCCTATTCCTTATCTTGGGAAAAGTTGTTCAGAATGACGAGTGGAAGACCCAGTCAACGGCTCCTTCACCAGTTTTGTTACAACTCATAACAATAAGTAAGTATACCAATCATCAGTTCGTCGATCCACTGAGGGGAAGGCCTACCTAAGCTTGTCTTCCGGTGCGCGCTCGCTACTCGAGAACTTTACTGCCCCAACGGCCATCTGTTCTACGAGCATGTGCACCGCCCACTGTCAGTTAAGTTTAGAAATTCTGTGAGCTATGTTGGTTACCTTGGATGCGGGCAGCGCATGACCGGTCGTCGTGGAAATCCTTGAGAGATACCTTTGTCCAGCATTGGACGTCTTTCAGCTGATATGATGATAAATGAATATAAAATTAAAAATTGTTTAATATTTCAAATGAGTAAGTGTTTTTGTTATTCTAGAAGAAGTGCTAGTTATAGAATAGTGTTTTTTAATTTATCTTTTATACGGTAAAATACATAAAATGAAATATAAAAAAGCGTCGGTGGCTCAATCGGTAACGACTCGGTCCATCTAACCAGAGGTACCGGGTTTAAAATTTGACGGCCAATGTACCAATGAGTTTTTCAAAAAACTTACGTACATATACTTACCGATTGCTTTAACGGTGAAGGAAAACATCGTGAGGAAACCTGCACACGCCTGCGAAGAAACTCGAAGGTTGTGTGTGAAGTCGACCAACCCGCACTGGGCCCGCGTGGTCGACTAAGGCCTAATCGCCCTGATTCAGGGTAGGCTCGAGCCCCTTGGTGGGGACGTATATGAGCTGATATAATAATAATAACGGTAAAATAGCCTATTGTAGGCTTTCTGTACCTATCTACCTTATGGTCTGGGTGTTTTCATTATCTCTGCTGGTTATGATTTCATCATCATTAGGCCGTGTGAGTCTTTTGCTGGGCATAGGCACACCCCGTACACTTCATACAACGGGCTAGAAATAACATTTCAAAAAACGAATGACGAACAAACAAAATGTTCGAGAACCAAACTGTATCAATCTGGGTGACGAGGGGGTGAGGTCGCAATCTAGAGAGCGGCGGGAAGTGTCCATACTGTATGTTAGTACTAATATGTATACTTTGGCACAGGCCTCCCCCAAGGTTCGCCACTTATACCGATCTTCGGCCTTGCGCATTAATCTGTCACCGCATCCTTGCGCAAATCCTTGCTCCATAGGGCCGGAAGGCGTCCCACACTACGTTTGCCTAAACGTGGTTTTCAATCCAGCACTCGCTTTGTCCAACCTTGTTTGAGGCCAGATAAACATGTGGGGATTTAAAGAGCCTTTGGTGTAAAGATGATGACCGCGTGCCGTTAGACCACGACCCCCACTAGGTGGACTGATGATTTTATGTGGCTGAAGATAGCTAAGGTACCCTAGTAAGTGAAGGTTAAAGGAGGGAAGCTGTTCAACGGTGAAGGACTTCCAGTTGAAATGATGATGATGCTCACCTGTCAGTGGTGCTTCGGATGATGGTGAGGCTGTTGGCCTAGCGTGACCAGCGCGGAGGCGGCGGCTAACCCTCCTGTGAAAAGCATAAAAATTACTATGAATATTAATATTATAAAAGGTATAGTTTGTATGTATAAGATTAAGGCGGTAATATTACAGATTTTCGTTATTTTTGACGTCAATTACTTCTAAACAATAGAAAAACTAAGGAAAAAAAATTCCCTATTTGTTGATGATGTTCCATACAGTCAAAAGCTATTAGAATCACGATTGAGCAGTTTTGGCTCGATATAAAAAACCCAAAGATACAAAATATAGTTATTTTAAAGTAAAAATTTCAAAAAATATACAAAAATATTTGTTATGATATCAAAATGTTAAGTATTTGAAATCAAAATAACAGGAACCATGTATATAATAGTAACCTACAGTTGGTAAGCCATTGTCATCGTCTGATTTGATGGTAAGTGACGATGATGCCGAAGAAGCGGAAGCGGGCTTACCAAGATTCCCCAACGCAATCATATCTTCAAGACGAGATACATCAGAGCTGTTAACATTAATTAGACCACCCAAATTGTATATCTCTTAGTTTTATTTTACATAGATCTAAATTTCCACGGGACCTCTTTAGTTTAAGAATACCCAACAAGATGGTCGAAACACCCCATCTCAATGTAAAGGTTTTATAAGATACTATTTATTTGCATTCCTGCAGGAACCCTTAATTTTTTTGGGACTCACGATGTCCCAGTTTTAGTTCGCAATATAAGGTATCAACGTGTAAAATTTTATTGCAAAAGGTCTAGCAATAGGTAAGTGCCGGACCGGTCGTCGTGGAAATCTTTGGGAGAGGCCTTTGTCCAGCAGCGGACGTTTTTCGGCCGATATGATGATGATGATGAATATGTCTAGCAACATTTGCGTGGTGAGTCATTCTAGAAATGCATACTTTTGATTTTCCCACAAGAATTCTTGAATTTTCCGGGATAAAAAGTATTCTATATGATAACCCGGGCTATAAGGAACCACCATACAAAATTTCATCAAAATCGGCCAGGTAGTTTTTGCGTGATGCGCAAACATACAGACAGACTGACTAAAATTCCAAAAGTTGTTGTTTTTGCCTCTTTATCGTTAGTAATGTTCACCGCAGTTATTATTTTCCAAATATATTTAATGTATAGACACGGCCCCGTTACAGTTTTATTATATGTACCTAATAGATTTGTTTTGTACATGGTTTTTTTTTGTCTTCATGTGCAATAAAGAGTAGGTATTTCGGTTTATTTTAATTAATGTTCGGCGGCAAGACCTTAAACACCATAATATATTGCCACCATTTTAAGTTAACATAAAACTAGTGGTTCAATCCGAGCTGTGAACATGTTTCTTTTTTTTTTTTTTTTCGAAAGGACAAGCTTGTTGTTGACCATTGGGACCTTTACAACTTCACCGGGCAGGGGTGAACACGCGCGCGAAAATCTCGTTTTAAAAATAAAAAAACGCACAGTGACGCTTGCGCGATGTAGGATCCGTCCAGCGTCATCTAGTGGTGTTTAGAGAAATCATGTTTCCAACATTTACAATTTACCTATATCTCGGCAAGTTCTTGACCGATTTAGCTCATGTACGAACTTAGAATCCATTATTCACGCCAGGAAGCCGCGGGTTCGATTCCCAACCCAAGGGGTCAACTTTGTAAGACTCGGTTTGGTTGGTGGTAGGGCATTTTCATGGCCCGCCTGGCTAGCTACCACCATCTTAACTAAGTCTTGCCGCCAAACATCAATGTTGACAGCATTGATGTGTTCCGGCATGAAGATAAGATAGCCATTTCCCCATTGGGTTGGGGAAGCTTGGTAAACCCGCTTCCATTTTCGGCATCATCGTCACTTACCATCAGGTGAGATGATGCCAAAGGCTTACCAATTGTGAATAAAAAAAAAACTTTTTGTCTTATTAATTCTCCTGCAAAATTTCACGACGTTCCGATCAACGATACTCGAGTTATCGTCGAACAAACATCAATACGTAAACGCTGGATTGTTCCAGTAGACTCGGAGAATTTTGCTCGCTTTGCTTGCTCATTCAACTATTTTTACCCGACTGCCCAAAAGGACGAATTAATTAAAACTTAATCACTCTTTTTTGACTAATCAGGTAAAAATGTATCCTATGTCACTCAAGGCGATACTAACGACACCTCGCACTCCAAAATCTATAAAGCCGTTTAGGCTACAGACCGTACCAAAGAAATACACATACATATATACCCAAAAAACATAACCCTCCTTCTGGCGCAGTCGAGTAAAAACCGACTTCAATCGCAACAACTAAGTACAATTTGCTAGATTTTCTTTTTGTTATTAAAAAAAAGTAATTAACAGATAATAATACAATTTGTTTTCCCTAAACTATAAATTAAAAAAAATATAAAATATTGGTGTACATAATATATAAACAGGTTACAAAAGCAGAATTACTTCTCTTTTTAGGAAGTCGGCTAAAATATATCCAACTCACGTGTGATCAAGACGGATCTAAATATACCTCACACTCTAAAATCCTTCAAGCCGTTTAGAAGATATCTTGGTATAAAGAAGCATACATACATACGTACCTTTTATACTACAGAAAACAATATACTCCTTTGTGTGGGCAGTCGAGAAAAAAAGATACAGACGAACATACAATCTCCTCCGTTTTTGAAGTCATAATCAATAATATAGGTACCTAAAGGCGGTGCTATGCCAGTGCCGCCGGTGGGCAGCCTCACGAGGAGAGAGAGCACCGCTGCGCGCCCCCCTCTGCACGGCTCCAGAGCCACGGGCGCGGGTACTCCAGTACCTGAAGAAACAAAAAGTCAAACAAATGGTTTTATTTAGTTGTTCTTATAGCAGCGTCGATGGCAATAATTATTTTACTTATATTTTGTTGTACCAGTCTTCGACCAATTAACAGCTATGGACTGGCCCACGCGAACAACGGTTTTGATGCCTACAGAATGTGTGCATTCACTGATTTCGTTTCAGTCTGTCTTTTGGAGGCCAAGAGGTCACAAGCTCGTATGCTCCGATAATCACACGAATAAAGGTTTAGGCATCAGTTTTCATTCGTTAGGAAACATTTTGTAATACAACTCTAAATATATTTTCTAAAATTACAAATAAAACATTTGCATGCTTTCATGATTATTTGACTCATTTTTTATGAGATTAATGTATGGATAGGGCCGGTCCATAGCTGTTATATTGGTCGAAGGTACCAGTACTTTGCGGCTTTAACAGAATTTTGAGTTTGTACAGGATATGCAATGTCAATGTCAGTGAGTGTCCTAGAGGTGGTCCCAAATGAAATGCAATGGTCTTGTCAGATGGATCTCTAATTGAAAACTAATTAAAAAATATATATGCTAAGTCGTCGTGCGTCAATGCACTCTAAACTGGGTCGCGGGCAAATTACACTGTAGAAGCGCGACTGCATCCAAATCGTAGCAAAATTATTTTAAAACTGGAATAAATATAATGTAACTGCATAATAAACATTCAGTCCGCAAAATAACTACTTGAGCGGCAAGATTTCATGATTGAGCGGCAGAAAAACATGTCTATAAGCAGCAACTCAACACTGTAGGAAGAGTGTGGTACGGGGAGTTCTAAATGGAAGCGAGCGAAGCGAGCTCGAACTTGCGGAGCACCCCGACTCGGATCCGTTAGGTTCGGAGACTGTGCGGGGAGGCGAGCTAAGCTCGCCTCCCCGCACAGTCGTAGTGTTAGGTTTAACATGAGAACACAGAAGTAGGAGCCCCGAAGGGGCTCCGTCGACCACTCAACACTGTAGGAAGAGTGTAGTACGGGGATGTTTAAAATAATTACAGCCATCCAGAATGACATAAATTGCTGATTGATTTTGAAATGTTTGCTGACCATGAGTTGCTGACCAATTAGCTATTTCTGCTGACCAATTAGCTATTTCTGCTCACCGATTATATTTTTCTGCTCACAGAAATAACAATACTATGCTAACCATTTAATTGACACCCTTTTAAAACTAGCTGTTTCCCGCGGCTTCACCCGCGTGGAAGTTTCTATGACTTTTCGAGGGTGCGCAGTTGCGTAAAGAAGTAAAAAACATTCACATTCACACACTCACTAACTTTCGCGTAGTGTGATAAATTACATGTACGTATGTAAATCGTACAGAGTTGCTTCAAGCTGGTCCTCGCTGTACATTGTTCAATTTATACTTTGTTTGACCTCCGCGACTTGAACAGCACTATGATTTGCTGCAAGCTGGTCCTCGCGTGTGCAGATGTAGGGACACGCTGGGCACGATAGTGAATCTATACTAATATTTTAAAGAGGTAAAGTTTGTATGTTTGTATGTAGAGGTAATCTTCGAAACTACTTATACTACAATTTTTTTTACCAATAGTTAGAATGGAATTTCAGAAAGGACATAGGCTAAAAAAACCCGCTGAACTTCGATATCCACGAGGGCGACGCCGCGGGCAACAGCTAGTGTGTCATATCTTGTGGAGATACCCTACATTCACAGATACAATTGCCAATATCTTAGAATACTGTGAAACTACTAAATTAGCAATAATTGAAAACGGTGAACACGTGAAAAAAACCGACTTCCATCGCTACAACTTACTACAATTTTGCATTATTTTTTAAAATTTTCAAAAAAATTACTACACCAATTTTCATAACATTTATATGGGACCAACTCCTGAGCATACTTTATCAAATAAAAAAAGAATCATGAAAATCGGTTCACAATCTGCGAAGATATCGCGTAACCAACATACAAAAAAAACAGTCGAATTGAGAACGTTATCCTTTTTGGAAGTCTACGACTACTCCCGAAACCTTAAGAGGAGACTCGTCACTTACCATCAGGTGAGATGATGCCAAGGGCTTATCAATTGTAAATAGAAAAAAAATTAACAATTTGTCTCAAGGAATCCATTCTAAATTCTTAAAAAAAATACTTGGACTTTCATTTAAATCCATGTGTCGGATTCGTAACATCATTGTCTGTTTTACGTGAGAGGGGCGTTAACCAATCGCTTATCCCCAAATTCTGGGGGACCCACCCTACTTTCTGCCTGAAAAATCTTCGTGTGCTTATAAATTCTGAACTACTGGTATTTTTTTGTTTTTTAACAAACATTATTAATTGCGGCATCAAATTCACAAATTTCTAAAGTTAAGCTGCCGTGGCTCCGACACAGCCCACCCATCAATATTGGTTCCTTGGGGCAAGCTGTTTTCTTTTAGTCTTTTATGGTCTGAATCTTGCTAAACTTAAGTGGCAGTGGGCGGGGCACATACTCGTAGAACGGATAGCCGTTGGTGTAGGAAAGTTCTCGAGTGGCGGTCGCGCACCGGAAAACGTAGCGTAGGCAGGCCTTCCACACGGTGGACCGATGACCCACAAGGTCGCGGGATGCCGCTAGATGCGGTTAGCGCAGAACCGGTCGTCGTGGAAATCCTTGGGGGAGGCCTATGTTCAGCAGTGAACGTCCTTCGGCTGATATGATGATAATCTGATGTACCCGCCAAGAGGTTTGCAGCTTTAGAATATTAGAAAGCTTATACTTCTGTTAAAGACCAGGGAGGACGGCTTGTCCAATCTTCTTTAGCATGAAGACCTATTATACTGGTATAAGCGTCCAAAATCTGGAAGGCTCGGCCATACTCCACACACGGGGGTCAAGTCCGGGTTGGTGGAAGAAGGTGGGGCTAAGTGACAAATCCCACTGTTGAAAATTTTTCAAGCCGCCTATATAAGGCATCTGACTCGGCTTAAAGACCGCCATCCAGTGATAGCAATCGGCATCAACGCCTGGCGAAACACGAAAACGGTCGAGAAAAACAGTCAAACCCATCTAGGTAGTAACCGTGCTTCAGGTCAGTAAACTTGCGTGATCGACCTCAACAACGCAAGTCGCATTGAGCTACAACCGTTTCAGAACATTGAAATGTAACATTACTAACGCAATGAAATGCCAAATAGTTACTTTTAAATGGATACTCATTGCACCGCCCCCCGCAACCTCTACACATACGAGTAAATGTTAAACAGGGTAAATACTCACTGCCACCGCCCCCCCGAGACCTCTACACATACGAGCAAATATTAAACAGAGTAAATACTCACTACCACCGTCCCACGCGACCTCTATACATACTATTAAATTTAAAACAGAGTAAATACTCACTGCCACCGCTCCCCGCGACCTCTACCCATACGTGTAAATGTTAAACAGGGTAAATACTCACTGCCACCGCCCCCTGCGACCACTACACATACTATTAAATGATAAACAGAGTAAATACTCACTGCCACCGCCCCCCGTGACCTCCACACATACGAGTAAATGTTAAACAGAGTAAATACTCACTGCTACCGCCCCCCCCCCCCCCGAGACCTCTACACATACGAGTAAATGTTAAACAGGGTAAATACTCACTACCACCGCCCCCCCGAGAACTCTACACATACGAGCAAATATTAAACAGGGTAAATACTCACTGCCACCGCCCCCCGAGACCTCTACACATACGAGTAAATGTTAAACAGGGTAAATACTCACTGCCACCGCCCCCCGCGACCTCTACACATGTTATTAAATGTTAAACAGGGTAAATACTCACTGCCACCGCCCCCCGCGACCTCTATACATACTATTTAATTTTTAACAGAGTAAATACTCACTGCCACCGCTCCCCGCGACCTCTACACATACTAGTAAATGTTAAACAGGGTAAATACTCACTGCCACCGCCCCCCGCGACCTCTATACATACTATTTAATTTTAAATAGAGTAAATACTCACTGCCACCGCTCCCCGCGACCTCTACACATACTAGTAAATGTTAAACAGGGTAAATACTCACTGCCACCGCCCCCCGCGACCTCTATACATACTATTTAATTTTAAATAGAGTAAATACTCACTGCCACCGCTCCCTGCGACCTCCACACATACGAGTAAATGTTAAACAGGGTAAATACTCACTGCCACCGCCCCCGGTAACCTCTATACATACTATTCAATTTAAAACAAAGTAAATACTCACTGCCACCGCTCCCCGCGACTTCTACACATACGAGTAAATGTTAAACAGGGTAAATACCCTACTGCCACCGCCCTTATCAAGCTCGATTTTAAATGTCAAATAGGGTAAATACTCACTGCTATCACCCCTCTCGAGCTCAACGCGTAGTTGTAAATATCAAATAGGGTACACCGCCCCTCTCGAGCTAGACACGTGCTTGTAAATATCAAACAGGATAAATTCTCACTCTTGAGCTCGACGTGTACTTGTAAATGTCAAACAGGGTACACCGCCCCTCTCGAGCTCGACGCGTACTTGTAAATGTCAAACAGGGTAAATACTCACTGCCACCGCCCCTCTCGAGCTCGACGCATACTTGGCTGAAGGGCCGCGATGCCATTTGCTCCATCTCAGTATACATTCTCTGTCTTCGCCGATATTGGTCGTATCGCTGTCAATGTGAATAGTTTTTTTAGATAAGTGAAAACTATTAAAATCCTGTGCTGTAAAATTACACATATTCGCAGAGGCTTGCGTCATCGTCCTATCTCCTTCTGACAAAACTACCGCTGTGGCAATGTTAAGAGAAAGGTAATTTGGTAATATCTGTGTAAAGAAAGGAGATAGACTTATCAGCGGTGGCTTGAGTCAGAGGTAAATAGGATGATGATGGATGCTTTTGCGAATATGTGTAATTAATTACAGCCACTCGTCAATACTAAACTAAACGAACATTGGTGTCGATTCAATGTAACACGATTTAACTTATTTGACAGGACTAAACTAAATTTACGCAATCTGTCTTTTTCTTTCTGTATAGAAAGGACAAGGACAGAATGCTTAAATTTATTTTAGTCCTGTCAAGTTAAATCGTGTAACACGGAATCGACACCATTATGTGGGACGGCATTGTCATTACATAAATCAATAAGTAGTGGCCCCGACTGCGAATTTTATTTACCGACTTCAAAAACCGAGGAGGTTTCTTCGTCTGTATGTATTGTTATTTATGTATTTTCATCGATATTTTCGTCAATTGTAAACCAATTTATAAAAAAAAACTTTTTTTTAGTTGATAGCTTATGCCTTCATAGTGGTCACATATAAATTTTATTAAAATCACTTTGATATTTTTTGCAAATTAAAAATACAAAAAAAAACCAAATTGTAGTTGGTTGTTTTTAACGTGTAACGTTGTCAATTCTATTACAGTATTTTGCGTTAGTACTGATGAACTATTCTCCACTCCAATTGTGAACATCACTTGTTAATCAAGCTGTCAGTGATTTGTAATCGATGTGACGCGAATGTAATCGATTTATGTGATGTGAAAATTACAATTATACGAGTAGTATGAAAACAAGTTGTGAGAAACATTTGTACTTGTAATTTGAATATATGAATGAACATTATAATATTTATTTGCATTAAGGTACAAATAATTACTTATAATTAATTTGTGATTAGAATATTATAATTTGATATTTTAATACTTGTTTTCTTCCTATCACGTGTCGAAACACTAGTTGAGGTCACCACTTAAGATGAGATGCATACGTATTTATATACAAGCGTTGCCTCGCGTTTTAAAATGATTGTTGTATGAAACTCAATAGGAATCCATGACTAAAATCTGTCGGTTCACTCTTTCCCATCCTGTATAAAGTACAAGCGTTGATTGTAATGGTTGTATGAAACTCAATATCTACCATTATTTTTGATCTGAGTTTTATATTAACGTTTTTATTTTTTATGTTTACATCTTATGACCATCAGAAAGAGTTTAATATGAACCTATCCTACTAATATAAATGTTAAGGTTTGTATGTATGGATGTATGTTTGTTACTCTTTCACGCTTCAACTACTGGACGGATCGGGATGAAACTTGGCACACATATAGGTAGGGTCCTGGAATAGCAGATAGGCTACTTTCTATCCCGGGAAAATCGAAAACAACGCAGTCGTAGCCGCGGGTGGACGGCTAGTTATAAATAACCATTTTGAATTTGAATTTAACCTGTTTAATCTTCCACAATGCCGCCGCCACCAACAACAGTAGCAGGAAGCAGCTGGAGAATGTTATGAAGAACTGCTGCAAGTTCAGCTTCGGGTACTGCGAGAACGATATCTGGATCCACAGCGGCGGCCTGAAGTCGTACACGTACACGAAGAACGTGGTAAGCGTTATGTTGTCGACGACCCCGAACGCGTGCTCCGATTTCGAGAATCTGTAATTTAATGGCCTAGTAGGTTACTATTAAATACTTCAATATATTTATTAGTTATTAATAAGTAAGTTATTATTAACATTGGAGTACACGCGCGGGCTACCAGTGTAGCCCATGGGTAAAATTTTCTTGATTTTTTTGCAAATGGTCACCCTACCATCACGACCGTTCAGCTAAACCTCGTTGAATAAACATAGGTGAAATTTACTGACCCGCTGGCGCGACCCGCGTACGGACGTCTGCACAATATTAAGACAAAGTGTTTGGGCTATAGCAGGACCCGAGATCGGAACACTAGAAAACATTGTAACCACTGCAAGAAATGAATTTGTACAATTATCAGGTTTGCATATATCCTGATTGTAATAAAAATATTAACTAACCTAAAAAGAAATATGACATTTAACGAAAATGTTGATTAAATAAAATAAAAAAAAAAGATCTCGAACTTTAAGAAAATTTTGATTTTTTTCAGAGGTTTTTGTTTAATTTTCTAATTATTATATAACAATATTAATTACTTTAATTTCTGCTTAACTTCATTTAGTAAACACAATTTTTTAAATTTCCGTTGCTTTTTTCGTGAATAAACAGTTATTTCTAGAAAAAATAACATTTCGAATTGGGCTACACATGTACCCCGAGCGAGTAAGAGCGCTAAGTGGAGGCGCGTGTACCATAGTGTTAATAGTAAGTTATTAATGAATAAGTAAGTAAGTTATTAATATAAGTCATTAGTAAGTAAGTAAGTTACTATTGAGGTTATTGAAATAGGATAATTCATAATACAATATTCTTTATTGCATCACAACACAAAAAAGAAGAAAAACAACATAGGAGAAATATTATATAATTAATTTATGTACTCCTGTGCTCCAACAACCACAGCGGGGTGACAGATTTTGTCATGTTTTAAGAGGATTGTGAACTTGTGATATTTCACACAAATGGCGATAGCAATATGCACCTCTGAAGCGTTAACCGATTTTGACCAATTTTCGATAGGTTGTCAGTCAGAAAAAAAGCTAAGTTTATAGGTCTTTGTGTTTTTTCAGTATACTTTGTGTTTCCCTACATCTACAATTTGCTTCAAGGCGAGAGTGAATAGGCATTATTTGAGTTTGCATGTACCATCCTAGACTACATCGTCACTTACCATCAGGTGAGATGTAGTTAAACGCACTCAATTTTTTAATAAAAAACAATAATGAAAAAAAAAAACATAAATAAGTAATATTTTATAGTCGTTCGTAGTGTTTTTATACAAAAGTAAATTTGACCTTTGACTGCAACTCACCTGATGGTAAATGATGATGCAGTCGAGGATGGTACACGCAAACTCAAATAATACCTATTCACTCTTGCCTTAAGATCCCCAAACTATAGGAATCAGGAAACACTGAAGCAGGAGTTTCACTCCTGCGCTGTACGCATAATAAATGAAGAAGCGCAACGATTCGTGCGAAAAGGTGGAACATCTACAACAAAGGGGTTTGAAAACGTAAAAAAAAAATTTCATTCTTCATACAAATCGATCAGCTGATCGACAGATTTTGTGGATTTTAGTATGGAGGGTCCAATTTTTTTTTTGAGAATTGACTATGGGTTCCTTGGACAAGTAGAACCCTCAGTTAACGGGACCTACACTAACTTTGTTACACCCTGTATTAAACGATAACCACATAAAATTTTTTTTTACGTTTTCAGCAAAGTCGTAGAACAAAAGCTGTTCAGTATGATGAGTAGAAGCGCCAGTTAACGGGACCTACACCAATTTTGTTACTTCCTGTATACAGATTTCACCAAACGACACAATAGGGATGACGAATGCTAGTTATCTGATTTACTTTTTATCATCTGTCAAAAACGACATTTTGTTTGTTTTTGAGTTTGCGTGTACCATCCTCGACTGCATCATCATTCATCACTTACCATCAGGTGAGCTGCAGTCAAACGCACTCAATTTTTATTTTGTTACAACCTGTATATTGAGATATAGAAGCGTCACGCCACTAACTTGTACTTGAAGTTGGTGCAATTCAGGTCGCTGAACAACACGCGCTCAGCCGGCTCGGCGCGCGTCCGGACCGTCAGGTTCATCCGCGCATGCGACGAACACGTTATACTGAAGTCCGCGTCCACATCCGGTTTGACCGGCGCATTCCGGAAGTTTATGCCCGACAGGTGGCGGTCCTCCTTCTTTGAAAGGTTGAACGTGAATTGGTAGTCGACTGCTAGATCGTCTGTGGAAAGAGGTTGTAATGAAAATCTACATCTATTTTTAATTGTTAAAAATGATTGTACTCAAATGTTTCGGTCACTAAAATAAATAAATGAATATAAATAATTAATTGAAAAAAAACTTTTATATCTTAACCAATTTCATTAAAAATTAAGAATCCAACTGCATCACAATATTATCCCTCTTATTGGCAGTCGGGTAAAATGTTTTTAATTTGAATGTAAAGTATCTATAATTCAAAAAGGCCGATTTGAGAGTTGGCCCTAGACGACTCGTAAATACATACTTACTAATTATCGGTTGGTAAAATGTTTTTAATTTGAATGTAAAGTATCTATAATTAAAAAAGGCCGAGTTGAGAGTTGGCCCTGGACGACTCGTAAATACATACTTACTAATTATCGGTTTGTTGACATATTTTACATAGTATTGTTCTATGTGTTATGCGTATTTAAATACCTACTGTACTATAGGCACGTTTGGGCAGGGAGCACTGCGGGGAGGGCTTTTTGACTTGAAGAGGCAGTGAATTAATTTTAAACATATTAATCAACATTTGTCGTACATTTAAACAATATATTGTAAAATGAAATTATAATTATTGTATAACATAACTTTATGTACTCTCATATCGTATATAAACTTCAAAACGAATTTATATTGGCATACTTTATAAACACAATACCGAAATAAAAAAACACACTTTATAACATTATTTTTCTAACAAAATAATGTTATAAAGTAATTTATTTTCCATTACGATACAAGTTAATCCAAAAAGTTAATATCACCAACGAAGTTCCAGATATTTTTTTTTATTGGAACGCACATGCGGTTCGCGCCATTTTTACAGCAGTACAAAAAGTTTTCATTCCAATTTTTACTTGCCTGTCACAGCGCCCGCTTTAACGCATGCGCGGTGATGTGCTAGGTTTTGGCGCCATTCATTGAATACGTTTTGTTGTAGTTACTGAATTTCGTGGATTTTTTTCATTCTTGCTTAAAAATGTCTGAGATCAGTGATAGCTTCGTTTTTACCTGTCTGTGACAGCGTCCGCTTCAGCGCAAGCGCGGTGATGTGCTGGGATTTGGCGCTATAACACGTTTTATTGTAGGTACTGAATTTCGTGGGACTTTTTTTTCTTAAACACGAGTATGAGTTTAAAAACCGAGCCTTGGTGAGGTTTTTAATAGTGTCATACCCCTCATTATGCAACAGTATCATAAACTACTATTATCTAGGAGTTCACCACTCCAGTGCTCCTTAATACACACCGCCCCCGGTGAATAGGTATCATTGTTACTATACTATGTAGTTGTCTGGAGAGGTGTAGTGGTACAGAACCATGGGATTGCTAGTGTGACTCGCACTTGGCCGGTTTTTTTTGTTTACAGTGACTAGTAATCACTCGTTGCATCTAAACACTCGCGGAAGGAAACTTAGATTTTCTTCATGTATTTGGAGTTTTTTTCAGTTTGTAATCAAAGTTATGGACTAGTATAACTAAGAGTGTCAGTTGCAGTGCAGTACAAAACTTTAAGAGTGTTAATCCAGTTTGGAAATACGTTTTAAAATCTGTTCATGACTTAACCCCCAAACTTAAGATATGCAATGCGATATTAAAAGCATATGCGAGATCTACGATTGAATTTGTAGCCCATTGTAATAATAATAAAAGCAGTTCTCCTCGATAATGCCCGGATAGTCCGACGCTTTCTCTCCCCGTCGCACTGAACTCTAGCCGACTGTGCTTCCGCTGGAGGTGCTCCTGCCACTTCGCCTCGTGCCAAGTGAGCAGAGTAGATTAAATTTTATATATTAAAATAAAAATAATCCTTTATTGCATACCAGAAAAAAATACAGAAACTTAATTTAAATATGTACAGTGCAAAGGCAGCATTAGTAGCGCGAGTGTTAAGCCAGATTTTACTTTTTCAGCGCGCTGAATGGCTGAATCTGGAGCGTAAACGGCTTGATTAATAGATTTTGGAGTGCGAGGTGTCTTTGTCTCGTGACATAGGATACATTTTAACCCACCTGCCGAAAAAAGAGGGGTAATATTTGACGGCAGTCGGGTTTTTAATTTTTAAAAATTAAAATTTTTGGGAAATTTTAAAAAATGGAAATAGTTTTCGAAAAACATAAAAACTTTTAGGTATTTTCGAAAAACTTAAAAACATTTTGGTAAAAGCTTATAGTATTGCATTGTCACGCGATATACATATGCATGCAAACTTTCAGCTCAATCGGAAACCGGAAAGTGGGTCAAATTTAACTTGCAAGATTCCCCCCGAACAAACATACATAATTGCATGTTAAATAAAAGCTTGTAAAAAACAAAATACAAGTAAAATCCGTGTAAAACACAAGCAAAATCCGTGTAAAACACAAGCTTACAGTAACAAGCGCCCTTGTTGTGCACGTCGGCGTGGTAGTGATTGGTGTTGTCGCACTTGTCGCAGCGGTCGCCGGCCTGCCCCTTAGTGTTGCAGTAGCAGCGGCCCGTATCGGGCGCGCATGCCACGGCTTGCTCGTTGCACTCGCACGCTGCAACAACATCTATCTTTCAATATACTTCTACATATAGTTTATACAAAGTCGATTGTAGCGCGGTGCGCTGTTATTCATTCTTCTTTCATCCGACCTTCTTTTCATTCCATCTATTTCTTTTTGGCGCATGCGCTAACATTTGTTTTCAAAAATTATTCAATATCTTTCACCATTTCGTTTCTTTTATCATATGTGTAGGGGTTCATGGTAGTATTTTTAGATGGTTTTCATCTTATATTACCAACAGGTCACAAGCTGTTGCAATTAATGGGTTCTTATCTTCCTGTATCTTCCTGTTAGTTCAAGTCGCGCTGACATGTATGACACTATACTGTGACTACTGTAGTCATTGAAACACTCACGCGTGCAAACTCTCCCGTTGAGCGGCGTGCCCCAGTGGCCCGGGGCGCAAGTGGCGCGGTGTGGCCCTACCGCGCGCGCCGCGCACGGCTGTATGCAGCGCGACAGCTCGTCGCACACCTAGTTCAAGTCGCACTGACATGTGTGACACTATACTGTGACTACTGTAGTCACTGAAACACTCACGCATGTAAACTCCCCCGTTGAGCGGCGTGCCCCAGTGGCCCGGGGCGCAAGTGGCGCAGACTGGCCCTACCGCGCGCGCCGCGCACGGCTGTATGCAGCGCGACAGCTCGTCGCACACCTAGTTCAAGTCGCACTGACATGTGTGACACTATACTGTGACTACTGTAGTCACTGAAACACTCACGCGTGCAAACTCCCCCGTTGAGAGGCGTGCCCCAGTGGCCCGGGGCGCAAGTGGCGCAGTGTGGCCCTACTGCGCGCGCCACGCACGGCTGTATGCAGCGCGACAGCTCGTCGCACACCTAGTTCAAGTCGCACTGACATGTGTGATACTATACTGTGACTACTGTAGTCACTGAAACACTCACGCGTGCAAACTGCCCCGTTGAGCGGCATGCCCCAGTGGCCCGGGGCGCAAGTGGCGCAGACTGGCCCTACCGCGCGCGCCGCGCACGGCTGTATGCAGCGCGACAGCTCGTCGCACACCTAGTTCAAGTCGCACTGACATGTGTGACACTATACTGTGACTACTGTGGTCACTGAAACACTCACGCGTGCAAACTCCCCCGTTGAGAGGCGTGCCCCAGTGGCCCGGGGCACAAGTGGCACAGTGTGGCCCTACCGCGCGCGCCGCGCACGGCTGTATGCAGCGCGACAGCTCGTCGCACACCGAGTGACCGTTGCACTGGCACGCTGGACATTTTGTGAAGTGCCATCTGGAAACAAATTAGAGAAGTTAAGTGTAATAGAGACGGCCTACGATTACCGTTATGACAGGGATTGATAGTGATGTTAGCAAAACATTTTCAACCGACTTCTAAAAAGGAAGAGGTTCTCAATACGACTGTATGCTTTTTTTGTGTATTGCCTCACGACTTTTGAGAGGGTGAACCGATTTTGATGATTTTTTTTTAATTGAAAGCTAGTGCTTCGTTTGTGGTCCCATATAAATTTGATCGAAATAGGTGCAGTACTTTATAAGAAAATTAACCGAAACCATAAATAATAATGCAAAAATGTACTAAAATTTTGCGATGGAAGTCGGTTTTAGCGTTCAGCGTTTTCAATTATATCTGTATCAATAAAACATTGTCATGAGTAATCGCAGGTAAATTATCTTTTGGTGGAAATTGGTAATTAGCATTGTTTAACCTATTTTTAAACATCGTGAGGAAACCTGCACACACCTGCAAAGAAACTCGAAGGTTGTGTGTGAAGTCGACCAACCCGCACTGGGCCCGCATGGTCGACTAAGGCCCGATCGCCCTAATTCAGTGTAGGCTCGAGCCCCTCGGTGTGGACGTATATGAGCTGATATGATGAGCCTATTTTATGTTATTTACGGCAATAGGCACGACGAATGCTAGTCATCTGATTTACTTTTTATCATCTATCAAAAACTACATTTTGTTCTAAGAATGTTATAAATACCTAGGCGTGACGTCATAGTTTTGCAGCGTAATTTATGTACTCATTTTGTGATTCTGGTGAATTAAAAATCGAAGCCTTGATGGAAAACAAAACGAGTAAGGTTTTCCGAAGTTTAAGTAGGAGGGCAATTTAGTGATCAAGAATTCATAATTTATTTCTGATGCGGTTGTCTTTGACTATTCCAACAATAAAATAAATAAATAACTAGACAGACTTACAATTTACAAAGCTATGTAAATCTCTACAAATATCTGGACCGCACATGGCCTAACTAATACAATACAGGCTATACACGTAAAGGACGCGGCACCGGCGGGCGCAACTTACCTGGCATAAAGTTTCAAGTTATCGTATTTTATAACAATCACATGCTAAATATTAGTATATATATTTGACTGACTCGGTGGCTCAGTGGTTAGTGCTTTTGACTGCTGATCCGAGAGTTGTGGGTTCGATCCCCACCCAGGGCAAACATTTGTGTGATGAGCAGATTTGTTTGCTCTGTGTCTGGGTGTTAAATATCTATATATGTATATATTTAAACGTATATAAGTTTGTATATCAGTTCTGGTTCCCATAACACAGGGAATCCCACTTTAAGGACAGATGAACATGTGTGATTTGTCCCAGAATATTTATTTATTTATTTTTATATTGAACCACCTGTTTGGCGTAATGGTTAAGGCCATTAGCTTAACATTAGGAGGTCGCGGGTTCGATTCTCGGCGGAGTCTAACTTTGTACGACTTGGTTTGGTTGTTGGATGGGCATTTTCTAAGCCCACCTGGCTAGCTACCACCATCTTATCTAAGTCTTCCCGCCAAACATCAATGCTAAGAACATTGATATGTTCCGGCTTGAAGATAAGATTAGTCAGTACCCAATTGCGTTGGCAACCTTGGTAAGCCCGCTTCCATCTTCGGCATCATCGTCACTTACCATCAGGTAAAAAATATATAGATATATATTACATACAATACTTACCTCTTACACTAAACGATAAAAATGGTCAATACCAACCCAACTATAAGCATTCTTCAAGTGGTTAATGTTGGAACCAAAATGCGATACTTCTTGCACATTTTGTACTTTATAGCGGTCTTCATAGACCTGCTTTACAATAGTTTTAGTTATTTTCTTATAGTGTAGAGGAGCACTAGTTTCAAAAATCGATGTCTTAAATGAGTAAAATGGTGAGTTTAGGTATGAACGGTAATGGTATATAATAGTAGAGATCGGGAAAAAGGCAATTGTAGGTGAAGTACAAGTTAAGAACTCGAGCCGCAGGCTAGGGCATCAACGATACGAGACATGTACTTTGCATGTACATACCTCCCCTCTTTTGGACGGAACAATAGGCTTTCTTTATTAATTACCTTGCAGAGATCTAGACTCACCTGTGCGGCGGACACTGATGATGAGGGTGCGGTCTCCTAGCCCCGCCCGGTAGGCAGGTCCCCCTCCCACTCCCCACGCCGTCGTCGCACCACCCACACGCCGGCTCAGCCCGGCACGTGGCACACGACGCATGCGCTAGACAACCGTGCCCGCTAGCCGCACAGGTTTGAGACCCGCTGTTGGTAGACCACGCTCGGCAACCGCCGAGAGGGAACGATGCGCCGTACGCGTTCTGTGGGCAACAAAGATCCTATTACGTCAAAGACCTTAGTCTCGAGACGCTGCGGTGTTTGGGACATGAAGATATTGCGAAGCTTCCCGAACGCTGCCCAGTCGAGTTGGATCTCTTACTCAAAGTCGGACCTACCTAACTGAACTGTTTGTCCCAGGTATCCATACTCTTCAACAAATGCTACAACACGACAAATTCAATGATATTGTACTGCAAATGGCACAAATGGACAAAAACATTAATTGCAGGAATAGGACGTTTATGGGACAGTTTGGGACCAAGCGTGACGATTGCGGCAACCCCCCCCCCCCCCCCCCCCAATATATATATCCATATCCAGACATGGACGTCTTTTGGCTGATGTAATGATTATTTAGTTGGCACATAACTTGTAAAAGCATCAGATGTGATGATTTAGTTGGCCCATAACTTGTAAAAGCATCAGATGTGATGATGATTTAGTTGGCACATAACTTGTCAAAGCATCAGATGTGATGATGATTTAGTTGGCAAATACCTTTTCAACGTATCATTTGTGATGGTGATTCAGTTGGTTTGGTACATACCTTGTCAACGCATTTGATGTGATGATGATTTAGTTGGCGCCGATCTTGGCAACGTATCTGATGTGATGTGATGATGATTTAGTAGGTACATACCTTGTCAACGCATCTTATGTGAGATTTAGTTGGCACATACCTTGTCAACGCATCTGATGTGATGATAATGTAGTTGGCACGTACCATGTCAACGCACGTGATGTGATGATGATTTAGTAGGTTATACCTGTCGAAGCTTCTGATGTGATGGTGATTTAACTGGTACATAGCTTGTCAAAATCAGGTATGTTGATGATGATTTGGTTGTCGCATACCTTGTCAACTCATCTGATGTGATGTGATGATGATTTAGTTGGCACATACCTTGTCAACGCACCTGCCGGCTGAGGCGCACCAGATGCACTCCTCGGCAGTGCAGTTGGCGCAAGTCTGGAATGTTGAACAGGCGGCGGTGCAAGGCGCTGCTGACGCCACACTCCTGTCAAAGAAAGAGATAAGATAAATCCCACTGCGGAAAATATTGTCACGGCCATCATTCATTGTAATTAATCTGACATTCCTTACCAGACCTTAACTAGGTCAGATATAAATCAAAATACATGAGTAAATGTGACGTATTTAGTATGTCCTATATTTCGTTTCCCTCTAATATGGTTGAGAGGAACGATGGCTGACTCTCGCGTTATACTCGTGACCGGGTGCTGTCCGTGTGAACTGGCCTATACTTGTCTAAGGCATTCATTACATTCAATGAGTTTAATGTATAAATTCTCGTGTCATATTGTTTTGATGTTGTAATGACATAATTTGTTTTTTTTTATATCAAGGATTGGATTTTGACGTTGTTATCTAATGATTCGGTAATGATAAAAGCGTCGGTGGCTCAACCGGTAACGACTCGGTCCATCTAACCAGAGGTACCGGGTTCAAAATCTGGACGGCCAATGTACCAATGAGTTTTTCAAAAAACTTACGTACATACTTACCGATTGCTTTAACGGTGAAGGAAAACATCGTGAGGAAACCTGCACACGCCTGCGAAGAAACTCGAAGGTTGTGTGTGAAGTCGACCAACCCGCACTGGGCCCGCGTGGTCGACTAAGGCCTAATCGCCCTGATTCAGGGTAGGCTCGAGCCCCTCGGTGGGGACGTATATTATGAGCTGTAATGATGATCTAATGATTGTTTATTTCTTGATTTTTTTCAAATGAAATTATATAATCACTATTTTATGACTATCAGAAAGAGTGTAATTTGCACCTATTTTGAATAAATATATTGAATCTTTGTAAACTCTTTATTGCATCCAAAATTTAAAAATACCTAAGTTCACAAAGAGGAATAATACAGCAAAAGCGGATTTATCCCTTTCGGGATCTTTTCCAGTCAACCTTGACTGTCTACTATGGTGTTGATAATTATGGTGTTAATATAAAAGAGATGGATATCCCCAATTTTGCAATTGTCTCTTTGTATCATTCAAACGAGGCGTGCTATGGAGTTTGGTGATCCGGTTACTTCTGTAAAAAGTTTTTAAATCTATGGTGAGGACCGACTTCAAGGAGAACCATTACGTGTTTCTTTATGAGGTAATAAAAAAAAAATTGATGAAGTTTTTGGTTGTGGTCTACCTACTCAGTCCACCTGGGTGGACCACGGGCAATATTTTTTTCCACTGATCCACCTTTCTGTATCTGTTATAAAAAAATTGAAATAAGCATTGCCCGTTGTCACACATCAGCTCATATATAGGCGGTTGCCACTTGAGAACTTTACTGCCCCAACGGCCATCTGTTCCACGAGCTATGTGCTTCAGTTTAGCGATTCTGTGAGCTATGTCGGTTACTTTGGTTCTCCTGCGGATCTCTTCGTTTCTGATTCGATCACGCAGAGAAACTCCGAGCATAGCACGTTAAAATTAAAATGTACATACATTGTGGCCAGATCATGAAATGCCCGGGTGGATCAGAGTTGCGCGAGCGTAGCGAGCAATATGAGGATCGCTAGGTTTGATGAAAATACTGACGAAGAGCCTCGCCCCCCTTGGTTGCGGAATGCAATTAGGTTAAGTTGATATAAATATAAAATTGAAGTTAAAATTAAAATGTATGTATTGTCGTGGCCAGATCATGAAATGCCCGGGTGGATACGAGTTGGGCAAGCGCAGCGAATAATAATAGGTTCGTTAGGTTTGATGAAAATACTGTCGAAAAGCCTCGCCCCCTTGGTTGCGGAATGCAGTTAGGTTAGGTTGATATAAACATAAAATTGAAGTTAAAATTAAAATGTATATATTGTCGTGGCCAGATCATGAAATGCCCGGGTGGATACGAGTTGGGCAAGCGCAGCGAATAATAATAGGTTCGTTAGATTTGATGAAAATACTGTCGAAGAGCCTCGCCCCCCTTGGGTCCGGAATGCAGTTAGGTTAGGTTGATATAAATATAAAATTAAAGTTAAAATTAAAATGTATGTATTGTCGTGGCCAGATCATGAAATGCCCGGGTGGATCCGAGTTGGGCGAGCGCAGCGAATAATAATAGGTTCGTTAGATTTGATGAAAATACTGTCGAAGAGCCTCGCCCCCCCTTGGTTGCGGAATGCAGTTAGGTTAGGTTAGGTTGATATTTTAGGTTGATATTTTAGGTTAGGTTGTTGCAGTTAGGTTAGGTTCGTTTAGCATGGTATGCAGAATTGGTATGCCTCAGATGAACGGGCATCTTGTTTTTTCGTGGTCCGAAAAAAAATCCCGTAAACTTAGTAGGTGGACCACTACTAACAACTGCATTGAAGGACTGGAAAAGCATTAATTAGCACTTGCCATCGGGTGGGCCGTAACGCTTCTTGCTACCTTTTACCACTCACAAATAAACGCATAAGTACAAGTTAGTTATGTTATTACTTGATCATCATCATCATCATACCTCACCAGTTACTTTTATTATAGTATCTTAACGTCTGTTAGATATTAATATATTCTTATCTACAAGCCGATGACGGCGCCTGGAGACATAAAATACAGGAAATTTTAATTTCCTAGCTTTCCTAATTATTATTAAATTAATTATTATCAACTTTATATAGTTAATACTTGTGGGAAACTGGACAAGTATAAAGTACGGACAAGTAAACCTTTTACGGCACTAAAATTATCATTAAACTAACTAATAACTAAATACTAATACAAGATAAAATATAAGATACATAGAATATTTGTGATCTAACACAAGCTACGTTTGTTTTATTTAAATCAGAAAAATGTATATAGTGGGAAATTTGTGGTGAGAAAATAAACCATTGATCGATCAATATATCAGCCGAAAGACTTCTGATGCTGGACAAAAGTCTCCTCCAAAGATTTCCACATCGATCGTTCCGTTCCGACGCTGCTTGCATCAAGCCGCTTCCCGCGACCTTCACCAGGTCGTCGGTCCACCCAGTCCTAAGCCACCGTCACTACGTCTTCCGGTACGGTTTCGTCTTACCTGATATCATCCGAGGAGTTAGCAGGCCGGCACTTGATGGTATCGTAGTCCCAGTAACACGTTCTTTGACTTAACTCTTCTGTGCCCTGCAAATAATGACCATCATTTTAGGTTAATATTGATATTATTAGCCCGGTTGCGTAAATAAATAATAAATTTCGAAAACCTAAAAACTTTTAGGTACAAGCTTTTAATATTGCATTGTCACGCGATTATTCATATGAATGCAAAGAACCCCGTACCAAAAGTATGGAAAATGTGGTTTCAGTTAAATATTCTGAGATTTTGATATAATATAGATTTTAACGTCCTGAACAAAAGTCTCTATGGGGGCTACCGCTGTTGCCGAGTCCCTTTCAGAGTTACGACTGATTTTGTACCCTCAAGGAAATCGACTCTAGTACCAATTCGCACCTTGTCACAGTGACAGTAATATCAGTAATATGACACCTCCAGTGTCTTTTTCAAGTGCAAAATAAATCATTTCATAAATATTTAACGAAGTTCTTATTACAACGACACACAGATCATTGGAACATATTTTTGAGCATTTTAATGCACCCATATTTTTACAGTAGACTGTACCAGACAAAACAAACTATCAATAACGGGTAAAATGAAAGAAAATAAAAATAGTGTTACTCGTTAAATCTTATCTACGTATATTTTCATAGATACACATGTACACTTTCAAACTCGGTTTATTAAGGGTTCATTTAAATCAAATCAAATCAGTCGTAACTCTGAAAGGGACTCGGCAACAGTGGTAGCCCCCATAGATACTTTTGTTCAGGACGTTAAAATCTATATTATATCAAAATCTTAGAATATTTAACTGAAACCACATTTTCCATACTTTTGATACGGGGTTCTTTCAGCTCAATCGTAAACCGGGAAGTGGGTCAAATTTAACTTGCAAGAACCTGAACAAACATACATACATTTCAAGTTAAATAAAAGCTTGTAAAAAGGCGGCTGCAACACACACGTCCATAGTCTGTGCTGCATTACCTCGCGGATGGCTTAAAGCAGTATTTTCTGTCCAAACCCAGCTGCAATACAAGAGGTATGTTATGCTGCCGCATTTGTTTCTACAAGTCAACGCAAAGGCAGTCAACACAGGCACCCTAAGCACTTATTTCTACAAGTTGAACGAGCGAAGCGAGCGATAATAGGTTCGGTCAGGTTTGATTGATTATACTGTCGAAGAGCCTCGCGAATCAAACAAAGAATAGTTTATATTAGTACAGTGAAATAGTCGTAGCTAAGTGCGACTTACTCGGTTGCGTCGGTCACGCAGGTTAACTGACCTGAAGCACGGTCAATACCTGGATGGGTTCGACTGTTTGTGGCATTTTTTTCGACCGATTCCGTGCTTCTCAAGGCACGTTAAGCCGTTGGTGTCAGATTCTATTACTAGATGCCATTCGTTGAGCTGTGTCAGATACCTTACAGGCGGCTTTAAAAACTTATAGGCGGCTTTAAAAACTTCTGACAGTAGGGTTCGCCACTGGCCCTATAACCCCCACCCACCCAGAGTGCTCCAGTGTGAGGAGTATGGCGTAACCATCCCGAGTTTGGGGAGAGACCCTATCTCGGTATAGTACAATAAATTACATTTAAATTATGAAACATAAGTTAAAAATGTGTGTTATAAATTGATTGTATGCACACTTTGAACTTTCACATATTTATATTTTTTTTCTAAATTATCATTGTTTAATGTAGAGCGGCCCCTGCTCCAAGTTTTCTTCAAGCACTAGAGTGTATAGTGACTTATCCAGAAGTTTAAAATGTCTCACTAGGAATATTTTAATCGAAATTACTTTACTAAGGAGGTAAGTATAGCTAACGCACGATGATTTTTCCAGAAGACTTTAAAATGGCTTTCGGAGTTAAGTACATTGCTCAACACTTGCTAGGGATATTAATCTAAATAAGTTTATAAGAACTAAGAAGGTAACAATAGCTATCGCACGATGACTTTCCAGAAGACTTTAAAATGGCTTAATCGAAATAAGTTTATAAGAAATAAGATAACTATAGCTATCGCACGAAGACATTCCCAGAAGACCTAAAGAATCGGCAGTCTGCAACATTTGGAACGCAGTCAACCTGCAGTACCAAAGAGAATATAATACACTACGTCACATATTGTTATTTTTATCATTACGTATGTACACCTTTTATTTACCTTCTAAATTAAAAATCAACGTTTATACATACGTTCACCTCTGTTCTGTGTTGTTGCTTGCTGTAAGACTAAAGTGGAGTGCGTTTTTACTTTTATATTGTTGAAAGTACATATGAGTCTTTCTACTAAGTTTCTCGTAAAGGACTATTAGATACACGGTTGTCGTGGATATATGAACTAGCCTCAGTCACTGCGGTGTCGGAGGAGGCAAGCATTCCGTTGAGATCATTGACGATACATTTTTGGTGCCACTGGGCCGTCCGTGAAAAGAACGAAAGAACCAGATCCAAGTTGCGCCGATTCGGCCACCCTCGTTTGGGTCACCCAAAAGAAAAGAAAAAAACAAGCACCACTTACTTCATCAGAAAAGCCAACAGTGATAAACATTTACAAAGAATTATCTGACAACTGGCCGCCAGGCTCAATCTCTAGTAATTTGATTGTGAATAAAACAGCTGGAACTACAAGTATGTACAAGATTCCTTTTGAGTGGGCTGGTCAGTGGAAAGTCGTACGGGTATTATATCAAAGTGCGAAAGGACATAGGTACAGTAATAGGTCAGTGACATGAAATTCATAGATAGGATAATAAATGTACCTGCCAAACCACAATGGAAAATCAAAGATAATGTAATCACCTGATTCTTCTAAGAGAAAAGACAATAATTGGCCTTTTTAGTCAGAGATTTTTTAGTACGACAGCCTCTTTTAATTGCTTTAATTTTTCGGTGTGTTAGAAAGAAGAGCACTTTTGTAGCTTACGTATAGCGTTGTCTTTTTCTCTCTCCGAATGATGACTGATAGCTAGTAGTTGAACAGTTACGCACATACATACACTTGTACACTTGTACAAAACGTGTTGGCTGATGTTCCAGTAGTAGTAAGTACGTCCCTCATGAATGAGAAAGTATGCTATAGTTACTGTTGTGTTACTAACGTGCGCTATGTGGGTGCGATGCGCGTGACACGCTGCGCACGAGTGGTACCGCGCACACTCCTCTCTGGGCGACTCGCTGTCGCTGCACTCTTCAATTAACAACGCCATCTGTCAAAAAAGTTTATATACTAGCAGAAAAACATATAAGAATTGAAAAAAAAAACAATAAACAGGTGTTCCAGAAATATTATTTATCAAGCGGAAGTCCACCTTAGGCGTAACATGTATATTTCGCAAAAACCCACTAATTTTCGAGATATTTGCATTTCTAATTTTAGTTTTTGTTTAAAAAACCTCCGGATTGGCCTAATAATTAACAACGTTAAACACGTTTAAAAACAATCGATTTAAATTTTGCCAAATTTTTGTTAATTTGATTTATATAAAAAAAAACTGACCAAGGGCGAGTCAGAACCGCACACATAAGGTTACGTACCATCATATTAGATAGCGCTAGTTTCTTCATATTTAAAAAAACAACAAAAAGTAGTTTTATTTGTACGGAGACACCCCTTTTATTTTTTCACTTTTTATAATTTTTTGTATTTGTTGTTATAGCGGCAACAGAAATACATCATCTGTGAAAATTTCAACTGTATAGCTATCACGGTTCATGAAATACAGCCTGGTGACAGTAGAACAGACGGACGGAGCAAAGTCTTAGTAATGGGTCCCGTTTTTACCCTTTGGGTACGAAACGCAAAAAAAAATTAATTGTTATTTATTACCCAACCGATCTTAATATTTATATGGAACTACTCTGAAGGCACTGTAAAACAAATACAAAATTATTATTTCTTTTTAAAGGGTACATCAAGTCATACTGAACAACTCTTCCCAAGAGACAACCATAGTCAATACGCAAAAAATAATTAAATCTACATATAAATCGATCAGCTGATTGATCAATTTTTGTGTATTTGTTTGGAGCGTAGAACTATTTTTTTAAATTGACTATGGGTACTTTGGGGAAAGTTGTTCAGTATGATGAGTAGACGCCCCAGTTTACGTATCCTACACCAATTTTGTTACACCTGTATAAAGTAAAGTCCTGATTGACTCCTCAACGCCTATCCAACCCTTGGAGCTGGAAAACTGCAATTTTGCCCAGAGGTTCCCTTACGATGTAGACAAGGAATAAGGCCGAACTTTCCGAAATCCTACAGGATAGGGATTTTTTTTTTATTATTGCCAATTGGTAAACCCTTGACAATAAAGCTGAAACGAAGACACGGCCATCTACTAGTTTCATATTAAATGGGGATTCTATTTTTGGTCTCCACAACCTGTATAAAGTCCTGACTGACTCCTCAACGCCTATCCAACCCTTGGAGCTGGAAAACTGCAATTTTGCCCACAGGTTCCCATTGCGTTTTATACAAGGAATAAGGCCGAATTTTCCTAAATCCTACAGGATAGGGAATAAAGCGGATACAAAGACACGGCCATCTACTAGTTTCATATTAAATGGGGATTCTATTTTTGGTCTCCACAACCTGTATAAAGTAAAGTCCTGACTGACTCCTCAACGCCTATCCAACCCTTGGAGCTGGAAAACTGTAATTTTACCCACAGGTTCCCATTGCGATGTAGACAAGGAATAAGGCCGAATTTTCCTAAATCCTACAGGAGAGGAAATAAAGCGGAAACGAAGACACGGCCATCTTCTAGTTTCATATTAAATGGGGATTACGAGGGCAATTCAACAAATATTTAGCCTACAAAAGAAAAACGAAAATTTTAAGAAAGTAGAGATTTATTTTTCGATTTAGTATCCTTTCAATTCAATACACTTGGCCCAGCGATGCTCCAACTTTTTTAACCCGTCCAAAAATACGATTTCCCGAGGTCTTCAAAATAGGTCTCTGTGCCTGCGATGACCTCATCATTCGACCCAAATCTTTTGCCGGCGAGTGACTTTTTCAGATTTGGAAACAAGAAGAAGTCACAGGGAGCCAAATCTGGAGAATACGGTGGATGGGGCAGCGATTCGTATCGCAATTCGACCAATTTGGCCATGACGACGGCGGAGGTGTGAGCTGGCGCGTTGTCGTGGTGGAACATCACTTTTTTCTTTGCCAAATGGGGCCGTTTTTTTTTTCAATTCGGCGTATAATCGGCCCAATAAGTCGGAATAGTAGAGCCCCGTGATTGTTTTACCTTTCTCGAGGTAATCGATGTAGATCACACCTTGTGAGTCCCAAAAAACACTGGCCATCATCTTTCCGGCCGATTGAACAGTCTTCGCCTTCTTTGGAGCTCGTTCGCCGGGTAAAGTCCACTGTTTCGACTGTTCCTTGGTCTCTGGTGTGTACCAGTGAACCCATGTTTCGTCGACGGTCACAAAACGAGAAGCAATCCGTCGGATTGCGTTGAAACAGCGCCAAACATGTCGCCGATGTGGTCTCACGGTTGCACTTGTTGTCTAGTGTGAGAAAACGCGACACCCATCGCGCCGATAACTTTTCATATCCAGTTCTTCGTGCAGAATATGATGCACTGTTCCTTCTGCGATGCCTACAGTCTCGGCTATCTCGCGAATCTTCAATCGCCGGTCTGCCAACACGAGATCGTGGATTTTTTTTACGTTTTTCTCCGTAGTAGCCGTTTTCGGTGCACCTGGGCGTGGCTCATGAAAAACCGACGTGCGGCCACGAGCAAACTCGTTGAACCAATTTTTGACGGTCGCCATCGAAGGAGAAGAGTCACCGTACACAGTATTCAAGCGCTCTTTGATTTCGCTGCGCGTTTTCCCTTCCAAAAACAAGAATCTAATCACTGAACAATATTGTTTTTTTTTTACCATTTTTGTAAAACCGACCGACACGCTCGCTTCCAAAGGCTGTCAAAACAAAAAAAATGGAGGGAAAAGATTGAAAACTTCTTAGTAGACTTCAAAAAGTATTAACTGCACGATAGTAAAACTTTTTTGTAACAACAGCGCCATCGGGCGACGAGGCTAAGTAATAATTGAATGCCCGACGTATATTTTAGGTCTTCACAACCTGTATAAAGTAACCTGTCAAACCCTTGGCGCTGAAAAACTGAAATTTTGCCCAGAGGTTCCCATACGATGTTGACAAGGAATAAGGCCGAATTTTCCGAGATCCTACAGGGCAGGAAATAAAGCGGAAACGAAGACACAGCCGTCTACTAGTTTCATATTAAATGGGGATTATATTTTTGATCTCCACAAAAAATGGACAATCTGATCGCATGTCCAATGTGCCTTACACCCTGGAGGAGCTGATGGTCGCCGCCGACAGCGCCGTTAAGGAGGCCACATACTGGGCAGGAGAGATATGACTTGTCGTCGACACATGTCAATTGCCTTTTTTTTATCAGTATACTTAGTAAATTCTGTACCCGTATCATTGTATCTCTCTTATGTTGTGCAATAAATTGTTTTCAATCAATCAATCAAGGGTTAAAACGGGACCCTATTACTAAGACTTCGCTGTCAGTCTGTCATCAGGCTGTATGTTATGAACCATGATAGCTAGACAGTTTAAATTTTCACAGATCATGTATTTCTGTTGCCGCTATAACAACAAATACTAAACATTAGAAAAAGTGAGTCTCCACTCTCCATACAAAAAACGTGTTTTTTTAAAAACGTGAAGTAACTAGCGCCATCTAGTATGATGGTACGAAACCCTTTGTGCGCGGTTCTGACTTGCACTTTACCGGTTTTTTTAGTTCCATGGACACTCACGCTGCTACGGCGAAAGTCACATGGCTTCATTTGAACATCGATAATATGAAGTCCGGAGTCCTTGCATAATGGAGGTCAGTGGTGCAGTGGTCACATGCGTACCTGGTGCCTCAAGTGGCGCACGCAGTAGCCGGCGGACGCGTAGCACGCACCGCACCACGCGCAGCCAGCCGCTGCGCACGCGCCGCAAGCACTCGCCAGCAGGCAGCGCGCCTCGTCTGTGTAAATATTTGTTTTATGACTTACTGACTTTATTGTAGTTTACAACGATTACAGAAAAGCATTTGACCATATTTTACATCAACTACTGCTAGATGAGCTGTTTAGGATCGGTAAAAGTGGGGATCATTATCGGTCTTTTCAACCGACTTCCACTAAGGAGGTTCTCAATTAGACTGTATTTTTTTGGTAAGTCTGCTACGCGATATCTTTGCAGATTATGAACCGGTTTTCTTGATTCTTTATTTGATAGTTAATATTTCATCATATCAGTTCATAAATACGTCCCCACCGAGGGGCTCAAGCCAACCCTGAATTAGGGCGATCGGGCCTTAGTAGTTCATATATATTTATTCATAATATGTCAAGATATTACATGTCACATAAATTATAACTAAAATTCAAATATAAAATTATTATAATTTAATAATAAGTGAATAAAATACAATAAAAAAAATGGAAAAATATTGTCACATTATTTGATTAGATTTAAAATTTAAAATTTTTCATAACTATAGAACGCGTGTTCGATCAGCCAAGTTTTGAGCCTGCTTTTAAAGCAACTCCGGGAGGGAGCCGTGGTTAAAAACAGTTGGACCCATGATATGTATTCACTTCCGATTTAGCAAGCCGGCGCGGCACAGGCAGTCTATACAAATTGCGGAGGTTACGCGAATTTACATCAATGGGTCGTTTGTACTCACCAAGGTGGCTGAAAACGTACACTGCTGTCTGAAGTATAACCATCGACGGTAAGGTAAGAATCCTAAGCCTTCGGCACTTGCACGATTGCTTGCACGGCTCTCTTTTGCAGGCGAAAGGCGCGCTCCCAGTCTGAGGCGCGCCCCCACAGCTCTGTGCCGTATTGGAGCAGCGAGTGCACAGTGGCGAAGTAACATGACTGAGCCACCTTCCTAGGGACAACCCTGGTGAGCTGACGCAACGCGAAGCATGCACTTCCGAGCTACCCAGACATTTCATCCATGTGAGATGCTCACGTCAGACCTCGGTCAAGTTTAAATCCCAAGAAGGTGGTTACTTCGACCTGTACAATTTTCTACAAAAGTAATCAGATTTACATTGTCTAATTAACTCAGTGTATTAATCGTTCATTAAATTAATTCAATTAGTTAATTCATCGTTGAAATGAATTTTTTGTCCAAGTGCAATAAGGTCAAATAATAGAAATTTTAAATTAAAAATGACATTTGTTAGCCACGAGTCAATTTTCTTACGAATAGTTTTTGTTCAAATCAAATCAAACCAAAATAATTTATTTTAAACGAGTGTTTACACACACTTTTAAATAGCCAAAAGAAACTTATTGTCTATTTACATATAATGTCATGATTCATATAACAGTCTCAGGTAATGGTATTTGTTATAGAATCAACATATATATTACCAATTACCAATAAAAAAAATACATCATTGTCATTTACATAATCTATTATTTTGTAATATCATCTAGAGCACAAGCATTTTTTGACATGAATCTTGAATTCATTTCTGACAAACTAGTTGCATTAACTGTAATTTTCTGAACTTTATCACAAATTCATTTTCAATTTTATCACAAATTATATTGATTACGGATCTGTGTATCCATAGTCGTTGCACAGTGACTCCTACGAACACATAGGTCAGCCCAGTCAACGCTCTCTATAGCCAGAACGAAGGTGGCTCGGTTCATACGTGAATAATCTCTCACCGCCCGAGTAAGCGCAGGCTAACTCCACCCACACGCACGGCGCGATGGTCTCCCACGTTAGAGGCTACCGGCGAGGCGCAGACTACGCCAACTGGCGTGTTCGTATAACCGTATGATCTAAAGCTGACGATGAGTGCGCAGTAACCCGAGTGAGGAAGTCCACTTTATTCGTTAAGTTGTACGCTGACAAAATTTCAGAGACCTGAAGACATGAACCTGAAGGAAAAGTATATATATTAGTACTAACATACAGTATGGACACTCCCTGGATTGCGACCTCACCCCCTCGTCACCCAGATTTATACAGATTGGTTACAGTTTGGTTGTCGAACGTATAGGATTTCGCTGCCATTTTGTTTGTTCCGTCATTTGTTTTTTGAAATTACATTGCTGGCCCGTTATATGAAGTGTCCAGGGTGTGTTGAAGTCATGAACTATCAATTAACAAAAGAATAATTAAAATCAGTTCACAATTGGCGAAGAAAACGCGTAAAATTTACAAAAAAAAAAAAACATTCGAATTGAGAACCTTCTCTTTTTTTAAGTCGGTTAAAAACTTAAGTAGATACCGCATATCATCGACAAGTGTTACTTTACATTCTATATGCCTCGACAGTTAAGAGCATATTCACAAAATCGTTTTCCATACAAACTAAGAAGATGAGTCTGAACTAAATAAAAACCGGCCAACTGCGTGTCAAAACCGCACACATAGGGTTCGGTACCATCATACTAGATGGCGCTAGATTCTTCGTTTAAAAAAAACACGTTTTTTTGTATGGAGACCCCCCTTATTTTTTCACTTTTACTAATTTTTAGTATTTGTTGTTGTAGCGGCAACAGAAATGCATCATCTGTAAAAATTTCAACTGTCCAGCTATCACGGTTTATGAAATACAGCCTGGTGACAGACGGACGGACAGCGAAGTCTTAGTAATAGGGTCCCGTTTTTACCCTTTGGATACGGAACCCTAAAAAAACATAATTTCCAGTCGCTCGCGTTGATGTCTTTTATTTGTAACGTGAATAGGTATTATTGTCATAGTTGTGAGGAGAGATGTTTTCATGTGGTGGTACGGAACCCTCGGAGCGCGAGTCCGACTCGCACTTGGCCGGTTTTTAATTTTTAAATCAGTTTTCCTTTAGAAAATTTACTCACCAGCTATGGGTTCGCTCACACATGCCTTTACAGTGCCGTCAAACGACTCCCGCCAGCCGACGTCTTCCAACTGTAAATAAAAAGCAACCAAGATTTACTAAACACTCTTTTAAAACCCATTATATATTAAAAGAATTGATGAAATCTAATGCGAGTCGTGGAAATCCTTGGGGGTGGCCTTTGTCCAGCAGTGGACGTTTTTCGGCTGATATGATGATGATGATGAATGCGTGTCCGTCCGGCCGTTCTATCGAACCGATTAGCTTATTTTTTTTAAATGAAAGGTATCGATGCACTGATTTGTCATCAAGCATTGGAATCTACCACGCGAGCGACTAGCGGTTTGCGCACTTCAATCGCTCTAGAATGTAATCCGAGTCCGTTCGCCCATTCTATCCATTCCATTTGCTTTTTATTGTTCCGTAGTCAACAAAGAACCCTTATAGTTGTTTCCCCATGTCTGTCTGTCACACATTTTGGTATATACTGTGTAAACTCTGTATAACGTCACTCGATATAACGGTTCACTCTTTGAACGTCAAATTTTCTTGCTCCAGTTGGTTTACTTTAACGCTATTTCTCTCTGTATAACAAAAACTCTCAATAACGTCACAACATGCCCGGACCCTTGTACAATTGACACTGTATTTAAACTATGAAGAATTCGTGTAAATATATAACAAAATGTGTGATATAATTTTCCACCAAGAACTTACAATCAAAAGTATCAAATATGTATGTCTGTCTGTCTGTCTGTCCGCGGCTTAGCCCAGAGACTATTAGTACTAGAAAGCTGTGATTTGGCATGGATATATAAAGTGGTACTTTATTAAGCGTCGGTCGGTGGCTCAACCGGTAACGACTCGGTCCATCTAACCAGAGGTACCGGGTTCAAATCTGGACGGCCAATGTACCAATGAGTTTTTCAAAAACTTACGTACATACTTACCGATTGCTTTAACGGTGAAGGAAAACATCGTGAGGAAACCTGCACACGCCTGCGAAGAAAAAAAGAAGCCCGCGTGGTCGACTACGGCCTAATCGCCCTGATTCAGGGTAGGCTCGAGCCCCTCGGTGGGGACGTATATGAGCTGTAATGATGATATAAAGTGGTACAAAAATCTTGATTTTTTTCGTTGATGTAACCTATCGTGTGGAGATCGTTAAAATAGGTTTTTTTAAAACTACTGAGGGTTTGCTTAAATCATCTTTCGATCAAGGGATTGGTTTGCGAAATATTAAGCTTTAAAATGCAAGTGTTCCCCTCCGCCCTCTACCAGTTAAACCACTATATCATGATCATCATTACAGCTCATATACGTCCCCACCGAGGGGCTCGAGCCTACCCTGAATCAGGGCGACTAGGCCTTAGTCAACCACGCGGGCCCAGTGCGGGTTGGTCGACTTCACACACAACCTTCGAGTTTCTTCGCAGGCGTGTGCAGGTTTCCTCACGATGTTTTCCTTCACCGTTAAAGCAATCGGTAAGTATATGTACATAAGTTTTTTGAAAAACTCATTGGTACATTGGCCGTCCAGATTTGAACCCGGTACCTCTGGTTAGATGGACCGAGTCGTTACCGGTTGAGCCACCGACGCTTTTATCATGATATCTTAAGAAAATTGTAAGTAGGACATATAATCAGTTTAAAAGGACTCCGACTCGTGTTTTATTTTTTATATGAAAGGTATTGATGCACAGATTTGTCATCATGCATTGGAAATAAATAACCCCCGCGAGCGGCTAGCGACTCGCGCACTGCGCTCCCTGTAGAATGTAATCCGAGTCCATCCGGCCGTTCTATACAACATGTTTATTTTTTTATTGTTTATTAGGGGTATTGATGCATAGATCTGTTATGAAGCATTGAAAATCACCCAAATTTGGCCCTTCTCAAAAAAAAAAGGAAATAATATGAAATTTATTTCGAGTCCATCCGACACTTCTTTTAAACCGATTTGTTTAATTATTTTTTAAATGATAGGTATGATGATGCATAGATTTGTCATCAAGTGTTGAAAATCACATCGTCGATATCTTGAGAAGTTACCCGAACGCGATTTTCATAGCTTTCTTTCTCAATATCTCCGGTTTTTATTGAAGTATGCAGTTCGTTTTGGTTTGAACACTCGCTGGGACGAGTTCTTTTATTTGAGCTATTGCCCACTGAAATCGGTTGAGTTGGAGGGAAGCTAGGTGTGAACTTTCAACGCGCACATTCTCGCACACCGCGTAACATCGATTGCGACTCGCCTAACGCGCACCCTTGATGTCCGTGATAAAAAAAAATGCCGTGGAGCAGCACGGGTCCTCCTCGTTTATGAATTAAAATAAATGGTCTGGTTTAAATTATGCTACTTTTCATGTTAGAGATATGCAAGTTTATTAAAAGTATTAAAATAGTCCTCCCACTCATTACACCGATGACCCAGTGAAGATCGCGGGAAGCCGCTGAATGCGGGTAGCGCAGAACCGGTCGTCGTGGAAATCCTTGGGGGAGGTCTAAGACCAGCAGTGGGCGTCATTCGGCTGATATGATGATGATTAAAATACCAAAAAAAAAACGTGTCGTACGTTTGAACCGTTCTCAAGTGATGCGCTTACCAAAGAACATTTAATTATAATATACTACTCAAAACAAAATAAGGACTATCTAAGTTTTCTCAGTACATTTTCAAACAGAGACACATTTTTTTACAAGTTTTTATATAGTTTCACCTGTCCCGGTGTCTGACATGAAACCTTGCAAGTTAAATTTGACCCACTTCCCAGTTTTCGATTGAGCTGAAATTTTGCATGCATGTGTATATTGCGTGACAGTGCAATGTTACAAGCTGGTACCTCAAGTTTATTTATTTGTTTTAGGAAAACTTACAGACAAAATAAAAACTATAAACAAACTTAAATAGATAAAAACAATGCAATTAAAAGTTTTCCACCAATAAATAAGTTTTTAGGTTTTCTAAATTATTTTAAATCAACGAAAGAAGGAAATTACGAAGTCCATACATTAGGTTAGATCTATGGTACAGATGAAATACTAGTTACTTCGTAACAGATATTGCACTTCCTTTTAAAACGAAAATACCTACGCATTTATTCACCTAACCGTTCCCACTGTCAGACAATACACAGAAACATGGGTATTAAGGCGCTCGACTTAGCGGTTATAACTGTGTACACGGGCCCGGGCGGCGCGCGAATTGCGGCGGCGACTGTACGGCATTCTAGCGCTGACGAGCAAAGCGTGGCCTGTAGGCCGCGCCAATGTGTAGGTACTCATCTTGCCTGCTCGAATCTTTGGCTTCAAATGTGTCGCAAAATCATAACATCCTGCTGATCCTCGCGAATTCGGTAGATTTCAGTTATTAATAAGGATGATGAATGCTCACCGGCAAGCAAACGCGGTCCAGTTCGCGCCAGGCGCATGCACGCGCGCCATATTGCGCATGCGCGAGACATGCCTGCTCAGTCAATAAAGCGGAGCACGGAGCTCCGACGGTGAAGGTGAGTGCATCGGACCGGAGGCGCCCGTCAAAGCTGCAACAAAACAATGATTATGATATGCGGGGCAACTTAATGCACTGTCTAAGTAAACCACCTTTATCCAAAAAATTTGTTATTCCACCTTTTTTTAATTATTTATTTTTTAAAAAGAAAGTTACAAAAAAAATGATAATATTAGTACATCAAAAATAGGTTTATATTTATTTTTTATTTTTTTACAGGTTTATCCGTGCACTAGTTAACATCGTTGCTGACGCAATCCTCTTAAGCTAAATTAAAGTAAGTATTATATACCTATCCTACCTTCTACCTATTATATACCTATTCACACGAAGCGTCACGCTTCCTCATTTATTATGCGGACAGCAAGGGAGTGGAATCCCTTGCGATAACCGACCGAGTGAATGTAAAAGGGACATGAAACTTTTGACCTGGTTTAAAGTGAGTTCAAGATTCAAGATATTTATTCAAAATAGTTGCAAATTACGCTCTTTCTGATAGTCATAAAATAGATTTCATTTATAAAAAACACCCTGTATACATTAGTCCTGAAACAAATCAATCCATTTTGAGGGCAGTCGTGTCATCATATCAGCCACAAATCGTCCATTGCTGGACAATGGCCTCCCCCAAGGATTTCCACGACGACCGGTCCTGCGCTGCCCGCATCCATCGGCTTACCGCGATCTTCACCAGGTCATCGGTCCACCGCGTGGGAGGCCTTCCTACGCTACGTTTTCCGGTGCGCGGTCGCCACTCGAGAACTTTACTGCCCCATCGGCCATCTGTTCTACGAGCTATGTGCCCTGCCCACTGCCACTTCAGTTTAGCGATTCTGTGAGCTATGTCGGTTACTTTAGTTCTCCTGCGGATCTCCTCGTTTCTGATTCGATCACGCAGAGAAACTCCGAGCATAGCACGCTCCATTGCCCTTTGGGTGACCTTGAGCCTTCTTATGAGGCCCATAGTAAGCGACCATGTATAAGTTCCGTAAGTCATCACTGGCAACACACACTTTCCCCGCAAGCTGATCCTATCTGTGGAATGTAAGGTGACCCTGCAGCAACGCACATTCGCTGCAGATCATCTACTTGCGGATGACCAGCTCTAAGGGAGCTGTTGAGGTGCGTCACGTGAAAGGAAGTATTAATCACACACCAGAACGCACAAAGTGCACCATCCGGAAGATGGTACTGGCGGGTGCGGCTCCTTTGCCAAGTTGATCACGTGAACAGCACCCTCAAGGCTGCCATCAACATGAGCGATGCAGTACACGCTTGGACGGACAGCCGCACTTCTTTATGCTGGCTGCGGACGTCAGCGCAAACACTCGAGGTGTTTGTATACTTTCGGTTTCCCAGAAAGTGAGTTCGGAGACTCCTTGATCTGGTGTAATGATTGCGGAAGTCTAGCGACATATCAGCTCACGATTTGCTGGTGAATGTCGCCAAGACTGAGCCGAAGCCAGATGCTTCGTTTTGCTGGAGCGATGTGGCTCCATTGACCATCTCTTGGAGATCATGTGAATGGAATGTTTCACAAACTTCTCCCAAAGATAGGACCTTTGGTTGAGCTGTCGGTGCGGAATCGCCGCGTTACGGATTCGCTTGTAGGCTGCAATGATCTGGGCGACTTGCAGCGCGAACTTTGGACTTTGTTTGGCAGGAGAGCACTGCTGACATCGTGTTTGGAGGCATGAGACATTGTCCATTGAAGACAGCCACGATGTAGTTACGGACGGGTGATATGCCTCCTGACCTCGTTAGTATGGCATGACCGTTTGACGGTACACCCGTTGTAATCGTGGCCAATCTACTACGGAAGTTTATAGCTGCGTTGGACGGATTTCTGTTCCATGTAGGACTACCATCGTCGATCGGTTCGGACCATGGTACTAACTTGTAGGGCTAACTATAATTTTGAAAAAAAAATACAATTTAGTGTGATAGTCACCGATAGATCATCATGTATTAACTTATTTCGGGATCCTGATTGCAGGATATATTTGATCGGCCAACCACTTAACGCGTAACGTTTCGGTATTAATTGCTGTAGCGAATGTACCAGAGCTTCAGAAGTTTTGGTCATTGGAACATTTTCAGATTTAACAGGAGCGCGTTCGGTGGTCGGGCAGGACCGACCCTCCCAACATTGGTGACTTAGTGATGGTTGAGGATGCCAACCTACTGCCAATGCGGTGGCGCCAGGGGCGCATTGTCTATCGGTTTCCAGGTAGTGATGGTACCCCGTGAGTTTCGGAGGTTCTGGTGAGAGATCCGGTTCTTACACCAGCCGTGGCTTCTGTGCCACGACTATCTTGGTTAAGCGGACCAATGAGTGTCGGTCCCTGGCGGCTGACTGTTTGATTTCAATCTGTTCGGACGGGTGTACCTCGCATAGGTACGTGAGCGCGTCGCACAAGTACATCGTAAGACATCATTCAATCTGCACTTCGCTGTGCCTCGGGCTTCTTATCAGCAGGACTGCATTTCTGAGAACAAAAGGCTTGTCCGGGGCTGGTAATGCGATGGATTTTCCCCGCGCATCGGGCGATCGTCTGTCGCCGGGTGACACGACGCACAGTGCGAGGGGAGGGGCTAGAGTTGCGCAGTATAACGTTCGCCAGGCATAGCCGCGTTTAAACGGAAAGCTGTCACGGAGACGGCTATAGGCACGAATTCTCGCGAATTGATGTTGTTTAGTTCGGGGATAGCCAGGAACATTTCGGAAGACTCATACGGGAGTTTAAACTAAATATATACACGCAAGTTCGGACTCGTGGCTTTATTTTGAGATATTTGAGCAGCGGAGGCCGCATACATTGATACGGACACGTGTAACACACCGGCAGCGTGGTCACGGAGCCAGGTTGAACATTTGTGCCAGTCGGAGGCATTTGTTACGGATTAGGTGAACTACGGAAGTAACAGCGGCAGGAAGGTGCTGTAACAAAGTAATCGGCTCGGAGGCACCAGCGCCTGACATCGGATTGTCTGCCGGAGACCTGGGGTATAAATAAATCACACAATACTCCACACAAATATCACAATTATACTAAACATTATCTAGGTACCCATTACTACCCCTGTTGGCAAGTCTGACTTCGGGAGACGACGAGGGAAGATCAAGACAGCGAAGTCCTGCTTTGTAACATTGTGTAGTACCTGGCCCAATCAACGTTTATTGTGTGGTAGAATTTCGTTGTTGTGTGGAATTTAACCCTACGTCGCGTATAGGCTATTTATTGACCGCAAGTGGTCAGTGCTTGGGCATTGATCAAATTATTGTGGCATCGGGCCCGGTACTTGTAGTTAATTGTATATTGATAGCCTAGCAGCCTTCGCACAATTTCCGAGTCTCACTTTGACCTGGTGTCAGAATGTCTGCCCTCGAGTTAGATGGCATTGTACGAAATTTAGTTTTAAGTGCCTGCCGGAGCAATGTGTGTCGGTGTCCGGTATTGATTTGTCAACCCTTTCGCCTTCTTCTCCAGGCAGGCTGGTAGCAGAGAATATTAGGGACTTTCTTAGATTTAAGTTGCGCGGTGATACTGCTTGCGCTTCAGTGAGCCTCCCCTTTGTCTCAGGGACGTAAACTGGGGACTAAAACGCCGCTCCCGGTGGCGCGTCCAGCTGTCGCCACGAGGCACGTCTGTACCACATCAATCCAGCGTAAACCCTCGCCCTCCATAAATGACGGCTGTGTGTCGCGGCGCACGCGGCATCATGGTTATCGCTACCGCTCCCGGCGGTGCATCCAGCTCTCGCCGCGAGGCACATCTGTACCACAACAACACAGCGCAAACACTCGCCCTCCATAAATGACGGCTGTGTGGTGCGCCGCACGCGGTATCATGGCTACCGCGTGCGCCGCCCTCACCGCTTCCGGTGGCGCGTCCAGCTGTCGCCACGAGGCACATCTGTACCACATCAACACAGCACAAATACTCACCCTCCATAAATGACGGCTGTGTGTCGCGGCGCACGCGGCATCATGGCTACCGCGTGCGCCGCCCGCGCCGCTCCCGGTGGCGCATCCAGCTGTCGCCACGAGGCACATCTGTATCAAAAAAAAACATTTACAAAGATTGGCGATAAGAAGAATTTTTTTAGCGACTGTGAAATACAATTATTACTTTTATTTATAATAAGTATTTTAGTATTAATAAGTTCTTTCCATTGCTCCTTAGGCACGAAACATATAAAGTGCCAGAGGCGCGCGCTCTGGGCGCTGCGTTCAGTGATCTCTGTTAAATTGTATTATTTGTAACGAAACATAGCAAGTGTCCGAGGCGCCGCCGCGATCGAAACGCGCGCCCGCGATGAGGTGCGCGTTTTGTAGGAAAAATATTTCCATTGCTTCTTATGGGCAAGAAACATAGCAAGCGCCCGAGGCGTATGCTCTGAGCGCCGCATTTCGGCGCTCAGCTAAATTGTATAGTATTGTTTGTAAGGAAACATAGCAAGTGTGCGCTTTTGTAGGAGGTACAAATGTGTCGCTGAACGAGCGCTCTCCGCTCTTGTAAGCGTTCGATACGCAGCGCTCTAGATGTCGCACGTCGGGAGATTACTATGTATAGTGGGACACGGATCTTTTGGCACGTAACAAAACTAGGAACTAACATGGCGGTCTATGAAACTGAAATTTTGGTTGTAATTTTTCTTTAATGTCAATTTAATAGTAAAAGGAAAGAATAGTAGGTCGCCTTCATACAATGTTACATCGCGCGGTTTGTATGTGTGCGCGCCAGTAGGCACGCACTATACGCATGCACACTACAATAAATACGAATGACATAAGACCATAGACCATTCCTATTTATTGTAGTGTGCGTGCGTATGGTGCGTGCCTACTGGGGCACGCACACATACAAACAACGCGATGTACCATTGTATGAAGACAACCTAATAATCTTTCCTTTTACTATGTTGTAGCTCTGTACAGTAAGATATATTATGCACTAGCTTTTTCCTGCGGCTTCACCCGCGTGTACGTTTCAATGACTGTCTTCAAGGAAGCGCAGTGCGCGAGCCGCAAGGCGGCTTGCGAGCGTGGTAAAAAGTAGCCTATATTTTAATCCAGGCCCTAACCTGTCTACCTACCAAATTTCATCCAGATCCGTTCGACGGTTCAGGCGTGAAAGAGTATCAAACATCCATACATACAAATTTTCACATTTACATCCATACATACAAACTTTCACATTTATAATATTAGTAGGATTATCTTCAAGCGCCCTGGCTAGCTACTTTTGCAAAGTCTTTACTTCCTTGATACAGATCACAAGTGTCTCACATTTCATTTCATCTATTTCCATCTAGCATGCGCTGGCACAAAACAATCCATGTGTCACAATTTAAATAAACTGACACATGGGATTTAAAATTCTTTGCACCATTCAACATATTTTTCAAAACTAAACTTGGAAACTAATTATTTTTAAGACCCATCTCGGGTAAGATAAAATTATGTTTGTTATTTGTGATTATAATTTAAGTGTGTTACGTTTAACTAATCCTTGTGTTCTTTTTAGGTCTTATATTTATTCATCTATTATATATAAAAGAAAGTCGTGTTAGTTACACCATTTATAACTCAAGAACGGATGGACCAATTTTTATGATTTTCGTGTTTTTGCATTTGTCTTCGTCCGGAACAGGATAATAAGTATAAAAATATGATATTCATCAATAAAAAAAAATATCAGTCAAAATATCATAAAAATAATTGGTTTTAGGGTAGGGTAGTGTAGTGTATGGTAGGGTAGTGTAGTGTAGGTTAGGGTAGTGTAGTGTAGATTAGGGTAGTGTAGTATAGGGTAGGGTAGGGTAGTGTAGTCTAGTGTAAGGTGGAACGAAGTACGCTGGGACAGTTAGCCTATAAATAAATCTAAATATCTGTGAACACGTACGGTTATTACCCACGCCCTGCCTACCATACCCTACACCTAAGACGACTAGTGTATGTGACAATTGATACCTGACGTCATACAACACAGCGCCGCCGGAGTAACACCTGGACCCGGCCGGGTTGGTTATCACGGCGGCCGCGCTATCATTGTGCGCGTTGCCGCCAAACACTAACATTATTCCTGGAAACACAGAACAACACATTATTGCAAGGAAATCAGCTGCTGCACGTCAAGGTCACAGGCGAGTGCTCCTATTATAGTGTACACTCCGAAATTCAAAGCTGCAAATGGTGTTAAAAGCATGAAAATCAGAACGATTGATCTTTAGGCCATATGAATCACCAAAAAAAGAAGAGTGTTTTATTATAACATAATATTTTTTGTATGGGAAAAAAATTGTTCTGAAACAAGTGACTGTAATGTAATGATGTGACACGAGGCGCAGTGTCAGTGTGGTGGCAACACTGACTAAATCGTCTATTACGGACGCAAGACGCCAATGAAGGTGTTATATGTACCTGGAGAGACAAAAATAGCTGTATGCAGATATCTCGGCGTAGGGGCCGCGGGGAGCGGCCTGAATATCTTCGTTTCCACATTGTACTCGTATAGAGCTGATGAAGGGGCCTGGAACAATATCCATAAGAACCAAAGATCATTTATAAGAAGACTGTCAATCTCTATAGTAACTTGCGTAATTTGTAACCTCAGAGCACCAAAGCATAGAAGTAGTGTAATTTGACTCTTACGTGGGTGACTAGGAAAGTTTTGAGATACGGCGATTTTAAAAATAGAACCTACATAAATTGCACCAATTGAAAATCGAATGCCATATGTCATTAGACAAAATATTAAAAAATAAAAATGTCATTTTCATTTCTTTATTGCGATTCTCGCGTTTTTTCTATCAACAATTGAATTCGAACGTGAACATTTTCGTGCAATAATGTTGTATGATTTTAAAGTTGGTTTAAGTGAAACTGAGTGCCAAAATAGACTTTTGTCTGCATTTGGCGACCTTGCACCATCCCGTGCAACAATTTTTAGATGGTTTTCAAAATTTAAACAGGGAAAACTTTGTTTTTAAAGATGATGACAGAAGTGGCCGTCCTGCTACTTCTGTAATTAAACAAAACGTCGTCGAAGCGGTAAGGAATATTTTGCTTGAAGACCCGAAAACAACCTACAAGGATTTAGAAGATACCCTACAAATTTCATCGCCGGTAATCAATGAAATTTTACATGCTCATCTTCAAGTAAGGAAGCTTTGTTCGCGATGGGTTCCTCATGCTTTGACAGCCGAACAAAAACAAGCTCGCGTGACCTGGTGCCGGGAAATGCTTCAAAAATTTTAAAATGGAGAGGGACGTAATATATTTAATATTATTACTGGAGACGAGAGTTGGATCTACCAATATGACCCTCTCACTAAGCGACAGTCAATGCTTTGGGTCTTTCTGGACGAAGAGCCTCCGCGGAAAGTAAAACGAGGACGCAGCGTGGGGAAGAAAATGGTGGCAACATTTTTTAGTGCGAGTGGTCATGTAGCAACAATTTACTTAGAAAATCAAAAAACTGTTAATGCTCAATAATACAGCGAAGTGTGTTTACCAATTGTGTTTGACGCGTTACGACAAAAGCGTCCAAAAACAGGGTTGCAAGGGCTTTTCTTGCATCATGACCATACTTCACCGCACAAAGCCAAAATTACCCAAGAATTTTTGAAGAACTCAGAAATTCAACAAATGAGCCACCCGCCTTATAGCCCCGATCTAGCTCAGTGCGACTTCTTTCTCTTTCCGAAAGTGAAGCTTGGACTCCGTGGTGTTCATTTTCATAGCCCTGAGGATGCTCGGAATGCTTTCATAGCAGCAGTTGAGGACCTCCCAAAGGAAGAATACCGTCAGTGCTATAAATCTTGATTTAGACGAATGAATCGTTGTATAGAGACTAATGGAGAGTATTTTGAAAAACTGTAATTAAAAAAATTACTCCCAAGCCAAAACTTTTTTCGTATCTCAAAACTTTCCTAGTCACCTAATGTATATATATGTCACCGTAAGATTGTAAATTCCGATAGATTATAATCGAATATAAGACGCAAATAGAAGCGCCGCCATTTATCATTACCATTCTAATGGTATTGTATAATTGTATTGTATGCGTAGAAGTATCTTATTTATGTGTAGCTTGGTATAATTAATGCAATAAAACAAATGAAATTATACTTGTTATTTGGAATATTTATTTTACTAACTTCGGGTACGAAATGAATCAGACAGGTTTATCAGAAATTTGACGTAAAGACTGACTTTCAAAAGGTGTAAACTAAATCTAGTTTGAAACAAAAAAAATATAATATCTAGGGGTCGAAAATTAACGGCTTTCAAGTAACAGCAAAATTACTCGTAATTATCAAACTTTGTATGAAGAAAGCTTTCATTTAATTCTTCGTAATTTTGTTGAATTTTTTTTTTATGCAAAACACGGGAAAAACGGCATCGTGTGTGTACATTCATTGATTTCTATGAAGAGCGATATTGTAAGTCATTGTGTGCCAACCCTTTCGTTCGGTAACCAGTCTAGTAGCCAATCTGAGTAACGAGGGGGGGGGGGTGTGAGGTCGAATCTAGAGAGCGGCAGGGAGTGTCCATATTGTACGTTAGTACTAATATATATACTGTGGTAATAGGGTCCCGTTTTTACCCTTTGGGTACGGAATCCTAAAAACTATCTCCGTATCTCGCTCTATCCCCCTTTGGGTGATCTTGGGCCTTCTTATGAGCCCTTTTGTAAGCGACTGTGTAAGCCACCTGATTGCGTAGTCATTAAGGATGATCAGGTCTTCCGGAGGACCAGGGTAGCATGTGTTAGGACACTTAGATAGTATGTATCACATAGATTGTACCTCGACGCCGCAGGGACATCGGGAAGATTCGATCCACCCACAGCGTTGTTTGTAGGTTACACCAACCAAACTCTCCTCGACAATTCAGAACCCTTTAGTTTAGTGCCAGGTATCAACTCGTATCCAAATTTTCTCGCCATTGACAATGCCCAGGATTGTTTCCACTCCCGACTACCATTAAAGTCTCGTCTAGGAGTGACGCAGCGATCTTGTATGCTGGGGATATTGATTTTAGGCGGTATTTCGGAGGCTCCAAGAATTCCTAGTGCATAGGAAGACTGTCTGATCTTTGCGACTTTTCTTAGCAGGGACTCTTTCCTACTTAGGTCCGGTGGATAGATTTGGCAGAGTACGGGGAGCCAATGACAGGTTGTAGATCATAGGGTACCAGAAATGCAACTCATGGCTTTGTTTAGCTCAACATCCACCTTGCTCAACATCCAACAGTTTAGTATGTAATTACTGGCAACAGCTCAACATCCAACAGTTTAGTATGTAATTCCCAGTGATAGATTCGACGCGACGATTGACCTCTTTCTCGAAGTTGAGCCTACCACCTAACATGACTGTTTGTCCCAGGTATACATAATCGTCAACCACTTAAGAGTGTAGAGTCTTTAACCTTCAGAGGAGTGGATGCAACACGGACATTTGACATAATTTTCGTCTTGTCTATGTTCATTTTAAGACCCACTTGATGAGAGGCACTACTGAAACCATGTATGCTCTGAGTTACCTTACGAGATCTATTCAGTAATGTACGCGATCGAATCATAAATGAGATCCGTAGTCTCCTTCAAGGTAACAGACATAGCTCACAGAATCGCTAAACTTAAGTAGCAGTGGGCGGAGCACACAGCTCGTAGAACATATGATCGTTGGGCAGTAAAGTTTTTGCGACCTGGTGAAGGTCGCGGGAAGTCGCTAGATGTGGGCAGTATAGGACCGGTCATCGTGAAAATTCTTGGCGGAGACCTATGTTCAACAGTCGACTTCTTTCGGATGATATGATGATGGAAAACGCGTAATTAGTACGTCAACGACAATGAAATAAATATGAAATCATTCTTCAATAATTTTTAGAACAAAACCTCCATTTTGAAAGTTCATAAAAATAAGTCAGATGACTTGTAGGGCCGTTCTATGATGACCGCTAAGACATGACACTATTTCACTATTGAGTGCACTAGTTTTTTTTTTTGCAATTTGCCTGCGTTACTTTCATAGTGTGAAGCTATAGCGGTCATCTTAGAACGGCCGCACATTCAACTATCGGATTGTCACTTGTTTGGTTTCGATCTACCACAAAGTACATACCGCGGAGTCGATAAGTTACTAGGTGTTACAAATTAATATTCACCATTTGTATGGTAACGGTCGTATAGCTCCCTAGTAGCAGGTTGTCCGCTCTTCAGCTTGGGACGGGCGTTGTACAAGTTTAGTTGTTAAGTGACTGACGGAACAATCGGAGCGGTTGTTCGTTATTGATATAACACCCCCACCCCTCTATTGCCCCCTTCGTCTGGTAGCAGAGCTGTTAGGGACCACTGTAGTTTTAAGATGCACGGTGTATCGCTTACGCTTGCATAGCCTCCCTTTGGGTCCCGGGACGGTATGCGACATCACTAAATCTTTGATATTTAGGTGTTTCACACACCAAACGCGGCGCACCCGCTTTTTATATGGACAAGCGTACCCAGGCGAGCTGTGTCCGTCATCCTGCGTGGTGCTCTTTGGTATTCTAATGATATTTTAGTCACAAAATTCGGTTCGATAACAGTTTCGTGGCGAAAATATTTAGTTTTAAGCAATACATAGATTAATTACTCGCGCCATCTACATTTAATATACCCGAAACTACCTGGCGCCATCTAATGGACTACGGTCATAAACTCAAGTGGCAATGGGCGAGGCATATAGCTCGTAGTAATGACCAGGGTCTATTCACTTAGAAGATTTTTGTTTTGTATGAGAGAATGTTGGTCTTTTAAGTTTTTATTAATTTGCGTTAGATAGCACAATTGAGATTTTTCTCTATTTCAAAAACATAACTTTAAATTTTTAATGATTCCTAAAAAATGTTTCCCATTATTTTATAAATTGATCAAATGCAACTTGATTGGTAGATTGGTAATTTCGGCAATATCATCATCTGCTTAATAGCCCCATCAGCTAGGACGTAGAGTGAAGTATATCAAATCGGAATGCGCGGGTTCAAATCCAAGAGTAAACCTTTTCTTTCTTTCCCGGTTATGTTATAGTCCATTACCATTAGAGTGGAGACCATGCTTCGGTAGACATCATAGTATAGGCAGGCCTGCCACTGGGTGGACAGACCAACCTGGTGAAGGTAGCTGGATGCCATTGGATACTGGCAGCGCACTAACCGCAGTCGTTGAGAAAATCCTCGGGAGACTTTTTCAGCAGTGGACATCTTTAGGCTGATATGATGATGATGAGCGATTTCATAACTTTCCAAAATGTGGGAGGTTCTCAATCCGACTGTACTTTTTTCACGCCGGTGCGATGAAATGTTTTCGATTACTATAGACAGTACGAAAACGAGACCCTGGCTTTTCAGTTACCCTACGCAAGACACGTACCTGCGAGGCCTCTGACTCGGAGACCAGCCCGGCGTGCAGGAACACGCGCTGCGAGAGGGGGTCCCATGCTGCTGAATGCCCGAAGCCCCCGCGAGCCGGCCAGCCGCGCGTCACCGCCGCTGACCATACCCCCTCTTCGATGTAATACTCCTAAAATAAAAATAAAAAATGTAATGGGTTTGAAGTGCGTATTATCATAATTCGGTACTTGCCTACAAGTCGTCCGAAAAAGGGAAACAAGGGAAAAGGAGCCTATATGTTAATCCAGGTCCTAATCTGTCTACCTACTAAATTTCAGCCAGATACGTTCAGTAGTTTTTGCGTGAAAGAGTCAAAAAACATCCATACACACATTCAAACTTTCACATTTATAATATTAGTAGGATAGGATCATTCTCAGCAAATCTCTTCATTTGATACCTACATATATTATTGGGGTGCATAAAAAATAACTGGTGCGCCATCTTTTGAAGTCCGCCATATTGGAATGACGTCACCTAGCTAATCATGCATTGTGCTCGTAACTTAACATGTATGCAGAATTTTACCTCAATCGGAAACCGGAGAAGTGGTTCTAATTTAGATTCCAAGATTTGTACCAAACTAACTAACTAACATGGCAAGTTAGTATATTTGAACTTCGCCATATTGGATTTAGAATGACGTCACCTAGCTAATCATGCATTGTGCTCCAAACTTAACGTGTATGCAAAATTTTAGCTCTTCAACCAGGGGAAGTGGTTCTAATTTAGTTACCAAGATTTGTTCCAAACTAACTAACTAACATGGCAAGTTATTATAAAAGAAGAGCGACTATAAGTAACTAACCTGCACAATATGCAAGTAGCCGTAATGTGGCGAGTGGCCGAAAAAAACCAACATCACAGGTTTCTTCGTTACGCCTTTTCGTATTAACACTGCCGTGTGCCCAGATACATGGAGACCACCTTAAAAAAAAAAGTGGGGTTAAAAAAAAAAAAAAATTACTTACTTCAAAATATATGACAAGGGCCTTCGATCACACATAAAAGGAACTATATCAATTAATTCATTTATTCACTCGAAGGACGTCCACTACTGGATAAAGACAGGCCCCCGTCACACGGTCGAGCAGGCGAGATAAGTACCTACACATTGGCGCGGCCTACAGGCTGCGCTCCGCTCGTCAGCTCTAGAACGCCGTACTATCGCCGCCGCAATTCCCGCGCCGCACGTGTACACAGTTATAACCGCTAAGTCGAGCGCCTTAATACCCATGTTTCCGTGTATGGGAAGGAGCAGGTGAATAAATGCAAAGATATTTTCGTTTTATAAGGAAGTGCAATACAGTTATAACCGCTAAGTCGAGCGCCTTAATACCCATGTTTCCGTGTATGGAAAGGAGCAGGTGAATAAATGCAAAGATATTTTCGTTTCAAAAGGAAGTGCAATATCTGTTACGAAGTAACTAGTATCTCATCTGTGACAAAAGGCCTCCCCCAAGGATTTTCACGACGAGTAGTTCTGCGCTGCCCGCATTCAGCGGCTTCCCTCGACCTTCACCAGGTCATCGGCCCACCGAGTGAAAGGTCTGCCTACGCTACGTTTTCCGGTGCGCGGTCGCCACAATTGCGATCACAAACTCGTGATTAAACTTACAAGTTTGTCCTTCAATCCGATTGATGTGCTCGTTCATGTTTGTAGGGTTTTGTACGCAAAAGTATTTTGGTAGGTAAGGAACCCTCAGTGCGCGAGTCCGACTCGCAATTGGGCGGGTTTTTTTTAAATATTTTTTCTTTCATACAATAATTAATGTCTCTTTGTAACAGTAGCTTATCGTAAGCTGTATTGGTGACGATTTGTGGCATTGTAAGTGTGTATGTAGTACGCAAAAGTATTTTGGTACGGAACCCCCAGTGCGCGAGTCCGACTCGCAATTGGGCGGGTTTATTTTTAATATTGTAACAGTTCATACAATAATTAATGTCTCTTTGTAACAGTAGCTTATCGTAAGCTGTATTGGCATTGTAACACTTATTTGACGTTTATTTATTTACACTTATAGTACACCAAAAACAATTTTGATGACGTTGTCTCGGCGAATGGGACGTTGAGACGTTGATGGGAATCTTAAAAAAAGACATCATCATCATATCAGCCAAAAAACGTCCACAGCTGGACAAAGGCCTCCCACAAGGATTTCCATGACGACCGGTCCTGCGCTGCCCGCTTCCATCGGCTTCCCGCGATCTTCACCAGGTCATCTGTCCACCGCGTGGGAGGCCTGCCTACGCTACGTTTTCCGGTGCGCGGTCGCCACTCGAGAACTTTACTGTCCCAACGGCCAGATGTTCTACAAGCTACGTGCCCTGCCCATAAAAAAGACATAAGAATGTTTATTTATTAGCCAAACGAGCTTAGAAAATTTTCGGCATCCAAACGTTGAACGCCATGCCATCGGGAATCGATCCGAGACCTCTTATCGTGAATCTAGCGGACTAGCCATTGCGTCAAGTACTATATCTTTAGGAAGGCCTAAATCAGACTAATACGACGCATAAAAATGTAAGGCTCATCGTCGTAGTCTTCGTATGCGCAGCACGTTATAAATAACCTACACAATTTAATCTATACTAATATTATATCTTTATAAAATAAGATTTGACTGTTTGTTTTGAATAGGCTCCGAAACTACTGGACCGATTTGCAAAATTCTTTCACCGTTTGGAAGCTGCACTATCTGCGGTTGCTATAGGCTATTTATATTTTCAAAAAATTAGGGATCCTTACTAAAACTAAAATAATGTAACCCAAGGTGTAAAAAATGACCTAAAAATGTCTGCAATATCTACAAAAAGTAGTGTAGTGGTAGTGTAGTGTATTGTGAGGCGGTACGAAGTTCGCCGGTACAGCTAGTTATTAAAAATTAAAAAGCCGACTACATAAAAACATAAACCCGTTTTGGTAGTCGGGTAAATATGTATCCTATGTCATTCACGAGATCAAGACGAATCTAACGACACCGCGCACTTCAAAATCCACAAAGCCGTTTAGGCTAAATGCTCGGCCAATGAAACATACATACATACGTACACCCGAAAAACATATCTCTCTTTTTGGGCAGTCGGGTAAAAACAATAGATGATCATATTTTGTACTGATGGTTTTTTTTAATATCCACAATTGATAAGCACAATGTACCAATGAGATTTTCGAAACTTTCGTACATATAATTTACAGATTGCTTTAACGGTGAAGGAAAACATCGCGAGGAAACCTGCACACACCTGCGAAGAAACTCGAAGATTGTGTGTGAAGTCGACCAACCCGCACTTGGCCCGCGTGGTCGACTAAGGCCTGATCGCACTAATTCAGGGTAGGCTCGAGCCCTTCGTTGGGGACGTATATGAGCTGATATGATGATAAGCCCTTGGCAAGTTGAAAGTGGCAATGATGTTGAAGATGGAAGAATGCTTGCCAAGGTTTTAGGGTTTGTTTCCTTAACAACTCATAAACGTCCCCCTGCTGGAACAGGGTCATACAGACTATACATATACATACTACTGATAGCAACCGGCACCAATGGCCCAACGTACCTTGCAAAGCACGGAAACGCCTGAAAAAAATACCACCAGGCCCCCGTCACTCGGTCGAGCTGGCGAGATAAGTACCTACACATTGGCGCGGCCTAGCTCGTCAGCGTTAGAACACCGTACAGTCGCCGCCGCAATTCGCGCGCCGCCTGTGTACGCAGTTATAACCGCTAAGTCGAGCGCCTTAATACACATGTTTCCTTGTATTGTTTGACAGTGGGAAGGAGTAGGTGAATAAAATGCGTAGGTATTTTCGTTTTATAAGTAAGTGCAATATTTGTTACGAAGTAACTAGTATCTCATCTGTTATACCACTAACAATCAAATTCATCCAGATAATGACCGTGGTTCAGGTCAAGTAAACCCACCTCTTCAAATGATGATGAGCAGAGGCGGATTTCACATAAAGCCGACTAGGTCTGGACCTTGGGCAGACAGATATTAGGATCTGCTAATCGTGGCCAAAAATATACTGTTGCGAACATGAAACGACACTAAGTCACAACTCACACTACACTAAAACAGCGATTCCCAAAGTGGGTTCCGTACAAAAGTCACCAGGGTTCCGCAACATAATAGTGAACTATAAAGCAATTATTGATAAAACAGTGAAACAAGTTCATTTTTCACATTTGACAGTTAAATTAAAAAATGAAGTGTTTCACTCTCAAAACATTTTCAATAAAAGTTTTAGTTTTCAATTAAATTATGGTGTCTTTGATTTGTAATCATTTGATATGGGGTTCCATAAAATGAAAGGTATTTGGTGGGTGTTCCGCTATCTTAAAAGTTTGGGAAAAAACTCTGCACTAAAACATACAATACTTCAAAGTTTAGGAACCCCTGCACTAAAACATACAATACCCTCTTAACTGCCACACCCCCTTGTCTGTCGCACCTGGGAGCCGGAAATTCGACAAACAGGATTTTTTTCCGGCAGCCGAAATTTGACAGACAGGGTTCTGGGCGCGTTTGATGGATTTTCTGCGAATCTAAATAAAATATTGTATGTTTTCATTTAAAATATTATTCTAATTAGGGTGTTTTACTTATTTCTTTTCATTGTTTTTACTTTTATATTATGATAATTGATACTATTGGCGCTAATTTGACCCGCCGTAATTTTTCCGGCTCCCGGTAAGTCGACACGGGGAATTTGTTTTTTTTTCAGGTCCCGGAAATCGACAGACAAGTGGTACATCTCCATATAAAGAAAAAGTCCAGGTCGACCTTGAATATTGATGTTACCCACCATCAGGCCGATCCACTATTAAAGCGGAGTTGTAAGAAAGTAAATTCGTATGTATCAGTAAATGATGAGCTGAGAAGGGTGCGGCTGCTATTACACGGCCGACCAAGACTGTTAGTCCTCCTGTGATGATGAGGTAATAGTCACTTACCGCAATGTTTGAGAGGCGCCTGCCGGTTAGACGCGCAAGAGGTGGGGGTCGCATTCATCCACTGAGGCTGACTAGAGTCTAACTGAATCCTCCATACTTCGTTTGTCACTTCACCTGCCCTGCCTTCTAGGCCTGCTAGACCACCCCTGTGAACAATTAAAGTTATGTAAGTACCTCAGATCAAAAATAAGTGGAGGCATCGAGTTAAAATTAAAACCATATACTTTGGTCTATAGTCCCTTGAAGCTGTGAAAAAAAAACTTGAAACTTTTTTTGTGATTTGACTATGGGTTACATGGGGAAAGTTGTTCAGTTTCATGGGTAGAAGCACTAGTTAAAATAGTTTCAGCTAATTTTATTAGACCTTGTATAACTTACCCCCTGTCCGGCTCGTCGGAAGCCACAACCCCACCATAAACTATAAGTTCGTGGCCGTTCAACACGGCCGCGTGCGCGAAACGAGCCGCCGGCGCCGCCTCGTAAGTCTTCACTGCGTGCCACCGCCGTTCGGACACTTTGTATCTGCAAACATACGAGAGCGTCAGCACCATAGTACTATAGTATTAGATTGGCTATCTGAGTAAAAATTATAGCTTTTGCCCGCGGTTTGGCTCTTGTGGGCCCTCGTTTTTATGACTGTCTTTGAGGGTGAGTAGTGCGCGGGCTCGCGATCGTAGACAGGAGTTTCCTACAGATCCCTCGGGAACTATATCGGGCTATGTCATATGAGCAGTCTATGTCACTTCCTAAGCCCTTACTATTTCAATTGTAAAAGTCACCTCAATCCTTTGCTCTTATCCCGGTGAAGATTATTCACATACATATGTGGAGCCAAACATAGTAGCCAGGGTGACAGCAAGTTTTTTGCAATTTTCACACTCGAACGCTCTCTTGTGCCACACACAACACATCGTAGCAAGAGCTATTTATCTACCTACTAAAGCTCAACTAACTAATCGAATTAGATTATACGTAGCAGTTATATAAAAATATTATTTAAATTGAAATAAGTAGGTAAGTTATTTATTTAAAAATATTTGACGGTCCAACTTTCGACCCGCATGCGGACCGCGGTTCGCCTGTTGCCGACCCTTAAACTAAATAATTGACAAACTAATAACTAACAAACATTGAAAAACTAATAAACAATATTGATGTGTTCTAGCTTGAAGATAAGATAGCTAGTTCCCCATTGCATTGGGGAATCTTGGTATGTCCGCTTTCGTCTTCAGCATAACTTACTTAGATGATGCCAAAGGCTTATTAACTGTGGATGAATACAAAAATATGAATCCAGCAATCGAGGGCGATTTATCATCCCCTTCTACTAAAAATTTTAGCAGAATATGATTATGGGGACAAATCACCACCGTGAACATAGCCGCCCCATTTCTCAGATTTCGAGTTTTTTAGCTTAAATCGTTAGTTCTGGATTAGTTCCGATTTGTTCTGGTAAAATTTCGTTTGTTCCGGCACGCGAAATAGCGATTTTTTTAAAATTAAAATGGAGGCGGCTATCTTCACGCTAGCCACCCCATTCCAGATTTTTCAACTTTTATTTACTAAATCAATAGATATTCGTTAGTTCTAATTTGTTCCGTATAAATTTTGTTTGTTCTGATTATAATTTCCGCGAAAAAAAATATCAAAGTGGGGCGGCTAACTTCACGTGAAGATAGCCGCCCCAATGGAATTAAAAAAAAACAAAGACATGATTCGATAGATATTCGTTAGTTCCGGTTTGTTCTGGCATTATTTTGTTTGTTCTGATAAGCATTTCTAAGAAAACAGCAAATAGCGGAATCCAACTACCGCCGATACGATGGCTTAAATGTGAACCCTATGTAGTTGGGTTAAGGTTTAAATTACTTTTCTATGTCTTATTAGAAACATCGTAATCTCTTCACAGAGTTTTGATGATTTTTGCACTAACTTAATCACGTCATTTTTTCTTACTAAAAATGAAACTTTCAGCGAGTTTGCTAAGCAACCAAGAGTTTTTGCTGCAGTAACTGATTTTCATAGAACTGTAACGTAGGGTGTGCTAGCGCTCCATTTTCTATTTTTTCTGGCCAGTGCCCGCTATTTTAATTTAACATTCATTTAGCAGAGTTCATTGCCTTACGATAGATAAATAATTGCGTTTGTTCTGAAGAAAGATAAGTATCTAGAGAGGTATAACTGCTGTAACTGGTTTTCATAGAACGGTAACGTAAGGTAAGTTTGCGTTCCATTTTCTATTTGTTCTGAGAGAGTGCCCGCGATTTGACTTTACAATAATGTAGAGTAGTCTATTGTCTTGCGTTGGACAAAAAATTGCGTTTGTTCTGAAGAAAGATAAGTTTCCAGAGAGTTATAACTGCAGTAACTGGTTTTCATAGAACTGTACCCCGTAGGGTAAGTTTGCGCTTCATTTTCTATTTGTTCTGAGAGAGTGCCCGCGATTTGTTTCTACAATAATGTTGAGTAGTCTATTGTATTGCGTTAAACAAAAAATTGCGTTTGTTCTGAAGAAAGATAAGTTTCCAGAGAGGTATAACTGCAGTAACTGGTTTTCATAGAACTGTACCGTAGGCTAAGTTTGCGCTCCATTTTCTATTTGTTCTGAGAGAGTGCCCGCGATTTGACTTTACAATAATGTAGAGTAGTCTATTGTTTTGCGTTGGACAAAAAATTGCGTTTGTTCTGAAGAAAGATAAGTTTCCAGAGAGGTATAACTGCAGTAACTGGTTTTCATAGAACTGTACCATAGGGTAAGTTTGCGCTCCATTTTCTATTTGTTCTGAGAGAGTGTTCGCGATTTGACTTTACAATAATGTATAGTAGGCTATTGTCTTGCGTTAAACAAAAAATTGCGTTTTTTCTGAAGAAAGATAAGTATCTAGAGAGGTATAACTGCAGTAACTGGTTTTCATAGACCGGTAACGCAAGGTAAGTTTGCGCTCCATTTTCTATTTGTTCTGAGAGAGTGCCCGCGATTTGTTTTTACAATAATGTAGAGTAGTCTATTGTCTTGCGTTAAACAAAAAATTGCGTTTGTTCTGAAGAAAGATAAGTTACCAGAGAGTTATAACTGCAGTAACAGGTTTTCATAGAACTGTACCTAAGAGTAAGTTTGCGCTCCATTTTCTATTTGTTCTGAGAGAGTGCCCGCGATTTGTTTTTACAATAATGTAGAGTAGTCTATTGTCTTGCGTTAAACAAAAAATTGCGTTTGTTCTGAAGAAAGATAAGTTACCAGAGAGTTATAACTGCAGTAACAGGTTTTCATAGAACTGTACCTAAGGGTAAGTTTGCGCTCCATTTTCTATTTGTTCTGAGAGAGTGCCCGCGATTTGACTTTACAATAATGTAGAGTAGTCTATTGTTTTGCGTTGGACAAAAAATTGCGTTTGTTCTGAAGAAAGATAAGTTTCCAGAGAGGTATAACTGCAGTAACTGGTTTGCATAAAACGGTAACGTAAGGTAAGTTTGCGCTTCATTTTCTATTTGTTCTGAGAGAGTGCCCGCGATTTGACTTTACAATAATGTAGAGTAGTCTATTGTCTTGCGTTGGACAAAAAATTGCGTTTGTTCTGAAGAAAGATAAGTTTCCAGAGAGGTATAACTGCAGTAACTGGTTTTCATAGACCGGTAACGTAAGGTTAGTTTGCGCTTCATTTTCTATTTGTTCTGAGAGAGTGCCCGCGATTTGTTTTTACAATAATGTAGAGTAGTCTATTGTCTTGCGTTAAACAAAAAATTGCGTTTGTTCTGAAGAAAGATAAGTTACCAGAGAGTTATAACTGCAGTAACAGGTTTTCATAGAACTGTACCATAAGGTAAGTTTGCGCTCCATTTTCTATTTGTTCTGAGAGAATGCCCGCGATTTGTTTCTACAATAATGTTGAGTAGTCTATTGTATTGCGTTAAACAAAAAATTGCGTTTGTTCTGAAGAAAGATAAGTTTCCAGAGAGGTATAACTGCAGTAACTGGTTTTCATAGAACTGTACCATAGGGTAAGTTTGTGCTCCATTTTCTATTTGTTCTGAGAGAGTGTTCGCGATTTGACTTTACAATAATGTATAGTAGGCTATTGTCTTGCGTTAAACAAAAAATTGCGTTTGTTCTGAAGAAAGATAAGTATCTAGAGAGGTATAACTGCAGTAACTGGTTTTCATAGACCGGTAACGCAAGGTAAGTTTGCGCTCCATTTTCTATTTGTTCTGAGAGAGTGCCCGCGATTTGTTTTTACAATAATGTAGAGTAGTCTATTGTCTTGCGTTAAACAAAAAATTGCGTTTGTTCTGAAGAAAGATAAGTTACCAGAGAGTTATAACTGCAGTAACAGGTTTTCATAGAACTGTACCTAAGGGTAAGTTTGCGCTCCATTTTCTATTTGTTCTGAGAGAGTGCCCGCGATTTGACTTTACGATAATGTAGAGTAGTCTATTGTCTTGCGTTGGACAAAAAATTGCGTTTGTTCTGAAGAAAGATAAGTTTCCAGAGAGGTATAACTGCAGTAACAGGTTTTCATAGAACTGTACCTAAGGGTAAGTTTGCGCTCCATTTTCTATTTGTTCTGAGAGAGTGCCCGCGATTTGACTTTACAATAATGTAGAGTAGTCTATTGTCTTGCGTTGGACAAAAAATTGCGTTTGTTCTGAAGAAAGATAAGTTTCCAGAGAGGTATAACTGCAGTAACTGGTTTTCATAGACCGGTAACGTAAGGTTACTTTGCGCTCCATTTTCTATTTGTTCTGAGAGAGTGCCCGCGATTTGACTTTACAATAATGTAGAGTAGGCTATTTTCTTGCGTTAAACAAAAAATTGCGTTTGTTCTGAAGAAAGATAAGTTTCCAGAGAGGTATAACTGCAGTAACTGGTTTGCATAGAACTGTACCGTAGGGTAAGTTTGCGCTCCATTTTCTATTTGTTCTGAGAGAGTGCCCGCGATTTGACTTTACAGTAATGTAGAGTAGTCTATTGTCTTGCGTTGAACAAAAAAATGCGTTTGTTCTGAAGAAAGATAAGTATCTAGAGAAGTATAACTGCAGTAACAATTTTGCGAATACCATATCGCAGATTTGATGCCACATATGCGTGATATGCACAGAGTGCCGTTTTTTGTGATGTGGTTATAGTTAAATTTCTTAGAACATATACATACCTACTTAATTTAGTGTTCAGGTTTCTCAGAACAAATAGAAAATGAAGCGCAAACTTACCTTACGTTACCGTTTTATGCAAACCAGTTACTGCAGTTATACCTCTCTGGAAACTTATCTTTCTTCAGAACAAACGCAATTTTTTGTCCAACGCAAGACAATAGACTACTCTACATTATTGTAAAGTCAAATCGCGGGCACTCTCTCAGAACAAATAGAAAATGGAGCGCAAACTTACCCTTGGGTACAGTTCTATGAAAACCTGTTACTGCAGTTATAACTCTCTGGTAACTTATCTTTCTTCAGAACAAACGCAATTTTTTGTCCAACGCAAGACAATAGACTACTCTACATTATTGTAAAGTCAAATCGCGGGCACTCTCTCAGAACAAATAGAAAATGGAGCGCAAACTTACCCTCGGTACAGTTCTATGAAAACCTGTTACTGCAGTTATAACTCTCTGGAAACTTATCTTTCTTCAGAACAAACGCAATTTTTTGTTTAACGCAAGACAATAGACTACTATACATTATTGTAAAGTCAAATCGCGAACACTCTCTCAGAACAAATAGAAAATGGAGCACAAACTTACCCTATGGCACACCCCGGACACTCCATACAAACGAGCGAGAAATGATATACATAATTATAACTGACGTATCTATAGGCAAGAATGCAGGTAGGGTTGAATCACACCGGCGGTATTGGTCACGAAATGTTTGTTAGTTATTTACTGCATGCACACTGCAAGATATATATACTGTGCTGCAAGCAACAATCAACAGTTATCTTACATGATTAAGTAACTTACATGGATAACATTATTCATTTGTTCTTCAAACACAGGAGCTTTTGTCCGTGAAACAATCTCATTTAGCAACCTACAATAATAGTCAATCTCAATCTATAATTCCGAGATCACATTTTATAATATCACACCACTAGATATTTCTATACAACTCATACTTTCACACCATCTAATCAAATTATTACAAACAATAAAACGAACATAATATCTCACAAGCCACAATAACAAACACTAACATGTGACATATGAAAAACATAAAGGAACTACATTTCTAAAAAAAAAAGATACAGCTAGTATGAAGGTTCATAGGAACTGATTGTTCTTAGATTTGGTCGTATAATATTGGTGGTCAGCCAATCATGATACGAGGCATGCTGAGACGCCGCGGTCGCCTATTGGCGTCGAGCGGTGAGCGGCGCGCAAAATAAATATAAGTGATGTTAATCGCGCATGCGTAGTTCGTCCTTTACGTTCGGTAACTAGTTACTTTTTATTCCGGTGTACAAAATCACAGCGGCGCGCAAAGTGAATATAAGTGACGTTTATCGCGCTTGCGTAGCTCGTCCTTTACGTTTGGTACCCAATCTACATCCAATCTGAGTGACGGGGGGGTGAGGTCGAATTTAGAGAGCGGCAGGGAGTGTCCATACTGTACGTTAGTACTATTATATATACTGTGCCTATGGTACAGTTCTATGAAAACCTGTTACTGCAGTTATAACTCTCTGGAAACTTATCTTTCTTCAGAACAAACGCAATTTTTTGTCCAACGCAAGACAATAGACTACTCTACATTATTGTAAAGTCAAATCGCGGGCAGTCTCTCAGAACAAATAGAAAATGGAGCGCAAACTTACCTTGCGTTACCGGTCTATGAAAACCAGTTACTGCAGTTATACCTCTCTAGATACTTATCTTTCTTCAGAACAAACGCAATTTTTTGTTTAACGCAAGACAATAGCCTACTATACATTATTGTAAAGTCAAATCGTGGGCACTCTCTCAGAACAAATAGAAAATGAAGCGCAAACTTACCTTACGTTACCGTTTTATGCAAACCAGTTACTGCAGTTATACCTCTCTGGAAACTTATCTTTCTTCAGAACAAACGCAATTTTTTGTCCAACGCAAGACAATAGACTATTCTACATTATTGTAAAGTCAAATCGCGGGCACTCTCTCAGAACAAATAGAAAATGGAGCGCAAACTTACCTTGCGTTACCGGTCTATGAAAACCAGTTACTGCAGTTATACCTCTCTAGATACTAATCTTTCTTCAGAACAAACGCGATTTTTTGTTTAACGCAAGACAATAGCCTACTATACATTATTGTAAAGTCAAATCGCGGGCACTCTCTCAGAACAAATAGAAAATGGAGCGCAAACTTACCCTACGGTACAGTTCTATGAAAACCAGTTACTGCAGTTATACCTCTCTGGAAACTTATCTTTCTTCAGAACAAACGCAATTTTTTGTCCAACGCAAAACAATAGACTACTCTACATTATTGTAAAGTCAAATCGCGGGCACTCTCTCAGAACAAATAGAAAATGGAGCGCAAACTTAGCCTACGGTACAGTTCTATGAAAACCAGTTACTGCAGTTATACCTCTCTGGAAACTTATCTTTCTTCAGAACAAACGCAATTTTTTGTTTAACGCAATACAATAGACTACTCAACATTATTGTAGAAACAAATCGCGGGCACTCTCTCAGAACAAATAGAAAATGAAGCGCAAACTTACCCTACGGGGTACAGTTCTATGAAAACCAGTTACTGCAGTTATAACTCTCTGGAAACTTATCTTTCTTCAGAACAAACGCAATTTTTTGTCCAACGCAAGACAATAAGACTACTCTACATTATTGTAAAGTCAAATCGCGGGCACTCTCTCAGAACAAATAGAAAATGGAACGCAAACTTACCTTACGTTACCGTTCTATGAAAACCAGTTACAGCAGTTATACCTCTCTAGATACTTATCTTTCTTCAGAACAAACGCAATTATTTATCTATCGTAAGACAATGAACTCTGCTAAATGAATGTTAAATTAAAATAGCGGGCACTGGCCAGAAAAAATAGAAAATGGAGCGCTAGCACACCCTACGTTACAGTTCTATGAAAATCAGTTACTGCAGCAAAAACTCTTGGTTGCTTAGCAAACTCGCTGAAAGTTTCATTTTTAGTAAGAAAAAATGACGTGATTAAGTTAGTGCAAAAATCATCAAAACTCTGTGAAGAGATTACGATGTTTCTAATAAGACATAGAAAAGTAATTTAAACCTTAACCCAACTACATAGGGTTCACATTTAAGCCATCGTATCGGCGGTAGTTGGATTCCGCTATTTGCTGTTTTCTTAGAAATGCTTATCAGAACAAACAAAATAATGCCAGAACAAACCGGAACTAACGAATATCTATCGAATCATGTCTTTGTTTTTTTTTAATTCCATTGGGGCGGCTATCTTCACGTGAAGTTAGCCGCCCCACTTTGATATTTTTTTTCGCGGAAATTATAATCAGAACAAACAAAATTTATACGGAACAAATTAGAACTAACGAATATCTATTGATTTAGTAAATAAAAGTTGAAAAATCTGGAATGGGGTGGCTAGCGTGAAGATAGCCGCCTCCATTTTAATTTTAAAAAAATCGCTATTTCGCGTGCCGGAACAAACGAAATTTTACCAGAACAAATCGGAACTAATCCAGAACTAACGATTTAAGCTAAAAAACTCGAAATCTGAGAAATGGGGCGGCTATGTTCACGGTGGTGGACAAATCGACTTTTATGACTTTTGTGACTCGCAAGTTAACACGAACACGCGAGTCACAAAGTCACTCACTATAATAATCGAGAATGTTTCTCCTCCAACTTTAACATCACCCTATACTAATAATTAGCAGAATATGATTAAGGGGACAAAAGCGACTTTTACGACTTTTGTGACACGCGTGTTAACACGAATGTTTCTCCTCCGACTTTATCATCCCCCTCTACTAAAAATTTGCAGAATTAATTATGGGGACCAAAGCGACTTTTACGACTTTCGTGACACGCTTGTTAACACGAATGTTCTCCTCCAACTTTATCATCCCACTCTACTAAACATTAGCAGAATATGATTATGGGGACCAAACCGACTTTTATAACTTTTGTGACTCGCGTGTTAACACGAACACGCGAGTCACAAAGTCACTCACTATAATAATCGAGAATGTTTCTCCTCCAACTCTATCATCCCACTCTACTAAACATTAGCAGAATATGATTATGGGGACCAAACCGACTTTTATAACTTTTGTGACTCGCGTGTTAACATGAACACGCGAGTCACAAAGTCACTCACTATAATAATCGAGAATGTTTCTCCTCCAACTCTATCATCCCACTCTACTAAACATTAGCAGAATATGATTATGGGGACCAAACCGACTTTTATAACTTTTGTGACTCGCGTGTTAACACGAACACGCGAGTCACAAAGTCACTCACTATAATAATCGAGAATGTTTCTCCTCCAACTCTATCATCCCACTCTACTAAACATTAGCAGAATATGATTATGGGGACCAAACCGACTTTTGTAATTTTTGTGACTCGCGTGTTAACACTAACACGCGAGTCACAAAGTCACTCACTATAACAATCGATAATGTTTCTCCTCCAACTTTATCATCCCCCTCTAATAAAAATTAGCAGAATATGATTATGGGGACCAAACCGACTTTTATGACACGCGTGTTAGCACTAACACGCGAGTCACAAAGTCACTCACTATAATAATCGAGAATGTTTCTCCTCCAACTATGATCAGATCATTTCTGTAGTTAAACAAGATGTATCCAGCTGCATCCCCCTTTCGAGTCTCCCCTCCCCTTCCTTCCATTTAAACACTTACATGTACAAAAAGTCACTATTCGAAAACGTTTCTCCACCAACTCTGAGGAGATCATCTCCATAGTTCAACAAGACATGTCCAGCCGCAGGCGGCGGTCTGTCATCTCCTCTTTCAAGTCGCCCCTCCCCCTCCTCCCGCCAGGCCCAGCCCCAGCCGGAGGCAGCGGCGTCGCGTGCGCAATCGTCCCCCGCGCGGTTGGGGGCACATTCACAGCCGGCCGCAGTGCAAGCGCCCGCGCCGTATGCTGCGTTGCACTCATCTGCGGAGAATGTACACAATATTATATTATCATCATTCTATCATATTAATCTATTTAAACCGCCTCCGTAGCTCAGAAGGCAAAGTTCACTGGCTTTACACAGGAGGTCGCGGGTTCGATTCCCGGCGGGGTCAATTGTAAGACTCGGTTTGGTTGGTGGTAGGGCATTTTCTAAGCCCGCCTGGCTAGCTACCACCATCTTATCTAAGTCTTGCCGCTAAATATCAATGTTGATATCATTGGTGTTCCGGCATGAAGATAAGATAGCCAATACCCCATTGCGTTGGGGAATCTTGGTAAGCCCGCTTCCATCTTAGGCAACATCGTCACTTACCACCAGGTAAGATGTTGTCACGGGTTTACAAATCGTGAATAAAAAATAAAAAACTGCCACAAAGAAACAATAACATTACTTTCAAGACAATAATCGAGAAGCGTCACATTTAAGTACAGAGCAAATACTCCAAGAATGTTGTATGTCAACAGGCTTTTTGAATTAAAAACAAAAATACATCCAAGCAATGTGTAGAAAATGTGGCGTTTTTCTTAAGAGTTAGGGGATTTGCAAAAGTTTATATGACATCGATTCTTTATAATATGAAAAGATACGGGAACACATCATCTCAATTCTTTATTTTATTTTTTAAACTTGATTAATTATTTTAATGAATAATGAAAAGATTGCGATGGACGTGGCAATCTATTCTGATACCATGGGATTGCCTTATTCCAGAAAATCGGGTAATAGATCATTAGTTAATGAATCATCAGAGCTAGTAAACAATCTGTTAGGTTAGGTTAGTTCAGCATGCCAAATTCTACCGTAAATAATTGACAACGCTATTACAGTTAAAAATCAACCAACTATAATTTTGCTATGTTTTTGTTTTTGTTAATTTGCAAAAAAAATATATTAAAATTTATATGCGACTACCAGAGATTTATTACCTCCTCTTATATATAGCATATCTCTGGCGACCACTATAAAGACATAAAAAAATTGGACCACAATTTATAATTGTTTATTTCATCATCAGCTCATATTACGTCCCCACCGAGGGGCTCGAGCCTACCCTGAATTAGGGCCATCGGGCCTTAGTCGACCACGCAGGCCCAGTGCGGGTTGGTCGACTTCACACACAACCTTCGAGTTTCTGCGCAGGCGTGTGCATGTTTCCTCACCATGTTTTCCTTCACCGTAAGAGCGTCGGATAAACGTAATTATGAGATCGAAATTCGAAAACACATTGGTACATGGCAGGACTGGAACCACGACCTCGCGGATAGGAGGTAGCGGCCCTTGGTTGCGGCGTAATTAATACTAAATAAAGGGTGTCTCAGCGCCGATTTTAAATTTTGAATAATATATTTAAAAAAATAATTGTATTTATAATATTTTTATTGCAGTAAATTATAGTATATTAGTGCGGATTTTATGTACGGAATATTACATCGTCAAGATGTCTTCCATCACGGCGAATGCACTCTTTAAAGCGGACTAACGAATTTGCAGAAACACGCCGCAGAACGTCAACTGATATGGCCCTCACTTCTGTCGTTATTTTCATCTTCAGCTGCTCCAAATTTATAAGAGTGGTTGGTATGCTTTGAGATCTGCTTAGGAACTCTTGCTTTGAGATAACCCCATAAAAAAAGTCAGCTGGGGTTAAGTCGGGAGATCTGGGTGGCCACAATACGTCTCCAAAGCGGCTTATGATTTTTCCAGAAAACAACGCGTTTAGTGTGTCCATGGAGGCCCTAGCTGTGTGTGCTGTGGCCCCATCTTGCTGAAACCATACATCGGACTCTTCAACGTCCTCTTCTTGCAGCTGCGGTACAAAAAAAATATTAATCATGTCGATATACCGCTTACTCGTCACTGTGACCGTTGCACCTCGGTCATTCTCGAAGAAAAATGGCCCGATGATTTTTTTCACCGATATTGCGCACCATACAGTAACTTTGGGGCTGTGCAATGCTTTCTGATGTTTTTCTTTTGGATTGCTGAATGACCAGTAACGGCAATTTTGCCGATTGACGTACCCTTCGAGGTGAAAATGTGACTCATCGCTGAAATAAACATTGTCCATCCCATTGTCCTCTGTAAAAACTCGTTGCAAAAAAACGCTTCTACTGCGTAAGCGCGGTGCGCGCCAGACCACTGCGACATGATGAATAAAAAATCCGCACTCATCACCTACCGAACGCTACCGCTCGCGCTCCCCTCCCGCTAACCCCGCGGATTGCCGAGAAAAGCGTGTTTAAAATTTAAAATCGGCGCTGAGACACCCTTTATAAATTAAACAACACGAATTGATTAAAAACCCGACTACATAAAAACTTAACCCCTCTTTTTTGGCCAGTTGGGTGAAATTGTATCCTATGTCACTCACAAATCGTGAAATGTATGAGGAGATCCGTAGGAAAGCCAAAGTAACCGACATAGCTTACAGAATCGCTACTGAAGTGTACACAGCTCGTAGAACATATAACCATTGGGGGCAATCCCTCTCGTATATCTACCAGATACGCTAAAAATACCAGGTTTATGATATAGCGTCCACACTTTCCTACCCCTTGGACATACAGTGACTACAGTGAGGGCCGCTATTCCTGCCAACACCATAAGGTGAAGACAAGGACCAGTTACGGTAGGTCTTGCCGCCAAGACGCTTGTCCCGCGGTACTCTGCAAGGCGAGTGCCTCGTGGAAGAGAACCACTACCTACTGTCCAGGTAGGTCCCGGAGCTGTAGGCACGTTCACCTCCCGCGACTTTCGCTGCTGGCGGTTCGATCCCCGCTCGGGACGCCAGAGAAGCTAGCTCCCACATATCCGGTGTGGTACCGGAGCTGTAGGCACGCTCACTTCCCGGCGCTTATCGCACCTGTCCAGACTTACTCCTACGCGGCTGGATCGGCCGGAGCAGTATAAGCTTAGCTCTACTTGCTATCCAGGCAAGTGCCGGAGATGCTTCCCTGCCAGTAATTAAACCAGCAGTTCCCCTTAATGGACAACTCGCGTGCCCCGCGTTGTATTCGCCCAGAGCACACGTGGCCGGCTACGACAACACTAGTTGCGCGCGGGGAAGGACGCCTGGACGCAACGTGCTTGCCAGGCAACACACATTGCCCAATCCCTGCAAGTAACCACATACCACTACGAGTCCATGCCATGACCCAGTCGGGGGACCGACAAGCCAGAGTGCCGAAGGCGATAGATCCAACAGCAGGCAAGCGGTGGGCTACCCCCGACCCTGTAGTACCCTGATCCAAACAGCCGGACAAGTAGTTCGGCCTTTGCGGCAGTAAAGTTATCGTGTAGCGACCGCGCACCGAAAGACGTAACGTAAGCAGGCCTCCAACGCGGTGGACCGACGACCTGGTGAAGGTCGCGGAAAGCCGCTGGATGCGGGCAGCTCAGGACCGGTGGTCGTGGAAATCCTTGGGGAGGCCTTTGTCCAGCAGTGGACGTCTTTCGGCTGATATGATGATGATGACATAATAATGTCACTGGGCCACGCTCCCATACAAAAATGTTCCATCCAACCCCTATAAGAGAACGCCTACCTGGACATAAGGGCTGGTCACAAGCCACGCCCGTCCATTCGGGCTCACATCTGCACACTCCATCATCACACTCCCCGTGATCTGCAACAAAACAATTTTTAATAAATTATTATAAAGACTGTCTCAGACATACGACAAACTGTTTGACAAAGACTTTGGCAAATATTTAGTCAAATGTTTCCTCAAGTATTTGTAAACAGAAGGATAAGGGGCCGTCCCTTAATCACACGAATCACGCAGGTTAGCTTACGACAAACATGGTCGTTAAATGGATGGGTTTGACTGCTATATCCCGTCAACTTCGTGCTGGATACGCCTGAGCAGCTGAGGCGGGGTGTGCGGGAAGATCTCCGCGGGGAAGCTTGAGGCTAGCAGGGAAGGGCACGAGATCGTGTCGTGCCGTGCTACCTCGCCCCCGCCTACCCGCCCGTACCGCAGGCGTACCGCGCACGAAGTTGACGGGCTATAGTGGCATTTATTTCGACTGTCTTAGTGCTCTGTTAGGCACGTTAAGTCATTAGTACAGTAGTAATATATAAGGTGTAACAAAATTAGCTGAAACTATTTTAACTGGTGCTTCTACCCATGAAACTGAACAAATTTCCCCATGGAATCCATAGTCAAATCGCAAAAAAAATTGGCTCTCTCATACTAACTCGATCAGCTGATCAGCCAACTTATAATGGGAAGTTCAAATTTTTTTTGAGATTTGACTATGGGTTTCATGGGGAAAGTTGTTCAGTTTCATGGGTAGAAACACCAGTTAAAATAGTTTTAGCTAATTTTGTTAGACCTTATATATTACTAATGACTTAACGTGCCTAACAGAGCACTAAGACAGTCGAAATAAATGCCACCAATGCTTAAGGGATGTCGACCCTCAAGCTTGAAAACTGCCCAGAAGGGCCTGCCACTAGCCGCACAACCTCCACCAAAGCGGACTTCGCATACGTGTGAAACTATGGCTTAATGAGTGTCGAGGTCATGAGTAATGAGTTAATATGTTAATGAAACATTGGGTCAGTGAAGTTTGCTCCTGACTGTTGAGTCAAGAGTCGTGAGTTCGATCCCCACCCAGGGCAATTCTTGTGACGAAAAAAAAAGGAAAAAAAGGAAAATGGATGGGCCGATTCTAATGAAACTTTATACACGTAAGCAAGTCACGAAATAGATTACATTTTCTAAATACCTTATTTTAAAAAAGATAAGCAAATTTTAAGATTAATATGAAGATCTTTTTCATCGTATCAGCTCATATACGTCCCCACCGAGGGGCTCGAGCCTACCCTGAATTAGGGCGATCGGGCCTTAGTCGACCACCCGGCCCCAGTGCGGGTCGACTTCACACACAACCTTCGAGTTTATTCGCAGGCGTGTGCAGGATGAAAATCTTATCACTATTATTTAGTGACAACATATTTTTTTAAAAGATTACATTTAAAATCTAAAATTCATTTAAAATTGTTCCCTATACAAGCTTAAAATTACTACATCTTGAAAATGGATGGGCCGATTCTAATGAAACTTTATACACGTAAGCAAATCACGAAATTCTAGTTTGCAGATAGATTACAATGGTGATTTAAGGTTTTCATAGCAATCTTAAAATTCTCTTATCTGTTTTAAAATAAAGTACTTAGAAAACGTAATCTATCCACAAACTAGATTTCGTGACTTGCTTATATGTATAAAGCTTAATTAGAATCGGCCCATCCATTTTTAAGAAGTAGTAATTTTAAGTTTGTATGGAAAACGATTTTTTTGAATATGCTCTTAACGGGAAACTTCAGTCTGGCGCCCGCATCCCTGTTCTAACGTCAAATTTCAGCCTTCCCACATCGCTGTTTACTGCAGGAACCTACTGAGTTAAGCACCAGGATAGTATCCTATAGTAGGACACTTACTTGAACAATTACTGGCGTGGTCGCTCGACGGGCACGAATACGCCGCATAAGTAAGGTTAAACCCCTCCATGGCGTATGCGTCGTCGGAGAAGAAATGCAGGAGCGCGCTGCCGGAGCGAGCGATCACTTGGCGGGTCCAGCCTGAGGAGTCGTGCTCCAAGACGCCACTGGAAATAAATGATTTTGGTAAGATATCCGTTCTGCAAAATGACCTAAATCTACAATTGGCATTGTTCAAAAATGAAGGTTTTTTTAATCATATCAGCTTAATATTAATTACTTACTTTAATTAATATTTTAACCGCCTCCGTAGCTCAGAGGCAAAGTTCACTGGCTTTACACAGGAGGTCGCGGGTTCGATTCCCGGCGGGGTCAATTGTAAGACTCGGTTTGGTTGGTGGTAGGGCATTTTCTAAGCCCGTCTGGCTAGCTACCACCATATTATCTAAGTCTTGCCGCCAAATATCAATGTTAACAACATTGATGTGTTCCGGCTTGAAGATAAGATAGCCAGTTCCCCATTGCGTTGGGAAATATTGGTAAGCCCGCTTCCATCTTCGACAACATCGTCACTTACCACCAGGTGAGATGTTGTCAAGGGTTTACCAATTGTGAATAAAAAAAAATTAAAAAAAAAGGATTTGAGGTATTAAGAGGGGAGTATGACAAAAAATGTGAACAGAAACATCGTTTTCCGAAAATAGATGATTATCAGAATCTGATAACTCCAGAACTATTGAAGATACCAACTTTGTCACAATAAAAAACGTAGGTAATTTTGTCAGCGGTTAAATAGGCTGGTAAATATTTTTCTCTAGAACATATAGATGTCAATTTATAAGCGAAAAACTAAAAAAAGACAAAATTGAAGATCTTTCAGCTAACCTCCTAGGGCCGGGTACTTTTAGGATGTTTACCTCCTCAGAAGGACCCCAAATAGACTAAGAGCGGGCCGTATGCAACCCTACCTCATCGTGTAGCAAGATGCGACATATCTAGGGTGTTGCATATTATAAAGGTAAGTCTTAAAGTACAGGGTTGCCTGGGCGTAGCGTTGCCAGGCGTCCGGATAAAGCCGGACAGGGTTAGGCTTTTTGGATGCATGTCCGGTCAAATTAGATGATGTCCGGCCTGTCCGGTTTTTGTTAGGCTTTTTTATATATGAATGAAATAATAACAGATACTCATTTTCTCAAATAGATTGCGAGAGAACATGAATGTGCTATTAAATGTAATTTATTAATTAGTATGTTAGTTAATATGTTAATATTTAAGTTTGTAAAATTGACCTGCCTCTAAGCAATGTTCATTGTTGCCTGGTGAATAAATGACTATAAATGACTATAAATGATTATTTCGTGAACCTCCAGTCACCTGGATATTTGGGCGAGCGCGCCGTCGTGATAAAGTGACTCACGGGGACGGCGCTTCGTAGTCTGATATTGACCTCGTCTAAACATACAGATTGACTAACTAATGCATTAAATTTATTCATGTCTAGAGCGGGCTTTAAAGGAGTCCGGACTTTTTACCCAAAAGTCCGGCTTAACTTAGTAGTCTGTCCGGCTATTCAGTTTTAGGACCTGGCAACCCTACCTGGGCGTAACCTGGAGATTTTTGTACAGTAAGCAAAAAAAATATCATTTTACACCTTAAAGGCGAGAGTAATAGGTATTATTATTTTTGACAGAGTCATCAGTTTCAATCAGGTTAGATGCAGTTAAACGCTCTGATTTTTTTAATATAAATAAAAAAATCACGACTAAAACCTCTAAAAAGTAAAAAAATCAAATGTATTGGCCCTTTAAGTTTTTAATTAAATAGTAATATTTTGACCCAAGAGTCTTCACGTAGGGGGACCGCTAAGTTGTGTAATTATTAGTAATTAGTTGTAGTAAAGTAAATTAGTTTCATTCTGTTTTTATTTTATTTACTAAGCGGTCCCCCACGCGACGATTCTTGGATCAAAATATTACTACTTAAATTTTGGGTCAATACTTTTTTTTATTTATCAGAGGTTTTTACAAGAGGTTTTTTTTATTTTTTTTATTTCATTCTTTTTAAACTTTACATATTATACTAGTAAAAACATTACAATCGAAACTATACCCACATTCAGACAACTAAATATCGGGACGAAACACAACATTGCGACACAAAATGTAGGCTATTTTGAATCGATCGAACCTGTGGAAATTTCTCACCTCCCTGCAATTGAATGTGTTATAACTGTAAACTTCGACCTTAAAGTAAACTTCAAATTAATTGAACCTGTGGAAGTTAATTAATGAGCTAGAAAGCTGACAAAATTCACATTTTTTCACCTCTGCCTCAGCAGATTCCAGGAGATGCTGCAGCATCGGGTCAAGGTTACCATGTTTTATCTAACACCTATTCGTTAAAACTATTCAAATGAGCCCAAACACGATACCTCTGCTGTAAGTTGGTGGGGAGTAGGGTAACCTGCAGATTCCACGAGATGTTGCAGCATCAGATCAAGGTTACTTACTATATTATTTTAATATTATTAAAGTAACAGGACACCAAATTTTGAATAAATCAGACCGGTGGAATTCCCCACAATCCTTCATCACCCAGAAAAGAGCTAATGATCTTCAACCGCTTCAATCTTCATCACGACAGTTTTCAAACAAAATCGGTTCAATTGTTTAGGAACTAAGAACCCACAGACAGACACAGATTATACACAGAACTTATAACAACCCTCTTTTTGCGTCGGGGGTTAAAAAGAATCCTGCATGAAGCAGCCGCAAGATCGCGCTAATGTGGAGGTCAGCTGGAGAAGATTCTTCTTCTGCCAAAGATGATGCCTATCTGTGCTAAACTTTAAAATATTTAAATGACTAAAATGTATGGGTAGACAGTGTTTCTTCTATCAACGCTACTAATCATGTTTAATAGTAATAAAATGAAGATCAAACTAAGAATTGACGTGGAAGCGACGAGACATGACAAGTACAGTACTTCTTTTAATTAATATATTTATCTAAGCATTGACATGCGTGGTGCACGCTCGCTTAAATGTTCGTGCGGGTGGTGGCGCATCGGGAGCCGGGTAGTTCCCTTCCCTCTAATATGGTTGAGGTGAGCGATGGCTGACTCTCGCGTTATACTCGTGAGCGGGTGCTGTCCGTGTGAACTGGCCTACACTTGTCTACCGCATTCATGACATTCAATGATTTAATGTATAACTTCTCGTGTCATATTGTTTTCATGTTCTAATGAAATAATTTGTTTTTTTATATCAATGACTGGATTTTGACGTTATTAACTAATTATTGGTTATTTCTTGATTTTTTACAAATTAAATTATGTAATCACTACTTTATGACTATCAGAAAGAGTTTAATTTGCACCTATTTTGAATAAATATCTTGAATCTTGAAACTCTGTTTCATGGGCACGCAAAATAAGCTCAATTCGAAAAACCAGCCAAGTGCGAGTCAAACTAGCACTCTGAGGGTTCCGTACCTCCACACCTCTCCCCACAACCAAAGAATATATACACTACCGCCACAACTACATAGTAATAATGACAATGATACCTATTCACAAAGACATCAAAGTAAGCTACAAAAAATATGCTTTTTTTGTTATTCAGATCGGACTCCTTAGCGCGAGTGCGACTCACGCTTGGCCGATTTTTAGTATTCGTTGTTTTACCTTAGTGTTAGTACTATAATCACACCAAGTTTCACGCTTGTATGTATAACTATTTTTACGATAAAGCTAAATCAAAAATACTTCAAAAGACCTATAAAAAACCATATTATAGCGGCAACAGAAATACATATTCTGTGAAAATTTCAACTGTCTACCCTTTACGGTTCATGAAATACAGCCCGCAGATAGACGGACAGACAGCGGAGGCTTAGTAATAGGGTCCCGACTCCCGTTGTTGGGTGTACAGAACCCTAAAAACCAGTGATTTTTTTTTTTTTTTTACGTGTACTTATATAAAATATCAGCTCAATCGGAAACTGAGAAGTGGGTCAAATTTAATTTGCAAATTTTGAAGCGGACAACTTTCATACGAATTGCAAGTTAAATAAAAGTTTCTAAAAATGGATATTGATTTTCTTTATTCTTATTTCTTAAAAAGCGTCGGTGGCTCAACCGGTAACGACTCGGTCCATCTAACCAGAGGTACCGGGTTCAAATCTGGACGGCCAATGTACCAATGAGTTTTTCAAAAACTTACGTACATACTTACCGATTGCTTTAACGGTGAAGGAAAACATCGTGAGGAAACCCGCACACGCCTGCGAAGAAACTCGAAGGTTGTGTGTGAAGTCGACCAACCCGCACTGGGCCCGCGTGGTCGACTAAGGCCTAATCGCCCTGATTCAGGGTAGGCTCGAGCCCCTCGGTGGGGACGTATATGAGCTGTAATGATGATTCTTATTTATATCTTTATTCTAATTTATATCTCTATCTCTATTCTTATTTATATTTTTATTCTTATTTATATCTTTATTCTTATTTATATCTTTATTATTTTTGCTTTCTTTTAGCTGCGATAATTTTCTTCCGCCTTCCCATGAAAAAGGGTTTATAATGCGACTAACTTAGGTTTTACATACCTGAACACAGCCAACAGTCTCTCAGCGCGCACACTGTCTCCGTCATACACATAGAGGTGGTCCCACCCGCATTCGGTGGCGAAGCTTTCTAAGCGCACACGCAGGGGCGGCGGCGCGGGCCCCAGCCAAGGGGGCGCGATCAGCCACGAGCATTGCGTGCTGACGCTGTAGTTCCCGGGACCATCCGTAATCGTCCCCATCGGGTCTGTCAGCCTGGGAATAAAAATAATAAAGTTAGGTGTCTCCTTTCTATACAGTGCTAACTAAGTACTAGAGGGAGCGCAGTGCGCGAGCCGCAAGCGGCAGCGAACCTTTTTTGGTAAAACCTTCCCGGGCGTTCGCACAACAATTCACCAAAGTTTCAAAGTAATCAGTCGAGCCATTTTCGAGTTTTTGCGAGACTAACGTACGGCAATCGATTTTTATACATGTATAGATATTTGCATAGGAAACCAAATTAAGAATTAGAAATGCATGGGGATCCACAGAAGAACCAAGGTAACCGACATAGCTCACAGAACCGCTAAACTTAAGTGGCATGGACAGGGCACATGGCCCTTAGAAAAGATGACCGTTGGGGCAGTAAAGTTCTCGAGTAACGAACACGCACGAGAAGACGCAGCGTAGGAAAGCCTCCCAATAAGTGAATTGACGATCTGGTGAAGGTCGCGGGAAGCCGCTGGATGCGGACAGCGCAGGAAAAGACTGATCGATGTGGAAATCCATTGAGGAGGCATCTGTCCAGCAGGGACGTATTTGGTATCGTCCATTAATCACGTGAATGAAGTGAACGTGAATTAATCTCGAAGGAGGGGAAAGGGGTTCGGAAAAAGTCACGAAATATCACAAGGGGGAGGGGGGTTGTTGCGAAATATCACGTGCATTTATTTTTTCGGTAAACGCGCGATTTCTAAACCGAAAACGATTTCCCCGCCCGCCGCGCCGCGACAACCGCCCGGCTCGGCTACCTTTAAAAAATTTTAAGATTCTTTGAACCAGAAAAGTACACGTGAGTTTGAATCTAGTCTAAAACCTCACCACGTATCACCAGGGGGGAGGGGAGAGTTAAAAAGTTGCTAAAAAACATCACGTGATTAATGGACGAGGCCTTTCGGCTAATAAAATGATGATGCATTATACAGATGCATGAATATCAGCATTGCAGGTAGACGGTCCGTCGTTTATGCTTTTTTTTTTATTAAAAATTTGAGTGCGTTTGGCTGCACCTCACCTGATGGCAAGTGCCGATGCAGCCGAGGACGTAACGCGCAAACTCAAATAGTGCGTAATTACTCACGACTTGAAGATTCCTAAATTATACGAATCGGGGAATACAGACGCCGCGCCGGCAGGGAATTACACTCCTTGACCTTTTTTCCGGCGACATAGTCGTGACACAGATTACTAAATAGTTACTTGATCTACGAAAGTGGAGAAGTTCAGAGCAGATTAACCAGTGAATGCAAGCCCGAGGGAAAGATGGCTTGAAGATCAGCAGGACCAAAACTGATTACATGTTCTGCTGTCGACGGAACACAATTGATCTGATTTTCGATAATCTGGGTTCTCCACTGCATAACGACAAAGAAATAACCGCGATGCAAATAAGCGCATAAACGCGAGGTGGGTTTAATGGAAGCAAGTCACGGGAAAGACTTGCGATAAACAAATGCCTCTCTAACTTAGGGTCCAGACACACGGACTGCAAGCCAGCTGCAAATACGCAGTTTGTATGCAGTTAGAGCGCAACTTACTATGAGAACTGCATCAAAATACAAATTTGCAGCTGCCTTGCAGTCCATATGTCTGGACCCTTAACGGGCTTTATACAAGACAGTGATAAGGCCAATGCTAACTCACGGAAGAAAAGTATATATATTAGTACTAGCATACAGTATGGACACTTCCTGGCGCTCTCTAAATTGCGACCTCACCCCCCGTCGCCCAGATTGATAAAGATTGGTTATACCTAGTTTGGTTATCGCACGTATAAGATTACGCCGTGATTATGTCTGTATCGTCATTTGTTTTTTAGAAATGTCATTTCACAGCCGTTTGTATGCAGTGTCCGGGTTGTGACGGAAGTGTGTGTTGGCAGTGAGGGCCACTGATGAATAATTAAAAACGATAAAAACGTAAAGAATAACTGACAGAAATCCAGTGATAGGTATTCATTTACAGTCCACGTCTAAGTTGAAAGATACTTAATAAAATTAAAAAATAATTATTGTATTTCTAGAATCTGAGAAATACGTAAACACATTATACATACATACATACTGTAGCGTCTCTCTGCTACAGATTGGATCTCCTTGCCGTTCGGTCTTTTTCATTTGTGGTTAAATTCGCTTTTTCGAATTGTTTTGAAAAATTTAAATTTTGTTGTCAGTTATGTGCAGTCGTTTGTTTTATCTGAGAGAATTTGTCATCGCAACATAAACGATGTTTAGATGGAGACCCCAAATAATAGGGACAAGGCAAGAAGATGATGATGTATTACAATCAGTACAAAACAATTTTCTAACCGGTGAAAATATACGAGTCTCGTCAAGGAAAGAAAAACTATAGTACAAGTACAAATTATGGTAATATTAGTAATCATTAGAGGTCAGGAACGCTGTAAGGTTAATTAATATCAAGGTGTTCGTAATTGCCTTTGAATTGAAGTACTTAAAATAATTAGTACTTTGATCTAGTAAAGAAATGATTCCTTTATTTTTTAGTTTAAAAATAGTCAATGAAGGACAAAAAAATTAACCCTTATAGGATCACTCGTGCGTCTGCATGTCTGTCCGTTCGTCTGTCACAGCCAATTTCGGGGCAAAATTAGGAAATTTTAGTTAAATGTAAGTTTGCAAAACTTTTTTTTAAATTTCCTAATTTTGCCCCGAAATTGGCTGTGACAGACGAACGGACAGACATACAGACGCACGAGTGATCCTATAAGGGTTCAGTTTTTTGTTGTTGTATGGAACCCTAAAAAAGGTGAATGATTAAAAAAACATATTTCTGTTCCCCGTATTGATGTAACTTGTTTTCTGTTTGTAATGTGAAAAGGTACCATTTTCATATTTGTGTGGAGGGGTGTGGTGGTACAGAAACCTCGGAGTGGGAGTCCAACTCACAATTGGCCGGTTTTTTAATATGATCATCGACCTTCAATTGTAAGTGATAGATAATAGAATAATCATAGACAGTGTGATGATACAGTGGCTTGTTTACATTGTTGGTAAATTCTAATAAAAGATTTTTTTGTATAATTCACATTCAATGTGTTTGTTAAATCTGAAAAATCCAAATATCTAAATAATAAGTAATTAAGTATTACTTATTTTGGATATTTTGGTGATCACCTGTAAAATATGATATTTTGTGATTACTCCTCATAATATACAGATTCATTGAAATTGGTAGAAAATAATGTAAGACTGTCCCAAAACAGGTTAAACATTTAAACATTATAATAATTTCCTTTATTTCACAATTGATAAACCCATGCCATCATTTCACCTGATGGTAAGTGACGATGATGGCTGATGCCGAAGATAGAAACGGGCTTACCAAGATTCCCCAACGCAATGGGGAAAAATAATAACTATGCAGGGAGGTAAAGGGAGGTGTCATACATAGCACAATTAAGTAAAGTACTTAGGATATGGGAGAGGAGTAGGAGATGTATAAGACAACTCATTTAATGTATACCCAAAAAGAAAACAACATATTGACGGAGTTTGCGTCAACAACATCAGCTACGCGGACGACATGGTGCTGCTCAGTGCGTCGATCTGTGGCCTCAGGAGACTAGTGGCCATGTGTGAGCAGTATGCTGCTCAGCACGGCCTATTGTATAATGTGAAGAAGAGCGAGGTCATGGTGTTTGGGGTCGGCGGTAAATCTCCAATGAGTATGCCCCCAGTCTTTCTTAATGGAGCTGCCCTGCAGCGAGTTTACAAGTTTAAATATCTGGGGCATATTGTTTCCGCCGACCTCAAGGACGATGATGATATTGAGAGGGAGCGGAGGGCGTTGTCAGTGAGAGCGAATATGATAGCCCGCAGGTTTGCTCGCAGCTCGAGGGATGTTAAAGTCACACTATTTAGAGCGTATTGTACATCCCTCTATACCAGCAGCCTGTGGGCGAACTATACTCAGCGAGCTTACACCGCCCTCCGTGTCCAGTTCAATAACGCCTTCAGGGTGTTGATGGGGCTGCCGCGCTACTGCAGTGCCTCGGGAATGTTCGCGGAGGTGCGCGTAGACTGCTTCTATGCCACAATGCGCAAAAGGTGCGCGTCCTTAGTGCGCAGAGTGCGCGGTAGTGCCAACAACATCCTGGCTATGATAGCGGACAGGTTTGATTGCTGCTACATGAATCATTCTTGCAATGATCATGTGCCGGCAATCAAACCTCAAAGAAGTTTTTGATTTTATGATTTTATGTTTATGATACATTTTTACTAACATTTATAAGATTAGTTTGTAAGATTACTAACACAAATTGATCCTAAAGTTGGTTGTAAATAAATTGATTATTATTATTATTATTAAATAATTGTTTATACTATTAACCGACTGCGCCAGAAGGAGGATTATGTTTTTTGGAGTGTATGTATGTATGATGTATGTATGTGTTTTTCTTTGGCACACTCTGTAGCCTAAACGGCTTGATGTATTTTGGAGTGTGAGGTGTCGTTAGATTTGTCTTGATCCTGTGAGTGACACAGGATACATCTTTACCCGACTCGCCAAAAAAGAGTAAGTTTCTATGGGGTTTTAAATTTTTAATTAATTTCTAATTATCCCCGAGTCTTTGTACCATATATTTAGTACCATAGACCACATACATACGCTGCGGCAGATTATACAGAAGTCCGAAGAGTACAATCAGCCACTATGCTTGGCATTCGTGGACTATGAGAAAGCCTTCGATTCGGTCGAAACTTGGGCTGTGTTACAGTCTCTCCAGAGGTGCCAAATTGACTATCGATATATCGAAGTGCTGAAGTGTTTGTATGAAAACACCACCATGTCGATTCCCCTCCAGGATAAAAACCCCGAACCTATCCAGCTGCAGTGAGGGGTGAGACAGGGAGACGTTATATCTCCGAAACTGTTCACCGCCGCCCTGGAAGATGTTTTTAAGCTTTTGGACTGGGGTGGACTCGGCATCAATATCAACGGCGAGAACATCACCCACCTTCGATTCGCTGACGATATCGTGGTCAGGCTGAGACTATGGACGACTTAGGCACAATGCTCGATGGCCTCAGTAGAGCCTCTCAACAAGTGGGTCTTAGAATGAACATGGACAAGACGAAAATTATGTCAAACGTCCGTGTCATACCTACTCCTCTGAAGGTTGGAGGCTCTACACTCGAAGTTGTTACTGAATATGTATACCTGGGACAAACAGTCCAGTTAGGTAGGTCCAACTTCGAGAAAGAGATCAATCGTTGAATCCAACTCGGCTGGGCAGGTCAAGGTCCAAGGTCCAAGGTCTTCGACCAGTGTGTGTTGCCAGTGATGACATACGGAACTGAGACATGGTCGCTTACTATGGGCCTCATAAGAAGGCTCAAGGTCACCCAAAGGGCAATGGAGCTTGCTATGCTCGGAGTTTCTCTGCCTGATCGAATCAGAAATGAGGAGATCCATAGGAGAACCAAAGTAACCGACATAGTTCTCAGAATTGCAAAACTTAAGTGGCAGTGGGCGGGGCACATTGCTAGTAGAACAGATGGCCGTTGGGGTAGTAAAGTTCTCGAGTGGCGACCACGCACCGGAAAGCGTAGTGTAGGCAGGCCTCTCACTCGGTGGACCCATGACCTGGTGAAGGTCGCGGGAAGCCGCTGGATGCGGGCAGCGCAGAACCGGTCGTCGTGGAGATCCTTGGGGGAGGCCTATGTCCAGCAATGGACGTCCTTCGGCTGTTATGATGATCTTCGAGTCTGTACATATTTAAACTAGAAATAGAACTATTTACCCTGGTGATGTCCACCCTGAAATCTTTATTACTTCTGTAGTACTAAAACACCACCAAGTAACACAGATTGATTCTTATCCTACCAATTAAAAATAGTTTCAATAGCAACTATGAAAAACCTTCATTGATTTTTAACAAGGAAGAAATATTGCTGTCAATAAAAACAAAAGCCACTACTGTTAACTATTTTCAGCATAATCACAAAAATACCACCGTGAACATAGCCGCCCCATTTCGCGGATTTCGAGTTTTTTAGCTTAAATCGTTAGTTCTGGATTAGTTCCGATTTGTTCTGGCAAAATTTCGTTTGTTCCGGCACGCGAAATAGCGATTTTTTAAAAATTAAAATGGTGGCGGCTATCTTCACGCTAGCCACCCCATTCCAGATTTTTCAACTTTTATTTACTAAATCAATAGATATTCGTTAGTTCTAATTTGTTCCGTATAAATTTTGTTTGTTCTGATTATAATTTCCGCGAAAAAAAAATTCAAAGTGGGGCGGCTAACTTCACGTGAACATAGCCGCCCCAATGGAATTAAAAAAAAAACAAAGACATGATTCGATAGATATTCGTTAGTTCCGGTTTGTTCTGGCATTATTTTGTTTGTTCTGATAAGCATTTCTAAGAAAACAGCAAATAGCGGAATCCATCTACCGCCGATACGATGGCATAAATGTGAACCCTATGTAGTTGGGTTAAGGTTTAAATTACTTTTCTATGTCTTATTAGAAACATCGTAATCTCTTCACAGAGTTTTGATGATTTTTGCACTAACTTATTCACGTCATTTTTTCTTACTAAAAATGAAACTTTCAGTGAGTTTGCTAAGCAACCAAGAGTTTTTGCTGCATTATCTGATTTTCATAGGACTGTGACGTAAGGTGTGCTAGCGCTCCATTTCCTATTTTTTCTGGCCAGTGCCCACTATTTTAATTTAACATTCATTTAGCAGAGTTCATTGTCTTACGATAGATAAATAATTGCGTTTGTTCTGAAGAAAGATACGTTTCCAGAGAGGAATAACTGCTGTAACTGGTTTTCATAGAACGGTAACGTAAGGTAAGTTTGCGTTCCATTTTCTATTTGTTCTGAGAGAGTGCCCGCGATTTGACTTTACAATAATGTAGAGTAGTCTATTGTATTGCGTTGGACAAGAAATTGCGTTTGTTCTGAAGAAAGATAAGTATCTAGAGAGGTAAAACTGCAGTAACTGGTTTTCATAGAACTGTATACCGTAGGGTAAGTTTGCGCTCCATTTTCTATTTGTTTTGAGAGAGTGCCCGCAATTTAACTTTACAATAATGTAGAGTAGTCTATTGTCTTGCGTTAAACAAAAAGTTGCGTTTGTTCTGAAGAAAGATAAGTTTCCAGAGATGTATAACTGCTGTAACTGGTTTTCATAGAACGGTAACGTAAGGTAAGTTTGCGTTCCATTTTCTATTTGTTCTGAGAGAGTGCCCGCGATTTGACTTTACAATAATGTAGAGTAGTCTATTGTCTTGCGTTAAACAAAAAATTGCGTTTGTTCTAAGAAAGATTAGTTTCCAGAGAGTTATAACTGCAGTAACTGGTTTTCGTAGAACTGTACCGTAAGGTAAGTTTGCGCTCCATTTTCTATTTGTTCTGAGAGAGTGCCCGCGATTTGTTTTTACATTAATGTAGAGTAGTCTATTGTATTGCGTTGGACAAAAAATTGCGTTTGTTCTGAAGAAAGATAAGTATCTAGAGAGGTATAACTGTAGTAACTAATTTTTTTAATAAAACTGTCCCTTAGGGTAAGTTTCCATTTTCTATTTGTTCTGAGAGAGTGCCCGCGATTTGACTTTACAATAATGTAGAGTAGTCTATTGTATTGCGTTGGACAAAAAATTGCGTTTGTTCTGAAGAAAGATAAGTATCTAGAGAGGTATAACTGCAGTAACTGGTTTTCATAGAACTGTATACCGTAGGGTAAGTTTGCGCTCCATTTTCTATTTGTTCTGAGAGAGTGCCCGCGATTTGACTTTACAATAATGTAGAGTAGTCTATTGTCTTGCGTTAAACAAAAAATTGCGTTTGTTCTGAAGAAAGATAAGTTTCCAGAGAGTTATAACTGCAGTAACTGGTTTTCATAGAACTGTACCGTAGGGTAAGTTTGCGCTCCATTTTCTATTTGTTCTGAGAGAGTGCCCGCGATTCGACTTTACAATAATGTAGAGTAGTCTATTGTCTTGCGTTAAACAAAAAATTGCGTTTGTTCTGAAGAAAGATAAGTTTCCAGAGAGTTATAACTGCAGTAACTGGTTTTCATAGAACTGTACCGTAGGGTAAGTTTGTGATCCATTTTCTATTTGTTCTGAGAGAGTGCCCGCGATTTGACTTTATAGTAATGTAGAGTAGTCTATTATCTTGCGTTAAACAAAAAATTGCGTTTGTTCTGAAGAAAGATAAGTTTCCAGAGAGGTATAACTGCAGTAACTGGTTTTCAGAGCACGGTAAAGTCAGGTAAGTTTGCACTCCATTTTCTATTTGTTCTAAGAGAGTGCCCGCGATTTGACTTTACAATAATGTAGAGTAGTCTATTGTCTTGCGTTAAACAAAAAATTGCGTTTGTTCTGAAGAAAGATAAGTATCTAGAGAGGTATAACTGCAGTAACTGGTTTTCATAGAACGGTACCGTAGGGTAAGTTTGCGCTCCATTTTCTATTTCTTATGAGAGAGTGCCCGTGCTTTGACTTTACAATAATTGTCTCACGTTGGACTAAAAATCGCGTTTGTTTTTTAAAAAAGATTAGTGTCCAGAGAGTTGTAACTGCAGGAACAGATTTTCATAGAACTTTTACATATGTTATGTTTACGATCTTCTTTAATCACAAATAGTTAACATGTGTTAACACAGTAACTGATTTTCATATTACTGTAACATGCGAGTAGTGCTTAATTTCCTAATTATTTTGACAGATTTAACGATTATCGTGATTATGTAAAATATTGTTTTTAAGCAATTGTTCTGAAGAAAGATAAGTTTCCAGAGAGGTATAACTGCAATAACTGGTTTTCATAGAACGGTAACGTAAGGTAAGTTATGGGAAAACCAGTTACTGCCGTTATACCTTTCTGAAAACTTATCTTTCTTCAGAACAAACTCAATTTTTTGTTTAACGCAAGACAATAGACTACTCTACATTATTGTAAAGTCAATCGCGGGCACTCTCTCGGAACAAATAGAAAATGGAGCGCAAACTTACCCTACGGTACAGTTCTATGAAAACCAGTTACTGCAGTTATAACTCTCTGGAAAATTATCTTTCTTCAGAACAAACGCAATTTTTTGGCCAGCGCAAAACAATAGACTACTCTACATCATTGTAAAGTCAAATCGCGGACACTCTCTCAGAACAAATAGAAAATAGAGCGCAAACTTACCCTACGGTACAGTTCTATGAAAACCAGTTACTGCAGTTATACCCCTCTAGATACTTAACTTTCTTCAGAACAAACTCAATTTTTTGTTTAACGCAAGACAATAGACTTCTCTACATTATTGTAAATTCAAATCGCGGGCACTCTCTCAGAACAAATAGAAAATGGAGCGCAAACTTACCCTACGGTACAGTTCTATGAAAACCAGTTACTGCAGTTATACATCTCTGGAAACTTATCTTTCTTCAGAACAAACGCAATGTTTTGTCCAACGCAAAACAATAGACTACTCTACATTATTGTAAAAATAAATCGCGGGCACTCTCTCACAACAAATAGAAAATGGAGCGCAAACTTACCCTACGGTACAGTTACTGCAGTTATAACTCTCTGGAAACTTATCTTTCTTTAGAACAAACGCAATTTTGTGTTTAACGCAAGACAATAGACTACTCTACATTATTGTAAAGTCAAATCGCGGGCACTCTCTCAGAACAAATAGAAAATGGAACGCAAACTTACCCTAAGGGACAGTTTTATTACAAAACTAGTTACTGCAGTTATACCTCTCTAGATACTTATCTTTCTTCAGAACAAACGCAATTTTTTGTCCAACGCAACACAATAGACTACTCTACAATATTGTAAAAACAAGTTGCGGGCACTCTCTCAGAACAAATAGAAAATGGAGCGCAAACTTACCCTACGGTACAGTTCTATGAAAACCAGTTACTGCAGTTATAACTCTCTGGAAACTAATCTTTCTTAGAACAAACGCAATTTTTTGTTTAACGCAAGACAATAGACTACTCTACATTATTGTAAAGTCAAATCGCGGGCACTCTCTCAGAACAAATAGAAAATGGAGCGCAAACATACCCTACGGTACAGTTCTATGAAAACCAGTTACTGCAGTTATACCTCTCTGGAAACTTATCTTGCTTCAGAACAAACGCAACTTTTTGTTTAACGCAAGACAATAGACTACTCTACATTATTGTAAAGTCAAATCGCGGGCACTCTCTCAGAACAAATAGAAAATGGAGCGCAAACTTACCCTACGGTATACAGTTCTATGAAAACCAGTTACTGCAGTTATACCTCTCTAGATACTTATCTTTCTTCAGAACAAACGCAATTTTTTGTCCAACGCAATACAATTCAAATCGCGGGCACTCTCTCAGAACAAATAGAAAATGGAGCGCAAACTTACCCTACGGCACAGTTCTATGAAAACCAGTTACTGCAGTTCTAACTCTCTGGAAACTTATCTTTCTTCAGAACAAACGCAATTTTTTGTTTAACGCAAGACAATAGACTACTATATATTATTGTAAAGTCAAATTGCGGGCACTCTTTCAGAACAAATAGAAAATGGAACGCAAACTTACCCTAAGGCACAGTTTTATTAAAAAACTAGTTACTGCAGTTTACCTCTCTAGATACTTATCTTTCTTCAGAACAAACACAATTTTTTGTTCAACGCAATACAATAGACTACTCTACATTATTGTAAAAACAAATCGCGGGCACTCTCTCAGAACAAATAGAAAATGGAGCGCAAACTTACCCTAAGGGACAGTTTTATTAAAAAATTAGTTACTGCAGTTATACCTCTGTAGATACTTATCTTTCTTCGGAACAAACGCAATTTTTTGTCCAACGCAAGACAATAGACTACTCTACATTATTGTAAAGTCAAATCGCGGGCACTCTCTCAGAACAAATAGAAAATGGAACGCAAACTTACCCTAAGGGACAGTTTTATTAAAAAAACTAGTTACTGCAGTTATACCTCTCTAGATACTTATCTTTCTTCAGAACAAACACAATTTTTTGTTCAACGCAATACAATAGACTACTCTACATTATTGTAAAAACAAATCGCGGGCACTCTCTCAGAACAAATAGAAAATGGAGCGCAAACTTACCCGACGGTACAGTTCTATGAAAACCAGTTACTGCAGTTGTACCTCTCTAGATACTCATCTTTCTTCAGAACAAACGCAATTTTTTGTCCAACGCAATACAATAGACTACTCTACATTATTGTAAAATCAAATCGCGGGCACTCTCTCAGAACAAATAGAAAATGGAACGCAAAATTACCCTAAGGGACAGTTTTATTAAAAAATTAGTAACTGCAGTTATACCTCTCTAGATACTTATCTTTCTTCAGAACAAACGCAATTTTTTGTCCAACGCAATACAATAGACTACTCTACATTATTGTAAAGTCAAATCGCGGGCACTCTCTCAGAACAAATAGAAAATGGAACGCAAAATTACCCTAAGGGACAGTTTTATTAAAAAATTAGTAACTGCAGTTATACCTCTCTAGATACTTATCTTTCTTCAGAACAAACGCAATTTTTTGTCCAACGCAAGACAATAGACTACTCTACATTATTGTAAAGTCAAATCGCGGGCACTCTCTCAGAACAAATAGAAAATGGAACGCAAACTTACCCTAAGGGACAGTTTTATTAAAAAAATTAGTTACTGCAGTTATACCTCTCTAGATACTTATCTTTCTTCAGAACAAACACAATTTTTTGTTCAACGCAATACAATAGACTACTCTACATTATTGTAAAAACAAATCGCGGGCACTCTCTCAGAACAAATAGAAAATGGAGCGCAAACTTACCCTACGGTACAGTTCTATGAAAACCAGTTACTGCAGTTATACCTCTCTAGATACTCATCTTTCTTCAGAACAAACGCAATTTTTTGTCCAACGCAATACAATAGACTACTCTACATTATTGTAAAATCAAATCGCGGGCACTCTCTCAGAACAAATAGAAAATGGAACGCAAAATTACCCTAAGGGACAGTTTTATTAAAAAATTAGTAACTGCAGTTATACCTCTCTAGATACTTATCTTTCTTCAGAACAAACGCAATTTTTTGTCCAACGCAATACAATAGACTACTCTACATTATTGTAAAGTCAAATCGCGGGCACTCTCTCAGAACAAATAGAAAATGGAACGCAAAATTACCCTAAGGGACAGTTTTATTAAAAAATTAGTAACTGCAGTTATACCTCTCTAGATACTTATCTTTCTTCAGAACAAACGCAATTTTTTGTCCAACGCAATACAATAGACTACTCTACATTATTGTAAAAACAAATCGCGAGCACTCTCTCAGAACAAATAGAAAATGCAACGCAAACTTACCTTACGTTACCGTTCTATGAAAACCAGTTACAGCAGTTATTCCTCTCTGGAAACGTATCTTTCTTCAGAACAAACGCAATTATTTATCTATCGTAAGACAATGAACTCTGCTAAATGAATGTTAAATTAAAATAGCGGGCACTGGCCAGAAAAAATAGGAAATGGAGCGCTAGCACACCCTACGTCACAGTCCTATGAAAATCAGTTACTGCAGCAAAAACTCTTGGTTGCTTAGCAAACTCACTGAAAGTTTCATTTTTAGTAAGAAAAAATGGCGTGAATAAGTTAGTGCAAATCATCAAAACTCTGTGTTTCTAATAAGACATAGAAAAGTAATTTAAACCTTAACCCAACTACATAGGGTTCACATTTATGCCATCGTATCGGCGGTAGATGGATTCCGCTATTTGCTGTTTTCTTAGAAATGCATATCAGAACAAACAAAATAATGCCAGAACAAACCGGAACTAACGAATATCTATTGAATCATGTCTTTGTTTTTTTTTAATTCCATTGGGGCGGCTATGTTCACGTGAAGTTAGCCGCCCCACTTTGATTTTTTTTTTCGCAGAAATTATAATCAGAACAAACAAAATTTATACGGAATAAATTAGAACTAACGAATATCTATTGATTTAGTAAATAAAAGTTGAAAAATCTGGAATGGGGTGGCTAGCGTGAAGATAGCCGCCACCCTTTTGATTTTAAAAAAATCGCTATTTCGCGTGCCGGAACAAACGAAATTTTGCCAGAACAAATCGGAACTAATCCAGAACTAACGATTTAAGCTAAAAAACTCGAAATCCGCGAAATGGGGCGGCTATGTTCACGGTGGTCACAAAAATGCTAGATGGAACTTTTTTTTCATGGTTCCTTTCATATCAGCTCATATACGTCCCCACAGAGGGGCTTGAGCCTACCCTGAATTAGGGCAATCGGACCTTAGTTAACCACGCCCCATGTGCCCCATAGCATTGTTTCTGTACCATTAAGGTAAAAAAAATCTGTCTAAAAGTAAATCTGTGTAAGTCTGTCTTTCGCATGTGTTTATCTCAGCAACTTTTTTTTTTCATTCACAATTGGTAAGCCCTTGGCATCATTTCACCTGATGGTAAGTGACGATGATGCTGAAGATGGAAGCGGGCTTACCAAGATTCCCAATGCAATGGAGAACTGGCTATCTTATCTTCAAGCCAGAATACATCAATGTTGTTGACCACTAATGCTGTTGACTTAGAATCCACTTGAAAAGAATGGTTACAAAATTCCCTTCGTCCGTCTATGAGACCATATTTTCATGGTTCCATACCATTATGGTAAAAAAAAGAAACCTGTACGGTGTGAGTTTGTTTGTCTGTCACATGTTTTTATCTCAGCAATTACTAATGCTGTTGACTTAGAATCGACTTGAAAAGAATAGTTTCAAATACCCTTTGGCTGTCTATGAAACCATATTTTCATGGTTCCGAATGGTAAAAAAAGAAACCTGTATGGTGTGAGTTTGTCTATCTGTCACATCTGTTTGTCTCAGCAACTACTAATGCTGTTGACTTAGAATCGACTTGAAAATAGTTTTCGTACCAAAACCATATTTTCGTAACTGGTTTCGACTATAGCAATTATTTTTCCTTGCACGTAACCTTGCTCTAATAAAGTAACTTATGCCTAACTAGCAGTTTCTTTTTTCAGAAATCTACGAACTTAGTTTTATAGTCCTAAAAATGGTTATTTGTGTAACAAGTGGACAAAGTAATATTTTGTTCCAAAGGCCTTTGTTTGGATTCTGAGCTAAAGGAAGGACTCTAAAGTATAAAAGTTATGCAAACAAAAGACTGGACTCGAATTAATTATATATTTACCCACATTTACAATTACCCACTACCGCCCTATAGCAATCACCTCCGTAATCTGTAAGATTATGGAGCGTGTATTGAACACCCGCATTCTGGCATACCTAGAAGACAATGACCTCCTTAGCGATCGACAATACGGATGTCGCCGGGGTCGATCTACTGGAGATCTTCTAGTGTATGCTACGCATATATGGGGCGAGGCCATCGAGAAGCATGGCGAAGCTCTCGCTGTGTCACTCGACATCTCGAAAGCTTTTGATAGGGTCTGGCACGCTAGCCTTATTGGCAAGCTTCCTTCTTATGGTCTTCATGTGGGATTGTGTAACTGGGTAGCTGATTTCCTGAGGGAACGGTCTATTCGAGTGGTTGTTGATGGCTGTTCCTCAGACCTATTGGCGATTGATGCCGGGGTACCTCAGGGATCTGTTCTTTCCGCAACACTATTTCTGCTTCACATAAACGATCTACTGAAACCCGGTATAATTGGTTATGCAGACGATAGCACGGTTGTAGAAAGATACCTGTCCAGTGCACGAGCTAACAGCGCTGATACGCTGTTTCTGAGAGAGGCCATGATAGAGCGCATTAACCTATCACTTCAGGCAGTGTCTGAATGGGGTGATTCCAACCTCGTAAGGTTTAATGCCTCTAAAACACAGGCGTGTCTTTTTTCCGCCAGAAGGAGTCCATTCACCTTGACTCCAACTCTCCGGAATGAACCGATTCAGATATCTGACCACCTGGAACTCCTCGGCGTGGATTTAACACCCAATCTTAACTTCGGTCGTTACATTGAGTCCAAGGCAAAAGTTGCTGCAATGAAGCTGGGCATTCTCTCTAAGGTGAGACGGTACTTCACACCTGGACAGCTGCTTACCTTGTATCAAGCACAGGTCCGCTCATGTATGCAGTACTGTTCACACTTATGGGATGGATCAGCCCGCTATCAGCTGGATACCTTGGACGCCATCGACCGACGCGCACGGAGACTCATTGGCGACGATGAGCTAGTCAATGACAAGCTCCAAAGCCTTGAGCACCGCCGCAAAGTCGCCTGTCTATCGGTATTCTATCGAATTCATTTCGGAGAGTGCGCGCAAGAACTTCACGACCTCATTCCCCCTGCTCCATTCCACCGTCGGTCAACGAGACGCAGGGCGGGGTTGCACCCCTTTGTTGTTGATGTGCCACCTTTTCGCACGAATCGTTACGCTTCTTCATTTATTATGCGTACAGCGCAGGAGTGGAACTCCTTGCCTGCGTCAGTGTTTCCCGATTCCTATAATTTGGGGATCTTCAAGGCAAGAGTGAATAGGCATTATTTGAGTTTGCGCGTACCATCCTCGACTGCATCATCAATTACCATCAGGTGAGTTGCAGTCAAACGCACTCAAATTTTTAATAAAAAAAAAAAAAAAATATTATTCTAATGATAAGATTAAAAGAAATAGAGAATATTAAATTATATTGATTAAGAAAATTTATAACTTATTTTGTAATTCTCAAATTAAGGAAGAGACTGGTTACCCACAACACAGAGAATCCTAGTGTGGGGACCAGGGTTATGTACTGTGCACCAGTTATAAGTTTGTTTTTGGTACCATAAAAATTTTTGATTTTGATATTTTTGAGAATGGGCATGCAATTTTTCATCACGACCTACGAGAAAACAGAAGCAAGAATGCAGAAAATTCAGAAGAGTGATAGCTCAATCTCCAGCTTGAATGCAGACCAATCAGAAGAGAGAAACCAAAACTCCCTAGGGGACTAAGTAGATTTTTTTTTGCAATTGTCCCTTTCGAACCTGAATAATACCATTGTGTGCTCAAAATACAAACAATTTTGCACCTTATTCTCACAGTGGTTTTCACTGAAATTAAAAAATAACCTATAATTTTTTTTAATTTTTTTTTAATTAAAATTGGTTTTCTATAAATTTTATTTAATGACATTTTTTAGTTTTTTTTTTATACATTTTTGTGACGTGTATCTATACATAACTATGAATGCAACAATAAGGTTCATTTAAAAAGTACATTCTCATCAAGGTTGGGTGCAAAAGGGAAGGAATTGTTAAGCAAAAGGTGTTCGCTCACAAAAACTCCATCCAGAAACTGATGTCAATGACCTGAGGAGCTTTCCCAAGTGTTCTGCGAACTACAGGGCTGGCCCTCTGTTATTCTGCAGGCAAGTATGCATGCCCTGTATGGAGTCACTCCGCAGAAGCAAGGCAAGTGGATACAGCTTTAAATGAAACGTACGTGCCAGATTATCACCGGCTACCTTAGGCCAACCCCGGTACAAATGCTATATCCTCTGGCTAGAATCACACCCCCACATATCCACAGGAGAGTAGTAAGTTCGGTTGAGAGGGCTACAGCTGAAGCAGATATACACCACCCAATGAACAAATACTCCACTGTGCCTCAAAGACTTAAGAGCCGCAATAACTTCCTTAAGTACACACCCTCTTGACAGTGTGGTCGCCCAAGCAAGATGCATACTCTGGCATGAAAAATGCACACTGCACCCCCTCTTTGTTCTGATTTCGGAGTGCCTTCCCCCAGGACACAATCTGACAAGGCCGGTCTGGAAGTCGATTAATAGACTCCGCACTTAGGTCAGTCAAAGCAAAGACAATCGGTTCAAGTTGGGGTTCACGGAGAGGTCGGACTTGCGGTTTAGGTGTGGTGCCCCGCAGACAATAGCTCATCTGATTGTATGTCCAATCTGCCCTGATACCTGCACTCGGGAGGAGCTGATGAACGCCACCGATAGCGCCGTTACGGTGGCCACATACTGGGTAGGAGAGATACGACTTATTGTCGATACGATAGAAGTAGACTGCGCTAGCATATACCTGTGTGGATAAAACAGCAAAACACACGCTCTGTGAGTCACAAAATCTACTTTTACTGTTATCTGAAAACTCAAATCAGACAATGCATTCTTCCATGCAGGTTATAAGCAGCATGAATTAATTTTATTCATAGATGAGGCTGTTGCGACCTTAGCCGAGCTCTCGATGAAGCCACAGAAAGTAAAATAATTGGATAATATAAATTGGAGGCTTTCTCCTGCGAAAACTTTTGAGTTGACAACAGACTGTCAAAACAGGTCGGGTCAGTGAACTGCAGCGAGATTTTCGACTATATACTTAAATACCTTCCTCAGCGATACTTACTTGACTTTCCCTCCACAGTATTGGCATTCTGGGCCTTGCCAGCCCTCATAACAAATGCAAGTTTCATTCTGGCACACTCCATTCACACAACTGCACTTAGACTCGACACCATGACAAAACAACAACACAATGAGCACTGAACACAGAAACGGCGAGAACCACGAGACTTTTCGACGGTACTTGGATTTGAACAGAAATAAGAACATTTGCAAAGATTCTACCATTTTGCTGTATGCATTTTCAACGGATTTCGTTAGCTCGATTGCTCGACCCCGAAACGAAAACGGTTCAACGTTGTGCCTTTATTGGTATTTGGTACGGTACCACAGATCACTACAGTATTTGTAGCATACGGTACGGTCGGTCCACGGTCGGTCGGTCGCACGTCGGTCGCTCGGTTCGGTGGTTTTGAAAAATAATAATTAACGTCTCTGGGTTCAGGCCCTTTTGAGACAATCTTCATTTTTCGTATTCATTTATATTTGGATATGAAATGCTAGTGCCAGTGAATGAGGAACTTTCCAGGCTCCGTTCCTTGAAAAAATCATAGATGGCGCTGTCTAGTGTACTTAGCAAAGAGAGTTTAACAAACTAAAGTTTTTACTTAGTCAAAGATGACCTTTCATTCCCATATCTATATTTATAAAAATGAATTGCTGTTCGTTAGTCTCGCTAAAACTCGTGAACGGCTGGACCGATTTGGCTAATTTTGGTACAGAGAAGGTTTAAAAGGTGAATAAATATAAAAAAGCTCGGAATTAAATAAAAAAATAATAATAATATCAGTCAAAAAATAATTGGTTTTAGAGTAGGGTAGTGTAGTGTGGGTGTAGGGCAGTGTAGGGTAGTGTAGGGTAGTGTAGTGTAGGGTAGTGTAGTGTAGTGACGGGTAGTGTAGTGTAGGGTAGGGTAGGGTAGGGTAGTGTAGGGTAGTGTAGGGTAGGGTAGGGTTGGTTAGTGTAGTGTAGGGTAGGGTAGGGTAGTGTAGTGTAAGGTAGTGTAGGGTAGGGTAGTGTAGTGTATTTAGGGTAGGGTAGGGTAGTGTAGGGTAGTGTAGGTTAGTGTAGTGTAGGGTAGGGTAGTGTAGGGTAGGGTAGTTAGGGTAGTGTAGGTTAGGGTATTGTAGGGTAGGGTAGGGTAATGTAGTGTAGGTTAGGGTAGTGTAATGTAGTTTAAGGTGGAACAAAGTTCGCCGGGACAGCTAGTGTATTATATATATGGGTCTAACCTAACTGCCTCCTAGGCGTAATGGTTAGTACATTCGCTTTACACTAGGAGATCGAGGGTTCGATTCCCGGTGGGGTCAACTTGCAAGACTCGGTTTGATTGAAGACTCGGTTTGATTGGTGGTAGGGCATTTTCTAAGCCCGCCTGGCTAGCTACCACCATCTTATCTAAGGCTCGCCGCAAAACATCAGTGTTAACAACAATCCGCTTAAAGATAAGAAAGCCAGTTCTCCATTGCGTTGGGGAATCTCGGTAAGCCCGCTTTCATCTTCGGCATCATCGTCACTTACCACCAGGTGAGATAATGCGATGGGTTTACCAATTGTGAATAAAAAAAAGACTAATAAAATACGTCCTATTTTTTTTTGGATGTGTGCAAAAAAGATTTATGCCTACACATGATGCAATATATATGCTGTCTTCGCTTGCGGAGGTCAAATGGTTCTCGTACTCGCTGCCGGCCGAGAGGCCCCTCAAGGTGGCCATCCGTGGCCTCCCCTCCACCACCAAGCCCGCCGAGATCACTACCGCCCTAGCCGAACACGGCTTTGAGGCAGAGCGCGTGAAGGCCACCCGGGCGCACGCAGGACGCCCCGGGTGCATCTTCTACGTGCGGATCCGGACCACCAACTTCATGGTCCTCTACACCATCGCGGAGCTCCTTCACATGCCGGGCATCGTCATCGAGGCCTGGCGTGGCAAGCGAGGACCCGCGCAGTGCCACCGGTGCCAAGGATTTAGACATTTCTCGCATGGCTGCCACCTCCCGCTGGCCTGCGTCCGCTGCGGTAATTCCCACTCCGCAAAGGACTGCCTACGGCCGCTGGAGGACCCAGCGACCTGCGCCAACTGCGCGGGCCCGCACCCCGCCAACCACGTCTCGTGCCCGGTGTTCCGAAGGGAGCTCCGGAATAATAGGGCCGGGACAGTCGCCCGGACCACCAACACCACCTCTCGCCCTGCAGCGCCTGCCGTCACTGCTGAGCGCGCCGCACCGGCAGCGCCCGCCATGCAGAGCGGCTCGGCCGCCATGCCCGCGCCCAGCCGTAAAAATCGACGAACCCAACGGAGGAAGAAGAGGCTCATAGCCCCCGCTTCCGCCGCCCCCAGTGCCGCCAACACCACCGCCGTGCCCTCCCAGAGTGACCTCCTGCAAGCTCTGGGAGTGATCCAGCAGTTGCTCGCCTCAGCCGGGGCTGGAAAGGCTGCCAAGGGCCCTGTGCCCAGCCCAAGGACCCGCTCATCGTAATGGGCGGCGGAAGCAACCACGTCAAGGAGGCTACGCCTCGGAGAAGTCTCCCCATCGCCCCCTTCGGGGGCAACGAGAAAAATACCTCGGACTACCACTGACGCACACCACTAGCAGTCCATTATGACCACTAGCACTTGAGCATCACTTGAGGGCGGAACGTCGCGTTGTTCTCACCTGTGCCTACTGTTCTCATTAAAAAAGACCCACATAGTACATCTGTACGGTTCAAAGACCGCACATTATGTTGAGGCAGCACATCGTGCGACCTCGTTACTGTTATATATAATAAATAACTAATCATTATTTTTAAGTTTGCTACTAACTCTTACCACAACTAGAAGTGCATTGTAAAATCACTACAAATAAACTAAATACTACAAGAAGAACTTTTAACTTCAACATCTGCAAACTTCACTGAATGTATTGGGTCGCAGCCGTCTACTAAGCTGGGGCTCCTACATTTATGGTCCTTCGAGCTTTGAAAACTGACTATTTGAAGTACTTAAGTGTGTTTGTGTTTCTCAAAAGTGTGAGCGATCGGTCCGGTCGGCCTCCCAGAAGCGGGTCTCACCGGCTTGGATTGAGAAGGCGCATGTCACTGCGAGTTTGCAAACACACTAAGTGATCACTATCTCTTCAAGAAACCTTGGGGAAGTGAAGACTGAAAAACTTCGAAAACTTCGTGGTCTCCAGTCCAAAACACTATCAAGCTAACTACGATGGATGAACTAACTATTCAATCAAGTGCCTTCGAGAGCATCAAAAATCTCTGTACGAACTACAAGAAGGATGGCCCATCGCGAAAAACGCCTGAATATCTTATGAGACGGCTAACATCTTTGGAAGATCATTGGAATGATTTTGACAGCCGTAATAATATCCTTGAAAGAAAACGTCCAAGAACATTGTCTTTCCCTGTTGACAACATACAAGGAGACATAAGGGATATTTATAAACTGCTTTACGTCAAAGCACGGGTCACGAACGACTTTTCCTATTTGAAATTCACATGCCACCAATATGTGATGAAGAATTCACAGTTCATCGATCTCTTCCATTACCTATGAAAACGCAAGGAAACACCTCAAAATGGATACAAACAGCTTCACCTTATCTGGCAGTAAAGCACTGGCTACGCCGCAACGTCAACAAGAAGTCGGGCAGCAGCGGCAAGCAGTGCCAACCAGTCTATGAAGACATTGAACTGGAGGAGGTACAGCCATCCAAGAGAAGCACGGAATCTTCTACAACAAACCCCCACTTTTGACTTTAACTAATCTTAAGTAAAACATTGTAAACTTTATTTCATAAACTTCATATTTTATAAGTATAGATAAGATAACTATTTTCTTCTTTTCCGGGTGCGGAGTATGTACGGTTCAAAGACCGCACATTATGTTGAGGCAGCACATCGTGCGACCTCGTTACTGTTATATATAATAAATAACTAATCATTATTTTTAAGTTTGCTACTAACTCTTGCCACAACTAGAAGTGCATTGTAAAATCACTACAAATAAACTAAATACTACAAGAAGAACTTTTAACTTCAACATCTGCAAACTTCACTGAATGTATTGGGTCGCAGCCGTCTACTAAGCTGGGGCTCCTACAACATCATATACGTCATACATCATAGTACGTTATATATAGCATATCTCTGTCATATGGGGAATAAAAGGTCATCTTTGACTAAGTAAAAACTTTAGTTTGTTAAACTCTCTTTGCTAAGTACACTAAACAGCGCCATCTATGATTTTTTTAAAGAACGGAGCCTGGAAAGTTCCTCATTACATCTGGAGTTCTTGAAAGTATTTACAGCAGCCTCATTCTGTGTTTGAACACCCGGTCACAGTAGGGCGTCTATAAAACTGCACACAGTGCAAGTCGGGACTTCACGTCCTTCATTTTATTTTCTTGTTCTCCACATTTCTCACGTGGAACAGACGATTTTCTTCAAAATGCACCACTTTTTGAAACAAAACTCTAGCAGAAATTGGTGCTCAATTTTGGGATTGTCATCACTTGAATATAATTTCCCTGCAGGTGTTTCGTTCTGTCTGGCATGGGTCTGGATTTGGATCCGTTAAGGATAAAACGTGTGATTAGGATTTCGGAACCATTCTATAAAGTAAACTTTTTTGATATGCAATCGTATTTTATGTCTTACATCGATGTGTCTAGGTAAACTGTTTTGAAATTTGGAATTTCATAGTAACGAAACGTGGTAAGCTAAAACATGCGGTCGAGAGCAGTTAGAGATTCGCCTTTCATCCATGCCAAATGTACCGTTCGTTTGCTAGTTCAAGTTTGCCCACAGATAGAATGTTAACTCTTAATCTGATTATCATCAGAACTTCAGAGGCATTAAAAACCAAAAATCGAGATCAATAAGTACATTGCGAGGAGAGTCTATATTTTCCGATTCATGATCCCGGTATTTGCTAGATTTGTCAATAGATTTAGGTTTGGCTAGAATATATCTTTAGTTGATTTCATTTTTAACAACCCATCAACGTCCCTACTGCTCTGGCACGGGTCTCTTCTGGGGAAGCTTAGGCTATACTCTACATGCGGAGGCCAATTCCGGGTTGGTGGAGGTGGTAGGGCTAGTGGCAAACCCCGTGTCAGAAGTTTTTCAAGCCACTTGTAAGGCAGCCCGATTTTTTTTAAAACATCAATGCAATTTCAAAACTTGTAATTGAGTAGGTAGGGACTTTTTGAAATTAGTTATGCGTTTTTTCAAATCTTTTCATAAACATAAATAGAATTTGCAAACCTACCAGAAATATCTTAAATGAAAGCTTTGCCACCATAACTGTTTCGTTTAACTTATTTTCCAAAGTAGCGATGACATCGAAAGGTCCATTTTAAAATCTTAAGCTATATCAGAAATACTTGTGAACAAAGATTAGTTCTGATATCATGTGTGGCCTATTTAGAAAGTAAAAATAATGTGTTTTGTAGTATCTCGCTATGACATAAAGGTTCGTAGCCAAATTAGACATTTTGATTTTCATGTTGGTTAATACAATTACACATACTACGCCGTCAGCCAGTACAAGACATACACACGTAGATTATTTTTAAAAACAGTGAAAAATAATTCTAACGAAAGGTATTTGCATAATTCTTGTTTTCTTTGCCCTTAATATGGTTGATGGGAGCGATGGCTGACTCTCGGGTTATACTCGTGACCGGGTGCTGCCCGTGTGAACTGGCCTACTCTTGTCAAAGGCATTAATGACGTTCAATGATTTTTATGTATAACTTTTCGTGTCATATTGTTTTAATGTTCCAATGACATAATCTGGTTTATTTTAAGGATTGAATTTTGACGTTAATAACTAATGATTGTTTATTTCTTGATTTTTCACAAATGACATTGTGTTATTATTATATTATTATTATTTTATGACTATCAGAGTTATGACTATAAAAAGTGTAATTTTCATCTATTTTGAATAAATACCTTGAATCCTGAATCTATGACGTAAATTAAATAAAACTCGGATAAATATTCTATTACCTACTGTAACGAAAACTTTTTCGTCAAAAAATAAAAACTATTTGGTTTGACTTTCTGGCTTGGCGTAAATTTTTATAATGTTATCCTCTCAACTCTCAAGCTATAATAACTCCCTAATATAATAAATCAAAGTGTGATTTGCACCTATTTTGAATAAATACCTTGAATCCTGAATCTATGACGTAACATAAATAAAACTCGAATAAATATTCTATTACCTACTGTAACGAAAACTTTTTCGTCACAAAATAAAAACTATTTGGTTTGACTTTCTGGCTTGGCGTAAATTTTTATAATGTTATCCTCTTAACTGTCAAGCTATAATAACTCCCACCCTCCCTGTCTGTCGCAACCGCCAGATGGACAGTGACAGACAGGGGTTTTGGGTGCGCTATTATTTACTTTTATTGGATTTTTGTGAATCTAAATGGAATATTGTGTGTTTCCATATAAAATATTAATCTAAATTAGAGTGCTTATAAATTATTCACTCGTCTGTCGCATTCCGCCAGGCGGCAAAATAAAAAAAAACCGTGTCTGTCGCATTCCGCCAGGCGGAACGATTTACGGCGGTTCAAATAAGCGCTTTAACTAAATCAAAGGTTGCTTATGAACCAATAGAAAGCTAGAAAATGAATGGGAGTGAAGTTGTCTACCTCTGTGGCCAATCATTAACCAAACTTACAGTACAAAAATATTCAGAGAAACTTCACTCAAAATTCATGTCTCGTACTTCAAATCGCGAGTGAATGTGCGCACAATTTACGTTGTTGTTTCTGTGTTTCTGAAAAAGATTTGTGGTGAAAACGATGCCAGGGTACGTAATCATATGTTTTAATTACATATAATAACCCTTAGTTCTGATTTTTTGTGTAAACTTGTCCTTCAAACTATGGCATTTTTTGTGACTGTTTTTTTGCCATTTTTTTGTTACTTAAATGGTATAAATTACAATTAAACGATTATTGTTGTTTTATTTTTATGTTATAAGCAATCTAATTTAGATTAATATTTTATATGGAAATACACAATATTCCATTTAGATTCACAAAAAATCCAATAAAAGTAAACAATAGCGCACCCAGAACCCCTCCCCTGTCTGTCACTGTCCATCTGGCGGTCGCGACAGACAGGGAGGGTGGGAGTTATTATTGCTTGACAGTTGAGAGGATAAAAATAAAAGAACAATAATCATTGACTTGTAATTTATACCATTTAAGTAACAAAAAAATGCCAAAAAACAGTCACAAAAAGGCCATAGTTTGAAGGACAAGTTTACACAGAAAATCAGAACTATAAGTTATTACAAATGATTACGTATCCTGGCATCGTTTTCACCACAAATCTTTTTCAAAAACACAGAAACAACAACGTAAATTGGTGCGCAAATTCACTCGCGATTTGAAGTACGAGACATAAATGAGTGAAGTTTCTCTGAACATTTTTGTACTGTAAGTGTGGCTAATGATTGGCCACAGAGATAGACAACTTCACTCCCATTCATTTCCTAGCTTTCTATTGGTTCATAAGGAACCTTTGATTTAGTTTAGGCGCAAATTTGAACCACCGTAAATCGTTCCGCCCGGCGACCAGCGACAGACACGGGTTTTTTTTTATATTGCCTCCTGGCGGAATGCGACAGACGAGTGGTTATGAAATATTTTAATTTCGACGTTGTCAAACTTTTCTTTTAGATTCGAGTTGAAATGATGGTCGTTCTTTGGATTTTGAAAATATTTATTTAAAAAAAATGGGTGTTGAGAATAAAATATTGTTGTTTATGTAAAATTCCATAAACGCGTCAAAAATTATTCCGGACACAAAATCCACTTTATTTTCTTGAATATTTGTGCATACCTATTATTAGTTCTAATAATTTCAAATGCTGGAGTAAAACTCCCAAGTCACCTGGGACAATGCTCACACATGTATAAAAAATTAACCGGTGATGTCTTAAATTTGTCAGAAAAACAGTTTAAAAATTGTGTCAATAGAATTATTTGTAAAAAAGGTTAGTACAAATATTTTAATGACAAAAATGTATGTGTAGACAGTATTTCTTCTATCAACACTACTAATCATGTTTAATAATAATATAACTATAAACAAACTAAGAATTGACGTGGAAGCGACAAGACATGAAAAGTCTAGTACTTTTTTTAAATAATATTTTTATTTTCGCATTGACATGAGTAGTGCATGCTCGCTTAAATGTTTATGTGGATGGTGGCGCATCGGGAGCCGGGTCGTTCCTTTCCCTCTAATATGGTTGATGGGAGCGATGGCTGACTCTCGCGTTATACTCGTGACCAGGTGCTGTCCGTGGGAACTGGCCTACTCTTGTCAAATATATCAATGACATTCAATAATTTTATATAAGTACAACTTTTCGTGTCTGTTTTCATGTTCTAATGACATAATCTGGTTTATTTCTAGTATTTAATTTTGACATTATTAACTAATGATTGTTTATTTCTCGATTTTTCACAAAAGAAATTATGTTATTATTATTTTATGACTCAGAAAGAGTGTAATAACACATATTTTGAATAAATACCATGAATCTTGAATCTTGAGTGGCAAATATGCTTAGATACTGAGAAACCAAAAGTAATTAATTTAGCATCCAGAAAATAATTACAAAAATTCCTACACTGAAACTAAAATAAGTTTAAACACATGAAATCGACTGTTCAAAAGTACCTTTTAAGCTTCACGTTTAGGAAGGAGCTTTGGAACTTTCTTAAGACTAAAATGTATATTTTTAAAATTACGTTTCCTTTTTTTTGCTCCGTGAATCCCTCGTATCCAGAAAAGTTATAAAGAGTAAAATTAAGATATCTTATTTCAATATTTACCAAAATAATCACAACCAGTTTACGTGGAGTCTAGATACCACATTTTTTATTAATTATCTGGATCTTTCGCCATAAATGTGAGCAGACACGATATAATCAGTCACTCACGGTTATGTTACATATATTCACAAGATTAGCAGTCAACTTTACTTTATACGTATGATTGTTTTGTGTAAAGAGTGATTCTGTATACCGTATAGTAGCCGTTAAAAACTGGGTGTATAAAATTCGAAATGTTGCAAAGTGTGTGACAACCTTTACTGAAATTCAAAAATGTCTTTTAACTTCGAGACTACACGCAATCCGGATTTTTTTAAATAGTAAATTAAGGGACTTTAATTTACGTTTAAATGTTTTATCGATACGATGGTAAATCCGTGGAAAAAAAAGTATAATTAAAGAAAAACAACCTTTAAGAAAGTTCAAGGATCGTAATACGTATGAAATGTGAAGCTTAAAGGGTTATTTCATGTATTTAAACTATTTTCAACGTACTTCAAAAAGGATGAGGTTCTCAATTCGACTGTATGTTTTTTTTTGTTTGTTACACGATATCTCCGCCGATTGTGAACCGATTTTCAAAATTCTTATTATTCGAAAGAGTATACCAAATATTACCAAGTCAGGATCTGATAATGGGATCCCAGGGAAATCGAGGGCAATCCTCAAATTTCATAGGCACGTTTTACGCGTTTCATGTATTTTCTAAAATTATTAAAGTATTTGTGTCTGGTAGTCATCATCTCATTTGATGAGCTGATGAAGGAAGGTATAACTCCTTAACGGTTAGGAGTTGGAGGATAATTCTTCAAATATTTTACTTAGGTACGTACAAAGCGATGGTTGTATTCTTTCAGATTATTCAGATGAGCTGATGATGGAAGATTTAACTCCTTAACCTTCACGCGGTTGAGATAATGATGGAAGCCACAGGAATCTGTATCTGTTAATGAAACATATGCATTATGATTTGATGGTTCCTATTGCCAAGTGGGTGATTGGAATTAACGTTGTTAGAGAGATAGCAATATCACTAAAAATAAAGAAAATAAAAATTGAAGTTGAAATACTAAAAATCGACTTCAAAATGAAATTCACTCAAAAGTATGAAATAATATTATAATACTTAGATAAGTGACATTAACCAACAATAACGAAATTAAATGTGGGTACGAATGAAATTAGGGGCCTAAAGTTATTTTTGAGGTTTTGTTAGAACAAGGAACAATTTGAATATACGTACGTTTATTAAAAATTGGATAAACAACATTAAACTTGGATTTTTCGATTGACTAAATCATTATTAAATGACATATCAATTGAGTCAAGGGATGTTAAAATGTGGCTAATGACTGCAGTTATCGTTTGTTGTATAGGCAGAAACAGCAAAAGCAATATCAATTTTATTTCAACAACGAGGCAAAAGGGGATAAACGCCAAAATATTATATTGTGATTCCAGGCAAAAACGGATCAAGCAACATTGGATTGATTTTCAAGTAAAACCAAAACAGTCTAAACTCCTTATTTGTTTGTATTTTGAAAAGGCAAAATGCTGTAAGTGGTTATATATAATTCTGGTTCAACAGGTAGAAAAGAAATAATCGCAATTTGTGTTATGAAGATCTTTGGGCAAAACTACTTAAAAGTCATACTTATGGAAATATCGAAAAGCAAGAAAGCACAAAACGCCGAAGTACATTGTTTTATCGTTTTTCGCTTAAGATTAAACGACAATTCCTTGATATGGAAAAAACATGACGTGTCGCTTGATACCTCGTTTTTGTAAGATCACATCAGGCATAAGCGACATCAAAACGCTCCTATCAGAGTGAAAACCGGAGCATTTGACGCAGAAAAAAAACTGAGTACGACCTCCTACTTAACTTATTTTCGACCAAAGTGGCGCTTGTGACCTTTTGCCTTTCAAGTGTCGAACTATGTTTTTATATATGGATTTCCTCTCGTTTGGTTGAACCGATTTTGATGCGGTTTACAGAAAAGTATTTGTTACACTTAGGAGAAGGTTTTATCTTTCACTAACTTAAAAATAAGTTCTTATTTTAACACTCACACCATTCGTAACGCATTCAGTAAGGAATTGAAGTTGGGCCAGACGACGAAACACCTGAAAACTTTAGTGTTTGTTTTTTTAATGTGACTGACTCGGTGGCTCAGTGGTTAGTGCCCTTGACTACTGATACGAGAGTTGTGGGTTCGATCCCCACCCAGGGCAAGCATTTGTGTGATGAGCAGATTTGTTTGCTCTGTGTCTGGGTGTTAAATATCTATATATGTATGTATTTAAACGTATATAAGTATGTATATCAGTCTCTGGTAACCCATAACACAGGGAATCCTACTTTGGGGCCAGATGACCATGTGTGATTTGTCTGAGAATATTATTTATTTATTATTTTTTATTCGTTTAGCTTTTTCCCGAGCAGATTTGAAGGTTTATCAAGCGTTACGGTGTCGGCATACTTAGTTTGTTGGTAGAGTGAATTTTGTACCCGTCCATTCCATTTTTGCGCGCTATTTACAGAAAAGTAGACACTCTACAAACAAACTTTTGCTCGGGAAAAAGCTAAACTACGAATTAAAAACGAACACAAACTTTTCTGGTGTTTTGTCGTCTGGCCCAACTTCTTTGTCAATCATTCCTTACTGAATGCGTTACGAATGGTGTGAGTTTTAAAATAAGAACTTATTTTTGAGTCACTGAAAAATTTTTTTAGCTTTCAAGCCTCTTGGAGCTACGGTACAGAGCACGAAACGGTCGTTGCACTGGCACTAGCATTTCAAATAAAAAAATAAAGGAAAACGAAAATGGACTGTCTCAAAAGAGCTTGTACCCAGAGAAGTTATTATAGTGTCTCAAAAGGGATTGTACCCAGACACGTTATAAAATTATAACCAAACAATTCAACCAAATCCAGACTTTTTGGCGGGAATTTGTAGCGTTCAGTTTGTCATTTTTCTTTTATTAGCCGAAAAATTACATTTAGTGGTTTTTGATGTATAATATTGATAGTGTATTTATCAGCGAAGTATCATTTATGTGTTTCTTGTGTAGGACAATGAAATAAAAGTGTGTATACTGTGTTTCGAGTTCCCACAAGAAGTCCGAGCAAGCTTTAGCAAAAGTGCTATCATTTAGCTAGAGTATGTAGGTTAGGTTAGTTTATAGACAATGATATGATGTGAACGTGAAGAAACAGTGATCTTGAAGACTGAAAAGTTACTGAACACTTAGAAAGATTGACAGGAGAAAAATGTGAGGAAACAATGATATTGAAAACAAAAAAAAAGGACTGGACATCTTAATTTAACCAATATAATGAGCTTTTGACTACGTAATCTGAAAAATATACTAAAAATTACTGAAGACGTGAATTCTACAAATTAATACTACTGAAAAACATATACTGAAGACTAGGCGGTATGGCCAATGAGCCTTTGCCTGCCCTAAAAGGGCGAAGAAAAAAAAAACAACCAAATCCAAATGGTATTTTGAGACGGTTTTTTGGCGGGATTTGTGGTAGACGCATTCGTAGTTTTATTTTGTTGTTTTTTCATTGTTTTCTGCTAGGATTTTGTTTAAAAAGTGGTGCATTTTGGAGAAAATCGCCTAGTGCACGTGAGCAATGTGGAGAACAAGAAAATAAAACGAAGGAGGACGTGAGAACCCAACTTGCTCTAGGTGCAGTTTTATAGACGCCTTACAGCAACTGGGTGCTCCACCTCAGAATTTAGCTGCTGCAAATGCTGTCAAGAACTTCAGAGAAGATTTGTAATGCACCGGCACTAGCATTACAAATCCAAAAGATATGGAAGCTTAAATAAGTCAGACCTGGCTGTATGGTCTTTTAGTAACCTTTGCCTTTTCCGCGCTTTTTGTTAGCCGGAAAGAAGGGCAAGGCCTATTCGTACGGCGCAAAATCAATGTAAACACTCTAACAAAGCGAATGTAAACACTCTTGCAAAAAGAATATAAACACTCTAGAAACAGTTGTTTTAATGTTGGTATACTTGTCACTAGAGCTGGAAAAACCGGAACTTTACGGACATTCATCTACGGTTTGCCCGGGTACCTGCGCTTTGTTATGCAAGGGCAAAGGAGCTACCATTGCCGCATGTGCATTCTAAAAAGTAGAAATGTGAAAATGTGTTTGTTTGTTTGTTACCTTTTCACGCTTCAACGCCTTGACCAATCTTTATGAAATTTGGCATGCAGGTAGCCTGTATCACGGGGAAGGACATAGGCTACTTTTTATCCCGGGAAAATAGCATAATCTCATGCAGTTCCTGAGGGAATTAAAAAAATACTCGATTGTTGTGATTTTTTGCACAAAGATGGTGGAGTAGGTGGGAAACGACATAATTTACTAATCACCCTTACAGACAGTCATAAAAATGATGTCCACGAGGGCGGAGCCGCGGGAAAAAGCTAGTAACCTATAAATTTTTAAAAACCAATCACTAAAACTACGTAAACTGCGTTTTCGCAATCCACCCTAAACGAAGGAGTCCCCCAACTCTAGTACTTCCACATCCCCCTCGAATCTAGATAGTATGATTAGATTTTGGTACGTAAAGAGAATTTCTAATCAAAGATGACCTTATAGTTTAAATTTTGAAAATTCATTTTCTCTAAAAGGGAGGATTCACATTCCCCACTTCTAGAGAGGAGTTTATCCCATTCTCCCGGATTTCCCCCCCCCCCCTTACATTTAAAGGCATTAAGTTAATGCCGTACCAGATTTCTTGTCAAAGATGACCATATAGAATAGTTTCAAAATTAATTTTATCTTTTATGGAAGCGAGGTAACCTTACCGCACTCCCCCTAAACAATACTTTTGAAAAGTAAATTTGCAAAATCTGGTAACAATATAGAGTATAGGTCATCTTTGGTAGTATATAAAAAAAAATATACATATAGTATTAAAGATGACCTTACCCACTAACTATTGAAAGATTTATAACACGTATACGTAATGTGTGGCCCCCGCCGATTGGTTCGGTCAGGTTTGATTGAATATACCCCTCCTGTGGCAGATCTACCAGTTACGAAAGTATAAATTTATAGCTCTCGCTGCTTAGCACACGTTCACCTCCCTACGATCCCTAGTCTTTTTTTTAAAGCAGTTGGCGAGGAAAGAGGGCAGTCCCCGCCTTCGACGACCAGCCTCAGCTGCTACGATTCGACCGGGTACCTGAGCTTTATTACGCATGGGCGAAGGGGCTGCCATTCCCGCAGCGCCGGAGCAGTCGCATTCCTAAATCGCTAATTGGTTGAAAAGTAGCATCCTTACTAATATTATAAATGTGAAAATGTGTTTGTTTGTTAGTTACCTTTTCACGCTTCAACGCCTTGGCCAATCTTAATGAAATTTGCAATGCAGGTAGCCTGTGTCACAAGGAAGGACATAGGCTACTTTTTATCCCGTGAAAATAGCATAGCCCGATGCAATTCCCGAAGGAACTGAAAATATACTCTTTTTTGGTTATTTAACATCGCTACGGAACATTCCCCTCTCGTATATCTACCAGATACGCTAAACTGCCAGGTTTATGATATAGCGTCCACACTCACCGACAGCAACGGAACAATGGATTGTGTGGTTTTTTTGCACCGAGATGGTTGAGGGGGTGGGAAATGACACGATTTACTAATAAGCAAATCCTGACAGTTCCCGAGGGATCTGGAGAAAATTCATGTCCACGATCGCGAGCCGCTTGCGTATATAAATATAAAAGCTAGTATCCTATATATTTTCAAAAATCAATGTCACAAAAACTGTGTAAACTGCGTCAAGGTCATTTTATGGTCAAGGTCAGGGTCAAGGTTAGGTTAGATTCAGATTTCAGTTAGGGTTAAAGGACTCATTCCGAAGGCGAAGCCCCAGCTAACTGTTTCGATCTCCAACAAACCTTCGGGTCCCAAGGGGGGATGTGGGAGTATCAGGGCGGGGAAAGCTTGAGAGTTCGACTTGAAAGTGGAAAAAAACTTGAGCGTGCGAAGCGAGCGACATTAGATTCGGTCGGATTTGATTGATGATACTATCAAGAGCCTCCCCTCCCCCTCCATTGTTGACCTACAAGTCAAAATGTAGGACTCTGGCTGGTTAGGTAGGATGAGTCCACCTCCTTAAGTTCTCTAGATTGTTTTTTTTTATCGGGGGCGCGGAGGGAGGGCAGCCCACCTTCGGCGTCCAGCCTCAGCCGCTAGGGTTCGCCTGGGTACCTGCGCTTTATTACGCAAGGGCAAAGGAGCTGCCATTCCCGCAGTCCCGGAGCAGTCGCATTGCTAAATCGCTTAAAAGTAGATGAAAAGTAGCATAACCTATAAAATTAGAAAGATCAGTATGTCGAAACCTGCGTAAACTGTGTTTCCGCAATCCACCCTGAGCAAAGGAACCCCCCACATTTACCCAACTCTAGTACTTCCACGTCCCCCTCGGATCACGAAGGCAAGGCAATTTCGGTAGGTAATAACGAAGTTCTGGTCAAAGATTACCTTATAGTTTAAATTCATTTTCTCTAAATGTAGAACATTCACGCTCTTACCCTTCTCCCATTGGATAGGTTTATCCCACTCTCCCGGATCCTACCCCATAAATTCCAGTGCATTAGTCTATAGCCGTACCAGATTTCTTGTCAAAGATGACCATATAGAACATTTTCAAAATTCAATTTAACTAAAGGAGGGAAATAGCGTACTTCCCCTTCTTAGTTTACATCTGGTTTACTCTCCCCCTAACCCCTCTCAACGTCCTCCCCCCGAAATCGGACAGTATTGGACTTTTTGAAAAATATTTTTTCAAAATCTGGAAACAATGCAGTGTATACGTCATCTTTGGTAGTGTATTATATGAGACTAAAGATGACCTAACTCACCAACTTCGTTCCGAAAGATTTATAATGAAGGGTCCGCTACAGCGGACCCCTTATGGAGGCGTATCCCCCGCCAACCTTTTTGATCCCCACAAACCTAAGGGATCCGATGGTTATGTGGGAGTATCAGGGAGGGGAAAGCATGCGGGTCCGACTTAAGGGCGGAAAACGTGGGGGTAACAAATTGAAAAATTGGCAGATAATCTGTCAAGGTAATTTCAATACCAAGTTCAGGGTCGAGGTTACGTTAGGTGCAAGGTTTGGTTAGAGTCAATTAGTAGCCCCCGCTATCCATTTCGTTCCCCAAAAAACCTTCGGGATCCGAAGGGGATGTAGGAGTATCACGGCGGGAAAAGCATGCAGGTCCGACTTGAGAGCGATATTAGTTTCAGTTAGGTTTGAATGATTATACTGTCAAGAGCCCCGCGAAGTGAGGCTCGCTCCCTTCCCCCCCTGTTGCGCGTGCACCTCTCTACGTTTCCTAGTGTTTATCCGCACTCCACCCTTAATCGGCGGGCATCAATCTATTGCCCTACCTACTGTTACGTCAGTACTAATATATATATACTTTGCTACTGTGTTGTGGTGCATAATACTTCGATGGTTATATGTACCGAGATATTTCGAGTTGAAAATGAGAAAACTTAATAATGATAGAGAAAGTTAAAAGACTCTTTTTCCTTTATAACTAATATATTATATTATATATTATATTATCTTATATTTATTGTGCCAATCGACAAGAAAACGCTTGTCTTTTTTATTATCGAGCAGAAAAGAAGAAAGCATAGACATTACAGAATTTAAAAAAATCGGACCGAAGTTAGTGGGATAGTGGGTTAGGTCATCTTTAGTCTCATATAATACACACCACCAAAGATGACATACACTAAATTATTTCTAGTTTTTGAAAAAGTATTAAGTTTAGGGGGAGGGTGGGGAGGAGGTCCCTACGAGAAGGGAGTACGTTACCCCTTACTTCCTTTAAATAAAATTTATCTGGAAACAATGCAGTGTATAAGTCATCTTCGGTGTGTATTATATGAGACTAAAGATGACCGAACCCTCCAACTTCGTTCCGAAAGATTTATAATAAGCGTAGCCCCCGCCAACAATTTTGATCAACAAACCTAAGGGATCCGATGGGAATGTGGGAGTATCAAGGCGGGGAAAGCATGCGGGGCTGACTTAAGGGCGGAAAACTTGACGTGTCCTTAAAAGTTTTATACTTAGCACTTACTTTTACAATTCCAATATGAACAAAGGGACAAAAGTAGGTCCGTGTTGAATCACTGACTTCACTTTTTTTTATTCACAACTAGCTGTCCCGGCGAACTACGTACCGCCTTACATTACACTACCCTACACTACACTACCCTACATACACTACACTACACTACCCTACCCTACCCTACATAAGAACCTTCTCCTGACAATAACGAACTCGACAAAAAAGAATTAGCCAAATCGGTCCAGCCGTTCTCGAGTTATGCGCTTACTAACACATTTTGCGATTCATTTTTATATTATAGATTGGTAAGCCCTTGGCATCATCTCACCTGATGGTAAGTGACGATGATGCCGAAGATGAAAGCAGGCTTACCTAGATTCCCCAACGCAGTACTCTCTATTATACTGTGCCAACGCAATGGAGAACTGGCTATCTTATCTTCAAGCCGGAACACATCAATGTTGTTAACACTGATGTTTGGCGGCAAGACTTAGATAAGATTGTGGTAGCTAGCCAGGCGGGCTTAGAAAATGCCCTACCACCAACCAAACCGAGTTACAAGATGACCCCACCGGGAATCGAACCCGCGACCTCCTGGTTTAAAGTGAATGGACTAACCATTACGCCACGGAGGCGGTTGGTTTAGGTGTTGAAGCGTGAAAAGGTAACAAACAAACACATTTTCGCATTTATCTTCTATATGTTTAACCATTACGCCACGGTGGTGGTTGTGGTAAAGTTGTATGCACACAACTTTATATTTACACATATAGGTTAATAATTTTCTTCTTCAAGATCAGGGATACGGGGATCAACCTTATACCCTATGCGGCTCACCCACCTTTCTGCTAAAATACTATGCCCATATGCCCTCAATAATTTTCTTTGCAAGAGGAGCCGAAATGGGGTGTCAAAATAAGTTATAAACAAATGAAAAAATTAAAATGGGAATTTTTATTCAAATGACAAGCACTCGTAAGTAATCAATTAACAAAAGTAAAACATACAGTACATAAGTGATTCCTTGGCTTCTCAGTGCACAACGGAGATCATTTTCAACATTTGTAGTCCCTTTCTTTATTTCGTTTTTATTGCCAACAGCATTGTAATACCACTTTCACAAAGATAGGTAGGTAGTTGATAATGGTAAAAGAATACAAGGAATATATACTTGGAATTCACAATGATTATCCCCAAGGATTTCTACAATGACCGGTCCTGCGCTGCCCCCATCCAGAGGCTTCCAGTGGCCTCCACCAGGTCGTCGGTCAACTGAGTGGGAGGCCTGCCTATGCTACATCTCCAGGTAGTATTCACAAAGATGGCTAGTTAATAATGGTAAAAGAATACAAGGAATATATACTTGGATCTACGCCCCTAAAAGAGGAGCATCTCATTTCATTGGTTGGAAATACATGTTACAGATCTTCATGCAGTTTGAAATTAAGGCACCATCAGTTTGAGCTTTTAAATTTAACAGAAAATGATGGATTTTCAGGTACTGGTTCGGCAGAACCTATTAGGTCCTAGTACTCTGTGGGCAGATGAAGTGGCTCACATTGACTTCCAGTTCCTCATTTCGTTAGAATTCTGTTCTGAAAATAACAGTTCCACTCTAATGTACAATATTGTTGCTTGTTCTTGTCCACTCACAATCATTTCATTCTGCCGTTACTGTACCAACACCAATTCCAGGTCCAACTTGTAGTCACACTATAAATATAATTATTGTTGGGTGGGACGCCTGCGGGGTGCAGGCGAGTGTTCAAGTCTAAGTGGAATCATTACATCCTATTCCCATGGTGGTACGATGGTTACTGTGGCCCCAGTGGCATCCCACCCTCAAACCTTGAGCTCTTTCTACAGTACCTACTAGTTCCTCTTCCTTAATCCTATCGACAGTATACCTAAAATGGAAGAGAAATTTAATGTAAAATCTTCAGAGCGTTCTAAACTACTAATTTATCAAGCCGTCTGTCATAAATAAAGGATGGTTTAGGCTCGAGTTATCACTGGCCCATTAGGACCATGTAGTTGAAACTAAACACAGACAAATGAGAAAATGAGAAAATTGCTGCTTACAGTAAGTACTTTACTGCAAGCAGCAAAGTTTATGAGAAATTAACTACTTACACTTGCTTGCAGCAATCTGATAATTAATTACCTGATGCCAGGTGTGGTAGAATGTTAGTCGGCGCACCACGACCGGCCCGACCATGTGGCCGTTCTCATCCATCATCACCACCAGTGCGCTTGGCGCCGGCAAATTTATTAATTGGATGCGCCCAAAGCTGTTTGCTTGCTATTGCCACTACAGCACAGACAGATAGGCGTGTCTGGTAGGTCCGCTAAGTTGTGAAATTATTAGTAATTAGTTGTAGTAAAGTAAAACAGTCTTATTCTGTTTTTATTTTATTATCTTAGCGTCTGGGCGACGACTCTTAGATCAAAACAAACCAAAGAGTATAGAAAATAGAAATCACTAAGTTTAATCAAAACTAATAATATCGAGACACACGGCAGTGTGTCCGCCAAGTTCGAAAAGAACAAGGCGACACCGGCCGTGAGTTTTATTACACAAACCATTTCGGGCAACTTTTGACCTACATACCTGTAACTTAAAATCTGTTTGACTTACACACTTGCGATTTCGCGAGTCTAGTAAGACCCACGCTATCATCTAAAATCCCAATTTTCATAAATACATCTTTTACCATTTCTGAGTTAACGACGTCCGAAAATCACTATTTTTATAACTCACTCACTGACTGACGTATCAAAATTATAGACTTCTTCCACGTAACTTAGAAACTTGAAATTTGGCATCGAGGTAAGTTATTACATTAGGCGTATACAAAAAAAATGTGTAATTAGGGTTCCTTCCATTACCGACCACATTATAGACCATTTCCAGGTGACTTAGAAACTAGTTTGGCATTTTGGTAGGTTAATAGGCGTATACAAAGAAAAAAGAGAAACCAGCCAAGTGCGAGTCAGAATCACGAAATTTGGGTTCCGTACAGTGGTGGTGCAGAACACATGGGAATAATGATATATGTAGACCACTTCCAGGTGACTTTTTAATTTGAGATTTGGAATTGAAATAGGTTAATTGGGCGCATTGAGTAAAAATTCAAAAAACTGGCTAAGTGCAACTCGGGCTTGCGCACCGAGGGTTCGGTACCACCAAAAATATCTTTATGTATGGGTATTACTTGAATAACGATAGGAAATTTGTATTAATATTTTACAAAAATTAATGATATACCAACAAAATATAAATGTGAAATGGAGCCAAGTTTGATATAAAAAAATACAGCGTTCTTAATGACTAGGTAACAAGTTCTATAGTGGCTCCTGAATAATGGCTATGGATATTAATTTTAGACTTCTCCAAATAATAGAGAATGTACAACGGTTTTCAGTTGGTTAGAAAAATGTATTATGTTTTGTGTGTAAAATAAAGTTGGATAGTGAAAACTTGCCAAGTTACACCATGTAGTAGCACAGAACATATTTTTTTTAAGCAACTGAAAACCGCTGTACATTCCTTATTATTAGAAGTCTAAAATAAATATTTCTATGTAAAGATGATTTAAGAACCACTATAGAACTCGGTACCTAACCTATACCCATTCAGTCGTAATTTGTTGATATCGAACTTGGCTCCCTTTCACATTTATGTTTTGTGAAGCTTAAAATCAACTCCGGCTGGCTAGCCGGCCGGTGTGATGCCGTCATGATACTCTGTCTAGTAACCCATAGCAACCCGTGAGAATAGCCACAACAAACGTCATTAGGGTTGACTTTTGTTTGTTTCTTAGTTGTCTAAAATTGTCAAAACAGCCAACATTCAGGAAAAAAAATGTAGAGTTGGAAGTTACCGATTCACAATAAAAACCACCGAAATTGGTGAAAAAATTGATATATTTTGTACCCAGAGCAACAAAAAAATAAATATATTTATGGGTAAAAATTATCTGTGCCCCGTAGGAATAGCTACTTCGGGAAAGAAGAAACCAAAAAAAAAATAAAAAAAATGGTATTTTGAGGTTATATTGTTATATTCTATCTGAACGACAAAATATATTCAAGTAAAAAAATATATATTAAAAACTAAGATGCCTTTTATGAAAGGGAGAGCACCAATTCGTAGAACACTTAACTATTTAAATGCTGGCAAGTTAGTTCTTAAAGATAAAATCAAGATTTTCTCAGTGGCTTACAACATTATGGGTCAGAATAATATAGGTGCCAAAGAGTTTGTTTTTTGGAACCTACCACAGATCCAGTACAAAAACCCGGCCGTGCAAGTGGCTACGTTGAAGAACCTTACGCCTTCGCCATTTATCAAATGTTATTTTGAAGACGGGAGGCAGATATTGGTGGACATAGATGGTAAATCTAAGGAAGAAATTTTGGAGCATCTAATCAGTACTGTAGGGAAGTCTAGAGACGTATTAGCCGCAGAGACGGTTGCAGCGGAGAAGAAGGATAACCCTGCGAACTTTGGTGTTGGTTGTGAACGTCCATGTATATGTGAAGTGTATGGCCAAGTACCATGTCCTGGTGTGGTGCAATTACCCAAGTTTATGAGAGGGAAATACAAGAATCAAGAACAGTAAATCTAAGACTACTCTGTGACCACAATTTGTTACCCAGAATCAATGTTTTAATCTTGGTACCTTATTATATACCAATAACTGAAATAACTGACTGGTTGAAATAGCTAGGTAAGCAGTTTGAGGGGTTTCCCCACTGCACGCCAATAATCCCAAGCAGCCAGTAGGCATGTTAAATGTCAACATTGTCATCACTTACCATCAGGTGAAATGATGTCGAGGGCTTACAAATTGTTGAATCGGAAACGAGGAGATCCTTAGGAGAACCAAAGTAATCATCATAGTTAAGTGGCAGTAAGGGGCACATAGCTTGTAGAACAGATGGCCTTTGGGACAGTAAAGTTCTCGAGTGAAGACCATGCACTGGAAAACGCAGAGTTGGCATCAGTCGCCGTGGAAATCCTTGGGAAGGCCTATGTCCAGCAGTGGACGTCCTTCGGTTGATATGATAATGTGATGATGATATTTTTATGATGTGCTTGAAGTATAGACATACAGCACACATGAGCAAACAAGAATTCTTCAGACCAAAAATATTCATTACAATGAGCTATTTTATATTTGTGTTGCTATGTTCCAATTTAAATTTAATTGCATGCAAAGTATTAAACTTAACCGTACCTGTGCTCTTTTTTAAGTACAATTATTATTTGCACTGTTAAGCACTAAAAAAGGTTTTATATTAGTAGGTAGGAATGTAGAAATGAAGGTGTAGTTTATATTATGCAATACAAATGAAACACAATATCATACAATGTTTCTTTTGTAAAGCAATATAAATAAAACACAATATTTCTTTTGTAAAGATATTGTTTTATTCATTAAATAAGCAATCCCATATTTTCCCCTATGCCAGATTACCAAAAATGCAAGATTATCTTTCTTTCTTTCTTATCGTGTGGCACAATTAACCGTGCTATCCAAGAATTGATGGCGTGGTGTTACACTTAGCATCAGAGTTCGAAAAAATCAAGATAATTACGCTTCTTGATAATTATCACCAGTGTAAGAAATTCATTTGTTATATTGTTTCATAACAAATGCATTATAATTCTAACAAAAAAAATTAAATCAATAGTTTATACATTCTATTTATTATTCCTTACATCACTTGCATCTCTTTGCTACATTTTTTGCACTGAGCCCATAGCCCAGTATTTTTTGTCTTCATGCAAATAAAGTATCAGCATATTGGATCTTTCTCACGAGGCATTTTTCAAATTCAACTCAATAAACAATATTAAACTTAAAAAACCAATGACACTCAAGTTCACTCAACTTTGCATAATCCTGTAATCCGAACTGAATTTTTTTTGGTGCGGTGTTACACTTAGCATCAGGGTTTGAAAAAATCAAGATAATTACGCTTCATGATAATTATCGGACAATTATTACCAGTGTAAGAAATTCATTTGTTATATTGTTTCATAACAAATGCATTATAATTCTAACAAAAAAAATTAAATCAATAGTTTATACATTCTATTTATTATTCCTTACATGACTTGCATCTCTTTGCTACATTTTTTGCACCGAGCCCATAGCCCAGTATTTTTTGTCTTCATGCAAATAAAGTATGACCATATTGGATCTTTCTCACGAGGCATTTTTTAAATTCAACTCAATAAACAACATTTAACTTAAAAAACAATGACACTCAAGTTCACTCAACTTTGCATAATCCTGTAATCCGAACTGAATTTTTTTTGTAAGGGGTTCATTACGGCGAGGCACGTTGACACTTTGTGCATTCAGATAGACGCAAGTTCGGAAATACACGTTCGAATACAGTTCACTTTCAGGAACACAATCTTTTGTTAATCGATAATTATCCACTTGTTATTATCGCGATAATTATCATGATAATTATAGTGATAATTATCCTTTCGAACCCTGCTTAGCATCACCAGTGGTTACGTGTAGGGCATTTAGATTTACACCTAGGGATGTGTGCAACGCGACCTTCATACATATCTGGAATAAGATGTGCAGGTTTCCTCACAATGTTTTCCTTCACTGTTAAAGCAATCGATATGTATGTAAGTTTTTTGAAAAACTCATTGGTACATTAACCGTCCGGATTTGAACCCAAGACCTCTGGTTAGGAGGGCCGAGTCCTTACTGGTTGAGCCAACGACGCAAGATTATCGAATTTTTATCATCATCATAATTTAAGACCCGTGCTCTTGTCCGTGTGGCTCTTTCTATAGGAAATAATAATACTTTCCTAATATAAATATATCCAACTCGGCTGGGCAGCGTTCGGGAAGCTTCGCAATATCTTCACGACCCAAATACTGCAGTGTCTCAAGACTAAGGTCTTTGACCAGTGTGTGTTGCCAGTGATGACTTAGAAAACTGAGACATGGTCGCTTACTATGGACCTCATAAGTAGGCTCAAGGTCACCCAAAGGGCAATGGAGCATGCTATGCTCGGAATTTCTCTGCGTGATCGAATCAGAAACGAGAAGATCCGCAGTAGAACCAAAGTAACCGACATAGCGCACAGAATCGCTAAACTGAAGGGCACATAGCCCGTAGAACGGATGGCCGATGGGGTAGTAAAGTTTTAAACGCACCGGTAAACGTAGCGTAGGCAGGCCTCCCACGCGGTGTACCGACGACCTGGTGAAGATCGCGGGAGGCCGATGCGGGCAGCGCAGGACCGGTCGTCGTGGAAATCCTTGTGCGAGGCCTTTGTCCAGCAGTGGACTATTTTCGCCTGATATGATGATGATAAATATATGTTTTTACGTTTCCGTACTTCAAAAGGTAAAAACGGAAATATTATAGGGTCACTCGTGTGTCTGTCTGTCTGTCCGTCTTTCACAGCCTATTTGCTCGGAAACTACTGGACCCATTGCGTTGAAATTTGGTACATATAATATGTAAGTTGGTGTCCCAAAGACGGACTTGTAACGTAAATCAGTGAATTTTAAACATGGGGGGCCACTTTTAGGAGTAAATTAGAAAAAATAAAAAAAAAAGTTTTCAAAATATATACACTAATATTATAAAGAGGAAAGATTAAATTGTTTGTTTGTCTTGAGTAGGCTCCGAAACTACTGGACCGATTTGAAAAATTCTTTCACTGTTAGGAATCTACACTATCCGCGGATTCTATAGGCTATATTATATTTTCAAAAATTTGGGATCCTTTCTAAAACTTAAAAAATGTAACCCAAGGTGTTAAAATATTACCTAAAAATTCCTGCAATATCTACAAAAAGTAGTGTAGTGTAGTGGTAGTGGTGCTGGTAGTGGTGCTGGTAGTGGTAGTGGTGGTGGTAGTGGTAGTGGTGGCAGTAATGGTAGTGGTGGTGGTGGTAATGGTAGTGGTAGTGTTAGTGGTAATGGTAGTGGTAGTGGTAATGGTAGTGGTAGTGTTAGTGGTAGAGGTGGTGGTAGTGGTAGTGGTAGTGAAGTGGTAGTGATAGTGATAGTGTAGTGGTAGTGATATTGTAGTGGTAGTGGTAGTGTAGTGGTAGTGGTAGGGTAGTGTAGTGGTAGTGTTAGTGGTAGTGGTAGTGGTAGTGGTAGTGGTAGTGGTGGTGGTAGTGTTAGTGATGGTGGTAGTGGTAGTGGTAGTGGTAGTGGTAGTGGTAGTGGTAGTGGTAGTGTAGTGTAGTGGTAGTGGTAACTGGTAGTGTAGTGGTAATGGTGGTGGTAGTGGTAGTGTAGTGGTGGTGATAGTGTTAGTGTAGTGGTAGTGGTAATGGTAGTGGTAGTGTATTGGTAGTGTAGTGGTGATGGTAATGGTAGTGTGTAGGTAGTATAGTGGTAGTATTAGTGATAGTGGTAATGGTAGTGGTAGTGGTGGTATAGTGGTAGTAGTAGTTGTAGTGGTAAAGGTAGTGTAGTGGTAGTGGTAGTAAGAGTGGTAGTGTAGTTTTAGTAGTAGTGTTAGTGTTGTGGTAGTAGTAGTGGTAGTGTAGTGGTAATGGTAGTGGTAGTGTAGTGGTAGTTGTAATGTAATGGTAGTGGTACGGTAATGGTAGTGGTATTGTAGTGGTAGCAGTAGTGGTAGTGGTAGTTTATTGGTAATGTAGTGGTAGTGTAGCGGTAGTGTAGTGAAGTGTACTGTAGTGTAGTGTGAGGCGGTACGAAGTTCGCCGGGACAGCTAGTATCAAATAAAAGGGCTTGTACTAATGTCAAATATATTTTACTTACGTATAATTTTAAGATAAATAGTTTTAAAGTTACTTAAGAAAATAGGCATAATTGATCATTCCCCCCACCTTATCTCCGAAAATACAGGGCCTAAAATCTTGTAAAAATCACAGTACATAAAGTTGAATGAATAGATTACAGCAAAATCTATGAAAAAATCTAAAGTCCTTCCGTTCCGACAGGAGTTTTATTTTTACAAAGTCCAGAAATAGTAGACCCCTATTTACCTAGTACAAAGTATGTACTGAGAGGTCTTGTTATATTGGTAGGTAAAGTTTTGTTGCGGAACCCTGTTTGAGTGACCCTGAGTCCCACATGGCCGGTTTTTAGCCAAATGGCAAAAATCGGAACACTTATGGATTCGTCATGTGTGTCTGTCTGTCCGTCCGTATGTCACAGCCACTTTTCCCGAAACCACAGTATATATATTAGTACTATGCCGAAACTATAAGAAGTAAACTGTTTAAACTTGGTGTAGATATTGTATTCTGTGAACCGCATTAAGATTTTGACACAAAAATAGAAAAAAAAAAATAAATTTTGGGGGTTCCCCATACTCAGAACTGAAACGCAAATTTTTTTTTATCAAACCCATACGTGGGGTATCTATGGATAGGTCTTCAAAATGATATTGAGGTTTCTAATATCATTTTTTTCTAAAATGAATAGTTTGCGCGAGAGACACTTCCAAAGTGGTAAAATAAACTATAGGTCTATATTGAAGTAAGACGTTTTAAGGATTTATTTAAATGACTGTTTATTTCTATTGAATAAAAAAAAAGTGTCCCCCCCCCTGTAACTTCTAAAATAAGAGAATGATAAAATTAAAAAAATATATGATGTACACTATCATGCAAACTTCCACCGAAAATTGGTTTGAAAGAGATCTAGTTAGTAGTTTTTTTATTAATTACGTATTAAGACTATTCAGTTTCTGTTGTAGGTTTCTCCTATAGCAAATTTATTATTTTAATAATTATTTGTTACGTACCTACTCGTAGTAACTCAGTAAAAAGTATAAAATCAATGTTTCTACTTTTTTACTCGATTGCGCCACAAGGAATGTTATGTTTTTCGAGTGTATGTATGTTTATTTCTATAGGATTTTCGAAAATTTATTTTTTATTTATTTGAGAAGGGCGAAAGTTAGGTGATTTTCAATGCTTTATTACAAATCTATGCATAAATACCTTTTTCATTAAAAAAAATTGGCAAATTGGTTTGAGAGAACGGCCGGACGGGCTCGGATTAGATTTCATATATATTTTTTAATATGTTGAGAAGGGCAAAAGTTAGGTGATTTTCAATGCTTAATGACAAATATGTGCCTCAATACCTTTCATTAAAAAAAATAAGCAAATCGGTTGGGTAGAACGACCGGACGGACTAGTATTGATTTCTAGAGGGAGCGCGGTGCGCGAGTCGCTAGCCGTTCGCGGGGGTGATTTTCAATGCTTGATGACAAATCTAAGCATCCATACCTTTCATTAAAAAAAGCAAATCAGCTAGATAGAACGGCTGGACGGACTCGCATTGGATTTCATCAATTCTTTTAATATACTTACCGAATATAGTTTTAAAAATCATACAAAAATAACTAGTGACTAAAACTAATATTTTTACTCACTGGTTATTTTTTAAGTTTTTTTTTGTTTCGACCGATTTTCGGGTACATTCAAGCATTTTAAAGCTCAGCTAAGTTCATGGTCCCTTTTAAACTTGTAGCCTTTAATAGCATTAGCCATCAAGGCAGCGACGATGTAGTGCATGTTCTGGAACGAGTGAAAGGTCCTGGAGTTCGTGCCGTAGAAAAGCTCGTCAGGGACCTCCTCGCCCCGGGGGCACGTGTGGAAGTGTACCCAACAGCAATGGGGGCTGACGCTTGAGCAGAGTTCCTGGAGGTGATAGACTTATGTTAAAAGTTATGAAAACAAGCATCCGACAACTCCGACAAGTGTGTCATGCCAAGAAAAAGGTCTGTTTAAATAAGTCTCGTGGAATTTTTTCGTAGGGACATATGTACATAGCGAAACCGATAGATAAAGATAGGAATAGTCGTAAGTGTAATATAGTCTTCTAATTTACCTATAATAGATGTTTGATACAAGTAGTTGTAAGCATGTAAATTTGTATATAGTATCACAATAAACAGACTGCTTGCTGATTTTTATTCTGTTGGGAGCTTAGCAGACGCGCATCACAGTTCGGCACGACAAACGGCTCTTTGGTATCGCTTCGAGGTAGGGCTTGAGATTCGCTGTCTCTTTCATACAGTTATCCCTCTCTAACGGAGCGATACCACCCCCGCGCTACCTCTCCCCCGAATTTGCCTAAAATAGAATAAAAAGAGCACCGTTTGCTTCCATCCGATACTTTAAGTCTGCCGAACACCACCCCAACCCGCTACTCGTAAACTCCGCCATTTACGAGCTACCCGCGAACCCCATTCGCGTAATCCGACGCCCCAGACATGTACTCACTGACCCCGACGACCCGACCACGCTAGCCGTAGCTGCCCTCCCGCCCCCTAACCCACAGAGAAACACTGCACCGACATTCTGCCCTCGCCGGCGAGGGCGGCGTCCCCCCGCTTCTGGCGCTTACCAGCGCTACTGGCATATACCAGGCCGCTTCTCTCCGATCCTCCCACGTCCAAGCAACGACCTAAGCCGAGGTCCGTGCCCACCTGGGCGCCCTTAGGCAGTTGCATCTTTTTGCTTTGCACTAGGTTGAGTGCCTTCCGTACTCGCCTCCCCTGCCCGGTGAAGTTGTAAAGGTCCCAACGACCAACAAAGCTTGTCCTTCGAAAAAAAAAATCGCCGAGTCTGCACTCCACGCTCACTGAACTTTCACCGCGCAACAGAAGCTCCCGGCAGAACAACAGCTACAGTAAACAGCGAACAACAGCGTTTTTACTCGACGAAACACCTCTACAACGCAACCATACCCCAGTACGGTGGTCGTCAGCCTAGCATTTGTGCGAAGCTCGTCCGACCCGTACACTTATTGACGAACCAGTCGTCGTTTTTCGAACAGGTGTGGAAAACATTTTATATTCTACTCTCTTCTATTTCTGTACAAACAAAAGGGATGACGACAGCATCAGAAATAAATTATCAACTCTTGATCACTAAATTGCCCTCTTACTTAAACTTCGGAAAACCTTACTGGTTTTGTTTTCCATCAAGTCTTCGATTATGACGCTGCAAAACTATGACGTCACGCCTAGGTATTTCAAACATTTTTAGAACAAAATGACGAATTCACTCCAAATCGACGGCGCTCACTGAACTTTCACCGCGCAACAGAAGCTCCCGGCAGAACAACAGCTACAGTAAACAGCGAACAACAGCGTTTTTACTCGACGAAACACCTCTACAACGCAACCATACCCCAGTACGGTGGTCGTCAGCCTAGCATTTGTGCGAAGCTCGTCCGACCCGTACACTTATTGAGGAACCAGTCGTCGTTTTTCGAACAGGTGTGGAAAACATTTTATATTCTACTCTCTTCTATTTCTGTACAAACAATAGGGATGACGACAGCATCAGAAATAAATTATCAACTCTTGATCACTAAATTGCCCTCTTACTTAAACTTCGGAAAACCTTACTGGTTTTGTTTTCCATCAAGTCTTCGATTATGACGCTGCAAAACTATGACGTCACGCCTAGGTATTTCAAACATTTTTAGAACAAAATGACGTTTTTGACCGATTATAAAAAGTAAATCAGATGACTTGCATTCGTCATCCCTACTATCGTACTTAAGGCAGAAACGCACTTTCGAACCTGACTAGGTAACTAGGCAGGTTTAAGTGACTTTCTTACATTCATACATATCCGGAACACATCCATTTTTTCCACTTTCGGCGTTGGGCCAGATATAATGACATGGGTATTGAAGAACAGTTCTCGGGATGTCTCGCAAGACTTGCTTTCCGTGCGTGTCTTCAGGCAAAGGTCTTCACTGGCCTTGAAGAGTAGGGGACTGACCGGAATTTTCTGTAAAATACAATTGACATAATGCAACTTTGGGGGTCTGCGTCATCATCATCATATCAGCCGAAAGACGTCCACTTCTGGACAAAGGCCTCCCACAGGATTTTTACGACGACCCGTCTTGCGCTGCCCGCATCCAGCGGCATCCCGCAACCTTCACCAGGTCGTCGATCTTACGCTTCGTCGCAGTGCTCAAACGGCCATCTATTCTACGAGCTATGTGCTCCGCCTACTGCCACTTAAGTTTATTCCTGGGAGAAACAGTCCAGCTAAGTAGGTCTAACTTCGAGAAATGATCAATCGCCGAATCCAACTCGGCTGGGCAGCATTCAGGAAGCTTCGCAATATCTTCACGTCCCAAATACCGAAGTGTCTCAAGATTGAGGCTTTTGACCAGTGTGCGACGCAGTGATGACATACGGAGCTGAGACATGGTCGCTTACTATGGGCCTCATAATAATTCTCAAGGTCAGCCAAAAGGCGATGGAGCGAGCTACGCTTGGAGCAAACTCGCTTGGTGTTTCCCGAAGGAAACGAGTAGATCCGTAGGAGAACCAAGGTCACCGACATAGCTCATAGAATCGCTTATCATCATATCAGCTCATATACGTCCCCACCGAGGAGCCTACCCTGAATTAGGGCGATCGAGCCTCAGTCGACCATGCGGGCCCAGTACGGGTTGGTCGACTTCACACACAACCTGCGAGTTTCTTCGCAGGTGTGTGCAGGTTGCCTCACGATGTTTTCCTTCACCGTTAAAGCAATCGGTGAGTAATATGTACGTAAGTTTCGATAAACCTATCGGTACATTGGCCGTCCGGATTTGAACCGTTAGTTTGGTTAGGAGGACCGAGTCGTTACGAATACGAATCGCTTACAGATGTTTTATCTCACGAGCGCGGGTTGGCCATACTTGTGTGTGTGCATAATATTGTCTTTGCGTGCGTAAGCTCGGGAGCTTTACAATAGCGCACACAATAGACGCAACTTATAAACTCACAATAGCGAGTGTCGATACGCATTACACACACAAGTATGGCTAACCCGCGCTCGTGAGATAAAACATCTGTATCACTTAACAATAAAGAAATACTATAACGCCTTTAAAACGATAACCAACGCCCCTTGGTTCACACTGGGAGAAGACGAAGAAGATTAATTCTCGATTTAAGTAAAAGTATTTTTTAGGTTTCTTTATATCCAACGGATGAACAACGGGGGGACCCTATTACCAAAGAATACTAAATATTACGCTATTACTAAGCCTCCGCTGTCCGTCTATCTATCAGCGGGCTGTATTTCATGAACCGTAATAGGTAGGCAGTTGATATTTTCACAAAATGTGTATTTCTGTTGCCGCTTTAACAACAAATACTTACTAAAAATTAGAAAAAAAATAGTGTGTGGTTTTATGAAACCACGGTAAAAGTGAAACTTTTTTTCACATTATAAACATTTACAGAGCACGAAACGATCATGACTGCTCTCGTCTTGGAGCTACGATACAGAGGACGAAACGATCATACCGACCGTCACGCGACACACAGACGAAAAAATTTGAAACGATGTAATAAAAGTTTCACTTTGAAAGTAAAAAAATAAGGGGTCTCCATACAAAAAACGGGTTTTTTTATAGGTCTATAGTAGTATTTTTGATTTATCTCTATCGTAAAAACGGTAATACACACAACATAATACTTGGTGTATTTATAGTACTAATACTGGAGTAAAACAAGTTCAGTTTAGTTTGGTTTAGTTGTACATAGTCTTCCTACGATGACAGTGTAACATATGGTCCGAATCAAACACGCTTGTATTAAACGCTGATAAAACTAACTTCATGCTTTTTGGATCAAAACAGCAGGTCCTTCGGGTTTCTGACTATAGCCCTTCTGTGTGTATGAAGGACTTGCAACTGAAACGCGTAACAGTGGCTCGTAATTTGGGTGTTTTAATGGACGAAACTTTATAAAAACTTTATAGAAACTTTATAGCGTTGGTGGCTCAACCGGTAACGACTCGGTCCATCTAAATTCTAACCAGAGGTACCGGGTTCAAATCTGGACGGCCAATGTACCAATGAGTTTTTCAAAAACTTACGTACATACTTACCGATTGCTTTAACGGTGAAGGAAAACATCGTGAGGAAACCTGCACACGCCTGCGAAGAAACTCGAAGGTTGTGTGTGAAGTCGACCAACCCGCACTGGGCCCGCGTGGTTGACTAAGGCCTAGTCGCCTTGATTCAGGGTAGGCTCGAGCCCCTCGGTGGGGACGTATATGAGCTGTAATGATGAATGGACGAAACTTTGCTATTTGAACAGCATATCACCCAAATGGTCCAGAGGAGTTTTTACAGGCTGAAAATACTTTATGGTATTCGAGACTATCTTAGCATCGATCTACGTAAGAAACTGTGTGATACTCTGGTCCTCTCCATCTTGGGTTATGCTGACGTTGTGTACGGTCCCCGAATTCTTGCACGTATGGAGCGTTTAGTGCAGAGAGTACAGAATGCCTGCGCGAGGTACTGCTTCAAGGTCCCCCCTCGCACGCACGTCACCCCATATTTGAACGATGCCAACATTCTTAAAATGTCATTACGGAGAGAGCTTCATCTGTCTGTTCTTATGTTTGGGCTAGTAAAAACAGGATTGCCGGAATATTTATTTGAAAAACTACAATGGCGTCAAACTTCTGACTCGCGAGCTATAAGAACGGCAAGCCGGCCTCTTAATACGCAGATTCACCACACTGCAGCTTTCAGGGGCAGTTTTAGATATGCGGCCACCAAATGTTGGAATAACTTGCCACCTCCTCTCAGGGACTAAGATCTATAAAGACCTTTAAATTAAAGCTTAAACATTATCTTATATCCTATCAGAAGGAGATGCATGTAGGTGGCCGAGTTGTTCCAACATACCTAAGGTGATTAAGTTAGGACCATGATTTTGGTAACAAATATGGGTTTATTTCTCTCATGTCCTTTTATTATTATTGCTTATTATTTTATTAACATTATTTTATTTTATGTATCAATTTACTCTACTTCACTAAATTATTTATTCTATTATATTGTTTACATTATCGCACTACTGTACCGATCGCTTCGCGGACACGACACCATGGGCTTTTCTGAAAACCAGCGCTGCAGTTCTCCTGCAGCTAATGCTGAGAAAAGTCCATTTCACCGATTCCGTTGGTCTTATTTGTTTTTTGTGTTAACTTTTTTGTTTTTCTTCTGTTTCTATGTGTTTTACTATGTTGTGTAATCGGTGTGTGTTTGTGTCAAATAAAAATCTGTCTATTGTCTATATATCGAGGTGTTGATGTAAACTCCGTATAATTAGACGGATAGTTCTGTTTTGAGTTGTGGGTGTTATAGTTGTTAGTGGCGGGTTACTGCAGATGCCGCCACAAGTTCATAATACATTTTTAATGCTGTAATCATCCCAATTATAAAAAAAAAACACAGGAAATTAGTAACATGTTGGTGTGACCTACTTACCGCACAACAACATTTGAACCGGATGTTTGCTCCCATCATTGGGCACAGGAGTAAGTATGAATTCAAGACTGGGTGAGGGGGGCCCAAGTAGCTCACGTTAATTTTCTTCATAGTGCCAAAATGTTCCTGAAACAACAATAAATTAGGTACCTAACTAGGTACATATTTGTGTTCGATTCATTGTAGTAACCATGGAATTCTAAATCCGATGGTGCGCGGTGGGCGAGCCGCAAGCGCGTTTATACATGTCCTGCAGATTCCAGGAGATGCTGCAGCATCAGGTCAAGATTATCACGTTCATTGAATTGAGACTATTCCAGTGAGCCCAAACACGATTCATCTGCTGTAAGTTGGTAAGGATTTGGGTATCCTGCAAATTTCAGAAGACACTGCAGCATCAGGTCAGAGTTACCATGTTCTATCTAGAACCTATTCATTGAGACTATTCCAATAAGCCCAAACACGATACCTCTGCTGTAAGTTGTCGAGGAGTTAGTTATCCTGCAGATTCGAAGAGATGCTGAAGCATCAGGTCAAGGTTACCATGTTATATCTAACACCTATTCATTGGAATAGTTCCAATGAGCCCAATAACGATGCCTCTGCTGTAAGTTGGTAAGGAGTTTAGTATCCCGCAGATTCTAGGAGATACTGCAGCATCGGGTCAAGGTTACCATGGTTTTACAATATTATTACAGTAACAAGGCACTACATTTTGAATCGATCAGATCATATTATTTGTGGTGAAGAACTTTGGTTATTGTATAATATACCTACGGGTTCTTGACTTGCGTTGAGCGAGTCTCAAAGAAAGGTCGGCAGGAAGTACGGAAACCTCAGCGAGGAGCATCGGTGGATCCTACAATGGAGCTGGGGTATCTCATACAATACTCGATACACAAATTTGTCATACAAAACTATCTATTTAGCTAGGTATATTGAATTCCACTCCCTCTCCTCTGGCAAGGCAACATCGGGAGTCTGCTGAGACGATCGGAGCTGCGATTGGTAAGTCCTATTCTGTAGTGTAGTTTTGTGGCTGTTGAAATCATAACGCCTCTCGCACCCTCCCCCTCCCTTGGGGGGGGGGGGGGCGTCGCTCCGATGTGCTTTTAAGGTGGCTTAGCTGCCAAAGCTTAGGGGGAGTTTAGTGGGTAGTGTGGTCTTGGGCCTGTGCATATTTATTTATATATACCTTATGTATATAATGGGTATGTATGCATATAGGCACAGGGCTGTGAGTCTCACATAACCAGTACAGCCGGCTGTTAAAGCATTCTCCTTCCTCCCTCCTCCGCAGTCCGAGGGAGAAAAAAAATCATGATGCAGTCGAGGATGGTACACGCAAACTCAAATAATGCCTATTTCACCAATAAGTACGGTATCGAGGTCCATAACTTGTATATCTGTTTACCTATTTGTGGGGGCCTTCGTATAATGTCCGAGTCTCATTTGGACCAAGTATCAGAATTTTTTGTATCAGTTCTTTAGTTAGGGACATCGGGCATCGTACGAAATTTAGTTTTAAATGTCCGACGTGGCAATCGGGGTGGGTGTCCTGCGGTGATTTGTCAACTCCCCCCTTTTCCCCTCGTTTGTTACTTCAGACTGGTAGTAGAGACTGTTAGGGACTTTTGTAGAATAAGTTGTACGGTTTTACTGCTTGCGCTTTGATGAGTCTCCCTCTATCCCGGGGAAGTAAATCTAACAAATTTTGGTAGCAGAGCGTGGTTTAAGCGTGGTTTAAACAACTAAAACGAACGCTTCAGGCACCTACTTTGCTGAATTGGTTTTTTGTTTATATTATTTCAGAAATCGGAAAGTAATAGGTTATTTTATTTGTTGTACGCTTACTCTGAGGTCGTACGGTTATACTGAACCAGGTTATTGTAAACCTTGACATTTTCAGCCCGAAAAATATTATTCTCGGTTTTTTGAATTCATTGTTTATTGTTTTCGGTCGGTTGCTGAGAATAGTTCATATTTGACTCAATTTTATTGAGATAAATTTGTGATTGGTAGCTTAGCCCCTAATCTGATCGCGTTGAGGTCGCGACTTAGCGCGGAGCTAAGATGGTTCACTAGCGCTTACGGTTTGATCGGCCTCGATGACATGGCCGAGGCCTTGATTTTGAAGGGTACTAAAAGTGAGGAACGCGTCCAGTTTGCGTTAGATTTATACGCCCAGATCCTAGAAGCGGTAGACCAGCGATATCGCGACATCGGCCGCCGTCACTGTTTCGGTAATACTCGTAGGGTTGTCTAGGCTGTTGTGTCATTAGAGAGACGACGGCGGGTTTTATTTTATCTTGATAGGTGTAGTCTCTGAGAAAATCCGTTTTTACACAAAGAAACAACATATTTTTAGTTTAGTTTTGCTACTCAAAAGTAGATGGCGCTACATGCTTAGGAGACTCCGAGCAAAGCTCGGTCTCTCAGGTTTTTTGCTTAATGTAGCGTAACACGTTTTTCGGTTTCGAAATTAAGTAGGTATTAACTCTAATTGGTAAATATATAATATAAGGTTCTCGAGTGACAACCGCGCACCGGAAGACGTAACGTGAGAAGGCATCCTACGCGGTAGACCTATGGACTGGTGAAGGTCGCGGGAAGCCGCTGGATACGGGCAGCGCAGGACCGGTAGTCGTGGAAATCCTTGGAGAGGCTTTTGTCTAGCAGTGGACGTCGTTCGGCTGTTATGATGATGAAGGTAAATATGTGAACGGTTTTTATCTCTCATTAAATTGTTTAAATACAACTCACAATGATTGTCATGATCGTCGCCAAAGCCTGAATGCTAGCGTGGGTGCGGGATCTCATGCACATCACGGGCACCAGCGACTTATCTGCGAACCGCTGCACGCAGCAGTGCGTCGATGACGTCATGAATATTGCGTCCGCCATCAATGAGAATATCCTACGAAAGTAATTATCATTAAATGACTATGAAAAACTCAGATCATAACAGTACCTACATGAATGTGAAAGGGAGCCAGATCGATGCAAAAATTTGCAGAGATCTAAAAGGGTAGTAGGTACCAAGTTCTATAGCGGTTTCTTAAATCATAGTAACGGAATTTTAAATTGAAATATTTATTTCAGACTTCTCCAAATGATAAGAGAATGTCCAACAGTTTTCAGTTGCAAGAAAATTTGTGGTTTTTATGTGATATTAAAATGGTGTAAGTAACTAGACAAAACCGCTTTTGGCCTAGGAATAAGATAATTTTTGCAGCAATCACAGAAAACTTTGATTTATTTTTTCCTGTCAAAAATAATAGTAATAAAACAAAAATGAAACAAACATTTTATTTTTGATTTACTTAGTTACTATGTATATGTTTTATAATATTTGGACCATCCATTTAAAACAAAGACTTCAAAAAGAGGTCTACAATGCAGGTATGGCTATGATTTCACGCTAATGGTAGAACGCATGGACTCCCACTAATAGGTAGTAAAAATTCATACCTCGAAAATACGGTTCCACCTGGCAGAAAGCATGAAACTTGGCATGCGTGTAGCTTTTACAAATATAATAAAGAAGCGGAAACACGTCGAGAACTGATTTTTTGAAGTGAAAACTTCTTTAGCGGCGTTGTGCACTTTTTTGTAATGGGTAAAAAATGTAAACTCGCGTCAGGACACGTGACCTGATCGAAAATTCGTAAGACGGATGGAGTAGTGAAAACTTCTTTAGCGGCGTTGTGAACTTGTTTTGTAATGGGTAAAAAATGTTAAACTTGCGTCAGGACACGTGACCTGATCGAAAATTCGTAAGACGGATGGAGTTGATTTTTTGTTGATTTTTCTGAGATATAAACTTTTTAATGTAATATAAATTGTCATGTTTGTGTACGATAGCGCAATAAACAAATATTGTATTCTACCACATAAATGATAGTACTTTTATACTGATAATCAAAGCGATTCGTGCAAAATTATTCCCTAACCATTCCAAAATATAAAAAATGCACACCGTTAATATTCAAGTTTTCACTTCTGCCGGCACTCCCGGAGTGCAACCCGTATTTTTTTTTCCTCCCCTCACTTTTGTGTTCACAAGTAAGTTTTTTTAGTATTTCATGAGAACTGTTAAAGCCACAAGATAACTGATAAAAACAACATGTCTCTCACATAATTTTCTACGAAGCATTTCTTAAATAAAGGTGATAGGACTTATTTTTAAAAAAAAAATATGCCTAGATTTCTTTATCTAACCTTTAGCTATAGTTTATTTCAATTAAGTACCTAATATTGTAATTATTTTTCTATTTATTTTTTGCCGAATAAACTTTATTTCTTTCTTTCTTTCTTTCTTTCTTTCTTTCTAAATAATTTTTTGAAAATGCTGAAACCACAGAATAGAAGAATTAAATAGAACGCTGATGTTTATTTTTTAGTACTAGCACCGAGCGAGCCATTACACATACAGCACACTACAAACAGGTTGATGCTATTGGGTATTTTTTAAAGTAACCTCCCCCAAAAACAAAAAAACAAACCTCTATAATGATTTAATAAAAATAGACTTAAAAGTGTATTAAATAAGATTGAGTTTATGAAAATTGACAGAATGACAATGGTAAGGTGATACCAGAATAGTAAAACTGCCCAGTTTTAATTGATGAACACTATAAGTTTAAAAAATAATGTGATTGTTTAGAACTAAATAAATAATATGTACTGTTGTGCAATTCATTAAAAATACATTTATTTCGAATAAAATTTCAGATCGTAATATTAGAAGTAAGGTTATTCAATTGAAACTTTCCGTGCAATAATTTTTCCAAAAATGGTATCATTTTCATAGTGTTGTGGTTATAGTTAGGCATTTTTTAAATATCGATAGATTATATTAAGAATGCGATGTATGGTAGGTTTTTCAGTTACTGCGTCGTTTGCTACGAAAGTGACCACGGATCCGTCGTCAGAGACCTCAAGGACCTTCAGATATCGATTAGGTGTTTATTACACGTACTATAATATTACACGTACGTACGTACCGACAACCTGATGAAGGTCGCGGGAAGCCGCTGCATGCAGGCAGCGTAAGAGCGGTCGTTGTGGATAACCTTGTGGGAGGCCTATGTCCAGCAGTGGACGTCCCTTGGCTGATAAAAGTATGTACCTAAAGCGGGTTCCGATGCGAAGATAATAAAACCCTTGGTTACTTTTTTTAAACAATGTAATGTTACTATACATAAATACTTCGTACTTACAAAAAAATTATAATTAATTATTGTCAAGGGTTTACCAATTGTAAATAAAAAATAATAAAAAAGTAAACCTAATAATTTACTACCCTAATATTTTATATTTACCGCGGACTGCTTAGTCGTGCCACTGTAAATAGGTACTTTTTGCTGTTTATATCTGTCAACATATGCGTTGCTTAGCTACCTTTTTCTGTTGACTTCGAGTTTTATGTTTTTACGAATGGGTAACAAACTATTACGTTTTTTAAGCCACAAACCTGTATAATTTTTAAGCCACGAAATACTTTGTTGCTTACCTGTACTAATGATTTATTTCAAGGAAAACTAAACTAAAGCTTTATTAAAACTATAATTTTTACTACTTAAAGATGCTTACTAGATACTTACCTACTTACAGTAAAAATATTCATGAACAAATCACACACGGTCATCTAGCCCCAAACTATGTTTCCCAGTACTATGGGATTGTAAATTTGTAAAAAGTAAAGAAAATATTAGAACGACCGATACGTACTGAAGTCAGTATGCAAACGTCTACATGAGGCAGAGCAAAACATTTTATGTATTTTTTGTTTGGTGTAACCACAAAGTCATCATCGTTAAAATGCTTTGATTGAACAGTGCTTGATTTTGTGGGAAACCAATTACTGTTACGCCCTGTACTTGTGATCCACTTTTCCTTCAATTCAGGATTTTTTGGAAAACTGAGAGTAAAAATAAAAATATATCGTTAAAAAATATCGACAACACCCTCGCACTAAATAACAAAGACCCAAAAACAAATATTCATATTTTTATCTATTGATTTTAATTAATGTTTTTCACTTACACATGGTAAGAAACTCCTCCATTTTTTAAATTCACTTTACTACTTGCATTTTTGCAGCTTATTATAGCACATTTCGGCATTTTGTCACAAAAATACTCGGAGCTCAGCTTGTCATGAAGTTGTGCAATTTCTGCGCAGTACAATCATTTACGAATGACAGCAACATACCCGTTTATGCATGAAGGCGACGCGCGTGCCACGCCTCCTTACGCAATCTATCGGAGCGGAAAAAATTTTTCTTATCTGTGATGATGACCATCAACATATCAGCCTAAAGAAATCCACTGCTGAGGTCAATACTGCTATTTTGTCTATTGGTTAATGCGCTCAATATTTTTACACTTTTTACATTATTGAATCTACTAAAAATCTACTTCAATGCATAATAAATGTGAAAGCGATTGTGCGGATAGGTGAAACGTATGTCATCCGCACCAAGCAAAGTCGCGGCCTTCGATAACGCCATTTGTGATACATACTTTAGGAATTCCCTCACCTTCCGTTGTAGTCGTGTTCCCACATGACGTGGTCGACGATGTTAACGTCATCCGCACCAAGCATAGACGCTGCTTTCGATACTGCCATTTGTAAAATTGGCTCATTAATTTCTTGCATTATCAGTATCTTCGATCCATGTAGAAGATTCTGTAATTGTTATTATCGATATTGTGGGTAATTAAAAACCCAGGTAAGTTGATCATCATCTCATATAAGCCAAAACACATGCAATGCTGGACAAACGCTTCTCCCAAGGATTTCTTTAGCGGCTTCCCGCGATCTTCACAAGGTCGTCGGTCCACCGCGTGAAAGGCCTGCCTACGCTACGTCCTTCGGTGCTCGGTCGCCACTCGAGAACATTACTGCCCCAACAGCCATCGGTTCTACGAGCTATGTATCTGTAGGTACGCTGCCACTTCAGTTTAGCGATTCTGTGAGTTATGTCGGTTACTTGATTTCTCCTACGGATCTCTTCATTTCTGATTCTATCACGTAGGGAAATTCCTAGCATAGCTCGCTCCATTGCTCTTTCGGTGACCTTGAGCCTTCTTATGGGGCCCATAGTAAGCGACCATGTCTCAGTTCCGTATGTCATCACTGGCAACACACACTGGTCGAAGCAGGCCCGGACTGGGACCCGAAACCGGCCCGGGCATTTTAAAGACGGTCGGCCCTTTACCCTCAAGAGAAAGGAAAATTACCTTCTAATGAAAATTTCCAATCATATATTTTCAATTTTAACAATTAAAGACTTCCGAAGAAGCTCACTACTCTCGGCTACTTTATCAATAATGTCGTCACGATCCAAGTTCATGAATCTTTTTGTACCGTCATTAACATAAATAATTATTTAAATTATCAGAAGATGAGGTACTATTCCTGCGATTTTTGATAATTTTTAGGGTAGAAAAGGATCTTTCACGTACATGTATGCGTTGGTCTTAAGATTGTATCTATGCAAAATTTTAAAGCAGCAAATGGCGCAATTTTTACATGTACTGCGTGTCATACATGGTACAAATCTTTCTTCATTATGGTTTTCTATTTGTAAAGGCATTTCACGGTTGACTTCTTGACCTTCGTCACTTTTATTCTCTTCCATGAATATTTTATAATCTTCTTATTCAGTGGTTTTATAAACTTAAAAACCATTATTATCCCACTGACATCCAGTGCCAAGTACATAAACAATATAGTCATATATGTTTTTTTCTCACACTTACTCACACACAAAAAAAAAACTGACGCACAACACACACACACACACATACACATACTCACGCAGCTTAACCTTCTAATATCTTTTTTTTATTCTGTTTATTTTTTTACTCCTATTTCTTGTATACCGAGGGGGGGCCAGGTGACCATACTAAAAGATTTACATCTTACTTTAGGCGCCAGTCTCTCACCAACATATCTTTGTATTTTTTTTTGTTCTTTTCATTCATATCAGCTCATAAATGTCTCCACCGAGGGGCTCGAGCCTACCCTGAATTAGGGCGATCGGGCCTTAGTACGCGGGCCCAGTGCGGGTTGGTCGACTTCACACACAACCTGCGAGTTTCTTGCCAGGCGTGTGTGTATAAATAATATCGTGTCCTCACGATGTTTTCCTAGACCGTAAGAGCGTGGGATAAGCGTACATATGAAATCTAAATTCGAAATCACATTGGTACGTGGCAGGTTCGAACTACGACCTCCCGGACAGAAGGCGGCGGCCCTAGCCATTACGCCACCGACGCTTTTTTTACCATACTTTGTAAATATGTTTGTGGGGAGAAAATCAAAATAAATAAATAATTACGAGATAACGTAAATTGAATTAGATCCTCGACTTGACGATATAGAGGACGTTATTCTCATCGATGATTTTTTTATATAGCAAAATAAAGTCGACCGCCAATTGACCACACCGGCCCATTGGGCATCCGGCCCATCGGGTATTTGCCCGATTTGCCCATATGGCCAATCCGGGCCTGGGTCGAAGACCTTGGTCTTAAGACACTGCGGTATCTGGGACGTAAAGTTATTGCGAAGCTTCCCGAACGCTGCCCAGCCGAGTTGGGTTCGACGATTGATCTCTTTCTCGAAGTTGGACCTACCTAACTGGACGCGTATACATATTCGGTTTGTCCCAGGTATACATACATATTCGGTAACAACTTCGAGTGTAGAGCCTCCAACCTTCAGAGGAGTAGGTATGACACGGACGTTTGACATAATTTTCGTCTTGTCCATGTTCATTCTAAGACCCACTTGTTGAGAGGCTCTACTGAGGCCATCGAGCATTTGCCTAAGTCGTCAATAGTCTCAGCCATGACCACGATATCGTCAGCGAATCGAAGGTGGGTGATGTACTCGCTGTTGATATTGATGCCGAGTCCACTCCAGTCCAAAAGCTTAAAAACATCTCCCAGTGCGGCGGTGAACAGTTTCGGAGATATAACGTCTCCCTGTGTCGCCCGTGGCTGCTTTTTTTAAATTTGGAAATATGGCGTGAGCATTTGGCTTGTTACCATAAAATCTATTTTCAAATAAAAGATTGTACCTAAAATATTTTAGGTTTTTCTTCAACTTATACTATGTAGAGATGTGCGGTCTCGGGCAACGCATCGGTGGTTCCTTTGCTACCGATGGTTTTTTACTTTAGCAATTTATTTTTTGAAACTAACAATGGATCAGAAATTTTTCATTAAAACCATTCGTGTTTCAAATAAAAAAGTAAGTACATAGGTTTTTAAATATAAGTAGTAGATACCTTTATAAGCTTTGTTATAGTAGCTTGCCCTGTTAGTATGTTTGTTATTTCAGGACAAATCTTGGAATATAAATAAGAACCACTTGCCGGTTTCCAATTAAGCTGAAATTTTGTATACGCTTTGAGTTTGGAGCACAATGCACGGTTTGCTAAGTGACTAGTAAATCCAATATGGTGGACTCCCAAAGATGACGAACCAGTTTTTTTTATGCACACCAATGATATGGGTATCGAATGAAAGGGCTTGCTGAGAAGAATACGAAATAATTCAAATTCTGATCAAATACGTCCGACGTCCGTGGAGTAATGGTTAGTCCATTCGCTTTACAATTGGAGGCCGCGGGTTTGATTCCCGGCGATGTCTAACTTTGTAAGACTTGGTTTGGTTGGTGGAAGGACATTTACTAAGCCCGCCTGGTTAACTACCACCAAAAATTTTACTAAAAGTTTTACGGGCAGGATATCAAATTAGACAAGTACATTAACAATCTGCCCGTAAAACTTCAAGTTAAAATTTTATATTTCAACAAAAAAAAAAATACCATTCCAAAACATATCCCTCCGCCACTGCCGCCTCTCACCAAGCGATATATCGTCTACCTCCTCCACGCGGCTGTAACGCTTTTTCGTGACACGTAACGTTTTTACGTGACAGAAAAAATCCTAATACCCCTCGTCTATATAAAAGTTTGACTTCAAAAAGCTTGTACTTATAGGTTGCTTACCAATCGAACATTATGAGAATCCCAAAGTTTGCACTTCAAGTTGATGGCACTGCAAATAATCTCCTCTACCATAGGAGTGGTCCAGCTTTTGAAGCATATTAGGTGTCGCGGCTTCTTAATTGGCGCGCTGTAAGTATTGATCATCATATCAGCTCATATACGTCCCCACCGAGGGGCACCAGCCTACCCTGAATTAGGGCGATCGGGCCTTAGTTCACCACGCTGGCCCAGTGCGGGTTGGTCGACTTCACACACGACCTGCGAGTTTTTTCGCAGGCGTGTGCAGGATTCCTCACGATGTTTTCCTTCACCGTAAGAGCGTCGGATAAACGTACATATGAAATCTAAATTCGAAATCACATTGGTACGTGGCAGGATTCGAACCACGACCTCCCGGACAAGAGGCGGCGGCCCTAGCGGTTACGCCAACGACGATAGAAAAGTATTGATAGAAAGGATTAATAATACGTCAGAATATCTCCTCGGGAAGTGGTCGTAGCACAGTTCAACTTGAAAGAAAAGAAAAAAGAAAAATTGGGTTGAAAAAAAGAAAGAAATACCTTTATTGGTTCCAGAAAAATTGCATAAGGAAAATGTTCTGTTGAAAAATCATGGCAACTTGGCGACTTGCTTCTCGAGCACGCAGTACACCCCAAACCACCTCCCTGGCTAGGTCCGTAGTGGATCGGCCCTCGCGGTATGCATACTATGTCTATCTGATATATGTGTATATATATTTGATTGATGAATCTGCTTAGATATATATGTACCCTTCCATGAACATTTATATTTGAAGTCCTAGTAATGCTCATATATTAATGAACTCGAATGTACCAACAGAATACCAGCGCTTTGCTTCCGAGCCTAGCATATGCTGAGTTGGGGCCCTGTGGTTGCAGTGGCACCTCATGAATATAGGAATAAGGTGTATTTGTAATGTAGTTTGAGGTTGGAATCAATACCAGACTCCTCTCCTTTTGGACTTGCCGTAACACAATATCAGATAGACATAGTATGCATACCGCGAGGGCCGATCCACTACGGAACTAGCCAGGGAGGTGGTTTGGGGTGTACTGCGTGCTCGAGAAGCAAGTCGCCAAGTTGCCATGATTTTTCAACAGAACATTTTCCTTATGTAATTTTTCTGGAACCAATAAAAGTATTTCTTTCTTTTTTTCAACCCAATTTTTCTTTTTTCTTTTCTTTCAAGTTGAACTGTGCTACGACCAATTCCTGAGGAGATATTCTGACGTATTATTAATCCTTTCTATCAATACTTTTCTATCGGCGTTGGCGTAACGGCTAGGGCCGCCGCCTCTTGTCCGGGAGGTCGTGGTTCGAATCCTGCCACGTACCAATGTGATTTCGAATTAAGATTTCATATGTACGTTTATACGACGCTCTTACGGTGAAGGAAAACATCGTGAGGAATCCTGAACACTTATTTAAATAAATTGCGCTCCAATTTTCGTCGGTGGCGTAACGCTTACGCCCGCTACCTTCTGTCCGGAAGGCCGTGGTTCGAATCCTGCCACATACCAATGTGTTTTCGAATTTCGATTTCATATGTACGTTTATCCGACGCTCTTACGGTGAAGGAAAACATCGTGAGGAATCCTGAACACTTATTTAAATAAAATGCGCTCCAATTTTCGTCGGTGGCGTAACGCTTACACCCGCTACCTTCTGTCCGGAAGGCCGTGGTTCGAATCCTGCCACATACCAATGTGTTTTCGAATTTCGATTTCATATGTACGTTTATCCGACGCTCTTACGGTGAAGGAAAACATCGTGAGGAAACCTGCACACGCCTGCGGAGAAACTCGCAGGTTGTGTGCGAAGTCGATCAATCCGTACTGGGCCTACGTGGTCAACTAAGGCCCGATCGCCCTAATTCAGGGTAGGCTCGAGCCCCTCGGTGGGGACGTAAATGAGCTGATAAGAAATAAATTGCGCTCCCTATTAGATGGTGCCCAGAATGTAAGCAAGCTCTTTCTCTGCTACACCACAATTTTATATTCCTAATCCCGCAACAGCCTCGTTAAGGCAGACATTTGCTCAAATATACGGACGAGCCTCAGGCCATGGCATGACTCGCTAAGCACCTGCCTCAAAGCGAGCGCTCGAGTGGTGCTCAGCGCGAGCCAAATTGCCTCGCCGCGTTGTTTCCGTGTACGTCCATAGACAGTTGGTGCGAGCCGTGCGAGGCGAGGCTGCTCACCTCAAGACTAACCTTACGAGACAATCATCTCAATTTGAAGCATCATTATGATGTAAAGTAGGGGAAATTAAGTCGGGTAGCTGATCCTGGTACCCGGCACAGGCTGGGGCTGTGGTTGGAAGAAAAAGGGTAAAATTTTGTATTCTGCGGCATAAATTTAAGGGTCCAGGGTGATGGTGGTGGTAAGGGGGGACCACTAGTCTCCCTTATTAAGGGGGTGGGTTTAGGAAACCCCCCATTTTTAAAATGTTTTTTTTAAGTTCTTGTTTGAGGTAGATTTTGATGAGGTAGATTTTGGTCAGAAAATCTGTTATTTCGAACACGTAATCACACCTTCAGGATCCGAGGGAGATGTGGGGAGTATTAGGGTGAAGAAAGATGTAACGATAAAACAGTTGTTTCTGAGATATTTACTTTCGTATATTTATATATAACTAGCTGCCCCGTAACTTCGTTCCACCTTACACTACACGACACGACACTACACTACACTACCTTACCCTACAATACCCTACCCTACCCTACACTACCCTACCCTACAATACCCTACCCTACCTTACCCTACCATACTCTACACTACCCTTCCCTACCCTACCCTACCATACTCTACACTACCCTACCCTACACTACACTACCCTACCCTACCCTACACTACACTACCCTACCCTACCTTATAACCAATTATTTTTTGACATTTTTATTGATAAATATCATATTTTAATATTTAATAACCTATTCCGAACGAAGACAAATGCAAAAACACAAAAAACAAAAATTGGTGCAGCCGTTCTTGAGTTATAAATGGTGTAACTAATACGATTTTCTTTTATATATTTATTTTATACTTAAATAAGATATAAGATGTTAGCAGGCAGGATACTAAATCGAACCCAGATTTTATACCAACCCAACGCAACACTCTTGAGAAAATCTAATTTTTGTCATTCGCTGTACCGAGGGCTTCGATGCATTGAGAATTTTGAAAACAATCATGGTAGTACCTAATTAATTTTATTTTTAAAAGATCACATTTTTACACATTATTAAAAAAAATAGTCATAAACTTTGCCTTCTGTGTATATTTCCATAGCTATTTGTAAAAACACAATCTTAGTAGTCTGTGTATTCCAAAGATATATTATTATGGTCCTCACCAAGATGGCAGATGTGTGGCAGATAATTGAAATAAGAACCAAAGAGAATATAACAAAGTAAAGTTTATAAGAACAAAGCAGAATAAAGGCTTTTTGGAAATAATTGTTAAAAGCACTTTAAAAGGAAGTGTCACCACAGATGAGAAAAGAGTTACTATATTATAGACTAGGAACCCGTCCCGCGGCTCCGCTCGCTTTGTTTCACAGGATCACCCGCTGGGCTAATCTGAGGTTTCCCTGAATATTCCCTGAAAGTCACTCCGGCCGTTTTGGAGTTTATATGAAACATACAAACGTACACACATTGACTTATATGTACATAGATAGGGTGACTTTTAATAAGATCTTGATGACAATAAGTACTCGTGATTACAAACAACTTTCCCAAAGAAACTATTATGTTAAATCAGAAAAAAAATTTTTGGTCCTCGATACTATCAAGTTATCAAATCGGCAAAAATGTATAAAGCACCAATTTTTTTTTCTCAAATTTGACATATAGTTTCTTTGGGAAAGTTGTTTGTAATCACGAGTACATTCATATCTTTTGCTCTCAAGAACTAATAAAATTAAAAGTCACCCTGTATAGATTATTAATTTATTCTTAAAAAACCGGAACCCACCTGGTTCTGGGCCACTACAGGTGGTTTGGATGACGAGTAAGAAGTCCTTTAAATTCAAGAAGTGACAAAGAAAGGTGTTTAAGGCGGTAATATTACAGATTTTCGTTATTTTTGACGTCAATTACTCCTAAACGATAGAAAACCCAAGGTTGAAAAAAATACCCTTATTGTTGATGATGTTCCATGAAGTCAAAAGCTTTTAGAAACACGATTGAGCAGTTTTGGCTCGATAGAAAAAATCCCAAAGATAGGTCTACACCATTACTTTCAACTCTAGTTATGACTAGTATTTTGAAGGATAAATTAAAAAAAATATACAACAATATTTTTTATGATAATACAAAGTGAGTAATGTTATTATTTTTTATAATTTCATTATGGTTTTTGATTGAAACGAAAAACCATTTAGAAAGTGAAAAAGTGTGGTTATTTTCTTTACTCTTTACACGTAAAGAAAAAGACGGAGACGGTTCCAATCAATACTTCGCCTTAAGCAATAGTCCAACAAACACGGATTCTTTACAATTTTTTTTACTGTCAAGCGGGGTAGTGTTACCAAAGATGAACGATTAAGAGTTTTCACTAACTTTGAATGGCCTCTACTCAGTATTGGGGCCTCTACCCAGTACTGGCTATCATTTTTTACAAAACAATTGATTTACTGTTGTGTTGTTTTATTGTTTTTGTGTATATTACTAACACTAGTCTAAGTCCTAGAATAAGTTACTAACACTATGGTGATCCTTTGTTGGTCGATAAATAAATTTTATTATTATTTACTTCGTCTTAAGCAATAGTCCAACAAACATGGGTTCTTTACAATTTTTTTTACTGTCAAGCGGGGTAGTGTTACCAAAGATGAGCGATCAAGAGTTTTCACTAACTTTGAATGGCCTCTACTCAGTATTGGCTATAATTTTTTACAAAACAAATGTTTTACTGTCTGTTGTATGTACTTATATAGGTACCAACTGTTCATGATTTAGGTGGTAGTATATAAAATCACCCAAATATTGCACAGACTTTTTAAAATAAGGATTAATGGAAAAAAAGGGGTGATTTGCCCCCAGAAAAACTATAAATTAAATTGAAATATGTTAAAATCAAATCAAAAAAGCGTCGGTGGCTCAACCGGTAACGACTCGGTCCATCTAACCAGAGGTACCGGGTTCAAATCTGGACGGCCAATGTACCAATGAGTTTTTCAAAATCTTACGTACATATAATTACCGATTGCTTTAACGGTGAAGGAAAAACATCGTGAGGAAACCTGCACACGCCTGCGAAGAAACTCGAAGGTTGTGTGTGAAGTCGACCAACCTGCACTGGGCCCGCGTGGTCGACTAAGGCCTAATCGCCCTGATTCAGGGTAGGCTCGAGCCCCTCGGTGGGGACGTATATGAGCTGATATAATAATAATAATGTTAAAATCAATTTAGAATATAATAAAATAGGAAACACCTAGATATTAGAAATAAAGCTTTAGTTTTTGGTGAACTCACCTTAATAATCTGTCCATACAAAACAGTTTTTTGACGCCGTTTCTTGGGGTCCTTGTTTGACGGTCGAAGAAAGGTCGTCTTTGGTCGCATTTCTGACGAAATTGACAGGTTTTTTTTTTGATAGAAGGATACAAAAAGTGGTTACCGCTTGGAGAACAAAAAGCCCCATACTAGCGAGGTGCTTAGTGTTCTTAAAATGTGATATTTCTGGAAGATGCTCAGCTATTGTGGGGTGTTTATTTTTTGGTGTCATCACCCTATTTAGATTCAGATAACAGTGTGTAAAATGCAGTGCAAGTTGAGCAACATTTCAGTAAATTTGGGTATATGGTGGTACGGCTAAAAAGTTTATATTGTCTGTGTGGTATGGTGTATGGGTGTGGGGGATGGAGTGCGTCACGGGCATAGCCAGGTTTTAGTATCAAGGGTTCAAGAAAAAAAAAAAAAAACCAGCCAAGTGTGAGTCGGACTCGCTCACGAAGGGTTCCGTACCATTATCTATAAAAATCACGTTTGTTGTATAGAAGCCCCCCCAAAATATTAATTTAATTTAAATTTAATTATATTATTTTTAAAGGGAATCCGAACCATCGTATATTTAAGTAAAAGCTAGTAGGTACATAATTAATGAGATATGCCGCACACCTGTTCTTATTTTAATTCTATGAACTTTTTTGGGCCCCGATAACCTTCACCCTGGGCTACGCCCGTGGAGTGCGTGATAGACCCTTCAAGAAAGTTTATGAAATAAAGGTTCTTTGAAACACTTATGTGCCTACAGTCTCCATTTTGCATTTAACTGTTTCACCAGCAAGCTGAGACAAGCTATGAACTTGTCAATTAAAACATTTCTGATTTAAAATTCCAAACCAGTTTCGGTAGAGTTTGTCGTGAATTCGTTAACGACTGGGCTCCGTATTGTTGACAGCCAATCAGAACAGTGCTAACAAGGCTACGACGTGCAGCGAAACCGGTTTTTTCCATTTTTTTTTAGCTACCACCATCTTATCTAAGTCTTGCCGCCAAATATCAATGTTGATATCATTGGTGTGTTCCGGCATGAAGATAAGATAGCCAGTTCCTCATTGCGTTGGGGAATCTTGGTAAGCCCGCTTCGTCACTTGCCACCAGGTGAGATGTTGTCAAAGATTTACCAATTGTGAATAAAAAAAAAAATATTTATGATACAAGGGTGGTAAATAGGTGATCGACAAACGAGTGACATTTGTAAGCCCGAGCGACATTTTACACGACTGCCCACAAAGAAGGCGTGTATTGTTGTCAGCTCTATTGTATGTGCGGCAGGCAAATTGTATAATTCGTTCGTATGTAAACGGTCAGGCAAAATGTAAAATGCTGTACGTCGATTCAGGCAATTTGTAATAATTCGTCCGTATGTAAACGGTCAGGCAAATTGTAAAATGCTGTACGCCGATTCAGGCAATTTATAATAAATCGTCCGTATGTAACTGAAGTGGTAGTAGGCTGGGCACATAGCTCGTAGAACAGATGGCCGATGGGGCAGTAAAGTTCTAGAGTGGCGACCGCGCATCGGTAAACGTAGTGTAGGTAGGCCTCCCACGCGGTGGTCCGACGACCTGGTAAAGATCGCGGAAAGCCGATGGATGCGGGTAGCGTAGGACCGGTCGTCGTGGAAATCCTTGGGGGAGGCCTTTATCCAGTAGTGGACGATTTTTGGCTGATATGATGATGATGATGTAAACGGTCAGGCAAATTGTAAAATACTGTACGCCGATTCAGGCAATTTGTAATATTTCGTCCGTATGTAAACGGTCAGGCAAAATGTAAAATTCTTTAGGCAGATTGTAAAATGCCGCGCCAGGCAAATTCTAATAATTCATCCGTATATAAACGGTCAATGCCGAGTCAGGCAAATTGTCAAAATGCCGTACGGCAGATTGTAAGTGAGCTCGCGGAACGAGCGATGTTAGATTCGGTCAGGTTTGATTGATTTAACTGTCAAAGAGCCTCCGCCCTCCCTCGCCATAATATAATTTGCCTGACATTTGCCTGACCGTAAGTATAATGACGAATAATAATAATAAATAAATAAATAAATAAAATAAATGAATCTTTATTTCAGGCACACTAGTACATAATATTACGCACACAGTTTTACCCATAGAAGGATTAATGTCAAAACATAATAAAATAAAAATGTCAAAATAAAATAATAAAAATGTCATAACAATAACATAATTAATACAATAATAGTTTAATAGCACAATGTCATGTTGAAATGATTCGTATTCATATAAATGGTGCGGAACACAGCAACAATTATACTGTTCGTACATTTGATCAATCTTATGTGGAATGATGCTTTAGACCTACGCAACACAGCATAGAAATCGTCAACCCTATTCTCCGCGAACATACCAGACGCACTACACCGCCAGGGCAGATTGAGCATGGCCCGGAATGCGTTGTTATATTGTACACGGAGCGTATTGTAGGTACTCTTCGCGTACTTGTACCAAAGTTGGCTGGTGTAGTGCGTCTGACAGTACGCTTTGAATAGGGTCACCTTAGCCTGTGACGAACAATAAGCAAATCGTCTCGCGAGCATATTGCTTCTGCAAGCGATGCTACGCCTTTGTCTTTCCAAATCCAAATTATCTGTAAGATCATTTGTCACAATGTGTCCGAGATACTTGAATTTGTCAACAATTTTAAGTTCGGAACCACATAAGTTAATGGGAAGTACATTTTGTGGCCCTTTCCCATGTTTAAAAATCATTACTTCCGTCTTATTTACATTATATTTGAGGCAATGTGCAGCCGCATATCTTTCACAGATGGCGATAAGTTTTCTAAGTCCACCTGCTGAGGGGCTGAGGAGCACCATGTCGTCCGCGTAACTGAGGTTATTGAGGCACTCTCCGCCTACGTGGCATCCGACTCTGGCGCCGCTCAGCTCCTCCAGCAGCCGGTTCATATATAAATTAAACAACACTGGGGACGTCAATCCACCTTGTCTTACGCCACATTTCAGTTTATAGGTTTCAGATAAGCTGTTTCCCCATTTCACTTGATTCACTTGATTAGAATACCAATACTCTAGAAGATCTATTATCTTAGAAGGCACTTTGGTGTTTCTTAATTTTTCCCAAAGCATTTTGTAGTTGATAGAATCAAAAGCACGGCTTAAATCAAGGAAACACGCGAATACAGAAGTGTTTCTTGAGTTATAGTGGTGTACTGTATTTTTAAGTGCAAATATTGCTAAATCCGTAGATAGGCCACCCCTGAATCCAAATTGAGCTTTATTTATTGGGACATTAAATTCATTTAAATGACTATTTATTATACGTTCAAATATTTTAGATAGTACAGTTGCTAAGGAAATAGGGCGGTAATTTGACAGGCAGGAGGCGTCACCAGTTCTGTTCTTAATTACAGGCACACAGGCGCAGAAAAATCAATTTTTCGCACAGTAAACTGACATGTAACATAAAAACCGACCAAGTGCGACTTGGGGTCACACAAACATGGTTCCGCACCAAACTTTAACTACCAACAGAACAAGAACTTTCAGTATATACTTTGATCTAGGTAAATAGGGGTCTACTTATTCTGTTCTTAAAAAATTTCGTTTTTCCTGTGGGAACGGAAAAACTTTAGGTTTTTTTTATAGATTTTCCTGTACTCTATGCATTCAATCTAATATACTGCGGTTTTTAAATATTTTAGGCCTAGTAGTTTCGAAGATAAGGGGGGTGGGGAAGAATTTTTGCCTATTATTAAAAACTATTTATCTAAAAAAAAATACATTTAAGATTTTTATAAAAAGCCCTTTCATTTGATATGGCACACAACACATTTTAAAAATTTTACCCCCCAAGAGTGGCCGCCTATATTTAAAATTCATTTATTTACGTTACATGTTTGTCTTTCGACCACAAACTTACATATTATGTGTATCGAATTTTAACTCAATCGGTTCAGTAGTTTCCGAGAAAATTGGTTATGACAGATGGCAGACAGACAGACAGACAGACGAGTGATCCTATAATAAATGGTTCCGTTTTTACCTTTTGAGGTACGGAACTGTAATAAATTTATTTATTTATTTATTTTTCGCAAATTTCACAGCTTATTACACATACCTAAATATTACAACTGTTAGTTTTACATTTTAGAAAGCAAATTAAGAAATTCAACTAATTAAAATTTAAAAATGGACGAAGTAGGCTTAAACACAAATAATGTAAAATAACAATAATAAACCAAAAATTATATAACAAAAAAAAGTACAATGAAATAAAGAAAAAAAATTAAGTATGAAACGGGCAGCGCAAAGTGTTATACGTTATGTGTGTAGTGTGTTTAAGGAATGTGTAAATATTATGTGTGTGTGTTGAGAGTGTTTGTATGAAGTCGTGTAAAAACTGTATTTCCTACTTAATTACTGGCTTTTTCTCCCGGTACAGTTCGCATGATGGACTGATCTTGACTTGTACTTGTCGTGTTCGTAATCTCAGTAAAAATAATTTAATAATAGAACTGAAATTCATGTACAGAAACCTACTACTCAAGAAGCATCCTGGACTACTTATAAACTCACAAACACTGTCTTGTGGGAGCTACACCTGGTGAACTGCTTTCATACTTTTCTCAAGCTATTTATGACCTACTAGCTGTCCCGGCGAACTTTCTTTCACCTTAAACTACACTACACTAACTACCCTACCCTACATTACCTAACACTACCCTACCCTACCATATACTACACAACCCTGCCCTACCCTAGGTACCCTAAAACCTTCTCCTGACAATAACGAACTCAACAAAAAAATAATTAGTAAAATCAGAAGAGATGATGTCAAGGGCTCATAAAAAAAAACGGTCCAGCCGTTCTCGAGTTTAAATGGTGTACAATGCGTGCCACTAAAGATGAGACTTTAAACACCAAGTAAAATATTTAAAAACAAAGTAGGAAGTGTACGAAATAGTTATCCATAATATATATAGTTATCATATCCTTTGCTTCTTTTGATATATAAGTTTACACGTCGTAAACCATCCTCCTACTTTGTTTTTTTAATGTTTTACCTGATGTTTCAAGTCTCATCTTAAGTAGCACGCACTTTAACTAGCACGACTTTCTTTTATATATATAGATAGATATAGATATATAGATTAGACAGGGTCGATCACAGCGCCATCTACAAACAGCCTGTTTGGTCCAAGAAGTTTATAGGTAAAGCTGGAGGCCAGACTCTAAATACCTAATTGAAGCAAAGAAAGGCCTTAAAATTTCTCGTCACCGCTCCGTCTCTTTTTAATTAGCGGGTGTGAGTAAGAGCTTTACCTATACACTTCTTGTTCACACCTCCTTATTAGTATGAGACGGAGCGGTACTGAGAAATTTCAAGTTCATATTTTTTTGCTTCAATTAGGTATTCAGAGTGTGACCTCCAGCTTCACCTATAAACTTCTTGGTTTGGCCTAACTATACGATACTCGTAGATACTAGGTACCTACTTTACCAACCTCCAAAGACTCCGTGGATGATACTGGCTATTAAGCTTCCACCTTCAACCTGCACCAAGAACGACTTCAAAAAGTTTTTAATGCACAATTTATAAAAATAAATACTTTTTCATGTGAGTATTTATTTTTGTAGAATTAATGAGATTTATTTGAAAAATTAAGTGTGAAGTAAACAAAATGTTTCCTACATGAATATTATTTTGTTTGTGTAGTAGACCTTTTGTCTACATAAATTAAAGCAATTTAGCCAAATAAAAATTGTATACCGCTAGTTTATTGCCTTATCCTTCAAGCGTACAAAAAGAACAACGCGAAAAAACTGTTCTTCATTTAGAAATGTCAGATTCAAACGAAAATTTTCAAGAAAAGCCATGCGAAAACAATGATTGCCATGATAGCAGTGTCGTTACAGAACTATTAAACCCTAGTGTGGTTAAAAATGAATCAAATCTAGCCCACACTGATGCCACACCCATCCCTTCCCTCAATGTGCCGACAGGTTCAAGAAATATCGAAAACATTGTGACGGATGCTAAAATTGTAAACACTTCTGATCTTGCGAAGGATAGTGTAGTAACCAATCCTATTCCAAATCTTCCTTCGGGCTCGGAAACCATCGATATTGCGTCTAATCCTAAAATTGTTGAAAAGCCTGCACCTGAAATACCCAATCTTGCGGAAGAAGTAACAATCCAGGACGAAACCGAAGAAGATACAGATACTTCATCAGAGAATTCAGATTTGCCCTTTGGTGTACCTGTGTCTAACTCTCCGGGAGAAAATACAGAAACTTCATCAGTAAATTCAGATGTGAATTTTGGTGAACTTGTATCCAACTCCCTGGAAGACGATACAGAAACTTTATCAGAAAATTCATATTTGTCTCTTGGTGTACCTGTGTCCAACTCTCCAGCAGACACTTCATCAGCAGAGCAGGGTATAAAAGAAGGATCCGGTAAAACACCTGACAAGATCACTAGTTTGTTACACACGACGACGATTGAGGGTACCGAAAATCCAGAGCTGCCTCCACCCGAACTCCTCATCTCCTCTTCAAAAGAAAAGATCAAACCACCAGAACCCGTGTCAGAGTCGTTCAAAGATGTCCAGAACCCTTTTGACAGCAACGCAGAGAAGGTCCTGTTCACAAGCTCACTCTGACCCACCGTTAACTCCTGACGAGTTGGAAGCTTTGAGCACAACAAAAGAACCTTCAAAGAGTTTTTCTTCTACCATATCTTTAGTAAGGTCAAAATCGTTTTGCTCTGATGAAACAGGAAAAACATTTTGTAAGTACTTAATCATCATCATCATCATATCAACTCATATACGTCCTCACCGAGGGGCTCGAGCCTACCCTGAATTAGGGCGATCGGGCCTTAGTCGACCACGCGGGCCCAGTGCGGGTTGGTCGACTTCACACACAACCTTCGAGTTTCTTCGCAGGTGTGTGCAAGTTTCATCATCATGTTTTCCTCACCGTTAAAGCAATCGGTGAGTACATGTACTTAAGTTTCGAAAAACTCATTGGTACATTGGCCGCCTGGATTTGAACTCGGCACCTCTGGTTAGGAGGACCGATTCGTTATTGGTTGAGCCACCGACGCTTCTTAGTACTTAATAGTTTATACAAAACATACTAAATTTATAACTATTTTTGGACCTTTCCGCTTTGACGTAACACTAGATTTTACTCATGAAACTGAACCATTTTCCCCATGGGACTGATATCATCATCATCATCATATCAGCCGAAAAACGTCCACTGCTGGACAAAAGCCTCCCCCCACGATTTCCGCGACGACCGGTCCTGCGCTTCCCGCATCCATCGGCTTCCCGCGATCTTCACCAGGTCGTCTGTTCACCGCGTGCGAGGCCTGGCTACGCTACGTTTTCCGTTGTGCGGTCACCACTCGAAAACTTAACTGCCCCAACGGTCATCTGTTCTACGAGCCATGTGCTCTGCCAACTGCCACTTTAGTTTAGCGATTCTGTGAGCTATGTCGGTTACTTTGGTTCTCCTCGTTTCTGATTAAGGAACCGACTGAAATATATTTTTCAATACAGTTGCTCGAAAAGTGGTCCATTATAGACCAGTCAAGTGTGCGCAAAACTGATTTTACCGTACACGTGCTTTAACTTTGCTACTTTTTTTTATTTCTAGCTCGGAAGAACAAGACATTTCTGGCAAATAATAAAATATAATGACCGAAGATACAGAATCTTCTTTAGACTTTTGATAGGAGAATTTTAAAAGAGATTTTTCTCCGTGAGATTAGTACATAACGCTAGCTGATTAGATTCTCTTTGGGGTATATCTTTATGAAGAAAGGAGAATAAATATGATGAAGCGCATAGGTTACACCAAGGAATAGGACATCTTTTTCAAGGAGGTTTTAATGCTTATATATCATCCCAAGCCTTTTTGTAGTCTATTTATGATAATATAAAAAAAAAACGCATGCGTACGTGTGCTAACTAAAATATGGCGCAATTTTCGTAAAACTGAATTGAGATGTTTTAGTTGTAAAAACGAATAAAATTATGAATTGTTAATATATGTGTAATAAAAATATACTTAAGTGTATGTATAAGAAAAAACAAAATGAGATTACTCCCCGTACATTTAAAATAAGCCACAAGTCAATAAACTTTGGTTGCCGAAACCTTGGTAGGTATTTTCTGTCACAGTCGTTTTTTATGGATGCGGGCGGCGCAGGACCGGTCCTCGTGGAACTCCTTGGGGGAGGCCTTTGTCCAGCTGTGGACGTTTTTCGGCTGATATGATGATGATGAATCGGGTTTTAGTTATCATTAAATTGCTTAGGTTTTTTTAGTTCAAAAGGTGAAAATGGAAACATTCCGTCCGTAAGTCAGTCACAGCCAATTTGCTCCGAAACTACTAGATCGATTAAGTTGAAATTTGGTACACATATGTAAGTCCGTGACCCAAAGACGACGTGTAACATAAATAAATGAATTTCAAAAATTGGGGCTTATTGTGGGAAACACAAATATTAAAAAAATATATATTTTAAGATAACTAGTTTTGAAGCAATTTAAGAAAATAAGCGTAAATTGACCTTTTCCGCCCTTATCTCCGAAACTGCTGGCCCTAAAATCCTGAAAAAAAACGCAGTATATAAGGTTGATTGCATAAATTACAGGAAAACCTATGAGAAAATCTAAAGTTTTAACCACCTCCGTGTCGTAATGGTTAGTCCATTCGCTTCACACCAGGAGGTCGCGGGTTCGATTCCCGGCGGGGTCAACTTGTAAGACTCTGTTTGGTTGGTGGTAGGGCATTAGGGTAGTAAGTGACGATGATACCGAATATGGAAGCGAGCTTACCAAGATTCCCCAACGCAATGAAGAACTGGCTATCTTATCTTCAAGCTGGAACACATCAATGTTGTTAACACTGATGTTTGGCGCCAATACTTGGATAAGATGGTGGTAGCTAGCCAGGCGGACTTAGAAAATGCCCTACCACCAACTAAACAAAGTCTTACAATTTAATCATTGTCATGGACTTTAATCTAAATTATTGAGTATTTTGCGCATATAAGGGGGCAACAATTATTGTTTTATTGTTATTTTATGATTGTAACTTATATCAGCTTTGAAATAATGATGGCTGACTCTCGCGTTATACTTGTGACCTGGTGCTGACCGTGTGAACTGGCCTACTCTTGTCAAAGGTATCAATGACAATCAATGATTTTTATGTAAAACTTTTCATGTCAGAATGTTTTCATGTTCTAATGACATAATCTGGTTTATTTCAAGTATTGAGTTTGGACATTATTAACTAATGATTGTTTATTTCTTGATTTTTTCACAAAATTATGTTATTATAATTTTACGACTATCAGAAAGAGTGTAATATGCACCTATTTTTAACCGACTTCAAAAAAGGAGGAGGTTTCTCAATTTAACCGTATATATTTTTTTTTTTTTTTTTTTGTGTTCGCGGATAACTTCGTCGTTTATGAACCGATTTTGATGATTCTTTTTTTGTTAGAAATAAGATATCCCAAGGGTGGTACCATGATATAGAAACCAGGATCTGATGATGGCATCCCAGAGAAATCGAGGGGAATCTTAGTTTTCTGTTTGAAGTCGGTTTTATTTGTTCAAAATTATGAATAAATACTTTGAATTTTGAATCTCGAAAAAAAAAAGGATTTTGAAAACAGATTTTCGAAATGGCGTAAGTGTTGATATTTAATTCCCAGCCTCAGCCTGCCGCCAATGCTCTTCCGACTCCCAGCTGACGAACAAAGCCCAGCAAGTCTTCAAAAGGGTCGTGGAGAACGTGCGGACAACCGTTGGACATTTCAGAGACCAAATCAGATGTGTAATCACTAAAATGAAGACAGTTTTGGCTGAAAACGACCATGATGACACATGCAATAAAGATTAGAGTCCATTAGGCTGTTGAAAATTAAACGTCTTTTCATATTCGTATTTTCTTTTTATTCCTTGGTGTAAGATTATTTTTTTTGTCGGTGACGTAATGGCAAGGGCCGCTGCCTTCTGTCCGGGAGGTCGTGGTTTGAATCCTGCCACGTACCAATGTGTTTTCGAATTTCGATTTTTATATGTAAGTTTATCAGACGCTCTTACGGTGAAGGAAAACTTCGTGAGAAAACCTGCACAAGCTTGCAAAGAAACCTGTAGGTTGTGTGTGAAGTCGACCAACCCGCACTTGGCCTGCGTGGTCGACTAAGGCTCGATCGCCCTAATACAGGGTAGGCTCTAGCCCCTCAGTGGGGAGATATATGAGATGTTATGATGAATGTATTTTTTAAATTCAACAAAGTGGAGATTCAAAAAAAGTTTAAAAAAACTTAAAACCAACTTCAAAATGAAATTTACTCAAAAGTGTGAAATAATATTATTATACTTAAATACATAACATTAACCAACAATAACGAAATCAAAGGTGGGTACGAATTAAATTACGGGCTTAAAATTTTTTTTGAGGTCGGTGTCAGCAAACCATCGAATCTAAACCATTTAATACGTAAGTAACTGTGTGCTGGTACCGACCTCAAAAAAATTTTAAGCCCCTAATTTAATTCGTACCCGCCTTTGATTTCGTTATTGTTGGTTAATGTTGTGTATTTAAGTATAATAATATTATTTCACACTTTTGAGTGAATTTCATTTTGTAGTTGGTTTTAAGCTTTTTTAACTTTTTTCATTTTCGTTGTTTTTAGTGGTAATGCTATCTATCTAGCAACGCTAAATCCAATCACCTATACTCACCAATAGGAATTATAAAATCATAATACATGTGTTTCAGATACAGAGTCCTGTGGCTTCCATCATCATCTCAGCAGCATGAAATTAAAGGAGTTAAATCGTATATCATCAGCTCATCTGAATAACCTGAAGGAATACAACTATAGGTCTATGCATACCTACGTATATATCTATGTATAACTTTAAAAATAATTTTCCTGCAACTCCTAACCGTTAAGGAGTTGTACCTTCCTTTATCAGCTTATTAACATGAGATGATGACTAACAGACGCAAGTATATTAATAGCTTTAGAAAACATATGAATCACGTAATTGTGCCTTAAAAAAATCAAATTTTTCATTATTTTTGAAGGGTTGCCCTCGATTTCCCTGGGATCCCATCATCAGATCCTGACTTGGTGACAACGGGACCCCCTCGGGAGTATACTCTTTCGAATGAAAAAAATATTTTGAAAATCGGTCCACAATTGACGGAAAAAGCGGTGAACATACATCAAAAAAAAAAAACAGTTGTACAAAAATACAACTTAGTACTTCCTCCTTTTTGAAGTCGGTAAAAACGTGGTCAGTTTTTCCGTACACTTTTTTTGTTCACAATTGGTAAGCCCTTAGCGTCATCTCACCTGATGGTGACGATGGTGCCGAAGATGGAAGCGGGCTTACCAAGATTCCCCAACGAAATGGGGATCTCGCTATCTTCGGAACTGGAATCGGAACAAATCAATGCGGTTAACACTGATGTTTGGCGGCAAGACTTACAGGCGGCGGGCTATGAAAATGCTTTACCACCAACCAAACCGAGTCTTGCAAAGATAGAGAAGTTTGTAAGACTGTTTGGTTGGTGGTAGGGCATTTTCATAGCTAGCTACTTTCATATTATCTAAGTCTTGCCCCCAAAAATCAGTGTTAACAGCATTGATGTGCTAGCTTGAAGATAAGATAGCCAGATCACCATTGCGTTGGGCAATCTTGGTAATTCCGTTTGCATCTTCGGCATCCTCGTCACTTACCATCAGGCGAGATGATGCCGAGGGCTTATCAATTGTAGATTTTTAAAAAATAATCGTACATAACTAAAACGACATAATAAAGTTTTAGGAAAATTGCGTCTTAATCAAGCTAGGCAACATACATATGCGTAAGTTTTTTTTTACATATTGCAATAAGTTTGTGAACATATTGTAAGCATTAAACCTCCTTAGCAAAGATGACATATTTTTTGGTGTGATCTATGCGCTTCATGCGTCATCAATCTATCTGTTTCTGAACAGGCAACCGTGGTATTTATTCTTCTTCCTACACAAAGATATTGGCCAAAGGGTGTCTAACCAACTAGCGCTATGTAACCTCTCTCCGAAAGGTAATCATCATATCAGCCGAATGAAGTGCACTGCTGGACATAGGCCTCCCCCAAGGATCTCCACGACTACCGGTTCTGCGCTGCCCGCATCCAGCGGCTTCCCGCGACCTTCACCAGGTCATCGGTCCACCAAGTGGGAGGCCTGCCTACGCTACGTTTTCCTTTGTGCGGTCACCACTCGAAAACTTTACTGCCCCAACGGCCGAAAGGTAATAACCTATTTCTTTTAAAATTTTCCTTATAAAAGACTCAAAGAAAATTCAGTATCCTTGTTTATTAATATTTTTTTATTTGCTAGAAATATCATAATCCTTCGAGCTAAAAATAAAAGCGCGATCGTTTTTTGCCCGGTTTCGCTCAGAAAAAAAATCGTATCTCGAAAACGAAACAATAAATTAAAAAAAAAAACGAAATGTGTGCTGGGGCATATAGTAGAAGTGAAATTTCTACGGACAAGTGGAAAAATTAGGCTAAGTACCTGCTATATATCTCCATCTCAACTTTTCTCTATCTACGAATACAGCCGTTGCCCTCTTTCCGCCGCCGCCGCCAGCCTTTCTCTGTCTGGCCCCTTCACGCGGCCGTAACGCTTTTTCGTAACAGAAAACAGTCTATATAGAAGTTTCCAATAAAAAAAAGAAACACCTAGAACTACATTTAAAAAGTATTGGAGGTGTGTATCCTGTGTGCGTATCATTGATGGGTTATTTAGAAGTTGTACCTTTGTGAGGCGGATTTACGCGCGGAGAGTGCGCGAGCGCGGTAGTGACGGTGAGTAAATGTATTTGATCATGATTATGTTTTTGCAAGTTATTCTTTGTGAATAAATTAATATGATTTTAAACTAACATTTCGACTGTGGATGACGTTATTCCTAACTTTACCGTGTCTGTGCAACCACTTCCTGGAAGTTCCACCGACAGCATGTAAAAGATATAAGATCGATTTTCGAACAAAATTGTAAAACTGTAATAGTTATAAAGTTAGATTAATTATTTTATAAAACTACTTAGACACCTACTTTGTAATTTTTAAGATAAATATTAAAAAAAAGAAAAAAAGAATCATTTCATTTTGCAGATACATTTTTAAGAGAGTTTGGCAGCAGAACGGCCAGAATAGCGCAGGATTGTGAATAGGCAAGTGCGCGAGTTCGAGGATCAGCTTAAAGGTGAACTTGATACCAAACGCGACCAGTTGAAGGCCCGACCACCTGCGACCATGTCATACAATTACGAGGGTGGAGTACTTAAATGCTACATAAACCATATTCGAGCGCACGCGCGGCAAACCGACTAGGAGTCGAAGTGGTCGCCATGACCGAAATCGGTCGGATAGATCATCATCATTATCACATTTTTAATGTACCCGACAGTGCAGATGCAAGATCTGTGGAATTTTTGTATCAAACTCTTTCACATTTAAGTTTCGTGGGGAATGGGGATATCAGTAATTTTTGCTAAGTAATAATGTTTATTTCCTCTCTTCATTCAAGTAATAGGCATATATAATACATTTTTGTAATACAACTTTGGTGGTACGGAACCCTCAGTGCGCGAGTCAGAGTCGCACTTGGCCGGTTTTTCGGAATCGCTGTATCACGAAGAAGTTTACATTAGTCCCGGAGACAACAGAACAGAACTTCTTTGCCCGTAGGTAGATATCGTTGTTCTTTGCTAGTTTCAAAACTAATATTTTTACTCTTTGGTTTCAACTCAATCTTTTTCACTAGCCGGCACGGCACCGGCACCGACCCTGCTGCCGGGGAAGCAAAAATGTATGAAAATACCTATATGTAGCATCTTTCCACTAGCCGGCACGGCACCGGCACCGGCCCTGCTGCCGGGGAAGCAAAAATGTATGAAAATACCTATATGTAGCGTCTTTCCACTAGCCCGCACGGCACCGGCACCGGCCCTGCTGCCGGGGAAGCAAAAATGTATGAAAATACCTATATGTAGCGTCTTTCCACTAGCCGGCACGGCACCGGCACCGGTTCGGCTGCCGGGGAAGCATAAATGTATGAAAATACCTATATGTAGCGTTTTCCACTAGCCGGCATTGCTCCGGCACCGGCCCGGCTGCCGGGGAAGCAGAAATGTATGAAAATATATGGACTGTCATTTCACTGACCGGAAGAGGCGACAGCATGGCATCATACTTTGTTGCTTCCGACGCAGCCGTTTCGGTGCCGGGCCGGCTAGTAGATAAACAGCCACAAAGAAACCTGTTTTCATAAAATCTCCATGGTTATCAAGTAAGTACGTGTCGTGGTTGATTACAAGAAAATAGGTGGGGCTTTGTCGGGGCACACTGCCGTTGCTTTAGCGTGATACAATTTCAATGTTTCTCCGTAAGATTTAACGAGCACCTAATGAGGTTTGCTTGTCCCAAGAAATGAGGTTGTTTAATATACAATTGGACAGTCCTACTGGGAACAGATCGAAGACTTTTTCCTTATATTCGTTGTTTTTAAATTTTCTGAACATCGTCTTGTGATTTTAACCCTGCGCCGGTCGCGCCCCCATGAGTTTCTTGAGTGCTCGCGTGGATTATATATGTAGCCAAATTGTTTTGATTTTTGAAGTGAAAACTTCTTTAGCGGCGTTGTGCACTTTTTTTGTAATGGGTAAAAAATGTTAAACTCGCGTCAGGACACGTGACCTGATCGAAAATTCGTAAGACGGATGGAGTAGTGAAAACTTCTTTAGCGGTGTTTTGCACTTGTTTTGTAATGGGTAAAAAATGTTAATCTCGCGTCAGGACACGTGACCTGATCGAAAATTCGTAAGACGGATGGAGTAGTGAAAACTTCTTTAGCGGTGTTTTGCACTTGTTTTGTAATGGGTAAAAAATGTTAATCTCGCGTCAGGACACGTGACCTGATCGAAAATTCGTAAGACGGATGGAGTTGATTTTTTGTTGATTTTTCTGAGATATAAACTTTTTAATGTAATATAAATGCAAAACTTTAATATTCAAGTTTTCACTTCTGCCGGCACTCCCGGAGTGCAACCCGTCTTTTTTTATGTAAAATTCATTTTACACATCAGCTCATATAGCGAGGGAGGGGCTCGAGCCTACCCTGAATCACAGATTACTAAATAGTTACTACGTAACAGATACTTCACTCAGTAGTAAATTTCCAATACCTACTGCTATAATAGCCTACTCCATCGCGTCAGCAACCGCAGTACTTGCTTCACACCGCGCGATCGCAGGGCTGCCTCTTCGATAAAATTAAATTAACATAACTTTTTGTGTCTATGTTATTGAGAACTGTGAATATGTTTTGACTTATAGGTGGTAGTTTAAAATTGTATCATTTATCTATCTATCTATAATATAAAAATGAATCGCAAAATGTGTTGGTAAGCGCATAACTCGAGAACGGCTGGACCGATTTGGCTAATTCTTTTTTGTCGAGTTCGTTATTGTCAGGAGAAGGTTCTTATGTAGGGTAGGGTAGGGTAGGGCAGTGTAGTGTAGAGTAGGGTAGGGTAGTGTAGGGTAGGGTAGTGTAGGGTAGGGTAGGGTAGTGTAGTGTAGGGTAGTGTAGTGTAGGGTAGTGTAGTGTAGGGTAGTATAGGGTAGTCTAGTGTAGTGTATGTAGGGTAGGTTAGGGTAGTGTAGGGTAGGGTAGGGTATTCATATTTATCAATTTATTATTACTATAACACTGGGTAACTATTTAGTAATCTGTCACTGGGCAAGCTCAAGAATTGTTTGACGATATCAAATGAACCCTTTGCATTATTTTATTTTTTTATAACTTCAAACATCTTTTAATTAATTTTTCTTTACAAAAACATTTACTTACAGAAGGTAGGTTTTTTCGAAAAATAAATGTGTATTTAAAAAAAAAACAAAACTATATTTGCAGTTGATAAAAGACCATTATGTATGGAAAATCTATGAACTTTTTGCAAATCCAACTGCTCATCTTACTCCTAAACTAAGAAAGCCTACTTAGCCGTGATAGTTTTCCTTTTGAATTCATTATAATATAGACTAGGTACTTTCATGATTTTTTGCAAATTTTTAAATACAGCGGTTTAGTTGTTAGGGGGTGGGGACACCCGACTCTAACAAAATTTAGCACTTTCAAGCCAATTTTATCGAAAACGGAACCCTAAAATTTAAAATGAGCGGTTTAGTTGTTAGGGGGTGGGGACACCCGACTCTAACAAAATTTAGCACTTTCAAGCCAATTTTATCGAAAACGGAACCCTAAAATTTAAAATGGTGTTAGAAGACTCACAACAATTTATTAAGTTCTAACCAACGGTATGCCACACGACTAGGTTTGACGAATTTTTTAGGTTCGAAGAAAAAGTCATATCTCCGGAGTACATACTCCAGGACCTATCATTTTTTCTTTTTTAACACGCAATTTTTATTTTCTCTAAAATTGAGATCACGGTTCCTAAGAGCGCTTTGCTCTATCTCATAATTTAGAAATTCCTCATAGAAAAAATTCACCATGTATATTTTTTACAAATCGCATAAAACCGAATCACAAGCACAGATTACTAAATAGTTATGTCACAAGTGTTTGTGTGCGCTAACAGCACGACAAGTTGAGACAGGTCGCCGCGCCTGCGACTCACATATTATCACAATTTTATTTTAATAAAAATAGCTTTTTAAACGTTGTTAAAATAGTGTTTAAGGTAAGTATGACGTTTCTATGTAACAAAAAAATGTAAATATGTGTCTGAAAGGCAAGCTAATGCCACAGTGTAATAAAGAGAACTAGCTAATGCTTAGTATACCTAGTATTAAAAATAATTTTAAAACGACAAAAAATAGTAATAGTTTATCACTTAACTTTCTTCATTGACAGGTAAATGGAAAAATGTTAGGTGTTTATCTCTTCTTTTGCTTGATTTGCACCCATCTACAGCACATAAGGCACCAGACGGCATCGTAGGTACGCGTACGAACGAACGAAACGATTTAAATTGAAATACGTGCGTGCGCTTCGTTTGTGAAAACCGCACTGAATTGGGTCCGCAAACGGCCCGAGAACGCTCGGCCGGGCTGTAGGTTATTATAGCGCGCAAGTACATGGAGTGACGGAGGCCTGCCTGAATCACAGATTACTAAATAGTTACTACCTGAATTAGGGCGATCGGGCCTTAGTCGACCTCGCGGGCCCAGTGCGGGTTGGTAAAATTCATTTTTATTATAATTTTTCTATTGAAAAATGGCAAGTACTCTTATCTAAAATTAAACTATAACAAGAAACTGAACAGAACCATTTACAGTTTTGTCAAAATAAACCAAAACACAAACTTCTTATAAATCGTCTTTATTTACTTTGGATTAATATGAGACCTTATTACGCGTTAACGCTTATTGCGAAAACAAATCAAACATTATTTTCTTAACAGGAACTACATATATATTTGGAATGAACAGAGCGGGGTTGGGGATTGTCATACTTAAAGTACACGGAGTCCTTTGTAACACACTTGAACTGTTTACGAATAATTTCATTTTTAATTACTATGGATTACTTAAGTAATCCGCGTGACCACTGCAGGGTTAAAGACATTTCCCGTTAAAAACACTATAATAGTATCTCCTTAGTAGTCTCTGCTTTAGTTAAAAAACACATCAAACATCGGAAATTAAGTGTGAATTGTAATATTCATCATGTAAACAGAATGCTTTATCACAAATCAATAACAAAACAACGACCGTAAAATGAATTGATTGACAGGTAAAACAAGAAACAACATACAACTTGCCTACAACAAAATTAATCAAAGATTAATAAAAAACATGTGCAGCCGAGGAAATAGTAACCAATGCAAGATATGCATGGAACCTGTAAAACCAGCTGATGGGTTGAAATGTCAGGGAGCGTGCGAAAGTTACGTGCACTACAAATGCCTCCATTACACACCTGGGAAGATAAGCGATATTAAGAATAACATTATTACAGTCACCTGTCCATGTCCGGATTGTTCTACAGCAGTTCCAAAGGAGTACCTACAAGACCCGCCATATTCATGCAACAACGTGTTCTGCCCGGCTAATATGTCGCCCTCTTGCGCAGCTCCCGATTGCCAAGCCAATATGGTCACGTTTAGCCAACCCCCGCCAAAGATACCTGGTGCGCTGCCGTCTTGTGGCGCGGAGTGCGAAGACTTCAAGGTAACTTCCTTCCCATCTCCGCCGAATGACCCCTGCATGGAAGGATGTACTGTCGGAGGAGAAGTGGAGCTGCCAAAATTCTACCCTAACCCTGACAACTGTACGATGGATCAAATGTGCCAAAAAGTGGAGTTTCTGACGGATAAGTTAAATCAGATGATGAAAGAGATGAAAAATAGAGAACTTGTCATAGGGAAAGGCAAGAAGCCCTGCTCGTGCCCCAGCCCAACTAACCAGTCTAGGTGAAAATAAATTGTAAACAGGGTGAAGTTTAAAACAGGGTGAAGTTTAAAACGGGGTGAAATTGTAAACAAGATGAAATGGCAAACAGGATGAAATGGTAAACAGGGTGAAATTGTAAACAAGGTGAAATTGAAAACAGGGTGAAATTGAAAACAGGTTAAAATTATAAACTAGGTGAAATTGAAAACAGGATGACATTGTAAACAAGGTGAAATTGAAAACAGGTTGAAATTATAAACAAGGTGAAATGGTAAACAGGGTGAAATTGTAAACAGGGCGAAATGGTAAACAGGGTGAAATTATAAAAAAGGTGAAATGGTAAACAGGGTGAAATTGTAAACAGGGTGTAATAAACAGGGCGAAATGGTAAACAGGGTGAAATTATAAAAAAGGTGAAATGGTAAACAGGGTGAAATTGTAAACAGGGTGTAATGGTAAACAGAGTAAAATTGTAAACAAGGTGAAATTTAAAACAGGGTGAAAGGGTAAACAGGGTGAAATGGTCAATTATAAGAAATATTATAAACTGAACTCATAAAACTGAACTGAAGAAACTCGTATAATCGGAGCAAAGAAAAATAAGCTAATCTAATCAGTAGAAGAAGTAGAAAAAATATTTTGCTCAAATTGTATAAGTTCCACAAGGAAAGTTGTGCAGATTCACGAGTAAGACTTTTGTTAAAAATATTGCCAACCATTTCAGTTTCATCTTGTATTGTAACTGCAGGGATTTGGTAGATGTTTACTCATAAGTAGGCAAGCCAAAATAAAGGTATGGAAGCAGAAAATAAGATGTAATAAGTTTTTTTTTAAATTCACAATTGGTAAACCCTTGACAACATCTCACCTGGTGGTAAGTGACGATGTTGCCGAAGATGGAAGCGGGCTTACCAAGATTATGTTATAAATTCCCTACACCGTTGGTATTTACACAGAGTAAGATAATTTGTAAAAAAAATACTAAATTTCGAGTTTATAGAGCTTTCTCGGAGTAATATGTTTATTAAAACTATTGCAATCATCATAGGAAAGTTGTGAGAGCTGTACTTTAATATTACCCTACTAATATTATACACTAGCTTTCCCTGCGAACCACCGCACTGCACCACACCACACCACACAACGCTACACTACACTACTTATAGTAGATAATGCAGGAATTTTTTATCAAATTTTACACCTTGTTTTAGTAAGGATCCCTAACTTTTTAAACTATAAATAGCCTATAGCAACTGCCGATAGTCTGGCTTCCCAACAGTGAATGAATTTTTCAAATCGGTCCAGTAGTTTCGGAGCCTACTCAATGCAAACAAACAATCAATCAAATCTTTCGTGTTACTAATATTAGTTATAAATGTGAAAGTTTATATTTCTAGGTATACTTGTATGTGTAGATGTATGTATGAATGTTTGTTACTCTTTCACGCAAAAACTACTCAACGTATCTGGCTGAAGTTTGGTAGGTAGAGAGATTAGGACCTGGATTAACACATAGGCTTCATCATACTTTCAAGACGGTCATAGTACAAGAGGAACATGATTGAGACATTTGAGAACAGAAGATGATAGGACACTTAATTAGACACGATAATTTTATCAAGAACATAATAGAAGGAAAGATCGGAAGACCTAGAATTGCTCATATAGACCAAGTTAAGAAGAAAGTTAAGGTGGAAACGTATAGAGAAATGAAGGAGATAGTGTGGGAGAGAGAGACCTGGAAAGAGCTACACCGACAAGAGTACGGCTCTTAAATTGTGATGATGATGATGAGGTTCGTTTAACATGTCTAGCGGGGCTCCGTTGAGTTAGTCATTTTCAAAGCTCCGCGATGAAATGCCTGGGCCTTGCACCATCTGCATATATAAATTCTTTGTTCAAGGTATTATAACTACTTCTTTCATAAGTATTTACATAAAGATTTATTTGCGGAAATGTTCTATCATGAGTTAAATTAACCCTGAACTGATTGAATTTAATTTTCTTTTTCTTATCGTGTGGCACAATTATCAGTGCTATCCAAAGGATAGACGGTGTTTGCCTGGTGTTGCACTTAGTATCACCCACGGTCACGTGTAGGGTATTTAGATAAACACCTACGGACGTGTGCAACGCGACCTTCGTACACATCTGGAATCAGATGTGTAGGTTTCCTCACGATGTTTTTCCTTCACCGTTAAAGCAATCGGTAAGTATATTTACGTTAGTTTGGAAAAACTCATTGGTACATTGGCCGTCCGTATTTGAACCCGGGACCTCTGGTTAGGAGGACCGAGTCGTTACCGTTTGAGCCACCGACGCTTATTATTGAATTTTATGACTATTTTCACGTGAACGAAGCCAAAAACTGCCAAAAACTAGTCACAATATATTTAAAAGGATAAATTTACTAGTGACGCACAGGCTCAATCCCTGGGTCTAGAAATTAGAAATTTTGCAAAAAGGTTCTTTATATAACACAGATCTCCTACAGGAAAGAAATTCACAAAATTTATCGCCTAAGGGCTTTAAATAAGAGGTTAAAGTTCGTAAGAGAAAGTCGGATTTTCTGTTTACAAGGTGTAACAAAATTAGCTGAAACTATTTTAACTGGTACTTCTACCCATGAAACTGAACAACTTTTCCCCTTGGAACCCTTAGTCAAATCGCAAAAAAAATTGGCTCTCCCGTACTAACTCGATCAGCTGATCAGCCAACTTAGTATGGGAAGTTCAATTTTTTTTTTGCGATTTGACTATGGGTTTCACGGGGAAAGTTGTTCAGTTTCATGGGTAGAAGCACCAGTTAAAAGTTTCAGCTAATTTTTTAGACCTTATATATCAACTTGAAACTTGGTACAGATACCCTTCAATACTTTTAAATTATTACCCTATGAAGGTGAAAGCGAGGGTTCAAGTTTGTATAGCAACGCACAGGCTAATCCTGGGTCTAGAAACTTCAAATTTAGCACAAGGGTTCCTTATATAACGCAGACATTCATTAAGGAAGGTATTTACAAAATTCATCCCCTAAGGGGCTTAAAGTAGAGGTTGAAATTTGTATAAGAAATTCGGATTTTCTGCGTGTATCGACTTGAAACTTGGCATAAATACTATTCAAACAAAACTTCTGTTATATTTTTTAAAGGTTGAAGTTTGTATGGCAATGCACTCAAAAGCGAGGGTTAAAGTTTGTATGACAACAGTTAAAACTACGAACCACTAATTTAGTTCAAAAGTGGCAAAATTTTTAACTTTTTAGGGTTCCATACCTAAAAAGGAAAAACTGGAACCATTATAGGATCACTCGCGAGTCTGTCTGTCCTTGTGTCACAGCTAATTTGATAAGAAATCACTGAACCGATTGAGTTGAAATTTGGTACAAATATGTAAATCGGTGACCCAAAGACAAAAAAGTAACGTAACTTTTGAGGGCTAAATTAGAAAATAAAAAAAAGTTATTCAAACTGTATCCTGGGAATATTAAATAAAGAGCCTGTTGTCTTTATCCTATTATCACCGCATATACGTACCCACCGAGAGGCTCGAGCCTACCCTGAATTAGGGCGATCGGGCGTTAGTCGACAACGCGGGCCCAATGCGGGTTGGACGACTTCACACAACCTTCGAGTTTGTTCGCAGGCGTGTGCAGATTTCCTCAATATGTTTTCCTTCACCGTCAGTTGAGCCCGTTGAATTTAATATTTTTTTTATACGAGTAACTTTAAGATAAACAGTTTTGAAGTTATACAATTATTTTAGAAAATTAGATAGAGCCAAGTCCAATAAAGCGAAGTTGAGAGAGAATGTGTTCCGAAGAAAGGCAGGCCTCACCACTATGTTGGATAAGATACACAGGAGAGAGGCGAAAAGTGATCATTGTGTGTTTTTTGTAGGTTTTTTAGTTTTGCTCTATCGTAAAAACGGTAATACCTACAAGCAGTTTTTGATTATTTGTACTTTTTTCCCCTCTACATAACAACAAGGAAGCATCTCGGACAGGTTCAAAGTCTTGCTGTATTGTTAAAATTCTCAATGGTAACGGTTTTCCCATAAATCGAGGTGCACCCTTGTATGTTCTAGCAAAGTATATATATTAGTACTAACATACAGTATGGACACTCCCTGTCGCTCTCTAGATTGCAACTTCACCCCCTCGTCACCCAGATTCATACAGATTGGTTACAGTTTGGTTGTCGAACATATAGGATTTCGCCGCCATTTTGTTTGTTCCGTCATTCGTCTTATGAAATATCATTTCTGGCCCGTTGTATGAAGTGTCCAGGCTGTGGTTCTAGGGTGGACATGATTCATATTAAATCAGCTCATATACGTCACCACTGAGGAGCTCAAGTCTACCCTGAACTAGGGCGATTGGGCCTTAATCGACTACACGGGCTTAGTGCGGGTTGGTCGACTTCACACGCAATCTCCAATTTTTTTTCAGGCGTGTGCAGGTTTCCTCACGATGGTTTCCTTTACCGTAAGAGCGTTGGATAAACGTACACATGAAATCGAAATTCGAAAACACATTGGTACGTGGCAGGATTTCAGATTTTCCGATTGACGATTTCCCGGACCTGAGGTAGTGGCCCTAGCCATTGCGCCAAAGACTCTCTTTACAATTAAAGAACAACTTTATATCAATTTAATGTATAATGTCAAAAATAAATAGTGGTGTTTTAGTGAACTATTTTTCCGTAAGTGAACGTATTATAGAGTTTACAACTTTATTTTCAATTGATAGAATTCTTATAGGTTTTCCTGTAATCTACAAGCAATGAACTATATTTTGCACTTTTTTCAGAATTTCAGGGCTCAGTAGTTTGGAGATCAAGGGAGTGGAGTGAGGAATAGAGGATCGGACTGCTTTAAAAATAAAATCTGAAATATGATTTCCTAAATTGCTCTCCTCTTGAAGTTTCAAAAAACCTTAATTGTTTTGTTTTTTCATCACGTCTTCAAATTTTAATTGGTCAAATTCACAAAATAAGTTCGTCAATGACCCTGAAAATCTATGACGTCACTTGTGGGTATTTCAAACATTTTTAGAACAAAATTTCCTTTTTGACATATCATAAAAAGTAACTCCAATGACTAGCAGTCCAATCCCCTATTGTCAATTTTTGTCTTCTTTCATGAATAAAATCAAAACTATTTATTTTAAAATAATAATTAAATATATTTGAGATGCTCTTAACGAGCCCATTCGTGTTTGCTCTTTTGTGCATTTTTTGTATGAAGGTTCCAAATTTTTGAAGCGAAAACTTCTTTAGGCGCGTTGGGCATTTTTGAGATCGGAAAAAAACGTTGAACTCGCGACACTGTAACTATGTAACGTAACCGACACCTTACCAGGTACACTCGCGGGGTCAAAACTTATAAAACTGTAAAAAGTTTTCACTCTGTCGGCACTCCCGGCGTGTCCATTCCGCCACGTACCAATGTGATTTCGAATTTTGATTTCATATGTAAGTTTATTCGACGCTCTTACGGTGAAGGAAAACATCGTGAGGAAACCTGCACACGCCTGCGAAGAAACTAGCAGGTTGTGTGTGAAGTCGACCAACCCGCACTGGGCCCGCGTGATCGACTAAGGCACGATCGCCCTAATTCAGGGTAAGCTCGAGCCCCTTGGTAGGCACGTATATGAGTGGATATGATGATTGACAATGGTAAAAACGTCGACAGAAAAGAATAGTCGAATTCATTCAAAAAATTGTGGCGATAAACCGAAGTACGCACTTAACAGGCCATATCTTGAAAATTACTGAACCGATTTTTATGAAACTTGCACTGTTATCTTAGTTGAAAAGTGGTTAATCCACTTAAAGAAAAAATTGTGCATTTCGATTTCTAGTTTCTGAGAAAAACATACATAAATACAAATATACATACATTCACTTATGAAATTCAGCACACCTGTTTAGAAAACCAAGACTAACATATACGAATATTGGGGAATTCTCACAATGTTACCAAAATACGTGTCAAATTAAAAACCTCCTTTTTTGAAGTCGGTATAAAGTTCAGTTTACCATCAAAGCGTGTTTTTTTAGTTTTTTAAACTGTTAATTATTTATTACTAGATTTTGCCAGCAGCGGTCTTCGAGGGTGCACAGTGTGCAAGTCACAAGCGGCTCGCGAACGTGAAACAAAGTAGCCTATATGTCAATCAGGGTCCTAATCTGTCTAACTACCAAATTTCATCCAGATACGTTCAGTAGTTTTTGTGTGAAAGAGTAACAAACATCCATACATCCATACATACAAACTTTTGCGTATATAATATTAGTAAGGATTCTTTCTGTACACCGTAACCTTTTAGCTGGATGAACCTCGGAGCTCATACTCAACTTCATAAAACTTGTTTTTCTTTTCGGGCTTTAATCGAACAAGTTTGTTTAGAAATTTCAAGTTTTTTGATAACGAAAATCCCTTCCGCATATCTCTGTGGTTAAACTTTCTTCGATTCAACTTTATCCTAACTAGTAACATAAATGTGAATGTATGTTTGTTTGTCCTTCCTTTACGAGGTAACGGAGCACCAGATCGACCTCATTTTTGACACAAATATAGTTGAAGGGGTGGGAAGTGATAATGGATACTTTTTATCCCATGGAAATTGTATTAGGGGGTCGGACTGCATCAAAAATAAATTCTGAAATATGATTTCCTAAATTGCTCTCATCTTGAAGTTTCAAAGAACCTTACTTGTTTGGTTTTTCCATCACTTCTTAAATTTTTAATTGATCAAATTCACAAAATAAGTCTGTCAATAACGCTAAAAATCTATGACGTCACTTGTGGGTATTTCAAACTTTTTTAGAACAAATTTCCGTTTTTGTCAGATCATAAAAAGTAACTCAAATGACTAGCAGTCCGATCCCCTATTGAAAAACTCTTTTTTTTGATTGATTTCTGTCACGTCACTGCAGAGCAATGGATTGACATGTTTTTTTTTTCTTCAGAGAGAGTGGAGGTGTGAAGTATTGAGGCTTGAGATTGGTTGCAATCCATTCTACTGGCCAAGTAAATACGACAAGCGTTCAAATAAATAACTGATATTGGTTTTGTGCTCTTACGCTGGCTTTTTTTATAGTTAAACTTTTATTACATTGTCTCAAGCTTTTTCGTCTGTGTGTTGCGTGACGGCAAAGAGACTATTACATCGTCTCAAACTTTTCGACAGAGCAGCCATGATCGTTTCGTCCTCTGTACCGTAGCTCCAAGACAAGAGCAACCATGTTCGTTTCGTACTCTGTAAATGTCTATAATGTGAAAAAAAGTTTCACTTTTACCATGGTTTCATAAAACATCACACTCTTTTTTTTTATTTTGACGTAGTTGCAAAGAATCGTCCAAATTAGAAGGACAAGTCCAAATAAAATTATAGTTGTCAAAATTGTATCAATTTATAGAATGGTGTAAAGATAGAAAAATGAAGTATAATAAAAATGTGCAAGCTTTTTTCTTGGTTATAAACATGAGTTAAGAGATCTTAAAGCCTTCTGGGGGCTCAGGATAGTCTACATGAAGAGACCATAGAGACTACTTCTCGTCTGTGGACCATCCAGGAGGTGGGTGTCATTTTTCCGTTGTCTGTGGTGCCTCCACCTTCTGGATGGTGTGTGCGTTTCGATTTACCGCTTAAAATGAGGGTTTAAATGTTGAAGTTACCTCTTTTAATTACTAACCATAGACGCGTTTTGAAACGGGCTCATAGTTGACACTTAAAATTCCCGCCGCTTTGGTACAGAAAAAAAAGTTAACGTCATTCAAAAATAGCCCAGCTAACGAGCGGTTTGTGCGTTATTTCGATCGTTTTTCGTGAGTTTTTTTTTATTAAACTGTGTGATTTAGCTATTAGCAAATCAAAATGAGGTAAGTAATGTTTCAATTTAACTAATAATCATACTGGTGACCATATAATTTTAAGTAAAAATCAGTATTTGATTGCGGTTCTACTTAAATGAGTCATTTTTAGGACCCCCATAATTTAAGATATTATTTCACCTGCAATGCAATACTTAAGCACAAGGAATGTTATTTATTTGAATTAATCTTTTTATTGTTAATATTATTTAGTCAGAATTAAGCTTTATTCATAATAGAATTTGAAAAATTGCAATTTAAATGAAATGTCAACAAAAAGCCCTGTCTGCGGACCATTCAGTAAGTGGTTCCACATGTTAGTTAAATTAGGGTAAACGTCACTTACAGTCGAGAGGCTACTTAGCATAGCTTGACATAGATTCATAGGGATCTGCCGTCCCCTCTCTCGCATTCTCTGGACGGCCGCACTATAGCAACATGAATGAAACTGTTTGTTGTAGATAATTTAATCGTTAATAAAACGACCTTAAATGTTAGGAAGGTTTATTTATTTATTTATTAAAATTACATAAAAAACAAAATAACATGTTTTGCGTTGAAAAATTAAAAGACACAACCTCATATATCACACAAAAACGAACTTTAATGCCATTTTATTACTTCGTATTGCTTCCACGGGCTTTTCTTACAGCTGCCAGACGATTGGGCTTGCTGTTTATTAAGTTTCTTATGAGATGTTGCGGGATATTGTTCCATTCTTCTTCTAACGCATGTTTCAGGTCTCTAAGTGTAGCTGTAGCCCTGTCTGCGGGCTATCCAGGAAGTGGTTCCACATACACGGCAAAGTTAGGGTAAACGTCATCCACAGTCGAGAGGCTACTTAGCATAGCTTGACATAGATTCAGAGGGATCTGGAGTAAAGCCCTTTTCACGCTCGCGAGACGCTTGCACTTCGCGCACCATCCAACCTCAAAGACAGTCATAAAAACTGTCTACGCGGTCGAAGCCGCGGAAAAGAGCTATAATAGATGTTTTTAGGATATCTTACCTTTTAGCAAAAGCTATAATAGATAAATTTGGGATGTTTTTGTTGGAGTTTTCTTCCGGGGAGGCGACTTTTCTTCTCACAAGTGGGATCGTTGTGTACATTTATGTGTGAAACTCCATATCGTCGCTTATTTTTTGAGGGTTTTTTTAAAACTTAGAATCTAACATCTTAGCCTCGATTTTGACCGACTCGTTGATCCAGTGGTCAGCGCTCGGCCTTCTGAGCCGAGAGTCGTGGGTTCAATTCCCGCTCAGGGCAAACACTCGTGTGATAAACAAAGTTTGGGTGTTCAATATCCATATTTGTCATATATTTAAACGAATATAAGTACGTATATAATTCTCTGTTTAGTTTGTGGGCTAGATGACCGTGTGTGATTTGTACCTGAAGTATCATATCTGCTCATATACGTCCCCACCGAGGGGCTCGAGCATTAGTCGACCACGCGGTGAGCCCAGTGCAGGTTGGTTGACTTCACACACAACCTTCGAGTTTTCCTTCACCGTTAGAGCGTCCGATAAACGTACATATGAAATTGAAGTTCAAAAACACTATGGTATGTGGCAGGATTCGAACCACAACCTCTAGGTAGCAGCCCTAGCCGTTACGCTACCGACGCTCCCAAAATAATGAATATAACATATTTTTCATAAATTTTCATCTAATTTTAGTGTTGCAGTTCCTGAAAAGAAAGAACCCTATAAGAGAGTCCGTACGATTCGTTACAGAGTTACAGCATTGTCATAAAGTTTCATTTTTTAAACGACTTCAAAAAAGGAGGAGGTTCTATGTATGTTCACCGATTTCTCCGTCAATTGTGGACCTATTTTCAAAATTCTTTTTTTATTCGAAAGAATATACTCCCGAGGGGGTCCCATTGTCACCAAGTCAGGATCCGATGATGGGATTTTGGGAAATTGGGGGCAACCCTTAAATTTTAAAGGCAATAGTTAAGTGATTCATATGTTTTCTAAAGCTATTAAAATACTTGCGTCTGTTAGTCATAATCTCATATTGATAAGCTGTTATAGGAAATTATAACTCCTTAACGGTTAGGAGTTGGAGGAAAATTATTTTTAATGTTATACATAGATATATACGTAGGTATGCATAGACCGATAGTTGTATTCTTTCAGGTTATTCAGATGCGCTGATGATGGACGATTTAACTCCTTAACTTGTATGCTGCTGAGATGATGATGGAAGCCACAGGACTGTGTATCTGTTAATGAAACACATGTATTATGATTTGATAATTCCTATTGGTCAGTATAGGTGATTGGGTTTAACGTTGTTAGATAGATAGCATTATCACTAAAAATAAAGAAAATGAAAAAAAGTTTTAAAAAACTAAAAACCGACTTCTAAATGAATATCAATCAAAAGTATGAAATAATATTATTATACTTAAATACACAACATTAACCAACAATAACGAAATCAAAGGTGGGTACGAATTAAATTAGAGGCTTAAAGTTTTTTTTGAGGTCGGTGTCAGCAAACCATCGAATCTAAACCATTTGATACGTAAGTAACTGTGTGCTGGTAACGACCTCAAAAAAATTGTAAGCCCTAATTTAATTCCTACCACACCTTTGATTTCGTTATTGTTGGTTAATGTTGTGTATTTAAGTATAATAATATTATTTCATACTTTTGAGTGAATTTCATTTTGAAGTCGGTTTTTAGTTTTTTTAACTTTTTTATGAACACATCTTGTCCATCTATATATCGGTCACAGTCAGTTAAATTTCATACTTAGATTATGTGCTACTATCGACTCTAATAATTATTAATTAATTATCTCATCATATTGGCTGTATCCCTGGATGCGGGCAGCGCAGAACCGGTCGTCGTGGAGATCCTTGGGGGAGGCCTATGTCCAGCAGTGGACTTTCTTCGGCTGATATGATGATGATTGGCCGTATGGTTCCCGGCTAAGAATAGGACCATCGCATCTCTTCCAATGGGTGTCGTAAGAGAAGACTAAGGGACTTAAAATCGGAGGATGGGCAGCAGCGTCTCTCCGTGCATTGCAACACACCTGCAATCAAACTGCGATCGCTAACCCGCCTGCCAAGCGTGGCGATTACGGCAAAATCCCCCTATGAAATCCACACCCAGAAAACGGCCCCTAGTCCCTGGCGGCTCCGCTATTCCTGGCTCCGGTAGCAGTCATGGTAACGGCGGGGTGGGAGGTGCGAAGTATCCCCGGCAGAGGCCAGGCTACCAAACCCAACGACCTTTGGCCCTGGCAACTTACAACATGCGTACACTGCGAGAAACTTACAGAACTCGAAGAAGTATTGAGCAGGTTACGGTGGGATATCGTAGGTTTATGTAAAGTCCGAAGAGAGGGAGAGGACACCATGATCCTTAAATCCGGAAAACTGCTCTATTTCCGGGAGGGCGACCAACAGTCCCAGGATGGTGTCGGGTTCCACAAGTCCCTGATTAACAATGTGGTCCAAATCGTGAGCGTTTCGACTAGGGTAGCATACCTTATACTCAGAATCACCAAACGGTATTCGATGAAGATCATACAGGTATACGCGCCGACTATGGAACACTCCTATGACGAGGTAGAGACTATGTATAAGGACATCTCTACAGCCTTACATAGCACCAGGACCCATTATACCGTTGTTATGGGGGACTTTAACGCGAAACTGGGCAAACGAAGCGATGGTGAGCTGAGAGTGGGGCAATTTGGATATGGAGTAAGAAATGCACGTGGCCAGATGCTGGCCGACTTTATGGAGAAGGAGAGCCTGTTTATGATGAACTCCTTCTTTAAAAAGTCAAAACAGCGGAAGTGGACATAGTTGCATCCCAATGGCGTAACAAAGAACGAGATAGACTACATCTTGTCGACAAGTAGGCAAATATTTAATGATGTCTCCGTGACCAATTCAGTCAAAACAGAAAGCGATCACCGGATGGTCAGAGGCACATTGAATCTAAAGACCAAGCTAGAAAGATGTCGACTGATGAAGTCTACGCTCTGACCAGCGCCCATCCAGCTCCAAAACCCCGAGAGCTTTCAGCTCGAGTTGCACAATCGTTTCGAATGCCTAGGAGACTTCGAGAATGTGGACGATTATAATGACAGGTTCGTGAAAATTGTCCAAACGGTCGGGTCTAAGATTTTTAAAACTCGCCGTTCAAACAGAACCAAAAAAATCTCTGACTTCACCAGCAACCTCATGGAAGAAAGACGCAGATTGGTTATGCAGTCTTCTGAAGACGCTTCTCAGTATCGGCAACTAAACAGGCAGATCTCTAAGTCCCTGACTTGCGATTTACGCCAATATAATACAAATTGTATTAAAGAGGCGATTGAGCACAAAAAAGGCTCAAAACTGTTCGCGAGAGATCTGTCTGCTGGAGAAAGCCAACTGACCAAGCTGAAGACTGAGGATGGCAGGACCATATCGTCTAAGACTGAGTTGCTGGAAGAAGTTGAGAAGTTCTATGGACAATTGTACAAGAGCACACGTTTGCCTGTCAGCGATCTGGCTGAAGACCCAAGAGCCAGACTACCCCGACACTATACCGAAGATATCCCGGACGTCAGCCTGTACGAGATTAGAATGGCTTTCAAACAGCGCAAGAACAACAAAGCACCGGGTGATGATGGAATTACGGCTGAACTTCTGAAAGCAGGTGGATCACCGTTACTAAAAGTTCTTCAGAAATTATTTAATTCCGTTATACTCGAGGGACAAACGCCTCAGGCATGGCACAGTGGTCGTGCTATTCTTAAAAAAGGGTGACAACACCCTGCTGAAGAACTACAGACCCATCTCACTTCTGAGCCATGTCTACAAGCTGTTTTCGAGAGTCATTACGAATCATCTCGCACGCAGGTTTGACGACTTCCAGCCTCCCGAACAAGCCGGTTTCCGATAAGGCTTTCTTACCGTAGACCACATACATACGCTGCGGCAGATTTAAAGAAGACCGAAGAGTACAATCAGCCACTATGCTTGGCGATTGTGGACTATGAGAAGGCCTTTGATTCAGTCGAAACCTGAGCTGTGCTACAGTCTCTCCAGCGGTGCCAAATTGACTATCGATACATCGAGGCGTTGAATTGTCTGTATGAAAACGCCACCATGTCGGTTCGCCTCCAGGATCAGAACTCGAAACCTATCCAGTTCTGGACTGGGGTGGACTTGGCATCAATATCAACGGCGAGTACATATCCCACCTCCGATTCGCTGATGATATCGTGGTAATGGCTGAGACTATGAAAGACCTAAGCAAAATGCTCGATGGCATCAGTAAAATCTCTCAACAAGTGGGCCTTAAAATGAAAATGGACAAGACGAAAGTAATGTTAAATGTCCGTGTCGCACCCACCCCTCTAAAGGTTAGAGACTCTACACTGAAAGTTGTTGACGAATATGTATACCTAGGACAAACAGTCCAGCTAGGCAGGTCCAACTTCAAGACAGAGATCAATCGACGAATCCAACTCGGCTGGGCAGCGTTCGGGAAGCTTCGCAATATCCTCACGTCCCAAATACCGCAGTGTCTCAAGACTAGGGTCTTTGACCAGTGTGTGTTGCCAGTGATGACTCACGGAACTGAGACATGGTCGCTTACTATGGGCCTCATAAGAAGGCTCAAGGTCACCCAAAGGGCAATGGAGCGTGCTATGCTCGGAGTTTCTCTGCGTGGTCGCATCAGAAACGAGGAGATCCGCAGGAGAACTAAAGTAACCGAAATAGCTCACAGAATCGCTAAACTGAAGTGGCAGTGGGCAGGGCACATAGCTCTTAGAAAAGATGGCTGATGGGGCAGTAAAGTTCTTGAGTGGCGACCGCGCCTCCCACGCGGTGGACCGACGACCTGTTGAAGATCGCGAAAAGCCGATGGATGCGGGCAGCGCAGGACCGGTCGTCGTGAAAATTCTTGGGGGAGGCCTTTGTCCAGCAGTGGACGATTTTTGGCTGATATGATGATCTCATCATATCAACATCATCATATCAGCTCATATACTTCCCCACCGAGGGGCTCGAGCCTACCCTGAATTAGGGCGTTTGGGCCGTGCGGGTTGGTCGACTTCACACAACCTGCGAGTTTCTCCGCAGTCGTGTGCAGGTTTCCTCACGATATTTTCCTTCACCGTAAGAGCGTCGGATAAACGTACATATGAAATCTAAATTCAAAATCACATTGGTACGTGGCAGGATTTGAACCACGACCTCCCGGACAGGAGGCAGCGGCCCTAGCCGTACCATTAATTATCTCACTAACATTATAAACGCGCTGATACGAATGTTTTTGTTTGTTCCAATTTCATGTCTATACATGAAGGAAAAAATAATGCAGCTCTTTGCTCATAGGAGTGCATTTTTTTCCTTCATGGGATGCGTAGTTTGCAATCTGCTCCGCTAATGCTTGCGTCCTTGTGGTTCCACAAAAAAAGAACCCTCTATCGCCACATACAGGTACTAATGTGAACAAACATCCTCTCAATTTTGGTGAGACCCATCGATGGTACAAAAACGTACACTCACTGCGTCCGTGGAACTATTTGTTTTCGCTAGATGGCGCATTGAGTGTGAACTTTGCGTTTTTTCAGTGCTAAGCAATTTTCGAAAAACCTAAAATTTTTGGGTACAAGCCTTATTTTAAAAGAATTATAATTATTTCGTATTCTTCTCGGCAATCCCTTTCATTAATTGATACCCATATCATGGGAGTTCATAAAAAATACTGATCCGCCGTCTTTGGGAGTACCCCATATTGGATTTAGAATGACTTCACTTAGCTAACCATGCATTGTTCTCGAAACTTAACGTGTATGCAAAATTTCAGCTCAATCGGAAACCGGGAAGTAGTTCTAATTTAGCTTCCAAGATTTTTCCCAAACTAACTAACAGACAACTTACTAACAGACAACTAACTAGTATAAAGCTAAGCTATTATAAAGCTTGTAAAAATATAATAAAGGCGGTGATATTCTCTTTGCTCATTTCAGTTACTTACATTGAATAAGTACGTGAACTGGAAACGACAACAAGGATCAAGGAACATATGAGATAGAATCAAAGGCGGGTATATGACGCTTTTAGTAAAAATAGCTGTAAATGTGAAAACACAATTTTTTTTATATACCACTTCTCCGTATCAAATGCGACTATTTATCAATTATCATACAAAAACCACTTCAAAATGACAGTTCAAATCCGGCCACCTTAAATATAAAAGTAGAGCAGTAAAATCTTTGTTTTTAACATTATCAATTTGCCACATATTAGTCATAAGTCAGATAGCCGCCTTTGTTTCTCTACGACTCATATATTACTCATATATTGGCAGCCCTATTTTAAAACACAGTAACCGCAAAAAATTTAAGCCGGATTTTTTTTTGGTACTATTGCATTTTTTATTACTTTTTTTTAAAGTATTTCTTCTTACAACTATTTTCATTCAAGTATCTTCTATTCATATTTTTTTTTCAATTTAGCGCACGAACTTTTTTGTATAAGGCAAATTTAGAAAAATCTAAGAATTGTCTGCTATTGTGTTTCGAAATTGGGCAGACGTACTCTCTGTAATACAGTTACCTTGTCGCCAAAAAGGCGAGGTACCTTGCGTCAATAAAGTCAGTTTGATTTTCTGGTAGCTTGTTCAAGATGTTGGCCCAATGATAATTCCAAGTATCACTAGGCCAACATCATAAAAAAGTCAGCAAAAAAATCAGAACTAAATAAATAAATAAATATTCTGGGACAAAATCACACATGGTCATCTAGCTCCAAAGTAGGATTCCCTCTGTTATGGGTTACCAGAGACTGATATACATACTTATATACGTTTAAATACATACATATATAGATATAATTTAACACACAGACACAGAGCAAACAAATCTGCTCATCACACAAATGCTTGCCCTGGGTGGGGATCGAACCCACGACTCTCGGATCAGTAGTCAAGGGCACTAACCACTGAGCCACAGTGTCAGTCAATTGACGCTAGGTCTGAAGTTAAAGGGTCCCCGGGAGGCTCAAGTTTCCATACAAACGTAGTTCCGCTTTAATACAAAAACTATATGCCGGATTGAATCCAAACTTTGCGAATATATTGAGTAGACACTTATCGATGTTGGTAATTATTTTTTCTCATAGTCAATTTAAACGTATCTAAACGAAAGCTTAAGTTAGTTTTCAAGCGACTTCCAAAAAGACGACTGTCAATTCGACTGTATGTTTTTTTTATGTGTATTACCTCAGAACTTTTGACTGGGATAACCGACTTTTATGATTTTTTTATTTGAAAGCTAGTGCTTCTCGTGTGGTTCCACATAAATTTTATCAAAATCGGTGTTGTACTTTCTTAAATTAACAACCAAAAATAATAATGCAAACATGTAACATAAACAAGTTGTTGCGATGGAAGTCGGTTTTTTAACGTGTTTAGCGTTTTCAATTATGTACTGAAAGTTTTAAACTGTTCTTTTTTTCAATTTTATAGGAGTTCATCGAAAACTAACCACAAACATCGATATGTGTCTACTCAATATATTCGCAACGTTTGAATTCAATCCGGCATGTATTTTCTGTATTAAAGCGGAACTATGTTTGTATGGAAACTCGAGCCCCCTGGGGACCCTTAAGGGTATTGGATTACTGGCGAAAGCTAAGAACAGACGTAGCCGCCTAAGTCACAAACTGGTAAGGAAGCCGGGCAAAATGCAAGCCTCTTTCGTTACTTTATTACGTGACTATCCTTTTTGTAGGAGAAATGCTATTTAGTGAATAATATTTTTTATTTATTTTAGATACTGTCAAATCAGAGTAGGCTCGAGCCCCTCTGTGGGGACATATACGAGCTGATTGATGATGATGACTGTCAAATACCCTATTAGGTACTTCTGTCGTCGTTCGGCTGCATTCGGCAGGCCTCGGATTTGTCGCGGACTGTTTGCTCACCTTAACCGGTAAGGATGCCGGGTAAAAAGTGAGTCTCTTTTATTCTTATGCAATCTGACAGAGACAGAATTCTTGCTATTTTTTAACACATTTACGTGGACTGCGTATGTGGACAGCCAAAACAGCGTATGAATACGTCGCTCAAAATACTTGATTTACTTCAAGAGCGTCGAGAAACGTGAGTTAATAATACTGAATCCTATCTGTGACGTAATATCGCGTAATTACGAATTTCAAATCTGTTGCGTTACATAACATAGAAATGTCATAGCGCTGAGTTAACACTCTACACACATACACAGTCTCGTTTTCTCTCATACACAACGTCTACACGTATATACGGCTTTTCGTGTATGGGTTGCGATGAATGTTGACGTACAATAACGTCAATGTCATTACTCCTCACATGAAATAAATAAAACAAAGCAGAACGTGTTGGTACGTTTGCATATTTTGTATGAGGTAAACATGCGTCACGACATGTGGTTTAGTAAAAGTACCATGCTCGCGCGAATTTGTTAATATCTTAAATCTATCTCTGCTAGCAGCCTAGCAAAACTCTATAGAGAAAAATGTTTATATAGACCTCCTATGAACTTTAATGGCGCTATGTTTGTCTCTTTCTACCGTGTACACACGTCTCTTTATTGATTTGTCAATTTCGAATTCGCTCATTGACAAATGTCATTTAATATCCATATAGGACCAATTCCTTAAAATGTGATGCGTCAATTTGAGTTGTAAAGGCTCAGTTTTTTTTTATAAATATAGGCTTAAATAACGGATAAACGCTGTGACAAAGACTTAAGGTGATTAAATAGTGGTCTGAGGTGTAATGGCAACAACAATGTATAATAAAACGTGTGAAATTTGTGAATTGAAAGCCGGCTGGCCTAATAATAGAAAACGTATGTTTATAGCGAATTTCCCCTTAAATGAAGAAAGGTACTATTCCTTCATTATTTTATATTTCATACCTTTTTTATGACATTTAATCCAAGTTTTTCTTAGAATTTTTTTGCACAGAGATGATTGAGGAGGTGGGAAATGACATAATTTACTAATTAGAATATGCTGACATAGTTCCCGAGCTTGCGGCTCGCGCACCACTCGCCCTCTAAAGCAGTCATAAAAACGATGTCCACGCGGGTGAAGCCGCGGGCAAAAGCTAGTTGTCTAATAAAAATGTAAGTCAAACATACAATTGGAAGGAAACGGATAATTTAAGGAAACATGTTTCTTATTATTGCGCTCCACCTGGATCCACCGGGATCCATGGATCCACGTTACGTATTCGACTACTACTACTACGGCCCCTGACTACGGCGTAGCACAAAAATTAAGCTACGCGACTACGCGTTGTCGTAGTACAACGTTAACCAAAGTGTTATGTATGAAGGGCTTAACTTAACCTTGATCGTCTCTTGCAAAGTATATATTAGTACAAACATACAGTATGGACACTCCCTGCCGCTCTCTGGATTCTGACCTCACCCCCTCGTTACCCAGATTGATACAGATTGGTTCTAGTTTGGTTCTCGAACGTATGGGATTTTGCCGTGATTTTGTTTGCTCCGTCATTTGTTTTTAGAAATGTCACTTTACGACAGTTGTATGCAGTGTCCGGGGTGTGTCTCTAGTCTTGTGAAGCTAGTCTCTTTTTCTTCTATGTTGTTTTATTCTTTTTATCCGTACACACAAAGGGTGACCAACGGGACCCTATTACTAAGCTTTCGCTGTCTGTCCTGATTTATGGACTATAAATCCCATACAAACGTAGTCTTTGATACATTTGTTAACCAGAAAAACGATTTTGAAATAATTTTCTATCGATGTTCCGTTAAACGTGAAGAAGCTAGCGCCATCTAGTGTGATGGTACGGAACTCTTTTTGTGCGGTTCTGACTCGCACTTTACCGGTTTTTATTAAAATAAGTATACCTAAAAGTTTCATCAATATAGAGTAGGTAGGCAAATAATTTATTATTATAATTATTATAACAGCTCATATACGTCCCCACCGAGGGGCTCGAGCCTACCCTGAATCAGGGCGATTAGGCCTTAGTCGACCACGCGGGCCCAGTGCGGGTTGGTCGACTTCACACACAACCTTCGAGTTTCTTCGCAGGCGTGTGCAGGTTTCCTCACGATGTTTTCCTTCACCGTTAAAGCAATCGGTAAGTATGTACGTAAGTTTTTGAAAAACTCATTGGTACATTGGCCGTCCAGATTTGAATATAATACCAAGAATAAATTTGTTAGTTAAACTATAAATCATATTTTTTTTTATACACAATTTTACGAAAATTACGAAACATTTTAATAGGAGTTTCTTTGTGCACACTTAATTAAAAATTATTATGTAAAAACTAGTAGGTGTAAACTTAGTTTCAATTCAGAAAATAGAAAATGTAAAAAAAAACTAGTTTAAAAATTTCATTTAACAAATATTGTTTTATAAAACACGCTTTTAAAGCACATCAAAATAAAAAGTGAAAAATAATTCTTAATATAAGCTGAAAATAATAATAAACGAAAAATACCAGTATTATTGTGAAAAAAGCAAAAAAATGTGAATTAAAAAAAAATTAAGTTGTACAGTTTTTACCATTATGGTACGGAACCCTAAAACCAAGAAAATTAGACGTGAAGTGCTCAAGGTCACAGGTAAAAGGGCGATGGAGCGAGCTATGCTCGGAGTTCCCTTACGCGATCGAATCAGAAATGAGGAGATCCGTGGCAGAACAAGTCACAGTATTACAATACAGCGGCTTACAGTAGCGCAACGAATGTACTTACGCAAAAGAACGGAAGGGTACTTGCGGGGCAGCAGGCGCGGGCGGCGGGGCTAGTACCTACGCCGGTGGCGCATCGTGCGATATCAAAGGCGTTGCGCTACTGTAAGCTATATCGTAATACTGTGACCAAGTGATCGACATAGCTTACAGAATGTCTAATCTTAAATGGCATTGGGCGGGGCCTATAGCTTGTAGAAGAGATGGCCGTTGGGCAGTAAAATTCTCGACGCGGACGCGCACCTGAAGACATAGCGTAGACAGATCTCCCACTCATTTGACTGACGACCTTGGATAGGGCAGCGCAAAGTTTCAGTATAAAGCCTTTTTCCAGCAGTGGATATATTTCGGGTGACAATGATGATGATGAAGACGTGAAGTAACTGCCTCCGTGGCGTAAAGGTTGAGTCAATTAGCTTCACATCCGGAGGTCGCGTATCAATTCGGTTTGGTTAATGGAAGGCCCGTTGGTTATTTTCTACGCCTGCCTAGGTAGCTAGCTACCACAGTCTTATCTAAGTTTTGCCGCCAATCAATGTAAACAGCACTGATGTCTGCCGGATTGAAGATAAGATAGCTAGTTCCCCATTGCGTTTGAAAATATTGGTAAGCCCACTTCCATTTCCGGCATCATCGTCACTTACCATCAGGTGAAATGATGCCAAGGGCTTAACAATTGTGGATAAAAAAAACTTGTTATTTACGTTCCGTATTTTCTTGATTGGGGAAATATTTACGAAACAAAACTGCTTCGTCAGTCAGTTCACGTCTAGACGCCATAGAGGGAGGTCGTCATCCCTCCAGCGAGAAAACATCGATGTGTTTCAACACTTGAAAATTGTATCGAGTGATCGTTTGTGTGACAAAGTAAAAATAAAACACAAGTTTAATTTAAACTGTGCTGTGTGAAGGACAAAGTTTATTTTCCCTTTCGTAATATTAAAAGAGAGTTTGGAACGGTTATCGAAAAAGTTAAGAATGTTAAGGGAAAGTTTGATTTGAACATTTCTGCGATGAAAACTTAATTTAAGACAGGTAAGTTTCAAATTAAAACATTTATTTGACAGACTCTACAAATACAACATTAAAAAAGTTACAGAAAAGTATGAACTTACGCAAATAAAATTACTAAGAAAAAATAATTAAAAAAACAGATGTGAACATAGTTATTAATTTAAAATAATAATTTAATAAAAATAATAATAGTTATTATTATTTATTTAAGTACTTACACAGTTTAAGTAAGTTATTTAGTAAATATAAAATTGATTAATATTCTGAGAAATAAAATGTGACTTGATGTTGATCATTTATAATAAGCTCGCCAAGTGCGAGCTGGACCTGCACACAAAGAGCTTCGTAATATTGCACGAGAGGAAATAAATACATTTCTTGCACGGAAAAAAATAATAATTGAAAAAAATAATAATTATTTTTGTTGTTATAACGGTAATAGAAATACACTCTCTGTAAAATTAAACATTACAATAGGGATGACGAATGCTAGTCATCTGAGTTACTTATTATCATCTATCAAAAACAACATTTTGTTCTAAAAATGTTTGAAATACCTAGGCGTGACTTCACAGTTTTGCAGCGTCATTTATGTACTCATTTTGTGATTTTGGTGAATTAAAAATCGAAGACTTGATGGAAAACAAAACGAGTAAGGTTTTCCGAAGTTTAAGTAGGAGGGCAATTTAGTGATCAAGAATTCATAATTTATTTTTGATGCTGTCGTCATCCCTATTACTTAGTAGCAAAGAATACATTATGGTATATCAGACTTGATGAAAGAAAGAAAGAAATTTTTATTTACCAGAATACATACATACAGGGTATAAAAAATTGGTATAGGTCCCGTTAACTGGGGATTCTACTCATCATACTGAACAACTTTTGTTCTATGATTTTGCGGAAAACGTAAATATTTTTTTTTACTCTGCATACAAATCGATCAGCTGACAAATTGAAAACGGGGCTTGATGCGATTTTATTTAATTGATGTTGTGAAAGTTTAAAGTTTAAAGTGATCGACCGATTTTGTGCATTTTTGTATGGAGGGTCCAAAATTGACCATGGGTTCCTTGGAGAAAGTTGTTCAGTATGACGAGTAGAACCCCCAGTTAACGGGACCTACAGCAATTTTGTTACACCTTGTATAAAGGTCTTAGGGTTAAAATGGTAAATGTATTCAGCCTATAAAGATGGCATGCACATTTTAACATGTAAGAATATTGTACCCTAATAATACATTATAGAAGTTTAGGAACGGTGTGTTACTACTCGAAGAGAGCAAAGGGAGATATCTCCGCCAGGCGAGGTGGTATGCCTGGGGTCCGGCCGTGGACCAATCGTTGATGATTGGTATCTGTATATATAATCAGCGTTGAAGAAATTCTAATAGTGCGTTCTAGATGTTGTATTTCTTTTGTTCTCTCGTCGCTTTGTGTTAAGGTTCAGTGGCGAGTTACTGAAGTTGCCGCCACAGAAGTAAATTAATTTATTATTGTAGTTTACGTCTATATATTAACTAGTACTATAAAAGTAGTGTTGTATTAGTCATTCTGTTATTTTTTTCTAAGTTTCATCAAATCAGCTCATATACACCGACCCTACCCTGAATTAGGGCGATCGGGCCTTAGTTGAACCACGCGGGCCCGTGCGGGTTGGTCGACTTCACACACAACCTACGAGTTTCTTTGCAGGTGTGTGCAAGTTTCCTCACGATGTTTTCCTTTACCGTAAGAGCGTCGGATAAACGTACATATGAAATCGAAATGTGAAAGGATTCGAACCACGACAGGAGATAGCGGCCCCTTGCCATTACGCCACCGACGCTCTAAGTGTCTTAAGTCTAATTCCTCTTAAATATTTCCAAATAATTCGGTTATTATGGGCTCCCATAATAAAACATTTTTGAGTTAAAGTAACAAACTACCTGGATTTTTATAGGAGGTATCTTATCCCGATTTTTTAAGAATAATATACTACTGAGTGCTGTAAAGGCCATGTAAAGTTACGGTAACATACCAAGTTTCATCAAAATCGTATAAGATATTTTTGAGTAAAATACGAATAAGTGATTTTTTACTAAAAAAATCAACCCTTTAAAAATTACCCTAAAATTTTATTTTTAAAATGGCTGGATTTTCAAAAAAATATTTTTGTCCTAACTTAACACCCAAATTCGTCCAGTAGTTTGGGAACTAGAGCACTGGACGGACGTACAGTACACACACACTTACATACAAATTTATACATTTTTTAGATTCTACAATCGATCCCCATTAAAATATCAACTTACATTCTTTTACCATCACAATACTTCCTTCACTCCTACGTCGATCGAAAGTAAAAACCGACCAAAACCAAGTACAATTTTGCAATTTTTTTCTTAATGTTAATCTATCTAATATATAAAAATGATTTGTATTGGTAAGCGCATAACTCGAGAACGGCTGGACCGATTTCGCTAATTCTTTTTTTGTCGAGTTCGTTATTGTCAGGAGAAGGTTTTTATGTAGGGTAGGGTAGGGTAGGGTAGGGTAGGGTAGGGTAGTGTAGTGTAGTGTAGGGTAGGGTAGTGTAGGGTAGGGTAGGGTAGTGTAGGGTAGGGTAGGGTAGGGTAGGGTAGGGTAGGGTAGTGTAGGGTAGGGTAGGGTAGGGTAGGGTAGAGTAGGGTATTGTAGTGTAGGGTAGTGTAGTGTAGGGTAGTGTAGGGTAGTGTAGTGTAGTGTATGTAGGGTAGGGTAGGGTAGTGCAGGGTAGGGTAGGGTAGTGTAGGGTAGTGTAGTGTAGGGTAGAGTAGTGTAGGGTAGGGTAGTGTAGTGTAGGGTAGAGTAGTGTAGGTTAGGGTAGTGTAGTGTAGTGTAGTGTAGGGTAGGGTACGGTAGTGTAATGTAATGTAAGGTGGTACGTAGTTCGCCGGGACAGCTAGTATATAATAAAAATGAATCCCTATTTCCCTTGGTCACGGCATCACGCGTGAATGACTGTAACGATTTCGCTAATTCTTTTTTGCCGAGTTCGTTATTGTCAGAAGAAGGTTCTTATGTAGGGTAGGGTAGGGTAGGGTAGGGTAGGGTAGGGTAGTGTAGTGAAGGTGGTACGAAGTTCGCCGGGAATACTAGTTTTCTATAAAAATACTTTACCAATTTTGAAAAAAGTATATGAAACCATCGCATCGCAGGAAAAAAAAATTAAAAAAAAAAGAGTGGGGCGCTTTGTGCCATATTTTTCGTATATCAAGCAACCCACGCCTTTTTTACAATAATACTTTTATAAATATATTTCGTTCTTTGTTGTTTTCAGCTTGTATTAAGAATTATTTTTCACTTTTTTGTTTGATGTGATTTAAAAGCGTGTTTTTTTAGTTTTTTTAAACTATATTTATTACTTTCTTGACCTCGTAGTACGGTAAGTAAGTATGTAAGGTAGAGGAAGTATTATCGCAAAAAAAAGTTTTTATAATTTTCGTGAAAATGTGTTCTATATTATCATTAACAAATACCGAAAAACCGAATATTTTAATTCCGTCCGTTGCGTGCGTCCGTTCGTCACGCTTGGCTCTGGAGGCTAATATCTTTAGTCCAATTGAGACCAAATTTGGAACTTTAGAGTTTTAAATTATTTATTTATTTTATTTTTTTATTTAACAGTTTGTTGTGTACAAATAAGATAACAAACAGGTCTAAAAGAAAGTCATACAAAGGGTATTATTTATTTCTAATAAGAAATTTCTTCCAGCAAACCCGGGAAAAAGTTAGTTTTAACTGAAACGGCAGACAGGTACACAAAGAAAGTAGCTATTATAGTATTGAATATAAGAATACAGTAGTGTAAAATTTATAATTTTATAAATAATTTTATTGAATACAGGGCTACTAATATAAATATATATAATATACAATATATATTACATACAATACATTATAGACATACATGGCTTATCAACCTTAAGAAGAGAGAGAGAGGAAGTGCTCCTTGAGTTTCTTTTTGAACATAAAGATGCTCACGCAATCGCGGATTTCGTGAGGAAGAGAATTCCATAACCTGACGGCATTAACAGTGAAGGAGTAAGAGTAAAAGTAAGTGCTATGGAGAGGAAAGTTCAGGAGGGATTTTTGGTGGGATCGGGTTTGTTGCTCTGGCTGACGCTTCCAAGTGAAGCGCTCGCGTAGGTAACTAGGAGTGGTAGGTTTATGGAGGATGTTAAATAGGAGACAGAGTATGTGAATGTTCCTGCGCAAGCGGATTGGGAGCCATTTTAGATGATTACGGAATTGGGAGACATGATCAAATTTACGCAACCCAAAGATGAATCGGATACATAGATTCTGTAAGCGCTCGAGCTTATTAAGGAGTTCCTCAGTTACGTCCAAGTAGCACGAGTCAGCATAGTCAAGAAGGGGTAAAAGAAGCGTTTGAGCAAGGGATATCTTGGTTTTTAAGGGTAAAAACCATTGGAGGCGCTTAAGAATGTGGCAGGAATAGTGTAGCTTCCTGCTGACCTCGTTGATATGAGCTGACCAAGATAGCTTGGAGTCAAAGATGACCCCCAGATTTTTAGCTGTAAAGGTGAATTACAGCGCCATCGTAAACAATAGCTGGAACTTTTGTTAAATCAATTTGCTTCAACATATAATTGCTCCCAATAAGCATCGTCTGAGATTTTTTGGGGTTTCCTATAAGACCATATGTCTTTGCCCACTCACAGATATGCTGACGATTTTCGTCACTAAATTTTGAGGCGTGGCAATATTTGGACACTTCAAAGTGATGATATAGCTGCAAGTCGTCTGCATAGAGATGAAAACTAGAGGAAATTACCTTAGTGGCAGTGTTAATAAATAATTAAAAAAGAAGAGGAGAAAGAAAGCCACCTTGTGACATGCCCGCAACTAGGTTACACGAAACTGAAGCTAAGTCTTCAGAACAAACACATTGCGAGCGGCCACGGAGGTAAGAATCGAACCAACATGTTGCCGAAGAAGAAATATTGTAAGAACGGAGAACAGAAATAAGTATGTCAAAGTCGACGGAATTGAAGGCACTGCTAAAGTCTAGAAGAATTAGCAAGGTGAGTTGCTTATGTTCCAAGGCAAAGCGAATATCTTCAGTGAGTTTTAGCAGTGCCGTGACAGTACTGTGTCCAGGGCGAAAGTCAGACTGAAAAGGAGATAGAAGAGAATTGGAAGAAAGAAAGAGGGAAAGCTGCTGGTGGACAAGGTGCTCAAGATCTTTGGATAGATAAGGAAGGATAGATTATTTCATTGAGGGATTATCAAAAGTTTCTTTATAACAACAAACCGAAGATTTGTTGACATACACAACAAAAACCGATTATTTTCCACAAAAACGGCTGTAACGATTTTGATGGAACTTTGCATGTCGAAGATGCTTAAGTTTATCAATAACATTGTGATACCCATTGGTCTGGGAAAAATCTGAGTCTTCTTTGTCCTGCAGTAGACGTCCTTTGGCTGATATGATGATGATGATGGTTCTCCTACAATGAAAATTGCAATTTACTCATGATTGGAGCTACTCAATTGAAATGTATTACGAATAAGTATATATTTAGACATGCAATATGAATCCATCAAAATTATTAATATTTATTCTCTCTCTCTTTTCGTGTGGCACAATTAAACGTGCTATCTAAGGGAAAGACGGCGGTTACCTGGTGTTGCACTTAGCATCACCCGCGGTCATGTAGGGCCATTAAATTTACATCTACGGACGTGTGCAACGCGACCTTCATACACATCTGGAATCTGGAATATTTATTTATATGAATTTTTGTAAAAATAAAGTGAAAAAAATTGACTAGAAAGTTTAGTATGGGCGGGCTTTCGTACAATTTATACAAAGAAATATTTTTTTTGTTTACAATTGTTAAGCCAAGTAAACATGGTGAAATAGTTGTTTGTAAGTTTGTTGTTGAAACTACAAAGTGGTTACTTGGCGGAAGTTACCTCTATTTGAATTCAGGGCGTAGCGAGTTTTCAAAAGTACCTACGAGACGCAAAATTACTTTTAAGACAAGCGAAACACACAATTTTACACCTCTCTACAGTGAAGAAAAATTTTAGGAACAAGAAAAACAGCTTAATAGTTATTTGGTTCCAATTAAAAAAAAACTATTTTCTTCCACGCTAGCAGATAAAACGCAATTTTGCGCTCTAAAATGGAATGACAAATAAACCTTTCGGAGCGTGTAAGGTGAAAATGTTTACTTGGCTAGTAACTAAAAAATTCTTTTTTTTTTTAGATTTTATACTCTGCCAAAAGCGCGCTTTTAACAAAGCCAAAGTGCTGATTTTTAGCCGGCACACATAGGTACATGTTTGATACGTATAATATACAAGTAGGTATGTATAAATCTGGATGCGGGCAGCGCAGGACCGGCCGTCGTGGAAATCCTTGGGGTAGGCCTTTGTCCAGCAGTGGACGTCTTTTGGCTGATATGATGATGATGATGATGATGAAGTTTTGCATATCAATTTCTAGTTTTCTAGGACGGGGAATCCTAGTTCCTAGAAGATGTGTGTAATTTGTCCCTGAATGTTTATTCTAACCTGAATGCGACAGAAGAAGGGTTATGTTTTTCGAGTGTATGTAAGTATGTTCTTTGGCATGCTCTGTAGCCTAAACCGCTTAATGGATTTTGGATGGCGAGGTGTCGGTAGATTCGTCTTGATCCCGCAAGCGAAATAGGATACATTTTTACCCACTTGTTAAAAAAGAGGGGTTAAGTTTTCACGAAGTCGGGTTTTCAGTTTATAATTGATTCCTAAAGTTGTATTATTTAAGTATTAGAGAAGATAATTTATTTCATAGCTATACGATGGTAGGTCATAGTTTGTAAGTTCGTAGCTAAGTGTGACCTGCGTGGTTGGGTCTATCACGCAGGTTAACTGATCTAAAGCACGGTCATAACCTTTTTATCACGCTTTTATTAGCTTGACCTGTATGTATGTATATATGTTTGTATATATATATATATTTTAAACACAATTGGTAAACCCTTGACAACATCTCACCTGGTGGTAAGTAACGATACGTATTGTATTGTATACTCAATTTTGACCCACTTTAAACGGACAGATTTAATTCAAACTTTGTACATTTATCAAGAATCAGTGACAAAACAATACTTCCATAAGTTTATCTCATTATCCTGAAATAAAAGTTGAAAAATAAATATAGTTCTTCCATCTTATCTAAGTCTTGCCGCCAAATATCAATGTTGATATCATTGGTGTGTTCCGGCATGAAGATAAGATAGCCAGTTCCCCATTGCGTTGGGGAATCTTGGTAAGCCCGCTTCCATCTTCGGCAACATCGTCACTTACCACCAGGTGAGATGTTGTCAAGGGTTTACCAATGGTGAATAAAAAAAGAAAAAGTTAAAAAAAACTAAAAAACACGCTTTTAAAGCACATCAAACTATAAAGTAAAAAATATTTCTTAATATAAGCTGAAAACATTAATGAACGAAAAATACTAGTATTATTGTGAAAAAAGTGATGAATTACCTGATGGTAAGTGACGATGATGCTGAAGATGGAAGCGGGTTTACCAACATTCCCCGACGCAATGAAGAACTGGCTCTTCCATACGTACGTACGTACCGGGGGTTGGGAAAGAAAAAAACACAGACATAATTCAAACAATTACACGAATTACCTAGGATGGCAATAAAACCTAAGACTCTAGCCTGCGCTGCCCTCTAGATCACCGGGTCAGTCGGAAAGGAATTCCAGGAATTTCTGTTAAGCTAGCAGTGACACCGTCCAACATTGTTTCTCAGAAATCACTTAATAATATCTATCTGTATTCCTAATTTCATCCGATCCGTCCAGTGATTTGAGCTGTGCGTTGATAGATAAGTCAGGCAGTCGGTCACGGTTTCTTTTTATATATGTCGCAGACAACTGGCTTTATTAGCCATTCAATTAACTGCCTAGGTTTAACTAAATGGCGCCGTTCAACTAACTGCCTGAGTGATTATTCAGCCATTCAAACGCCTAGGCAAATGGCTTGGCTCGATAACGTTCAACTTCCGCTAGCCAGGTGGTTTAAATTCACACCTCAGGGGGAGGAGCGTCTAAGAAGGGAGGGGGGAGGTAGAACGGCTCCTAGTTCTGTATTTTCATTTCAGTTTCCGAACCTAATCAATTGAGTCGGGGGTTCTCAGAAAGTTCGAGCTCGCTTCGTTCGCTCCCGCTCTAGTTTCGCTTGTTCCATTTCTCAGTCGACGGAGCCCCTTCGGAGCTCCTAATTCTGTATTTGCTTCGCTCGTTAATTTAATGGCCTAAGCATCATACAGCCAAGTCATTTAATGTATTATCATTCAGGCAGTTAGTTCAATGCTGCTATTTAATAAACCAGCTAGGCAGTTAATAATAAATAATAAATAAATATCATTTATTGCATACCAAAAAAAAACATTACAGAAACTTAATTTTAAAATGTACAGTGCAAAGGCGGCCTTATCGCTTTTAGCAATTTCTTCCAGGCAACCTTAAGGTAACCGGTAGGAGTTGGTAGGTAAAAGGCTAAATGCGGGTGGCTGCAGATAAAAAAAAAGATGTTACTAAATAATACATACATACTTACATACTCGTAAATATATAAAATACAAATCAAAACAAATAAATATTATATGAATAAAAATAAACATAAAACAGTAATTCAATAGTAATTAAGAAATAAATAAAAGTTATATATATATATACAGTAATTACACAGCTTACAGTAGTGATCCCTGAGTCTTTTTTTAAAGATGAACAGGGACTCAGATGTATGGATAGTTTCAGGTAATTGGTTCCACAGTTAATTGAATGGCTTATTTAACCAGTTGGCTGCGACATAAAATACAGATTTTGTAAAATGATTTCCATGATTCCAAGAATAAGGATGACGACAGCATCAGAAATAAATTATGAACTCTTGATAACAAAATTGCCCTCCTACTTAAACTTCGGAAAACCTTACTCGTTTTGTTTTCCATCAAGTCTTCGATTTTTAGTTCACCAAAATTACAAAATGAGTACATATATGACGCTGCTAAACTATGACGTCACGCCTAGGTATTTCTAACTTTTTTTAGAACATTATGTCATTTTTGACAGATGATAAAATTTAACTCAGATGACTAGCATTCGTCATCCCTATTATATGTATGTATAGTTCCTCAGAATGATGTTTTACAACGTAAAGGTATTAAGTTCACTCAAAGCTATGCGTTGACTAGTTTAAGGGATGAATTGACTACTGAACAACTGATTACGGTGTATTACTCCCTAGTGGAATCCAGACTTAGGTATAGCATTGCCACATGGGGGGCTAGCTACAAATATAATTTACAAAAAGCTTTTGTTGCACAGAAAAGGGCTATTCGCATTATAAAACGTATACCACCTTGGGAGTCGTGTAGGCCATACTTCAAGGAGTTAAAAATTTTGACAGTACCAAGTCTCTACATAATGGTAGTTCTTACTAATTTATTTAAAAATAATTTTTATGAAACCGAAAAGGAAACAGGTAAGAGACTGGGAACCAGAAGAAAAGACTTAGACAACAAATTGATTCCCAAATTAAATGTAGTGTCTAACAGAGCAAAATATCAGGAAGTTAAATTCTATAATAAACTTCCTAATGACCTAAAAACGGTGAAATCCCTTAACATTTTTAAAACTAAGATCAAAGATCTTTTGCTAAAAAAGTGCTGTTATACACTGGAAGATTTCTAATCAAATCAATATACACCTACTTATTAATGAAATTCTGAAATGAAATAACTGTTAAGAAATGTATTGGACTTTTTTGTTTTTGTTTAGAGTTTTGATATTATGTTATTATAAAATTTACAATGTACAATTGAATCGAACACAAAATGTATTTTGTATGCGATCTATTAAAAAAAAAAAAACTAACTCTCTTTCCAACTAAATATTCAACCCGGCGAAAGATAAACTGTGGTATATCCTAAATCAACAATGAGTTTAACAATGGTCACGTTTAGGGGCTATAGTAGGTAGGTATGTACCTCTGATTTCATGAGTGGTTTTAATACAGGATGTATCGAAATCAGTGTAGAATCCGTAAACCGTGACATCTTAAGGCGCAGTGGTACCTAAAAATCCAACTAAACAGGTATTTAGAATTCATTTTTGAAGTAGTTAACAGTAAATTTAAATTTTAGGAAAACATATTGGTATTATTATAGTTACGAGGGACTATATCGACTGGGAACACGATTTAATAAAGTTGGCTCGATAGAATAATTTCGCAAAGGTACCTTTTTTCGAGACATTTTATAGTCTATTTACGGTTTTATTCTTAAAATAAGTAATTTGGTAATATGATTTATTTAACTGAAATAAAGTTCGTAGGTGACTGAAGGGACAACATCGACTGGATTTTTTTTAAAGATAAATATGATGAAAATAAAAACGTAAAACATGGAAAATGTGCAAAAGTGTGGTTATTTTCTTCCCTCTTTACACGTAAAGAAAAAGACAAAGACAGATTTTAAAGTACCATTGCGCCTTAACACAGTTTAGGAACGGTAAGCTCCTACTTGACTATCGATAACGATATCTCCGCCAGGCGAGGTGGTGTGCCTTGGGTCCGGCCAAGATTGAATAAAGTCCTCGTTACACATATACATGTCGCAGCAAACTTGTTAAATTATAATGGTGATCGGAATAGGTAGAGTATAAATGCCTAAAGTTTGCGAGAGCACATAACATGGAGTTGTTTAAACCACTAAATATATTAATTTCATCATATTAGCCGAAGGACGTTCACTGCTGGACATAGGCCTCCCCCAAGGATTTCCACGACGACCGGTTCTGCGCAACCCGCGTCCAGCGGCTTCCCGCGACCTTCACCAGGTCATCGGTCCACCGAGTGGGAGGCCTGCCTACGCTACGTTAACTTTACTGCCCCAACGGCCATCTGTTCCACAAGCTATGTGCTCCGCCCACTGCCACTTAAGTTAAATAAACACATTTATTTACTTTTGTTAAAGCCCGTACGTAGTACTTAGTGTTTTTTTTCGGAGCAAACAGAGCAACTGTAGATCCATGACATTTAACGTATGTATAAGGTGATTAAATATTTATTGTGGATCGTGGGCTAATAGAGATATATCTAAATATATATCTCAAAGGTTACTGACTGACTGACTGACATAGTGATCTATCAACGCACAGCCCAAATCACTAGAAGGATCGGGCTGAAATTTGGCATGCAGGTAGATGTTATGACGTAGGCATCCACAGAGAAAGGATTTTGGGAAATGCCCACGGGAACCGCAAAAATCGGGATCTGCGCGGGCGAAGCTGCGGGCATCTACTAGTTATAAATATATCTGTATATATAAAAATTAACCCCTATTGCTTCTGGTCATTGCATCACGCGTGAACGGCTGGACCGATTTCGCTAATTCTTTTTTTATTGAGTTCGTTATTGTCAGGAGAAGAATCTTATGAAGGGTAGGGTACACTACACTACCCTACCCTACTCTACCCTACCCTACCTTACATACACTACCCTACCCTACCCTATACTACACTACACAACACTACACTACCCTACACTACACTACCCTAACCTACCCGGTTTAGTCTAGTGTAGGGTAGTGTAGGGTAGGATAGGGTAAGTTAAGGTAGTGTAGTGTAGTGTGAGGTGGAACGAAGTTCGCCGGGACAGCCAGTAATAGATCTCAGTAAAAGATATGTAATAAAAATTAAATATTTGAGTTATTGCATACCTGCTTTTGGTTACTAAGTCCTTGCGCAAAAATAAAATTAAAAAGAATAACAAAACTAAATCATTAAACTTGGTGGTTTGGACAGCATGATTAATTGTGCCACACTAAAGAATAAATACTTTTAACTATGGCCACATTAAAAGAGAAGAGAGCTTGAGGGTAGCGCCTTAAAGGTAAGCACCCTTACAACGGACATTTTTGTTTGCGATTTTCTTTATTTTCTTGTCTGTTTGCAATTTACTTTAAGCAATAAAAGACTACTATCAATGTTACTCGTAGTTGTTTTAAGTGTTGTTAACTGAAAAACGTATCTCGTGAGTAATTTTCGATAAACCTAAAAACGTCTAGGCTTTAATTTGAAAAGAATCTCAGCGATAGGACCGCTACTTTTATTTTAATTATCTGATGTGCAATAAAGACTCATTTGAATTTGAATTATTTCGTATTTTTCTAAGCAAACCCTTTCATGGGATACCCAAATCATGGTAGTGAATAAAAAAATAACTGGTCGGTCATCTTTAGGAGTCCGCCATATACGATTGATAATGACTTCACTTAGCTAACCATTGTTCCAAACTTAACGTGTATGCAAAATTTCAACTCAATAAGCAACCAGGAAGTGGGGTAGTAAAGTTCTACCCCATTTCCTGGTTTGTCATTCGCGACCGCGCGACCGCGCACCGGTAAACGTAGCGTAGGCAGGCCTCCCACGCGGTGGACCGACTACCTGGTGAAGATCGCGAGAAGCCGATGAATGCGGGCAGAGCAGGATCGGTCGTCGTGGTAATCCTTGGGGGAGGCCTTTGTCCAGCAGTGGAAGTTATTCGGCTGATATGATGATGAAGTGGTTCTAATTTAGCTTCCAAGATTTGTCTCAAAATAACTAACTGGGTAACACGGCAAGTTAATATCTATAAAGCTTGTGCCCCTGTCTAATTTATTTTGTTTGTACTAGTAATACACAATATATTTTGGGTTATTAAGAAAATACAGGGTGTAACAAAATTTGTGAAGGTCCCGTTAACTGATGTTTCAGCTCATCACACTGAACACATTTGTTCAATGACTTAGCTGAAATCGCAATTTTTTACAACTCTTCATACAGTTTGTGCATGTTTTTGGAGTTATTACTTCACTTAGCTAACCATTGTTCCAAAATTAACGTGTACAAAAAATTTCAGCTCAATTAGAAACCAGGAAGTGGTTCTAATTTAGCTTCCAAGATTTGTCCCAAAATAACTAACTGATTAACACGGCAAGTAAAATATGTATATATATAAAGCTTGTAGAATATGTGCCGTGCCCCTGTCCAATTTATTTTATTTGTACTAGTAATACAGAAGATATTTTGGGTAAAATTAGAAAAAACAGGATGTAACAAAAGTGGTGTAGGTCCCGTTAACTGATGTTTCAGCTCATCACACTGAACACTTTTGTTCAATGACTTTGCTGAACTCGCATTTTTTACTAGCTCTTCATACAATTTGTGCATATTTTGGAAGGTCCAATTTTGTTTTTGAGAATTGACTATGGGTTTATAGGGAAAAGTTGTTCAGTATGATGAGTAGAACCCCCATTTAACGAGATGTACACAAATTTTGTTACACCTGTATATAGTTTTCACGAGAAAAATCTTTCTGCGCTCGGGCACTCGAAAGTAAAAATAAATGTATACGGATAAAAATAAGGATCTGTATTTAAACTATTTTGTTGCATTGTTTCTTGCTATTCATTAAAAATAAATAAATATTACGACTTTGTGATCTTATAAGGTTTTCTTGAACGGGCTGACGAAACCGTTTAGTAATGTATTTACTAGACTGGCTAATATTTTTTTAAATCAACTGTTCAGTATGTTTGACTAAGAATTGTACACGTAAACTCGAATAATGCCTATACACTGTCGCCTTGAAGATTCCCATACTGTAAGAGTTAGGAAATACAAAGTTCCACTCCATCGCTGTCCGCATAATAAATGAGGAAGCGTAAGGCTTAGATTATTATGCGTAGTGCGAATAGGCAGAATATCAACGACAAAGGGGTGGAACCTCTACACGCGTCTCGGCGTCTCGTTGACCAAAGGTGGAATGGATGAAGCTAAAATAATGAAGAATAATGTCTGCCATATCAACTAAAAAAATAACTCTTTCCTGGGTACGCTGGAATAAATTTCTTATTAGAAATAATTAATACCCAGTCATTTTCTTTTATATTATTGTTATGTATATCTTTTATGTTGTTATAATTTGTGCACAATAAACCGTTAGTAAATACTACAATTCTGTAAAGGACCTCAAACAATTGAAAGATTAATTTAAGAAAAAAAAATACTATATGTAACCAGTTGCCCGTTGCCCGGTGGTTAAGCGCCCACTACGTAATCTTCCAATATTCAACTCCCTGTGGTTTTAAGTGTTGTCGTAAAAACGCCATAAATGCCTTTTATTTGAAGCAACAAGGCCGTAAATACGGCTTAAGAGCTCATTCACAAAATAGTTAATTTTACTACTTCTTGATAATTGATGGGCCGATTCTAATAAAACTTAACATACATGCAAGTCACAAAACTCTAGTTTATGGATAGGTCACATTTTCAAAAAATATTTGATGTAGATAAAAAATAATCTAAAAATCACTTTTTCAAGTGCCTTAAAATAATTAAAAAACCCTCCAGGAGTTTTATGGCCCAAGAGGACATACACACATACACCACCACCATATAAATGCAAACAGATTAACTCAAAAAACGTGGGGTGCATCTTTCTACTATAATAATATTAATTATTAAAAAAGACGCTAAACACGTGAAAAAATCGACTTGCATGGCAACAACTTAGTACAATTTTGAATTAATATTTTTGGTTTTTGTTAAATTTCTAATAAAGTACTATACCGATTTTGATAAAATTTATACGGGACTTTATAGGAGTTTATGGACTACAAAAATTACATATAGTGACATTTTTAACAAATCTTATTGCTTACTTTTCCGTACTTTAGTCATTATTAATATTTACAATTTATTTGTTTTTAATTTGCAAGTCTTCATAAGACTGAATACGTTTACTGGCATTGTACTTTTTAAGATCTGTATATTTATGACATAAGTATTAAAAAACTTGCAAATAAACGATTCTGATTCCGACTACAAGGAAAATACTAGCTTTCAAATTAAAAAAGAATCATCAAAATCGGTTCACCCAGTCAAAAGTTCTGAGGTAACAAAAATAAAAAATACAGTCGAATTGAGAACCTCCTCCTTTTTGGAAGTCGGTTGAAAACATAAGTTTTCATGCTTATTCATTAAGTTTCACGCGCTCAACGTTTTTCAAGTTTAACTACTTGTAAGCATGTATGTGGTGGTAGTGTGTGTTTTATGTGTGTATGTCCTCTCGGATCATAAAGACCACTGGAGGGTATTTCATTCTTTTTAAGGCTCATAAAAACGTGGTTATTAGAATATTTTTAATCTTAATTAAATATTTTCTCATTTTTCATTTTCATAAGTACCTATGGATTTTGAATAAAGTAAGAAGTCTTATTGTTTTCTACTCATCATTCCCTTTCATTTAATACCCATGTCGGGTTCTAAAGAAATAGCTAGTCCACCATTTTATAAAGGCAGCCATATTAGATCTATCGTGATATTAAACAATTTATATTGTGTTATATAATTGGAACTGAGGCTGTGTGCAAATTTCAGCATGATCGGATAACATAAAGTATTTCACCCGGAACGACAGACAGACAGACAAACAAGAAAGTGACTTAATTTATATTACAAAAAATCCGCTGCAAGATTCCACCCTGAATCATAAGACAGACAGACATATTGAATAAACTATATTGTGTTGTCATAGGAATTGACGTTCTGTGCAAAATTTCAGCATGATCGGATAAAATGAAGTATTTAATATTTGAAAAATCCGTTGCAAGATTCAAACCGGAACGACATACAGACAAATTGTATATTTCATATTGTGTTGTCATCGGAACTGAGGCTGTATGTAAAATTTCAGCATGATCGGATAACAGTAAGTATTTAATATTTGAAAAATCCGTTGCAAGATTGTACCCGGAACGACAGACAGACAGACAAATTAAATATTTTTATTGTATTGTCATCGAAAACTAGGCTGTGTGCAAAATTTCAGCATGATCAGACAACAAAAAGTATACTAAAAATCTGTTGCCAGATTCCACCCGAAACGACAGACAGACAAACAAGAAAGTGACTTAATATAAACGTGTTAAAAATGGTGACGTTACTTAATAATAGTAATTGGTTTTTATAGTAATACGAGTGGTTTCCCGCGGCTTCGCCCGCTCAGAACCCCTTGAAAAATTTTCTATACCTATTCTCAGACCTACTGAATATACACATAAAATTTCATAGAAATCCGTTCAGCCGTTTCGGAGGAGTATATCAACTAACACTGTGACGCGAGAATTTTATTTATATAGAAGATTACAATTAGCTAATCTTTTCCATAATAAAGTATTTCGAAAATGTAAGCAATCCACAAAACACATTTTTCTCATTTGCTTATGTATGTCATCACATCACATCAGCTCATATATACGTCCCCACCGAGGGGCTCGAGCCTACCCTGAATTTGGGTGATCGGGCCTTAGTCGAACACGCGGGCCCAGTGCGGGTTGGTCAACTTCACACACAACCTTCGATATGTGCAGGTTTCCTCACGATGTTTTCCTTCACCGTAAGAGCGTCGGATAAACGTACATATGAGATCGAAATTCGAAAACACATTGGTACGTGGCAGGACTCGAACCACGACCTCCCGGATAGGAGGTAGCGGCCCTTGCCATTGCGCCACCTACGCTTTACACTTACGCTTATGTGTGTAAAGTTTCATAATTAGAGCCGGGCCAACCATTTTTAAGAAGTAGTTATTTGAATTTTTTATGGACCGGTCGTCGTGGAAATCCTTCCCGTCGTGGAAACATAGGAGGCCTTTGTCCAGTGGACGTTTTTCGGCTGATATGATGATGATTAAGATGTTGGGAAAACATTTTGTGAATAAACTCTTAATGTGATTTGTGTGTTTTTTGTGTGCTTTGGATGTTTTCGTTTAACAACAATTAAAAGTAATCACACGGTAGATATGAAAAGTCCGTCATTTTTAACTCCTGATGCAAAAAGAGGGGTGTTATAAGTTTATAACGTGTGTGTCTGTGTGTCTGTCTGTGGCATACTAAACGAATGGACCTATTTTAACGCCGTTTTTTTTGTTTGAAAGCTGTCGTGATCGAGGTGGTTCTTAGCTATCTAAATATATAAAAATCAATGCCACTTATCGTTGTAATTTTATAACTCAAGAACTGAAAGACCGATTTTGCTAATTCTTTTTTGTCGAGTTCGTTATTGTCAGGAGAAGGTTCTTATGTAGGGTAGGGTAGGGTAGTTTAGTGTAGTGTAGTGTAGTGTAGGGTCGGGTAGGGTAGGGTAGGGTAGTTTAGTGTAGTGTAGTGTAGTGTAGGGTAGGGTAGAGTAGGGTAGTGTGGTGTAGGGGTAGGGTAGTGTTGTGTACTGTAGTGTACTGTAGGGGAGTATAGGTTAGGGTAGGGCAGTGTAGTGTAGTGTAGTGTAAGGCGGAACGTAGTTCGCCGGGACAGCTAGTAATTTATGAAGATCTGTTCAGCCGTTTGAAGATTATCAGATCTTATCTAGGTGATGAAGGAATGTGGGCAACTTTTACTGGTCTGATCGATTCGAAATTTGGTGCCTGTTACTGTGACAATATATTTACTTAGCGGTCCCCCTACGCGACGACTCTTAGATCTAAATAAAAATAAAAGTTAAAAAAAACTGAAAACTGACTTCAAAATTAAATTCACTCAAAAGTTTGATATAATATTATTATACTTAAATACACAACATAAACCAACAATAACGAAATCAAAGGTGGGTACGAATTAAATTAGGGGCTTTAATTTTTTTTTGAGGTCGGTACCAGCACACAGTTACTTACGTATCAAATGTTTTAGATTCGATGGCATTGCTGACACCGACCTCAAAAAAAAATTCAAGCCCCTAATTTTATTCGTATCCACCTTTGATTTAGTTATTGTTGGTTAATGTTGTGTATTTATATATTACCTATAATAATATTATCTCATACTTTTGATTGAATTTCATTTTGAAGTCGGTTTTTAGTTTTTTTTTTAACTTTTATTTTTATTTTCTTTATTTTTAGTGATAATGCTATGTATTTAACAACGTTAAACCGTTAAACCCAATCACCTACTCACCAATAGGAATTTACATGTCTTTCATTAACAGATACAAAGTCCTGTGGCTTCCATCATCATCTCAGCAGATGATGATGGACGATTTAACTCCTTAACATGAAAGTTATGGAGTTAATCGTCCATCATAAGCTCAGCTGAATAACCCGAAAGAATAAAACCTATCGGTCTATGTATACCTACGTATATATAACGTACGTAACTACGTATATAATATTGAAAGAATTTTCCTCCAACTCCTAACCGTTAAGGAGTTGTACCTACCTTCATCAGCTTATCAACATGAGATGATAAGCTGATGAAGGTAGGTACAACTCCTTAACAGACGCAAGTATTTTAATAGCTTTAGAAAACATATGAATCACGTAATAAGTGCCTACTTAATGAGTAATTTGAGGGTTGCTCTCGATTTCCCTGGGATCCCATCATCAGATCCTGACTAAGTGACAATGGGACCCCGTCGGGAGTATACTCTTTCGAATGAAAAAAGAATTTTGAAATTCGGTCCACAATTGACGGAAAAATCGGTGAACATACGTAAAAAAAATATACAGTCGAACTTAGTACCTCCTCCTTTTTGAAGTCGGTAATAAAACTACTAATATTAAACTTAAAGGGCCAAAACATATTATTTTCTATTTTTTAGAGGTTTTTTTTTTCAGGATTATGTACTAGGTAACGAGACCCTATTCATCACATCAGCTCACGTCCCCACCGAGGGGCTCGAGCCTACCCTGAATTAGAGCGATCGGACCTTAGTCGACTTCGCGGGCTCAGTGCGGGTTGGTAAACTTCACACACAACCTTCGAGTTTCTTCGAAGGCGTGTGCAGGTTTCCTCACGATATTTTCCTTCACCGTAAGAGCGTCGGATAGACGTACATATGAGATCGAAATTCGAAAACACATCGGTACGTGGCAGGATTTGAACCACGACTTCCCAGATAGGAGGTAGCGGTCCTTGCCGTTGCGCCACCGACGCTCTCACGAGACCCTATTGTTGTACCTATATGTTACCTGTCTGCCCGTCCGTCTGTTCGACATTTAAAAGGCTGTAATTGTGAAATTTTGTTACACCCTGTATATACATGAAATAGAAACAGCGTCCGTTATTAAAAATCAAATAACGGCACGCGCCGCTATTTTAAATGAACTCGTTCTAAAAAATTAAAAACAAAACTATTTGAAAACTGCAACTTCAACTGTCAACATACACGTCGTAAAGCGGACAGTTTCGGCACACCTGGACACTTCAAACAGCGGGCCAGAAATGAAATTTAAAAAAAGGTATGATGGAACAAAGAAAATGGCAGCGAAATCCTATACGTTACACAACCATACTGTAACCAATCTGTATCAATCTGGGTGACGAGGGGGTGAGGTCGCAATCTCGAAAGCGGCAGGGAGTGTCCATACTGTATGTTAGTGCTAATATATATATATATATATATATATATATATATATATATATATACATACTTTCGTTTCGGTGTCGCGAAAACTATCATAATATCAATGATTTCCCATTTTTTTCCCACAATTCGTAAGCCCTTGGAATAATCTTACATAATGGTAAGTGATGATTATGCCGAAGATGGAAGCGGGCTTACCAAGATTCCCCATCGCAATGGGGAACTGGTTCTCTTATCTTCAAGCCGGAACACATCATCACTGAGGCGGCTTAGATAAGATGGTGGTAGATAGCCAGGCGGGCTCAGAAAATGCGCTTCCACCATTAAAGCGAGTCTTCCAAAGTGAGACTCCGCCGGGAATCGAACCCGCGATCTCCTGATGTAAAGCTAATGGACTTAACTATTGCGTCACGGAGCCGGTTAAATTTCAGCCTGATAGTTACGTGAACTCTATTGAGCTTATTTACGTTGCAATATTTACAAAGTTAGGCTTTAATTACAAGTCACTGCTGTTTAATCAGCATAGGCACCTACCCATCTAATTAGTTGTTTACAAAATGTTAATTAATGAGGGGTTGAGGGATGTCAACACTCATCAAAGTCAATTAGGTACCAACACAGGCAAACAGAAAATGCAAAAGATGACTGAACTATACGTTTGAAGTTTCGGTAAAATGCGACATAAAAATACCCACAATTAGTATGATCCAATACTTTATTTTACACTGTAATTTTATCGATACTACAGTATAACCCGTTTTACACACTGACTATATAAATACAATAAGCACGCTTCCGAAGATGTTAATTGGAGATAGCTTGAGTGAAAAAGAGGTCTCTGTCGCTGTGCAGTTGCCTTTTATATCCTCGTACTTTTTTCTTGTTTCACTTGTTTATTTTACTGGCCTGAGTTCAAGTAATTTTTGCACGCGATATTTTGTCGTCGCGACTGCAGCGCCACCGTTAAAATTATAAAAATGGGTATCAAACTGTCTCGGCGACAACAAATGTGAATAAAAAAAAAGTTAAAGTAAAATTTTATTCGTTGCGTATTAACCGCACCTTTGTTTTCATTCATCATTTCAAGAGTCCATTTTAATATCATCACATTTTTAATTGAATAGAGTTCACTTTGCATGGAGTTAAAAAGTTTTTTCGTGACTATTCTAAACTGACTGGTTTTTTTTTCGATATTACTACTGAAACATTTTCGATATTACTACTAAAACAGTTTCGATATTACTACTGAAACAGTTTTGATATTACTTCTAAAACAGTTTCGAGATTACTACTGAAGCAGTGTCGATATTACTACTGAAACAGTTTCAATATTACTAAAAGTTCACCCAGTCGTTTACAATACATAAATTTCCCGACTACTGGGGCGTGGGTCTTTTCCCAAACTCGGGACGGTTACGCCATACTCCACATAAGTTAGTAAATACGTTAGTGGACGTTGGCAAACCTAACTATCAGAAGTTTTTCAAGTCGCCTGTATGACATCTTGAAGTCTTAACGACTGCCATATGACACATAGCAATCGGCACCAACAGCATAACGTGTCTTGCAAATCACGGAAATTGTCGAGAAAAAAATGCCACTATCAGTAACAGTCAAACCCATCCAGGCTATGACCGTCAGTTAACCTGCGTGATCGACGTAAGCACGCAAGTCACACTGAGCTACAACCGCTTTGATTGGATTCCACTTAACCTGTACACACCCTATGAATAGTGTGATTCGTTTCCACTTTACCTGTACAAATCCTATGTAAAGTGTGTTTCGATTCAACTTCATCTGTACACATCCTATGTAAAGTGCGATTCGTTTCAACTTCACCTGTACTCACCCTATGTAAAGTGTGAATCGATTTCACTTTACCTGTACACACTTTATGTAAAGTGTGTTTCGATTCAACTTCATCTGTACAACCCTATGTAAAGTGTGATTAGATTCAAAACTACCTGTAATCACATACTTTATATAGGTAAAGTGTGATTCGATTCCACTTTACCTGTACACACCCTATGTAAAGTGTGATTCGATTCCACTTTACCTGTATATACCCTATGTAAAGTGTGATTCAATTCCACTTTACCTGTACACACCCTATGTAAAGTGTGATTCGATTCCACTTTACCTGTACACACCCTATGTAAAGTGTGTTTCGATTCAACTTCATCTGTACAACTCTATGTAAAGTGTGATTAGATTCAAATTTACCTGTACTCACATACTTTACATAGATAAAGTGTGATTCGATTCTACTTTACCTGTACACACCCTATGTAAAGTGTGATTTGATTCCACTTTACCTGTATATACCCTATGTAAAGTGTGATTCGATTCCACTTTACCTGTATATACCCTATGTAAAGTGTGTTTCGATTCAACTTCATCTGTACAGCCCTGTGTAAAGTGTGATTAGATTCAAATTTACCTGTACTCACATACTTTACATAGGTAAAGTGTGATTCAATTCCACTTTACCTGTACAAACCCTATGTAAAGTGTGATTCGATTCCACTTTAACTGTACACACCCTATGTAAAGTGTGACTCGATTCCACTTTACCTGTATATACCCTATGTAAAGTGTGATTCGATTCAACTTCATCTGTACACACCCTGTGTAAAGCGTGATTCGATTCAAATTCATCTGTATACACCCTATGTAAAGTTTGATTCGATTCAACTTCCCCTGTACGGACAGCAACACATCAAGTTATACAAAACCAGTATAAGCTGGCCGAGCGACGCCTTTGTGTTTCAACATACGCGAGGCCCCCGTATACTGGTTTTGTATAGCTTGTTGTGGCGCCGTGTGTACACACCCTATGTAAAGTGTGATTTTAAAATTATCTTTTTGATAGTAAGTTGAATCTATTAATATATATAAAAATAATTAAATAAGTATATTACGCGTCCATCCGGCCGTTCAGTCCAACCGCTTTTTTTTTTAAATGAAAGGTATTGATGCACAAATTTGTCACCAAGCATTGCAAATCACCTAACTTTCACCCTAGTCAAGTTAAACTCAAACGTAATTTTTATAGCTTTCTTTCTCTTATCTCCGGTTCTAATTAAAGTGTACGGTTCTTTTTGGTATAAGAACACTCGCTGAAATGAGTTCTTTTATTTGAGCTATTTAATGGGTTCCTACTTAAATGGGTTAAGTTGGAGGGAAGCTAGGTGTAATTGCTAACTACGTGTGAGCATTTAACTTGACTTTCATGAGAAAGGTTTAGGTGCATAATTTCCCACTTCCGGTTTGCGGCTTGCGTACCGCGCCTCAGTCAAGCTAGTATATTACTGTTTATTTATGTAATTAGATCACAGAATCGTAAATATATTAATAAATAATAAAAATAAAATTCTCATGTCACAGTGTTAGTTGCCATACTCCTCCGAAACGGCTGGACAGATTTCTATAAAATTTTCTGTGTATATTCGGAAGGTCTGAGAATAGGTATAGACAGATAGATAAACCGTTTTATCACCGACCAGGCACAAGAAAAAAAGTAAAAGATTGGTAATGCTAAAAAAGAATTAAGGTTACACCACTAAGACTAACTTATAGCTACGTGAAAAGGTCCTAGCTCAGCATATGTTATAGGTGAATGCCCATAACGCTGATATTCTGCCAGGGCCCTCACCGGTCTGCGTACCGCGACAGTAACATAACAGTAATAATTACTTATAAAAGTATAGAATTTTTTAAACTGGGATCTGAGCGGGCGATGCCGCGGGGAACAGCTAGTTAGGATATAAAGTACTATACACACGTACACACCCCGGTCGGTCACCCGTGACCTTTAATCTCAAATGTCAAACGCACAGTTGCCTATAAAGTATCATCCATTTAAGAAACGCAATCGCCCAAGCGTTTATTGAATCGATTGTTAGTGTTTATATATCTATTTAAATTTTGGGTCTTGGGTTCGATTGCACAGCTGCGCACCCATAGTAAACTATGGATATTGGGTATCGTTCCCATCCCGTTATTTCGTTTTACCCGTTATTTAAGGTCGAGTTACGGGTAGGCTTCGGGTATCTGATACCAGTCTCAGTAACGGTCAGCACTTCAGCTCATTTCATTTTATTCAGAATCAATGTTACATTGGGTTTGAATTAAAAATAGTGTGTACAGATAAAAACAAAATATAAATAGAATAAAAACTAAATTTAAATTTAATTTTTTAAGGGTCTCCTACACTACGTTTTCCGGTGCGTGGTCGCCGCTCGAGAACTTTACTGTGTAGGCAGGCCTCCCACTCGGTGGACCGATGACCTGGTGAAGGTCGCGGGAACCCGCTGGGTGCGGGCAGCGCAGAACCGGTCGTCGTGGAAATCCTTGGGGGAGGCCTATGTTCAGCAGTGGACGTCCTTCGGCTTATATGATGAAGGGTCCCCAGGAGGTTCAAGTTTCCATACAAACAAAGTTCCGCTTTATACAAAAGCTACATGCCGGATTGAATCCAAACTTTGCGAATATATTGAGTAATAGACACATATCGATGTTTGTAATTAGTTTTCGATGTTCTAATATAAAACCGACAGAAAAAAGAGTAGTTTAAAACTTTCAGTACAAAACTAATGTAAGCCTTCGTTTAGTTATGTTTCAATTTACTACCATGAAAACTAATTACAAACATCGATATGTGTCTACTCTATACAGGGTGTAAAAAAATTGGAGTAGGACCCGTTACTGGGGGTTCTACTCATCATATTGAACAACTTTCCCCAAGGAACCAATAGACAATAAAAAAAAAAAGTGTGTGTGTCAGCTCCGACGCACGACTGGAGTTTACTACTTAAGTACGATTGTCTAAACAGGCACAAAACAGGGCTTGACTTTAGTTTTAAGTTTACTCTGCACAGTTTTTATAACTAATCATTCCAATTTCCGGCCTCTTTTCATAGCTGATGTGTCAGGTGTTTTAGCTCCCATGGTCGCAGCTACTAATGATCCATTTGGTGTTTGGCAGCGACTAACCTCGTATGCTTTAGATGCGGTTATACGAGCATATCTTAGGTCATACCATAAAGGGCTCTAACATTGGTTTTGTGTTGACTCTTCAATTAAATCAAGAGCATTTTTGTTAAGTTTCTCTTGTAATGTTTCTAGTAATTTGTTGACATCTTTCTTTATATCATCACTCACTTGAATAAGGAAATGAAAACTGTCGAACATCACTGTGTTTAAAGTCGTTCTGATACTTTAAAAGTTCACAATTCATAATTTTCTTCTTTTTTGCTTCTTGAATAAACCCGTGGAAAAGGTCTGTGCTGGTTTCATGATGTCGAGCTGTTTTTTTTTTCAAATTTGATATACAGTGACGTATTTCATAGTAGTCCCTACTCTCGAGAGGACGGGTCGTACCCAATAGCATCGTCACCATAAGATTCTCGTGCAGCTCTGAAAATGCAAACTAATTACTTACTGTAAACAAAATTTATTCTTTATAACCTAAAAAACTACTACTGAAAGAAAGACTATTATTTCGCCTTAGCAGAATTAAGGTTACTTACGTAGGAAGTGTTATATTATTTTATAGTAGGTACTTACATTGCTGTTTTTACATTTCTCAGCTCTGCAGAATAAAAATCGGGGTTATTTTTAAAGAACATGATTGCGTCCATTTTGGGCAAGTTTCTGCTATCTGCTTTCACAAAATTGACACAGATCAAAAATTATAAGACTGCAACAATAACAGATCTGATTTGATTACTGTGTTGTGACTTCATTTTAGATTTCGTAGTGACTTATATTCTTTTTGTCAGATTCAGCCAATCCTGACTGTTTTGTATCACGTGACAGAGGTGCGCACAATAGGTTGCGCGTAAAAAACGTAACGCGCAAAGAGAATATAACAAACTACGTTTTCGATCACTAGATTTTACTCCTCATATTTTTTTCATACCGGGCGCCTTATATGCAAATCGATTTTTAAGGAGTAAACTCCAAAAATTGGACCCTCCATACTAAAATGCACAAAATTGGTCGATCAGCTGATCGATTTGTATGAATGAAGAGTAATTTTTTTTTGTGATTTCAGCAAAGTCGTAGAACAAAAGTTATTCAGTATGATGAGTAGAAGCCTCGGACCTACGGACCTACACCAATTTTGTTACATCCTGTATATTCACACGGTTTGAAATCAATCCGGCATGTAGTTTTTATATAAAAGCGGAAATACGAGTTTGTATGAAAACTCGAGTCTTCTGGGGGGGGGGGGGGGGGTGTCCTGAAAAGACACTTGAAAAGGTGTGACTCGAATGGAGACACCTGGTGAAGACCAAAACCGATTTTTTTTATTCTCAATTGGTAAGCCCTTGGCATCATCTCACCTGATGGTAAGTGACGATGATGCCGAAGGTGGAAGAGGGCGTACCAAGATTCCCCAACGCAATGGGGAATTGGCTATCTTATCTTCAAGCCGGAACAAATCAATGTTGTCACTGATGTTTGGCGGCAGGACTTAGATAAGATGGTTTTAGCTAGCCAGGCGGGCTTAAAAAATGCCCTACCACCAACCAAACCGAGTCTTACAACTTGAACTGGCTATCTTGTCTTCAAGCCGGAGTGTTTCAAAGAGCCTCGCAAGGTAGAAATCGAAAGCAAACGCGATAAATTAAAGGTCCGACCACCAGGGGATCTGATCGCTTATTCTCATTGTGCACGGGAGTTCACCGCTAAGATCGGCTAGTCGCCAAAACTTAGGTTAAGAGATGAAAGTAGTCGCCATGACCGAAATCGGCCTTGTAGGATAAATATCAGAAGATGTAAAGATAACTTATTTTTGTACAAAATAAAAGAAAATACAATCAGTGAATGTGGCGTATCCTTTTTAACTGCGATGTACTTACAGGTACTTACTTAGACTGCTTTTCCATCAAAGCTGTGCGAAGTAACTCCTCAACGTCGGAGTATCTCTACGTAATCGAATCAGAAACGAGGTAATCCGTAGGAGAACCAAAGTAACCGACATAGCTCTCAGAATTGCTAAACTTAAGTGGCAGTGGGCTGGACACATCGTATAACAGATGGCCGGCAGTACAGTTCTCGAGGAACCATAGGAGGGCCTCCAACTCGTTGGACCGATGACCTGGTGAAGGTCGTGGGAAGCCGCTGGATGCGGGCAGCGTAGAACCGGTCGTCGTGAAAACCTTTAGGGGAGGCCTATGTCAACCAGTGGACGTCCTTCGGCTGATATGATGATGATATGATGTGCGAAGTAGCTATAAGTGGTATTTGAGGAAAAATTCACCTATAGGAGATCTTCTGAACTGGCCGTTTGGGTAGTAGTGACCGCACACCAGAAGACGTAGCGAAGGTAGGCCTCCCACACGGTGGACCGACGACCTGGTGAAGGTTGCGGGTGGCTGCTGGATGCGGACAGCGCAGGACCGATCGTCGTGGAAATCCTGGGAGAGGCCTATGTCCAGCAGTGGATGTCCTTCGGCTAATTTGATGATGATGATATGATGTGCGAAGTAGCTGTAGGTGGTGCGCAAGGAAAAATTCACCCATAGAAGATCTTCTGAACTGGCCTTTTGGGTAGTACAGTGACCGCACACCAGAAGACGTAGCGTAGGCAGGCCTCCCAAACGGTGGACCGACGACCTGGTGAGGGTGGTCGCTAGATGCGGACAGCGCAGAAGCGGTCGTCGTGGAAATCCTGGAGGAGACCATTTATCAGAAGTGTGCGTCGTTCGGTTGGTATGATAATGATGAGGAGATCTTAATTTTTTTAGCTTCACTTAGAGTAGGTCTGGTGAAAAAGATCTATGCGGAGCGCTGTTTTTTACATCAACAAGCGAGTGATGTGTGCGAGGCAGACGTGCGATCCCTCATCTCTCAATCCTCTCAGAGTGTGAGGAATGCGTGCGAGGGATGTGTATGAGAGATGTGTGCCGGGGATGTATACGAGGCATAATATGTGCATGTACGAGGGATGTGCGAGGGATGTTTGCGAGTGGAGCTACTAGACACGCCCCCGACTTGCCTTCATAGCATCGTAGTACACCGTTTTCTCGTGCAGTTGCAAAGAGTCCCATACGGCTCCACGCATGTCTCAGCTTGCAGTGCTCACGTGTATTTACTAGGGTGTTCAGAAGGAATGAGGTTTAACTCCTATCGAATGCAAAAAAGTAAACACTGGAAAGTAAAGCTCACCTACGATCAAATCAAATCAAAATAATTTATTCTAAATAGGTGTTTACACTCACTTTTAAATAGTAAAAAAAACTTATTGACTATTACAAATAATGTCATGATTTAGATTACAGGCTCAGGTTATTGTATTTGTTAAAGAATCAACGTATATAACTTTGTCATTTTAAAAATCCATTATTATTTAATATCCTCTAGAGCACAAAAATGTTTTGACATGAGTCTTGGATTATTTTCCGTTAAATTAGTTACATTTTCTGGAATTTTATTGTAGAATCTTATATACTGCCCCACAAATGACTTTTTAACCCTACTCAGTCTCGAAATATACACTCCTAAAAATAAATATACCAGTTATCTTGATTTCTATCCTTACTAATATTATAAATGTGAAAACGTGTTTGTTTTGTTTATTTGTCTCGTTTTCACGCCACAAAACCTGAAGCAATTTTGGCGAAGTTTTGCATGCACATAGCCAGTGTAATGAAGAAGGACATAAGGTGCTTTTTATCTCGTGAAAATAGCATAGTCCGATACAGTTCCTGAGGGAACTGAAAAAAATCTGGTTAATTTCTCTAACATCGCAAAGAAGCAACAAATTGTTGTTTTTTGCACAGAAAAGCTTAAGGAGGTAGTAAATGACATAGAATACTAAGGAGCGTCGATGGTGTAATGGCTAGGGCCGCTGCTTCTAGTCCGGGAGGTCGTGGTTCGAACCCTGCCACGTACCAATGTGTTTTCGAATATCGATTTCATATGTACGTTTATCCGACGTTTTTACGGTGAAGGAAAACATCGCGAGGAAACCTGCACATACCCGCGAAGAAACTCAAAGGTTATATGTGAGGCCCGATCGCCCTAATTCAGGGTAGGCTCTAGCCCCTCGGTAGGAGCTGATATGAAACTAATTAGCATAGCCCAATATTATATTCTGTGGTATGTGGATGGACCACTCAACCTTAAAGACAGTCATAAAAACGATGTACACGCAACCGAAGACGCAGGCAGAAGAAAAAATTGTACTTAAGTAAAAATAGAATATTTGTTTGCGATATCGTAGCGTTTTTTGAAAGTGGATAAATTTAACTTTTTATAAGTGTTTGATATTTTTTTACTGTGGAATACGTAAGTTTAAGAATGTTCTTTGAGAAACGTAACGTAAGGGGTTAACGCTCTCAGGTCATATTTTTGAGTTTCAAATCGGTTCGTGGAGTTGAAAGGCGAAAGAACATTCATCAAAAATAATCTTGGTTCAGAGCATCGATTAATCCGCATGGCCGAACACTCAGATTAAAACTTCTGAAAATAATTTTGAGTACAACAATATTGGAAATAAAATATTCCTTTAAAGGATTGCAAAAAAGAAATCTAAAAATATATTTAGGTACAGATGTTTTATCTCACGAGTGCGGGTACTTGTTAAAGTAATACTTTTTACTCCATGGCGCGGGTTAGACATACTTGTGTGTGTAAATGTACATGCACAATGGCTTTGTGTGCATAAGCTCGGGAGCTTAAAATAACGCACACGATAGACACAGCTTACAATAGAGCACACAATAGACACAACTTACAATAGAGCGTACAATAGACCCAACTTCTAATAGCGCACATAATAGACACAACTTAAAATAGCGCACACAATAGACACAACTTACAATAGAGCACACAATAGACTCAACCTAAAATAGTGCACACAATAGTCACAACTTAAAATAGCGCACACAGTAAACACAACTTACAATAGAGCACACAATAGACACAACTTAAAATAGCGCACACAATAAACACGACTTACAATAGAGCACACAATAGCGCGTGTCGATAAGCATTACACACACAAGTATGGTTAACCCGCGCCCGTGAGATAAAATATCTGTACTTGTTTCAATTATTATAGTTTCAAGGGTTACGTACAGCCTATAACTAAGCCTCCGCTGCCTGTCCGTCTCTCCGTCTATCTGTCTGTCTATCAGCAGGCCTAGCGAACCGTAATAGGTAGAAAGTTGAAATTTTCACACAACATTTAAGGGCCGGCCCCCCATACTGGTTTCGGCGTTCTGTGAAAACTGTAGTCAACTTTAATCATCATATCAGCTGAAGGACGTTCACTGTTAGACAAAGGCCTCCTCCAAGGATTTCCACGACGACCAGTTCTGCGCTGCCCGCATCCAGCGTCTTCCCGCGACCTTCACCAGGTCATCTGTCCACCGAGTGGGAGGCCTACCTACGCTACGTTTTCCGGTGCGCGGTCGCCACTCGAGAATTTAACTACCCCAACGGCCATCTGTTCTACGAGGTATGTGCCCCGCTCACTGCCACTTAAGTTTAGCAATTCTGAGAGCTATGTCGGTTACTTTGGTTCTCCTACGGATCTCCTCGTTTCTGATTCGATCACGCAGAGAGACTCCGAGCATAGCATTGCCCTTTGGGTGACCTTGAGCCTTCTTATGAGGCCCATAGTATGCGACTATGTCTCAGATTCATGACAAACGCATCACTGGCAACACACACTGGGCTTAAGACCAAACTTTAATAGTTCAAAATAAAATTGGTACCTATCGCTAGCCAAAGGGATGAAGTATACCATAAATGTCGGTGGCGTAACGGCTAGGGCCGCCGCTTCCTGTCCGGGAAGTCGTGGTTCGAATCTTGCCACGTACCAATGTGATTTCGAATTTAGATTTCATATGTATGTTTATCCGACGCTCTTACGGTGAAGGAAAACATCGTGAGGAAACCTGCCGAAGCCCCAAAGTTAGAAATGGCGGAAATTAATTCCTTTTAAAAACACATTAAAAACAAAGTGTCGCCCTCCCATTTTGCTATCTTCAAGCGTTTCCGAGATAGGAATTCTAGGCAACTTTGGGGCTCCGGCAGGGGGGTGGGATCCTGGCACAGAAAACTCGCTATTCCTACTACTAACAGGTGTTGCTCCATAACGCAACCGAATATTTAGTCAGTTTTTGCATAATTGTCATGAGTACAACCAGTACTTTCATTTTCTATCTTACTCAGCCATTTCCCTTATCGTTTTTTTGGTCACGATAACAAGTTTTTCAGGCGCTATAAGTACATAACGCAACCACTTTACGCAGGCAGACCGACATATTTCACATCAGAGGGTTGCCATTTATCCCCTCAGCCTAAGTTTATTCATTTCCGTTATCATTACCAGATTTGTCATGACCTCCTAGTCTTATTTTGAATCGATTTTCATGATTATTTTTTATTCTATAGGGTGTGCTCCCGCGTTGGTCCCATATAAAGTTTATAAAAACCGGTGTAGTAGTTTATTAGAAAAATAACAAAAACCAAAAAATAAAATGCAATATTGTACTAAGTTGTTGCGATGGAAGTCGGTTTTTTTTAATGGGTTTTTAACTTTTTCAATTATTGTTGATTAGTGAATGCCAGACGAAGGTGTTGGTGAAGGCTTCGCGAGAAAGTACGCACAGCGTGGCTGTACAATTTATTTTAATTTGCATATACTTTGAAGTCATTGTGAAGCTTATCGTGAAGTAATAAATGCGTTAATTTGTTTCACTTTAAAAGTTAGAAGCACAAAGGCCAATCCCAAACTTAAAGTTACCATTACTCGGCGAGATACGCCTTTGTGATATTAAATTATAACTATGTAGATAGAGGATGGGCTGGTTGGGAATTTCGGTACATGAGGCGAATCTTTTGCACTTTTACAGAAGCCACTGCCAATATATACCTGGTATATTTTTTTCAATACAGTTGCTCGAAAAGTGAACCTTTATATGCCAGTCAAAATTGATTGTGCGCAAAATTGATTTTACCGCACCCGTGCTTTTACTTCGCCACTTTTTATTTCATTTCAAGACATCTTTATTTCAACAAGACATCTAGCAAATAAAAAAAAAAACCATAGATACAGAATTTTAAAAGAGATAGGTTGTTCCTCCAAAAGGTGTAGTACTAAACTTTAGCTGATTAGATTCTCTTTGGGTTATATCTTTGTGAAGAAAGGAGAATAAATATGAATAAAGCGTATACTCCTAGGTTAGACCAACAGCGTCGGTGGCTCAACCTGAAACTACTCGGTCCTTCTAACCAGAGGTACCGGGTTCAAATCTGGACAGCCAATGTACCAATGAGTTTTTCAAAACTTACGTACATATACTTACCGATTGCTTTAACGGTGAATGAAAACATCGTGAGGAAACCTGCACACGCCTACGATGAAACTCAAAGGTTGTGTGTGAAGTCGACCAACCCGCACTGGGCCCGCGTGGTCGACTAAGGCCTGATCGCCCTGATTTCAGGGTAGGCTCGAGCCCCTCGATGGGGACGTATATGAGCTGATATAATAATAATAACACCAACGAATAGGTAATCTTTTCCAATGAGGTTTTAATGCTTACAATTATTTTATCCTAAGCCTTATATAATGGTACAAAAAAAACTTACGCTTGTATACGTGTACCTAGCTAAAATGTGACGCAATTTCCGAAAAAATGAATAAAATTGTTTAAGTTGTGAATACGAAGACAATTATTAATAGTTAATATTATTTAAAAAAAAAATACTTTTGTGTGTGAATTGGAAAAAACAAAGAGAGATTACTCGCCGGACATTTAAAATGAGCCACAAGTCGCGTAAAATGAGCTTTGGTTGTCGAGACCTTGATAGGTAATGTACCTATGTATTTTGTTGTACTGTCACGGTCGTTTTTATTTTACCTGTTTTCTCACAACTATATTGAAAAAGGTTAGATGATGTTTTGTGATAATGTAATTCATTACACATTTATGTTAACTAAGTAAACTTACTTAGCATCAAGTTGTTGCTAAACACAGGTAACAATAGTTTCCGGGCTAAGTAATGGCCAGTTCTCCTATTAATAGATTGACTCTACATTTTATTTAAATGACAATAATCGTTACAGATAATGACATCGCCCGAAAATTGGAGCAGCCCTGAAACCTGATCAAGATTCCATGACCTCATCACCAGGACCCACAGACGACACACCAAAATGGAACATCTCAGAACTAGTTATAGCAAACATAAAAGAAGACTTCAATTTAACAATTAAAAATATATATCGTATTGTGAAGGATGCCGATGAATCAGAAAAAAACTGCAGCAAAAGTGATAATTTTAGTGATGTGTGCAGCAGTAACGATAAATACGATGGCATCGAGATTAGTGTTGTGATAGTGTTATTTTTGCTGATAGTTGTAACTGTTATTGGTAACACTTTGATTATATCTGCTGTGGTGACAACGAAAAGGCTTAGGACGGTGACGAACTGTTTTGTGACCAGTTTGGCTGCCGCTGACCTGATGGTCGGCATATTCGTGATGCCGCCAGCGATTGCTGTTCATATAAGTGGTAAGTGATATTTTTACTTGACTGTCTTTTTAGCACGGTGATGTTTTTAAAGTGTATGTATTTATGTGTGTTAGTATGTATGTATGTCCGTTTCTTTGGCTGAGCCTGTAGCCTAAACGGCTTGATTGATTGATTAAAAACACTTTATTGCACAATATAAGAGGTAAAAAAGATACAATGATTGAGGCAGTTCTACATATAGGCGGTCTTATCGCTAACAAGCGATCTCTTCCAGACAAACTTTAGGTGGAAGAAACATGAAAAATAATTACTAGGCTTGATGGATTTTGAAGTGGGAGGTGGCGTTAGATTGGTCTTAATCTCGTCAATGTCATAATGTGATACAATTTTACCTTACTGCTAAAAAGAGGGTTAATGTTTTATGCAGTCGGATTTTTAGTTAACTAAATAATTTAATTGTGCATTCTTTTTTTATTATTAAAAATTTGAGTGCATTTGACTTTAACTCACCTGATGATAAGTAACGATGTAGTCGAGGATGGTACACGCAAACTCAAATAATACCTATTCACTCTCGCCTTGAAGATCCCCAAATTGTAGGAGTCGGGAAACACAGCCGCAGGCAAGGAGTTCAAGGAGGCATTGGGATGTGAGTGGCAAAACTTTAACTTTCAGTGAATCCAAATTTGTGTACAGGTTTTTGTCCAACTTCGTCAGATGGGGAGTTACAGTGTATGTATGTATGTATATTTCTTTAGCAAGCTTGCGCTCTTTAGCTTAAACGGCTTGATGGATTTTGGAGTGTAAGGTGTCGTTAAATTAGTCATGATTTCGTGAGTGACATAGGATACATTTTTAATTTAGTACTGATGAGAATCGAAGTCGGGAACTAAATAACATAGGCGACACACGCAATAGGGGATCGGACTGCATCAAAAATAAAATCTGAAATATGATTTCCTAAATTGCTCTCCTCTTGAAGTTTCAAAAAACCTTACTTGTTTTGTTTTTCCATCACGTCTTCAATTTTTATTGATCAAATTCACAAAATAAGTTCGTCAATGACGCTAAAAATCTATGACGTCACTTGTGGGTATTTCGAACATTTTTAGAACAAAATTTCGTTTGTGACAGATCATAAAAAGTAACTCAAATGACTAGCAGTCCGATCCCCTAATGTTTTTAAAAGAGATTATATTGGAGAAATTTACTTAGATATTTGATTGACAACTGAAATTCAAAGAAAATGTCGACGAACGCCGTGTAGGTATGCGCATTGGTTGCGCTGGTTAGAGACCGAATGTAGTTATTGTTAATGTAGTAGTAGTTACTGCCTCCTCGCCGATGCAATATCGGTGTGTGAGCGTGTATGTAATTAGGGCACACATATAAATGTTGCACTTGGTGCGCGTTAACAAGTACAATACAATATTAATGCATATTTTACTCTAGTACAATACAAATTAACATTATGATGCAACAACTTAAATATCGAAATGTGTGCTGGGACACATAGTAGAAGTGAAACTTCAACGGACAAGTGGAAAGGGTAACCCAGGCTAAGTACCTGTTTTATATCTCCATCTCAACTTTTCTCTATCTACAAATACAGCCGTTGACCTCTCTCCACCGCCGCCGCCAGCCTTTCTCTGTCTACCCCCCTCCACGCGGCCGTAACGCTTTTTCGTGACAGAAAAAATCCTAATACCCCCCGTATAGACTATATAGATAGAAGTTTCACTTCAATAAAGAAAAAACAACATACTTAGAAAAAATATTAAACAACGAGCGTAGACATGAGTTTTCACCAGGTCCCTTGATAACTATATCGGCATATTCTGATTAGCAGTCTATGTCACTTCCCACCCCCTTAACCAATTATATACAAAAAATCACTTAAATCCGTTAGGTTGCTCCGTTACGACGCCGACTACGTGCGAGAGCATGGAAATGAGTTTTCCCCATGTTCCTCGGAAACTATATTAGGATATGCTAATTAGTAAATAATGTAATTTCCCACCCTCTCAACCTTCTCTGTGCAAAAAATCACAACGAACCATTGTTCCGTTGCGATGTTTGTGAATTTAACCAAAAACGGAGTATTTTTTCAGTTCCCTTAGGTACTGAATCGGACTATGCTATTTTTATGCAATAAAAAGTAGCCTATGTCCTTTATAGTAACACAGGCTACCATCATGCCAAATTTCATGAAGATTGGTCAAGGTGTTGAAGTGTGAATAGGTACCAAAGAAACAAACATATTTTCACATTTATGACATTAGTAAGGATAGACGATCTTATTGCTCGGTAGCAGTGTCTATCTATCTATTTAAATCAAAATGAAATGCTGTTTGTTGGTAAGCGCATCAATTGAGAACGGCTGGATCGATTTGGCTAATTTCTTTTTAAATGTTCGTAGTAATCCGAATAATGTTTTTAGAGAAAGAAAATTTGGAAGAAATACCCGGTAAATTGAAAAATTCAAAAACAATATAAGCGCTTTTTTCTTTGGGGTTTTTAAATTAACTCAAGACCATAACTCAGAACTCGAAAGAGGCACCTTCACCTTTTTATGATGGTACGGAACCATTTGTACCAACGCCATCTGGTATGATGGTACGAGACTCATTGTGTGCGGTTCTGACTCGCATTTTACGAATTAAATAGTTATTTTTAATTACATAGGTTATTCTTTCAGAATGGTCCCATATTATCATCATATCAGCCGAACGACGTCCACTGCTGGACAAAGGCCTTCCCCAAGGATTTCCACGACGACCGGTCATGTGCTGCCCGCATCCAGCTGGTTCTCGCGACCTTCACCAGGTCGTCGGTTCACCGTGTGAGACACACGCAAAATCAAATAAATCCTATTCACTCTCGCTTTGAAGGTCCCCAAATAATAGAAATCGGGAAACACTGACGCAGACAAGGAGTTCCACTCCTTTACTGTCCAATAATAAATGAGGGAGCGTAAGTCTTTGTGCTGATAGCTGGATTATGAACAACAAAGGGCTCCCTGCATCTCGTTTACCGACCGACGGTGGAATGGAGACGGGGGAACGAGTTCATGAAAGGTTGTATCAGCCGAAAGACGTCCACCGCTGGACAAAGGCCTCCCCCAAGGATTTCCACGTCGACTGGTCCTGCGTTGCCCACACCCAGTGGCTCCCGCGACATTCACTAGTTCGTTGGTCTACCCTGTGAGAGGTCTGCCTACGCTACGTCTTCCGTTGCGCGGTCACCACTCGAGACTTTATTGCCATCTGTTCCACGAGCTATGTGCCCTGACCACTGCCACTCAAGTTAAGCGATTTTGTGAGCTATGTCAGTTACATTGTGGTTAATTATTTTTAATTAAAATTCACATGTAGATGCGATAAAACTACTTTAATAAAGTCGTAGCGAGTAGAAGCTACGACGAGGCTACGCTCGCGTGGTAGCTACGCACGATGCGCAAGCGTGTAGCTAATGTGTAGCTGTGTGTGGCAATTGTGGCTGAAATTTGCGATTGTCGAAAACTTGCCTACACGGCGCTGTGGCTAGTCGGCTTTGCTAGACAACGAGAGGTCACGCGTTCGATTCCTGACTGATCAAGTAATCACTCAGATTCATCTATATATATGACGCAGGATAATCGCAATATCCGTCGTTTGGCGAAAATCCTAGGAATATTGCACACTATGGAGTAGAAAACTTCGAATCAAACCAATTCGGACGGAGCCCTGCTTCGTTAGGTAGGTTAGGTTTGGTTAGCATATCTTGTTCTACCGTGAAAAGTCTAACGTTTCCATCTCCATAATGTGCAATAATCCTAGCATTTTCGCGAAACGACGGATTTTGCTATTATCCTGCGAAATATAGATTTTTAAATGACAAGGTGTTTGTAAGTCCACCTCATTTACTTCCATTTTGTCTTCTTGTCGTCTAAAACCTAATTATAGCATTGACATGTTCCAGAATTAATTGCGATTTACATAATTACGTTGATTTATGATAGATAAGCCTTCTTCCGAATTTAGTATCATCGTTACTTAGAGCCATATAATTAAAAGAACATTGCGCCACCAGCGTTTCTTACAATGATACTTAGGGCACAGTATTACGATATGGCTTACAGTAGCGCAACGCTTTTGATGTCGCACGATGCACCACCAGCGTAGGTACTGTAGTCAGCCTGGCAAACTGGCGGAGTTTGCCAGGCTGTGCCCCGCCGCCTGCTGCCCCGCAAGTACCCTTCCGTTACTCTGCGTAAGTATATTTGTTGCGCTACTGTAAGACGCTATATTGTAATACTGTGCTTAGGGCCAAAACACATGGGTACGGCATATGCCGTTGTGTCACAGAATACTGTGATGTGCATCACCGAAATTGACGACACGATGTTATATCGTGATACGATCAGGTATTTGTACGGAATTCTCAAGCCTTGCACGGTAATTTCTAATGATGTCAAACACAATGTAAAGAATAAGTTGAAAAACCAAGCACAACACCTATATAGCGATTTTTCATACAACCAACGTTACGATAATTTAGGGGTGCATTTCACAGTAATTCTGGCAACACAGTATACGATGCGACTTCGTATCATGTGTGTAGATACGGACAAAACTTGGGCACGGTAGGACGTCGTGATGCCAATCTCAGCGACAACGTATCCCACGACACGACAATGTGCCGTGACACGATGTCGTGTGAGAATCATATCATAGCGTGTCATATCAGCCGAAGGACGTCCACTGCTGGACTTAGGCCTCCCCCAAGGATTTCCACGACGACCGGTTCTGCGCTGCCCGCATCCAGCGGCTTCCAGCGACCTTCACCATGTCATCGTTCCACCGAGTGGACACCTGCCTACACTACGTTTTCCGGTGCGTGGGCGCCACCCGAGAACTTTACTGTCCCAACGGCCATCTGTTCTACGAGCAATGTGCCCCGCCCACTGCCACTTAAGTTTAGCAATTTTGAGAGAGATGTCGGTTACTTTGGTTCACCTCGTTTCTGATTCGATCACGCAGAGAAACTCCGAGCATAACATTACGGTCCTTAGATTGATACATTTATTTAGGAGGACACACGAGAGAGAAAAATCTCAAGGCTTATGATATTTCGGAAGCCAAAAAACCACAAAAATAAACAAATTCAGATCACGTAGTTCCAGAGGAAATTGTATTTTCGCTGAGAAATCGAAAAAAGGTTTGACAAACACAGTTTAGGGCATTAAGGGTCTTATTGGAGTGATTTAAAAGGTAAACAAATGTATTCGTTTAGTATGGAAGTATTTAACTATATCCAGCGGCTTCCCGCGACCGCTAACAATATGAAATTAATTATTATATTTTGACCACTTGACTGAAGATTGATGTGTAATATTATGAGAGTTTTGACATTTAATTAATATTTTATATTTTTACCACTTTTTTAAAAAGCGTCGGTGGCTCAACCGGTAACGACTCGGTCCATCTAACCAGAGGTATCGGGTTCAAATCTGGACGGCCAATGTACCAATGAGTTTTTCAAAAACTTACGTACATATACTTACCGATTGCTTTAACGGTGAAGGGAAACATCGTGAGGAAACCTGCACACGCCTGCGAAGAAACTCGAAGGTTGTGTGTGAAGTCGACCAACCCGCACTGGGCCCGCGTGATCGACTAAGGCCTAATCGCCCTGATTCAGGGTAGGCTCGAGCCCCTCGGTGGGGACGTATTTGAGCTGATATAATAATAATTTTTACCACTTGACCGAAGATTGATGTGTAATATTATGAGAGTTTTGACATTTAATTAATATATTATATTTTTACCACTTGACTGAAGATTGATGTGTAATATTATGAGAGTTTTAATATTTAATTAATTTTAATTATTTGATTTCAATTTTTTTTAAAAATTCACAACTGGTATGCCCTTGGCATCATCTCACCTGATGGTAATTAGTTAATTTAGTTATTTAAGAAAATGACATTGTACACCTCTTATGGTAAGCCATGGCAGAAGTTTTTTAATTAACTATAAGATTATGATGAGTAGAAGCCCCTGTTAACGGGACCTTCATCCATTTTGTTGCACCCTGTAAATTTAAGATTCTTACAACAATTCCTTTCATTTGATGTGCCATGCGATATAGTCTGCAAAACTTTTTTTTATTTTTTTTTAATTTACTCCCCAAAAGTGGCCTTATGTTTAAAATTAACGTATCTATGATGCACTTCCGTCTTTGGGTCACCAACTTACGTAAGTGTACCGAATTTCAACTTAATAGGTCCAGTAGTTTCAGAGTAAAATGGCTGTGACAGACGGGCGGACAGAATGACATACGAGTGATCCTCTATGAGTTTCGTTTTTACCTTTTGAGGTAAGGAATGCTAAAAGAGCTTCTTCAAATCATATTTAGAATGTTCATTATACAGGATGTAACAAAATTGTTATAGGACTCGTTAACTAAGGCATCAACTCATCAAACTGAACAACTTTTGTTTTAAAAGTTTGCTGAAATGGCAAAAAAAAAATTGGCACTTCTCATACATATCGACCAGCTGATAGACCGATTTTAAACATTTTTGTATGGAGCGCGAAATTTTCTTTTTTGAAAATTGACTATGGGTTCCTTGGGGTAAGTTTTTCAGTAGTTATGATGAGTAGAACTCCCAGTTAACGAGTCGTCCACCAATTTTGTTACACCCTGTATAGTATCTAAGCGTTGAAAGAGCTAAATGTGATTTATAAGAATGATTATAGCTTTTTTAATTTATAGCTGAAAGATAAGGGTAGAGTATTAAATTTAAGCTTTCATTTTACTCCGGTCATTGCCCTCCGTTAACCCTTTTCGCCCTTGCCAATGACATTCGACTTCAAAGTGGCATCTTAATGGCATTTAAAGGTAACTAAAGTTGCAAACGTCTGCAGACGAAGTTTCAGCACTTAAAAAACTCTCTCTTTCGATAGTTAGGTATATTTGCCTCTTAGTTTGAGTGGCAGAGGAGAAAGGAGATCTGTTAACTTTTGGTTGGATTTCAATGAAGTTCTGTTAATATTCAGATTAAAGGCCAAGTGTTTTAAAGTAGTTATATTTTTAACAGTTGCGACACTTACTATAGTCTGTATACATCTATCTACCTATATATTAGGTCTCTACCTATGAAATTGCCGATTGTATAAAAAAGTTCAAAGATGTAAATTAGTATTAAAAACAATAGTCGTTCTATACCTGCAGCCTGTGGATCAACTTTACTCAAAAAACTTACAGCGGCCTACGCGTCCAATACAACAATGCTTTCAGGGCGCTGTTGGGGTTGCCGCGCTTCTGCAGCGCCTCAGGGATGTTCGCGGAGGAACGAGTGGATGACTTCCCAGCTTTGATGCGCAAGCGAATCACCTCCCTGTGGTGACGGGCGCGCGATAGCCCCAACAGCCTCCTGGCTACTAGTATTCTTTATTGTACTGTGGTAGCGGGAAGGGTCGATGGACCGTGTTTTGCTCACTGTACCGGGAAGCTTGTGACGCCCTCAAATCGGGCTGCAAATTAATGGTGGTTTTGTCTACACTGTTTTCTTAATTATTTAAATTTCAAGTTATTTATTTATGTTTTACTAACATTTTTAATAACATTGTAACTAACATATTATGGACTATAATTGTCTGAGAATAAATTGAATTGAATTTAATTAAAACAAAATTTATTTTTAAAAAAGCATTAGGCTGTAAGAAATTAAATGGTAGTAAACAAATGCCTATTGTTAAGATATTTTGAGAGCACGGTGGCATTAACCATATGAAGTCGGATTTTTTCACCTAAAAAAATCGCCTTTATTGAGGCAAAAAATACACACTTTTAATTTTAAAGCTCTAGAGTTATCGCAGCAGTTTCTTCGTTACTAATGTTATATAAGGGAATACTCCGCATAAGATTTCGTCATTTTCAGGAAAATTCAAGAAAATTAACTAGTCTAAAAAATTACCCCATTTGACCACTAAGAAAACGCCTTTGTTCCATTCGATGGTACATAGCTCAGGGGATTGGAACATGAAAGACATGCCACTAGTTACTAATAAAAGACCATAAGTAGTGTCACCGGTCAATAATAAAAAACAATATTTTTTTATTGTCAATAAAAATTGGCATTGAACTTCAAAAACTGAAAAGGCAATTTCATAGGTAAAGACCTATTATATAAACGTTGATGTGTGCCTGTTCCCTATAGACTCCAAAACGGCTGGAGCGATTTTGATGAAATTTTTAGAGAATCTTCAGATAAGCCCAGTACGTGATCCTAAGAAAAAAAAAACGTGTGTGGAGCCGCGGGGCGAGTCGCTAGTACTAATTAGTACTTACTTATAATACTATACATGCAAATGAGTCTCAACCATAAAGATTATCATCATCACATCAGCCGAAGGACGTCCACTGTTGGACATAGGCATCCCCCAAGGATTTCCACGACGACTGGTTCTGCGCTACCCGCATCCAGCGGCTTCCCGCGACCTTCAACAGGTCATCGGTCCACCGAGTGTGAGGCCTGTCTACGGTACGTTTTCCGGTGTGTGGTCGCCACTCGAGAACCTTAATGCCTCAACGGCCATTCATACTACGAGCTACGTGCCCCGCCCACTGCCACTCAAGATACATATATTTTATTGCCGTAAATGTGGTACATATCAAACAATCATATCAGCTCATATATGTCTCCACCGAACCTTCGTCGACCACGCGGGCCCAGTGCGGGTTGGTCGACTTCACACAAAAACTTCGAGTTTCTTTACAGGTGTATCCTCACGATGTTTTCCTTCACCGTAAGAGCGTTGGATAAACGTACTTATAAAATCGAAATTCGAAAACACATTGGTACGTGGCAGGACTCGAATTACTACATCCCGGCAGGAGGTAGCTGCCCTAGCCAAATATATGGTATATACATATAACCTAATAAAATTATTTAAAAAAAAACCGGTAAAGTGCGAGTTAGAACCGCGCACAAAGGGTTCCGTACCATTATACTAGATGGCGCTAGTTTCTTCACGTTTAAAAAAAAACGTTTTTTGTATGGACATTTTCTCTTTTTCTAAGTTATTATAGCGGCAACAGAAATACATCATCACCTGTGAAAATTTGAATTGTCTAGCTATCACGGTTCATGAAATACAGCCTGAAATACAGACAGATAGACAGCGGAGTCTTAGTAATAGGGTCTCGTTTTTACCATTTGGGAACGGTACCCTAAAAAGTGTTTTTGTTTTATTAATGTAATTGATTATTATTTATTAATGTATTTTTTTTTTCTACCAATCCGCACTGTGCCCGCGTGGTCGACTAAGGCCCGGTCGCCCTATTTCAGGGTAGGCTCGGGCCCCTCGGTGGGGACGTATATGAGCTGATATGATGAATGTATTTTATTATTTTTGGCAACATCGTCACTTACCACCAGGTGAGATGTTGTCAAAGGTTTACCAATTATGAATAAAAAAAAAAAATATTATTATTATTTTTTACACATTTTGGTATATTTTTAGGCAGACTGCCTGAAGATGGTGGTCGAAACCGGTCGATGACAACTTATAAGTATAGTTTGTTTTATTTAGAACTAGCTGTTACCCGCGGCTTCACCCGCATGGACAACGTTTCTATGAAGCAAGCGTTTCGCGAGCGTGGAAAAAAGTAGCTTATGTGTTTTTTTTTCACAATTGATAAGCCCTTATGACATCATCTCACCTGATGGTAAGTGACAATGAGACCTGATGGTAAGTGTATTCTTATCTAGGTCGTAATCTGTCTACCTACCAAATTTCAGCCAGATCCGTTCAGTAGTTTTTGCGTGAAAGAGTAACAAGCATACATCCATACAAATTCTTACAAACTTTTGCGTAGGATTAGTGTAAATAGTTACCAAAATGTGTGTTATAATGTTCCACCAAGAACCAACAATCAAAAACTGAACTGAACTGGAGGAGGGTAAGTGGAAACATGGCAGGCCGCTCCTCCGGTACAAAGATGTTCAGAAGCGACACATGAAAGAATGCAACATAGAACCCTCTCAATGGGAGAGTTAGGCAGCAGAACGGCCAGAATGTCGCAGGATTGTGAATAGGCAATTGCGCGAGTTCGAAGATCAGCTTAAAGGTGACCTTGATACCAAACGCGACCAGTTAAAGGCCCGACCACCTGTGACCATTTCATACAATTACGAGGGTGGCTTACTTAAATGCCCTCAGTGCGCGAGGAGTTTCGCTGCGAAGATTGGCTACATAAGCCATCTTCGAGCGCACGCGCGGCAAACCGACTAGGAGTCGAAGTGGTCGCCATGACCGCAATCGGTCGGATAGATCATCATCATCATCATAATCAAAAGTATCATTATCATCATCATATTAGCCAAAGGACGTCCACCGCTGGACATAGGCCTCACCCAGGGATTCGGTCGTCGTGGAAACTAGCCAGGCGGTCTTAGAAAATGCCCTACCACCAACCAAACCGAGTCTTACAATTGACCCCGCCGGGAATCGAACCCGCGACCTCCTGTGTAAAGCCATTGAACTTTGCCTCTGAGCTACGGAGGCAGTGGCTAGTTGGGTAAAAGTCCAAAATCCATCAAGCCGTTTAGACAACAGAGCGTGCCAAAGATATTACTCATATTTTCTTAAAATTTTAATTAATCATGTACATATTACGGTTCAACAAATAAAGGCCTTTTATAGGTAGGACAGATGGACGGACGGAAAAACGCATAGATCGACATCTTAGGCTTAGATTACTACGTTTATTTATTTATTTATAGTTTATTGTACACAGGAAACATAAGTTACACATTTTACAAAGTAAGGCCGCACAAAGGGTTTACAGCTTATTTCTAAAGAAATTTCTTCCAACAGACCCGGGAAAGGAGAAAGTTCTGACTGAGATGGCAGAAAAGACGTGTACACAGCATAAAATTACGTGACATTAACTAAATACTAAATATTATTAAATGTAAACAACAAATACATAAATATACCTACATACATTATATCAGCTCATATACGTCCCTACCGAGGGGCTCGAGCCTACCCTGAATCAGGGCGATTAGGCCTTAGTCGACCACGCGGGCCCAGTGCGGGTTGGTCGACTTCACACACAACCTTCGAGTTTCTTCGCAGGCGTGTTGCAGGTTTCCTCACGATGTTTTCCTTCACCGTTAAAGCAACATACATAATTTTACTTAATTGGTGTATACAGATAAAATAAATTAACTAATTTATATACATATAGTAAAAAATAACTATGATAATAAGTTAATTAATAATAATATAATAGATGATACATAAAATATTTCATGTCTTATCAAATCAGTCAACTTAGGATGATAGAAAAGATAGTTTTTACCCTTCTATTTTTAAAACGGGCACTGTTTGCAGGCAAATGGGAGCTGGGCTGGATTCTGTGTGACATCTGGATCAGCCTGGATATCCTTCTCTGCACGGCATCCATCCTGTCTCTGTGCGCCATCAGTGTGGACCGGTACCTGGCGGTGACCAGGCCTCTGACCTACTCCAGGAGGAGAAGGTCGAAGAAACTGGCTCTGACCATGATCCTGTTCGTGTGGATTGCGGCTGGTGCCATCACCTGCCCTCCTATGTTGGGATGGTAAGTTTATATTTTATATTTATACTAGCTGTCCCTGCGAACTTCGTTTCACCTTACACTACACTACACTACCAGCGCCATCTGCCGGGCTGATTTGTTAATCTGAACTATCCAGGGCGCCACCCAAAAGCATACAAAAAAATCATTCAAATCGGTCCAGCCGTTTAGGAGGATTTCAGTGACATACACACGTACAGTAGAATTATATATATAAAAGATAAGTTTATATTTTATATTTAAATTAATAGGAGCATATACCTACTAAGTCGAGAACAAGTTTCTTCTTAATTTGTATGCAAATTTCAAACAAGGCGACCAGAGCGAGCTGCATCTTGAACGTTAAAATTTCCAGACTGGAAACACTTGAACCAAGTATGTGCTTCTGAATGATACTGCATTAGGTCCATCTTATCAGTCGAAGGTCGTCCACTGCTGGACATAGGACACCCCCAAGGATTTCCATGACGACCAGTTCTGCGCTGCCCGCATCTAGCAGCTTCCTGCGACCTTCACCAGGTCTTCGGTCCACCGAGTGGGAGGCCTGTCTACGCTACGTTTTCCGGTGCGCGATCGTCACTGGTAAACCTTATAGCATTAGGTCCATAAATAGCACAAATTTTACTTGCGGTCTGTGTTGAATTTTTACCTTTTTTAAATGGAATTTCAAAATGTAGCGAATTTAATTCTTACTTTCCTTTATTTTCGTAGACAGAATGAACAATTTAAAAATGGCGGGATTCATTTATTATTTTCATTAAAATTTCGAATGTTCACCTTCATAATTTTACTATAACCAGTCAGATACAAAATTATTTGTTTGTAATAACAAGCAAAAAGATTTGATTACAAATTTATGCCTTCAAAATTGAAGAAACGTTTGCTCCGTCATATTAATATCATCTCATAATCATCTTTGTTTGTATTAACAAGCAAAAAGATTTGATTACAAATATATGCCTTCAAAATTGAAGAAACCTTTGCTCCGACCTTATTAATATCATCTCATAATCAGCTCAAACAGTCGGTCGCAGACTACAGAATAAAATAATAGTTAAAAAAACTAAAACACGACTACTGAAAAATATGAAAACAAGAGTTCTCCGCCTGAAACCATAGCCTTTTTTTTTATTTTTAGCCCTTCATTCGGGGTAATATTCGTGGTCGCAAGCCATAAAGATAGGTAGTTATTATAAAAAATTTTATAACGATAAGGATTATAGAATAAATAAAATGTGCTTGTCAAGACTTTTCTTTTAATACCAAACACGATATTATAACAACGATTTGGGTTGTGTAATTCACCCATAAAATCCGCCATGTTAATTTTTATGTATGACACGCGGAGTACTAGTACGAATCCAAAGACACCACATTTGTCAAGATCGGTTAAGTGGTTAAGAAAATATGAAGGAACAGATGAACATACATACACACATAGACTGTTGTTTATTAAAACTACGAAGTAATAATATAGCTCAAAAAGTGTCAATATTGTTAACTTTTACTAATTACCTTTTGTTCTCTGCGCTAGCCACAGAGACACTTTTTTTTCAACCTAAAATCGCAAACACATATCGCTCCCGATATTAATTTCTTATTTTGAGTTTTGCATCCCCGCAACCCCTATTTTTGCACCCCTCTTTTGTCTCGTATTAAGTTTATGTACTGTATGTATTTATTTTTATATTCCGAATCGATTCGTCCCAATAATCCTCCACATAGCTCCTAAGGTAGGTACTCGTACTTATTAAGTAAGCAGTTTGTGTGTGTGTTTGCTGTAGCGGAAATTTTGGTAAGTCCCTTTAGTTATCTTTATTCTTTCTTTCCTCCCATACAACAATAGAGAAGAGGTTCTTTAGCTGGTCCAAAAGGGAGTGACCTACTTATTTTAAAACTCCCAATCGTCTTTGTTTTTTCCCTAAATCGAGACGCACGCACCCTTGATGTTCTGGGGTGGACAAAATTAACGAACAACTGTCAAAAACATAATCCTCCTTTTTCGTAGTCGGGTAATAAGCAGAATTCATGCGAGAAGTGCGCGGAGTATATTATACAGTGCCATGCATTCACATGTAAAGAGTGACCTATATTTTGAAAGTGTTTATCTTTTAAAGAGACAAAATCTGTAAGTTTAGATGCAAGAGATAATCTCCGAAACTATTCATCCGATTTAAAAAATGAAAACGAGCGAGCCTTACAGTACTCGCCTATGATGTGTAAAATGTGACAAAATATTTATGAAATTAATGAATTATCAGATCGTACATTCACGGGCCGGGCCTTCGGATAGTAAGTAAATCATATTTTCCTTCGGCCTCACATTAGGCGGCATGGCCATGTTACCTTAAGCCGAGGTCGCGGGTTCGATTCCCGGCGGGGTCAACTTGTAAGACTCTGTTAGGTTGGTGATAGGACATTTTAGCTACCTACCTACCACCTAGCTAGCTACCACCATCTTATCTAAGTCTTGCCGCCAAACATCAGTGTTAACAACATTGATGTGTTCCTGCTGGAAGATAAGATAGCCAGTTCTCCATTGCGTTGGGAAATCTTGGTAGGCCCGCTACCATCTTCGGCATCATCGTCACTTACCATCAGGTGAGGTGATGCCAAGGGCTTAACAATAGGGGATCGGACTGCTAGTCATTTGAGTTACTTTTTATGATCTGTCAAAAATGAAATTTTGTTCTAAAAATGTTTGAAATACCCACAAGTGACGTCATAGATTTTAAGCGTCATTGACGAACTTATTTTGTGAATTTGATCAATTAAAAATTGAAGACGTCATGGAAAACAAAACAAGTAAGGTTTTTTGAGACTTCAAGAGGAGAGCAATTTAGGAAATCATATTTCAGAATTTATTTTTGATGCAGTCCGATCCCCTATAGTGAAAAAAATACGTTCGCATTTCCTTGTGAACTCTTCCGTCTCATTTCACGAAATCACTTCCACAAATTGAAGGAAATCGAGAAGAAAGATGTTGCACATCACAAATTTCTGGTTGTACGTGGATACGTCTATGTTTAATAGGATAATCGGGCAATTGGAAGAACAATAAGAATTAATGTTTCAAACTGAGTTTTGTACACCTAAATGTCGATGATACGAAAATTATGAATATACTAGCTTTTGCCCGCGGCTTCGCCCGCGTGGACATAGTTTTTAACTGTCTTTTAGGGTTAGTGGTGGCTAGCGAGCGCGGACATGTGTTTTCCTAAGATCCCTAAGGGATGATATCGGACTATTCTGATTAGAAGTCTATATCACTTCCCACCCCTTCAACGAATTCTATACAAAAAACCACTTCAGTCCGTAGCTCCGTTGCGACGCTGACGTGCGCGAGCGCGGAAATGAGTTTTCCCCAGATCCCTCGGGAACCATGTCAGGATATGCTAATTAGTAAATTATGTCATTTCCCACCCCCTCAGCCATCTCTGTGCAAAAAATCTCAGCAATCCATTGTTCCGTTGCGATGTTAAAGAAACTTACCAAAAAAGGAGTATATTTTCAGTTCCCTCAGGAACTGCATCGGACTATGCTATTTTTACGGGATAAAAAGTAGCCTAGTCCTTCCCAGTGACACAGGCTATCTGCATGCCAAATTTCATCACGATTAGTTAAGGTGTTGAAGCGTGAAAAGGTAACAAACAAACACATTTTCACATTTATTATATTAGTAAGGATAACGAAACATTTGACGCTCTTAAACTATGACGTCACGCATTCCTCATCATATCATTTCCTATTGTATACAATTTTTGAAGCAAAATTTCGTTTTTGACAGACGATAAAAAGTAACAAATGACTAACAGTCAACTAGCCTGGTTTACTATTGTTAAGGCTTGCCCAAGTATATAATTATATTAGTACTAACATACAGTATGGACACTCCCTGCCGCTCTCTAGATTGCGACCTCACCCCCTCGTTACCCAGATTGATACAGATTGGTTACAGTTCCATTTTGTTTGCTCCGTCATTCCTTTTTTGAAATGTCATTTCTGGCCCGTTGTATGAAGTGTCCAGGGTGTGGGCTTGCTTTGACAAAGTCCCAGTAGATTTCTGGTTAATATTACAAATCCCTTTCAGCCGCCAATGAAAGCGTAATTTCGTAAGAAGTTGCGGTGCGAAACTAGTTACGAACAAGTGAAAAACTAGCCGTTATCCTACCCCCACCGCACGCAACTGATTACAACACTACGGCATCGTACGTATAGTTCGGGAAAATACAAAACAAAAATAAACCAGATTAGTTTTTACGTTTTGTTCTCTTGGTTTTGCATTTTGATATATTATTATGGTTCTCTAGATTACTGGTATCATACAAAATCAATAATGGAAACTGCCCGTTTTCTGTTGACATTTGAAGTTTAAGTTAGCAAAGACTTTTGAATTTTTTACAAAAAGTTCTTTTAATAGGGAATTATATTTTTGTCTTCAATTATATAGATTCATCTCTATTCAATATTATCATAAAATTGATAGATCTGTCATCAAATCGTTAGATCTGTCATCATACCGATAGCTCTGTCATCAAATTAATAGATCTGTCATTAAATATGGTTCTCTAGATTACTGGTATCATACAAAATCAATAATGGAAACTGCCCGTTTTCTGTTGACATTTGAAGTTTAAGTTAGCAAAGACTTTTGAATTTTTTACAACAAGTTCTTTTAATAGGGAATTATATTTTTGTCTTCAATTATATAGATTCATCTCTATTCAATATTATCATCAAATTGATAGATCTGTCATCAAATCGTTAGATCTGTCATCATACCGATAGATCTGTCATCAAATTAATAGATCTGTCATTAAATAAAATTTAGGTAAAAATGAAAGTATACAAGGATTTGAAGGTTTTTTTGCCTGAACGTTTACATACTGACGAATTATTACAAATTGCCTAAACTGGCGTACAGCATTTCACATTTTGCCTGACCTTTTTTATTTTCATTTTAGATACGGACAAATTATTACAAATTGCCTGAATCGGCGTAAAGCACTTTGCATTTTGTGTGACCGTTTACATACGAATGAATTATTACAAATTGAATGAATCGGTATACAGCATTTTACATTTTGCCTGACCGTATATATTATATGGACGAATTATTAAAAATTGCCTAATTTGGCGTACAGCATTTAACATTTTGCCTGACCGTTTACATACGAACGAATTATACAATTTGCCTGACCGTATGTAAAATGACTAATCATACAATACGCCTTTTTTTTTTTATTAAAAATTTGAGTGCGTTTGACTGCAACTCACCTGATGGTAAGTGATGATGCAGTCGAGGATGGTACACGCAAACTCAAATAATGCCTATTCACTCTTGCCTTGAAGATCCCCAAATTATAGGAATCGGGAAACACTGACGCAGGCAAGGAGTTCCACTCCTGCGCTGTACGCAAAATAAATGAAGAAGCGTAACGATTCGTGCGAAAAGGTGGAACATCAACAACAAAGGGGTGCAACCCCTCCCTGCGTCTCGTTGACCGACGGTGGAATGGAGCAGGGGGAATGAGGTCGTGAAGTTCTTGCGCGCACTCTCCGAAATGAATTCGATAGAATACCGATAGACAGGCGACTTTGCGGCGATGCTCAAGGCTTTGGAGCTTGTCATTGACTAGCTCATCGTCGCCAATGAGTCTCCGTGCGCGTCGGTCGATGGCGTCCAAGGTATCCAGCTGATAGCGGGCTGATCCATCCCATAAGTGTGAACAGTACTCCATACATGAGCGGACCTGTGCTTGATACAAGGTAAGCAGCTGTCCAGGTGTGAAGTACCGTCTCACCTTAGAGAGAATGCCCAGCTTCATTGCAGCAACTTTTGCCTTGGACTCAATGTAACGACCGAAGTTAAGATTGGGTGTTAAATCCACGCCGAGGAATTCCAGGTGGTCAGATATCTGAATCGATTCATTCCGGAGAGTTGGAGTCAAGGTGAATGGACTCCTTTTGGCGGAAAAAAGACACGCCTGTGTTTTAGAGGCATTAAACCTTACGAGGTTGGAATCACCCCATTCAGACACTGCCTGAAGTGATAGGTTAATGCGCTCTATCATGGCCTCTCTCAGAAACAGCGTATCAGCGCTGTTAGCTCGTGCACTGGACAGGTATCTTTCTACAACCATGCTATCGTCTGCATAACCAATTATACCGGGTTTCAGCAGATCGTTTATGTGAAGCAGAAAAAGTGTTGCGGAAAGAACAGATCCCTGAGGTACCCCGGCATCAATCGCCAATAGGTCTGAGGAACAGCCATCAGCGACCACTCGAATAGACCGTTCCCTCAGAAAATCAGCTACCCAGTTACACAATCCCAAATGAAGACCATAAGAAGGAAGCTTGCGAATAAGGCTAGCGTGCCAGACCCTATCAAAAGCCTTCGAGATGTCGAGTGACACAGCGAGAGCTTCGCCATGCTTCTCGATGGCCTCGCCCCATATATGCGTAGCATACACTAGAAGATCTCCAGTAGATCGACCTCGGCGAAATCCGTATTGTCGATCGCTAAGGAGGTCATTGTCTTCTAGGTATGCCAGAATGCGGGTGTTCAATACACGCTCCATAATCTTACAGATTACGGAGGTGATTGCTATAGGGCGGTAGTTTGCGGGATCGGCACGACTGCCTATTTTGGGCACCGGCTGCACGTTGGCCAGCTTCCAGGACTTTGGGACTAAACCCGTTTCAAGAGAGAGGCGGTATAGACGTGTCAGAACAGGAGACAACTCAGGAGCGCAGTTCTTTAGCACTATAGCTGGTATACCGTCAGGTCCACTGGCTTTGTTCACGTCAAGATTGCGAAGTGTTTTGAGTACCTCCTTTTGCTTGATACGAATAGGGGGCATTGTAGTATTGCAAGGAGATAACTGGGGTGGTATTATATTCGCTGTATCGAGACGTGAATTTTCGGCAAACATAGAGGCAAACAGATTAGCCTTCTCAGTTGCCGTGTGAGCCAATGATCCATCAGGTTTCAGCAGTGGAGGCAAAGACGAGCGGCAAAAGTTCGCCTCGACCGATTTAGCCAAGGACCAAAACGCCTTACTCCCAGAAGGGTAGGAGGCAAGTTTTGATCCGATACGGCTTATATGGTCGAGGCGTGCCCTACGCAGCGTCTTTTTGTAGGACTTGGCGGCTTTATTAAAGGCTTTCTTTTTAACTCGCGTGTCCGGAGCTTTACGATTTCGAGCATCTGCCCAAGTCTGGTAAGCTGAATGCTTTAGTGCTTCGGCCACTGAGCAATCAGCATTAAACCACGGGCGAGCTTTGCTCTCGAGAGAAATGCCAGAAAACGGGATATAATATTCCATTGCCTGACATATGACTCTCGAGATTTCTGTCGCACAGCTCGACGGATCACTAGAAGAAAAGCACATTCGCCGCCAAGGATAAGATGCTAAGAAGTGGCGCATCTCATCCCAATCTGCTGACTTGTACTGCCATACCCGTCTAGAACCCCTAGGGCTGGGATCAGGTGGTGAACAAGACAGTACAGACTTCACCAGACAATGATCGGACGTACCCAAAGGTGACGATACTGACACGTTATATCGGTCTGGTTCTGTTGTCAGCAGAAGGTCCAAACAATTTTCCGTTTCGCCTTCAACGTCCGGCACACGCGTCGCCTGGTCTACCAGCTGGGTAAGATTTAGCGACAAAGCGAGTTTGAGCGCTTCTCTCCCAGCATGGTCGGTCTTCTGGTATGGGAACAGCCACTCCTTATGGTGAGCATTGAAGTCCCCCAGAAGGACCAGTTGTGCTGACGGGTACCTTAGTTGAGCCTCATCGGCGGCCTCACACATATCGCTCATTTGGTACTACAATGACGTAATTAAGGTTTTTATCAAAAATGAGTTAAGTATGTCAAACGATATATTTTGGTTGGTTACTTTCGGGGTAAAATCGACGGTAATGTATTTTCATAAACTGCGGCTAGATGGCGTTGACGTCATTGTTACTTTTATACCAAAACGCAAGCATTCTACAGCTACAACGGCGATTTAGTCAGTTGTGCGGGGGAGTTCCTTGAAGTGAGGTGTCAGTTTGTTGCAACAACGACGGCAAGGTAAATATGACATCACTTTTATCCCCTCCTGGCGGAACAACGACGGCAACGCTTAATTTGGTCGTTGTTTCCGTAAAGTGAGGACTTATTTTGTGTGCAACAATGACGAGAATATAAATGTGACATTTGTTTTATCTGCACTTGGCGGAACAGCGACGACAATGCTTAGTTTCGTCGTTGTTTCCATAAAGTTATTTTGTGTGCAGAAATGACCAAAAGATAAATGTGACATTTTTTTTATCTCCACTCGGCGGAACAGCGCGAAAAAAGGGTAGTTACGTTGATATTTCCCCAGATATTATATTTATTTTGCGGGAAAACGACGATAATGTAAATTATGAATTATGGGATATACAACTTCTTAATTTTTTCTCCATTTTTTTGGGGAATTTATTTTTGAAGTCGGTACCAGCACACAGCTACTTTCGTATCAAATGTTTTAGATTCGATGGCATTGCTGACACCGACCTCAGAAAAAAAATTTTGGCCCCTTATTTAATTCGTACCTACCTTTGATTTCGTTATTGTTGGTTAATGTCGTGTATCTAAGTAAATAATATTATTTCATACTTTTGAGTGAATTTCATTTTGAAGTCGGTTTTTAAGTTTTTTAAACTTTTATTTTTATTTTATTTATTTTTAGTGATAATTCTATCTATCTAAAAACGTTATACCCAATCACCCACTCGCCCATAGGAACCATTAAATCATAAAGCATGTGTTTCATTAAAAGATACATATTCCTGTAGCTTCCATCATCATCTTAACAGAATGAAAGTTAAGGAGTTAAATCTTCCATCATCAGCTCATCTGAATAATCTGAAAGAATACAACTATCGGTCTATACTTACCGTATCTACGCAAAATATTTGAAGAATTATCCTCCATCTCCTAACCTTTAAGGAGTTGTACCTTCCTTCATCAGCTCATCAACATGAGATGATGACTAATAGACACCAAAACTTGAACAGTTTTAGGAAATACATGCAACACGTAATATGTGCCTATAAAATTTGAGGGTTGTTCTCGATTTCCCTGAGATCCAATCCTCAGATCCTGACTTGGTGACAATGGGACCCCCTCGAGAGTATACTCTTTCGAATAAAAAAAATATTTTGAAAATCGGTTCACAATCGGCGGAGATATCACGTAACAAACATACAAAAAAAAACATACAGTCGAATTGAGAACCTCCTCCTTTTTGAAGTCGGTTGATAATATATTTAAGTCAAACTCTTGAAAATTGCTTCTAATCGAGAAGTTGAGATTGTTTAAGCTTAAGTGAAATTAATCTTAGTAATACGACTGCAAGTTGATTAAGTGAAAGGGACGGCAAATTTTATATAAGTTTTATACGAGGTACCAAAAAATATTAAAACAGTGACGGATGATTAAAAATAATGGTTAGCTTTTGTCAACGTGTGTTAAGAATTTTGGTTGTAATTGAATCTGTTTTTTAGTTGGCAGAATTGAATTACTTATATTTTGGATGCGGGCAGCGCAGGACCGGTCGTCGTGGAAATCCTTGGGGGAGGCCTTTGTCCAGCAGTGGACGATTTGTGGCTGATATGATGATGATATCTATAATGAGTAAAGATTTAGTATTAGGCTTAAAAATTAGTCCCTATTGAGAAGTTGTTATATACGACTGATAGTTGTTTAAATTCAAGCGACTGCGTTTTTCAAAATGTGATTTTCTGGTTACCTAAGTATTGTAGAAATTACCAAATGAATAATTAAAAATGATTAAAAAAAACTGTTTCCTTCTGTAACCTTATATTGAGTTTTGTATGAAAGCATTACATATAATTAAAAGAATCCTGGTGGAACAATGACAAAATTGGGGGTGTCGCTCTAGTTTTTTTTAATAAAAGAGATATTTATATAGATAAACAGTTGACACAGACTACTCATAAAACTATAATACTTATGCCATGTTTTAAGTCTAAAATCATAGAATAGTGATATATTTAAAGGTCATTAACTGGATGATGAAAGTTGATTTTTTTTTTTAAAATGGCTCTCCTGTAAAGTTACAAAAAGTGCATTTTCGTCATTGTAGTACCAAATGAGCGATATGTTCAATTAACCTGGTTGTCTCCTGATCTCCGCTGTGCGATCGGTATACACAAGCGTAGACTATTTTGTCTTCGCCGGTGTCGACCAACACCCAGAGCGTCGAAAATGAGGAGTTTTCAAGGTAACGGAGACGCCGGCAGCAGATGTTGTCGCTGACATAGACACAGACACCGGCGCGCGCTTTGAAATTGTGCTCCAGGGTGTACCCTGGGTACTGCAAGTAAGTCGCGTCTGCCGGGCGTCTGATTTGCGTCTCCGTAAGAAAGAGTAGCTGCGGCTTGTCGGTCTCTAGATGGTAGTGGACCGCATCGAGATTTGAGTGCAACCCTCTGATGTTGTCGAGGTGCACTTTTAATGGGAGGAAGTGCCGCCGTTGTAAAACTCTATTTCTTTTCTTGACTTTTTTCATGGTTGTTTAAAGATGTGAATAGGCAAGGAAGGCGGAAGTTGTACGAGGCGCCGGTCAGAAACTAGTGGTGAACACAGAATCGCTGCACTGAAGGATTGACTAGTCTGGAGACTGCGGGGACGCCCGAACCCCCCCGGAAATGGCCATCGGGTCCTCCCGTCCAATCGCCAATTGGCACGATGGAGCATTCCGGGATTTTTCGTGGGGTGGCGGGGCAGCCTTTCATAGGTGGCTAGCCCACTACTTGGGCCCCCTACTTCCTACGGTCGGCCAGCGGTGCACCGTGCTTCGGATCCCGCTACCCTCCAAGACTAGCCGCCAAGTGCAGCGACACTCTGACATCGAAACAGCATACTGACTGAGCGCAACTGTACAGACCTGCCTTCACTAATGGCTTCTCAATGCACCATACCGGAACACGTCTGGGACGCTTGGCGGCACGACTTTGCATTGAGGGTGGTGACAAGCCTCGGCCGGAGCCTACCACCTGAAGTGACGCCAGGGCCTCGTTAGTTGTTTAGCAGGGAGTACCACGTGCAGGTGAGGTTGGCTTGGGTCTCTAGTGATATAATTGGACCCCTTACTCCCCAAAACCCTTACTGCCACAGTTAAACCAAAAAACGTTCTTCTTATTTGTGATTGGCACAAGTACAAAATTAAAAAGTTAAAATAGGAAAAAATATTACTTTTAAATTTGAAATTTATATCATAATTTTCTTCTTTTCAAACTACTTACGTAGTCTATGTTTATTTAAATTTAATTTAGTTCACTTTTTCGAAACTTTTCAACGAAAAGCCATAAAAAAAAAGTGTGAAAGTGTGGTTATTTTCTATACTCTTTACACGTAAAGAAAAAGACAGAGACAACCGTTAAATCAATGACTCGCCCTAAAGGTATAGGCGGTTGAAGGGTCCGTGTAAACAAACAAAAGTTTGTTATGAAGGATCCGTGACTGAATGACTGACAGGCAATACAGTCTGAACCACAGAGATAAAAGCAAGCATTCCGGAACGCCGGATGAGTGATCTTTTTAAAAGCTTCCGTGTTCCCTTTGAAATACGGATCTAAAAATGTTATGCCTTTTCGGGGTTTGATGGGCAGCCATTGTTAAAAAAGTAGGGTAGCCGAATGCTAGTAATTTGAGTTTTTTTTTTATCATTCTGTCAAAACGAAATGTTTTTTCCACAGGTAAGAAAAAACTTTTGCCGTGGTTGTTTCAGAGATGTTTGACATAGCAAGGTGTGACGTCATATTTTTTTAGCGTCACTAATGTACCATTTCTGTGGTTTTGATTAATTGACAACCTAGCAAGTGCGAGTGTAATGGAACATTTTGTATGGAAAATCTTTGTCATTTTTTCACAAACCTAACTACTTTGTCGACTATTTACTACTAAACGAAGAAATTTATAATATGTCCTATTATTTATATTTTTTTTTTCAGATGTCCTGAAATAGCTGTTTAGCTGGCAGGAGGGGGGGGGGGGGAGGACTTGACCTAAAAAAACTTGCACTTTAAAGCTTCCAATCCCTGAATGGAAGAATGGTTTTAGGAAACACGCAGTAGTTTTTAACGACCTATTCAACGATAACACTGCTATAGTAACACTGCTCGATACCAAATGCCAACTATCAAACTATGTAGGTATTCGCTAGATCATCATATCAGCTCATATACATCCCCATCGAGGGGCTCGAGCCTACATTGAATCAGGGCGATCGGACTTTAGTCGACTACGCGGGCCCAGCGCGTGTTGGTCGACTTCACACACAACCTGCGAGTTTCGTGATCACCGTAATTCAGGGTAGGCTCGCGACCCTCGATGGGGAAGGATATGAGCTGATAGGATGATGATGACTTATTATAATGTTGTATCAGTTCGTCCACAGTATTATGGTATAGTTCGACAGAGATCACAATAGTATAAGTACACTTATTACGTCATACATTACCTCACACTTTTTCGAGTGCTACTGTGGCACTCTTCCCGCTTGAGCGTGGTCCAGAATGTATACAAAATGGCATTCATCCCGCTTGAAACATTATATTGACGTGCAATAATTGTTATTTAACGTATTATTGTGGATAATTTGTTTCATTAATTTTACTCACACGTATATCACACACACATACAGAGAAAGACACACAACAGCAGAACCTAGTTACAAACCTACTAACCTACCCTATCCATTGAAATAAGACCATTTAAAATGTAAATTGTCACTCACGATAACGTCTGCATTGTACCTAAGGCGACAAAATAAGGTTTGCTGACCTGCCTACCGTACTTAATATCTTAATAATATCGTGAATTACTTATGAAAACAAGTGTATCTCTAAAACCTTTAGTTTAAGATGCTATTGTAAATTACTTCTGTTCATAAATTTATTATTATTATTATTAATTTTAAGAAAAAAATGTAAATCAGGCTTTATTTCCAGATAAATGAGGCTCTCACAAATATACTGCCGGAATCCACGGAGTCGTTGATGAATGGCGATGCCCGCAGGGCGGGAATGATAAATGCAAAGCTGGACTTAGGATCTAATCACCTTGAGCAGAACTCGAACAGCCCGTCCGAAACAAATGTTACCTAGATTCTTGGTCGGAATAAATAGGTGCTTTTAACTAGCGAATAAAGCGTCGAATTAAGAGCGTCGGTGGCGTAATGGCTAGGGCCGCCGCCTCCTGTCCGGGTGGTCGTGATTTGAACCTGGCACGTACCAATGTGATTTCGAATTTAGATTTCATATGTACGTTTATCTCGGTGGGGACGTATATAAGCTGATATGATGAAATTAACTAATTAGCAATAGCTACACATCAGGAGATCACAGGGTCGATCCCCCAGAGGAATTTAACTTTGTAAGCCTCGGTTTGATTTGTGAAAGGGCATTTCCTAAGCCCGCCTGGCTAGCTACCACCATCTTCAATGTGTTAAGGTGTACGTTAAGGAATCTTGGTAAGCCCGCTTTCATCTTCGGCATCATCATCAATTACCATCTCAAGTGAGATGATGCCAAAGGATTATCAATAGGGTATATGTATGAATATTTTAACGCATTTCTTAACAAAATATGAAAATTTGTAAAAACAATGTCAAAAAGTGAAATGAAAATTTAAATCGGCTAAGAAATACGGAAGATAATTAAGCATTTTCAACTACTAATTAGACAGAGAGATCCGATATGTAAATGTGACGACATAAAACACACGGTTCATATAAACTCTATGCTACATTCTGTTTTGCTAGAAAGAGATAGAGATAAATCTATAATGGCTTATACGAATATCTTGGTTATTTTTATAGTTATTCAAAAATATTTATTGTATACCGTTTCTTATATGAATGAGCTTTTATTAAAGCAAAAAAGAAACATACATATTCCCCATCGTGGAAAAAAAAAACATACTTAATCAGTACATTCAATAGCTTTGTCGAAAAAACTACCATAAACCCCCAGCGTTTGTCTTTCCTTTTCTAAAAGATAGGACATACAATAGGTAAGAGGGAGATAAATCTAACCGAAATAATTAATTTAAGCGGTAAAACAAACCAGCAACTGGGATTCGCCAGTTCTGGCAAAAATGTAACGCTTTAGGCAGCTGGATTTTGCCAGTTTGACCAGAGATTTGTTACCATAGATGGGTTATGCACTAACAAACAACATTTAAAAATCGAACCCATTCACACACACAATATTGTAGGTGGTTCGCTTCCGTTGCACCGAATGCTACAAATGTAGGTGGTTCGCTTCCGTTGTACCGAATGCTACAAAGAAAAGAGATGAAAATCGGCATCTTTTAATTTTAGGACACATGTGACCTATCTACCTCCCCTTATACAGGGTGTCCCAAAAGTCAACGTTATCCCTTGGAGGGCTGATTGGCAACCTCAGTAATGACCAGAATATCACATTACGACCTTTATAAAAAATCGTTAGTTTTCGAGATATTAACATTTGTTTTTTTCTAATTTTGTATGAAAAACGCATTTGTTTGAATGCTTTGTGATTTTCCAGAAAAAACTTTTAATATAGTTGGCCTGTCCAATAGGGTGAAAACTTCCTTATTTTATGAGCTTTTCAACGAAGCAAAATAGTTATGAAAATACCAATTAGTTCCAACAAAAACCAATGATTGTTGGCAAAAGGGTGCCTCAAATCCCATACAAATTTTTCAACAATTTTATATGGAAAAAATCAAGTTCAAATTTTGTGAATTAAAGTAAGTCAATGATGCTAGAGTGTCACAGATGGCTGAAATGCGAAAAAAACATAAACAATCTTTGAATAAAAAAAAACATTAAAATAATTTTGCTTGAAAATTAGTATGGGCACTGCGCATTTTCGAAAAGTCATAGAAACATTGTCCACGCGGGTAAAGCCGCGGGAAACAGCTAGTGTTCCATAATCAAATATACAAATTTCATTGTGCGACACAATTTGGACAAAAAATTAAAATGGTCTATGCCAATAATTTTCAAACCCCTTGGGATTATTCATTGGGCCAGCAAACAAGTCAACGATAATCAGAATTACCGGAAATGACGCAAGGTGAGGCCTTTCACGTGACAAGGTTACTCAGTGGGATACTTCGAAAGGCGAACAAAGTACCTAATGAGTCACTGTTTGACTTCTGCGTGTTACAATAGCTGTTTTCCAAGAAAATATTATGTCACAGTAATAACTTTTCACCAGACTACGCAGAAATGTATGTATAAATATATACTATGTGTTTGACTGTGTATGTATGTAAATATGTTTTTTTGTACGTATGTGTGTATGTTCATCTGTTTCCTCACATTTCCTAAACCAGTTAACCGATTTTAACATTTAAGGTGACCTTTGGATTTGTGCCGTAACTGCGTCATAGAAAATACAGCATTTAAAATTCAACCTAGGTATTTATTTAAAGATATAATCATGTCATGTTTTTTTATAAAAAAGGTTTCGATGAGTACATTCTATTGGTGGCAAGCCATATTGTAATCAAAATTTATATCATTCTAGCTGTTTCCCGCGTGGACGTTTCTATGACTTTTCAAGGGTGCGCCGTGCGCGAGCCACAATCGGATCACGAGCGTGGAAAAAAATTGCCTTTGTGTTATTATCATCATCATATCAGCCTAAAATCGTCCACTGCTGGACAAAGGCTTTCCCCAAGGATTTCCACGACGACCGCTGCCCTCATCCTTCGGCTTTCCGCGATCTTCACCAGGTCGTCGGTCCACCACAAGGGAGGCCTGCCTACGCTACGTTTTCCTAATCTGTCTACATACTAAATTTCAGCCAGATCGGTTCAGTAGAATTTGCGTTAAAGAGTAACAAACATACATCCATACATTCTTAAAAACTTTCACGATTATAAACGTATTATATAGAATCTATTATATAGAACCTTTCATTCATCCCCAGATGAAGGGAAAAATCATTTCAGCTCATATACGTCCCCACCGAGGGGCTCGAGCCTACCCTGAATTAGGGCGATCGGGCCTTAGTCGACCACGCGGGCCCAGTGCGGGTTGGTCGACTTCACACACAACCTTCGAGTTTCTTCGCAGGTGTGTGCAGGTTTCCTCACGATGTTTTCCTTCACCGTTAAAGCAATCGGAGAGTATATGTACGTAAGTTACGAAAAACTCATTGGTACATTGGCCGTCCGGATTTGAACCCGGCACCTCTGGTTAGGACGACCGAGTCGTTACCGGTTGAGCCACCGACGCTTGGTAAAGGGAAAAATAAAGACTATTATTTCAGGCGCCAGCGAATTTTTTCTTATCTGTGATTTCAAGCTTGTTGATTTTGCTTACTCAGACCTTTTAACTTTTTACCTTTAAACTGTTTTTTTAAGTTTTATTTCTTAAAAGGACGGATACGAAAAACATTGCGAAATCCAGAGATATGCTATATATAAGGGGAGGTAGATAGGTTACGTGCATCCAAAAAGTGAAGCAAAAAAAAGATGCCAATTGGCATCTCTTTTCTTAGTAGCATCGATGCAACGGAAGCGAACTGCTTGTAATGTGTGTGTAAATGGCTTCGATTTTCAAATGTTGTTTGTTAGTGCATAACCCATCTATGGTAACAAATCTCTGGCGAAATCAATATTTTTTGGCAAATTTCGGATAGCTGCGAATATTATACCGTAAAATCGCGAAATGATTCTTCAACTCAGTTTTGTTCAGAACCCCGCTTGCCCGCTTGGTCTGTCGGCTGCCTTTTGCGGTGGCACTAGACACTGTAACGAAAATGAATTAAAACTTGGATTAATGGATTTAAAATAGCAACTATGGTTCCGCTACATAAAACGTAGAATTTGGATCAAGGCCTAAATGCGGATTAAGAAATGAAAATATTTTGTGGGGTAATTTGGAATATATATAAATCTGATTTATTTTACTTACATTATATATGAAACAATTATAATTTTGTTATTTTACACCATTTAATTAGAAAAAATGTTTTATTGCTCTTTAAATATAATAACCAAGGGAACTAATAGTAAATAATTAAAATAATCCACCCATAATCGTTCCTGGTGCAAAGGTTCCCATGAGGCTCGCAACATTGTCACGCTGTATTGCTATAGATATCCTTTGCACCAGGAAGAATAAGTAGCTGGAGTCAAACCCATTATTCCTTAGTCGGCGCCCAATTTCTCGTACAAAGGCCTTTGCCTCCATGCCCCACGGGCCAGCCGTTTTAACAGCGTAGGGAACGAAATCGTATAACAGCTTAAGCGTGGCGTACTTCGCGTGTTTGTGGCATGCTGCTGCTTCCGCGGCAGAACCGACGGTTCTCACAGTCCGGAGCAGATGGGAAGGTGCTAAAGTGTCTACACAAGTATAATCCCACAGCAAACACCTACCCCTCTGCCACGGTACTAGCGTCAAGCCGTCGGGCCTTTTGCCTTCGGTTCGGCTCAAGCCCGGCGGTTCGAGAGGGCACGGGACGTTGGCCGAAATTAGGGCTCGACGGATAACGTCATTGAGAGCGTGGTGGCGTGGTCTCCTACCTGAGCACCTGAGACAACTCAGCTCATGGTGGCCATTGACTTCTTCTGTTGAGCTGCAGATGCATAGATGAGGTTAACACACATCGCAGCCCAATCGGTATGCCACAGCCACACGCAGCGAGTTGTCGTCCAGGAGAGTGCCCAGGTGGGGGAAAGGAAAAGCATGTAACCACGCTCCTGATTCTGACCTTGACGTAACTGCCTTGAGCCTAGCTAAGTCTGGCCCAGCTGCACCATTTAGAAGATGTTCTATGTGGCGCTTGCAGCTGAATTCGTCCCACGCTCTCTGACTGTGCGGATCGTCGACCGGAAACACTGCATTCGGGTTGAGAGCCCCCCAAGTGTTAAAAGCCTCTGTAGCATATGGAATGCACAGGCCGTCACCATTCAACGATAAAATGTCAGTGACTAGATCTGTGACTCCAGGAGCTGAAGTCAAGAAAGCTGGCAGGCACACATCCCGAACACACCTCACGCCCAGACCCCCATGTCTTACTGGAAGCGATGCCTGGGTCCAACGAAGGACGTCCAGAGCCACGTTCAGGATTTTTTCGCAAGTCTGTTTCAGTAAGACATCGAAAGAGGAGATTTCCTGCGAAAAAATCCACGTTGGGGTAGTCCTAAGTAAATAGGTTATTTTAGGCACGGCAAAGCACATTCGCAATAGGATCAAGGCCACGTGAGCCGAAAGGTTCCCCAGGCGCTCTTGAGCGAGGAAAAAGAGGCGTTTTCTAGCTTCCAGAGCCTCAGGAATAGCAGAAGATAAAATTGGAGAACCCAAAAGGCTAAAGCTAGTGGCGTCCAACTCTTTAAGTCCTAGAATTAGCCTCTCAAAAAGTGAAAACATTGGTGAGTAACAGGGCTGCACGGGAAGAACTCGCACTTGCCCGTATTTACCTGCAGCCCCATATCCTTAAAACGCGGGATCAGCAACCGTAGGTCACGCTCCACTTCTTCCGGTTTGCCCCCAATAGTCCCATCATCAAGGTACCAAACATTAAGGGGAGATTGAAGGTCAGCGGTGACCTTTTGGATGGCAAGACTAAAGATAAGAGGGCCAAGTGGGTCTCCTTGTTGAACTCCAACCTGAGAAGTGATAAGAGTGAGATCGTAAAAGAGATTAGAAGGTGAAGAATATAGTTGATAAAGAAAAGAATAAAGGATGGGTAGTTTTTCCTTCGCCTCGCTTAGCAGAGTATCCTTTTCCAGGGTGTTAAAGGCTTTTTTAATGTCCAACTTCAAGATCACGCAACTCGTCCTCTCGGGATTCATCACGAATGTGCGCGCAGCATGAATAGCTGCCTCGCACCCTAACCGTGTACCAAACCCTAATTATATCGGGCGTAAGTAGGAAGCCATCTCCTCCCTCACAGCATAGCTGCAGCCAAGCTTGGCGGCCAGCCGACGGAAAACACTTCCAACTGCTATCATATATCTTATATATAAAATTCTCGTGTCACAATGTTCATTCCCGTACTCCTCCGAAACGGCTTGACCGATTCTCATGAAATTTTGTGAGCATATTGAGTAGGTCTGAGAATAGGCCAACATAATTTTTTTTTTAGGGTAGGGTAGGGTAGGGTTGGGTAGTGTAGTGTAGGGTAGTGTAGGGTAGGGTAGTGTAGTGTAGTGTAGTGTATGTAGGGTAGGGTAGTGTAGTGTAGGGTAGTGTAGTGTAGGGTAGTGTAGGGTAGGGTAGTGTAGTGTAGTGTATGTAGGGTAGGGTAGGGTAGTGTAGTGTAGGGTAGGGTAGGGTAGTGTAGTGTAAGGTAGTGTAGTGTAGGGTAGGGTAGTGTAGTGTAGTGTATGTAGGGTAGGGTAGTGTAGGTTAGGGTAGTGTAGGGTAGGGTAGTGTAGTGTAGGGTAGTGTAGTGTAGTGTAGGGTAGGGTAGGGTAGGGCAGTGTAATGTAATGTAAGGCGGTACGTAGTTCGCCGGGACAGCTAGTATATATATATTTGGATACTAAAAAATGGTAACCTAACCTTACGCAATTTTACGAAATCCGGATTTAGCGAATATCCTACGACATGCACAAATTTGTCCATTGACCTTATGTAAAATACCTCGAAGGGTGGAAATCCTCTGAAATACATTAAGTGACGTAATTTACCGTAACGATCCAGTGGTTTTGGTTCGAATTATTTTTGGTACCTTTTGTAAGAATTTAAAAAAAAACCGGCCAAGTGCTAGTAGGGCTCGTGCACCGAGGGTTCCGTACTACCACGCAAAATCATCATTGCAGCTCATATACGTCCCCACCGAGGGGCTCGAGCCTACCCTGAATCAGGGCGACTAGGCCTTAGTCGACCACGCGGGCCCAGTGCGGGTTGGTCGACTTCACACACAACCTTCGAGTTTCTTCGCAGGCGTGTGCAGGTTTCCTCACGATGTTTTCCTTCACCGTTAAAGCAATCGGTAAGTATGTACGTACGTTTTTGAAAAACTCATTGGGACATTGGCCGTCCAGATTTGAACCCGGTACCTCTGGTTAGATGGAAAATACTTGTATTAAATATTTACAAACACAAAAGTGGGATTGTAGCACAAACTTAAATTTGTAGTTGAAAAAAACCGGCCAAGTGCCAGTCAGAACCACACACAAAGGGTTCCGTACCATCATACTGGATGGCGCTAGTACAAAGAGTTTCGTAACATCATAGATGGCGCTAGTTTCTTCACGTATAAAAAAACACGTTTTTTGTATGAAGACCCCCTTATTTTTTAACTTTTTCTCATTTTTAGTATTTGCTGTTACAGGGGCAACAGAAATACATCGTCTGTGAAAATTTTAAGTGTCTAGCTATCACGGTTTATGAAATACAGCCTGGTGACAGACGGACAGACAGACAGACAGAAAGACAGACGGATGGACAGCGAAGTCTTAGTAATAGGGTCCCGTTTACCCTTTGAGTACGGAACCCTAAAAATTTATGTGTGGTCCGCGGGCCAAGTCGCGGACAAAAGCTAGTTGACAATAGTTATTGTGGTATGAGAATACAATATACATCTGCCATACATCGATATAAGTATAGAAAATATATTAAGTAAGTCTCCGTCAATTTCCCAAAGTAAGTTTTTAAGCGCGAAATTTTTTTTTATGTCATAAAACTACAATAGGGGATCGGACTGCTAGTCATTAAAGTTACTTTTTATGATCTGTCAAAAAGGAAATTTTGCTCTAAAAATGTTTGAAATACCCACAAGTGACGTCATAGATTTTTAGTGTCATTGTCGAACTTATTTTGTGAATTTGATCAATTAAAAATTGAAGACGTGATGGAAAAACAACACAAGTAAGATTTTTTGAAACTTCAAGAGGAGAACAATTTAGGATATCATATTTCAGAATTAATTTTTGATGCAGTCCGATCCCCTTTTGTGCGCTCTGTAAACTTTCTTCTTGTGATATTTCACGATTCTAGGTCAACAGGAAGTACCCTATAGGTACACCCTGGACACTCCATACAACGGGCCAGAAATGATATTTCAAAAAAGGAATGACGGAACAAAGAAAATGGCGGTGAAATCTATACGTTTGAGAACCAAACTGTAACCAATCTGTATCAATCGGTGACGAGGGGGTGAGGTCGCAATGTAGAGAGCGGCACGGAGTGTCCATAGTGTATGTTAGTACTAATATATATATTTTGCTTATAAATAAAAACCTATAAATAATATTATAATATATTATTTTATAATTATATATTTTATTTTTATATTTTAGTCGGTAGCTCAACCGGTAACGACTCGGTACATCTAACCACAGGTACCGGGTTCAAATCTAGACGGCCAATGTACCAATGAGTTTTTCAAAAACTTACGTACATACTTACCGATTGCTTTAACGGTGAAGGAAAACATCGTGAGGAAACCTGCACACGCCTGCGAAGAAACTCGAAGGTTGTGTGTGAAGTCGACCAACCCGCACTGGGCCCGCGTGGTCGACTAAGGCCTAATCGCCCTGATTCAGGGTAGGCTCGAGCCCCTCGGTGGGGACGTATATGAGCTGTAATGAATGAATAGGTTTTTATTTATAAGCAGGTGTCAATATATGCGGCATAAATGGTAGTTTTTACCCGCGACGGAACGGAGACGTTATATGCGTTTGGGGTGAGAGGCAGTTTGTGCAAAAGAATGTTGCCATTTTCTCTTAAACTACTTGTCCGATTTTGATGTGGTTTTCAGTGATGGGTTCGGATTTGATGGGTGCATGTCCTTAGATAGGTGTTATGGTGACAGCTCAGCAGGGGGCGCTGCAGTAAACATTTTTTATAAAAACCAATGTCACCATTTATCTCTAAAACTACTAATCCGATTTTGATGCGGTTTTCAGTGATGGGTTTTGGTTTGATTGGTGCATGTTCTTAGATAGGTGTTAGAGTGACAACTCACTAGGGGCCGCTGCAGGTAAACATTTGTTTGTACAAACCAATGTTGCTTTTTATCTCCAAAACTACTCGAACAATTTGGATGCGGTTTTCAGTGATGGGTTTGGATTTGATTGGTGCATGTTCTAATATATGAGTAACGATTAAAACTCACCAGGGGGCGCTGCAGTAAACATTTTTTATAAAAAAACAATGTCATCATTTACCTCCAAACACTATTTATCTCCAAAACTACTAGTCCGATTTTGATACAGTTTTCAGTGATGGGTTCTGGTTTAATTGGTGCATATTCTTAGATAGGTGTTACGATGACAACTCACCAGGGGGCGCTGCAGTAAACATTTGTTTTTACAAACCAATGTTGCTATTTATCTCCAAAACTACTGGTACAATTTGGATGCAGTTTTCAGTGATGGGGTTTGGATTTGATTGGTGTATGTTTTTATATATGAGTGATGATGGAAACTCACCAGGGGGCGCTGCAGTTTTTTTTTAAAATAAAAACCAATGTCAACATTTATCTTCAAAACTACTAGTCCGATTTTGATGCGGTTTTCAGTGATGTGTTATGGTTTGATTGGTGCATGTTGTTGTTACAGTGACAACTCACCAGGGGGCGCTGCAGTAAACATTTTTTGTACAAACCAATATTGCCATTTACCTCCTAAACAACAAGTTCGATTTTGATGCAATTTTCATTGATGGGTTTGGATTTGATTGGTGCAATTTCTGAGATAGGTGTTACAATGACAAAAACATTTTTTGTACAAAGCAATGTTGCCATTTATCTCCAAAACTGCTACACTAATTTTGAAACGGTTTTCAGTAATGGGTTCGGGTTTGATTTGTGAATGTTCTTAGATATGTGTTACGATGAAAAATCACCAGGAGGTGCTGCAGTTAATTTTTTTTTGTGCAAAACCAAAATTACTACTCCTATTTTGACATATGTACGTCCCCACCGAGGGGCTCTAGCCTACCTTATATCTATAGTATATAGGTACCTATGCTCTTTGAAAAGTTTGAAATAAAAAGCAAAATTAAAAATTTTGAAAAAACTCACGACATTCAAAATGAAATTGAAAAAGGATAAAATAATTAAAAACCCCGACTTAAAGAATTTATGTAACTAGTGATAACTAACGTAAAAACCTTTTATAAGAAGATTTGATCTCTCGCAGAGTCGGACATTAAGAACAACAGAGTATCAGTTTTCATAGCATTTCCCCATGTACCTATTTGATTCCCGAAGATGTAGATGTGGCAATAAAATATTTTACTCCCTATGAACTTAATAAAAAACCCAAGAAAATCCGTCGCGGGCTACCATCACACTTTAAAATTTTAACATAAATATTAATAAGTAGAGCAATAAAATATCTCCAATTATTCACGTTACTATAAAACTACAAAACCAGTTGATTTAATGGCAGCCTCGGACGGATTTTCTTGGGTTTTTTATTGAGTTCATAGCGAGTAAAATATTTTATTGCCACATCTACATCTTCGGGAATCAAATAGTTACATAGGGAAGTGCTATGAAAACTGATACTCTGTTGTTCATATTATGTCCGACTCTGCGAGAGATCAAATCTTCTTATAAAAGCTTTTTACGTTTATTTTCACTAGTTACAGAAATTCTTTAAGTCGGGGTTTTTAATTATTTTATCCTTTTTCAATTACATTTTAAACGTCGTGGGTTTTTTTTTCAAAATTTTTAATTTTGCTTTTTATTTTTGACTAGCTTTTGCCCGCGGCTTCGCCCACGTGGACATAGCTTTTATGACACTTTTTGAGGGTGAGTGGCGCGCGAGCCGCAATCAGCTCGCAAGCGTAGACATGAGTTTTCTCCAGGTACCTCAGGAACTGTATCGGGCTATTCGGATTAGCAGTCTTTGTCACTTCCCACCCCCTCAACAAATTCTATCATCAGAATTCTTATTATTATTCTACCGATGACCTGGTGAAGGTCGCGGGAAGCCGATGGATGCGGGCAGCGCAGGACCGGTCGTCGTGGAAATCCTTGGGGGAGGCCTTTGTTCGGCAGTGGACGATTTGTGGCTGATATAAATTCTATACAAAAATCAATTTAATCCGTTGCTCCGTTGCGACGCCACCGACGTGCGCGAGCGTAGAAAACAGTTGTCCCCAGACCCCAGGGGAACTATGTCAGGATATACTTATTAGTAAATTTTTTTCGTTACGATTTTAAATAAAACGAACAAAGAGTATTGTTTTAGTTTCCCTAAGGAACTGCATCGGGCTATGATAATTTCCACAGATAAAAGGTTGACTATTTCATTCCCAGTGATACAGGCTACCTGCATGCCAAATTTCATCAAGATTGGTAGAGGTGTTGAAGTGTGAATAGGTAACAAACAAACAAACACATTTTTACATTTATAATATACAAAGTAGAGATTTCTAAATCTTAAATAAAATATAGAGCGTCGGTGGCAAAACGGTTAGGGCCACTACCTCCTGTCCGGAAGGCCGTGGTTCGAATCCTGCCACTTACCAATATCTATACGAATATCGATTTCATACTGGTATGTACGTTTATCCGACGCTCTTACGGTGCGAAAAACATCGTGAGGAAACCTGCACACGCCTGCGAAGAAATTCGAAGCTTATGTGTGAAGTCAATCAACCCGCAATGGGCCCGCGTGATCGTCTAAGGCCAGATCGCCCTAACTCAGGGCAGGTCGAGCCCCTTGGTGGGGACGTATATAAACTGATATGATGAAATATTATCAAAAAACTAATTCAAATAATCATAGGTATCAATCTAGTAATAAAATTTCCTAACAATATTAATATGGGTCAAATCCTCGAGTCGTATCAGCTCCAAAGGAGCCCAAGACGCACTTCTCGTTGCCGCGCTGGATGGCAATAGACAACCTTAGCAGCAGGTAGGACCTCACATCACATCTCCTCTCTCGAAGGCGAAGGTCAATCTTCTTTGTGAACCAGTACCTCTGAGGGTTCAGCAGCCGGTTGTCTCACAGACCAGCGGCACAAAGCAGTAATTTGCCTCCAAGACCGAGTACTTATTATGCTTCTTTCTCACCGCAAATTGAGCAGCAGTACCGTACGGGTGAGGAGTGAGGCAAAAAAAGTGGCTTCCCAAAGCAGACACGTTCCTCTCTGCCATAGCACCTGTTTAAACCCTCCGGCCTTTTGCCATCAGATCGCCTAAAGCCCGGTCGGCGGCTGCATCAAAGATGGAATATTCTATCTGGCCGAGACCAGTACCCTCCGAGTGAGGTCATTAAGGAATTGGTGACGTGGTAATCTTCACAAACACGACTGCAAATCAGTGAGTGATGGCCAATTGCCTCCACCGAGGACCCGCAAATACATTGATGAGGTTCACAGATATTGATATTGCAGGCGGAGAGCAACTGCCACACGCAAATAGTCGCCGTCAGAAGCGTTCCCATATTTGTGCCTCCTGTTAAAAGATGTTAAACTCGATTTATGTGTTTTTATTTTTTTACACGATTGGAATCTGTAAAAAAATACCTCTCTGTTCGTCTATGAAGCACATTGCTACGTACCATAGTTCCAGAGTTTAAAGTAGCGTATGCTGAAAAATACATAAAAGAAATCCACTCAAAAGTATGAAATAATATTTTAATGTTTTAATACAACTTAAGCGCGTTTTATTATCCTTGCAGTGCCATCTATTGACATTCTGCTGCCAAGATTATAATGTTTGGTATGTGTAGCTAATATACAGAAAAAAGTTCTCTATTGTTATTATTGTAAGTATCGATAGATAATTTCCCACGGGACCTCTTTAGTTTTTCGGGATAAAGAATACCCGACTATACAATGATGGTCAAAACACCCCATCCCAATGTAAAGGTTTCATATTGTTACGTTGAGTCATTCTAAAGATACATTTTTTTGCATTCCTGTAAGAACCTTAATTTTTTTGGGATTCACAATGTCCCAGTTTTATTTCGCGATAAGGGTATCAACGTGTAAAATTTGATTGTAATAGGTCAAGCCACATTTGCGTGGTGAGCCATTCTATAAATGAATACTTTTGATTTTCCCACGGGAACTCTTGAATTTTCTGGGATAAAAAGTATCCTATATGTTAACCCGGGCTATAAGGAACCACCATACAAAATTTCATCAAAATCGGCCTGGTAGTTTTTGCGTGATGCGCGAACATACAGACAGATAGACAGACAGACAAAAATTCCAAAAGTTGTTGTTTTGGCCTCTGTATCGTTAGTAATATCCACCACAGTTATTATTTTCCAAAAATATTTCATGTATAGACACGGCCCCGTTAAAGTTTTATTATATTATAGAATAGATATAGATTGAGTTGACCGAAAAGCTTGATTTTTTAACAGCTTCAAAGGCCTGTAGACCAAAGTATTTGATATTAATTTAAACTTAATATGTCTTAATACGTCTTCTTCGGTAAAGAGCGTCGGTGGCGTAACGGTTACGGCCGCTACCTCCAGTCCGGGAGGCCGTGGTTCGAATCCTGCCACGTACCAATGTGTTTTCGAATTTCGATTTCATATGTACGTTTATCCGACGCTCTTATCGTGAAGGAAAACATCGTGAGGAAACCTGCACACCTCACACGCCTGCGAAGAAACTCGAAGGTTGTGTGTGAAGTCGACCAACCCGCACTGGGTGGTCGACTAAGGCCCTATCGCCCTAATTCAGGGTAGGCTCGAGCCCCTCGGTGGGGACGTTTATGAGCTCATAAGATGAAGAAGATGACTTAAGAGCAAAATAGGTCTATAGTTAGTCGGTTGCTTTCTGTCTCCTGACCTAAATATTGGACAGACAACAGCCTTCTTAAAAATATTGGGAAATATACCTTTCTCAAAGCATAGATTACAAAAATAAGCTATGGGTTCTGTCAAAAGACCACTACACTACCACTATACTACCACTATACTACCACTACACTACCACTAGACTACCACTATACTACCACTACCACTACCATTAACACTACCACTACCACTACAACTACCACTACCACTGCCACTACCACTACCACTACAACTACCAATACTACCACTCCACTACCACTACCACTTCACTACCACTACCACTACCACTAGACTACCACTATACTACCACTACCACTACAACAACCAATACTACCACTACACTACCACTACCACTAGACTACCACTATACTACCACTACCACTACCATTTTAACACTACCACTACCACTACCACTACCACTACCACTACCACTGCCACTACCACTACAACTACCAATACTACCACTACACTACCACTACCACTTCACTACCACTACCACTTCACTACCACTACCACTACCACTAGACTACCACTATACTACCACTACCACTACCATTTTAACACTACCACTACCACTACCACTACAACTACCACTACCACTGCCACTACCACTACCACGACACTACACTACTTTTTGTACATATTGCAGGCATTTTTAGGTCATTATTTACACCTACATTATTTGAGATTGAGTAAGGATCTCCAATTTTTTGAAAATATAATTCAGCCTATATATAGCAACTGCGGATAGTGTAGCTTCCCAACAGTGAAAGATTTTTTCGAATCAGTCCAGTAGTTTCGGAGCCTATTCAAAACAAACAAACTAACAAACAATCAAATCTTTCCTCTTTGTAATATTACTAAAGGTCGATGCAATAAAACCTATAGGGTACTTCCCGTTGTCCTAAAATCATAAAGGAGGCCTTATCCGAAGTGTGATCCAATTAATTTATACAGTCTATTAACGAAAAAGTTTATGTAAACAGAAATTTTATAGTATGACCACGAGGGTATGTCTATCCTGGTAGTCATATTGGTATGACAAACTAATATGAACAAGAGGAAACAGTAACCCTCGAAGTAACTATTTAGTAATCTGTGCCCTCGAAGTAACTATTTAGTAATCTGTGCCCTCGAAGTAACTATTTAGTAATCTGTGCCCTCGAAGTAACTATTTAGTAATCTGTGCCCTCGAAGTAACTATTTAGTAATCTGTGCCCTCGAAGTAACTATTTAGTAATCTGTGCCCTCGAAGTAACTATTTAGTAATCTGTGCCCTCGAAGTAACTATTTAGTAATCTGTGCCCTCGAAGTAACTATTTAGTAATCTGTGCCCTCGAAGTAACTATTTAGTAATCTGTGCCCTCGAAGTAACTATTTAGTAATCTGTGCCCTCGAAGTAACTATTTAGTAATCTGTGCCCTCGAAGTAACTATTTAGTAATCTGTGCCCTCGAAGTAACTATTTAGTAATCTGTGCCCTCGAAGTAACTATTTAGTAATCTGTGCCCTCGGTGCCTGATTCCAACTCACACTTGACCGATTTTTCATGCTCAAACTACTAAACTGATACCGCTAAAATTTGACATAAAGTATAATTTTCCCGAGCAATCTAGAATATAAAAAATCGAGGAAAAAAACTAGTAAGCTTTAAAAACTTTCCTTTTCGCCCCACCAGGTACGAGCCGGATCACAACCAAGGAGGTGTCTGCCGGTATAACCAGAACCCTGGATACGTGGTCTTCTCCGCCATGGGGTCGTTTTTCCTGCCCATGACGGTGATGGTATACGTATACGCGAGGATCTCTTGCGTGGTCGCGAGGAGGCACCAGCAGCTGGCCACGACGAGCTCCAAGTGCAGTAAGGTACAAACAATCCTGCTTACTCATTAACCGCCTCCGTGGCGTAATGGTTATATAGTCTATTCGCTTCACACCAGGAGGTTGCGGGTTCGATTCACGGCTGGGTCAACTTTGTAAGAGTTGGTTCGGTTGATGGTAAGGCATTTTTATAGCCCACCGGGCTAGCTACCCCTAAGTCTTGCCACCAAACATCAGTGTTAACAGCATTGATGTGTTCCGGCTTGAAGATAAGATAGCCAGATCCCCTTTGCGTTGACGAATCTTGGTAAGCCCGCTTCCATCTTCGGCATCATCGTCACTTACCATCAGGTGAGATGATACCAAGGGCTTGTAAATTGTGGATAAAAAAAGCCAATCAAGAATTTCTAGAATATACACATAACACTAAAATTTGATGTGAAATATGTATAGGTAAATGGTACAAAATACTCACATACAAACGTAAAAAATAATAATACCGTAGTTTAGTTTCTTTAAATTCTTTATTTTCTCGATCAGCACAAACCACCTCAGTGACGTAGTCGTTATTCCACTTGCTTCACACTAAGAGGTCGTGGGTTTGATTCCCAGCGGAGTTCAAATTTGTAAGACTCGGTTTGGTTAGTGGCGGCGTATTTTCTAAGCCCACCTGGCTAGCAAACACAATCTTATCCACAGAATAGAAGAAATAATTAAGAAATTAAATTGAATTGAATTGATTAATTCGCAGATTTTTTTTCTTATCTGTGATCTTATCTAAGTCGCCGAAACATCAATTTGAACAGAATTAATGTATTTCGGCTTGAAAAATAGATAGCTAGCTCCCCATTCGTAGTGGAATCTTGATAAGCCCGCTTTCATCTTCGGCATCATCGTCACTTACCATCAGGTGTAATAATGTCAAGGGTTTACCAATTGTGGATAAACAAACTTTACAGTCAGCCGCACCTCAGCGGCCTTAACACTTTTGACCTTGAGCTGGTCTTATTTGTATGATGTATGCCTGCTGGACGAAGGCCACCCCCAAAGATTTCAACCTGTCCTGCGCTGCACGCATCCAGCGGCTCCCCGCGACCTTCATCAGGTCGTCGGTCCACCAAGTGGGAGGCCTGCCTACGCTAAGTTTGCCGGTACGCGGTCGCAACTCGAGAACTTTACTGCCCCGCTTACTGGCACTTGATATCAGCGATTCTTTGAGCTATGTCGGTTTTCTTGGTTCTCCTAAGGATCTCCTTGTTTCTTATTCGATCGCATTGTGAAACTTTCCATAATTAGCATATTTAAATTTATATCTATTGATTGTCCCTTGTAGTGCTTGCTGTAACGGGGTATCGATACCAAACGCGATCAGTTAAAGGCCCGACCACCTGCGACCATTTCATACAATTACGAGGGTGGCATACTTAAATGCCCTCCAGTGCGCGAGGAGTTTCGCTGCGAAGATTGGCTACATAAACCATCTTCGAGCGCACGCGCGGCAAACCGACTAGGAGTCGAAGTGGTCGCCATGACCGAAATCGGTCGGATAGATCATCATCATCATCATGAATGGGGTATGGATTGATAAAGCTCTGAACACACCTTTTTTGGGCTACGAGATGAATAGAGGCTTAAAATGGACTTATCATGTGGACAAAGTGTGTGGAAAACTGTCCGGGCGTGCTTTGCACTTAAGGCGGTAATTTAACAGATTTTCGTTATTTTTGACGTCAATTACTCCTAAACGATGAAAAACCCAAGGTTGAAAAAAATACCATTATTGTTGATGATGTTCTTTAAAGTCAAAAGCTATTAGAAACACGATTGAGCAGTTTTGGCTCGATAGAAAAAAATCCCGAAAATTACTTTCAACTCTAGTTATAACTAATATTTTAAAGTATACATTTTTAAAAATATACAAAAATATTTGTTATGATAATACAAAGTGAGTAATGTTATTATTTTTTATACTTTTATTGTAGTTTTTGATTGATACGAAAAACTATTAAAAAAGTGTGGTTATTTTCTTTACTCTTTATACGTAAAGAAAAAGACAGAGACAACTATTCCAATCTATACCTCGCCTTACAATATTGTCACGAGCGGTGGCGCGAGAGACGGCACGAGCCTGCTATTTTCAACCAATATTTTTTTTATGTGTGTTACCTCAGAACCGATTTTGGTGATTCTTTATTTTTTATTTGAAAGCTAGTGTTTCCCGTGTGGTCCAATACAATTTTCTAATAGTAATTTATTTTGAAAATTGACTAAAATCAAAAAAATAAGGATAAAATGTACTTAGTAAAAATAATAAAAATAATGATAAATGTACTTTAGAAATCTTCAAGACGAGAGTGAATAGGCACTATTTGAGCTTGCGTGTTACATCCGCGGCTGCATCGGCCCTTACCATCAGGTGAGGTGCAGCCAAACACACTCAAATTTTTACTAAAATAAAATAAAAACGTTGTTGAGATGGGAGTCGGTTTTTTGCGTGTTTAGCGTTTTGACACAGTGCACTCGGTACTGCCAAAGTATATATATTAGTACTAACATAAATGGTACTGCAGTACGGCGCTGAGCTGTGGGGGTGCGCTGCCGTGTGGGAGCGCGCCATTATCTTACAGAAGCGAGCTGTCCGCGTTAGCGTGAGCATCCCACAGGACGAATCCGCGAAACCCCACTTCAAGTCGTTGAGTATCCTTACGCTGCCCTCTATATTTGTTTTTCAAGTGGCTGTGTGTGTGCGGAAGGATCTTAACAATTTCCCGAGATATAGTGATACCCATGACCATAACCACACCCTGGACACTTCATACAACGGGCCAGAAATGACATATCAAAAAAGGAAAAATGGAACAAACAAAATAGCGGCTTAATCCTATACGTTCGGCAACCAAACTGTAACCAATCTGTATCAAACTGGGTGACGAGGGGGTGAGGTCGCAATCTAGAGAGCGGCAGGGACTGTCCATACTGTATGTTTATACTAATATATATATATTTTGTCATAACTAGCCCCTAGGGGCGCTGTGAGGTTGAAGTGGATGCCACATAGATAAGCGAAATATGACAGGTTGTCTCATGTCCTAGCTCCTACAATTTGTAATAAACTGCCCGAGGACATTAGATCTGCTCCGAGTAAGCAAACATTTAAGGTCACACTAAAACGTTGGCTTGTCGAGCTGACGCTACACAAGGTCAATGAATTATTTAAATAATTTCTGGTAACAAAATAATCTTATATAAAAATTGATGATTTTTGTGTTTTTGCATTTGTCTTCGTCCGGAGAAGGATAGTTACAATATGATATTAATAAATAAAAATATTATCAGCCAAAAATAATTGGTTTTAGGGTAGGTTAGGGTAGTGTAGTGTAGTTTCGTGTAGTGTACTGTAGTTAGGGTAGGGTAGTGTAGGGTAGTGTAGTGTATGGTTGGGTAGGGTAGGGTAGTGTAGTGTAGGGTAGGGTAGGGTAGGGTAGGGTAGGGTAGTGTAGTGTAGGGTAGGGTAGTGTAGTGTGGGGTAGGGTAGGGTAGTGTAGGGTAGGGTAGGGTAGGGTAGGGTAGGGTAGTGTAGGGTAGTGTAGTGAAGTGTAGTGTAAGGTGGAACGAAGTTCGCCGGAACAGCTAGTAGATAATAATTTTAATTTTATTTATAGTTTTGACATTAACTAGATAAGTAACTTAATGTTACCTACTAATATATTTTTTTTGTCTTTTTCTATAAGATTGACGTAAAAAATGTTATTTTATCAATAAAGTATTGTATTGTATTTTGTCATCGCTGATGTGTGTCTGACTGTACTGGGCGTAGGAACAGATAAATCAGTAATGGGACTAAGTAAAAGAATATGTCTTCCTCGAGGACCCATTAGGGGACCATTAGTGTGACCAAGAGAAAGCAGGAGCGCGTCCATACATTTGTCTATACAACATGGATTCGGCACAAGTTGCGTATTTGTTGAGAGGGTATTTACATTTTGAGGACTAAAATCCCAAAAAACCGGCTAAGTATGAATCCGGCTCGAGCACAAAGGGTTCCATACCATAATTTAAAAAAAATACGGTTGTCTGTAAAGTCGGTTTACTGACGATAGTTGAACGTGACAACGTCATAATAAAATACTGATGGAATGGTTTCATAAACGGAACGCCTCACGGAACGCCTCAGAGCGAGGTAACGACGCATTCACGGAACGCCTCAGAGCGAGGTAACGACGCATGCGTCATGTTTTTTCGTGCATGCAGCCGGCTCCATCGAATTATAAGACGTTATCACGTCAAAAATATCGTTTATTATATGGAAACCCCTAAATATTATATTTTCAATTCAATTTTATTTTTATTATTTGTTGTTAGAGCGGTAATAGAAATACACACTCTCTACCTATTACGGTTCATGAAATAAAGCTCGCTGACAGACAGACGGACAAATGGACAGCGGAGGCTTAGTAATAAGGTCCCATTTTTACCCTTTGGGCACGGAACCCTGAAAACCAATAGTTCGTGTAAATGTGCACTCCCATGAAACATTTCACTTTAGGCGGCTTTAGACTTATTCTTAATTACGGAATTCCTTTATATTAATATTTTTGTTTTGATTTTAAGCTGCCGACATTGAGTTATTTATTTCAATTTGAATTGTTTTTTTTTTTTTTTTTTTTTTTCCTTTTGGAATTTTATTGACTTTGTTATTTCTGTGGACAAGTAGCTAATAGTCGGGTTGATCATAAATCTGTAGGGCTGACCAAAAATTTAACGTGACATGCGGACAGACGGGTGGACTTGTCACAATTATAAAATCTCACAAATTACAATTTCATTTTTACCATTTCTAAAATTCTAGAGTTCTAAAACCCAATAGTTCGCGTAAATGTGCACTCCCATCAAACATTTCACTGGTGGACAAGTAGACTAATAGTCGGGTTGAGCATAAATCTGTGGGGCTGACCCAAAATTGAATGTGACATGCGGACAGACGGATAGGAGGACTTGCCGCAATTATAAAATATAAGAAACTAGCTGTTTCCCGCAGCTTCACCCGCGTGGACAACGTTTCTATGACTTTTCGAGGGTGCACAGTGCTATAAAATAAAGTATCCTATGTGTTAATACAGGTTCTAATCTATCTACCTACTAAATTTCAGCCAGATCCGTTCAGTAGTTTTTGCGTGAAGAAGTAACAAACATACATACACACTCACAAACTTTCGCCTTTATAATATTAGTGTGATTTATTACCATTTTTCTCCGGAACCCTAAAAACCAATAGTTCGTGTAAATGTGCACTCCCATCAAACATTTCACTGGTGGACAAGTAGACTAATAGTCGGGTTGAACATAAATCTGTGGCGCTGACCCATCAACAGCGGTCCAGGAAGAATGACAGACAATTATTCACAAAACCGGAAGGAACCCCAACCGAAATGGATTGGAGTGCATTTCACTACTCCAATCTAAATGACAAATGGTTCACCCGTTTTTATTTCAACCAACTGCGAAAAAAAAGTGTTCGTGTTTAGCCGATTATGGGCGAGCTATGCTCTGAGTTTCCTTACGCATCAATCAATCATCATCGTATGGTTTCAATCGAATCAGACTAAAGATCCGTAGGAGGACAACTTTCCATAAGTAACCCATAGTCACCATCATCATATCAGCTCATATATGTGCGTCCCCACCGAGGGGCTCGAGCCTACTCTAAACTAGGGCAATCGACCCTTCGTCGACCACGCGGGCCCAGGGTGGGTTGGTCGACTTCACATACAACCTGCTAGTTTCTCCGCAGGCGTGAGCAGGTTTCCTCACGATGTTTTTCCTTCACCGTAAGAGCGTCTGATAAACGTACATATGAAATCTAAATTCGAAATCACATTGGTACGTGGCAGGATTCGAACCAACGACCTCCCGGACAGGAGGCGGCGGCCCTAGCCGTTACGCCATTGACTCTCACATATTTTCAAAGCAAATAAAGGACAAAGCTTATATTTTGTTTTTTTAGAATTTCTAATGTTATTTTTCGTTAGGGTAAAATCGATTTTCAACTTAAGGTACTAAAGTTGTGTTTACTTCTACTCGTGATTTGAATAACTTTCCCACCCTCCCTGCCGCTCTCTAGATTGCGACCTCACCCCCTCGTCACCCAGATTGATACAGATTGCTTATAGTTTGGTTCTCGAACGTATGGGATTTCGCCGTGATTTTGTTTGCTCTGTCATTTGTTTTTAGAAATGTCATTTCACGATCGTTGTATGCAGTGTCCGGGGTGTGGTTTTGGATAAGAAACACCTTATGGTTCTATAGCACAATAGCCAGTATCATATAGGTTTGAATTTATTTTTTATTTTCTATAGATAGCCAGTTCTCCATTGCGTTGGATAATCTTTGTAAGCCCGCTTCTATCTTTGGCATCGTCGGCACTTACCATCAGGTGAGATGATGCCAAGTGCTTACCAATTGTAAATAAAAATATATATAAGAATTCTCGCGCCAATGCCAACACTACCATAAAATAGGTCTTGTCAGCACACAATTCGATCTGCAGATAAGCCAACTGTGTGTTTACAGCACAAGTCTAAAGTAGGTCTTCGGAAATAAGCACAGAAACTTCTCAAAGGACGCTAAATCAAATCAGCATCAAATTTATTATAAGCTTCCAAAATCTCAGAGACAATGCTTGAAAATTTATGAATAGATTCGTTAGTGAAGCAGTGTCTTACGGGCAAAGACACAGTGTATTATGGTATGAATTTGATATCAATAAATAATTATTCGGGGATGGATCTTGCTTGACCTTGCTCCACTTTACTTGTAAGTATATAATATGTCGCAGCCATCTGGTCAAATCTGCCATTTGATTCAAAGGCTAGCCCATTGATTGAATAGCGACATTCATTGGAATAATTAGGCTGAACGTTGATTTAACAAGCTTCACTAAACGTTCAACTAGTGGGCTGATTGTAAGCTAGGCCGAAAGTTGATTGAACAAGCGTCACTCAACGTTCATCTTGTTGGCTTATTCTTAACTAGCCCTTTGAACATGGCGGACGTAAAATTCCATACAACGAAATGGGAGTTGGCGAAAATTAGTTTATTCCAAAAAAGTTGTAAATGAGCGAGCGAAGCGAGCGATTCTAGATTCGGTCAGGTTTGTTCGATTATACAGTCACGAGGCTCCCCCATGGGTAGTCGAATGCTTCGCAGAAGAAGAAATCATCGGTTTTTTATTCGGAGATTATCGGACTATCCTATTCAACGACTTGGCTAAATGACGTTCAGCAAAGTCGTTGAACGTTACATTCAACGACTTGGCCAGTTGTTCCTTAGTGATTCAATTGAATGTCGCCATTCAATCAACGTGCTAATCTTTTAATCAAATGGCAGATTTAACTAGATGGCTGCGACATATATTATTATGTGTCAGCTGACCCACAGAGCGTCGGTGGCGTAACAGCTAGGGCTGCTACCTCCTGTCTAGGAGGCCATGGTTCGAATCTTGCCACGTACCAATGTGTTTTCAAATTTCCATTTTATATGTATGTTCATCCGATGCTTTTACGGTGAAGGAAAACATCGTGAGAAAACCTGCATACACCTGCGAAGAAACTCGAAGGTTGTGTATAAAGTCGACCAACCCGCACTGGGCTCGCGTGGTTGACAAAGGCCCTATCGCCCTAATTCAGGGTAGGCTTGAGCCCCTTGGTAGGGACGCATACGAGCTGATATGGTGATATTATAAGGATCAAGACTTAATAATCGTCACAACATAGTCCAACCACTAAAACAACAAAAAGTAGAAATGGGATCTTAATGAAACCAGGGCCACAGATGAGATACTAGGTACTTCGCCACGGCTGTTATTTAGTGAAACACGGTCAAAATATCTGTGCACCTCGCTGAAATGCGATGTCTCTTTCGCGCTCCCCGCGTTGGCCTCGCTCCGTCGCATCAGTATGGTTAGCATCTTCGTTGCCGATACACGTCTCGATAATTTGGTTATTATCGGTTTTATTATCATTTTGTTGTTAACAGGAATATAACTAATTATTTATAGTAACAATGACTTTTATTTCATTTTATATATTTATTGTTTTTAACTTTGTTGAAGTTAAAGACGACAGTGAATAGGCACTATTTGAGCTTGCGTGTTACATCCTCGGCTGCATCGGCACTTACCATCAGATGAGGTGTAGCTAAACGCACTCAAATATTTCATCATCATCATATCAGCTCATATACGTCCCCACCGAGGAGTTCGAGCCTACCCTGAATTAGGTCGATCGGGCCTTAGTCGACCACGCGGGCCCAGTGCGGTTTGGTCGACTTCACACACAACCTTCGATTTTCTTCGCAGGCGTGTGCTTTACCTTAAGAGCGTCGGATAAACGTACATATGAAATCTAACTTCGAAATCACATTGGTATGTGGCAGGATTCGAACTACGACCTTCCGGACACGAGGCGGCGGCCCTAGCCGTTACGCCACCGACGCTCTAACTCAAATATTATGTAATAATAATAAAATAAAGTTATTAATATTTTTAGCGATGCTTGTTGTTCACACCGTGTCAGAGCGCAGAGATATGAAGTCATCGTGCACAGCTATTTTGACCGTGTTGTAGGTTCTGTAATCGATGTGTACACGACAAAATGGGAGCCCGAAAAAATAACCGGGGGGCCCATCTGACAAAATGGGGAAAAAAAGAGGTACCTGGTTGAAAAGTTGCAGTACACCGGATACCGATATCGGGCAGGTTCTACAGGGTGTCTACGCAAACCAAAGAAACCTTTAAGGAGGTCAATAAAAAACTGAAACTGATTTTTTTTTCCCAAGCAACGAAAAAAATATTAAAAAAAAAGGATTTCCCATACACATCGATCAGCTAATTAACAAACCAAGTTTCTATGGGAAGTTAAAAAATGTTTCTTTTATTTGACCATAGGTTTCTTTGGAAAAAATGTTCAGTTTGGGTTTCTTATTCACCTCCTTAAAAGTTTCTTGGAGAAAGTTGTACAGTTTGGGTTTAGTATTCACCTCCTTAAAGGTTTCTTGGGGAAAGTTGTTCAGTTTGGGTTTAGTATTCACCTCCTTAAAGGTTTCTTGGGGAAAGTTGTTCAGTTTGAGTCTCTTATTCACCTCCTCAAAGATTTATTGGGGAAAGTTGTTCAGTTTGGGCTTCTTATTCACCTCCTTAAAGGTTTCATGGATTTGCATAGACGCCCTGTATAACCGGGCTTACCTCCGGTTGCTCCCGGACGTATTTCCGGTCGATCGTCATTTACTGTAGATGTGGCTCACCATGCCAAATAAAACTTTCATTGTTTTGACCACAGAAAAAGGTTTAGTTTATTTTGGTACCAGAATTTGCCTATACTTTGTTCTAAAATAGGACTTCAAGGTTGTTATAGAATAGAATAGAATAAAATAATTTTTATTTCAAATCATAAGAAATTCATAGTTACATGGGTTAGTAAAAAACACACAAATTATAGGTTAGTAACATTGAAGCAAATTAAAGTTTTCAAAACTTACGGTTTGGAGCACGATGGACAGTTACCCAGTTATACATACGCGCAGCCATCTGGTTAAATCTGCCGTTTCATTGAACGGCTAGCCCGTTGATTGAATGGCGACATTCAATTGAATAACTAAAGGACAACTGGCCTAGTCATTGATTGCAACGTTCAACGACTTGGCTGAACGTCATTTAGTCAATTCGTAACTACGAATAAAAACGATGATTTCTTCTTCTGTGAAGCAGTCTGCTACCCAGGTACTCAGTAGTTTTTTTTCATCCACAATTGATAACTAAACGCTACATGCCACAAATCTCATACAACGAAAATAAGTTGGCAAAAAATAGTTTTTTTTCTAAAAAAAACTGTAAATGAGCGAGCGAAGTGAGCGATATTAGGTTCGGTCAGGTTTGATTGATTATACAGTCAAAGAGCCTCGCGAAGCAGAATGCTGCACATAATTAGAAACGCTACACGCAACAAGCTACACGCTACACTACACTACACCATTGTTTAATCAACGTTTGGGCTAGTTTAAAATCAGCTAACTAGTTGAACGTTGAGTGATACTTGTTCAATCAACGTTCGGCGTAGTCATACAATTGAACGTCGCCATTCAATCAACGGGCTAGCCGTTCAATCAAATGGCAGGTTTAACCAGATGGCTGCGACACATACATATATTTAAAAGTCAGTATTTCAGTATCGGATTCCCGATTAAGTCGACTAGGCCTCGGGCCTTGGGCGGCGAGATATTAAGGGCGGCTAATCGTTGAAAAAAAAAAATAGTATTGCGATTATGAAACGACACTAAATCACAGTACGCTAAAAATACATTAATACGTCCCCTATACGGAAATAAAATACGGTGAGAAACTAAATTATTATCATCATCATATCATCATACCCTGAATTAGGGCGATCAGGCCTTAGTCGACCACACGGGTCCAGTGCTGGTTGGTCAAATACACACATAACCTTCGAGTTTCTTCGCAGGAGCACACCCCGGACACTCCATACAAACGAGCGAGAAATGATATACATAATTATAACTGACGTATCTATAGGCAAGAATGCAGGTAGGGTTGAATCACACCGGCGCTATTGGTTATTTACTGCATGCACACTGCAAGATTTATATACTGTGCTGCAAGCAACAATCAACAGTTATCTTACATGATTAAGTAACTTACATGGATAACATTGTTCATTTGTTCTTCAAACACAGGAGCTTTTGTCAGTGAAACAATCTCATTTAGCAACCTACAATAATAGTCAATTTCAATCTATAATTCCGAGATCACATTTTATAATATCACACCACTAGATATTTCTATACAACTCATACTTTCACACCATCTAATCAAATTATTACAAACAATCATCGTTTTAAATAAATAAAACGAACAAAATTATCTCACAAGCCACAATAACAAACTGACATAAACATAAAGGAACTACATTTCTAAAAAAAAAGATACAGCTAGTATGAAGATTCTTGGAACTGATTGTTCTTAGATTTGGTCGTATAATATTGGTGGTCAGCCAATCATGATACGAGGCATGCCGAGACGGCGCGGCCGCCTATTGGCGTCGAGCGGTGAGCGGCGCGCAAAGTAAATATAAGTGACGTTAATCGCGCATGCGTAGTTTGTCCTTTAGGTTCGGTAACTAGTTGCTTTTTATTCCGGTGTACGAAATCACAGCGGCGCGCAAAGTGAATATAAGTGACGTTTATCGCGCTTGCGTAGCTCGTCCTTTACGTTTGGTACCCAATCTACATCCAATCTGAGTGACGGGGGGGTGAGGTCGAATTTAGAGAGCGGCAGGGAGTGTCCATACTGTACGTTAGTACTAATATATATACTGTGGCAGGAGTGTGCAGATTTCCTCACGATGATGTAAATTCTTATCATATGTCTCAGTAAATAATGAACTGCGAAGGGGGCGGCTGGTATAACAGGGCCTAAGGCGGCCAGGGCTCCAAGTCCGCCTCTGTTTACAAATACCTACTTGAATTCGTAAGTAAGTTATTATTTTTTAGGGTTCCGTACCCAAAGGGTAAAAACGGGACCCTATTACTAAGACTTCGCTGTCCGTCTGTCTGTCTGTCACCAGGCTGTATTTCATGAACCGTGATAGCTAGACAGTTGAAATTTTAACAGATAATGTATTTCTGTTTCCGCTATAATAAAAATTACTAAAAATTAGAAGAAAAAAAAAACAAGTGGTGTCTCCATACAAAAAAAAGTGTTTTTTTAAACGTGAAGAAACTAGCGCCATCTAGAATGATGGTACGGAACCTTTGTACTAGCGCCGTCTAATATGATGGTACGGAACCCTATGTGTGCGGTTCTGACTCGCACTTGACCAGTTTTTTCTTTCTCGACCCCGTAGTACGGTACGTACTTACGCAGGGTAGAGGAAGTATAGTTATCGCAAAAGATTTTACAATTTTCGTGAAAATGTGTTCTATATCATTATCACATACCGAGAATCCGAATATCTCAATTCAGTCCGTGCGTCCATGCGTGCCTGCGTCCGTCCGTCACGATTGGCTTTGGAGACCATTTATTTCGTCCAATTGGGACCAAATTTGGAACTTAGGAGTTATAAATTATTTCATCTAGGGATTATCAAAAGTATCTTCGTACCTTCAAACCGAAGAGTGGCTGTCATACAAGAAAAACTGTTTTTTTCTTCTTCTCAAAAACAGCTCTAACGATTTTGATAAAATTTTGCATGTCGGAGTTGCTTATGTTTACCAGTTACGAGTACATGGTTAATATCCATTGCTTGCATTCTCCTACAAATGAAATTGAAACTTGCGATTTACTCACAAGAGATATTGAATTGTCATGTATTATGAATAAGTATATAGTCATGCAATATGAATTCATCAAAATTATTTAATTTTTTTTTAATTTATTTTTGTATAAAAAAAGTATAAAAAAAATTGTTGAGAAAGTTTAGTGCGGGCTGCCGTACAATTTATTTTTTTGACACCAGCGGTTCCAAATTATGGCTTTCTAAGTTCATAATCGAAAGAGACCAAAAATAAGTCATTGATAGATCCTGTCCACCAAATATGTTTTCTTATCTGTGATCCTGTCGCAATCGGATACAAAACTTTTTGTCTATGGCAGAAGATTAGGACTTTTATTAGCGTAAGGAGGTTGCATGCTTACCTAAAGGTATTATGAGTCACATCCCAAGAAGTTATATAATATCATAGTGAGAGCTCTACTATAGGACCTTACTATTTAAGAATCTTCGTTGGTCACAAAGTTTACGCATGCATGACGTAAGGATATGTATATGAGTTTATTAAAAACTCTGTCGCTCTAAGTTTGAGAACTGTATGAAAATATAATTTAAATTATAGTAAAAAAAGTTTTTAATTTTTTTCGTGTTTTTTAAAATACTTTAAAATATTTTTTTTAATTAAATACACTCGGACATAAATGCTTTATTAGTTATGGTTTGGTCCATGAAAAAAAAGTTATCCACATGGGTGACACGGGTGATCTGGAGTTCTTGAAATTTAAAAAAATGAATTTATTATGACAGAAAGTATGTGTTCCAATCAGTTCGTGTAAATAGTCAAAATATACATAAAACGTCGCAAAAGCAATACTTCTGGCATCATGTAGACCTGTTAAAATGATTGCAAACCACCCGTCGTGCTTACCGGCTTAATACTTACCGGTATTACCGGTTAAATCACAGATAAGAAAAAAAATAAATGCTATATTTGTCAGATTGTATGAGAGAAAGAGAGAAGGATACTTGTATTTTGCCCCGCGAATCGGAGCGTTCCCGAACGGTGAGGTGTGCGACAACCCTTAAATTTGCAAACATCGATAGTTGTAAGTAGGCGGAAATGCACAGAGATTCATTGGGTTACAAGTTAAATGGCGCTAACATATTTTTTTTATCCAATACTAGCTGTCCCGGCGAACTTCGTACCACCTTACACTACACTACACTACCCTACTCTACCCTACACTAGACTACCTTACCCTAACCTACCATACCCTACCTTACCCTACCCTACACTACACTACCCTTTACTACACTATACTATACTATAATACACTACACTACACTACACTACCCTACACTACACTACGCTACACTACACTACACTACGCTACACTACACTACACTACGCTACGCTACACTACACTATGCTACGCTACACTACACTACGCTACGCTACACTACACTACGCTACACTACACTACACTACGCTACGCTACACTACACTACGCTACGCTACACTACGCTACGCTACTCTACGCTACACTACGCTACGCTACTCTACGCTACGCTACGCTACACTACGCTACGCTACTCTACGCTACGCTACGCTACACTACGCTACGCTACGCTACGCTACGCTACGCTACACTACGCTACACTACGCTACGCTACACTACGCTACACTACGCTACACTACACTACGCTACACTACACTACACTACACTACACTACACTAGTCTACCCTATCCTACATAAGAACTTTCTCCTGACAATAACGAACTCAACAAAAAAGAATTTGCGAAATTGGTCGAGCCGTTTACGCGTGATGCGAACACCAGAAGAAATAGGAGTTAATTTATATATATATATAGATTAGTAAGCCCTTGAAATCATCTTACCTGATGGTAAGTGACGATGATGCCGAAGATGGAAGCGGGCTTACCAAGATTCCCCAACGCAATCGCACTTGGCGGCAAGACTTACATGAGATAGTGGTAGCTAGCCAGGCGGGCTTCGAAAATGCCCTTTTACCAATCAAACCGATGCAAACAAAATTAGACTCCGCCGGGAATCGAACCCGCGACCTGCTGATGTGAAGCTAATGGACTTAACCACTACGCCACGGATTATTTATTAACATATTCAGTCCATAACCTTAATACCTTTGTTACAGAAAGCAAAGCTGTCCTGCATTCGAACGGAATCAGACTCCGGCTCGGACAAGCTGTCTCTCCGACACACTGTCTCCAAGCAGCACTCCAAGGTGTCCAACCAGCACAGTGACTGCTCCTCCCAGGGCGATCACAAATGCCCCTGCTGCTTCCGAGTCGAAAAAAAACCCAGACCATCCAAACAGTTCAAAAGCAACGAACAAGAATCAAAATTCTACAACGACGTCCACTTCAAATCTAATTTTAAGTACAAAAATACTTCAAGACATAGAACGCACTCCGTTAAGGAGCATAACATAGAAAACAATAGAGTCTCCTCTTTGAGAAGAGAGACCAAAACTGCTCAGACGTTGAGTCTGGTTGTGGGAGGTTTCGTGGCGTGTTGGCTTCCGTTTTTCCTCTATTATATCCTGACTCCGTTCATTGCACCTATTTACGTAAACCCTGTGCTGATGTACATAATGACTTGGTTAGGTTGGTTCAACTCAGCCATTAATCCTTTCATCTATGCATTTTACTCGCCCGATTTTAGACTCGCTTTCTGGAGGCTCACGATACGAAAGTGTAAGAGGAATAGACGTTAGTTTAAAAAAATATAATTTTTAGTGTTAAAATCCTAGATAATATTATAAGGAAACCGTGACTGACTGACTGACTGACTGATCTATCAACGCACAGCTCAAAGCACTGGATGGTTAGGGTTGAAATTTGGCATACAGACAACAATTATAACGTAGGCATCCGCTAAGAAAGGGTTTTGGGAAATTCCCACGGGAACGGCAAACAAAATCAAGCCATGGGAAACAACTAGTAATAAAAAAATAAAAGTTTAAAAACTAAAAACCGACTTCAAAATGAAACTAACTCAAAAGTATGAAATAATATTATTATACTTAGATACACGACATTAACCAACAATAAGAAAATCAAAGGTGAGTACGAATTAAATTAGGGACCTAAAGTTTTTTTTGAGGTCGGTGTTAGCAATGCCATATTCTGATCCTGACTCGGTGACAATGGGACCCCCTAGGGAGTATACTCTTTCGAAAAAAATATATATATATTTGAAAATCGGTTTACAATCGGCGGAGATAAATATCGCGTAACAAACATATAAAAAACAAAAAAAAAATACAGTCGAATTGACAACCTCCTCCTTTTTGAAGTCGGTTGATAATGTAAATAAACAAGATCTCTCATCAGTAATGTCTTAGGTTAAGAAACCGCTGGAATTCATAAATGTCATACAAACGTAGACTTTGATTCACTTGTTAACCAAACAATCGATTTTGAAACAATTTTCATCTACGTAAATATCATAAGCCCTCTAAAATGTGTTCAAAATCCGTAGGCAATGACCAACATTACGAGTATGACAACCATTTTTACTATGACAGCTGTTCCAAATTTAAACTCAACGATTCGCAAATCGATAGTGTAATAATATTAAAATACAGATTTTACCTACTACCACAGACAAGAAAGTTATTATAATAAAATTGGTTGAAATAATGCTGGTCATTTCCCTACGGCTTCTGAACCCATCTTGGAGTACTTATATATAATATGTATGTACATAAAATAATGCGTGTGATTCACAACACACTCATGTTTTAAGACCTGTCATTACATATACAGTAGCCTAAACTACTATATCGATCATCGGAGTACGTTTATCTCATTAGTCTTTTTTTTAAAAATAAACAGGAATCCATTATTAACCAGTGTAAGTTTCAGTTTTTTTGTCCTGAAAACACTTATTTTTACCCGAGAAGGAGGATTATGTTTTTGAGTGTATGTAACTTAACACTTAACTCGTAATCTATGATAAAGAACGAAAAAGCGTTGCAGTACCGTCATCGTATTAATAATGTTTTCAGTATGTTAAAAAAGTATAAAATATTTTATTTTATTTTAAAAACTATGAATTTACTACGGAAATAAAAAAGTGGCCATTTTATGCACCTTTGCTATCTATAACTACAATGAAAATTTTAGTCCCCATTAGGACTGAGCGTCGGTGGCGTAACAGTTAGGCCGCTACCTCCTGTCCGGAATCCTGCCACGTACCAATGTGTTTTAGAATTTCGATTTCATATGTACGTTTATCCGACGTTCTTACGGTGAAGGAAAACATCGTGAGGAAACCTGCACACGCCTGCTAAGAAATTCGAAGGTTGTGTGTGAAGTCTACTAACCCGCACTGGGCCCGCGTGGTCGACTAAGACCCGATCGCCCTAATTCAGGGTACGTTCCAGCCCCTCGGTGAGGACGTATATGAGCTGATAAGAAGAACTTCAATGAACATTTTAGAGAGTTAGTAATTTCTAATTATACTAGAGTAACTACACTTTAACACGTTAACAGTCCAGTGTACCATATGTGGTACACGGGGAGCGAATCCGCCAAGTTCGTGTACCATATGCGGCACACGAGCCCTGTGTTACTCTACATATGGACACATGGCGTGTTTCAGAACATTTGTATAGGGACTGTTAATGTGTTAATCGTCTCCGCCCTTTTTTTAGTCCACAATGAATAAATCCTTGGCATCATCTCACCTGGTGGTAAGTGACGATGATGCCGAAGATGGAAGTGGGATTAACAAGATTCCCCAACGCAATAGGGATCTGACTATCTTATATTCGAGCCGGAACACAATGCTGTTAAAATTGATGTTTGGCGGCAAGATTCAGATAAGATGGTGGTAGCTAGCCAAGCGGGCTATGAGTATGCCCTACCACCAACCAAACCGAGTCTTACAAAGTTGACCCACCGGGAATCGAACCCACGACCTCTTGGTGTGAAGTTAATGGACTAATTATTACGCCACGAAGGCGGTTAAACACCACGGATTTGTACTCAGCGCGTTGTGATTTGACCTTTGAGAGCGTCTTAAGTATTTTATCCCATTTGTTTCGTAAGCTAAACGAATTATAAATTGACAAACATACTACCAAAATTTTTAATTTTGTTACGTTTATCAATCATATCACTCAGAATGCAGAAAAGTCTATGATTGTTAGGATTTACACAAAAAAAAGACAGTAATATTGATAGCTTACTATTAGCACCGGAAGGCGTTGGGTAGGCGTCCTACGTGGTGGACCGACGACCCTCTGGATGCGGGCACCGCCAGGACAGGTCGTCGTGGAAATCCTTGGGGGAGGCCTTTGTCCAGCAGTGGACGTCTTTAGGCTGATATGACGATGATGATAACTGTTAGCAGCAGAGCAGTTGACCATTGTGGTGAACAAATTTTCGAGTGGTGACTGCGCACCAGAAGGCGTAGCATAGCAGGTCGTCTACTTAGTGGACCGACGACCTGGTGAAGATCGCTGGGCTCCGCTGGGTGCGGGCAGCGCAGGACCGGTTACGGTGGAAATGTGGTGGAAATCACAAACCATGTGGAAATCCTTGGGGGAGGCCCTTGTCCAGCAGTGGACGTCTTTCGACTAATATGATGATGATGATGATGATGATGATGATATATAATATATCTTAAAATTCTTAGGTAGTGATACATTTGTCACAGTCCATAAAATAAGTCCGTTTAATATTTTGACAGTGAAAAATGGCGTCAGATGACACAAAGTAGACACAAAATTTATATTCACTTTTTCACAGACAGTTTTTGCATCATTGTTGCTGTAAAAAATGATTTATGAAATTGAATTTTTCGCGAAAAAGGAAAGCTTTGTTAAAATATAAAAGGATTAACACTGTTTACTCGCACGAAAATTTTAATTTCTGGAAAAGAGGAGTAGAATTTTTAATTTTATTTACCTTGTGTAATCAATATTTTTTCCGAGTGCCTGTAATGGAGAGGGTTAGAGTTTATATATGTATATCTATATGATTTTTGATAAATACAGGTACATTTCTCTTACTCAATCGTAAATAAACGGATCTTCCTAAAAATAACTTCTAGTTTTCAAATTATCAGTTTATTACCATTTGTATGGCCGGGGACCGCGTTCTCCAAAAGAATCTGAAAAAAAATCATTTCTGTGCCGCGTGAAAAAGCCAAAAGTTTAAAGGGTTATCCCCAGCCAACTAGCGCCTATCCATAAATTAAAAAATAATTACTCACTGAGTACATACTAGAAGGAATATTTTAAACGATGAATTTCAAGAATAAATACTGCAGTTTATTTCATCATCATTATTATTATTTATTATTATATCAGCTCATATACGTCCCCACCGAGGGGCTCGAGCCTACCCTGAATCAGGGCGATTAGGCCTTAGTCGACCACGCGGGCCCAGTGCGGATTGGTCGACTTCACACACAACCTTCGAGTTTCTTCGCAGATGTGTGCAGGTTTCCTCACGATGTTTTCCTTCACCGTTAAAGCAATCGTTAATGATATGTACGTAAGTTTTTGAAAAACTCATAGGTACATTGGCCGTCCAGATTTGAACCCGGTACCTCTGGTTAGATGGACCGAGTCGTTACCGGTTGAGCCACCGACGCTTTCATCATCATCATATCAGCTCATATAAGTCCCCACCGAGGGGCTCGAGCCTACCCTGAATTAGGGCGATCGGGCCTTAGTCTACCACGCGGGCCCAGTGCGGGTTGGTCGACTTCACACACAACCATTGAGTTTCTTCGCAAGTGTGTGTAGGTTTCCTCACGATGTTTTCCTTCACCGTTAAAGCAATCGATGAGTATATTGTACGTAAGTTTAGAAAAACTCATTGGTACATTGGCCGTCCGTATTTGAACCCGGCACCACTGGTTAGGAGGACCGAGTCGTTACCGTTGAGCCACCGACGCAGTTTATTTAAAAACTATTTACTCTCTAAAATATAGTTCGCCGTTACAGGTAACATAAGTGCTAAAAATGCCCACTTTCTTAATCTTGATTTTCGAGCCATTTGCTATTGTTTAATCTTCGTTTTGTCATCGTGATTTTGATTTAAAAAACCGCGCACAAAGGTTTTCGTACCATCATACTAGATGGTGCTAGTACAAAGGGTTCTGTACCATCATACTAGATGGCGCTAGTTTATTCACGTTTTTTGTATGAAGACCCCCTTGTTTTTCCACTTTTTCTAATTTTTATTTTTTTAATTTAATGTTATAGCGGCAACAAAAATACATAACCTGTGAAAATTTTAACTGTGTAGCTATCACAGTTCAAGAAATACAGCCTGGTGACAGACGGACAGACAGAACTGTCTGATTTGGTTTTATTCGGAGTTTTTACTCACTAGTTTAGCGGCGCGTCGTTTTGTAAAACGGCTAAATCTACAATATGGCTATGACATATTATACAACAATTAGAAACAGTGTCAGCTTTTAAAAATGTCCAGGCTAATAATGGCGAAGTCCGCTATTTGGAATGTACTTGTTTTAGGGTTCCGTACCCAAAGGGTAAAAACGGGACCCTATTACTAAGACTCCGCTGTCCGTCCGTCTGTCACAAAGCTGTATTTCATGAATCGTGACAGCTAGACAGTTGAAATTTTCACAGATGATGTTTATTTGTTGCCGCTATAACAAAAAAATACTAAAAATTAAAAAAGTAAAAGTCTCCAAAATTTTTTTTTTTAAACGTGAAGAAACTACCGCCATCTAGTATGATAGTACGGAACTGAAGAAACAAGCGCCATCTAGTATGATGGTACGGAACTGAAGAAACAAGCGCCATCTAGTATGATGGTACGGAACCCTATGTGTGCGGTTCTGACTCGCACTTGGCCGGTTTTTTTTTTACTCGCAATTGGTGAAAAAGATCAATAATGATTTGCAAACTTCAAATATCAACTTATCAGTTTTTGTCTTTGTTTTCGCATGAGATCCGTAATCTACTTGGTAAAAACCAATATGTCAATGACTTCTAAGTAAAAAAAAAAACTTTTCTGAAAGAGAAACTGATTCGAACTCAGATAACAAGCAAAGCTAATGGATTTTCGTGGTTTTTTATAATGAACGTTTTTTATTTGATGGTTTGGTTAATTAAAGATTTGGTAAGTATTCAACACTCTAATACATTAAGTTTAGTTATTAAATGTGTACGTGTAAATTATGTAAATTTATTTAAATAAGTACAAGTCAATTAGGGCAAGATTTTTGATAAAAAAATATATTAAAATGAATGGAAATATTCCGTGTTTGATTTACTTTTGTTAACATAATATCACAAAATATTATGTGGTATGAAAATGTTTTTGGTTTTATAAAGACTTTGGTATACAGGGTGTAACAAAATTGGTGTAGGTCCCGTTAACTGGGGCTTCTACTCATCATACTGAACCACTTTTGTTCTACGACTTTGCTGATCAAATCGATCAGCTGATTGACCAATTTTGTGCATTTTAGTATGGAGGGTCCAAATTTTTTTTTGAGAATTGACTATGGTTTCCTTGGGGAAAGTTCTTCAGTATGTTGAGTAGAACCACCAGTTAACGGGTCCTATACCAATTTTGTTACATTCTGTATAATGAGTAGTACCAACTTAACTTTTTTATGAATGCCCAACTCGCAATCATCATCATATCACTGTAAGACAAAGGCCTCCCAATGAGTCTTGCGCTGCCAGCACCCAGTTGTTTCCCGCGACCTTCACCACATCGTCGGTCCACCGAGTGAGAGGCTTGCCTACGCTACGTCTTCCGGTTTGCGGTCACCACTCGAAAACTTTACTACATAAGCGACCATCTGTTGCCTGGTTGCCCAACAGTAAAAATAAATATTAATAAATCCCATGACGTGACAGTGCTATGCTCGAAGTTTCTCTGCATGATCGAATCAGAAACGAGGAGATCCGTAGGAGAACCAAAGTAACCGACATAGCTCTCAGAATTGCTAAACTTAAGTGGCAGTGGGCGGGGCACATAGCTCGTAGAACAGATGGCCTTTGGGGCAGCAAAGTTCTCGAGTAGCTACCGCGCACCGGAAAATGTAAAGTAGGCAGGCCTCCCACTCGTTGGACCGTTGACCTGGTGAAGGTCGCGGGAAGCCGATGGATGCGGGCAGCGCAGGACTGGTCGTCGTGGAAATCTTTGGGGGAGGCCTATGCCCAGCAGTGGACTGATATGATGTTGATGATGTACTGTCAGGAGCTGCATTTATACAGGGAGTATCTAAATTGGTGTGACTGTGAACTGGGGCTTTTACTAATCGTACGGCTGTTTCCCCGTGGTCCTACTATTTTGTCCTACTATTTACATTCTAAAATTTTCTTAAAAAAAGATCTGTCCTTTAATTAGACGTAGATAAGTTGAATGGTTAGAAGCAAGGCGTACGATGGCGATAAGATGGTATTGGGTCTCTTTAGCTTCAAGATTGATTTTTTTCAATTCGATAAAATTTTACCAAATTTTACCTTATTTTACCAAGTTCGACACAATGTAACCAACTTCTCAAAATTTCATCATATTCCACGAAAATCGACTCTATTTTCCACCAATTTTCACCAAATTTTAACAAAATTAACAATATTCAACTTAATTCGACCAAATTTAATCAAAATTCACAATATTCAACTTAATTCGATCAAATTGAATCAAAATTCACGAAATTTGGTAATTAATAATGATTCAACAAAATCGAGATAATTTGACTACATTCAATCGATCAGCTGATCGATGTGTATGAAGAGTAAAAAAAATTCGATTTCAGCAAAGCCGTAGAACAAAAGTTTTTCAGTATGGTGAGTAGAAGCACCAGTTAACGGGACCTACACAAATTTTGTTGCATCCTGTATAAGATAAAACACACGGAGAAAATCAGTACTCGAGTAAAAGTGAATCAAGAAGTCAGCATCGAATTAGGAATTATAATGCGTTAAAAATATTAAAAAAGGAACAAATCTTCGGCAACATCGTCACTTACCACCAGGTGAGATGTTGTCAAGGGTTTATCAATTGTGAATAAAAAAAATAAAAAAAATAAATGATATTGAAACAGATTAAAAATAAACTAAAAAGTTAACTTCGTCACAAGTTGTTCAGTAGGATGAGTAGAAGCCTGAAGCTTCTTAACGGCTCCTTCAAAACAAATTTTTTACACCCTGTTAACTTTTGTTTTTATTTTTTTTTATTTACCAATTTCAAAACAAAGTACAAAACAATCAATCATCCAGCACCACTAAACCTGAATGGTTTAACCTAATTCTCCTACCCTAAATATCCTTCAAAATCCTTCAATACCTAATCACTGGGTTATGAAAACATAAACACTGCATTAAGGCGGTAATATTTCAGACTTTCGTTATTTTTGACGTCAATTACTCCTAAACGATAGAAAACCCAAGGATAAAAAGTACCCTTATTGTTGATGATGTTCTTTAAAGTCAAAAGCTATTAGAATCACGATTGAGCAGTTTTGGCTCGATAGAAAAAAAATACCAAAGATAGGTCTTCACCGTTACTTTCAACTCTAGTTATGACTAATATTTTGAAGTATAAATTAAAAAAAATATACAAGAATATTTGTATGATAATACAAAGTGAGTAGTGTTATCATTTTTTATACATTCATTGTAGTTTTTGATTGAAACGAAAAACCATTGAAAGAATGTAAAAGTGTGGTTATTTTCTTTACTCTTTACACGTAAAGAAAAAGACAGAGATAACTATTCCAATCAATACCTCGTTCTAAGTTATGTCAGAGGCCCTATAGGCTTGAAAACTTCTGACGGTGTAGTTGGCCACTAGCTCTAAAACTTCTGACGGTGTAGTTGGCCACTAGCTCTAAAACTTTTGACGGTGTAGTTGGCCACTAGCTCTAAAACTTCTGACTATGTAATTGGCCACTAGCTCTAAAGATTCTGACGGTTTAATTGGCCACTAGCTCTAAAGATTCTGACGGTTTAATTGGCCACTATCTCTAAAGATTCTGACGGTGTAGTTGGCTACTAGCTCTAAAACCTTCACCAATCTGGACTTATCCCGTGTGTGGAGTATGACGTAATTTATGAAAGAGACTGGAACACCAGCAGTGGGGCTTTACCATAGCAAAGTATATATATTAGTACTATCATACAGTATGGACACTCCCTGCTGCTCTAGATTGCGAACTCACCCCCTCGTCACCCAGATGGGTACAGAATGGTTACAGTTTAGTTGTCGAACGTATAGGATTTCGCCGCCATTTTTTTAGTTCCTCATTCCTTTTTTGAAATGTCATTTCTGGCCCGTTGTATGAAGTGTCCAGGGTGTGACCGTAGGCTGATGACGAAATAAGTAAGTACTACTCTACTTGAAATCCTTACTAATATTACCTACTCTATAAATGTGAAAATGTGTTTGTTTGTTTGTTACCTGTTCACGCTTCAACACCTTGACCATTATTGATGAAATAAGGAATGCAAATAGCCTGTGTGACGGGGTAAGACTTATGCTACTTTTTCATCATCATCATATCAGCCACAAATCGTCCACTGCTGAACAAAGGCCTCCCCCAAGGATTTTTTACGACGACCGGTCCTGCGCTGCCCGCATCCATCGGCTTCCCGCGACCTTCACCAGGTCATCGGTCCACCGCGTGGGAGGCCTGCCTACGCTACGTTTTCCGGTGCGCGGTCGCCACTCGAGAACTTTACTGCCCCATCGGCCATCTGTTCTACGAGCTATGTGCCCTGCCCACTGCCACTTCAGTCTAGCGATTCTGTGAGCTATGTCGGTTACTTTAGTTCTCCTGCGGATCTCCTCGTTTCTGATTCGATCACGCAGAGAAACTCCGAGCATAGCACGCTCCATTGCCCTTTGGGTGACCTTGAGCCTTCTTATGAGGCCCATAGTAAGCGACCATGTCTCAGTTCCGTAAGTCATCACTGGCAACACACACTGGTCAAAGACCTTAGTCTTGAGACACTGCGGTATTTGGGACGTGAAGATATTGCGAAGCTTCCCGAACGCTGCCCAGCCGAGTTGGATTCGTCGATTGATCTCTTTCTTGAAGTTGGACCTGCCTAGCTGGACTGTTTGTCCCAGGTATACATATTCGTCAACAACTTCCAGTGTAGAGTCTCCAACCTTTAGAGGAGTCGGTGCGACACGGACATTTAACATTATTTTCGTCTTGTCCATGTTCATTTTAAGACCCACTTGTTGAGAGACCTTACTGAGGCCATCGAGCATTGTGCTTAGGTCTTCCATAGTCTCAGCCATGACCACGATATCGTCAGCGAATCGGAGGTGGGATATGTACTCGCCGTTGATATTGATGCCGAGTCCACCCCAGTCCAGAAGCTTAAAAACATCTTCCAGGGCGGCGGTGAACAGTTTCGGAGATATAACGTCTCCCTGTCTCACCCCTCGCTGCAACTGGATAGGTTTCGAGTTCTGGTCCTGGAGGCGAACCGACATGGTGGCGTTTTCATACAGACACTTCAACACCTCGATGTATCGATGGTCAATTTGGCACCGCTGGAGAGACTGTAGCACAGCCCAGGTTTCGACTGAATCAAAGGCCTTCTCATAGTCCACAAACGCCAAGCATAGTGGCTGATTGTACTCTTCGGTCTTCTGTATAATCTGCCGCAGCGTATGTATGTGGTCTATGGTACTAAAGCCTTTTCGGAAACCGGCTTGTTCGGGAGGCTGGAAGTCGTCAAACCTGCGTGCGAGACGATTCGTAATGACTCTCGAAAACAGCTTGTAGACATGGCTCAGAAGTGAGATGGGTCTGTAGTTCTTCAGCAGAGTGTTGTCACCCTTTTTGAAGAAAAGCACGACCACACTTCTGTGCCATGCCTTAGGCGTTTGTCCCTCGAGTATAACGGAATTAAATAACTTCTGAAGAGATTTAAGTACCGGTGTTCCACCTGCTTTCAGAAGTTCAGCCGTAATTCCATCATCACCCGGTGCCTTGTTGTTCTTGAGCTGTTTGAGAGCCATTCTAATCTCGTACAGGCTGACGTCCGGGATATCTTCGGTATAGTGTCGGGTTAGTCTGGCTCTTGGGTCTTCAGCCAGATCGCTGACAGGCAAACGTGTGGTCTTGTACAATTGTCCATAGAACTTCTCAACTTCTTCCAGCAACTCAGTCTTAGACGATATGGTCCTGCCGTCCTCAGTCTTCAGCTTGGTCAGTTGGCTTTGTCCAACAGACAGATCTCTCGCGAACACTTTTGAGCCTTTGTTGTGCTCAATCGCCTCTTTAATACAATTTGTATTATATTGGCGTAAATCGCGAGTTAGGGACTTAGAGATCTGCCTGTTTAGTTGCCGATACTGAGTAGCGTCTTCAGAGGACTGCAAAACCAATCTGCGTCTTTCTTCCATGAGGTTGCTGGTGAAGTCGGAGATTTTTTTGGTTCTGTTTGAACGGCGAGTTTTAAAAATCTTAGACCCGACCGTTTGAACAATTTCCACGAACCTGTCATTATAATCGTCCACATTCTCGCAGTCTCCTAGGCATTCGAAACGATTGTGCAACTCGAGCTGAAAGCTCTCGGGGTTTTGGAGCTGGATGGACGCTGGTCGGATCGTAGACTTCATCAGTCGACATCTTTCTAGCTTGGTCTTTAGATTCAATGTGCCTCTGACCATCCGGTGATCGCTTCCTGTTTTGACTGAATTGATCACGGAGACATCATTGAATATTTGCTTCCTTGTCGACAAGATGAAGTCTATCTCGTTTTTTGTTACGCCATTGGGATGCAACCATGTCCACTTCCGCTGTTTTGACTTTTTAAAGAAGGAGTTCATCATAAAGAGGCTCTCCTTCTCCATAAAGTCGGCCAGCATCTGGCCACGTGCATTTCTTACTCCATATCCAAATTGCCCCACTCTCAGCTCACCATCGCTTCGTTTGCCCAGTTTCGCGTTAAAGTCCCCCATAACAACGGTATAATGGGTCCTGGTGCTATGTAAGGCTGTAGAGATGTCCTCATACAAAGTCTCTACCTCGTCGTCGGAGTGTTCCGTTGTCGGCGCGTATACCTGTATGACCTTCATCGAATACCGTTTGGTGATTCTGCGTATAAGGTATGCTACCCTTGTCGAAACGCTCACGATTTGGACCACATTGTTAATTGTTAACCTTAGCCAGCCTTAGCTATTGCTACTTTTTATCGCGTGAAAATAACAAAGTCCGATGCAGTTCCTGAGGGAACTATGAAAATACTATATTTTTGTTTCATTTTTTTAACATTGCAACGGAGCAATGGATTGTTCTGATTTTTTACACGGAGTTGGTTGAGGGGTTGGGAAATGACATAATTTACTAATTAGCATATCCTAACATAGTTCCCGAGGGATCTGGGGAAAATCATGTCTACGCTCACCCTCACCACTCACCCTAGGAAACAGTCATAAAAACGATGTCCACGCGGGCGATGCCGCGGGCAAAAGCTAGTATATCTTATAAGTTAAAACCAGCCTTAGCTATTGTTTATTGTTGCTGTTACAAAGTGATTACCATAGAGTTATAAAGATTTAGAAAAGGAAATAGAATGTCTAAGGTGAATGATTACTTTAGATCAAGAGAACCCTTTATTGAACATTAATTTCCCGACTTGTATAAAAGGGAGGTAATGTTTTTTGGGTGTATTTAATGTAAATACATTTGTTTCTTTGGCTGAGTAGTCTTAATGGCTTGATGGATTTAGTAAATCATTTCAAGTGTCTTGGAAAAAATACATTATGACGAGGTATTGATTGGAACAGTTTTCTCTGTCTCTTTCTTTACGTGTAAAGAGTAAATAAAATAACCACTCTTTTTCAAATTTTCAATGGTTTTTCGTTTCAATCAAAAACTACAATGAAAGTATAAAAAATAATAACATTATTCACTTTGTATTATCCAAATATTGTTTTATATTTTTTCAAATTTAAAATTAAATGATAGTATAACAAATAATAACATTACTCACTTTGTATTATCCAAATATTGTTGTATTTTTTTTCAAATTTATAATTCAAAATAGTCATAACTAGAGTTCAAAGTAATGGTGTGGACTTATATTTGTATTTTTTTCTAACGAGCCAAAACTGCTCAATCGTGTTTCTACTAATAGCTTTTGACTTATCAGCATCAAAAATAAGGGTATTTTTGTTAACCTTGGTTTTTCTATCGTTTAGGAGTAATTGACGTCAAAAATAACGAAATTATGTAATATTACCGCCTTGTCAAAGTCTTCTTCCAGGATTTCCACAACGACCGGTCCCGCCCTGCTCGCATTTAGTGGTTTCCCCACCACGAGACCTTCACCAGGCCGTCTACGCTACGTCATCCGTAGGAGAACCAAAGTATCCAACAAACGAGTAGCTCTGAGGATCGCTCAATTTTAGTGACAGTGGACGGGAGACGTGAGAAACGGAAAATCCAGTGTAGGGAGACCTCCCACTCGGTAGACCGATGACCTGGTGAAGGTCGCGGGAAGCCGATGGATGCGGGCAGCGCAGAACCGGTGGTCGTGGAAACCCTTGGGGGAGGCCAGTCCAGTAGTGTACGTCCTTTGGATGATATGATGGGCAGGGCACAATAGTTCGTAGAATAGATGGATGTTAGAGAAGTAAAGTTCTCGAATGGAAAATGTCTTGAAATACGAAACCATGACATGTATATTAATATTATTTATTGCATAACACAAGATAAGGATAAAACAGATAAATTGTACAGCGTTGCTGTGCGTACTTTCTCGCGAAGCCTTCACCGTCTGTCGTAGTAATATTATCTAAATATATATAACTGAAAGGTGACTGACTGACTGACATAGTGATCTATCAACGCACAGCCCAAACCACTAGACGGATCGGGCTGAAATTTGGCATGCAGGTAGATGTTATGACGTAGACATGCGCTAAGAAAGGATTTTGGGAAATTCCCACGGGAACCGCAAAAATCGGGATCTGCGCGGGCGAAGCTGCCGGCATCCAATAGTTTCTGTATATAGTATGTATGCGGGCAGCGCAGGACCGGTCGTCGTGTAAATCATTGGAGGACGATTTTCGGCTGATATTATCATGATATGGTAAGAATAATATTGTCCTAACCCAAACTCATCAAATCTAATCAAATCAAGTTTGGGACCTAGAGCAACGATCGGACGCACACACACAATAACACGCACACCCATTTTTTTATTTAGTAAGACAATCAATTCCTATGAAAATCTCAACTTTAATTTTTTTGCCATTACGTTTTGGCCTTTGTTGTTGATGTTCCACCTTTTCGCACGGAACGTTACGCTACTTCATTTATTATGCGTACAGCGCAAGAGTGGAACTGCTTGCCTGCGTCAGTGTTTCCCGATTTAGGAATACACGAAAACTCAAATAATGCCTCTTGCCTTGAAGATCCCCAAACTATAGGTAGTTTGGGGATCTTCAAGGCAAGAGGCATTATTTGAGTTTTCGTGTATCATCCTCGACTGCATCATCACTTACCATCAGGTGAATTGCAGTCAAAAGCACTCAAATTATAAATAAAAAAAAAACTCGCTAACGCTCGCTCCTCAGTCGCTAGAAATTAAAAATATTTATAATGAAGCAATATTAACCCGAAAAGAAAAAAAAACCGGTAAAATGCGAGTCAGAACCGCTCACAAAGGGTTCCGTACCATCGTACTAGATGGCGCTAGTTCCTTCACATTTAAAAAAAACGTTTTTTGTATGGAGACTTTAGCTTTTTCTAATTTTTAATATTTGTTGTTATAGCGGCAACAGAAATACATTATCTGTGAAAATTTCAACTGTCTAGCTATCACGGTTCATGAAATACAGCCTGGTGACAGACGGACTGATAGACAGACAGTCGAACCACGGAGTCTTAGTTATTACTAAGACTGTATTTCTGTTGCCGCTATAACATTAAATACTAAAAATTTGAAAAAGTGGAAAAACAAGGGGGTCTTCATACAAAAAACGTGAATAAACTAGCGCCATCTAGTATGATGGTACGGAACCCTTTGTACTAGCACCATCTAGTATGATGGTACGAAGACCTTTGTGCGCGGTTCTGACTCGCACTTGGCCGTTTTTTTTAAATCAAAATCACTATTACAATACAAGATTAAACAATAGCAAATGGCTCGAAAATCAAGTTTAAGAAAGGGTCCCGTTTTTACCTTTTGGGTACGGAACTCTAAAAATAGTTTCATGGTAAGAATCAAATAATCTTCAGTAAATTAAGAAAAACCCGTAACCTGCTGATTGGAAACAGAAAATACCTTACATTACCTTATACGGTAGGGGCTGACTGTAATTAAGTGGGGGTAACATTCCTTTCAGTTCCATTCAGGACGATTTCGGCAGCCATTGGCTACTCACACCAAAGACTATCGGTGCAAAATGTCGTGGTGGCAGAAAGTCTCATTGGTATAATCTGACAAAAATCTATTTAGAACACGTGTCAGCAAATAGTTCCCATGACGTAATTTTGTCTTACTTGTCTGTTAGCCAAAGAAAATAAATGTATGCATAACAGACAGGTTAGCCAACGTGACGTCATAGGAACTACTCGTTGAAGTGGTCTATAGTTTAACTGTCTCCGTGGCGTAATGGTTAAGTCCATTAGCTTAACATAAGGAGGTCGCGGGTTCGATTCCCGGCGGAGTCCAACTTTGTTAGACGTATGGTAGAAGGTCATTTTATAAGCCCACTTGGCTAGCTTTCACCATCTTATCTAGGTCTTACTGCCAAAAGTTACTGTTATCAGCATTGATGTGTTCCAGCTTGAAGAAAAGATAGCCAGTTCCCTGTTGCGCTGGGGAATCTCGGCAATCCCTCTTCTATCTGTGTAATATTCATCTAATGTTATTTTAACTGTCTGAAATGTTTTTCAGACATTATTTGAAGTAATTTTCAAACAACCTTAAAACTTTTAGGCACAAGCATTTAATATTGCATTGTCACGAGATATACATATGCATGCAAAACTTCAGCTCAATCGGAAACCTGGAAGTGGGTCAAATTTAACTTGCAAGATTTCACCAGAACAAACATACATACATTGCAAGTTAAATAAAAGCATTCGGAAATTAAATGTATTTGAGCTGCGAAAAAGTAATTGGTACAATGGGCATCCTTGCATTGGAACCACCTCTGGTTAGAGGACTGAGTTGTTACTGATGAACTACAGACACCAATAATCTGCGATAAAAATTATTGCATTATGACTAAAGTGGAGTAAAAAACTCGCTGCCCGCGGGGCAATAAATGAACGGTGCGCTAGGGATAGGTGCTGTAGCGCGCCGTTTATCGAGCACAGTGCTAGCGATGGCACAAATAATAAGACCTTGTTACCCACTCTGAGATATCGATACGACAGTGGAGTGTCACTATACCTTTCCGTAAGGCCCGTAAGTGCGACAGGGCGCGCTATATGCGGCGTTATGTTCCTTCATTTTATTGCCTTGCGGGCAGCGACTGTTTAACTTTACTTTAAGTCAATATATGATATACAGAAAAATAAAATACTGTAGCAAACATCATCATCATCATCATATCAGCTCATATATGTCGCCACCGAGGGGATCGAGGCTACCCTTAATTAGGGCGAACGTAGCAAACATACTTGCAGTGAAATTACCCACCACTATTAATTTAATTAATTATTCTAAAAAACAGTAAACGTGGATCTAATGATTTTCAGGCAAATAAACTTTTGTAGGAACGGGCTGTTCCTACTCTCTGAGAGCAAAGGGAGATATCTTTGCACCAGGCGAGGTGGTGTTCCTGGGGTCCGGCCATGGACCAATCGTAAATGGTTGGCAGTTACCACCAGGTGAGATGTTTTCAAGGGTTTACCAATTGTGAATAAAAATAAAAAAAGTTGTATTTAATACTAGCTTTTGTCTGCAGCTTCGCTCGTATGGGCATCGTTTTTATGACTGTCTTTGAGATTAGGCGACCCGCAGGGGACTCGCGAGCGTAGATGTAGCTAATATAACTTAAGAATAATATAGCTTTCTACTGGTGAAAGGATTTTGAAAATCAATTTAGCAGTTTAAGAAATTTCTTCCTACAAGCAAACTCACAAACTTACAAACTTCACCTCTTTGTAATATTAGTGTAGATTTTTAGTAGCGAAGAAATGATTATAGCGCGTTCTTGATGTTGATACGTAGTTTCTGCTCTCGTCGCTTGTTTTAAGGTTCAAAATTAGTTGAAGGCAGTTTTTCCTTTCCATACAATTTATTATGACGTGACGTCTGTGCCATCTGTCAAGGTGTAGATGTACCATTCTCTGTGGCGGCTACTGCAAGTGTCGCCACACCTTTATCTCGGACATTCTGCAACTTGGACATTCTGCACCTTACCCAACTGTATCAGCAGCGCTGTCAGACCTACGTTAGTGACAAATTAAAGGTGTCCTATTCACACCTTTCACCCAATTTATTTTGTTACAACCCTACACGTTTAGATTTGGAGGCACGTTTTATTGAGTCAGGTATTAGCGGGTCTCATCTATACAAGGTGATTTTGTAATGGCGAAAAAGATCATAAATATCTACTTTATATTTGGAACAAAATGTAATAACTTTTATTTTTAAATAAACGTCATTTTTTGATCTTTTAAACAATATTTTACAATAAAAATTTAAAAATACGCTTTGATGGCAAACCAAATTAATTTAAATAGTATTTAAAAAAAAAATTCGAGCGAGACCTACAGTACTCGCATATGATGTGTAACATGTGACAAAATACTTTATAAAAGGACGGCAAAGATACGGCAGACTAGGCTGTATGGTCATAGATACCTTTGCCTTTTCCGCGCTTTCAAAGCCTGAAAAAAGGACGGCAAAGATACGGCAGACTAGGCTGTATGGTCATAGATACCTTTGCCTTTTCCGCGCTTTTAAAGCCTGAAAAAACGCGACTCCCTGGGACACATTTCCGTCCCATGGGACACTTTTCCGTCCCATTTCACGAAATCACTCCCACAAATTGCAGGAAAGCGAGAGAAAAGATGTTACAAATCAAAAAATGTTTAAAACTTTTGTACTTTTTTGGAAAGTTGATAAAATAAAGAAGATATTTTTGTATTTGGCTGGCTTACTTGTAAAATATTTTTTTCACAAACTTACGTCAATGTCGAGCAAAGATATTTTTCATGCAAAATCTGGAAATCTAAACGCGAATATCTTTAAATACTTTGGACTTTCTAGAAAGTTTTCCCAGAGATAAGACCTGACGATTTTTAGCCCCCAAAAACCTTCATATTAGAACTTTCAGCCAAACTGTTGAAGCCGTTCCCGAGAAACTAATTATACAGGATGGCAAAGGAAGACACGTTCAATTTTTTTATGCCTTTTTATATCTAGATATAATTAACTTGCATAATTAGTTTCTCGGGAACGGCTTCAACAATTTGGCTGAAAGTTGTTGGTTTTTGGGAGCTAAAAATCGTCAGGTCTTATCGCTGGGAAAACTCGTTTTTTCTAGTGTTCACGCACTGCGCCTTTTTCGCGCAAAAGGTATCATATTTTAACATATCATTCCAGAAGCGAGTCCAGCTCACCGGTTACGAGTGTAGGCCACAAACCGATTCAGATCTGGGTTCGAACTTCGGATATTTTTTACCCGGCTGTCTCAGAAGGAGGTTTATGTTTTCGAGTGTACGTATGTATGTAAATTTCTATGTGTATGTACTACCAGAATGTACGTGGGCTCCGCACTAAATGTTTTCAATTATACAATAATGGGCACTGGGCCCGCGTGGTCGACTAAGGCCTAATCGCCCTGATTCAGGGTAGGCTCGAGCACATCGGTGGGGACGTATATCATATGAGCTGATATAATAATACAATAATATTTTGTCTCATAATTTTGACCTAATATTCTTATCTGAAACATGGATACAAAATGATATAATGAACACGGAATTAAGTGATCTTAGGTTTGACTTATTTCGTTCCGATCGTAATTTAGCTATGAGTTATGACTCATAAATCGACTGGTGGAAGTGTGATGATTTGCGCTCGCCGCGAGCTCGGCGCGACGTTGCCTAGCAGCTGGTCATGTACATCGTGCAAATCTGTGTGCATAACTATACCTTCCCGAGCGCTTCACTCCTCAGTAGACCTACATTTGCCTACATTTAGTTATAGCAAAGACATTCCTTTAGGAACTATAATTATCTTTGGTTATAGTTTATGTACCGCCCGACCCAAATAAATTGTGCGACCGGTTTATAGATCTTTTACCATCAGATATTTTTTTACTTTTGGGGGATTTTAACCTACCTGATTTAAAATGGGATGCTAATGAGCAAGTGGCGCACATTGAAGGCGCATCCATGAGACAGAACCTGTCTATTACTTTTGTAGATGACTTGGGATACTTGGGACTTAAACAATACAATTATATAGTAAACAGTAAAAATAAAATTTTGGACTTATGTTTTAGTACTCTCTTCCTCAACGTAACTATGTCATATTCTCCACTTATTAGAGAAGATGTTTATCATCCAGCCTTAAGTATCGATATTCTAGACATGAACATAAAACCGTTCCAGGAGTTACGTCATTCGAGGTTTAACTTTAACAAGTGTGATTATACCAAATTAACGCCTATTTATATAAAATCGTCTGGAAAAATATTTTAAATCATAATGATATTAATATGGCAGTTGAGACATTCTATGAAAAATTACACAAATGTTTTATTCTACACATTCCCATATCTAGTCATTCCAGTAAGCATAGTCATTATCCCATTTGGTATTCCTCAGCATTAATAAGAAATATTCTAGAAAAATCACGTATGCATCGAAAGTGGAAAAGGTTTGGTAATCCAAGAGATTATGACGAATTCTCCCTGCTAAGATCGCGGCAATGTCGTATTCAATCACAATGTTTTGAATCTTTTACTAAAAATACTGAAAATTTCATAAGGCAATCCCCTAAACATTTTTGGAGATATGTTAAAGCTAAAACAGGAGGATCCAGTTATCCCAAAAACTTCAAATTCGGAATCAAAAACTTTGATGATGGTCAAGGCATTTGTAAGGCTTTCAGTGAATTTTTTGATAGTGTTTTCGTAAGATCCTCCCATATTTCTTATCCCTCTAATAGTAACATTAACCAGGACTTCAATCACCACGGCAATGACTCCTTGTCCCTTATTGATGTTTCAGAAGACGTCGTGGTAAAATTTTTAAAATATTTAGATATCTCGAAAGGAGCGGGCTGTGACGGTATTCCACCGATTTTTCTATCATCTTGCGCTGAGAGCTTAGCATTGCCAATTACGATTTTATTACATCACTCATTATAAGAATGTGTTTTTCCTGACGTGTGGAAGAAAGCTCATATTATCCCAGTCCATAAAAAAGGGTCCAGATCTAATATAGAAAACTACCGTCCCATCTTAATTCTGAATACCAACAAGGTTTTTGAAAAAAATGTATATCCCTACTAATATTATAAATGCGAAAGTAACTCTGTCTGTCTGTTACGCTTTCCCGCAAAAACTACTGAACGGATTTGGCTGAAATTTGGTAAGTAGACAGATTAGGACCTGGATTAAGACATAGGCTACTTTTTACCACGCTCGCGAGCCGCTTGCGGCTCGCGCACTGCGCACCCTCGAAAAGTCATAGAAACGTGGTCCACGCGGGTGAAGCCGCGTGAAACAGCTAGTGATGTTATATATCTAAAACTAAAAATAAAACTAAAACTTAAACTAAACTTAAACTCAGGAACCCTAACCCTCGGATATCGATTTTACAATCAATCAGTCCAGTAACTAAAAAGTTCAAAATAGCGGCCACTTTTTTAAACTTTGGCAACGAATTCGTGATATGGGACCTCAGGGACCCCTAGATATTGATTTCGAAAGCAATTGGTGGAGTAACTAAAAAGTTCAAAATTTAGGCAAACTTTTTTCAATTCTGACAACGGATTCGTGATGAGGGACTTCAGGGACTTTCAGATATCGATTTTTGAAAATAAAATAAAAGGTTTTAAAAATAGTTTAAAATCACGAGTACGAATACCCCTTACTTTAACAAAACACCTTAAACCTGACTGCATAAAATCACAACGCTCTTTTTGTTTTTTCTGTACTCGCCAAACAAATCCTTGTTAATCTGTACAAATCTATCGACACCTCGCATTTCAAAATCCAACAAGCCGCTTTGGCTACATACGGTAACAATGAACAACACACACACATACGAAAACAGACACACACACACACACACACACACACACACACACACACACACACACACACACACACACACAAAGACACATGATACTCGAAAACGGTTTTGGTATGCAGTCGGGTTGCTCAAGTGTTAGTGCTAATTAGGCAGATAACTCCATCACAGTGAATTTCGCATCTGTTTATTTATTCTTCAGAAACGTCACGCGAAAGTCCCGCCTCCGCGCACTCCTCGCACCCCCGAGCAGCGCTAGATATTTTTTTTGACTAGCTGTTCTATACGTAGTAGTAGTAATTCAGTGGTGTTTATCTTCCCACATGCTAACTTGCCCTGAGAAACACCCGTGAAACCCAAAATAAAAGGACATATTTGTTTATTTTGATTATTGTATAAACCACACTCCCGAACACTTCTATCGGCCCACTAAGCATTTTCAGCTTTCACGGACAGTAGCTCTAAGAAACTGTTTGGTGAAGTAAAAAGGTTATAAGATAGAAGTGTCCGGGAGTGTCAATTTATATATGAAAACATCATGTACGTTCGTAAGAATTTGCATTTATTTCCTAAAAACAGTGACAGGCATAATTTGAATTTAAGAAATGTAAATAAAATAGATATAGCCTTTTCGAGACTGAGTAAGGTTAAAAGTCATTTGTGGGGCAGTGTATAAGATTCTACAATAAAATTACAGAAAATGTAACTAGTTTGTCAGAGAATAAATTCAAGACTCATGTCAAAAAAGTTTTGTGCTCTAGAGGATTTTTTTTTAATTAAAAATTTGAGTGCGTTTGACTGCAACTCACCTGATGGTAAGTGATAATGCAGTCGAGGATGGTACACGCAAACTCAAAATTATAAAATAATAGATTATGTAAATGACAAAGATATATATATGTTGATTCTATGACAAATACCATTACCTGAGACTGTAATCTGAATCATGACATTATTTGTAATATACAATTTTTTTTGTTTTGACTATTTAAAACTGTGTGTAAACACCTATTTGAAATGAAATTTTATGATTTTTTTTTGATTTTTTTTTTAAAGTTTATTAGAAATGTGGAAATCCTTGGAGGAGGCCTATGTCCAGCAGTGGACATCCTTTGGCTGATTTGTTGACAATAATAAACTATTTATTTATTTATTCAGTCACAATGTAAGTTTACAGTTTAACTATTATGTATAATATGAGTATTTTCTACAGCATCATATTTCAATATACCTAATACATATTCCATTACCTACTGAAGTGTTTCAAAAAGCTAAAATAAAACTAGATTCTGTAGAAAGGATAGGTAAATCTTTGAGTAGGTACGTAGGTAGATCAGCAGTAACACTGTTTCACTAAATAATCATACTTTCACATTTCTACTTTTAATCAGAGGAAGACTTCACAGCTCAAAAATCTGTCTCCGTCAGTTACAAATTACATAAAATTATCTTTTATTCATGTAATCTGTTATCAAGAATCTATGCCACTTTTCCATCGAAGTATTATTGAACCTTTCCTCCAAACAAACTTCATTGTGAATAGAAACAGGAAGCCATCATAATTATCATTTGCTTTGATAGTCGCGATCAGTTTTAAATTGATAATTTGCTAAAATACTCTATTGTTTTGACTTCTTTTTCTTGATTTTATGGTGATTGATTATATGCTCAGTGGATTTTATTGTAAAATGCACACATTTGTTTGTTTTGTTGTTGTGGGTGCGTTTTGGAACGACACGAGAAAAAATTCAGCATCATAAATTTTGTCTCCATTTTACATTCTGGAAATTAGTAAACGTGAAAGAACATGTAATAATTGAAATATGCATTAACTTTCAATAGGTGTTTGTTACCCTCAAAACGTTTGCTTATTATAATAAGCATAAAGCAAGCTATATTATATTATTTATTATTATTATAACAGCGCATATACGTCCCCACCGAGGGGCTCGAGCCTACCCTGAATCAGGGCGATTAGGACTTAGTCGACCACGCGGGCCCAGTGCGGGTTGGTCGACTTCACACACAACCTTCGAGTTTCTTCGCAGGCGTGTGCAGGTTTCCTCACGATGTTTTCCTTCACCGTTAAAGCAATCGGTAAGTATATGTACGTAAGTTTTTGAAAAACTCATTGGTACATTGGTGAATCCGTCAAGATTTGAACACGTTACATATCCATTAATATTTGTTATATATCCGGTAATAAAAATCTCTCGTAACTGAACGCACCCCAAGAGATATGTCCTTTTGGTCCTTACGTTGGCGCGTTTATTTATTTTATTTTATTGTATTTAATTATTTGCATGCAATTAAAAACTATTTTTTAATGAATAACTTAAAAGAATAAATTTCTGTATCCAACAAAATGGAGCTCACTTCGAGCAACTAATTAGTTAATTTACCCTTTTTTTCGTTCAATTACAGAAGTTTAGATTTCATAGTTTTCCTTTCATTTAATTTACCACGTTTGTTAAGAGAGATTTGATCCTTATGATTGACCCTATCGATCGATGCCGTAAAAGTACAGAGTGTTATTTTTTCTGATTTTACCCGGTTCGATTCCCGGGTGTGGCAAGCGAATTTTCGAAAATCTGTGAATGCAGTTCTGTTTCTTTTTAAATATAAAAGAATTTTTCCTTTGAGTAAAATTGTCTATCTCCAGTATGTAGAGTACTTTCCCTCCAGGTGGCGTTCAAAAATTTCACCCTGTATACAAGAATTGCTCGTTTGAAGGTATTAGATACTGTAATGTAGGACGCTCTTGGACTTGGAAGAACACGTCGGTAGTGAATGTCACTCTAACTACTCCTAATAGTTACGAAATGTATCATTTTAGACTACAGAACCATTTTAAGCTTGTAATACCTATATTTATTGCTTAGGTAGCTACTTAGTCGCCTAATCGAGTTATGTGTCCACTAAGTGTCCCGAATATTGTAGTAAGTTCTGTCTTGAAGTGATAGCTGTCATATTAAGTTAACTTGATGTTGCCAGCAGCCAGCAGGTTTCACGTAGGTAGCAGCCAACTATCGCTATCCAGTTACTGATTATATTACTACTTTGCTATTCACTGTTTCCATGGCAACACCACAGTATTACGATAGGACATATTTTAATATTGTGGTAACACTCAACAGTACCAGAAGTTGGTCTCTAATCAAATCACACATACTTTATTGTAAATAGAATAAATTCCAAAGACAAAAGTTAATAATTCCTTTTATTTTTTTTCAAATTCGCATTAATCAAGAATTTAGATGCAATCATTGTTTAAGATTTTTTGAATTTTAAAGAGTCAGAATTTTATGTTTCAGCTATAAGTACAATAGCGTCGATTAAACATTTTGAGTCATGCACTTTTCGATTTTCAACGCTTGAATGACATTATTGCAGATGTAAAAATTATTATCAAATTCGCCGGAAACGAGACATTGTCCAACGTAAAACAGTATCAGCTTATCCTGTTTCCGGAGTGAAACTTTGTCCACTGATTATTTTATAAATCAGAATGAAGGGATTTTTCGAAAAATAGGGTAAAGTTTACAATAAAGCACAAAGAAAACGAAAAGAAACGTCATTATCAATAAAATTACTCTCTATGTTATCAACAGCTAATTTCGGATTTGGTTGTATAATTCATTCTTCATCTCATAGATGGCTCTTTAGTTGCATAAGTACATATCTTGTAGTGACACGATTGTGCCGGAGGTTTCAATAAAACGATTTTTAAAACAGTAATTTCAATATATCAAATTATTTTTTTCAAATAATTTACATGATCTTCAGTTCTTATGCTACTGTACAATAGTAATAATTTACTTATGCTACACATTTACAAATTAATATTTCAGATCTTCAACAGTCTTTGGTGTAGTCTTACGAAAATCAAATAAGTAACCCTATCAATTAACATTTGGTCTATCTAATTGTAGACAAAAATTACATTATGATTAACCTATATTTGAAATAACACAAAGTCTTTGATGAACGAGCAAAATTTAAAAAATAATTTTCTTAGAATACTTGCATTGATAATCATTTTAGTTCTTATACTAGAAGTCCTATTTACAAATAACCCGAACAAATTAATTAATACACATGCCGCTTATTTGCATATTAATTTCCTTTTTAATATTTACAAGATATAATCCTGTTTGATAATTTTCGATCCCTGCAATATAAAACACTCCCGAAACTACCAAAACACGAATAAAAATCAGAATAAATTACATTTAATGTTACTTAACCTAAAACTTAATGTAAGAACACAAAATGGTGGGTTTACAACTGCCAAATCAAAATACCCGATATGAACTTATAACAAGCATAATTAACGCATCCTTTTTATTTGATGGCTTTTGAGGAAAAAAAAAAAAAAAGAAAAAAAGTTAGGCTAGAACTAGTGGCAAATTAGACTAAAAATTCATACTATTCACATAAATATTCGTTAAGATGTAATCAACAAAACCTAGATTCAACAGCGTACTTAAATCGTATTTTTTTGACCTCCTGATCTAAAGTATTAAGGATTTTTGCAACATCAATACTCCAACCAAGTTTGACTCCATACTGTATAACGTAATTGAGAAGGAATAAAGATCCATAGTTATCTAATGGAGGCCTTGCATCTGGGTCCGTGTTGCAATTAATCTTTACTGCTTCAGTCATCGATGCACATACACCCAGAGCTTTTTCGTTGAAGACTTCATGTAACATCATTCGCGCTAATGATTCGCAAGAATTCGATACTTCTTCGCAACGTGTGAGCTCACTGTACCTGACATAAATATTGCTGTGAGGTATAAGTTCTAAGTGCCCGGGCAGATGATTCCGATACTTCAGAGTTCATTTTGTATCGTCGGGATCATATTCCGGTGGTAGAACAAACTGCCGTGTGGAAAGCAGATGCTTGGAAGTTTTCTGGTAGATTCTTTTTGGTGCTTGACTGACGCCATTGCTCTGATTCCCGTTGTTAGAATTTCGTCTCTTAGGCGCTGAATTCTGTCTTTCTTCAACAACCGGCGGGACTTCTTCTGCGACGCTGCTAGAAGATGACACGTGGTTTGCTAAATTTTCTGACGCATTGATTCTTTTGTTATCAAAAAACGTTTGATATGACTTAGCAGTTTCGAGGAGCGAATTCCGTAATAACTCGAACACTTTTGCCGTATTGTGCAAAATGGAGCTAACTCGACTACAGAAGGTTGCAAATTGTTCCTCTATTTGTTGCTGCAACGCCAACTCTGACAGCGAGTTTTGCGCAGTCGACCTGTCTCTTGAACTTCGTCTAGTCTGATCAGTTTCATTGGCTGCCTCATGCGCTTCATCTACTGACATCTCATAGTCGAAATCTGCTTCATGATCCGTCTCAATTCTTGAATCTGATGCTGCACTGTTAGGTGACGACAGAGGTTCTGACATGCACACGTTTGTTTGATGCCCACTATCTGCTACCATCGTTTTTTTAGTAGCAGACGTGACAGGGTCATCTTGAAATTTGACCCGTTTCATCGTCGGATTTGCTTCATTAGATTGATCAACTTGCGGGCGTGGATTTTGACCCACATGTTGATGGACTGGTGAAGGTTTCATTGATGACTGGTCGGATGAACCCGCAGACATCTCGGATCTGTGCAAACAATGTGCTTGTAAGACTGCGATGTTTCGAAGGACAATTATCAAACCTAGATTTATCTGTTTCTTGGGAATATTACTTAGAATCGCTTGCAACTCTTGCTCATTCAATGGATACTTTTTGAGAGCACTTAATATTGCTTGATGTACTGAGATTCGAATTTTTGACGAAGTGGGTGGTGGCGTTGTCTTTTTGACTCCTTGAAGGGTTGGGTTTTGTTTATCGTTTTTGGGAAAAATAGGAATGTAGACAGGAGCTTGTGGTCGTTGAGCATCTTGATGATTGACTGTCCTTTGTCCTTGATGTTGGATCTCCTGAGGTTGATGAAACTGACTTGGTACGTTCGTTGGATTGTTATTGAAAGACGGTCTGACAGATTGATACTGTGGGACTTGACTGATCGGATGATATTGCCCACGAAGTCTAGGATCAAGACTTTGTGTTGTGGGTATTTGAAGTAACCCTTGTCCAGGCATTAGCATGTGTTCTGGTGAAGCTGGTAAATTTTGCTGGACACCTTGATAGACAAAGATAGGACTCTGATTAAGTTGTGGAAGGTTTTGAGGAGCTGCGACACTAGCGACAGAGTAAACAACTCTTGGGTCAGTAGCAGATACTGTATTCATTCCTATTACATGCTGGATTCCTTGAGAGCTGGTCAAAATGCCTGCAACCGGAGCACAATTCATGCTATTTGCAATGAAAATTGATGGTTTTTGGTGTACCAGATTCTGAATATTGGCTGGTGATGGTTGAGTTAAAGGCTTTGGTAATGGCTGGGTCAGATCTGTTCGATTTAAAGAAGTTTGCGCGGCAATGATCATATTCCTCCTGGCATTTAAAATCTGGTTGCATAGATCAGTATTTAGTGCAAGCTGAGAAGTAATTTGCCTTGTGTTTGAAATGTCAACGCGTGGTTCTTGATTGTTCGAAGGTGCTGTAAGAGTCCGGAAATCTTTTATTCGAATTCCTTGGTCATGGTGTTGATTTGGCTGAGGAGTCTGCTTAATTGGAGATGGAAACTTTGGTGCAACTACGAAATTATTCGAAAGTTGATTTTGGTTTCCATTGGTTTCCCCGGGCTGCTCTTGTTGCGACTGATCTTCACTATTGACGACGTCACTAATTCCATCTACGTCTATTACCGGCATGCTTTGCTCTTGCTCATCATTAACTTGTTCGGTAGAGTGACTGCTTCCTTCAGTACTTTTAGCACCGTCGGTTGCAGCAATTTCTTTAGCCTGAGGACTTTCCATTGATGGTTCATCCCTGATGGTAATCGATTCTGTTGAAGATACCGGCCGCAAATCAGCTTTCTGAGCAGTTGACTTGGCAGTTTCATTTTTACAATTCAATCGTTTTAAATAAAGCTGTTTCTTTGCTTCGTCATATGATTCCTTGTCCATACTTTTCGGCGATCCCTTCTTGGGAATTTGATACGGCTTTGACTTTCTCCTCTCAAATTTATCTTCGGACTTTGACGAATATTTCTGGTTGCTACGGCGTAATTCTTGATCCCACGGAACCGTTGAACCTGGAAATATTAAACAGAAATGTCAAAAACTATTCAAAAAAAAAAATATGTACGTGTACGAGTGTACACATGTAAGAAGTAAAACTTCTTTATGATAAATCTTCAAGTAAATTCCAATAACTTTTTCAACTGTACAAGTTTTGAGTAAATAAGTCTTTTTATCCTTGTAAATAACTTTCCACTGAAAACTAAAAGCTGTACTCACATTTTGATAAAATAACTTTTTCTTTCTTTCCACAAAAATGTATAATCATTACTGTCAACGCTCCGAGCCGATGCGTAAGCTGCGGAAAATAACTTTGACTGGCGATGAAGTCACGAGCATGTGCCGCTTTTATACCGAGGGCAAACAAACAGTATATTGCGTCATCTAGTTCCACGTACTCGTTATCACGCCACGGGGCACGGGGCTTGGCCGGATTGGAAGCACAAATGTGTTTATAAAACTACGTTGTTATCAACAGGATTGAAGTAGCGCAATTAAGTACATTTAGTACAGTGCGTTGATAACAAGCATGTTTTGAATATAATTACTGGTTAATTTATTCTGTTTGTTTAAGAACAGAATACTTACGATGATATACAATGTAAAAAATTCTGGAAAAGTTTATCATACAACTATCGTAATACTGTAATTGGTCGAATATATCATAAGCATGAAAATATATTTAATTTCATAAATAAAGCGCGCACAAATTCAAACCTGAAGTGTGTAGAAAATAATAAGGGTTCAGAGGTTACTCTGGAAACATCTTGAAAAAATAGTAAAAATGGTTTAACGGGGCTTTTCTTTCCGGGTATTGGGGACTAAAGTATTTCATAGCATCCGTATTGAAATTCTCAAGGAACAAATGGGTATTAGCGTGGTAATAACTGACATTTATAGCATGCGTAAACAATGGCCACAACTACTAATTATTGAAGTTATCTCAGTCATGCGGTCAGAAGTAGGTTGAGATTTAATGAGGAAAACATGTTTGTTTACCCGGTCTTTTAATTGTTTTCATGGAAGCACCTTACTAATAGCTGAGTCACTGGCGTTACAACAAACCAACGGTAACACAATTTTACACGCCTCATAACGCACAAATGCTTATGAGTACGATGATCCAGTCAGTTAAGAAGCGCAAAAACTGATGACAACCTACATCTAAAAGACAGAATATCTCTGCAACTAACAAGTTTTCGCTCAAAAAAATTATGCCGATCCATTACTTTCGACATTATTGACCATGATTTTGAGTTTGGACATGGAGATACTTCACCTGAACTGCATGCAATATCGAACGAGCGATAAAGTGACATGAGTCCATTATGGATCATAATGAATCACAATGGAAGAAGTCAGACACCTTGACATTAAAATTAGTCTAAACACAAGGATAACCTTTCGCCATATGAACTGTCCTGACCTTCCACTTAAGATGATACAGATAGTGAAGTAACGGGTCATTGCACTTACAACATTGAGTTGAGGTAGGTTATGGTCACTGTGTTTACCTTTTACTCTGACGTCACGCAGGCTTCGATCTGAATCGTTGGCGAGGCTTTTTCAGGTGTGAAAATTCTAATCGAAGGTCGCCTAAGCTCCTGGAAGGTTGACAGGGAAAATAGTGAAATTTTCCGGAAGTCTAGAGCCTTTTCAAGGGGGTGTATAACTGACTTTTAATCAGTATTTTTGTTCAGAAGTACAAAAGCTTATAGATTCGATGATTCATTACAGATCAATATCTTCTTAAATCCAATAAAATTCATTATTTGAAAATTACTTTAATTCAAAAACTCATACGTTACATCATCTTTAATAACTTTAAAGAAATCTTATCCAACAGCTTCGATTAGTTTTTGATATTTGATATTTCACCAATTATTTGACCTACTTACGTCCTCTTATCTCTCAATAATTGTGAACTCCTAACCTTCTTGCACGATAACCTTTTAGGTTTTCTAGGACACTTGCTAACTTACAGTCGATAATAAGATAAAATTCCAACCTCTAAATTTCATTATCTGCCCACGAAATTTCATCACTTCAAACCCATACTTTGGCTTGAGTTGAATTGTTATTAACATCACTAATATTATAAAGAGGAAAGATTTGATTGTTTGTTTGCTCCGAAACTACTGAACTGATTTGAAAAATTGTTTCACCGTTGGGAAGCTACACTATCCGCGGTTGCTATAAGCTATATTATATTTTCAAAAAAAATAGGGATCATTTTTAAAACTCTATAATGTAACCCAAGGTATAAAAAATGACCTACAAAGTTTTGCATTATCTACAAAAAGTAGTGTAGTGTAGTGCAGTGTGTAGTGTGCGGTGTGCGGTGTGCGGTGTGCGGTGTGTGATGTGCGGTGTGCGGTGTGGTGTGTAGTGTAGTATAGTATAAGGCGGTCCGAAGTTCGCCGGGACAGCTACTCGTAGTTATAAATTATAACAATGATATTGTACAATTCAGGCGACCTTATTGCTTACAGAATTACAAGAACCAAGGTACCTGACATAGTTCACAGAACCGCTAAACTAAAGTGGCAGTGGGTGGGGCACATAGCTCGTAGAATAGATGGCCGTAGGGGTAGAAAAGTTCTCGAGTGGCGACCGCGCACCGGAAGACATAGCGTAGGCAGGCCACTCGATGGACCGACGACTAATCGTCATGGAAGTATCCTGGGAGCTTTTGTCCAGCTGTAGACGTACGTTGACTGATACGATGGTTTCCACTTATATGATGATGATGATGATGATGATGATTGCTTAAAGAAATCTTTTCCAGGCAACACACCCACATAAAAATAAGTGCTTTGTAAAGCAAACAAGTAAAAAGTAATTGACAACGCTAATGACTTTAAAACAAACGCAGTTATTTCAACCACCTCTGTTAATGGTTAAGTCCAATAGCTTCATATCTGGAGGTCGCGGTTTCGATTCTCAGCGGAGTCTAACTTTGTATGACTCGGTTTGGTTGGTTGAAGGGCATTTTATAAGCCCACCTGACTAGCTACCACCGTCTAATCTAAGTCTTGCCGCCTAGCATCAATGTTAACAACTTTTATGTGTTCCGGCTTGAAGATAAGACAGCCACTTAGCCATTGCGTTCGGGAATTTTGGTAAGCCCGCTTCCATCTTCGGCATCATCGTCACTACTATCAGGTGAAATAGCAAAAAAAACTACGAATTTGCATTTTTTTTTGTTCTTATTCATCAAAAAGTACAAAATCGATTTTAATAAAAATCTATCTATATATGACCAACTTTAACACCATACACCATTCCATAAAAAAAAAAAATATCGAAATCGGACTACTGCAATACTGTGAAAAAACTTTTGCGTGGATTTTTTTAATTTGTTAAAAATAACAAGAAGGAAAACAAACTTGATGTTTAACTAAAATCTAAATAATAATACAACATTATTATATCATCTGATGACGTTAAATGGAAAATTCATTTTTTTTTCTATTTCAGCAGAAACTTAGATAAAAAGTAGCATGAGTAGAAGCCCCCTCAAAAATATGTCCCATTTTCAACCGACTTCCAAAAAGGAGGAGGTTCCCAATTCGACTGTATGTTTTTTTAATGTGTGTGTTATCTCAGAACTTTTGACTGGGTGAACCGATTTTTATGTTTTTTTTTTATTTGAAAGCTAGTGCTTCCTGTGTAGTCCCATATAAGTTTTATCAAAATCAGTGTAGTACTTTATTAGAAAATTTAAAAAAAAAAGAAAAATAAAAATGTACTAAATTGTTGCGATGGAAGTCGGTTTTTTAACGTGTTCAGCGTTTTTTCCTAATATCTTGTATCATCGCATCAGCCGAAAGATGTAAAGTTCGTTTCCTGAATTAGCTGCAGTTTTTACGGCTCGCAGCAAACACTCTGTCAAAGAGGCCGCCTTGAGCTTAATCGCTTCACACCAGGAGGTCGCGGGTTCGATTCCCGGTCGGATCATCTTGTAAGACTCGGTTTGGTTGGTGGTAGGGCATTTTCTAAGCCCGCCTGTCTGGCTACCACCATCTTATTTAAGTCTTGCTGCCAAACATCAGTGTTAAAAACATTGATTCGACATTGTTCCGACTTGTTTCCATTTTCGGCATCATCGTCACTTACCTTCAGGTGAGATGATGCCAAGGGCTTACCAGTTATGAATTAAAAAAATAATCGCGGCGCCCGTCGCAGACGTTGTCGGCGTCGCGATTGAACTCAGCGCGGCCCCTTTGTCGGAGTGTTTGACTGTCGCCGCTGCCGGCTCGTAGTATTCATAAAAAATGCAGTAAAATGAGCGAACGAACTATATAGTGCTGGACAAAAGCCTCCCTCAAGGATTTTCGACAGGTCGTCGGTACACCGATGGAAGACTAGGTACCGAGTCGGAACATCCTGTATATATTACATTTATTAAATTATTCAAAATCGAGACGGTGCCAAAGTACCTCACCCCCTCGTTACCCAGATTGATTCAGATTGGTTATAGTTTGGTTCTCGAATGTATGGGAATCCGCCGTGATTCTGATTGCTCCGTCATTTGTTTTTAGAAATGTCATTTCACGACCGTTTGTATGCCGTGTCCGAGGTGTGCCTGTGCTAAATTGACAATCTTTGCACCAGGAAAACCCCAGAGAGCGAGTCATCATCATGCCAGCTCATATACGTCCCCACCGAGGGGCTCGAGCCTGGCCTGAATTAGGGCAATCGGGCCTTAGTTGACCACGTGGAACCAGTGCAGGTTGGTCGTTTTCACACACAAACTTCGAGTTTCTGCGTAGTGAAGTGCAGGTTTCCTCACGAGCGCAGGACCGGTCGTCGTGGAAATCCTTCAGGGAGGCCTTTGTCCAGCAGTGGGAGTTTATCGGCCAGCTGATATGATGATCATGATCAAGATGATAAGCATCGGATAAATATTCAAATGAAGGGAAAAACACGTTTGGATGAGGCAGGATTCCCTCCACGACCTCCTGGACAAGAGGTAGGGGCCCTAGCCTTTGCACCACCGACGCGACGGAGCGGGAGTATTAAATATTATTAACCGACTAAAAAGGAGGAGGTTTCCCAATTCGACCGTATATAAATATATATTTATGTGTTCGCGGACAACTTCGTCATTTATGAACCGATTTTGATGATTCTTTTTGTGTTTAAAAGGAAATATCCCAAACTCCATCCATGATGAGGAAGCCAGGATCTGATGATGGCATCCCAGAGAAATTGAGGCTCACCTTACTCTCCTGTTTTAAATTGTTTTTTTTTGTTCAAAATTATTATTTTATTAATACGTTTTTAGAGATCCGTAGTCAAGAAGGAAGCCTTAAGTTTTGCCATGTCTATCCGTCTGTCTGTCCGCGGCTTAGCTCAGAGAATGTTAGTACTAAAAAACTGTAATTTGGAATTGGTATATGAAGGAAAAAAATCACTTAGAAGTAAAATAATTTGATTTTGTAAAAAGAGACTTTTATTCAAAAGCGTTGTAAGAACAAAACAGGATACGGATATGATGTTGACAGATTGCAAATTAGAATTGCCATATAAAATAATATAAATGGTTGCGTTCAATTCCCAAACAGTATATAGGGTGTAACAAAATTGGTGTGGGTCCCGTTAACTAGGGCTACTCATCATACTTATATCTTAGAGATACCCTTATATCTTAGAGAGTTGTGATATGTTTTTCAAAAAGGGCTCAAAAGACGCGCATTCACGAGAGCTGTAAGTTGCAAAAGAATTATTCGAGAAAGTCAAAAACAAAAAAAGTTATGGCCGAAAAAGTGAAAAAAAATGTTTTACCGAATTTTAGAATTTGGCGCTCGATATTTTGGAAAAGAAGAATGATATCAGAAATTTGAGAAAAACTCCACTGCACAATTTAGTCAGCTACAATTTGAGCCTAAAACAAAGACGATAGGGTTAAGTTGATTTTGATTTCGATTGTGTCATCTTTTTGTCTCTTTACTTTTTGTAATTGTTTGTATGTTTTTCGATTTTGAAATTGAACTCTATTCCCATCCTGTCACTACTTAAAGTCTGTTTTCCATATTTCTCGTATATTTCTTTCTTATAAAATATACATTTTCAGTTTTTGGTGGCTAAATCCTATTTTAATTTGATTTATTGGACACTGCCCTTCCCTCCATAAAATTACGATTCATGTCGCGCGTGCGACGACGTAGTGGAGGGTACGTCGTCGTCCGCCGCGCCGCCCATACAAGTGAAGAGGTGCTATTTTTTTCGGTGACGTACCCTATCGTGCGGGGTATCGTTGAATTGGTCTTTCAAAACTGTTTAGGGTTTGCTACGACCATTTTTTCATTCAGCGATTGGTTTGAAAATATTAAGCTTATATTTTTTTTGTTAAAGTGTCCCTACAAGCTAATCCGCTATTTTAAGGGCTTCCAATTTTTTTTTATATAGTAGGACATATAATCAATTTAGAAGGAAAACTACCTATCAAGGCTATGTAGGCTTTCTTAGTTTATGAGTAATAGTCGACCAACTTAAGGTGTGCAGTTAGATTTGTAAAAAGTTCATAGATTTTTCACACAAAAAATTCTATTACCAACTGATTTTTTTTTTTTTAATATACATTATAACTTTTTTCTGAATAAAGATTTAACATTTATCATTTACTTTTTGAATAGGGCTCCCCTACTTTGCGCGAGTCCGACTCGCTATGGCCGAATTTTTACCTGTTTTCTCACAACTGTATTGAAAAACGTCGGATGATACATGATTGTAAAAGGTAAATAGCAAACTCGTTAGTTATTTACTCTTATCCACCCTTGTTTCATTTATAACATAAATATATTAGGTCTTTACCTATGAAATTGCCGATTGTATAAAAAAGTTTCAAGATGAAAATTAATAATTAAAGAACAATAGATAATAAAACAAAATTTATTCTCAGTATAGCATTAGACTATTAGAAATTAAATGGTGGTAAACATATGCCTATTGCTTAGATATTTTGAGAGCACGGGCTTTAACCCCATGAAGTCGGGTTTTTTTCACCTGAAAAAATCCCCTTATGTTGAGGTAAAAAATATATATTTTTAATTTTAAAGCTCTAGAGTTATCGCAGCAGTTACTTCATTTGGGAATACTTCGCATAAGATTTCTTCAGTTTACGAAAATTCAAGAAAATTAACTAGTCTAAAAGATTGGCCCCATCTGACCACTAAGAAAACGCCTTTGTTTCATTCAATGGTACATAATAGGCATAGGTCAGGGGATTGGAACATGAAAGACATGCCATAAGTTACCATAAGGTCAATACTAAAAACCAATAAGTTTCTTATTTTCAATAAAAATTGGAATTGAACTTCAAGAACTGATTCGGCAAATTCATAGGTAAAGACCTATTATTATTATTAAATGTTTTTTAAGTTAATATTCTGCAGAATAAAGCCAAATTTTTCTTCAAATCGCTCGTTTTGTATGTTTTCAGAGGGCACAAAAATGTGCCTTTATTTTTCCAATAGCTCGTCGTCAACGTCGTTGTGTCATTATGATAAAACAAGTCTACGAATTTGCTTAAGTGACTATCGTACTTAGAATATTTTTTCTTTTCTGTAAAAGTGGATATTTTGGAAAAGCGATTTTTCTTTATTGGTTGTACAACTATTGGAAAAACCGGCCAAGTGCGAGTCGGACTCGCGCACGAAGGGTTCCTACTATTATCTGTAAAAATCACGTTCGTTGTATGGAAGCCCGCAAATATTAATTTTATTTAAATTTTTTTTTTAAATTGTATATATAACTAAATATTCTGTGAATATTTCAAGCGTCTAACTGTTGCCGTTATCAATATCGAGCAAAAAATCACGTTTGTGGTATGAGAGTCCCCTTAAATATTTAATTTGTTATATTTTTTAGTATTTGTTATTATAGCGGCAACAGAAATACATCGTCTGTAAAAATTTCAACAGTCTAGCTATCACGGTTCGTATGATACAGCCTGGTGACAGACGGACTGACGGACAGCGAAGTCTCAGTAATAGGGTCCCGTTTTTACCCTTTGTGTACGGAACCCTAAAAGGTAAGTAAGTTAATAGGTAGAGCAAAAGGAAAAAAATAAAAATAATGAAGCAACATACATAGTATATACAAACTTAGGACGCAAAAACTAAAAAATACATTAACATTAAAAAACAAACAATAGCTCCAGAAAGGATCTTTTGTCAACACCCCCCCGTCCCTACACGTCTCCGGTCCAAAAGTGTCCATTATGACATTCGCCGCATTGCCACGCTGGATGGCATGGCAATGGACAGTTGTTGGACCAGACAGCAGCTGGCGCGGAGGTCACCCCTGCGCTCCCTCAAACGCCGACCCAGCTCGCGCCCAAAAGGAAGGGAAAGAAGTCCTTACATCGCTGCAGTAGTTCACTGTACTTATGGAGTTTCTGGCTCGCTAGTGATTCCACAGCGGAGCCAGCCGAATGTGAAATCCGAGGAAGGTGGGAAGCCGCATACGTAACAGCACAAGTTGCGTCCCACAAAAGGCACCTGCTCCTCCCCCATGGTATCAAACAGGAGATATACAGCCTCATCACTAACGACCTCGGGTAATGCATCCTATGGAGTGTCATAGTAGTGCGGAGCTTTTCATCCAGGGCGTCTAATTCAGTATGTGACCATATGAGTATGCCGAAGGTATAAAGAAAAGAACAGGCATGATCCAGGCGTTAAATGCTCGTGTAGCAGAAATTGCAGTAACATGCCACTGAACCATAACAAAAGCGACGGAGGACAAAAAAAAGACATATAGAATGCGCTATTAACATTTCTTCAGCACTGGGTATAAATACGAGTACAAGTATCAATCACCAACGATTGGTCCACGGCTGTACCTCAGGCATACCACATCGCTTGGCGGAGATATCTCCCTTTGCTCTTGAAGAGTTGGAACATACATCCGTTGTGATCTCACCTTTTCTATACTCGAATCTTGGTAACGCCTAACAAATAGCTCTCAAAAACTTTTGTCAGTCACTCCCAAAATACGTCACAAACCGCCTGTCTCACCCTCATTTCGTGAACACCAATAGCGACATACCGGTATGTATCAGTTTCAGAGAGGGTGCGGATGTTAATGGAGTCAATGACACCATTTGAATGCACTACCTTACCCCTGTCCTGGCCTCATAAGAAGGCTCAAGGTCACCCAAAGGGCAATGGAGCGTGCTATGCTCGGAGTTTCTCTGCGTGATCGAATCAGAAACGAGGAGATCCGTAACAGAATCGCTAAACTTAAGTGGCAGTGGGCAGGGCACAAGCTCGTAGAACAGATGGCCGTTGAGGCAGTAAAGTTCTCGAGTGGCGACCGCGCAACGGAAAACGCAGCGTAGGCAGGCTTACCACACGGTGAACCGACGACCTGGTGAAGATCGCGGGAAGCCGATATATGCGGGCAGCGCAGGACCGGTCTTCGTGGAAATCCTTGGGACGTTTTTCGGCTGATATGATTACCCCTGTCCCGTGAAAGATCGCACACTTATCCATTCATAGCTCCATGTTGATGGAACTGCTAAAATCGCATTTCGCATTTGTCACACCGTGTCGCATTAAAAGCGAACAATTTGAAACTGAAATCTTGTTCCTGACTACTCGAGCAGAAAGCTAAGCGGATTCAGGAATAGGCAAAAACAAAGTGGACTCAAACAGTCGCCCAGTCCGCGTAGGGCGAAGCCCGGATCGTCCCTCTTGCAAAGAATAAAGACTACTTATATACTACATAAAAGAAGGTTAACTCCGAAAAATCATTTGAATGAATGTCGACTCTTGCTACGACACAATAAGTGCAAATTCAGGTCGCCCAGCGCTAATTACCTATAAGTAATATTCACCTACAAGTTGCCTCTCTTTCTATCGCGTAACTCTTATCTCTTCTGACTACTGAATTTACACCTTGCAAGGGGCTGCGCGGCTTGGCGCGGCGTAGAGCGCGGCGTACGTAGGTAAATTTTTAACATTTTCATACCTACAGCGCCTGCCTCTTGTAAGGTCAAGGACGTCAAAACTAAACGTTTCCGGCCGTGTGCTCCGCACGGCCCAACCCGTTTTTTTTACAAGCTTTTTATTATTTGTTTCACCTGTACGTACAATGCGTTCGTTCATTTAACTGCATCTTCGATGAATGCCGCGAGACGGCAGCGGCGACAGGCAAACACTGCAACAAAGGGGCCGCGCCAAGTTAAACCGCGACGCCGATAAAATCGGTGGCGGCGCGGCTGGCGGCACAATTGAAATCAAGGTGGCCTCTTTGACAGAGTGTTTGTCGTGAGCCGTCAAAGCTGCAAGTAATTCAGCAAACAAGCTTTAAGTACGTTTTTCGACCCTATTATGCACAATGTATGAATGTACAGCCCGCGATCATGGACTTGAACCGAAATAAAAGCAGGCGAGATAAGTACCTACACATTGGCGCGGCCTACAGGCCGCGCTCCGCTCATCACCGCTAGAACACCGTACAGTCGCTGCCGCAATTCGCGCGCCGCCCGTTTACGCAGTTATAACCGCTAAGTCGAGCGCCTTAATACCCATGTTTCCGTGTATTGTCTGACAGTGGGAAGGAGTATGTGTATAGTTATTTTCGTTTTATAAGGAAGTGCAATATCTGTTACGAAGTAACTAGTATCTCATCTGTGATAAAAGCTTCTAAGTACCTGAAAAGAACTTCGTTCCTGACGGAGTTCCCCCGACTGTACCAGTTTTTATTGCTCCGATTGTATGGGTGTTCTTGGGGAAAGTTGTTCAGTTTTATGAGTTCAGTATGTCTTTTAAGTTTGGTCCCCATAGAACAGGGAATCCTAGTTTGGGGTGAGTGTGTGATTTTTCCCTGAATAATTTTAAGTACAGTATTATTAATTATAAAATGGATATAGAATTTTTTTTATTACATGTATTAAAATTTAGATTTTAGATAAGTAGTTATAGTAAACTAGTAGGTGCTCGCGGCTTCACCCGCGCAGTTCCCGTTTTTTGGTGTTCCCGTGGGAATTTCCCGAAATCCTTTCTTAGCGGATGCCTACGTCACAACATCTACCTTCATGCCAAATTTCAGCCCGATCCGTTAAGTGGTTTGGGCTGTGCGTTGATAGATCACTATGTCAGTCAGTCACCTTTGAGTTTTATATATTTAGATTTTCCTTTTTTCAATTTTGTTTCATATGTTTGCTTTGCACAACCCTTACAAATACAAATACAAATATTCTTTATTTGCCATTAAACAAGGTACAAAATTGATGTTAGTTTAAAGACCGTAGACTCTCTTGTTTAGCCATTTTATGTTATAGCATGCAAATTTATAACTAGGAACATTAAAAAAAGCAAGAAAAGAATAAATTAACAAACAAACAAACAATTAATTTCACTCCACATATAGAATACAAAAACATGTCAATATTTTAAATAAATTCACATCATGTCATGTTTAAATATAGTTGTAACAATAATTTCTATTTATGTGTCAAAAATTCATTGACCGAATAAAACATATTTTGAAGCAGCCACGCATGCAATTTGTTCTTAAATTTATTAAATGGTAATAATGTAATATCATCAGGTACTTTGTTAAATATTCTTTGTCCCATCCAAAAACAGTTTTTTTGAAAACTAGTGCTCTGGGGTATGTCCTCTACAGTTAATCTGTTGGGGTTTCTCCTATTTCTTTGCACTCCATCTCTAGCCTCTTTATAAAATACCTTACAATTTATTTTAACGAATTTAGCCATTTCGAATATGTACAAGCAAGGTAACGGTAATATATTAAGCTTACTAAATAATGGTCTACATGGAGTGTCAGTCGCTACACCAAATATGGCCCGTATGCATTTCTTTTGCGAAATGAAAGCTTTGTTCACATCTGTGCTATTACCCCACATTATTAGGCCATATCGAAGCACAGATTCGACGTAAGCATGGTAGGCTGCTACTGCTGTAGGTCTTGATGCCACTTTTGTTAATTTGTAAAGGGCGAAAGTAAAACTATTCACTTTAGCACATACCCTTTCAATTTGACCTTTCCAATCTAACTTATCATCTATGATAATACCGAGAAACATAGTCTTTTTAGTGCTCTGTAATGATTGTCCATTGTAATTAATATGTAATGAGTTTTTGGAATTATTGTAAGTAATGTAATATGTTTTATTTAAATTAATTTGCAAATTATTATTTTGTAGCCATTTAACTATTTTAAATATTGTATTATTTACTTCTGATTCATGTCTCTGTAATGTCATTTTCTTATCAGTTGCAACTATTACTGCAATGTCGTCAGCAAATAAGATAGTTTTATGATTGATCAAGTCAGGTAGATTATTAATATAAATTAAGAATAATAGTGGTCCAAGTACACTACCCTGTGGTACTCCGAATTCATTTTTCTGGAACCCAGATTGGTATTTTTTAGCCATGCCTTGTTCATCCAGTTTAGTGATTTCAACGCATTGCTTGCGATTTTGTAAATACGTTTTTAACCATTCATAGGCAGGGCCTCGAATCCCATTGCTTTCTAGTTTATCTAATAAATGCCTATGCGAAACAAAGTCGAAAGCCTTAGATAAATCAAAAAAAAGAGCCGTTGTAAATAATTTCGAATTTTTCTTTTGTAAAACATCTTTTATTAGATTAAATATAGCAAGGGTAGTTGACTTATTTTTTTGAAAGCCAAATTGGTTTCTATTTATAATATTAAAACTAGTGAAGAAATTCATTAACTTCATGTGCATGACCTTCTCAAAGATTTTGGAGAAGATAGGTACCAGCGTGATTGGTCGGTAATTGCCCATTTCCGATTTGCAACCTCTCTTATACAGAGGCTTTATAACAGACAGTTTAAGGTCATCTGGAAATGTCCCCGTCTGTAATGAGAGATTTACAAGATAAGCCAAAATCCTACATAGTTGATTACTGCATGACTTAACGACCTTTGTGCAAATATTGTCACAACCTTCGGAGGTAGTTTTATTTAGTGATGCAATCACATTTTTGATACATTGTTCATCTATGGGAGACAGGTAAATCGAGTTTGGTTGTATGTTATTAATTTCCGTAGAAACTATGTGGCTATTTTTCTTGTTAGTCAATTTAATATAAAAGTCATTGAATGATTCAGCTATTATTTTTGGGTCACTAATTGTAATGCCATCAACAACTGTTGTCTCTAAATACATAATATCTGGTCTCGTCTTACCTGCCTCACTATTTATTACGTCCCACGTGGCTTTCGGCAGGTTTTTACTATTTAGAATGTAACTCTCATTTTTATGCTTTTTTGCATTATATATACACTTTTTGAAGAGTCTGTTGTAATCGAGATATGCCTTTTTATTTTCCTCATTCTTACATACATAGTATTTATAGCGAAGACGTTTTTTAGTAATACAACATTTCCGAAGTCCTCGGGTAATCCAATTAGAAAATGGTTTACCTTTGTTCTTAACCTTCATTAAAGGAAAACAAAGGTTATATAATAATTTAAACAGGTCATAGAATTTATTAAACGCTTTATTTAAGTCATATTCAGCATAAACCTCCGAGAAAGATAAGCTTTCTAAGCATTCTTGTAATTTTAAAATATTATCCTGACTATAATCACGCTTTAAGGTAAATATAGTTTTTGGCATCACTTTTTTAGATTCCACCGTAAATTTTAATAATTGAGCTGTGTCATGATCCGAAAGCCCTAAAGGTAGTAATGAGCCCATTGCTCCATTCACGTTACTTACAATTTGGTCAATACAAGACGTACCTCTAGTAGGCTCTGTTATGTGTATTCTGAAATTAAAAGATTTTACCACATCCACAAAGCGAGTTACTGAGCTATTACACTCCAAAGTGTTGATATTGAAATCGCCAACGACAACTATTTTCTTTTTTTGATGTTTCTTAAAACAGATAAAAAGTAATTGTTCAAATTTTGACAAGAATGTCTCAATATGACTCTTTCGTTTTTTTGGAGTCCTATATATACAAATTACAAGCACGTTATTATTGGGAATGAGTACAGAGCAACATTCAAAATGAAAGTAAGTGGCCAAGTCATTGAAATATTCAACTTTTTTATGCGCAATCCCTCTTTTAACCAAAATGCAAGAGCCACCCCTTCTTTTGTCACGAGAATAGCTAGAAGCAAGCTCGTAATTTCTGATAAAAATATTTCTTTCATCACCAGACTTTATAAAAGTTTCAGTTAGACAAATTACGTCGGGCTCAATTTGTGGACTAAGATCTGAAAGTGTGATTTCTAGCAATTCTTTTTTTGATTGAAAGCCCTGAATATTTTGATGTATAATTGTGTAACAATTACTATTAGGGACGAAAAAATTTTAAATCATTTTTTTTATCACTCAAGTCAATATTAGGGTGACATGACTTCGGCTGAGGTGTTGGCGAGTGAGATTTACGAGGAGCCACCGGGAAATAAAATGGCATGGTCCCCTTTTTTGGGGATAAACGACCAAGGTCTGAGGGGTTATCTTGTTTTACGCACTTTGAGGATGTTGTTGGAAAGTAGTAGGGTATGGTACCTTTCTTTCTGACTGATTTTATTTCTGGATGGATCAAAGATTTATTTTTATCTGTTGATATATTCCTATGTTTTACAATATTAGAATAGTTTAGAAACTGCAATTCATATTCAGCAGTATCAATGAGCAAGTTGATTGTTCTACAGATATCATGCAAAAAATCATTGTGAGATAGATATATTTCTTTGTATAGTTTAACTATGGTACAATTCGACAAGTGTTTCGTCCAAAGTCTGAGATGATAATTTAATGTACTCTCATTTAGGTACGAACTTTGGTAAATTGGCAGAATATATATTGTGGCGTTCTTCAAAATATTTAAAATCAAACTTAAATTAAAGTGCAGAATTTCAGGATTTTTATCATTGCTTCCTACACTCAAGATAACAATATCGTCTCTGTTTAAGTTTGTGCTGTGATTTTGACAGTAATCTAATATAGCGGAACTTGAAGCATTAGTCATAAGAAATCCAAACGTGGTATAGTTGTCATTCCATTTACTTTTTCTAGACTCTATTATCCTTGATGAAAGTCCCACTAACTGTTCATCCCCTATTAACAGTAGTTTACGTTTTCCCTTGAAGCTACTAGCGCCATCTCTCAGTTTACGGTCCTTTTCCGCGTTGGACACATCAGGGTTTGAGACAGGTGCAACACAAAGTTCATGAACCATTTCGGAGCTTCCGCCCATGTCCATAGATGGCGTAGGTCCATTGGTTGCCTTTGTGAATATCGGTGAGTTCCTTTGAATGTCGATAGGTGTAGGATAGTTTTCACCTGTACTCATAGATGGCATTTTGTTTTCAGTTACATCTAATATGTTGGCCGTCGTCTTATCGGTAGTTATTTTTTTAGCTGCAGTAGGTGGCGCTGTGTGCGCTGAACTTGGTAAGGGTAAAGACGTTGACGAGTCATTTTCCAAGCATTGAGTTGGCATGGATTTGTTATATTTTTTGCGTTTTTTGTTCTTTCTCCCAGTACTAGAAATTGTATATGATTTAGTGAGCTGTTCAAATTTACTTTTGTACTTATTAATTTCTCCCTTTAATCGATAATTTTCAGCCAACATGTTCTCTATTTCATTCTCCGCAGATTCAAGTTGTACTTCAAGTAATGACACTTTTTCTCTGAGTTCTTCCAACTCACTATTAATTATCATTGTGCTTAGCTCTGGACAGCTTCTTCTCAAATTGTTAGAGTCTCCATTCACTAAAGATGTGCTGCTGTCATCATCGCTGTCAGAATCTATTGAGCATGATAATGACTGAAATGAGTTTTTTGTTTCAACATTTACTTTTACCTGTTTTTTACGTTCAGTGTTACAGTCCTTTAAATCAGGCGAACTTTTTGGTTGTATTAATGACAGTTGTAGAGTATGTAATGTGTCATATGGTTTTGTTTCAGGTGATGTGAAAATTGTCGTGGAATTTGTGTTTTCAGAAGATTTGGTGTGTGCTCTCGTGTGATCAATTAATTTGTCTGTCTGGACCTTAGGAGCATTTTTATGTTTCTGAGCCTCTTTTATATGCTTCATTGTCAATGGTGTGCTAGATTTTTTGATACATTTGTCACATCTCCATTTTGTTCGTTTTGTAAGTTCCATAAGGTTATAACGCTGACTTGATACGTTGGAGCAGTCGTCAATACATAAAATCTCTTTACATATATTGCACACCAAGTAATCGTTTCGTTTGCATATTTTTTTACATCTTCCACAATTTAGGCCCTTTGGTGGCATTTTTTTTATTAATGTCTGCGAAACCCTAAAAAATTATAAATGAAAACAGCGCCCTCTAAGTGGAACCACTGGAACCCCGTCACGATAACTTTGGCTTCGATTTTGGGTTAGCGTTCCCAGTCAAGCTCACAGTTCAACTACTCGACGCCAGGTGGGGCGGTAACTCGAAACGCTTGCTGTAAGTATTTGTGTTAGTCATTGGTCATGGATGCCAATATAGCTACTTGACGCAAGATGGCGATGTGATTCAGTCAGTACTTCTTCTAATCGCCCGGTGTAAGGCAACGAGGACGATATGAGCACAGCTATGAGTCACCACAGCTGATCTTTGTTTACACTTGTCTACTATTTGAATAACGTAACGGAAACAAAAAAAGGGTTTTATGAAAATAATGTCATTTACTCACAGTTATCCGTTTATCGTGATTTAATATTGGTACCTGCCACTGTATGAAGTGCTTAAACACCGTTTTAAGGTTTGTTATGTTGCCGAACACTCAGTTTATACCGCACGATTTATGAATCTCACAGTTTAGTTAATCCTTGATTATTACACTGGAAAACATTCGCACAACGTTTTAATGCTAGTAGTGACTTAATTAGCTGCAAACAGCACAAAAACCAATAAGAAAACTATTTTTTTTAGAAAAATTGATAAGTAGTCGATGTTAACTGCGCGACTGCAGCGCCCTCTCCCCTTACTTTTATTTAGATGCATCCAATCTCTGGGTTACCTGGAAGAAATTGCTTTAAGCAATAAGGCCGCCTAAATTGTGCAATTGAAATTTTTACACTCTATATTCTTTACTTTTCTCTATTTTTTTATTTCATCATCATATCAGCTCACATACGTCCCCACCGAGGGGCTCGAGTCTACCGTGAATTAGGGCGATCGGGTCTTAGACGACCACGCGGGCCCAGTGCGGGTTGGTCGACTTCACACACAACCTGCGAGTTTCTCCGCAGGCATGTGCAGGTTTCCTCACGATGTTTTCCTTCACCGTAAGAGAGTCGGATAAACGTACATATGAAATCTAAATTCGAAATACCATTGGTACGTGGCGGGATTCGAACCACGACATCTCGGACAGGAGGCGGCGGCCTTAACTGTTACGCCACCGACACTCAATTTTTTGATTTATTGTACAATTAAGCATATTTGATTGATTAATTGATTAAGTATTAGTAATATTATTGTATCGTTAACCACTCATACGTCCCCACTGCTGGGACACGCGTGTCTCTTCCCTGCCCGGAGCAGGTTACGCCATACTCCACACACGGGGGCCCAGTCCGGGTTGGTGAAGGTTATAGGGCTAGTGGGGAACACCACTGTCAGAAGTTTTTCAAGCCGTCTATGAGGTATCTGACACGGCTTAACGACTGCCATCTAGTAATTGCAACCAGCACCAAGGGCTTAAAGTGTCTAGCGAAGCACGGAAACTGTCGAGAAAAACCGGCGAAGTGCGTCTCGGGCCACGCGAAACTTAGGGTTCCGTAGTTGCCATTATAGCGTCCATATCTAATTTTAAATTTCTGAATACAGCGGTTTAGTTGTTAGGGAGTGGGGGACACTCGACTCCAACAAAATTTAGCATTTGAAGACTCACAACTACTTTTTAAGCTCTAACCAACGGTACCCCACACGACTGAGTTTGACGAGAAAAAAATCATCCACACTTGTAAAAAGTTTTTTTTTATCCAAATTTTTTTTACAGTTCTCTCCGCGTTATTATTCCTTTCAGCTCTTAACTACTAATAGTCTAGGAGCTAGGCCGCGGACAGACAAACGGACAGACGGAGAGACAGACATGACGAAACTATATCTAAGGTTTCCTTGTTGTCTACGGAACTCTGCCGGAAAAATGCCACTTACAGTTAAAACCATCCAGGTTATGACCGTGCTTCCGGTCAGTTAACCTGCGTGATCAACCTAACCACGCAAGTCACCGTTATACAGAATGTAACAAAATTGGTGTAGATCCCGTTTGTATATTTTTTTTGAGGTCGGTGTCAGCAATATATCATTACAGCTCATATACGTCCCCACCGAGGGGCTCGAGCCTACCCTGAATCAGGGCGATTAGGCCTTAGTCGACCACGCGGGCCCAGTGCGGGTTGGTCGACTTCACACACAACCTTCGAGTTTCTTCGCAGGCGTGTGCAGGTTTCCTCACGATGTTTTTCCTTCACCGTTAAAGCAATCGGTAAGTATGTACGTAAGTTTTTGAAAAACTCATTGGTACATTGGCCGTCCAGATTTGAACCCGGTACCTCTGGTTAGATGGACCGAGTCGTTACCGGTTGAGCCACCGACGCTTTTTGAGCCACCGACGCTTGAAAAAGCGTCGGTGGCTCAACCGGTAACGCCTCGGTCCATCTAACCAGAGGTATCGGGTTCAAATCTGGACGGCCAATGTACCAATGAGTTTTTCAAAAACTTACGTACATATACTTACCGATTGCTTTAACGGTGAAGGAAAACATCGTGAGGAAACCTGCACACGCCTGCGAAGAAACTCGAAGGTTGTGTGTGAAGTCGACCAACCCGCACTGGGCCCGCGTGGTCGACTAAGGCCTAATCGCCCTGATTCAGGGTAGGCTCGAGCCCCTCGGTGGGGACGTATTTGAGCTGATATAATAATAAGGTGTCAGCAATGCCATAAGTAAAATGTGATTAGCTGTGTGCTGGTACCGACCTCAAAAATAAATTTAGGACCCTAATTTAATTCGTACCCACCTTTGATTTCGTTACTATTGGTTAATGTCGTGTATCTAAGTGTAATAATATTATTTCATACTTTTGAGTGAATTTCATTTTGAAGTCGGTTTTTTTTTACTTTTAGTTTTTGTTCTACAAGTGTACTGAAATCGCAATTAAAAAATTGAACTCTTCATACACAACGATCAGCTGACTAACCAATTTTGTACATTTTTGCATGAAGCGTCGAATATTTTTTTTGCGAATTGACTATGGGTTTCTTGGGGAAAAAAATGTTGAAAAATAATTGTAGAAGCCCCAGTTTTACGCCTGTATATTGTTATTGCTGTATTTGTACTTGGACTGTGTCTGTTCTTTGAATAGTTTTGTTTCTTCGTTCATTATGCGTACGGCCAAGGAGTGGAATTCCCTGCCGGCGCGGCGTCTGTATCCCCAATTCGTTTAATATAGGAATCTTTAAGCCGAGAGTGAATAAGCACTATTTGAGCTTGCGTGTTACATCGACTGCATCGGCACTTACCATCAGGTGAGGGCAGCCAAACGCACACAAATTTTAAATTAAAAAACGACATTATTTAAATTCCGTAGGGTAAGTGTTTTCTTTTTTTCAAACTAATAAATACTTGCATATATCTAATACCAAACATGATAAATTAGATTCTTAAAGACTGGATAGTGATATCTATGTGGCAGACAAATTGTATGATTAGTAATTGTACAAACGGTCATGCAAATTGTGTAATTCGTCCGTATAAAAACAGTCAGGCAAAATGTAAAATGCTGTACGCCGATTCAGGCAATTTGTAATAATTCGTCCGTATGTAAACGGTCCGGCAAAATTAAAAATTCTGTACGCAGATTGTAAAATGCCGAGTCAGGCAAATTGTCAAAATGCCTTACGGAAGATTGTAAATAAGGTCGCGAGCAATGATAGGTTCGGTCAGGTTTGGTCGATTTAAGTGTCAAAGAGCCTCGCCCGCCCTTGCCATTATATAATTTGCCTGACATTTGCCTGATCGTATGTATAATGACGAATTATACAGTATGCCTGCGACATCTACACCACAGAATACATAATAGTACGGGTCTACACACACACATACACACACACACTTGTCACCGATTTCCTTTCTGCTCCATTACGAACGAGGCTGCGTAAAGCTGAAAGTACGAGTAGTCTGTAGTTATTTGTAGTAATTGGTGCTAGAGGACGAAAATAGAGTAAGCTTTGGTTTTGGTACAGATTTCAATTTCGTCACGAATTTAAATATTACTAAGAAACGTCTCGTTTCGGAGTCACTGTGGTTCACAAAATCGTTTCCCATACAATCTTAAAATTACTATACTTCTTGACAATGGATAGGCCAATTCTAATGAAACTGTGGCGGCAACTGCAGTAACCCGCCACGACGAGAGAACAAAAAGAAATACGACATCCAGAACGCGCTATTAGAATTTGTTGATTTGAGAATTTGTTTTACATCTCATCATCATCATCATATTAGGCAAAGGACGTACACTGCTGGTTATAGGCCTCCCCCAAGGATTTCCACGACGACCAGTTCTGCGCTGCCCGCATCCAGCGGCTTCCCGCGACCTTCACCAGATCATCGGTTCACCGAGTGGGAGGCCTGCCTACACTACGTTTTCCGGTGCGCCGTCGCCACTCGAGAACTTTACTGCCCCAACGACCGTCTGTTCTACGAGCAATGTTCCACGCCCACTGCCACTTAAGTTTAACAATTCTGAGAGCTATGTAGGTTACTATGGTTCTCCTACGGATCTCCTCGTTTCTGATTCGATCACGCAGATAAACTCCGAGCATAGCACGCTCCATTGCCCTTTACATCTAAACAGTGACGTACAGTGACTTATTAAAAAAAAAATTGTAAGGGATTTGGAGGGATGAGCGAGTATTGTTACCTATCATATCAGTCTCTGGTTTCCTAGTTTTGGGGCCAGATGACCGTGTGAACCACGAGTTCCGGGATAGGAGGTAGCGGCCCTTGCCGTTGCGCCAACGACGCTCTCAAAATTAGGTTAGTAGACAAATAATTACCATCAACCACAGACAAGAGTGACTTATAACCTTATCTCCTAATAAAAACGAATAAGCGTTAACTTACTTAAACCGGTAAAACGATCTAACCGATAATTATATTACCATACACGGATATGACCCGTTCACACGTCGTGTGACTTGTAACCTTATTACAAGCGAATAACCGTCAACTTACTTCATATCAGCCGAAGGACGTCCACTGCTGGACAAAGGCCTCCCCCAAAGATTTCCACAACAACCAGTTCTGCGCTGCCGGCATCCAGCGGCTTCTCGCGAGCTTCAGCAGGTCATCGGTCCACCGAGTGGGAAGCCTGCCTACGCAGTAAAATGACCTAACTGATAACTATCATGCTATGCACGTATATGAACCGTTCACATGTCGTGCGACTTGGAACCTTTACAAACTAAAACACAGTCCACACAAAGTTCCCGCGCCTAAACCAAAAGAAAACTCCTAGGTACGATCTTATTAACAGTGAAGTATTTCGTGCTTTCCTGTAATTAAAGGTTATCTGGAAGAGATTGATTTTGGCAATAAGACCGCCTACTGTACACTATATTATATTTTCTCTATGTATTAGCTTTACGACTTTGTTTTGGTGTACTATAAGTGTAAATAAATAAATAAACAAATAAATATCTGCCTCGCAAGTTAATAGTTAAAATAACCACTCTGATTAATGCTGGTCTATAACTCAAGGTTTTCCCTCAGATAAAAAAAATATTATTATTATATCAGCCCATATACGTCCCCACCGAGGGGCTCGAGCCTACCCTGAATCAGGGCGATTAGGCCTTAGTCGACCACGCGGGCCCAGTGCGGGTTGGTCGACTTCACACACAACCTTCGAGTTTCTTCGCAGGCGTGTGCAGGTTTCCTCACGATGTTTTCCTTCACCGTTAAAGCAATCGGTAATTATATGTACACGTAAGTTTTTGAAAAACTCATTGGTACATTGGCCGTCCAGATTTGAACCCGGTACCTCTGGTTAGATGGACCGAGTCGTTACCGGTTGAGCCACTAACGCTTTTTTTTAGATAAAAAAATAAAAGTAGATATTGAGTTTTATATAAAAATCATTTCAAAAAGCGGGGTAACGCTTGTTTCAAATGCATCTTTACCTCAGGTGGTGACCTCGACTAATGTTTCGACACGTGGTAGGTCCTACCCTTCACTGTAATTGGAACAGTTGCAAAACTATGTTCCGTCATCATGATTCGAGCAAAGTTTTGTTTACCCCGTTTTCAAAGCGGCAACACTAAATCTACTTTAATTTTTGGTCTGAGGGTTTTTCCTCCTTTTTAGAAGCTAAACTCTTCACACATTAATAATTTTGTCAGTTTTTTTTATCCATAATTTGTGAGCTCTTGGCATCATCTCATCTTACCTTTTATAGTTTTATACTTATAGTTTTATCAAGTATTTATTATTTACTAGCTGTTTCCCACGGCTTCACACGCGTGGACAAAGTTTCTATGACTTTTCTAGAGTGAGCAGTGCGCGAGCCGCAAGCGGATCGCGAGCGTGGAAAAAAGTAGCTTATGTGTTAATCCAGGCCATAATCTGTCTACCTACGAAATTTCAGTCAGATCCGTTTAGTAGTTTTTGCATGAGACAGAAACAAACATACAGCATTGCGCACCCTCGAAAAGACATGTAGGTAATCCATATTGGTTTTGGTCTCAGCCTTTAGTTAAGAATGCGACCACTATAGACTGTCTGTAGGACACTATATAATCCTCTTAGAGTCTTAGCCTAATAGTAGACTAGTGCTAGTATTTAGGACCTAGACTCCAGCAGCTGTATCGGCTTGTAGCGACCAATTACACAGGACTCGGTCAACTTACTCGGTACCTACTGTAACGTATTCGAATGTCAGCCACCATTAAACTTTGCCTATACAAGGTGAAACAAAATTGGTGTAGGTCCCGTTAACTGGGGCTTCTACTTACTGAACAACTTTTGTTCTACGACTTTACTGAAAACGTAATTTTTTTATTCAAATCGACCAGCTGATCGTACGATTTTGTGCATTATGATTAGTATGGAGGGTGAAAATATTTTTTGAGAATTGACTATGGGTTCCTTGGAGAAAGTTGTTCAGTATGACGAGTATAACCCCAAGTTAGTGGGACCTACACCAGTTTGGTTACACCCTGTATGTGGTTAGTACAGTAATGTACTTAATTATACAGGGTGACTGGTTAGACGACGGACGCATCCTAGGAGGTGAATCAGAAGAAGAAACTGAACAATTTTTCCCAAGGCACCAATGGTCAATGCGCAAAAAATAATTTGAACCTCTCATACAAACTTGGCTAAAAAGCTGACGAATTTGTATGAAAAGTCATTTTTTTTTTGGAAATTGACCATAGGTTTCTTGAGGAAAGTTGTTCACTTAGCGTTACGATTTCTCATTTATAATGCGGACAGCGATGGAGTGGAACTCCTTGCCTGCGTCTGTTTTTCCCGACTCCTACAATTAGGGGATTTTCAAGGCGAGAGTGAATATGCATTATTTGAGTGTAACATCCTCGACTACATCGTCACTTGCCATCTGGTGAGATGTCATCAAACGCACTAAAATTTTTAATTAAAAAGAAAAAAAACAAGATTTGTCTTTTGATTCACTTCCTAAAATGAGTCCGTTGTCTTACCCAATATTATTAACAAGTGAGTGCCCCATGGCTTTTCGGCACCGTGGATACTGAGGGGGCGTTGTGCACGATCCGCTAGCGGCTCGCGGGGGTGACTTCCAATGCTTGATGACAAATCTGTGAATCAATACCTTTCATTTAAAAAAAAATCAGCAAATCGGTTGGATAGAACGGCCGGACGGACTTACATTAGATTTTTAGGGTTCCGTAGTACAACAAGTTTGTAGACCATTAGTAGTTAAGAGCTGAAATTTGGAAAAGATAGGTATATATAATAATAACGCGAAGAGAACTGTAAAAATTTTTTGAAAAAAAACGTTTTTAAGGGTACCTTCCCTACAAGTAAAGTGGTAAGAATTTTTTTTCTCGTCAATTCCAATCGTGTGGGGATCGTTGGTTAGAGCTTAAAAAATAGATGTTTCTTAAAATTTAGGGTTCCGTTTTCGAAAAATAGGCTTGAAAGTGCTAAATTCCCCTCCCCCTAACAACTAAACCGCTGTATTTAGAAATTTGAAAGTTAGATATGGACGAGATAATGGAAACTACGAAACCATACATTGCGCGTAGCCCGACACGCACTTGGACGGTTTTTTTATATAGTTAGGCGGCCTTATTGCTATAGGTAGCAATTACGATGTGCCTACGTTCTACGCCTGTCTTCGATTGGCCTCATGAGACTAATACGTTACTTTTCTCACGTTGCTCGATCGAGCAAAAATTATCAGGAGCGACTCATTGTGAAGAAAAAAGTAGAATGAAAAAGACCTAGGGGCAGAATTTCTAAGAGATGGTATGGCATGGTATATCCGAACAACTAGATACAATACATGTTAAAAAAAGTTTTACCAGACTTTAATGTCATTGTCAGTATAGTGGGAAGGAGTATACCGACAGATTTTAACCAAGGTTTTCTGGTTAATTACGAATAAATAATGTTATATCAACATAGGTCCAAAACTGCCTCATAATCTTACTTAATTTCTGGAACAAAAAAATCAATTAACGATAGTAATCCCTTCTGAACGAAGCCTTAGTCTAAAGAGTGAAAAATAAACTTCATACTTCACGAACGACTCCGACAACATACGATGAACGACGAGTGGAGTATGCTGTACAAAGTCAGTATGACACTTGATTATTAAGAGCTCAAAACAACAAAAGTCAGATAAACATCTGATATTATTAAGGTGGGTTACCGTTGAGATTTTTTAGATTTTTGAACTTGTGAATTACTGATTATCTCGAAAATTAGGCTTCGTCCAGCAATGTTTTCAACCGACTTCATAAAGGAGGAGGTTCTCAATTCGAATGTATGTTTTTTATTTTGTATGTTTGTTACGCAATATCTCCGCCGATTGTGAACAGAATTTTAAATATGTATTTTTTTTATTCGAAAGAGTATAACTCCCGAGAGTGGTCCCATTGTCACCAAGTCAGGATGATGGGATCCCAGAGAAATCAAGGGCAACCCTCAAATTTTATAAGCCGTTTTAAGGGTTTCATGTATTTTCTAAAATTATTTAAGTATTTGCGTCTGGTAGTCATCATCTCATGTTGATGAGCTGATGAAGGAAGGTACAGCTCCTTAAAGGTTAGGAGTTAGAGGATAATTCTTCAAATATTTTACGTAGATACTTAGGTACGTTTAAAGCGATAGTTGCATTCTTTCAGGTTATTTAGATGAGCTGATAATGCAAGATTCATGCAGTTGAGATGATGATGGGAACCACAGGCATCTGTAACTGTTAATGAAACACGTGCATTATGATTTGATGGTTCCTATTGCCGAGTGGGTGATTGGGTTTAACGTTGCGTTGTTAGATAGATAGCAATATCACTAAAAATAAAGAACATAAAAATAAAAGTTTAAAAAACTAAAAACCGACTTCAAAATGAAATCCACTCAAAAGTATGAAATAACATTATTATACTTAGAAACACGACATTAACCAACAATAACGAAATCAAAGTTGGGTACGAATTAAATTAGGGGCCTTAAATATTTTTTTGAGGTCGGTGTCAGCAATGCCATAAGTAAAATGTGAGTAGCTGTGTGCTGGTACCGACCTCAAAAATAAATTTTGGCCCCTCATTTATTTCGTACCCACCTTTGATTTCGTTATTGTTGGTTAATGTCGTGTATCTAAGTATAATAATATTATTTCATACTTTGAGTGGATTTCATTTTGAAGTCGGTTTTTAGTTTTTTAAACTTTTATTTTTTATAACTTTTTTTTGTCCAGATAGGCACTTATATTGGCATACTTAATAAACAAAATACCGAAATTAAAAAAAACACACTTTATAACATTATTTCTCAAACAAAATAATGTTAGAAAGTATATTTTTTTCCATTACGATACAAGTTAATCAAAAAGTTAATATCACCAACGAAGTTCCATATAAATTTTTACATCATTACAAAAAGTTTTTATTACAATTTTTACTTGTAGATGACAGCGCCCGCTTTGACGCATGCGCGGTGATGTGCTAGGTTTTGGCGCCATTCATTGAATACGTTTTGTTGTAGTTACTGAATTTCTTGGTTAATTTGCATTTTTGCTTAAAAATGTCTGAGATCAGTGAAAGCATTGTTTTTACCTGTATGTGACAGCGTTCGCTTCAGCGCAAGCGCGGTGATGTGCTCGGATTTGGCGCTATGACACGTTTTGTTGTAGGTACTTAATTTCGTGGGATTTTTTTTTCTTACTCTTTTAACTTTGATCTTTGTTGTTTAGTTGATTCAATCCCAATGTATCAGATTAGATAAAGTATTGTAATAAACTGCACATAACTAGGTATTACGCAACAGTTTCATAAACTACTATTATACAATCGACAATTTCATAGGTAAAGACCTAATATTTAAGTACAGAAAGTTTGGGGACATGTTGATCTTTGTTGTGACGTCAATATGCACAAGCGTGCGTCATCAACTCGTGTTCAGGCACAATATTCTTGTTACCAATGTAAAACTAAATCTTGCCTGTCGGAAACTTCTTTTGGTAACTTCGTTTTTTACCTTGTTGCGACTCTTTGTTAAAAGCCCTTTGTCATGCGGATACCGGATAAAGAAAAAAAACTAAAATCAGAGTAACCCAGTTCTTTTTAAATCCACAATTTGTAAAATTTTACCATCATTTCACCTGGTGGTAAGCGACGATGATGCCGAAGATGGAAGCGGGCTTACCAAGATACCCCAACGCAATGGGGAACCTGCTATCTTGTCTTCAAGCCGGAACACATCAACGCTGTTAACAATAATGCTTGGCGGCAAGAATAAGATAAGAATGTGGTAGCTAGCCAGGTGGTTGGTGGAATAGCAAAATGCCCTTCCACTAACCAAACCAAGTCATACAAAGTTAGACTTCGCTGGGAATCGAACCCGTGACCTCCTGATGACAAGCTAATGGACTTAACATACAACATACTGGGATATTGGGATATGAACCACGGTGGCAAAGTGACGTATAACTTTTTAGGGTTCCGCACCTGGTAATGGGACCCTATTACTAAGGGTACACTGTCTGTCAGTTCGTCTATCTGTTTGTCCTACTTTTAGAAGGCTGTATCTTTTGACACTAATAGGTAATCGTCTGAAATTTTCATAGAATACGAGTACATAACATGTTACTACTATTTAAAATAAAATACAAAGCGGCCAAGTGCGACTCGGGGTCACATAACCTGTTTTATTCCGCACAATAAAATAACTACTAACAGAACAAGACCTCTCAGTACATACTTTGCTCTAGGTAAATAGGGGTCTACTCATTCTAGGTCTTGGAAATTTGATTCCTGTTAGAACGGAAGGACTTTAGATTTTTAATGTTTTCCTGTATCCTCTGCATTTAACCTCATATACTGTAATATTTTCAAGATTTCAGGCCCAGCAGTTTTGGAGATTAGAGAGCGATGGTCAATTATTGCTTATTTTCTTCAATTCAAGGTATTTATTCAAAAATAAAATAGGTGCAAATTACACACTTTCTGATAGTCATAAAATAATAATAACACTAGCTGTTTCCCGCGGCTTCACCCGCATGGACATCGTTTCTTTTACTTTTCGAGGGTGCGCAGTGCGAGCGTAAAGAAGTAGCCTATGTGTTAATCCAGGTTCTAATCTGTCTACCTACCAAATTTCAGCCAGAACGGTTTAGTAGTTTTTGTGTGAAGAAGTAACAAACATACACACTAACACACTCACAAACTTTCGCCTTTATAATATTAAGTGTGATGTTATTATTTCATTTGTGAAAAATCAAGAAATAAACAATCATTAGTTACTGTTAATAACGTCAAAATGCAATCCTTGAAATAAACCAGATTATGTCATTAGAACATGAAAACAATATGGCATCAAATGACTTCAAAACAATTTATTTTATTTATTTAAAAAAATATATTTGAGATACTCGTAACAATTAACCGTCAATTAACCAATAAACCGCCTCCGTAGCTCAGAGGCAAAGTTCACTGGCTTTACACAGGAGGTCGCGGGTTCGATTCCCGGCGGGGTTAATTGTAAGACTCGGTTTGGTTGGTGGTAGGGCATTTTCTAAGCCTGCCTGGCTAGCTACCACCATCTTATCTAAGTCTTGCCGCCAAATATCAATGTTGATATCATTAGTGTGTTCCGGTATGAAGATAAGATAGCCAGTTCCCCAATGCGTTGGGGAATCTTGGTAAGCCCGCTTCCATCTTCGGCAACATCGTCATTTACTACCAGGTGAGATGTTGTCAAGGGTTTACCAAATGTGAATCATTACAGCTCATATACGTCCCCACCGAGGGGCTCGAGCCTACCCTGAATCAGGGCGATTAGGCCTTAGTCGACCACGCGGGCCCAGTGCGGGTTGGTCGACTTCACACACAACCTTCGAGTTTCTTCGCAGGCGTGTGCAGGTTTCCTCACGATGTTTTCCTTCACCGTTAAAGCAATCGGTAAGTATGTACGTAAGTTTTTGAAAAACTCATTGGTACATTGGCCGTCCAGATTTGAACCCGGTACCTCTGGTTAGATGGACCGAGTCGTTACCGGTTGAGCCACCGACGCTTTAAATGTGAATAAAAAATAAAAAATAATAATAAAGCCTTTCATTTGATATGTCACACGATATATTTTCCAAAACTTTTTAAAGATTCTAATTTACCCCCAAAGGTAGCCAGCCCCCTATGTTTAAAAATCATTTATTTACTTCGTCGGACTTATATGAGTGTACCGAATTTCAACTAAATTGGTCCCGTAGTCTCGGAGAAAATTGGCTGTGACAGACGGAGGGACGGACAGACAAATACCCGAATGTTACTATAATGGTTCCGTTTTTCCTTTTGAGTTACGGCACCTCTAAAAGGTGAGATGATGCAAAGGGCTTACCAATTGTATATTAAAAAAAATACAAAAAAAAGGACAAAACAGGGTTAATTTTTTTTAATGTATTCTAGGACAAATCACACACGGTCATCTGGCCCCAAACTAGGAAACCAGAGATTGATATACTTAAGTACTTATATACGTTTAAATACATACACATATAGATACTTAGAGTCACTTAGAGCATCCTGGTCATGTTTCGAATCCTGCCACGTACCAACATCATTTAGAATTCAGATTTAAGATAAGATAAGATAACATTTATTCGACAAAAATACACACAGAAAACATAAAAATAACAAAAAAGGTACAAATAACACAAAGAAAAAGTAGAAAAATATGAGTAGGATACAGTTGTGAACATGCTATGTGCATTTTGCCGAACCGGCCCCGACTCAGCATTATGCTGCAAGCAGGGAGACCTACCTACTGCGCTGTTATTCTGCCGGTGCCGAGAGGAATCGTCGCGTGCGCCATCGCAAAGCAAATCATAAAACAAAACGTAAAAACAAAAAAAATAACATAATAATCAGAAGATAACAACAATTGCCACAAAAATTATCAACTTATAAATAAATAAATATTAAGCACTACTTACTTATTTTAATGAAAAAAAACATGTTGCCGCTAATCAGTTAGGGGGAGTTAGATACAGAATAGCCTCCTGAGGCCCAGAGCTCTTAATCCTATTTTTAGCTAAAGGCCCACGGTACTTCTCGTAGGACTTAATGGTAAAGGCCCAGGACTTTGAACAAATGAAAAACTACTTTAATGTGATCAAATACGCTCCATATTTTTTTGGTGACTTGCTTGGGTATGTAAGTACTCTGTAAGGTAAAAAAAAGTGGAAAATTGTAATACCTTTAAAAAGGCCTTTGGGCTGCAGTATCTATAAATGAAGATGTTATTAAAAACATGTATTTCTAGGTTTTTACATAATAGTATGTTATAAATTATTGTGTTTTAGTAAAAACACAAACAAAGTATTATAATCATAAGTTATTTTAATTTTAATTATTGACTTTGACTGATTAGTCTCAAGTAAGTTTGTGAAAACTTATACAAATCCAACTTATTATACACATTTCTTCTTAAATTATTAACAAAACTGCAATCAAATTATACCAAATCTTAAAAACAAGCGTAATTCGCTTATTAAACGTAAAAATTAAAGTAAACGCTATTATATTTTGTTCAAAATTATCAAAAAAAGAAATAATCAAGAAATGTTTATGTATTCTTATCTGAAGTGGAAACTAAAAACTTGACATAAAATTTGTCGAAAATAAACAAATAGCAAAGAAAAATGAGAGTAATCAAATCAAATTACGGTTTTAATTATAAGTCCTTCCTTTCTCAATATCATAGAAACAAAAAAATAGAACCATAAATGTTTTAATTACTTAATAGGAACTTTTAACTGAACACAGTATTCATATCAAAAATCTATTTTACCAGTCTTTTCTGATTCTCAAATTACTACTTCTTATTAAAATATTAAAAAGATTTATCAGTATCAAAAATCTAATCTACGATAGTCTTTTCTTATTCTCTTAAGTCTTTGAAACATTATGTAAATAAATACACTTGGCTTTCAAAGCCACACATCAATAATATCAAAAATCTAATCTCACGATAGTATTTTCTTATTCTCTTAAGTCTTTGAAACATTTTGTAAATAAATCAACTTTGCTTTTCTACTTGCTCATCTCGCAGGTCTGAAATCATAATAAAACTTATTTTCACAAGCTACAACAAATTTAGAAAATATATTAAAATACACTGGAACCCAAGGGCCTTTTAAAATTTTTGATGAAAGATTGCGATCCGAGGGCCTTTAGAAAGGTTTTCAAATTTCATCATATCAGATTTTTATAAAACTAATCGATAGGCGAAAAATTTATTGGTATTCTTTGAGAATGGCATTTAACCAGTAATTTACATTAAAAACAATACACAGAGAACTAAAGATTACTCAAATATTTAAGGATTTACTTACGTCGTCGACGAACAGTACCCATCTTGTTCACGAAAACATCAAAATGACATATATTTTTTTGTTGTTGGCACAACTGTTTTAGAATATCAAATTTAAAAAAAACAACGGATGCGTTCAAAAACTATAATTTGTACAATAGCGGGAATTTCAAACTCTAATATTGGATTACAAAAAGGGTCCTTTGCAGAGTACCGTGGGTCATTATAAGATGATATTGGTAAATTCGCTGGGCCTTTACCCCTCATCGATAGAAGGCCTTCTTGTAGTACCGTGGGCCTCAGGAGGATAGGTACGGAACCTAGTCCAAGGGATTTTTGCTTGGTTAGAAGAAACTCTCGATATTTAAGTTTAAAAGCAAGTTTAGATTTGAGGTTACGTATCGGTGGAGGAAGATCATTCCAACATTTGGACGCTGCATACCTAAAACTACCCCTAAATGCAGTGGTTTTGTGATGGGGTCCGACAAATTGCCAAGAAATCGTTCTAGTAGAATAGTGACAGTTGGAATAACACCAAGTAAGTTTACTAAACAAGTAAGATGGTTTTTTAGTTTTAATAATGTCAAACAGTAAAGAAGAATAATAAAGTTTTAACCGTCCCTCCATTTTTAGAATATTGGATCCATCCAAATATGGTGTCACGTGAGTCCTAAAGGGGATAGCAAAACAAAAACGTGCACAGGCATTTTGTACACGTTGTACATGACGGAGTGGCCGTTTAAGTAAACAAGGACCGTAAACCGTTAAGCCATAATTTAATTTGGATAGAACAAGACTTTCAACTAATCCAATACGGAGATCAGTGCTAATGAAGGCCCTAATTTTGTATAGGACCTTAAGACGATACAGACAACTTCGGACAAGCTCAGTGACATGATTTTCGAACTGCAGCCGGCTTTCCATGACCAAGCCAAGGTTTCGGGCCACTTCCACTTGAGGTATTTGCTCACCAGCGATCATGATGCGTGGGTTTTGGGATTTTATGATACTTATTTGATTTGCCGAGCCTAAAACCATTATTTAAGATTTGAAGGGATTCAGAACAAGAGAATTAGAGCAAGCCCACCTATAAATACGATCCAAATCGTCATTTATTAACTGAATTGAAGTGAAATTGTCTCTGGGGTTATATGAAATATAAATTTGTAAATCATCTGCATATAAATGAAATTTGCAGTGATGTATACACTTGACAATATCAGCACTGTATAAAATAAATAGTAAATGACCCAGGATTGATCCCTGAGGGACGCCACGTTCAACAACACGGAGAGAAGATCTAAGTTTAGTGCCATATTTCTTATCTATTACTACTTGTTGTCCTCTCCCAGTTAGATAACTGTTGAACCATTTAATTGCGGGTACATCGAAACCATAATATGAAAGTTTAGAAAGAAACAAAGAAATGTTAATAGAGTCAAATGCACGAAAAGTTTAGCAGAGCGAGAAGTGTGCCTTGTCCAGAGTTTTGAGCTGCGAGTATATTGTCAACGACATATAACACAGCTGTTGCAGTACTATGACCCTTTCTAAACCCAGATTGGTGTTCAGGTAAAATGTTGTTTATATTGCAATACTGAAGGACTTGCTGGTAAACCACTTTTTCTAATATATTTAAAAGAATAGGCAAAAGACTGATAGGACGTAGATCTTTAATGGCAGATGGTTCAGTAGTTTTTGGAATGGGTCTCACAATTGCAGTTTTCCACTGTGATGGGAACACACCGGCGGAAATAGACTTGTTGATAATGTCAGTTATTAAAGAAAGCGTATGAGGTAGAGTAAGAATCAACATGTCAATGCCGATGCCATCGATACCCTGAGCTTTAGATTTAATAGACTGAATACATTTTGCCACATAATTTTCATGAACTAGTTGAACAGAAAAAGTATTATCATTAAACCTATTGAATTCGAAGAAAGTTAGGTCGGATAATCTAGAAACGTTCATGCCAGGAATATTAAGAAATTGGTCGTTAATAGAGTCAGGGTCATTGAACTGATCAGGTAAATCTTGATTTTTATGAACATTAGGAAGCACAGTCTTTTTAAGATTACTCCATAAAATTTTAGGATTGCGTATATTTTTGTTAATATTGTCAGCAAAGTATGCTTTCTTTTCACTAAACATACATACGTTTACCATGCGCTTTAAGTTTTTATATTCTAATTTGTGTGCTTCAGTTTAACTGCTTCGATACTTATTGTGGGTTGCATCACGGAGATCCATCATATACCGAATATTACTAGTGAGCCATGGTGGCAGTGGGGTTTTAATCACTACGCTAGTCACAGGTACATGAACATCGAATAAACGTAACAAATTTCGGCTAAAAATATCCACCATATCATCAACACTGTCCAGACATGAAATAGCACTCCAATCAATAGCTTTTATATCATTTTCCAGATGATGGATGTTGATACTTTTTAATGGGCGGTATGTAATGCGTTGAGGAAGCGGTTTGGACTTTCTTAATTTAATTTCAATACACACCATTGCATTGCCTCCTAATTCTGGATAGTGAACAACTTTGTTTTTAGTTACAGGTGCATTGGTACATATAAGGTCTAAAACGGTAGCATTATTAGCTGTGAAATGTGTAGGTTCAGTAATATAATTAGACAAGTTTAAGTACTGTAAGAAATCTTGTAGTTTATTTTTATTTGAACTGTCTTCGTCTAAATTTATATTAAAATCACCCAATAATACTACGTATCAAAACTTGAGAATGACATGACATAGTCAGTTAATGCATCCAGAAAACATTCAACATTCACCCACGGTGATTTCATATGTACGTTTATCCGACGCTCTTACACTGAAGGAAAACATCGCGAGGAAACCTGTACACGCCTGGAAAGAAACTCGCAGGTAGTGTGTGAAGTCGACCAACCGGCACTGTGCCCGTGTGGTCGACTAAGGCCCGATCGCCCTAATTCAGGGTAGGCTTGAGCCCCTCGGTCGGGACGTATATGAGCTGATATCATCATATATACTTACTGGATGTTAAGTTCGTCAGTATACGTATAAATACAAACAAATGTAGATATTGAACACCCAGACATTGAGCAAACAAACCTGTTTGTCACACGAATGTTTGCTCTGGATGGGTATGGAACCCAAGACCTTTGGCCCAGAAGATAGCAGCGCTTCCACTGAGCCAACTTGTCATTGTAGCGCTCTTTTGTATTGTTTTATATAATAAAAAAAATCATCATCATATCAGGCGAAGGACTTCCACTGCTGGACATAGGCCTCCCCCAAGGATTTCCACGACGACCGGTTCTGCGCTGCCCGCAACCAGCGGCTTCCCGCGAAATTCAATAGGTCATCGGTCCACCGAGTGGGAGGTCTGCCTACACTACGTTTTCAGTTTTTTTTGTTTAAAAAATATTTCTACTAAATACGAAAATTTTATAACAATAATATTTACTGTTTACAAGTAAACTGCTGCTAACATCGTATTTAGCAAAGTTGGTCGAACTTAGCGAACTAGATTTTGTGTAAGCTGTTACCCTCGTCACATTAGTGACGCGATTATACTATTAGTTTTGATTGGTCACAGTCTGATCTGGTCCTAAGTAAACAAAATGATTATGTCTCATGTTTAAATAATCCCACTAATGTATGGATGTATGTTTGTTACTTGGTTCACGCCAAAACTACTTAACGAATCTGGCTGAAATTTGGTAGGTAGACAGATAAGGACTTGGATTAACACATGGGCTACTTTTTTCTACGCTCGCGAGCCGAAAGCGGCTTGCGAACTGCGCACCCTTGTAAATAATAATAATAATAATAAATTCTTTATTTGCAGCCAAAAAGCCATAGTACAAAATTAAATAAAAAATTAATAAAATAAAATAAAGTAAAATGGAAACAGTGCAGTACTGTATAAAGGTACTTTGTTGTTTATATTACCTATAACTTATTTTCGATTCACGTTCTGATGAACTGATAGCGAGTAACTAAATATTGAGATGTCTAGACTAGCAGCTATCGCTTGCAGGATGCTGTTGTCCGAGGCGCGCAACCTTTCCCAGCAGGAAGCTACGCGCGACCTCATCACCGCGAAAAAGTCGGGCACCCCCGCCTCGGCGAACATACAAAGTGGCAGGCGCATGAGGATGTGATATGCATAATTATACTGCACCCTCATGGTACTGTAGGTTTTACGAGTAAAATTAACCCAGAGTTGACAAGTGTAGAAACACTGGCAGTAGGCATTGAACAATGTCAACTTAACCTCGTCGCTACACTTGCCAAATCTGCGCGCAAGCTTGTTACACCTAACCGACAGCGCTCGCCTCTCTCGCTCGATATCCTCATCGTCTCTTAAGTCAGGAGTATATGGCCGAGGTATTAAACCTCTGCACAACCCGAACCACTGAACCATTTAATCATACTTCAGGTACATTCTCCGGACCTATCCCTGCTTTAAAAATTATCATTTCAGTTTTCAGCGAGTTGTATTTAAGGCCGTTAGCATCGGCATAATGCTCACAGATCTTAACCAACTTCCTGAGTCTCTTATTCAAGGGACTTAGGAGCACCATGTCATCGGCATTGCTAAGATTATTTATACAAACCTCACCCAGATGACATCCAGTGCCGGTGCTTCCCGGCTCCTTGATAAGCCCGTTTATGTATACATTGAAGAGATCCGGAGAAGTGAGCCCTGCTTGGCGCACTCCGCATTCCAACCTATAACTGTTGGAGGTCGCGTCGCCCCACTTCACATAGTTAGTTTGGTTTCGGTACCAGTATCTCAGCAGACTCACAACATTTTTGGAAACCCCTGAGCCGAGCAATATGTTCCACAGAATTTCATAATTCACTAGATCAAATGCCCGGCTCACGTCCAAAAAGCATGCGTATACTGTGGTATTACGTCTCCTATAGTACTCGATGGTATGTTTTAGACTAACAATAGTAGAGTCCGTCGAGAGACCAGCACGGAAACCAAACTGAGCGTCATCTAACTTAAGAGACTTCAGCAGTTCGGGCTGCAACAGTCGCTCAAGTACCTTACCCACAATAGTGCTAAGCGATATCGGGCGGTAATTATTAAAACTACCCAAGTCACTGGTTTTTTTTTTGGTATCGGAACTACAAGGGTTTTCATCATATCCGGTGGTAAATATGAATATTTCATACACAAGTTGTACAGACTGCTCAACTTCACGCAAAGCTCCCCACCAGCATGCAGTACATGCTCAAGGCTAAGGTTTTCGTGTCCAGGGGATTTACCCTTCTTCATTTTTCTTATAGTAAATCCGACTTCCTTGGGTGTAAACTGAATGGGCGGATTTTTACTGTACGTCTCGTTTTGCCTAAACATAGACGACGCCACGGGTTGGGGGTTAACCTTAAACTTTTATGTAAACTTTTCCACAATTTTTACGGGATCCTGCAAACCATCCACAGATACCGGTAAACTCTGCTTATAGTTCAGTTTCTTGATACCCTTTGAAAAAGAGACAAAGTTCTTGTCTTTACTACATATTTCCAAAATAATAATAATATAATTTATTTCAGAAATGTAGTCTAATTTTAATTTTTCCTCATTATTCTGACACCACTTTAATTTGTTTTAAAAAAAATATTGCTTTTAACCATTGAAAAGCTCATAAAAAACTTAAAAGCTCTCGACCAAATCTCGCACTCGGGTGGGCGTTAAAATCACCCAGTACATAAACAGCCTGTGCTTGGCATTCTTCAATTATAGCACTCACCCGTGCCATACAGTTAGTAAAGTCGGGGCTCATCAGTAGGCATGTATAAGTTAATTACTAAGAACGAGCGAAGACCTAGCGATTCACGGATAGCAATTATTCTATCCGATGAGCAGTTAATGACTGACACTTCAGAGAACTTAACCTTATTCCACATTAGCGCGAGACCTCCGTACGGTCTCCCGCTCAGAGCTCCCGCGGTAGTGTCCACAGATGATGTAGCAAAGCAAAGCACTCAAAACGAGTATCGATGTTGTAGACATAGTTTATATCGTGAGGCAAAAGCTAAGTTTCCTGAGCGCAATAATATCAGAGCTATTACATAAAAAACCTGGAAACTAACTCTGATCCGTTGAACTCAAAATTGTATTTGCTTCTACTAATATAGGTTAGGTGTGTTCTTACTAAAAAAAAATGGATCTTTGGTCTGAAAATAAATGATTTTATTTATTTTATTTATTTATAAGTCTCTTATACAGGGCGTTGATCTCTTAATCGACTTACAATTAAAAGTTATCATATATACTTTGTTTAAGTAGTTTAGATTATTTGTAGAACTTAAATCCATAAAATATTTTGATTACAACATATTTATTGCTGCCCCCTCAATTGAGTTGGGCGCTCTCGAAAAGTCCTATATTTAATGCCTTCCGGCCAAAATTCACTTGTTGGAACTTATTAATTCTTTGCTTCGATACAAGTACCTTGAATGTGTTAAACACAGTCTCATACTTTTGGACAAGAGGCTGAACATCAATACATTCTTCACTCATATCATTTATGTATTCTTTAATAATATTGCAGTCTGTATCTTTAGACACCCTAGATACATAAACAGTAACAGGTGAATCCGCGGCCCGTAGCTTGCTAGAACCCTGTGCAGATCCGGTTCCGGACATATTGCTGTTTCTTTTATTCTGTGACCAGCGTCGCCGTTCCACTAAGGCAAAATCGTCATCTTTATTGAATGCGTGCTCATTTAGTTGACTCCGTGACTAAGCGTCGAGATTCCTTTGCTTCTGATGTGTCGTTATATCACGGTATGATGGTGTGTATGTACATATCTATAGAATCCGCGCATGAAAAATGACGAAGGTGCACTGAGTGGCCAAAAAGATTACAATGAAAAGAAAAACTTAAACTAAGTTGACATACCTAAAACAAGTGGCCGGCTGGTAAAGATTGAAAAATACAATTTTTAAATCTGTGACCAAATCATATGGTGACATAAAGAAACTAACTCAGTGATTATTTTGTCTTCTAGCTCCTCACAGCTGTGTTTAATTAGAACGACGTGATAGTTTGACATCTTATATAAGTACGTATAAACTGTTTTAAACTAAGTATTAAGGAGGTATACATTTTAATCCCTCTGTGGCGCAAGATAAGTCCCACAGAAATTTACCTAAGTCCACTGAATTCCATTGGCTTTACTTTAGAAGGAAAAGTGAAGGGAATCGTGAGGAAACCTGCTCATTTGTTTCCAGATGTGTATGAAGGTCGCGTTGCACACCTCCGTAGGTGTAAATCTAACATGCCCTACACGTAACCGTGGGTGATGTTAATTGCAACACCAGGCAACCATCGTCTATCCCTAAGATAGCACGGTTAACTGTGCCACACGATAAGAAAGGAAGAGTTTAGAAGGTTGCAGGTTTAATTGTACGTATAAGCCCGCAGCTACCATTAGTTTAACATAAATCACTATTTTACCTATTGGTTTATAATTTTTTCACTTGAGGAAATCATCACGTGATTTTTTGCATAGTTAAAGCTGATGTGTGTTGTACGGAAAGTATATTGGCGACTTTTTATTCCGTGAAACGACCTCAATCCCCACCGCTCCATTCCACCTTTGTAAACGAGACGCCGCAGGGAGAGGTTCCACTTCTTTGTTGTTCATATTCAGCCTATATGCCCAAAGCGTTACGCTTCCTCATTTATTATGCGGCCAGCAATGGAGTGGTTCTTCTTGGCTGCGTCTGTTTTACCCGACTCCTACAATTTGGGGATCTTCAAGGCGAGAGTGAATAAGCATTATTTAAGTTTGCGTGTACTGAAATCTGCTGAAACCCGGTATAATTGGTTATGCAGACGATAGCACGGTTGTAGAAAGATACCTGTCCAGTGCACGAGCTAACAGCGCTGATACGCTGTTTCTGAGAGAGGCCATGATAGAGCGCATAAACCTATCACTTCAGACAATGTCTGAATGGGGTGATTCCAACCTCGTAAGGTTTAATGCCTCTAAAACACAGGCGTGTCTTTTTTCCGCCAAAAGGAGTCCATTCACCTTGACTCCAACTCTCCGGAATGAACCGATTCAGATATCTGACCACCTGGAACTCCTCGGCGTGGATTTAACACCCAATCTTAACTTCGGTCGTTACATTGAGTCCAAGGCAAAAGTTGCTGCAATGAAGCTGGGCATTCTCTCTAAGGTGAGACGGTACTTCACACCTGGACAGCTGCTTACCTTGTATCAAGCACAGGTCCGCTCATGTATGGAGTACTGTTCACACTTATGGGATGGATCAGCCCGCTATCAGCTAGATACCTTGGACGCCATCGACCGGCGCGCACGGAGACTCATTGGTGACGACGAGCTAGTCAATGACAAGCTCCAAAGCCTTGAGCATCGCCGCAAAGTCGCCTGTCTATCGGTATTCTATCGAATTCATTTCGGAGAGTGCGCGCAAGAACTTCACGACCTCATTCCCCCTGCTCCATTCCACCGTCGGTCAACGAGACGCAGGGAGGGGTTGCACCCCTTTGTTGTTGATGTTCCACCTTTTCGCACGAATCGTTACGCTTCTTCATTTATTATGCGTACAGCGCAGGAGTGGAACTCCTTGCCTGCGTCAGTGTTTCCCGATTCCTATAATTTGGGGATCTTCAAGGCAAGAGTGAATAGGCATTATTTGAGTTTGCGTGTACCATCCTCGACTGCATCATCACTTACCATCAGGTGAGTTGCAGTCAAACGCACTCAAATTTTTAATAAAAAAAAAAAAAAAAAAAAAACATCTTCGACTGCATCGTCACTTACTATCAGGTGAGATGTAGTCAAACGCACTCAAGTTTAAAAAAAAAAATAGCCCGACGAAGTTCTTGGGTAACAGGAATTTTGTTTTGTTTGGCTTTCTTTTACGACGCAAAGAAGTAACAGATTGACACGATTTTTTGCACGGAGATGGTTGAGGGGGTAAAAAGTGACATAGACCACAAATTAGCATATCCCGACGATATAGATTTCGAGTGATTTGAAAAATCTCAGTTCCACGCTAGCAAGCCGCTTGTGGCTCGCTCATCACACATCCTCAAAGGCAGTAGAAAAAGCCTAAGTGCATATAGGGCCACGCATAGGTATATTGAAGGGTTCGGTTCAAAAGTCATTACTTAATCCATACCATGTAAATTTTTATCGTCAACTTCATTTATGAAAAGTAATAATAAATTAACAAACTTAATTAAAAAACAATAACACGACTGCATTAACTAATTGTGTTTAACCACACCCCGGACACTGCATACAACGGTCGTGAAATGACATTTCTAGAAACAAATAACGGGAGGACGTTCGAGAACCATACTATAACCTATCAACTATAATATATACGTCCCCACCGAGGGGCTTGAACCTACCCTGAATTAGGGCGATCGGGCCTTAGTCGACCACGCGGGCCTAGTGCGGGTTGGTCAACTTCACACACAACCTTCGAGTTTCTTCGCAGATGTGTGCAGGTTTCCTCACGATGTTTTTCCTTCACCGTAAGAGCGGCGGATAAACGTTCATATGAGATCGAAATTCGCAAACACATTGGTACGTGGCAAGATTCGAAACACGACCTCCCGGACAGGAGGCGGTGGCCCTAGCCGTTACGCTACCGACGCTCTAAGTGACTCTAAGTATCTATATGTGTATATATTTAAACGTATATAAGTACATATGTATATCAGTCTCTGGTTTCCTAGTTTTGGGGCCAGATGACCGTGTGAACCAAGACTTTCGGGAACAGAAGGTAGCGGCCCTTGCCGTTGCGCCAACGACGCTCTCAAAATTAGGTTAGTAGACAAATAATTAGCATCAACCACAGACAAGAGTGACTTACAAACTTATCTCCTAATAAAAACTAATAAGCGTTAACTTACTTAAACCGGTAAAACGATCTAACCGATAATTATATTACCATACACGGATATGACCCGTTCACACGTCGTGTGACTTGGAACCTTATTACAAGCTAATAACCGTCAACTTACTTCATATCAGCCGAAGGACGTCCACTGCTGGACAAAGGCCTCCCCCAAGGATTTCCACAACAACCAGTTCTGCGCTGCCGGCATCCAGCGGCTTCTCGCGAGCTTCAGCAGGTCATAGGTCCACCGAGTGGGAGGCCTGCCTACGCAGTAAAATGACCTAACTGATAACTATCATGCTATGCACGTATATGAACCGTTCACATGTCGTGCGACTTGGAACCTTATTAAAACTAAACACAGTAAACCAAAAGAAAACTCCTGGGTACGATCTTATTAACAGTGAAGTATTTCGTGCTTTCCTGTTATTAAAGGTTGTCTGGAAGAGATTGATTTTGGCAATAAGACCGCCTACTGTACACTATATTATATTTTCTCTATGTATTAGCTTTACGACATTGTTTTTTGTGTACTATAAGTGTAAAGAAATAAATAAACAAATAAATATCTGCCTCGCAAGTTAATAGTTAAACTAACCACTCTGATTAATGCTGCAGTTAGGCTAAAGCATGTAGCACGACGGTAGGTAGGTAGGTATATGGCGTGGGTAAAACTCCGTGCGTGCGTAAAATTTAATTATTTTGTAAAAATAAGACCTAAAAAGAAATATACAAGGATTAGAAAACATTATACACATGAAATTTAAAACACAAATCACAAAAACATAAATGAGTCTTACCCGAATTGGGTCTTTAAGGAATAATAATATAATTTATAAATAAATATTTAAGAAACATTGTATGATGATTACAATGATGGATGAAGGAAGGATGATCGAATTTTGGTTTTTGAATGAAATAACAGCGCATGCGTAAAAGAACAAAAAGATGGAATGAAAAAAGGTCGAACGAAAGAAGAACGAATAACAGCGCACCGCGCTGGTGGAAAATTGCCGAAGTCATAATGATAACAGCATACCTCGCTGGTGGAAAATTGCCGAAGTCATAATAATAACAGCGCACCTCGCTGGTGGAAAATTGCCGAATTCATAATGTTAGCGAAACCAGGCAAACCACCCCATGAAGCAACATCATACAGACCCATCTCCCTAATACCACATATGTCGAAATTGTTTAAGAAGCTCCACCTTAAGCAGCTGAAACCTATAATAGAAGAAAGGGACTTAATTTCTGCCTACCAGTTTGGGTTCAGGGAAAAACATTCCACTATAGAAAAAGTTCACAGGATAACTAAAATTATAAAAAGAGCATTAGAATGTAATAAAGTTTGTTTTACTGTGTTTTAAGATGTAGCATAGGCTTTCGACAAATTATGGCATGAAGGTCTCATACACAAAATAAAAAAGATGTTGTCGAAATTGTATACAAATATATTGGAGTTTTATCTATCAGATATATTGTTTAGAGTAAGACAAGATGATTCCTACTCTGAATTAAAACAAATACGAGCTGGAGTACTACAGGAGAGTATTCTAGGTCCGGTCTTGTACCTAGGTCTGGTCTTGGCCTTGTAATATACACTAGCCATTTTCGACCCAAACTGACGTCATTTTTACTTGAATAAAACTAATAAAGTGTGGGTGATTATTTAAGTTAGTTGACAAAAGATATAAAATAATTTTGTTATATTGCATTCAGATTTCATTTTCATACAACGTTGGCATAATGTAAAATTAATACATTCTTGATATGTATTTATTTTTGGTATGTGTTTATCTAACTTAAGGAAAAGATTTGTTTCAATATTTTTATTGTAATTATTTTGATTATGTAGGTTATTTTTATTTTATATTTATGTCTATTTCATTTTTATATAACTTTGACATGATGTACCTAATGGATTCTTGACGTGTATCTATTCTTGATATTATGTGTTTGTTTACTGACGTAGGTAAATTAAATCTGTCTGTTTTAAGTGGGTCAAAATCGAGTGCAAAGGAGTCGGTTTCAAACACACAAACATACATACAGGTGAAGCTAATATAAGCATGTTAAAAAAGACGTGATGGAAGAAAAAACGAGAAAGGTTTTTTTTTAGATATTTCAGTAGGAGAGCAATTTAGTGAACAATAAATCATGATTTATTCATTTTGCAGTCTACCCCTACCCTGTTAGGAAACACATAATGTTGTGGATTCTGAAATGTCTCAAGGATTTTTGCTGACTGCAGATAATTTCCCCGAACGTACTTTACGTACCATTTAATGGCTTCTACATCGATGTTTATTTTTTTATTTATGTTTATTTTATTAATTTAGGAAATAAACAGTCATATATATAGGAATATAGGATTACATATAAACTTTATATAAAAAGGGATTTAGAGTTTCACTTATTAACATTCCTACTTATATTATATATGTGAACTTAGGAAACAAACAGTCATATATATAGGATTACATATAAACTTTAAATTAAAAACGTCTTGGAGTTTCACTTATTAACATTCCTACTTATATCATATATGTGAAAGTTTGTATGTATGAATTTATGGATGTATAGATGTATGTATGGATGTTTGTTACTCTTACACGCTTCAACCACTGAAAACTGATCGGGATGAAACTTGGCACATACATACGTTAGGTCCTGGAATAGGACATAGGCTACTTTTTACCCCTTGGAAACGTCTTATTTACATGGGAAAATCGAAAACAAATCGGCTAGTAAATCATAAAATATTAGGTCTTTACCTATGAAATTGCCGATTGTTTAAAAAGTTTTATAATTAAAATTAATATTAACAACAATTGTTATTAAAACAAAATTTAATCTCAAAATAGTATTTTAGACTATTACAAATTAAATGGTGGTAAACATATTATGCCTATTGTTTAGATATTTTGAGAGCACGGTGAACCGCATGAAGTCGGGTTTTTTCACCTGAAAAAATCGCCTTTATTGAGGCAAAAAATACACATTTTTAATTTTAAAGCTCTAGAGTTATCGCAGTTTCTTCGTTAGTATTGTCATATTTGGGAATACCCCGCATAAGATTTCGTCACTGTCAGGAAAATTCAAGAACCTTTACTAGTCTAAAAAATTGACCCATTTGAACACTAAGAAAACGCCTTTGTTCCATTCAATGGTACATAGCTCAGGGAATTGGAACATGGAAGACATGCCACTAGTTACTAATAAAAGACCATAAGTAGTGTCACCATAAGGTCAATAATAAAAAACAATACCTACTTTTCTATTTTTAATAAAAATTGGCATTGAACTTCAAAAACTGATTCGGCAATTTCATAGATAAAAACCTATATACGAGCCCTGAGACAACAGCAACTGCATAAACATTTTTACTTAAAATAATATAGCCCTTTATTCAGACCTTGTAATTACACTTCACAACCTTAGTAACTAAAATAAGTCTATTCTAACCTAGAATTTCTTGCTATTTAATTTTTTGCAGATCTGTTTCCTAGTCGGCAGAGGCCTTCTCCAACCTTTTTCATTCCGTCTTATTGTGAGCCACTCTGTTCCAGGTCACTCCCGCCACTTGCTTGATGTCATCATCCTGCCTTGTCTGCGGTCTGCCTCTTTTTTATTTACCTTCTGCTAGGAGGCCAAGACAAATGGAGCAAAATAGTGACCAAATGGTACCCCATAGAAATATTTTTACTTAACCCTTCGCATACAAGGTGTCGTTTTTTAGACCCCAAAGGTTTTAAAATCTAATATTTAAAAAGAAAACGTAACGGCGAGTACAGTAATTTTGAGTATCAGGGTTTGCAGCGTTGCCACGTTGACCTGTTGGGTTAATTCAGTGATGCGCGGGCGTTTGACAGTGATAGACGTGTTTAAATTCAGTGAGATGCATATTTGTTTTGTTAGGATTGTTTAAAAAATGAAAAAATATACCTGCAAATTCCCAACACTAGTTACTATTTTAAGACTTAATATTATTTTCTGTTTTTTCTAACATCATTTAAGTTTCAACGAGGTTTTAAGACTGATTTGTCTATGCTTAGTTTTTCAGTTTGAATGAGCCTCTTGAGCCTCATATTTCACTGCAAAATTAAAACAAACCATTCATTGCAAGTGAAAATTGGCATTTCATTGTCATTCTTACTATCCTCTTAACTGATAAAAACCCAAAGTAAATTTAAAATATTTTTTTTAGATTCTGCATAAAAATGCATTGTTGTACCAAAACATATAATTTTATTATTTTTAAATCAATCCTGATTATATCAGCTGAAAGACGTCCACTGCTGCTGGATAAAGCCCTCCCCAAGGATCGTCTCAACGACCGGTCCTGCGCTGCCCGTATCCAGCCGCGTCCTGCGACCTTAGCCAGGTCGCAGGTCCACCAAGTGGGATGCGCGGTCGCCACTCGAGAACTTTACTACCCCAACGGCCATCTGTTTTATGAGCTATGTACTATTTCTTAAATCTTTTCAACCGACTTCAAAAAAGGAGGAGGATATAAATTTTACTATATATTTTTTTTTGCTTTGTTACGCGGATTTCTTTTCTTCCTTATTAACAGGTTAAAACAAAAAACAAACTTGATTGTTTTGATGAAGTGGGTTAAAAAATGAAGCTGTTTATTTTTTGTTATATATAAAAAACCGGCCAAGTGCGAGTCAGCACTCCGTCAGGGTTCCGTACCATCATACTAGATGGCGCTAGTTTCTTCACGTTTAAAAAAAACATATTTTTTTGTATTGAGACCCCCTTATTTTTTCACTTTTTATTTTTTTTTGTATTTGTCGTTATATCGCAACAGAAATAGATTATCTGTGAAAATTTCAGCTGTATAGCTATCACGGTTCATGATATACAGCCTGGTGACAGACGGACAGACAGACGGACGGACAGCGGAGTCTTAGTAATAGGGACCCGTTTTTACCATTTGGGTACGGAACCCTAAAAAAACAACATCAGAATGCTTAATCTAGTATGAAGATTGTGTGCGCCTGAGGGGTCACACTACACACACGCGTTAACGTAGGCACTAAAATAATAACAATAATGCGTTTTTAATGTGCTTAGTGTAGTTAATCATTATTATTATTAATTTTGAATATAAAATTAAAGCCTCTCTGCCTACTTGGCGAAGTGGCAGGAGCACCTTCATCGGAAGCACAGTCGGCTGTAGTTCAGTGCGACGAGGAGAGAAAGCGTCGAACTATCCGGGCATTGTCGAGGAGGACTGCTTTCTGCATTGCTGCAATTATTGGTCTGCCTCGGAGATCAAGCCGATCAAACGTTCAAGGTCGGTTGAAAGTAGCCCGTTCACGGATAGGAGTAGGGGCAGGCACCCGTCAGTCTGTCGAGCAGGCGAGATAAGTACCTACACATTGGCGTAGCCTGTGGCCTACAGGCCGCGCTCTGCTTGTCAGCGCTAGAACGCCGTACAGTTGCCACCGCAATTCGCGCGCCGCCCATGTACGCAGTTATAACCGCTAAGTCGAGCGCCTTAATACCCATGTTTCCGTGTATTGTCTGATAGTGGGAAGGAGTAGGTGAATAAATGCGTAGGTATTTACGTTTGATAAGGAAGTGCAGTCTCTGTTACGAAGTAACTAATATCGCATCTGTGCTACGGGGATGATTTCGGTGGATTCCACTCGCCACATGTCGGAAACCTCGTGCGCCAGGTCCAGATACTTGGTCCTTTTTGCGGCATCAGCCTGCACAAGGTTATTTATTATTATTATTAATGAAATGGAAAAAATGGCTCAAAATTTGTTATCAAAGCCAGAAAGGCATAAATTGGTTATACAAGCGAGATAGCGCGTGCAAACCGTCCCTAATTTATAATTTGCTGTGAAGCCTTTTCGTGTCTTTAATTATTACAAGCCTAATTTCACAGAGCCCGCAAAATTACAGGGTACAAAGGGAATTTGGGGGCATTTTCATTTTATTGGATAATAAAATCACAACTGGAGGCTAATAAACAGCAAGTGTTCTTATTCATTACATTATACAGAGTGAAGTAGAAATCATTGGATATTGAGTTCAGGATCTACTCATGAAACTAAACGTTCCCCATACATTAGATGGAAAAAGTTTATTTTTAACCCTCCGCATGCCTGGTGGGGTCCAATGGACCCCACTCGATACAAAATCTGTCATAACTTAACAAATACAAAGTTGAGTAACCTGTGACTCTCGGTAGCTTCCGTTAATGAATCCTACGTGCTAATAATCCCCTCCCTGCAGTCGTCTTAAGCCAGTTTTCTTCCGAGTTAGACGCTATCAAAGTGATCAAAGTGTAGTTATTGTCTCCAAAACGTCAGTCAAGAACATGATGAAGAATGATTTCGACATTTTGAAGGCTTTTTCTCAATGTTAATAAATATGCTAATTTGGTAATTTTTGATTAAAGTGTTGACTTATTCATATAAATATTATTTTATTATATCAGCTCATATACGTCCCCACCGAGGGGCACGAGCCTACCCTGAATCAGGGCGATTAGGCCTTAGTCGACCACGCGGGCCCAGTGCGGGTTGGTCTACTTCACACACAACCTTCGAGTTTCTTCGCAGGCGTGTGCAGGTTTCCTCACGATATTTTCCTTCACCGTTAAAGCAATCGGTAAGTATATGTACGTAAGTTTTTGAAAAACTCATTGGTACATTGGCCGTCCAGATTTGAACCCGGTACCTTTGGTTAGATGGACCGAGTCGTTACCGGTTGAGCCATATAAATATATATAAAATTAATCGTAGCTAATAAAAAAATATAATATTTGTATATTTTTCTACATAAAAACAGTCATTCTAATTGGGGTCCAATGGGCCCCACCAGGCACGCCGTGTGATTTTCATCCACCAGGCAATCGGAGGGTTAAGTGAAATTTTTTTTAGGCGCTTTGGGCATTATTGGATGGGAAAAATCCATTGAACTCGCGACACGGTCACCGTCACCGACACCTTACCAGGAACACTCGCAGGGTCAAAACTTATAAAACTGTAATTTGAAATGGTACAAAACCATTGAACTCGCAACACCGTCACCGACAACTTACCAGGAACACTCGTAGGGTCAAAACTTATAAAACTGTAAAAAGTTTTCACTTCAGTCGGCACTCCCAGAGTGGTTAAGTTATTATCTACTTCTCGTATTACCCTAATAAAATTTTAGCTGATTGGTCAATTTTGTATGGAATTCCAAAAATATATTCCACTTCCAAAGTAATTCATCATCAGATCAACTTCAAAATACCAAAAGGATCTACTGTGACCAGGAACACGGCTTCATACCAAACTTCAGTTCAATCGGAGCCCCGGAAGTAACTCTAAAATCGAATGCAAGATTTAACCCATTCAAACAAACGCACATACATTAAATAGCATACATAGCAACAAAAATCATTTTAAACATTGCAAGTTAAATAAAAGCTTGTAAAAACATGGACACGTTGAGGTTCACAATTCGCCGACATTACTTACTATTGTTACTTGTAACGTTACGTCTCTATGGGTGAAGGTCCAAAAGAGAACGTAAGCACAATATTTTCAGAAAAAGGAAATGGAAAGCAAAGGAGTATTTATTGAAGTGATAGAATGTACTATAGAGAGGTACTTACTAAAAAGAGTATTTATCAAAAGCTGGAAGTGAGACTATCTGCTTGGAATTTAATTGAAAGAGTCTAGATTGATTAAGTTTGTTTATTTACAATAAAATTAATATAAAAGAAAGATCACCAAACAAAGAAACAAATTGCTGCCCTGACTTCCGCAGCCCGATGAGGAGATGCCTAGGCACGGAAAGCGCGCCTGGCAGGGGCACGGTGGGACGCCGTTGGTGAAGCGCCCCAAGGACGCAAGCCCTGGGCGCGTACGAACGCGCGAGGCGGGGGCCACGAGAGCCACCAGCCGGAGGACGCTCGCCTCACATCAGCGCGCCTGGCAGGGGCCACGGCGGGACGCCGCTGAAGAAGTGCCCCAAGGACACAGGCCCGGGCGCGTGTTAAATAAAAGCTTGTAAAAGCATGGACACTTCGAGGTACACAATTTTCCGACATTTATTACTTAAGTAATATTTTCCTACTATTTGTTATTGTTGTAAAGCAGTATTATAAGCTTAAACAACCCAATATCAATCATTATGTACAGTTAAAATTTACTTTTAAACCAGCTAAACAGCGTATAAAAAGAAGTATTTTTAAGCGAACTTTAAAACGACTTCTTTTTACGCCGTTTAGCTGGTTTAAAAGTAAGTTAGTTAGTAAGTTGCGTCATTTGTTTTTAAAAATATCATTTCACGACCATTTGTATGGAGTGTCCGGAGTGTGGTGTAATCGTGTTAAGCGGGGTATTAGGTACTGTACAATGTTGAATTATATGATCATATGAAATCATCAGAATCCGATATTGGATCGTAATTGCAATTAGAAATTATTCGCGTGACTGAGCTAGGGCATCTAGGTCAGAACATGAAATCGTTTAAGAGCAATAACTCTGAGTAAATTTCCAGTTGTCTTAACGACTTTGTCAAAACTGGCGACGAATTGTCTGCTTGTTGTGTGTGGGTGTGTAATGCTTTTTACTAACTAGCTATTTCCCGCGGCTTCACCCTAGTGGACAACGTTTCCATGACTTTGTTTAAAACAAACATACATCCATACATTCATACATTCTTACAAACTTTCGCGTTTATAATTTATATTAGCAGAATATTGTAAATGTGAAGATGTGTTTGTTCGTTTGTTTGTCACCTCTCACGCTTTAACGCCTCAACCAGTCTTGAAGAAATTTGTCATACACGTAGTCTGTGTATTCTTCCTTCTTCGTCGGATCGTGTAGTGAAGTGGCTTTTTTTTATCCCGATTTCTTACGTGTTTCCCATAAGATAGCTGTTTTTTAGCATAGAGACTGTATTTTGCACAGGATAGTTGTAGGGTTTGGGAGTAACGAAGCAACGGATTGAAGTGACATTTTGCACAAAAATAGGTGCGGGGGAAGAAAGTGACATTGACTTCTAATTAGTACAACACGACATAGTGAAATCAATAATTATACAAAAATAATAATAATAATAATCTCCTATCAAAAGTGTACATTAGTCCATTTATATTTCAAATAATTAGGTAAATAATTATCATTCAATATCATGTTTTCATCATTATAGTATTCGTCATTTAAGTATTTTAGTAAAATTCCAATAACTAAGTGTATAGGTAGTTCAATATGTATTTCTAGATACCCCGCGCCTATTCATGCTTCTTTGTGTTTGAAACTTAAAAACTCATTTATAGAGTAAAAGGTATTTTGTAGCAATTGATATGAAATGAAACGAAAACATTTATTTTCAGGTATTAGCCCCATAGTCAATAAAATAAATTTATAGACAATAATAAATAAAATATAATGATAAATTAAAATATAAATAGAACTAAAATAACAAATCAAATAATAAATAACACAGATTAAATAATACACATTAAATAATAATAATGTCAATCATAAAATTGACATCTAACAATACAATATTCTTTATTGCATCACAACACAAATGAGCCACAAATGGGGAGTCCCATCTGTCTGTAACAGTGTTCAGGATGATGTCGCCGCCGCCGCGCACCCGCGCATGCATGGAGGCGCAGCGCTTGCGCATGATGGCGTGGAACCCGTCCACGTGCGCCTCCGCGAACATTCAGTACCGCGGCAGCCGCATCAGCACCCTGAACGCGTTGTTGTATTGGACGCGCAGCGCGCTGTATGCCCTCTGCGTATAACTCACTTACAGAGTGCAAGTGTATAAGGATTGACAGAAAGCTCTAAAGAGCGTTACCTTTACATGATTTGTACACTCTGCGGACGAGCATATTACATCGGACAGACAGCGCTCTACGCTCCCGCTCGATGTCCACGTCATCTCTCAGATCCTCGGTGACCCAGTGGCCCAGATACTTAAACTTGCTTACTCTGTTAAGAGGAGAACCGCACAGTTAGACCGGAGGCACAATTGAGTAGCATTTGGTGCGCGCCTTGAAAACCATTAACTCACTCTTCTTTGTGTTGTATCTGAGCCCATGGACCACCGAGTACCTTTCAAATATAGCCAGGAGCCTTCTCAATGCGCTAACCGATGGACTCAGCAACACCATATCATCAGCATAGCTAATGTTATTGATGCTGACTCCGTCAATATGACAACCTAGATTGGCGTTGCTGAGCTCAACGACCAGCAATCACTTGCGTAGAACCACTTTAATTTTAGTTTTAGGCAGAGCTTTAATTTTCTCGGGTACCTCGGTAACCGCCTCCGTGGCGTAATGGCTAGCCCATTCGCTTCACACCAGGAGGTCGCGGGTTCGATTCCCGGTGGGGTCAATTTGTAAGACTCGGTTTGGTTGGTGGTAGGGCATTTTCTAAGCCCGCCTGGCTAGCTACCACCATCTTATCTAAGTCTTGCCGCCAAACATCAGTGTTAACAACATTAATGTGTTCCGGCTTGAAGATAAGATAGCCAGTTCTCCATTGCGTTGGAGAATCTTGGTAAGCCCGCTTCCATCTTCGGCATCATAGTCACTTACCATCAGGTGAGATGATGCCAAGGACTTACCAATTGTGAATAAAAAAAAAAAAAAAAAAAAAAAAAACCTTGCTGAAAAGCGCTACGCACATTGCATAGCAGTTTTTTTGAAACAGCGTCGTTCTTGGTATAGTATCAAGTATCTCTGGGTTCCTAGTGTGTCGATCTGTACCTTCTTTTGATTTTTAAAAATACAGTTGTTATATTTAGCTAATAGAACTGCTTCTAGTATATACAGGTGTAACAAAATTGGTGTAGGTCCCGTGAACTGGGGGTTCTACTTGTCATATTGAACAACTATCTCCAAGGAACCCATAGTCAATTCTCAAAAAAAAAAATTGAACCCTCCATACTAAAATGCACAAAATCGGTCGATCAGCTGATCGATTTGTATGAAGAGTAAAAAAAAATATTTCGTTTTCAACAAAGTCGTAGTACAAAAGTTGTTCAGTATGATTAGTAGAAACCCCAGTTACCGGGACCTACACCAATTTTGTTACACCCTGTACAGGCAGGGAAGAGGTAAGCTGTTTAGGGATTTAAACAAAGGCTTACATGTTTCATCCAGTGGAATATTTCATTTTTTTTGAGGTATGAAGTTTTAGATGTACTTTCAATATTTGTGGCATTTCCCCAGACTAGTATCCATACCTTAAAACTGATTCTACATATGCAAAATATGCAGTAACAGCTACATTTTTATTGGCCAAGTTAGCTAGCCTGTATTAAGCGTAGATAAAATTATTTGAGTCTCCTTGTTTCATAGTGCATCTGGTACATTTGAGCTTAAAAAGAGATCATCATTACAGCTCATATACGTCCCCACCGAGGGGCTCGAGCCTACCCTGAATCAGGGCGATTAGGCCTTAGTCGACCACGCGGGCTCAGTGCGGGTTGGTCGACTTCACACACAACCTTCGAGTTTCTTCGCAGGCGTGTGCAGGTTTCCTAACGATATTTTTCCTTCACCGTTAAAGCAATCGGTAAGTATGTACGTAAGTTTTTGAAAAACTCATTGGTACATTGGCCGTCCAGATTTGAACCCGGTACCTCTGGTTAGATGGACCTAGTCGTTACTGGTTGAGCCACCGACGCTTTTTAAGATAGAAAAATAAAAAGAGATATTGATAAAAAACTATCCCTGTATAATCTAAAGTTGATAGGGGTGTAAGACTCGTGGACAACGCTTCTATGACTTTCGAGGGTGCGCAGTAAGTGAGCCGCAAGTGGCTCGCGAGCGTGAAAAAAAGGAGCCTATGTGTTAATCCAGATCCTAATCTGTCTACCTACCAAATTTCAGCCAGATCCGTTCAGTAGTTTTTGCGTGAAGAAGTAACAAACATACACACTTACACACTTTCACCTTTATAATATTAGTGTGATGTGATGTTTGGACAAGAAGGGCTTTGGAAATATGTTATGGATAGCAAGGGGTTTGGAAATAATAATAAGGACAACACGCAACATAATAATTTTAAAAAAATGCTTCAAATAGTTTCTTTATTCAAATTCTCATATCAACACCATTCATTTGGCGAAAAAACGAGCTTATTTGAACTACAAGTGACAGTGACCGACATTTTATTATAAAAACAAAATGGAGGACACGCGTTTTGTACTACGTATATGGAAAAAATGGCTTTTGGAACTAAGTTGTTTTTTTATTCGACAAGATAGGATAAGGAACAAAAAAGTTAGTGTATAAGAATGTGTCTTATATCCATAAACTTTTGACATTATTACTTTTTTTTTAAAGTGGGACAAGATGCACTATGGAACTAGGCGACTCATTTATTCACGCATGTACGCACCTTGTCAATATGATGTTTCCAGTTAAACTGAGGGTCAATAATTAAACCTAAGAAGGATAATGAGTCAGCCGTTTCCATAATTGGTCCATTTAATTTTCTTAGATTAATATTTTTATTAAAAAAATTTGTCTTGCTCAAATTAATTCTTAAGTTATTTTTGTCTAACCAGTCAATTAGCAAAGTCAAAGTATTGTATATATCCGCTTTATGTTGCTCCAAGGTAGTCTTTTTGGAAGTGATAACCAGAGTTAATATGTCATCGGCAAAAAGGATAGTTTTAAATTTAGTCACATCAGAGAGGTCATTGATATACATCAAAAATAACAACGGACCTAGTATACTACCTTGGAGCACCCCAAAGTAATAAACAATCTGTTGAGATTTGTAATTGCGATCAGTTTTACCTTCTAGATTAGTTACTTCAACACACTGGGCTCTGTTTCCCAAATAAGATTTAAAATAATCCAAAGCTTGTGTATACCACAGTGCTCTTATTTACTAAGTAGCTGGTCATGACAGACAAAATCGAAAGCCCTTGTCATGTCAAGAAACAAAGCTGTGGTATAGTCACCCAAATTGATATTGTGTAAAACTTCGTTAACCAAGTGAAAAGCAGCATGTGCATTAGAGCATTTTTTTTAAATTAAAATTTGAAAATTATGTCATATTTATCAAATAAATCTGAAATCTTAGTGTGTATGACACTTTCGAATATTTTTGAGAAGATAGGCAGTATTGCAATTGGGCGGTAATTGTTTAAATCTGCGTAATCACCCTTCTTGTAAAGTGGCATTTTGAAAAATTTTCTATATTATTTTTTGGAGATTGTGAACCGAATTTTCATGATTGTTTTTATTCGATATAATATGCTGCCAGGTTGGTCCCATATAAATTTTATCAAAAGTGGTGTAGTATTTTTATTTTAGTATTTTTATGTAGTATTTTTATTTTATTTTTAGAAAATTAACAAAACCAGAAAACTTAAGCCGTGCCCCCAGATGCAAAGTTGTAACTACTAAGTTGTTGCGATGGAAGTCCATTTTTAGGGTTCCTTACACCTAACGGGACCCTACTACTAAACCTCCGCTGTCTGTCCGTCTGTATTTCAAAAACCATTATAGGTAGACAGTTAAATTTTCACAGAATATGTCATTGTATTTCTCTTGTCGCTACAATAACAAATACTAAAAATTAGTAAAAGTGAAAAAATAAGGGGGTCTCCATACAAAAAACGTGTTTTTTTGTAGGTCTTTAAAAGTATTTTTGATTTAGCTCCATCGTGAAAACAGTAATACATAAAAGCATGAAACTTAGTGTGATTATATTACTAGCACTGAGATAAAACAACAAATATACTAACAATCGGCCAAGTCACACTTGCGCTAATGAACTGAATGACAAAAAAAATATTTTTAACTCGCTTTGATGTCTTTTGTTTGTAATGTGAATAGGTATCATTGTCATTATTACTATGTAGATGTGGAAGAGGTGTGGAGGTACGGAACCCTCGGATTGCTAATTTGACTCACACTTGCCCGATTTTTTAACGTGTTGAGCGCTTTTGACACATATCAGCGTGATTAATAAATTATTTTCATTAAAATACTACTTTTATTATAAGAACATGCTTCACGTTATAAGTAGGTTAATATGACATCTTGTAAAATTAATGACACACATATTTATACCGAAATTAATTTTACAATATGTCATTTTACCCACTCTTAACGTTAAGTTGTTATAATTAGTCAAATATAATTATCTAATAATCATCTAATCTAATATAATAATAATTATCTAATAATTATCTATTAAATAATAATTATCTATACTTTAATTGCTTTTACTTAGAAAATGTGGGTTAATGTTTTTTTTAACGACTGCCTCAGAAGGAGGGTTATCTTTTTCGAGTGTATGTATGTATGAGGTGCCGTTAGATTCGTCTTCATCCCGTGAGTGACATAGGATGCATTTTTACCCGAAAGGCCAATAAGAGGGATTTCGCTATTATGCAGTCGGGTTTCTCATTTCTAATTCATTCGTTAATATAGCATAATATATTGTATTATTGCTTAAAGGGCTTTATAGATATTGGAGTGTGAGGTGCCGTTAGATTCGTCTTGATCCCGTGAGTGACATAGGATGCATTTTTACCCGACAGGCCAAGAGGGATTTAGCTATTATGCAGTCGGGTTTCTAATTTCTAATTCATTCGTTAATATAGCATAATATATTGTATTATTGCTTAAATGGCTTTATGGATATTGGATTGTGAGGTGCCGTTAGATTCGTCTTGATCCCGTGAGTGACATAGGATACACTTTTACCTGACAGGCCAATAAGAGGGATTTACCTATTATGCAGTTGGGTTTCTCATTTACAATTCAGTCGTTTATTAAAGCATATTATATTATATTATTGCTTACAGGGCTTGATGGATTTTGGAGTGCAAGGTGCCGTTAGATTCGTCGCGATCCCGTGAGTGACATAGGATACATTTTTACCCGACAGGCCAATAAGAGGGATTTAGCTATTATGCAGACGGGTTTCTCATTTACAATTCAGTCGTTTATTAAAGCATATTATATTATATTATTGCTTAAAGGGCTTGATGGATTTTGCAGTGCAAGGTGCCGTTAGATTCGTCGCGATCCCGTGAGTGACATAGGATACATTTTTACCCGACAGGCCAGTAAGAGGGATTTAGCTAATAAGCAGTCAGGTTTCTCATTTCTAATTCATTCACACACAACCTGCGAGTTTTTCCGGAGGCGTGTGAAGGTTTCTTCACGATGTTTTCCTTCACCGTAAGAGCGTCGGATAAACGTACATATTACTATATGAAATCTAAATTCGAAATCGCATTGTTACTTGGCAGGATTCAAACCACGATCTCCCGGACAGGAGGTGCCGGCCCTAGCCGTTACGTCACCGACGAAAAAAAAGAGCTACTTCTTGTGCCATTAGGATACACAGACCATAAACATCTATTTGTAGATCAATTTGGTCTACGGTAACGGAGTGATCGAAGTTTCTCTGCGGGATAGATACTGAAACGAAGTTACCCGCTGAAAACCAATAATGGACATAGCCTCAGAGAAATAGCAGACTGAGTAGCAATGGATAGTGCAGATTATTGAGTAATGCGGATAGTGGCGCATTGGGAGCCGGGTCGCCCGTGGCAATGTCAGCGGCAGCGGCATGAGCAGCGGCAGCGCGAGTGACCTATTTACATGCTCGCCCTGCCCATTTCCCTGCTGATTTTCCTGTCCAACAGGGCTGAGTGTAAATGCGCCAGATGGAAAATGGAAACTTCTGAAATGTATGGGCTGACGCATAGTATCACCGACTCACCGTCCACCCACCCACACTCTCCTTCTCACTGTCTTGTCCAACAGGGCTGAGTTAAATGCGCCATATGGAAAATGGAACCTTCGGAAATGTATGGGCTGAAGCATAGTATCGCCAAATCACCGTCCACCCACCCACACTCCCCTACTCACTCTCTTGTCCAATAGGGCTAAGTGTAAATGCGCCATATGGAAAATGGTACCTTCGGAAATGTATGGGCTGAAGCATAGTATCACCAATCACCGTCCACCCACCCACACTCCCCTGCTCACTGTCTTGTCCAACAGGGCTGAGTGTAAATGCGCAATATGGAAAATGGTACCTTCGGAAATGTATGGGCTGACGCGTAGTATCACCGACTCACCGTCCACCCACCCACACTCCCCTACTCACTGTCTTGTCCAACAGGGCTGAGTAAAAATGCGCCATATGGAAAATGGAACCTTCGGAAATGTATGGGCTGAAACATAGTATCACCGACTCACCGTCCACCCACCCACACTCCCCTACTCACTGTCTTGTCCAACAGGGCTGAATCAAATGCGCCATATGGAAAATGGAACCATCGGAAATGTATGGGCTGACGCATAGTATCACCGACTCACCGTCCACCCAACCACACTCCCCTGCTCACTTTCCTGTCCAACAGGGCTGAGTTAAAATTTGCGCCATATGGAAAATGGAACCTTCGGAAATGTATGGGCTGAAGCATAGTATCACCGACTCACCGTCCACCCACCCACACTCCCCTGCTCACTTTCCTGTCCAACAGGGCTGAGTGAAAATGAGCCATATGGAAAATGGAACCTTCGGAAATGTATGGGCTGAAGCATAGTATCACCGACTCACCGTCCACCCACCCACACTCCCCTGCTCACTGTCTTGTCCAACAGGGCTGAGTGAAAATGTGCCATATGGAAAATGGAACCTTCGGAAATGTATGGGCTGAAGCATAGTATCACCAACTCACCGTCCACCCACCCACACTCCCCTGCTCACTGTCTTGTCCAACAGGGCTGAGTTAAATGTGCCATATGGAAAATTGAACCATCGGAAATGTATGGGCTGACGCATAGTATCACCGACTCACCGTCCACCCACCTACACTCCCCTACTCACTGTCTTGTCCAACAGGGCTGAGTGTAAATGCGCCATATGGAAAATGGAACCATCGGAAATGTATGGACTGACGCTTAGTATCACCGACTCACCGTCCACCCACCCCCAGTCCCCTGCTCACTTTCCTGACCAACAGGGCTGAGTTAAAATTTGCGCCATATGGAAAATGGAACCTTCGGAAATGTATGGGCTGAAGCATAGTATCACCGACTCGCACTTGGCCGGTTTTTTATTACATTAACCTTTTTCGAATGTTGTAATTTTATATCCTTAACCCTTAAAATGTTGATGAGCGACCTCCACTCGACAAGTTGTCTGGTTGTCAGGTCCGTCTTGAAAATGTATTTTTATTTTTGTGTCTGTCACAAAAGTGGACGCGTGGAAAACAATAACGTCTATTTAGAAGAGACGGTGAAGTTGCTGCTTTAGTTTTTTAGGGTTCCCTACAAAAAACGGAACTCTTATAGGATCAATCGTGCAACTGTCTGTCCGTCCGTCCGTCTGTCACAACCAATTTGCTCCGAATCTACTGGACCAAATCAGATGAAATTTGGTAGGATGGTGTAATCCTATGACTCGAACACAGATGTGCAAAGTCACTATATTTTTTTTAATAAGGGTCATTTTCGGGGATAAATTAGGAAACTTACTGTGTCATAGGTCAAATGAAAGGGCTCGTTATGAGGATCTTAAACATATTTTTGTTATTATTGTAAAACAAATAGTTTTGATTTTATTTATGAAAGAAGACGAAAATTGACCATTCCTCCCCATGCCCCCCTAATTGATCTCCAAAACTACTGAGTCTAAAATTTTGAAAAAAATCCAAAATATAGATCATTGCTTGTAGATTACAGGAAAACCTATAAGAATTCTATCAATTGAAAAAAAAGAGGTAAACTCAATTAAAATACTTTCACTTACGGAAAATAAATCACTAAAACACACTAGATAGCGCTAGTATTAGTTAACTCGCGTCTTACTATGAGGATTTCAAATGTGACATTTTGTATTTGACTTTGGCATTGTACAGAACCCTCTCCATGCGAGTTCAATTCGCACTTGGCCAGTTTTTTTCATTAATTTCAAAACAGATTTTTTGAACAGAAAACAAGAACAAGCTTGATTTTTACCCATTGTTTTAATAGAAAATAGAAAACAAGCTTGATTTTTACCCGACTGCCCAAAAAGAGGGTAATATTTGGAATTTTGAGATTTTGTAACCTTAACCCTTCAGTTGTCACGTTGATGAGCGACCTCTACTCGACATGATTCAAGAATCAGGTCGTCAGGTCCGTCTCGAAAATGTACTTTTATATTTGTGTCTGTCACTTAAGTGGACGCGTGGAAAACAATAATAAATTCTTCACGTCTATTTATTTATGAGACGTTGAGATGTTGGTGCTTCAGTTATTTTTTAATTTATTTAAATAATATTTTTTTTTAATAGGTAACAAGGAAAAACGACTTTTTTTATACCCAACTGCTGATAAAGCAGTTTTTAAGTTTTTCGGGTGTATGAGTGTGTCATCGCGTCAAGAAATTAGTTCCTAAATTCGCCAAGAGATGTCTCTGTTTTTAAAAGCAGCATACGTCAAACTGCTAAATTTAGTTCCGCGTAATTGTATGACAGATGGCAACACTGAGTTGAGAAGGCATATTGGTTGGCTGTTAGTTCGGGGAATTTGGACGGAACATCGAGTAGAACGGACGTCTCACGTCATCGCTGAGATCACCAGGTTTTTAATCCATTGTTATCCAAGGCATCCTGTACAATATCGATTGCCGAATGATCAAGATTATTAAAGGAGGACCTCTCCGATAAAGCTGCATTGTTATTTCGATGCCCACGATAGAAATAGTTAAGGACGTGAACCATAGAGCCGTCCATAATCTAGGGGGTGCCTATGGTTTTTCTACATATACAGAGTGTAAAAAAAATGGTGTAGAACCCGTTAACTGGCGGTTCTACTCATCACACTAAACAACTTTACCCAAGGAACCCATAGTCAATTCTCAAAAAAAAAGTCCCTCCACTAAAATGCACAAAAGTTGTTAATTAGCTGATCGATTTGTATGAAGGGTAAATTTTTTTTTGCGATTTCAGCAAACTCGTAGAACAAAAGTTGTTAAGTATGATGAGCAGAAGCCCCAGTTAACGGGCCCTACACCACTTTTGTTACACCCTGTATCAGCTGTTTGAAACGTTTGTTTTGTAAACAAGCCAATAACAGATAGAAATGCGGACGCTTTTTTCAGCTGACTTTTTTCTGATTAAAAAAAAGTAAATTATTATTGAAATTATATCGAAAATAAAGAAAAATAAAAATATAACATCGTTTCCCTTCGTCCTCACTGAATCCAAATTCCAGCTCGCCAAAATGGTGGATAAACACCAATCACACAAACCTAGTTTCAGTTCATTGAGCTAAGCGATTGCTTTTGATGACAACATTAATTTTATTTTATAAAATGAATTTTATTTTAAAATGAAGAGCGTCGGTGGCGTAAGAGCGTCGTCGGTGGCGTAATGGCAAGGGCCGCTACCTCCTGTCCGGGAGGTCGTGGTTCGAATCCTGCCACGTACCAATGTGTTTACGAATTTAGATTTCATATTACGTTTATCCGACGCTCTTACGGTGCAGGAAAACATTGTGAGGGAACCTGCACACGCCTGCGAAAAAACTCGAAGGTTGTGTGTAAAGTCGACCAACCCGCACAATCCCAAAGCCCAATCGCCCTAATTCAGGGTAGGCTAGAGCCCCTCGGTGGGGACGTATATGAGCTGAAATGATGATGAAAATGAAATAAAAATCTTCGGAAAGCAGGCAAAAGCTTTTAAAATAAAGCAGTGTTGTACTTATGAGAAATGTAATAATAATAGGTTATTTCCAGTTTAACTTTAACTAACAGACTTACGGATAAAGATAATTATATATTTTTTCACAATTGGTAAGCCCTATGGAATATTGGTAAGTGACGATGATGCCGGAGATGGAAGCGGGCTTACCAAGATTCCCCAACGCAATGGGGAACTGGCTATCTTATCTTCAATGTTTTGGCGGCAAGACTTAGATAAGATGGTGGTAGCTAGCCAGGCGGGCTTAAAAAAATGCCCTTCCACCAACGAAACCGAGTCTTACAAAGTTAGACTCCGCCGGGCATCGAACCCGCGACATCTTGATGCAAAGCTAATGGACTAAACCATTACACCACGGAGGTTGTTCAAGAAAAGTTAACAATACTGAAAAAAACCGGCCAAGTGCGAGTCAGAACCGCGCACATAGGGTTCCGTACTATCATACTAGATGGCGCTAGTTTCTTCACGTTTAAAAAAAACACGTTTTTTTCATGGAGACTTTTACTTTTTTTAATTTTTAGTATTTGTTGTTAAAGCGGCAACAGAAAAAATTTCAACTGTCTAGCTATCACGGTTCATGAAATACAGCCTGGTGACAGACGAAGACGGCGAAGTCTTTGTTTTACTAATAATAATATTTTTTTTACCCTTTGGGTACGGAATCCTAAGAATCCAAAAAAACCTCACAAAAATATATTTTTTTAAAATAAAAAAGTTTTGACGAGAAAATAATAATATCGTATTTTGTTTATTACTTAGAAGTAATAGGGTCCCGTTTTTTTACCCTTTGGGTGTGGAACCCTAAAAAGTATTAAGTCTGTAAGTCTTTAAGTCTATTTGAACTCCGACTACTGTACTAGTACTAGGCTAGAAAAACCTGTATCTTAGCAGTTAGAGAATAGAAATGAAGTCATTTACGAGTATGTGATGTCGATGCCCATTTTAAGTGAGAATTAAACAAAATAAAGTACAATAAATTACGTTACGCGCAAGTGTTTGTTTGTGTGTGTGTGTGTGTTTTATGTGTACGTACATGTGTGTGTGTGTACTGATACAAAGATACACACTAAATATTTAGTAAGATACTTACTAAATACTTCTTCTTCTTATCGTGTGGCACAAATAACCGTGCTACCTAGGGATAGACGGCGGTTGTGTAGGACATTTCGCTTAACACCTACGGACGTGTGCAACGCGACCTACATACACATCTGGAATCAGATGTGCAGGTTTCCTGACGATGTTTTTCTACACCGTTAAAGCAATCGGTTAGTATGTGTACGTAAGTTTCGAAAAACCTTTTGGTACATTGGCCGTCCGGATTTGAAACCGGGACCTCTGGTTAAGAGGACCGAGTCTTTACCGGTTGAGCCCATAGACTTAGAATATACTAGCGTAATTTTTACCATAAATTTACCAAGACTTTGTCGTAGACCAAAAACATAAAGAGCGAAATATAAACGATTTTTTGCTTCACCAACAGCCTCCTGTCATTAGGGTACAGTCATGTACAGTGGAGACCTTATATATTTAGACACGGCCAGTATAAACAGGCCTCGCGTAGGTTAAAGCAGGTATAGCGTCGCGTGGCCAATCTATGCTGGCAGTGTCTAACTTAATGTGGCCTCCACTGTACTAGCTGTATGATCGATTGCTTTCATTGGAAGGTACAGCCTCTTTAGGGTTAACGTAAAAACTGACGAAATTTTCATGCGAGACAGACAGTAAACTTTTTATCCGTATATCCAAGAAGTAGAGCAAAAGAAGTAGGCAAATGACATCATCTCTCTTGATGGTAAGTGAACATGATGCCGAAGATGGAAGTGGGCTTACCAAGATTCCCCAACACAATGGAGAACTGGCTATCTTATCTTCAAGCTAACACTGATGTTTGGCGGCAATACTTATATAAGATGGTGGTAGCTAGCCAGGCGGGCTTAGAAAATGCCCTACCACCAACCAAACCGAGTTTTACAAGTTGAACCCACCGGGAATCGAACCCACGACCTCCTGGTGTGAAGCGAATGGACTAACCATTACGCCACTACGGGGCGGTTAAAAAACTTCAAAAAAAGAGGAGGTTATCAATTCGATTGTATGTCATTTGTGTGTGTTACGCGATATCTTCGCAGATTGTGAAAGGATTTCTTTATCTATTCGTGGTCACATTTTCACCGAATCAGTAACTGATGATGGGATCCTAGGGATATCAAGGGCAACCTTCAAATTTTATAGGCACGTATTACGTTTTTCATATATTTTCTAAAGCTATTCAAGTATTTGCGTATGGTCGATACGATAGAATCTAAAACGTTTGATAGGTAAGTAAGTAGCTGTGTACCGACCTCAAAAAATGAATGTAGTACCCTATTTTGATTTGTTTTTGATTTCGTTATTGTTGGGTGATTTCGTGTATTTATACAAGGTGTAACAAAATTGGTGTAGGTCCCGTTATCTGGGGCTTCTACTCATTATACTGAACAACTTTTGTTCTACGACTTTGCTGAAAACGTAAACATTTTTTTTTTACTCCCCATCAATCTTTTTCAACTTCTTCATCAATCTTCATTAATATGACAGTAAATTCTTAGTCTTCAGAAAATAATCAAATATTATTTGTCATATGGAGTCATAGACAGTTTATGAAAAGAGTTTTATTATACTCTGAAAATAATCAAATCTTTTTTATCTTATATGTTTGTTTTGACAAGCGATATTGTTGCCTTGGCAACCGATTTTGTTGGTAAACAAAAATAAATGGTATCTTTCTTTCTATCTTCACTAATTTATATATCCCTGTCAAATTTCGTTCGCGTTGCCCGCACACACTTCCGTAACGCTCTCGTCACGCATCCACCAGCTCGCTCACCAAGTCAAGCGTGCGTAAAGAAGTTTTACTTCAAAAATGGACTCTCCATACAAAAAAGCACAAAATTGTTCATTAAGCGGATCGATTTTTATAAAGAGTTTTTTTTTTGCGATTATACAACAAAAGTTGTTCAGTATGATGAGTAGAAGACCCAGTTAACGGGACCTTCACCAATTTGGTCACACCATGTATAATAAGGGTTCTCTCTTGCAATTGGCATAGTTCCATTTTTATGAACCCCACATAATCCAAAAACAATTTCGAAGAATAGCTTCTGCAATAAATTTTCCAATATACAGGGTGACTTTTATTTAGTTCTTGATAATAAAAGATATGCGTGTACTCGTGATTACATTAAATGTATAAAGGACCAATTTTTTTTTCATATTTGATATAATATAGTTTCTTTGGGAACGTTGTCCGTTAAAACGAGTACATTCATATCCTTTGCTATCAAGAACTAATTAAAAGTCACCCTATATGGATATCCAAATTTTTCTGTGATTTGGTATATTTTGTAAAAAAAATGTGATTTGCCCAGAGATATGCTATATATAAGGGGAGGTAGATAGGTTACATGCATCCTAAAAGTGAAGCAAAAAAAAGAGGACAATTGGCATCTCTTTTCATAGTAGCATTCGGTAGGTACCTATTATAATGTGTTTGTAAATGGATTCGATTTTCGAATGTGGTTTGTTAGTGCATAACCCATCTATGGTAACAAATCTCTGGATTTGCCGTATATTTGCCTACGAGAACGTAACTATGACCAAAGAATAAAAACTATTAACTACGTAAAAGAAGGTTAACTCCGCAAAATCATTTGAATGAATGGCGACTTTTGCTACGACACAATAAAGTGCAAATTCAGGTCGCACAGCGCTAATTACCTACAGTTATATTCGCCTCTCTTTCTATCGCGTAAGTCCTATCTCTTCTGACTACTGAATTTGCCCCATTCAGGGGGCCTCGCGGCGTAGGCGTTAGTACTAATATACAGGGTCTTCGGCAGATGATTGAAAATACGAAAATGGGGGATAGGTGGGGTCGCCTCCCACCTATTTTGAGAATTAAAAAAAATCTAGGACTTGTAATTTTTTTTACAGGATTTTTTTTCCTTTTTTTAGAAATTTTGCCATTTTTATACCTTTGAACACATGTAACTTTTTGTTTTTTAAAGCTAGCTCCAAAATCTTTTTTTTAATAGACTTTTATAAGATTGTCGGCTCTAAAAAAAATTATGTTTGTTTCAAGTTATTGCTAAAAACAAAAATGTGGGCCCCCGAACTTAAAAAAAAAGTTGAACAAAAATTTAAAAGTCAACTTTGCGACACATTTAAAAAAAAAATAATGGGGCTGGAAGGCTTCTGTTTTTTTTAAAACATCTCTAAAGCTTAGGCTTTTGAATGGTATGTAATTTGTTTCGGTATCTTTTTTGTAACCGGAGTTGTTAATTTTTTTTACTCAATTGGACCATGTTGACGAAATTCCACTAGTTACATGTTTTGTGAAATGTATCAAATGCAAAGTTGAAAATAATGTAAATACTTACTGTTGGGACGGTTACAAAGAGCAGGTACGTTTTTTTACATTCTTGCACACACATAATGGCTATCTTTTGTCATTTATTGGCATATTGGAGTTAGCACTTCCATATGCCAATAAAATGTCCGCATATTCCGCATTGGTAAATTGAGCCATTTTAAACCACAACAAAGTCTTAACAAAACGTCTGATAATAACAAAAAGTGACAAACAACAAAAAAACTTAACAAAATCACAAACGTTAATAACGTTAACGTTTTTTTTTGTTTTCGTTAATTTCACTTTGCTGTGTTTGTGATTTTGTTAAGTTTTTTTGTTGTTTGTCACTTTTTGTTATTATCAGACGTTTTGTTAAGACTTTGTTGTGGTTTAAAATGGCTCAATTTACCAATGCGGAATATGCGGACATTTTATTGGCATATGGAAGTGCTAACTCCAATATGCCAATAAATGACAAAAGATAGCCATTATGTGTGTGCAAGAATGTAAAAAAACGTACCTGCTCTTTGTAACCGTCCCAACAGTAAGTATTTACATTATTTTCAACTTTGCATTTGATACATTTCACAAAACATGTAACTAGTGGAATTTCGTCAACATGGTCCAATTGAGTAAAAAAAATTAACAACTCCGGTTACAAAAAAGATACCGAAACAAATTACATACCATTCAAAAGCCTAAGCTTTAGAGATGTTTTAAAAAAAACAGAAGCCTTCCAGCCCCATTATTTTTTTTTTAAATGCATCGCAAAGTTGACTTTTAAATTTTTGTTCAACTTTTTTTTTAAGTTCGGGGGCCCACATTTTTGTTTTTAGCAATAACTTGAAACAAACATAATTTTTTTTAGAGCCGACAATCTTATAAAAGTCTATTAAAAAAAAGATTTTGGAGCTAGCTTTAAAAAACAAAAAGTTACATGTGTTCAAAGGTATAAAAATGGCAAAATTTCTAAAAAAAGGAAAAAAAAACCTGTAAAAAAAATTACAAGTCCTAGATTTTTTTTAATTCTCAAAATAGGTGGGAGGCAACCCCACCTATCCCCCATTTTCGTATTTTCAACCATCTGCCGAAGACCCTGTATAAGGTGTAACAAAATTACCTGAAACTATTTTAACTGGTGCTTCTACCCATGAAACTGAACAAATTTTCCAATGGAACCCATAGTCAAATTGCAAAAAAAAAATTGGCTCTCCCATACTAACTCGATCAGCTGATCAGCCAACTTAGTATGGGAAGTCCAAATGATTTTTTGAGATTTGACTATGGGTTATAACTGGAAAGTTGTTCAGTTTCATGGGTAGAAGCACCAGTTAAAATAGTTTCAGCAATTTTGTTACGACCTTTCAAAATCTTGAACGAAGTTCCTGTGACACGGAAATTATACACTCAACAATTAGGCTGGTTTCACAGTTCTCTGAGAGACCCTACGGCTTCCGAAGCAGATGGGAACACACGTGAGGCGCACATAGAACGGCTATAGAACATCATTTCTGAGTGACGCTGATTGCTCCCGTACGGGACACGCACCCGTACTCCCGTATACCGTATCCCGTACGCCACCTCGCTGCACATTCATCGTTTCACAGCTATCCGGGCGCTATGTATGTGGGCGGCCCCCAAGGCGGCCCCCAATATGGGCAGCCCGTACGGGTATCGCGGACGGCTGTGAAACCAGCCTAAAAGAAGTGTTAGATCAATTTTGTTATTAAAAATAAAAAGTTGAGAAGGTTCTGCCACGAACTTTTTAAGTATCCTTTTTTCTCTCACAATATTTTAGATTTCAAATAACTTTCCTCATCAATGCGTAAAAATGTCTCTTAAGGCCTTAAGAGGGGTCGAATGAAAATATTCAATTCAAATTATTGAAAGACCGTGTAAAGCTATCACAATAAAAAATATATTAATATACAAAAAGCAATAAAACAACGATTTAGTTGAATATTACCACTTTCGATGCATAAAAAAAAAATACTGTAGACCCTGTTTTTGGCATTAATTGCAAAACTAGTAAAAACAAATATTTAATATTGAATGAAACCAAAACACAAAAATCGGTGACGTTAAGATCTTTCATTTCAATTGATTACTTTTTTTTCTAAACTTATTTGAATGTGATGAAAAGTAATAAAAACATGGTAAAAATCGAGAATTGGGCGTTCCGTTTAAACGTAACAGCCGCGTTGAAGGCCACATTGATATAATCTTACAATAAATAGATTTTTTTTTGTTTATTCAAGGACTAATAAACAGTTACACAATCTGCATTAAAATACAACTTATATAGTTTTTTTATTACTAATTGTGAAACCAACAACATTAGCCACATAATATACATATTACTTGACTTTAAGTGTCTTGCGTTCGATATTTTCGAAACGCGTATCAACCTGCTCGGATTGAGTGATTTAACGCCTTAAATTTTTTTTCAAGAAAAGGGTGTTAATACAATCCCTCGGACTACGAAACCGCCAATTTTATGCCGCCCTCTCAGAATAGACCTTTTCAGAGATAGGTAGGTACTTGAGGAGTTCGTAAAGAAAAAGGAAATCCCATTTTGTTGGAATAAGTTATTTCGATGAAGTACGGTCGTTATTGAAAATCCATTTACTTAGGATACAATTGAATAATGAGCGATGATAAAATCTACAGGTTTTTTTTCCACAATTGATAAGCCCTTGGCATCATCTCACCTGATGGTAAGTGACGATGTGACGAGGTGGGCTTACCGAGATTTCGTAATCTGGCTGTGATGATATGTGTGATGTTATCACTGATGTTTGGCGGCAAGACTTAGATAAGATGGTGGTAGCGAGCCAGGCGGGCTATGAAAATGCCCTACCACCAACCAAACCGAGGCTTAGAAAGTTAACTCCGCCAGGAATCGAACCCACGAACTCCAGGTGTGAAGCCAATGGACTAACTATTTTTATTTTCTTTATTTATTTATTTATTTTTTTATAGGAAAAAACTATTGAACTCGCGATAACGTCACCGATATCGAACTAGGACCACTCATCTCATCATCATATCAGCCGGAAATCGTCCACGCTGGACAAATGCCTCCCCAAGGATTTCCAGGACCACTCGCAGGGTCAAAACTTTGTCAACCTAGTCGTTAGCCAGGAATAATCGGAGGGTCAAACTTATATAATTTTGAATAAAAAAAAACCGACTACAAACATGAAACTAAGGTTCCCCTCGATTTCTCTGGGATTCCATCATCAGATCCTGGTTTCCTTATCATGGTACCACCCTTGGGATATCTTCTTTCCAACAAAAAAATATATCAAAATCGGGTTATAATCGAAAGTTATCCGCGAACACACATAAAAAAATATATTAGTATATATACGGTCGAATTGAGAAACCTCCTTTTTTTGAAGTCGATTAAAAAATTAAAAAGTTTTCTCGCGGAGTGGTTAGGTTTTTTAAAACAGAGACATACAGGGAGTAAAAAGACCACTCCCGGAAAATTAAACTGGAATTTCTACTCATCATACTGAACAACTTTCTCCAAGGAACCCATACTGAGTTCTCAAAAAAATTTTTTGACTTCCCATACATAATTGGCCGATTAGCTGGCAGATTTGTATGAAAAGTTTATTTTTTTTTTCGAATTTTCAGTATGGGTTCTTTGGAGAAAGTTGTTCAGTATTATAAGTAGAAACCCTAGTTTAAGTTTCCGGGAGTGGTCTTTTTACACCCTGTATATGTACATTAGTATATATATGTATATATATATATATATATATATATATATATATATATATATATATATATATATATATATCTTATATATAAAATTCTCGTGTCACAATGTTCGTTCCCGTACTCCTCCGAATGGGCTTGACCGATTCTCATGAAATTTTGTGAGCATATTGAGTAGGTCTGAGAATCGGCCAACATCTATTTTTTTTTACTGTAGGGTAGTGTAGGGTAGGGTAGGGTAGGGCAGGGTTGGGTAGTGTAGTGTAGGGTAGTGTAGTGTAGTGTAGGGTAGGGTAGGGCAGTGTAATGTAATGTAAGGCGGTACGTAGTTCGCCGGGACAGCTAGTATATATATATATATATATATAAATGTACATTTGAAATACATACATACATTGAACACCCAGACATAGACAAAACAAACCTGTAAGTAAGTCACACGAATGTTTGCCCTCGGTGGGAATGGAACCCACGACCTGGCTAGCAGGCAGAAGCGCTGCCCCTGGACCAACGGGTTAGTATGAATAAGTAGTTTTTAATGACCAAGCCGCTGAATGGAGCAAAAAGTTGCTACAAGGCCACAAGCTAGTACGGGCTACGTACGAGGCTACGCTTTTTGTCAGATTAACGATCAAGCCACTAATTTCCTGAATTTTTCCGTTATGGCTCCACACTCGACGCAATATTATATTTTTTTTGTTTGTATAAGTCAGGTGAGTTCAGAACATAATCTTTTTCTGTTTTGTACAGTTGATACATCATCATATCAGCCAGAAAATCGTCCACTGCTGGACAAAGGCCTCCCCCAAGGATTTCCACGACGATCGGTCCTGCGCTGCCCGCATCCATCGGCTTCCCGCGATCTTCACCAGGTCGTCGGTTCACCACGTGGGAGGCCGCTTGCGGCTCGCGCACTACGCACCCTCCAAGACAGTCATAGAAACTATGTTTACGCGAGCGACGCCGCTGGCAAAAGCTAGTAATATTATAAAAGTGATATTGTGTATGTTTGTCCTTCTCTCACGACGCAACGGAGCAACGGATCGACGTGATGTTTGGCATAAAGTTAGTCTATGGAAAATGAAAAAGACTATTTTATACTCTGCGAAAATTGCATAGCTCGACAAAACGACGAACAAAATCAGACGACTATATAGCCACATGAACAATCCTTCGCATTTATGAATTTTTATTGCGGAATTGAGAATTTTGCACGGATTTTTGCTGGTCAGTAGGAGTGGACGTTGATTCAACCAATCGTTTTCAACCGACACCCAAAAAGGAGGAGTTTCTCAATTCGCATGTTTTTTATGTGAGTTACCTCAGAACTTTTGACTAGATGAACTGATTTTTATGATTCTTTTTTTATTTTAAAGCTAGTGCTTTCCGTGTAGTCTCTTATAAATTTTATCAAAATCGGCGTAGTATTTTATTAGAAAATAAACAAAAACCAAAATTAAATGTACTAAGTTGTTGCGATGGAAGTCGGTTTTTTAACGTGTTTAGCGTTTTCAATTATTATCAACCGTTTTTCTGCTGTCAACGAATTAACCGTTTTCAGTTTACGGTAAAACTAGTTGAATTCGTCAACTAGTTGAATCCGTCAAATTGAATGTTCAACGAACGAAATACAGTGTCAATCGTTCGATCGTTATCCGTCAACGCTTCGGTTGACTCGTTGTCGTTTATTCAAACCAGATATAAACGTGAACAGGATTTTCAACTAGTTTCTTTCCCTCTAATATGGTTGTTGGGAGCGATGGCTAACTCTCGTGTTATACTCGTGACCGGGTGCTGCACGTGTGAACTGTTAATGACATTCAATAATTTACATGTACAACTTTTCGTGACATATTGTTTTTTATGTTCTAATGGAATAATCTGGTTTATTACAAGGATTGAATTTTGATGTTATTAACTACATAATGATTGTTTATTTCCTAATTTTTAACCGACTTAAAAAAAGAAGGAGGTTTCTCAATTTGATCGTATACTCGTATATCTATTTTTTATGTGTGTTCGCGCATAACTTCGTCGTTTATGAACCGATTTTGATGATTCTTTTTTGTTAGAAAGGAGATATCCCAAGGGTGGTACCATGATAAGTAACCAGGATCTGATGATGGCATCCAAGAGAAATCGTTGGGAACTTTTAAAAATCGTAGTGGCGACTAGCGCGTTTGAAGTCGTCTTTTTTTGTTTAAAATTATTCGTGTATTTTGCACCTATTTTGAATAAATACCTTGAATCTTGAATCTTGATCGATTTCCGTTAAATTTTTCGTTTCGTTGACTTTTTTCACCCCCTTAAATTCTTTAAAACGCATAATTACCTCAAAACGACCCACCGCTACCGGTCAGTCATTATTCAGTCAGTATTCTCAGTCAGTATTCTCAGTCAGTATTCTCAGTCAGTATTCTTTCTTTTTTTATGTGATGTTCTGTCTATGAGGAGCGTCAGTGGCGCAACGGCAACGGCCGCTACCTCCTATCCGGGAGGTCGTGGTTCGAGTTCTGTCTTTTCGAATTTCGATCTCATATTATGTACGTTTATCCGACGCTCTTACGGTAAAGGAAAACATCGTGAGGAAACCTCTGCACACATCTGTGAAGAAACTCGCAGGTTGTGTGTGTAGTTGACCAACCCGCACTGTGCCCGTGTGGTCGACTAAGGCCCGATCGCCCTAATTCAGGGTAGGCTCGAGCCCCTCGGTGGGGACGTATGAGCTGATGTGAGTGAGTGAGTTCTGTCTATATATAGGTACAAATTGTTATTGTAGTGTCTTGCTTAGGCTATAAACATTATCAAAACACAAAAAGCGGTTGGCGTTTTAAAGATATATATTAAAATGTAAAAAATTATAATTTTTCGCAGTCTTTATTAGGGTTCCGTACCCAAAGGGTAAAAACGCAACCCTATTACTAAGACTTCGTTGTCCGTCCGTCTGTCTGTCCTTTTGTCACCAGGCTGTATTTCTTGAACCGTGATAACTAAACAGTTGAAATTTTCACAGATGATGTATGTCTGTTGCCACTATAATAAAAAATAAGTACTAAAAATTAGAATAAGTGTATAAATATGAGAGGTCTGTTTTTTTAACGTGAAGAAACTAGCGCCATCTAGTATAATGGTACGGAACCCTATGTGTGCGGTTCTGACTCGCACTTGGCCGGTTTTTTTTTCTCATCTTTTTTAAAGTGAAAAACTTAATTATACCATTTTAAAATTACTTTAGTAGACGAAAAACCTTATGAGCTTTCCAAATCAGTAATTACATTTATGATACTAAGCTTATAATTAGAATTGATAAACTTAAGTGACAGTGGGCGGGGCACATAGCTCGTAAAACGGATGGCCGTTGTGGCACTAAAGTTCTCGAAAATGGTAGGCCGGCCTCCCACTCGGTAGATCGATGACCTGTTGAAGGTGGCGGGAAGCCGCTGGATGCGGGTAGTGCAGAACCGGTCGTCGTGGAAATCCTTGGTGGAGGCCTATGTCCAGCTGTGGACGTCCTTTAGCTGATGATGATGATGAACTTAGCTTAGATCCCGAGAAATCTGTATATATAAAAGGGAACGTGGCTGACTGACTGACTGACTGATCTATCAACGCACAGCTCAAACGGACGGATCGGGCTGAAATTAAGCATACTGATAGCAATTATGACGCAGGCATACGCTAAGAAAGGGTTTTGGGAATTTCCCACGGGACCGGCAAAAAGCGTATATAAAATCCAGGAGCGTTATTTCCGCGCTGAAACTTCCCGAACACTCCACAGCAGATAGCGCGCTTTACGCTCCTACATTAGAGGGGTTCACGAAGAGTAACTAGTGTTTTGCTCCCAAGAGCAAATCTATATGTCGCAGTTATCTAGCTTTATTAGCTATTCAATTAACTGCCTAGCCTTTCAACTAAATGGCGCCGTTCAACTAAAAACCTGATGATTATTCAGCCTTTCAATTAAATGCCTAACCAAATGGCTTGGATCGATAGCGTCCAACTTCTGCTAGCCAAGTACCTAGTTTAAATTCACATCTCAGGGGAAGGAGTGCTTAAGGAGGAAGGTGGGAGGAATAAAAAACAGTAATTTAAAAAACTAAAAAACCCGACTGCGTTTCTGTGTAATTTGGAAATGAAAAAACCCTAAAACAAGAAAGTCGATACCCGATTGCACTTAACTTAAGAAAAATTGTAGCAGTCGGGACCCATTCTAGAAAGTCAGCCGTCTAGTCAGTATATTGGAGTAATCTGCAATGTAATAGAGGTATGTGCTCTCAATTCACTATGCCTCCATTTCTAGAATGGGTCCCGACTGCTATAATTTTTCTTAAGTTAAGTGCAATCGGGTATCGACTTTCTTGTTTTAGGGTTTTTTCATTTCCAAACTACACAGAAACGCAGTCGGGTTTTTTAGTTTTTTTAAATTACCGTTTTTTATTTTATTCCTTTTTTAGTTTTATTATTGAATGAATTTGTATAGTAACCTATATAGACAATGACACACATTAAATTTACGCAGATTATTAACTTAACAGTTGATAGAAAATCCATCGAGCCGTTCTGGCTGCAGAGCGTGCCAAACATTTGAATTTGGCGCCAAAAATCCGCCTTTTTGTTTTTTTTTATTTTGATATACCCAGTGTCACTCACACAGTAAATACGTATCTAACGACACCCCTCAAACTAAAATGTATCGAGCCGTTCAGGCTGCAGTGCGTGCCTTACATTGGAATTTGGCGCCAAAAATCCGCCATTTTGTTTTTTTTATTTTGATATACCCAGTGTCACTCTCACAGTAAATACGAATCTAACGACACCTCTCAAGCCAAAATCCATCCAGCCGTTCAGGCTGCAGAGCGTGCCAAACAATTATACATACATACATACATACATACTCTCGAAAAACATAACCCTCCTTCTGGCGCAGTCGGGTAAAAAGGGGACATTTCTCATTAGACGGAGCTCCTTCGGGGCTCCTAGTTCTACATTTTCATGTTCAAACTAAAACTCCGAGTCGAGAATTCTCCGAAATTCCGAGCTTGTTTCGCTCGTTTCCGGTCTAGTTTCAATTGTTCCATTTCTCAGTCGACAGAGCCCCTTCGGAGCTCCTACATCTGTATTCGCTTCGCTCTTTTAATGAATTAAATAAGCATCAGCCAGCCAAGTCATTAAATGTATTAATAATCAGCCAGTTAGTTGAATGCCGCCATTTAATGAACTGGCTAGGCAGTTAATTGAATGGCTAATTTAACCAGTTGGCTGCGACATATACACTAAGTCATGGCCCGGATGGCCTTTGGCACCACTGCAACACACGTATCTTGTTATTCACTTTTTTTGTTTTATTATTTAGTTTCTATTTGTTATAGCTCATGGACTCGCTGCACAGACTCGCACTTGGCCGGTTTTTTTTTATAACCCACATCGTAAACATAAGTAAAACAAATTAAATGACAAGTTTTATAAATCATGACGTGTTCGTCTTATACAATACATTCATCTTCGTAATTTATGTAACAAATAGCATAATCTCTTTGAAAGGGTTGCCGTCAGTTGCCTAGCCGGTTCAGGTTAGGCAGTTAATTGAATGGCTAATTAAACCAGTTGGCTGCGACATATACACTAACAATAAGTAATGAACCGGCTGGCCTTTTGCACCACTGCAACACACATATCTTGTTATTCCCTGTTTTAAGTTTCATAATCAGTTTCTATTTGTTAAAGCCCAGGGGCTCGCTGCACAGACTCGCACTTGGCCGGTTTTTTTTATTTTTTTTTAATCCACATCGTAAACATAACAAAAAGTTAATGCCAAGTTTTATAAATCACGTGTTCGTCTTATACAAAACATTCATGTTCGTAATTTATGAAACAAATAGCGTAATTTCTTTGAAAGGGTTAGTACAGCGAGAAATGGAGTTAGATGACACTTTTCAACCGAGTTCAAAAAGGAGGAGGTTCTCAATTCGAATGAATGTTGTTTTTTGTATGTTTGTTACGCGATATCACCGCTGATTGTGAACCGATTTACATTTTTTTTTAATTAGAAAGAGTATACTCTCGACGGGGTCTTATTGTCACCAAATCAGGATCTGATGATGGGTTCCCAGGGAAATCTCGGGCAACTCTCAAATTTCATAGGCACGTTTCAATAATCAAAGTTTTTTCGTCTTGTAGTCATCATCTCATGTTGATGGGCTGATGAAGGAAGGTACAACTCCGTAACGGTTAGGAGTTGGAGGATGATTCTTCAAATATATAACGTAGATACGTAGGTACGAATAGACCGATAATTGTATTCTTTCAGGTTATTCAGACGAGCTGATGATGGAAGTTTTAACTCCTTAACTTTCATGCTGTTAAGATAATGATGGAAGCCACAAGAATCTGTATCTGATGAAACACATGTAATATAATTTGATGGTTACTATTGGCGAGTGGGTGATTGAGTTTAACGTTATTAGATAAATAAATAAATTAAAAATAAAAGTTTAAAAACTACAAACCAACTTCAAATTAAATTCACTCAAAAGTATGAAATAATATTAATATACTTAAATACACGACATCAACCAACAATAACGAAATCAAACCTCTAATAAAATATTTTTACAAAAATTTGAACCGAAGAAACAGGCAAGGAAATGAAAAGCGAAAAATAAGAAGAACCTTTTTAATCTAACTATGCTCCTACACTAATGTAAATACGGGTACCTAAATAATTTTGTGTCGGCGCTAATCAAACACATAAGCAAATTCATTACTAATTAAAGTGAAATACACTGTCAACCCATACATTTTTGTCATTAAAATATTCGGATGTCTTATAATAACCTTTTTTACACAGAGTTCTTTTGCCACAATTTTTAAACTGTGTTCCTGACAAATTTAAAACATCATCGGGTAATTTTTTATACTTAAGTGAGCATTGTCCCACAAAGGACTTATTAATTTTGATAAGTCTGGTATAAGTTACTTGAAGTTTATTTCTATTCCGAAGATTACGACTGTGCCTGTCACTATTCAGTGAAAAGAGATACAGATTTTTACGTACATACATTATATTTTCATAAATATATTGACAGGAGAAAGTCATTATATTAATATCTTTGAACTTATCTCGGAGCGACTCATGAGAACGCATTCCATAAATTGCGCGAACCGCTCTTTTTTGTAGAACAAATATGGTATTTATATCAGCTGCATGCCCCCACAAAAGTATCCCATAAGACATAATACTATGGAAGTAGCTGAAATATACCAGTCTTGCGGTGTCTATATCTGTAAGGAGCCTGATTTTTTTGACTGCGTATGCGGCTGAGCTAAGCCTGCCAGCTAGTGTTTTTATATGCGGGCCCCATTGAAGCCTTGAATCTACAGTTAATCCTAGAAACACACTTTGATTTACAAATTCTAATACATTACCAGCTAAGGATACATTGTTGTTTACTTCAATAACATTAGGTAATGTGAATTTAATACATTTAGTCTTTTTAGCGTTTAAGACTAAGTTATTTATGGTAAACCAATTGTATACTTTTGAAAGAGTGTCGTTTACTTCGTTAGACATATCAGTTTTTCTGTCAACCTTAAAAACTAGTGATATATCATCCGCAAACAACACAATTTTCGACAATGATTCAACCATGAATGGTAGATCATTAACATAAACTAGAAAAAGGAAAGGTCCTAAAATAGAACCTTGAGGCACACGGCACACCCATCTTAACCCGAGAACCCATTGATTTCGTACCATTTATTTGTACTTTCTGTGTCCTATTTACTAAATATGATTCTAAAAGGTCTAGAGCCTTATTTTTAACACCGTAATGGTCCAGTTTTACAAGCAGAGTTTTATGTTCCACACAGTCCAATGCCTTTGACAAGTCTCAGATCCCTATCGCGTTTTGGGATTTCTCAAAAGCATCATATATGTTTTTAATGAGTTCAACTCCCGCGTTCGTTGTGGAACGCCCTTTTGTGCAGCCAAACTGCAGGTTATGGAGCAATTTATTGATGTTAAAGTGACTCAACATTTGATTTAATATTTTTTTTTCAAAAACCTTACTTTATACTAGTAGCACAGAAACAGGCCTAAAATTACTAGGGTCTTTCTTTTCTCCGGACTTGAAGAGTGGAACAACTTTACTAAATTTCATGAGATCCGGAAACACTCCAGTATCAATACAAATGTTGAATAGATCGGCCAATGATGAATATGAAAGCTTATCTCAATAAACTTTCATATTCATCATTAATTATTTAATCAAAAGACGTTCACTGGGACAAAGGAATTTCCCAAGGAATGATGACCGGTCCTGCGTTGACCGCGTCATCGGTCTACCAAGTGAGAGGCCTACCCACGCTTCGTCTTTCGGTGCGCGGTCGCCAATCGAGAACTAAACGCAATTTATCATATCAGCTCATATACGTCCCCACCGAGGGGCTCGAGCCTACCCTGAATTAGGGCGATCAGGCCTTAGTCAACCATTCGCGCCCAGTGCGGGTTGGTCGACTTTACACACAACCTGCGAGTTTCTCCGCAGGCGTGTGCAGGTTTCCTTACAATGTTTTCCTTTACCGTACGAGCGTCGGATAAACGTACATATGAAATCTAAATTCAAAATCACATTGGTACGTGGCAGGATTCGAGCCCTAGCAGTTACGCCACCGACGACGCTCTTAATTAACTAAATTTAATTAATCAATTTTTTTATTGCATTGTATTACCTGTTTTTAATGCTTGTGTGGGCTCTGAATAAATGCTTATATTATCTTAACTAAACTGTTTTTGAAGTGAAAACTTCTTTAGCGGCGTTGTGCACTTTTTTGTAATGGGTAAAAAATGTTAAACTCGCGTCAGGACACGTGACCTGATCCAAAATTCGTAAGACGGATGGAGTAGTGAAAACTTCTTTAGCGGCGTTGTGCACTTGTTTTGTAATGGGTAAAAAATGTTAAACTCGCGTCAGGACACGTGACCTGATCGAAAATTCGTAAGACGGATGGAGTTGATTTTTTGTTGATTTTTCTGAGATATAAACTTTTTAATGTAATATAAATGCACAACGTTAATATTCAATGTTTCACTTCTGCCGGCACTCCCGGAGTGCAACCCGTCGTTTTATTTGGGAGTGAACTATGCACATAACTCCGCAGTTTCTGTACAATATGTTAAAACGTGGACCATTATAAAAAATATATGAAGCAGATAAAACACGAAAAGGTACAAAAAGAAATTGTGTAGCATCCTTCATAGGGATTTCTAGAAATAAAATAAATTACAGCGGTGGATAGTTTCTAAAGTAGCCGTTACTTTTTTGCAAACACAATTGAACATTGGAAAAACAAAAAAAATAATAAGTAAAAGCTTTTATTTCATAATCGTGCATTGTCACGAGAAACAAACGTGTGTATCAAATTGCAGCTCGAAAGCTTCAGTGGAAAAGGGTGAAATCTGGGGGCACGTCAGCCAAGGCAAGTCAAGCGAAGCGCAGGGCCCTACTACCTTTTCTCGAAGCGCTTTGTCGTTTTCTTGAACCCTCATAAGTGGGGTTTGGATTATACCAGATAAACAAAATTTTCGTGATATGATGTCAATAGTAGACTCATTAAACATATAAATTTTCAATTGCATAGCTTTTACACTTTTGATTTTATTGATATCCAAAAAACCCCGATTTCGTCACTGACTCACTGATGATCACAAAAATTTGTCCTAGAAAGCTGGGTCCTAGAAGGCTTTGGTATGTAAGCTAGAATTAGTACACAAACTACAAAAAAAAAATTGTAACTTTTACCCCGCAACCACATTTTTTTTATTCTTTTTTTATTCACAGTTGGTAAACCCTTGACAACATCTCACTTAACTAAGGTGATGAAAGTTTGTATTTACTGACACCTTACCAGGAACACTCGCAGAGAGAAAACTTTGCAAAATTTTGCATACACGTTAAAATTGAAGCACAGCGCATGGTGACGTCACTCTAAATCCAATATGGCGGACTCCCAATCCCAAAGAAGGCGGGCCAGTTATTTTTTATGGATCCTCATGATATTGGTATCATCAAATGAAAGGTTTTTTTGAGAAGAATACGAGATAATTAAATCCTTTTAAAATTGAAGCTTGTACCCAAAAGTTTTAGGTTTCGAAAATTATTCAATACTAGTGGATGCCAGCAGCTTCGCCCGCGCAGATCCCGATTTTTGCGGTTCCCGTGGGAATTTCCCGAAATCCTTTCTTAGCGGATGCCTACGTTATAACATCTACCTGCATGCCTAATTTCAGCCCGATCCGTCCAGTGGTTTGGGTTGTGCGTTGATAGATCACTATGTCAGTCAGTCATTCAGTCACCTTTGAGTTATATATATTTAGATATACTGTAGACCCTGTTTTTTTTGGCATTAATTGTAAAATTTCTCGAAAACAAGTAGTTAATGTTGAATGAAACCAACACAAAAAAATCGGTGACTTCAAGATCTTACATTTTAATTGAGCATGTTTTTTTTAAACATAATTTAATGTGAAGAAAAGTAATAAAAACATGTAAAAATCGAGAATTGGGCGTTCGATTTTAACGTAACAGCCGCGTTGAAACCCGCATTGATATGAATTTAAAATGATTAAACTTACGTTCGATATTATTTTAACACTTATCAATCTGCTCGGATGTGATCTTAAAGCCTTAAAGCCTTACTACGACTGTAATTCGTAACCTTCACAGTTGAAATGTTGACAGTGTGTTTAATAAATAATGATAATAACAACATAATATCTCTTGCATAGCTCGGTGTATTGTGCCACATGATAAGAAAGAAAGAAATGATAAATAATAAAAATTATAGAAAGTGACTAATAAGGGGCTCCATACAAAAAACATGTTTATTTTAAAGGTATTTTTTATCCCTCTATCGTAAAAAGGGTAATACATAGAAGTGTGAATCTTGCTGTGATTAAAGTACTAATTTAGAGGTAAAAGACTAAATAATAAAAACAAGCCAAGTGTGTGTCGCACTCGCACTAAGGAGTTCTAACTGAATAAGATAAGATAAAAGATAAGAAAAATCGTTATTCAGAAAAAAAATTACACTACAAATGTTTACAGTGACCCCACACTAGGCAACGCTTGTATCGTGGTGGCCATAGATACGAGTAAGATTAACAAGATTACTATTACGCGGCTGTGTCATTTTGGATTGTGATGAAAATTATCAAATTTAATTATACAATTAAAAAATAAAATAAAAATTGGTACTAGAACTTGTATCTTTATACTGTGTGTTTGTTAGTGTGTGTGTTTGTGTGTGGGTGTTTGTGTGTGTGTGTGAGTGTGTGTGTTGGGTGTAGACAGGGAGAGGAGGGGGAGTGAAAATGAAGTTTTGTTTTTTAGGATATAGCTTTAAACAAATTCTCTATTTCTAAATAGGTTTTAACTTTTTGTTTAGCTTCATAAACTTTACAGTTGTAACGGATCCATATGTATAAATAAATATCTATAGGTAATACAGTAAGTCTTGATAGACTAAAAGGAATCTGTCTATTGGGAAAAACATAACTAGTTTTGTTCGGTCGGGTGAGGATTAACCTCGAGTCGAGTGAATAGACAGTTATTGAAACAAATTAGCTCAGGGATTATTTCCGAGAAGCCAGACTGCCGCCTGTCGGTCGTCATTCGAACCACGCGGTGCGCACGTTATAACAGATTGCCTTAGGTAATAAATGGCGCGAAAACCGAGGCTAAAGGGATAGAGGCGCCGCCCTGTCTGCGTCCGGACAGCGGCCGGCGCTCGCGCAGTTCGACCACGAGGTCGGTTGTATGTGTGCGGCGGCCCGCGCGCTGCCGAGGCTGCGTCTGTGTGAAAGCTTTTAAAACCACGGACACGCGGACGTAGCGGCATTCAGTCGTACAGACCATCAGAGGAGGAGGACGTATCCGAAGAACAGCTGCCGCGCGCCCCGGGCAAGTGTCACGCCAAGTACTTATTAGTCGCGAATTAACTTAGGAATCTCACTTTATATTGTGAGTTTAGAATAGAATTTAGTGTGGCCGAAATCCTAGTTATTTGCCTTCGAAAGTTCAGGCTCCTACCTGGGATCAAGCCATAGTTTAGTGCAGTTAGGAAGTGAGGTACAGTGGGCAATCGAGCTGGGATCTAGGAATTGAAACAAGATGCCAGGTCGGTTGCTAGCTGAAGGTATCGTCAAGTGACCAGGTTGGTAGTTCATGTTTTCAGGAAGGCTAGTTGATTTAATTCACGTGGATACGCAACCGTGACAACGAAGCGTGGGTTTATCAATGCAAGTGCCGAAAGCAAGCTGACAGGAGGGCTTGCCTGGCTAGCGACCCAAGTTTGGTTATGGCCGGAACATCCTGACTGTACCATCTTACGACCTACCGTCATGAGGACCACAGGTTGGACAAGCGTTAGCGCACTCATGTACGGAGCCACCGTATTTGGGACAGGCCTTACCTATCCAAATCCCATCCAAACACACTGTTTAGGAGGTGCAGCGAAGCGGCAGACCTGGTCTGTCGTGGCAGCGGCATTTCTTATTCAGGGCAGGTACACTTTAGCCGTAGGGAACTAGGACACAAGTTAGCTTTAGGTACTCACCACACCATGACACACTACACCTAATTGGTTCATCTCGAAGGCACGGTTGGTTTAGTACCCCGGGGGAAAGACGAATAAAGCCGCCACGAGTTGTAACTATTTGTTGAAACATGGACATCAAAATAAAATTTAGTTCTCGTGATACTTAGCTATCTCGCTAGGATAGGGAAAAACTAGGGCTGAGTTAGGGGGATTGCGATCTGTAGGAAATCTAGTTAATAAAAATATTACTAGGGAATAGCGAATTAGGTTTTGGAATATCGCTATTAGGAAGAAACAAGTCATATTAGAGAATAAGTAGTAGGTAGGTCTAAGCGATGCCACGTTTTACTTTATCGAACTGCCGTCACTGCAGGTGACACGTGGTATCACAAGCTTTAGGGTTCCGCGAGCACGTGGTCCACTCAGTTCATTAATTTCATTCGGGTTGGTACAGTGCTGTAGGAATTCTAGTAAATAAATCTATTACTAGGGAATAGCGAATTAGGTTTTAGAATAACGTTATTAGGAAGAAATGCGAGTCATATTATTGAATAAGTAGTAGGTAGGTCTAAGCTATGCCAACGTTTTATTTATTTACGAACTGCCTTCACTGCAAGTGCCACGCGGCATTATAAGTTTTAGGGTTCCGTGAACACGTGGTCCACTCAGTTCACTAATCTCATTCGAGATAGTACGGCGCTATGCTGTCGCGGGAAGGCCTATGTCATACTTGAGATGGCTGTTTACCAAACTCCATGCAATATGGGCTAGATATGTAGTTCAGTGGTTCATAGATATGAACAACTCCTAATTTTACCAAATTTTAGCTAAATCTGTCCACACTTTTATGGGATAAAATGTAATGGACTAACAAACAAACTATAGGAGTTCGAGCTTCGCCTATTCTGATACTAAAGTAATTTTAGATAGGTAGGTCCTATCTGTAGCTTATCACAAGCATGCCTTGGCAGAATTTCACCTAAATCGGACCAAGCGTCTAGGAAGGTATTGAGCAAACATACGAATAGGTTAGGCGTTCGCGCCTTACTAATAGTGATTATAGCAAGACCGATTATGATGTAGGTAGACGACCCATCCTGATGGTAACCGTAGCCAGGGTCGGTTAATATGCGCTAGATTTAGAAACTAAATCTATTCTACGGTTTTCGGATATTATGGGCAGTGTTCACGGTGTCCGGGTCCTGTCGGCTCCTATTGCGTCCTGAACTAGCGCCTCGACCAAACACTTGGCTTACACGCCTTCTCGCTTTGACCTAATTGTGATGCCGCGACTATGATTCGCGTGGGTCTCACAGTGGGTTGCGACTGTGTTGGTTCGTTGTTCTTCACGTTCAGCCAAACTATTAAACTGACATTACTTTCGCCCTTTATCAAGGGTTTGCTACGTCTAAAGACAGAGCTTTAACACTATGTATTATTTTGGAGCCGGCGGCACGATGGATATCGTGTCCATTTCGCTCTAGTTATATAGACCACAGGTCTTTATATCATTATATACAACTGTATGGCACAGTTCCAGGTCTAAGAACCATATTAGTAGATCAACTACTTATTTCACATTCCGTAGTGCTCTTCTCACAGGATGAGCGACATTCAAGTCGGAATGACTACTTTATTTTAGTACCTAGTGCTAATATGTATTCGCGATCAATCGCTGCTCGAAGGTATTAATCCTACCTGACGAATAGGGATGGACAAGCTATGGCTGTAAAGACTCAGCTATAGTTCACACTATACACGTATAATAAGGCGCCTCACAAGCGTTTTATATACACTAGCTTTGGGATTCGGGTGGAACACGGCATAGCACACTTTACATTGTCGTGTAGCTTAATTAAAATACACTTGAAGAGGGTGGACTCTGATCATGTACCTTAGTGGCCTGCCAGAGACAGTAGCTAGCGGGGCTCACGTAGTTATAATTATCTGTGTAGAGCTAAAATCGCTCGTTCAATTACTTTGAGTTAGATGTACATTGTTTTAATCACCAAAATAATGCAGTACTGACGTCAGTCAAGTATTACGTTATTCCGAGCACTGGGGGCTAGCTACCCTTCCCAATTTGGGGGGGCCCAAAATAGGGACCAAGCACAGTAGGGAAATTAGGGTTCCGCGCGAAATACTTCAAAATTACGGGTTAGACTACATCGTTCGTCCAAACACAACATGATAGATTAATCTCTTAAAAATAACTTGTCATTCACCTTCAAAAAGACTCTGAGTTACTGCGATCACAAATTAGGGTTCTCTAGACGATCTGGCCAAACGTTTAATCGTATTTTAAAATGCAATAAAAATCAAGTATAGTTTACATACTTCTTATAGGTAGATAGTGGTAGGTTGTATGTTGTATGTACGTATGCGTATTATAGGTAGGTTTAGTTAGTTATATTTATATATTTATATTTATATATATTTATATATTTGTATGTATATGAGGGTGGGGCGTTACAATTTGGTGCCGTGACCAGGATAAGAAGAGGGTCCAAAATATTACATTTGGATAGCCAAAATCAGGATTCGGAGGCGGGAACGGTTACAGTGCTACCAAAGAACTTGGATGTCTGACATCTGATTTTCGCGTTCGTAGACTGAATCTTGTAGGTAGTCGTTTTGTATAATAAAACTTTGTGTTCAGTTATTTGTGATAAACATAGATAAATAACTTTAGTTGGCTTCGGTTCATGCCACAATTTGATGTTCGTGAAATGGAATGAAGTGCGAATGACAATTATAACTGAATGATTGATCTATCAAACAAAGAGAAAATTATTATTTTTTATCCTATGTAGTTTTATAGTTTATAGGTTAATTTAAACCCCAGCTATTGTCTTATATCCGGGGGGTTGAATACAGGAGTCGACGAGTGAGTGAGTGCTCCCGTTGAATTCTTTTATATGACAGCGTATTTGAAGTAGGCATTGATAATATAATTTCTTCTCAATACTCCGTTGGTAAAATTCCGGATTTCAATAATTAAATAAGTTATTTGTTCGAAAGAAATATTTGGTAGGTACATTTTCTAGTTGGTGTATAAGATGGGTAGTTAACGATTTAGTTCAGAGAAAAAGGTCTCTCATAATAATTGATAAATAAGGTAGTTGAACGTTACGAATAGCGAGTAACTTCGTAGGCAGACGGGGCTGTGAAGTTGCACTTATTTAATAGGTTGTGTAGAAAAATAAATTTTAGGCGGTTATAAGTAAGTAAGTAATGCGAGACATCGCAAGCTGGTTCTGAGTAGGCCGTTTTACATTGCCTTGTTACTAAATGTAATTGTGTGAGCTGTGAACATGTAGGTTCAGTTTTAATTTAGTATGCGATTATTTAGTACAAGTTTCGTAGGTTAAGTAATTTAGGTAAGTTTAGGTAGGTTATATACTATTTTGAATCAAAATATAGTAATATTTAAGTTATTTACATTTCGTAAAAGAAGCAGTTGTTATGTTGAATGCCTACTGTCGTTGGAATCGCAAAAGAAGGTCTGTGAAGGACATGCGATTTGCTCTTGATATTGTCGTAGGAACTTCAAGCTAGTGCGCTATGGCACAATAATATATCCGTAGCCTTGCAATTTACAGTCGCAAGTTCGATCCTGTTAGAGGTAATTTGTTTTAAAGATAAATTTTATTTTTATTTTTTGTTAGATTGTATATTAGGAGGGAGTAATTAGCCTCGTAACTTGGTGTCGCCAGTTCGAGTCCCGAGGGAGGCAAATTTAGAAAAAAAAATTCTAGTTCTTAATAAATCTAGGTTGTAAACTAGAAATAGTTAGTAGCTTCGCATACTAGGGTCGCAGGTTCGGTTCCCGTTGCGGTTAAGAAAAATAAATTTTTGTTTTGTTTGGTTTGTTCCGCAGTAGATCAAGGTTTCCAAACGTATATGTGCATCTGGGGACATTGGATGCGAGATAGGGTACATAATAAAGGTTTAGTTTTAAATATTTACCAGGGACCTTGAGTTATAATGAGGTATGGTCGCCGTATACGAGCCTTATGTTCGGATGCTGGGAATTTTAGAGTAACAGGGACAGGTACTGCTCTGAATTTTATTGTAGGAACTTTAAGACAGATACAGCTCTTAGGTAATAACTTTCAGTAAGTGAACTGGGTCTTTACGAACGGATTAGTTTATATGGTGGGTTATTCTAAGAAATAATTCGTTTTGAAAAAAGAAATACCTTCAAGGTAAATAGGCAAATTTTCATAAGGTGTGTGGGTACGTTTTGGCTACGATCGGTTGGGACATTCGGATAGAATGTTACAGGTAGCTGTTGGTTCATGCGAAGACTCCTGTCTTTGACGTTCCAACTTACAATTTATTAAGGTGGGTAGGTAGGATAAATAGATTTAAGGGGTTTTATAGTGTTACATATCTATTATACCGGGAGTGCCCAGTGATATGGTAGACAATATTTAATATTTCGGAAGTTTTATTCTAGGTCCTATTAGGGTAACTTTGGTTTTATAAGTCTATTATACGGGGGGTTGTAAGTATATAGGCGTCTGAACTTAGTATTCTACATGGCAGTATCGCGGAAGCGAACCGCAGTCGCTTGTAGGATAGTTAAGATACGAGGAAATTATTTTAAATTAGTATCTCGGAATTTAAATATTCAAAATCAACAATAAATACTTTGTTGAGGTCCACGATAGTCACTCAATCTGACAAATTAAGGGATAGTCTTTATAAATGATAGATATGTATATGAGTGTGGAAATAATAATATAAAATAATACATATATGAAATAATAAATATATAATTTAGTATTTGTAATTTATCCTTGTTCAGTATTAGTTTTCGTATACTTTATTTTGCTCAGCCTTTATTAGTTGCTTGAGTGACCGCATATAGTTTCACTTTTGTCTCTTCCGATCGTCAAAGGATGTCGAAAGAGGTCGCTTGGAGCGATAAGGCCGCCTTTGCATATAGTTGCGTGTATTGCAAGATCATATGTGTTTCCTTTTGTGCGTACAATTAGGAATATTTATCTTATCCTATTTCAAAAATAGAAAATTAAACCTGGGTTTTATTTTAAAATCTTTAAGGTCGGGGGGTTGACGAGTCTTCTACTAGGAATCAAAATAAAATCGGCTTGCGTGGTATGCTAGACGAATATAATATTTTTATAGGGCCACTGTATATACGCGGTAGTAAGGTAACCTTATGGTGCTAAAATGAATGAGTATGTCGGTATGCATTAAGAATTATTTGTAGGCGTGTTTTAAAATAGGTAGCATTTTGTTTTGTTCTCATTTAAAAAATGATATAGGTACGGTACACATAACAAAAATAACTATGGGATCAAATAATATAAACTTATTCGAAAATAGGATGTTTCGAAAAACCATTTAAATATAATTTTGAATGAAGTAGGTACTTATTTGATTTAGCTCATTTGAATCTAACATAATTCTTTTATTCATGTATCTAAACTGCAGTATTCTACTGGAATAGGATTGCTTACATATATCTATGTAACTTATTTTAAGTTTAATATTGTTTCACTGTAAGTGTAGGTGACTAGTAGGAAATCTAGTTTTACCTATAAATAATGCCTTCACTAGACTAAGCCGCGTCCAAGGTGTAGGTAAATAAATTGAAATGACAATTATTGTACTCGTAGATGACAATAAATACATAAGTAAGCTAACCTTTAAATTTTAGTTAAAAACATTTTATAGATAAGTTTTAGGTTTCTTATATAGGTACTCTTTATGCATTATTAAGTAGTATTTTTAAAAGGTGAACAATATTAGTGTGTTAGATTCCCTTTAACGTATCTCGTGGGACTAGTTGGTTAAAAGGCTCGCTAGCGGAAGCAGGTTCCGGGGTGCGCGAGACGCAAGCTGATCGCGGGTGTGGAGAGAAGGGTGCCGGTGTGTTAATTCGGATCCTAAGCTATTTGCCTACTAAAGTCATTCAGCTAGGTACGTTGGGTAGCTTTGTGTGAAGGAGTAACAAACATACATACATCCGTACATGCAAGGTTTCGCGTGTGTAACATTGGTAATGATTTAAGTAGGTTAGGTGGGTAGAAAAGAAAACTTAAGGTTGTCTCTGGTTTAATTACCTACCTACATTTACCTTATGTAAATGTTGGATACGGATGCATTTTGGAAAAAAAAAATGTTGTTTTGATAAAGATATCTAGGAAATAGCGCCTAGGATAAGTATATAAGGTACTTAAATAGGTAAATTATCCTAAATGTGTAGGTACCTTAAGCTTGCTTATCAATATAAATTAGAAAAACCTTTTAACGGAAAAAATAAATTATTTCCAACCATTTCACATTTCAGTGTGTAAAATAGGTAGATGAGATAAACTTCTAAAATAGGTACATAAATTTTAAGTAATTTAAAACACCATTCCAAACTAATAAATAAGGTCTTATCATTAGTTCAATCTTAAGGATCATTCAGTATGAAACTTTTATTACTAGTAGATAGCTAGTTATTCATATTATTCGGACAAGTAGGTAATTATTCGGATTATTCGGGCAGAGTACATAAAAAAAGCATAGGTTATTATTCGGTACGTAGGTAAGTTGGAGAATCTATAAGTTAGACGATTAGTCAAAGGTTTATTTTTTTTAGGAAGTCCTCACGTATTTATAGAAGAAACTAAAATAGTATCATCATCATCATCACATCAGCTCATTTGCGTCCCCACCAAGGGGCTCGAGCCATAAAATAGTATAGACGTAGGTAGTTCAGGAGATTTGGAGTGAAGTTGAGACAAACACATAATCACATTATTAGATACATAAGGAGTACCTACACACTTCAGTTTTGATTTTATTTGTTTATCGCAATAGTTTTGTAAATCAATCTTACAACAGCGGAAATTTCGGCTAGAGCATTCTAATTACTTTTAATTATGCTGTACCAATAATTTGTTATTTGTATAATATTATAAAAAAGCAGGTAAATAGGTAGGGCGTGCTAGTAACTACTATTTCCTTCGAATGTTTTGATTGTGGCGCTGTTACGGGTGACATAGGTAGTTACTATAGGTATAGGTGTGACCTTTCGCCACAGAGAAGGTATGAAGGAGTTAGTTTGTCCTTTTTTCAATAGATGGCGCCACGGGTCATACATTTTGTTCGAAACATTTTACGGTTTCATTGAAAACAATGTTTCATAGAATTTCAAACTTACTAGGCGATAATAGAATTTATTCAATAGGATAGAGATATTTTAGTTCAATTCGATCGAATATTGATGCAAGACAAATGTCTTGTAGTTCGGCCTGTTTTCACAAGGTGTCGCTGACCATTTGAGTTTGCACAGTGAGTTTGTCACAGATATAAAAGTCTGTCGACTTGCCGCTTATAAGTAATGGCGCTAGCGTAGTTCAGGGGTCGCGTGCGTTCAGGAATTATATGCAGTCGAGGACTTATCGCAAGAAGATAAAAAAAAAAGGTTAGGTTTTATAAGTTTAAGTTAAAAGGAGACGCGATCGGAATAACAATTGTGATATTTTTGAATTAAATGTTTTAATATCGATTGAGTTTTATTACCTAGTTTAAAATGAAAATGAAAAAAAAAAAAACTTGTCTTTTATTTCGACAACCCGGTAAAATGTGTATAAAGGTATGTTTCGAAAAAAACAGGTACAGCGAAGCTATGTTATTTCAACATTAGCATATCTACGCTTTTGGTGAATGGCTAATTTTAGTAATCAAATTAGAAGGTACAGTAGGATTATAATAAAAATATTATAATCTTGCTAAATGTAGTGAAATTACGCATGAATAGGAAAGGTAGGGAGTCGGTATTAGTTTTATAAGGTTGCGGTTAGTTTTAAGTTTGCAATGATGCATGCTGCTTCAATTATTTATTACTCTTATATATAGGTTGTGCCGGGTTGTGGTGAAAGTAGGTCATCTTTGGTGCGTTGGATATTAGCGCTCATTTATTTTCAATTTTCGGATCTGATTTTAGAACGAAGTCATGATCTGTCATTGGAAGTAAATATTATTTTCTCATAATTGCAAGATGAGTGTTTTGTTTAGAAACTAGTGAGAATTGTGTTTAAATACTTGAAAATAGGTCTACATATTCTCTTGTGTTGACTACAATAAATATCCTGGCTGAAGATAAGGATTTGTTGACCTTTCCAGGATTGGAATATTACAAAAGGATATTTGAGAGTGATGTGAAAAAGAGGGGTTATTTGTGTGAGTTGCTTTGATATTTTGGAAATAAAATTAAGGGGAGCGTGATCTTGAAGGAGAGTCAACAAATACTGGATATCTGAGTCAGCTGTTGGCACACGCTGTCCTTCTTCATGTATACAAAAATAGTTTGAACCAACAATTTGTTCTTTTGAGTCTTACGTTACGTTGGTTTGGGCTAATTACTCTACCAGAAGCTAAGAACTGGACTTATACACTATACATACTCCAAGGTAAGATTCTATTGTCACTTGGGGGAAGCTCTATTCGGAGAACTTGACTGATTGTCGCGGGAACCGCTTCAGTTATATCACAGACAGTTTGGAGAGGTAAACTAGATTGACAATTTACTAATGCGCGAATGCCAGTAGAGTTTCCTGGTGCGTGGGGAATTGGAAGCTAGTGGTCCACTCAATGTATACGCCTATGCGCGAAACGTAGCAGTGGCTTCGACTCACACCCGAAATGCCCGTTCGAACTCCTCTGTGATGGCAGGAGCTGGTCCTGTGCTAATCCGGTTTAGTTTATGGTTGAGTGTATCAATCAAGGGACAATAAATGACATGCCTGGTTTAAATACACACCACACTTAGGGGAGAATGTGCAAACAGGAAATTTTAATAGTTATTAGCTATTTTGAAAATTTCAAAAAGACAATTCTCTGAATTCTATTTTTAAAAATTTTCAGGGGGTTGGATTGTAACGGATCCATATGTATAAATAAATATCTATAGGTAATACAGTAAGTCTTGATAGACTAAAAGGAATCTGTCTATTGGGAAAAACATAACTAGTTTTGTTCGGTCGGGTGAGGATTAACCTCGAGTCGAGTGAATAGACAGTTATTGAAACAAATTAGCTCAGGGATTATTTCCGAGAAGCCAGACTGCCGCCTGTCGGTCGTCATTCGAACCACGCGGTGCGCACGTTATAACAGATTGCCTTAGGTAATAAATGGCGCGAAAACCGAGGCTAAAGGGATAGAGGCGCCGCCCTGTCTGCGTCCGGACAGCGGCCGGCGCTCGCGCAGTTCGACCACGAGGTCGGTTGTATGTGTGCGGCGGCCCGCGCGCTGCCGAGGCTGCGTCTGTGTGAAAGCTTTTAAAACCACGGACACGCGGACGTAGCGGCATTCAGTCGTACAGACCATCAGAGGAGGAGGACGTATCCGAAGAACAGCTGCCGCGCGCCCCGGGCAAGTGTCACGCCAAGTACTTATTAGTCGCGAATTAACTTAGGAATCTCACTTTATATTGTGAGTTTAGAATAGAATTTAGTGTGGCCGAAATCCTAGTTATTTGCCTTCGAAAGTTCAGGCTCCTACCTGGGATCAAGCCATAGTTTAGTGCAGTTAGGAAGTGAGGTACAGTGGGCAATCGAGCTGGGATCTAGGAATTGAAACAAGATGCCAGGTCGGTTGCTAGCTGAAGGTATCGTCAAGTGACCAGGTTGGTAGTTCATGTTTTCAGGAAGGCTAGTTGATTTAATTCACGTGGATACGCAACCGTGACAACGAAGCGTGGGTTTATCAATGCAAGTGCCGAAAGCAAGCTGACAGGAGGGCTTGCCTGGCTAGCGACCCAAGTTTGGTTATGGCCGGAACATCCTGACTGTACCATCTTACGACCTACCGTCATGAGGACCACAGGTTGGACAAGCGTTAGCGCACTCATGTACGGAGCCACCGTATTTGGGACAGGCCTTACCTATCCAAATCCCATCCAAACACACTGTTTAGGAGGTGCAGCGAAGCGGCAGACCTGGTCTGTCGTGGCAGCGGCATTTCTTATTCAGGGCAGGTACACTTTAGCCGTAGGGAACTAGGACACAAGTTAGCTTTAGGTACTCACCACACCATGACACACTACACCTAATTGGTTCATCTCGAAGGCACGGTTGGTTTAGTACCCCGGGGGAAAGACGAATAAAGCCGCCACGAGTTGTAACTATTTGTTGAAACATGGACATCAAAATAAAATTTAGTTCTCGTGATACTTAGCTATCTCGCTAGGATAGGGAAAAACTAGGGCTGAGTTAGGGGGATTGCGATCTGTAGGAAATCTAGTTAATAAAAATATTACTAGGGAATAGCGAATTAGGTTTTGGAATATCGCTATTAGGAAGAAACAAGTCATATTAGAGAATAAGTAGTAGGTAGGTCTAAGCGATGCCACGTTTTACTTTATCGAACTGCCGTCACTGCAGGTGACACGTGGTATCACAAGCTTTAGGGTTCCGCGAGCACGTGGTCCACTCAGTTCATTAATTTCATTCGGGTTGGTACAGTGCTGTAGGAATTCTAGTAAATAAATCTATTACTAGGGAATAGCGAATTAGGTTTTAGAATAACGTTATTAGGAAGAAATGCGAGTCATATTATTGAATAAGTAGTAGGTAGGTCTAAGCTATGCCAACGTTTTATTTATTTACGAACTGCCTTCACTGCAAGTGCCACGCGGCATTATAAGTTTTAGGGTTCCGTGAACACGTGGTCCACTCAGTTCACTAATCTCATTCGAGATAGTACGGCGCTATGCTGTCGCGGGAAGGCCTATGTCATACTTGAGATGGCTGTTTACCAAACTCCATGCAATATGGGCTAGATATGTAGTTCAGTGGTTCATAGATATGAACAACTCCTAATTTTACCAAATTTTAGCTAAATCTGTCCACACTTTTATGGGATAAAATGTAATGGACTAACAAACAAACTATAGGAGTTCGAGCTTCGCCTATTCTGATACTAAAGTAATTTTAGATAGGTAGGTCCTATCTGTAGCTTATCACAAGCATGCCTTGGCAGAATTTCACCTAAATCGGACCAAGCGTCTAGGAAGGTATTGAGCAAACATACGAATAGGTTAGGCGTTCGCGCCTTACTAATAGTGATTATAGCAAGACCGATTATGATGTAGGTAGACGACCCATCCTGATGGTAACCGTAGCCAGGGTCGGTTAATATGCGCTAGATTTAGAAACTAAATCTATTCTACGGTTTTCGGATATTATGGGCAGTGTTCACGGTGTCCGGGTCCTGTCGGCTCCTATTGCGTCCTGAACTAGCGCCTCGACCAAACACTTGGCTTACACGCCTTCTCGCTTTGACCTAATTGTGATGCCGCGACTATGATTCGCGTGGGTCTCACAGTGGGTTGCGACTGTGTTGGTTCGTTGTTCTTCACGTTCAGCCAAACTATTAAACTGACATTACTTTCGCCCTTTATCAAGGGTTTGCTACGTCTAAAGACAGAGCTTTAACACTATGTATTATTTTGGAGCCGGCGGCACGATGGATATCGTGTCCATTTCGCTCTAGTTATATAGACCACAGGTCTTTATATCATTATATACAACTGTATGGCACAGTTCCAGGTCTAAGAACCATATTAGTAGATCAACTACTTATTTCACATTCCGTAGTGCTCTTCTCACAGGATGAGCGACATTCAAGTCGGAATGACTACTTTATTTTAGTACCTAGTGCTAATATGTATTCGCGATCAATCGCTGCTCGAAGGTATTAATCCTACCTGACGAATAGGGATGGACAAGCTATGGCTGTAAAGACTCAGCTATAGTTCACACTATACACGTATAATAAGGCGCCTCACAAGCGTTTTATATACACTAGCTTTGGGATTCGGGTGGAACACGGCATAGCACACTTTACATTGTCGTGTAGCTTAATTAAAATACACTTGAAGAGGGTGGACTCTGATCATGTACCTTAGTGGCCTGCCAGAGACAGTAGCTAGCGGGGCTCACGTAGTTATAATTATCTGTGTAGAGCTAAAATCGCTCGTTCAATTACTTTGAGTTAGATGTACATTGTTTTAATCACCAAAATAATGCAGTACTGACGTCAGTCAAGTATTACGTTATTCCGAGCACTGGGGGCTAGCTACCCTTCCCAATTTGGGGGGGCCCAAAATAGGGACCAAGCACAGTAGGGAAATTAGGGTTCCGCGCGAAATACTTCAAAATTACGGGTTAGACTACATCGTTCGTCCAAACACAACATGATAGATTAATCTCTTAAAAATAACTTGTCATTCACCTTCAAAAAGACTCTGAGTTACTGCGATCACAAATTAGGGTTCTCTAGACGATCTGGCCAAACGTTTAATCGTATTTTAAAATGCAATAAAAATCAAGTATAGTTTACATACTTCTTATAGGTAGATAGTGGTAGGTTGTATGTTGTATGTACGTATGCGTATTATAGGTAGGTTTAGTTAGTTATATTTATATATTTATATTTATATATATTTATATATTTGTATGTATATGAGGGTGGGGCGTTACACAGTCTTTGATACTACAGGTTTCCACTAATTTGTTGTAAATATATGGAGAAAGAAAGTTTTTAAAACGTTTAGCAAATGTAGTTTTAACCAAAGGGATTTCCAAAGCGAAAACCCTCTTCTTTAGCATACGTTCGTAGCATGGATAGTGAATTACCTGATTATATGTGCAAGCAGACAGTCTTAACACGTAGAGTTTCCTTACACTCAGAACCCCGGAGTCAGACTAAAAAAAGTATTTTTTGTCGCTCGCGTTGATGTCTTTTGTTTATATTGTTAAAAGGTAGGTATCATTGTCATAGTTGTGGATAGTGGTGTGATGGCACTTCAACCTCGGAGCGTAAGTTCGACTCGATCTTTGTCAGTTCTTTTATTATAAATCTTATATAGTATAGCTTACAGTGCAAACCAAACCTCTTATTTGTTTTTCTTTCAAGTTTTTACATTATTTCCGTTAACTCAGCTCGTTTGAGCAAATAATGAGCCTATTTAAGACCGAAAACAATGATGAGAATTAAGTGCTTGAAGTACTTTGATGGTGGAAAGTTTGAAGAGGTGATTATAAGCAAAGGAAACTGCGAAAAAGAAAATTATTAGATTATTTATAAAATGTTAAAAGTTACGTCTTGTAATAAATACAACCATTTTGGTGAACTAATTCTTGTTATGGAATTCTATTAAGAAGGCGCCAGGTCACCTAAAGGGCGATAGAGCAAGCTATTCTCGGAGTTTCCCAACGTGATCGAATCAGAAATGAGGCGATCGAATCAGATTCAAAGTAACCGACATGGCCCTCAAAATCGCTAATAAGATGTGCAAGCAGCTTGCTAACATGGAAAAAAGTAGCCTATATATTAATATAGGTCCTAATCTATCTACCTACCAAATTTCATTTAGATCCGTTCAGCTGTTATGGCGTGATTGTAATACAAACATGCCAAATCAGCCCAAAGACTTCCATCCATTGCTGAACAATAGGGTATAATTGCATGAATTTTTTTTATCGCATTTCTCAACAAAATATGAAAGTTCCGTAAAACGATGTCAAAAAGTGAAATTATTTATTTAATTCACAATTGGTAAACCCTTGACAACATCCAAATGAAAATATTAATCGGCCAAGAAAAACGGAAGATACCTATAATCATTTTCGACTAGAGATCCGATATGTAAATGTGACGACATAAAACACACGGTTCATATAAACTCTATGCTACGTTCTGTAATGCAAGAAAGAGATAGATATAAATCTTTAATGGCATATCTTGGTTATTTTTATAGTTATTCAAAAAATATTGTATGTATACCGTTTCTTATCTAAATGAGCTTTTAATTAAGCAAAAAAAAAAGAGATGAGGGGAAACCGAATCCAAACTGCCATAGTCACCTTTTGGGAAAATTCATTTAAATTCACAGGGACAGGATGGAAGGGAAGCCGCTGGTTGCGAGTAGCGCAGAACCTGTCTTCGTTGAAATCCTTGGGGGAAGCCTACATCCAGCAGTGGACATCCTTTGGCTGATATGACGATAATGATGATGATGATGAAAGGGACAGGACGAGGAGGAGGCCCACTGTGGTAAGTGACGCTTGCAACCAACGAATTTCTGAGATCTCCACTATTTCATCAGCCCACCTGATGGGGGGCCGGCCATACTGAAATAATAAACTGAACTCCCGACGAAGAACATGACGTCTCGCTGGAGCGTCTAATATTTTTATTTTTTATGGGGGATATCTTTTCTGGCGTCGGTGGCGTAACAACTAGGGCTGCTACCTCCTGTCCGGGAAGTCGTTGTTTGAATCCTGCATCGTACCAATGTGTTTTCAAATTTCTATTTCATATAATGTACGTTTATCTGACACTCTTACGGTGAAGGAAAACTGCACACGCCTGCGAAGAAACTCGCAGGTGGTGTGTGAAGTCGACCAACCCGCACTGGGCCCGCGTGGTCGACTAAGGCCCGATCGCCCTAATTCAGTGTAGGTTCGAGCCCCTCTGTGGGGACGTATATGAGCTGATATGATGATGATTGCAAGTTAAATAAAAGTTAAATAAAAGCTTGTACCAAAAAGTCAGTACCACACCCTGGACAATTCATACAATCTGCCAGAAATGACATTTCAAAAAACGAATGACGGAAGTAACAAAATGGCGGCGAAATCTTATACGTTTGACAATCAAACTGTAACCAATCTGGGTGACGAGGGGGTGAGGTCGCAATCTAGAGAGCGGCAGGGAGTGTCGTTACTGTAGGTTAGTACTAATATAATAAATTGATACTTTGTCAGTACGTTCCTTTTCGACTCATTCCTGCGGGTTAAGGGAGGGGGGGGGACGGACGCAGACCCTGGGCAGCCCTACGACACTTTAATTTGGACACAGGCAGCGCCGCACAAAAGCCAACGATCGATGATGATTGATGACAATAGTACTTTTTCAATATCCTGTTAATATCCAGTTTGTTTTGTAAAGTCCACTCATTTTGAATAAATAGCGAAAGTTGCAAAGCTCGCAGCCGATGGGGACTCAAACTTTTTCCATTTTCTGTGAAATTTAAAGTTTCTGTTTGCGTCGATTCCTGTTCCCGAATTGCGAACACGAAGTAAAGACGAAATGGAGGTTCCGCACAGATATGGATAAAAGGATCCGCCCGTCTCCTTATTTTACTCAGATTTTCTTCAAACAAGTAAAAAGTAGCGCCATCTGACATAACTCGTACGAACTAGCGAGGGCGAGAGTTGACGTCAGGGTAGAATTGTCGCTTTAAAAATGCGTTTATTTAATTTGTTTACAAGAAAAAATACAATGTAATGTTACTTAAGATGATACGATATCCCATGTTTCTTTTTAGCCTTTCTTTCATGATTTTTACAGACTCTACAAAAAGACATTTTTATATGGAATATCTTTCCACCGCACTCTGCAATTTCCCGCAGACGACTAAGCCGCGAGTGTGCGAAACTTTTGATTTTCGCACCAATTCACTGGGAGCATTAGTCGCGCGCGTTGGCCGGGTCCTTTGAGGTTCCGACACCTCGGACACACCCTGGACACTTCATACAACGGGCTAGAAACGACATTTCAAAATTGGTATGACGGAACAAACAAAACGGCGGCGAAATCCTATACGTTCGACAACCAAACTGAAACCAATCTGTATCAATCCGGGTGACGAGGGGGTGAGGTCGCAATCTAGAGAGCGGCAGGGAGTGTCCATGCTGTATGTTAGTACTAATATATATACTTTGCCTCGGATAAAAGGCGCGGTCGCTGCCAAAGACTGGGTGGTGTTAAGGCGAGGCATTGATTGAACAGTTGTCTCTGTCTTTTTCTTTACGTGTAAAGAGTAAAGAAAATAACCACACGTTTGCTCTTTTTCAATGTTTTTTGGTTGAAAAGTTTCGAAAAAGTAAACTTAATTAAATATGAATAAACGTAGACTACGTAGTTTGAAAAAAAAAAAAAATATGATATAAATTTTAAATATAAAAGATTATTTTTTTCCTACAAATGTTTACAGGCTTTGCTTCACTTAGCTTCAATTTATGCTATGTTTGGGATTTTTTATTATCGAGTCGGATTAATCTAATTGTGTAATGAACTTACAAGGGCCATAGGATATCCTTGAATATAACATATCTTAATTTAAGGCCGATAAATTAAGCGGGAATAATTTTCCTGATTTTTTTGCTAGGCGCTTCTCACTGCTTATTCGCCAATATACGGCCTTAATATTAAAATCAGTAGTTTAAAAATTCATCATTAAAAAAAATCTTTTTAGTCTAACTAAGGTCCTACACTAATGTAACTACCTAAATAATTTTAAGTCGGCGCCAACCAAACAAACGGAATGTTCGGCAATATCCAGCAAAGGGACGCGTCACGTATTGAGAATTGACTATGGGTTCTTTGGAGAATGTTGTGCAGTATGACGAGTAGACGAGTAGAACCCCCAGTTAACGGGACCTACTCCAATTTTGTTACACCCTGTTTAAGTATAAGTATGTATGTATTTTGGAATGCGAGGTGTCATTAGATTCGTCTTGATCCCGTGAGTGACATTGAATACATTATTACGCGACAAGCCAAAACAGAGAGGTTAAGTTTTTGTTCAGTCACGTTTTTAATTTTTAAAATTTTGCTGTAAATGATGGACTTTCCATATTTATTTGATCAGCTGATGGGACAGCTTTGTATTGAAAGACACAATGTTTGTTGTTTACTTCTTTAGCGTCGGTGGCGGAATGGCAAGTGCCGCTACCTCCTTTCCGGGAGGTCGTGGTTCCAATTCTGCCACGTACCAATGTGTTTTCGAATTTCGATTTCTGCATATGTACTCGTAAGTTTATCCGACGCTCTTACGGTGAAGGAAAACATCGTGAGGAAACCTGCACACGCCTGCGAAGAAACTCGCAGGTTGTGTGTGAAGTCGACCAACCCGCACTGGGCCCGCGTGGTCGACTAAGGCCCGATCGCCCTAATTCAGGGTAGGCTCGAGCCCCTCGGTGGGGACGTATATGAGCTGAAATGATGACTTATTTAGAATTGATTCATACATAGAGTCCGATATGAAAAATATTTAAATAGGTGAGCGCACAGGAAGACGTAGCGTAGGCAGGCTACCCACACGACCTTGTGAAGATCGCGGGAAGCCGTTGGGAAGCGCAGGACTGTTCGTCGTGGGATCTCTTGGGGGAGGCTTTTGTCCATCAGTGGACGTCTTCCGGCTGATATGATGATGAAAAATATTTGACGGGTGAAATCGAGTGTTGATCGGTAATGCGTTACCGTGACTTTTAGTGTCATTACGTTTTTTTCAGTCACGAAGGCTAAGGAAAACGGAGGCCGGAGGCCAATCTCCGCGTAGGGCGGAGCACAGAGTGTTTCGAGCGAAGCCGGAGGCGGGAGCCCGACGGAGCTGATACGCACACTTTTGTGTGTGACAAGTTCTTTTTCAGTTTCAGCAGGCAAACCTGTGTGACAAGTTCTTTTTTGTAAATGGATTATATTATATCGTAAAACAGATGGCCATTGGGGCTATAAAGTTCTCGATTGGCGTCCGCGCACTGGAAGACATAGAGTTGGCACTCGGTGAACTAACCACCTGGTAAGGGTCTCGGCAAGCAACTGGATGCGAGCAGCGCAGGATCCGTCGTTGTGGAAATCCTTGGGGATGCCTTTGTCCAGCGGTGGACGTTTTTTGGTTCATATATAAGTATGATCATGAGATCATAGCTTTCTTACATAGAAATAAAAAAAAGTTAGGCTTTATTAAGATTTCTAATATGACTAGCTGTCCCGGTGAAGTTTGTACCGCCTTACGCTACACTACACTACACTTCACTGCACTGCACTACACTACACTACACTGTACTGCACTGCACTGCACTACACTACACTACAATAGTTATTCTGCTATTCGGGGTAGAGACAAATCCAACAAACAAACTTCATAAAAATCTGTGCAGCCGTTCTCGAGTTATAAGTGTTCGAACAAACCCAACTTTGTTTTATATATATGAAAAGTTACTTAGAAAAAAATTACCAGTTTAATCTTGAAATACGCCCTTAATGTAACCGTTGTCAAACCTGTTTCTGTTTTCCCTATGTCCTTTAATATGCCATGTCTCTAAGTACATGATGTCTTAATACATCCTTGTAGAAATCAAGGACAGTAAAATTAATGTGTTCAAGTTAACTAAGTTTATTACCACAGATGTAGATCTGTGTACAGCTCAATTTTAATGTTAATTTCGTCAGAAAGGGTACCTTCAATATGACGTAAATAATAAGGGTACCTATCAGGCGCTTTGCACACGACGGGGCGGGGCGGGCCGGTCAATTTCGCCACCAACGATAGCACAAAGGGAATCCTATACTACCAACGCACATGGAGGACAAAAAGACCGCACTGCAGGTGCCCAGCGGGCACTGGCGGCGCGGCATGTCCGTGACTGCCCGCCATAGATCACACAAATCATTTTGTATGAAGTAACGCAGACGGCGGCGCGGGTCGGCTAGCTCAGACGCTTCACTAGAACGAACGTACTGAACTGATCGCCTCTGTCCCTTGGCGAGGGGACCCGCGGGCATCGACGAGCAGAAGCGGTCTTGATTGCTTCGCGGTCAGACTACCTCGCCCCGTCGTGTGCAAAGCGCCTGACATGATTACCTAACTACCTAGGCTGTTTGATAAGTACCCGTTTACTAAATATATTAATATCACTGGCCGAAAATAAGTATATCACCTTTTTAAGCCATTTTTCAGAGGCGGGAAAAAGAAAAAAAAATGGCATTCTTTTGTTTTTTTTCTCATTTGACAGCGATTTAGTGAAAGCGTGAACTTAAAATTGTTAAAATGGAGAAAGAACAGTATCGGTCTGTAATTAGATTCTTGTTTTTGGAAGGAAAAACATGTGATGAAATAAAAGTAAGAATGCAAGCGGTTTACCATGAATGTGCTCCTTCTATGACAACCGTCAGATATTGGTATAACGAGTTTGAGCGGGGGAGAACAACCGTCTTTGATGAGGATCGCCCAGGCCGGCCAATTGAGGTGACTACAGACGATATGGTTAAGAAAATTGAAAATATCGTTTTAGCCGACCGCCGAATTAAACTTCGAGAAATCGTTGATGGTGTAAACGTTTCAATCGAGAGGGTATAACACATATTAGAAGAAAAATTGGGTATGAAGAAAGTATCGGCGAGGTGGGTGCCGCGTTTACTTACGGAGGAGCAAAAACGGAACCGACTGACTACTTCGGAGCAGTGTTTGGCCGTGTTCAAACGTAACCCGAAGGAGTTTCTGCGTCGTTTCGTAACCGTGGACGAAACGTGGGTTCACCACTACACCCCGGAAATGAAAGAGCAGTCGAAGCAGTGGATTTTACCGGGTGAACCTGCTCCAAAGAAAGCAAAAACCGTCCCATCGGCTGGAAAGGTCATGGCGACTGTTTTTTGGGATTCGCAGGGTATTATACATATTGACTACTTAGAAAAGGGGAAAACGATAACAGGGCAGTGCTATGCTAATTTATTGGATGAATTTGACGCCGTCTTAAAGGACAAACGACCCCATTTAAAAAAGAAAAAAGTACTGTTTCATCACGACAACGCCCCAGCTCATTCGTCCAGAGTTGTGACGGCTAAATTAGCACAGTTACGCTACGAACTATTGCCTCACCCCCCGTATTCTCCAGATTTGGCCCCATGCGATTTCTTTTTCTTTCCCAACCTAAAAAAATGGTTCGGTGGTAAGCGATTTGGATCAAATGACGAAGTCATTGCCGCCACAGAGGCCTATTTTAATGACTTTCAAAAATCATACTTTTTGGATGGTTTATTGAAGCTTGAGTATAGGTGGAACAAGTGTATAGAGTTAAAAGGTGACTACGTAGAAAAATAAATGCATATATACAAAAAAAAAAATTTTTTTTCCATAAACGGGTACTTATCAAACAGCCCTCGTACCTAGTATTTTAATGCAATGATACTTTCAACTTATTTAAAAAAAAATGTTTACATTCAAATTGGTGATATAACCAAAGAATTCTAAATATTACTACGTAATATTACCGTGATTCTCTACATGATTATCAATATACGAAATATTAGCAATAGAACCATCCACAGATACACACGACAGTAAAGAAAACGGGTCGGTAACAAAAACCTTAATAACTTCCAAAATATCGTAACTAGCTTTATGAAATAAAGACAGTATTATAGACCAAATTTTTCAAAAGTAGAACAGGTTTTATCGATATGTCGGTAATGATTTTATCTACTTATAATTATACTAAGTTAAATTATTTACTAATTATTATCTCATATGTGGTAAAACTGCCATTATATGCCGTCGGAAGGCTAAACTTTATATCGGTCAATCTATGTATGTCTCATGCATGACGAACTGTGAAGCGGACCTGTCTCATATGGTCATGCATGAGACATACATAGATCGACCAATATAAAGTTAGGCCGACCGACGACGGCGCTGGTAGTTTTACCACAGATGAGATAATTATTGGTTCTCCTGCGGGTCTCCTCATTTCTGATTCGATCGCGTAGGGAAATTCCGAGCATAGCTCGCTCCATTGCCCTTTGGGTGACCGTGAGCCTTCGTATTTTACTTACTACTTATTAGGGGTTTTAAAATAGTTTTGTTCTTCGTATGTGTTTGCATTTCACAATATCTTTAGGTCTTAAAGATGTATAATAAAGATTCCAAAAAAAGAAGATTTATGCATGGTATTTTTTAAACGACAACTTTTGGTTCTAGTAAATATACGAAATATATTGAATAAAATAAAATAAAAATAAATAAATATTCTGAGACAAATCACATATGGTCATCTGGCCCCAAAGTAGGATTCCCTGTGTTATGGGAACCAGAAACTGATATATTCGTACATACTTATATACGTTTAAATACATCTAATATATAAAAATGAATCGCAAAATGTGTTGGTAAGCGCATAGCTCGAGAACGGCTGGACCGATTTGGCTAATTCTTTTTTTGTCGAGTTCGTTATTGTCAGGAGAAGGTTCTTATGTAGGGTAGGGTAGGGTAGGGTAGTGTAGTGTAGTGTAGGGTAGGGTAGTGTAGGGTAGGGTAGGGTAGTGTAGGGTAGGATAGGGTAGTGTAGTGTAGGGTAGAGTAGCGTAGGGTAGGGTAGTGTAGGGTAGGGTAGTGTAGTGTAGGGTAGGGTAGTGTAGTGTAGGGTAGGGTAGTGTAATGTAAGGCGGTATGTAGTTCGCCGGGACAGCTACTACTTAAATAGATATTTAACACCCAGACACAGAGCAATCAAATCTGCTCTTCACACAAATGTTTGCCCTGGGTGGGGATCGAACCCACGACTCTCGGGTCAGAAGTCAAGAGCACAAACCACTGAGCTACCGAGTCAGTAAAAAAAATACTGAACTTCCTAAATGAATACGGATATATCAAGAAAACATGTTCTACTTTTGAAAAATTTGGGTTAGTGATCAAAGTGGGACATATGGTTGGGGTCAAAGTGGGGGTGTTTGGACATCGAGAAGCGAAGCGACGAGTTGAGGTTTGACATAAGGTTCTTATGTAGGGTAGGGTAGGGTAGTGTAGTGCGAGCGAAGCGAGCGAGCCACGGCTGCAGCTGGCGAAATGCCAGAATGAACTTAACTCTTAACCTTCACAACATAAGTCATGTCTTTGACATTGATTTTTTCAAATAAATAAAAAAAAATCATAGTAAAATTGTAACAGACCGATGCCTGTACATTAAAAATATTGAAGGAAAACTAATATGAGTTTAGAATTTTTGTCTGTTTGTCTTTCTGTCTGTATGTGTGTATATTTTTACACACATCACGCAAAAACCGCTGCATGGAATTCAAATGATGTTTTTTTGCACACCGTACTTAGGAGATAAGGAGGATTTTTTTTTTCACAATTGGTAAACCCTGGTATTGTCAATTTTCGCCTGTTTTTGACCCCCGACACAAAAAGAGGTATGTTATAAGTTTTACTGTATCCGTATATTTGTGTATCTGTGTGTCTGTCTGTGGCATCGAAGTTCCTTAACGAATGGAACGGTTTTGATACAGTTTTTATTGTTTGAAAGCTGACGTGATCGAGGTGGTTCTTAGCTATAATTTATAAAGATCTGTTCAGTCGTTTGAAGATTATCAGCTCTTTTCTAGGTGATGAAGGGATGTCGGCAACTTCAACTGGTCTGATCAATTCTATATTTGATGTCCTGTTAGTGTAAAAATATTGCAAAACCATGGTAACCTTGACGTGATGCTGCAGCATCTCCTGGAATATGCTGGATAGCCCAGTCCTCACCAACTTACAGTAGAGGCACTGTGTTTGGGCTCACAGGAATAGTCTAAATGAAAAGGTGTTATATAGAACATGAAAACCTAGAACTGATGCTGCAGCATCTCCTCAAATTTGCAGGATACCCAACTCCTCACCAAATTACAGCAGAGCTATCGTGTTTGGGCTCATTAGAATGGTCTAAATGAATAGGTCTTAGATAAAATAACGTTGTCCTGATGCTGCAGCATCTCCTGGAATCTGCAGGATACCCAACTACTCAACAACTTACAGCCGTTTCAGCTGATTAAGATAGTCTCAAAGAATGTTGTTAGATAGAACACGATAACTTAGACCTTATGCTGCAACATCTTATGGAATCTGCAGGGCAGGATACTAAACTTCTCACCAACTTACAGCAGAGCCATCGTGTTTGGGCTTATTGGAATAGTATCATTGAAAAGGTTTTAGAAAGAAAATGGTAACCTTAACCTCATGCCGCAGCATCTCCTGGAATCTACAGGTTACCCAACTCCTCGCCAACTTACAGCAGAGGAATCGTGTTTGGGCTCATTTGAAAAGTCTCAATGAATAGGTTTTAAATAGAACACGGTAATCTTGACCTGATGCTGCAGCAACTTCTGGAATTTGTAGAAAACCTAACTTCTCGCCAACTTACAGCAGATGAATCGTGTTTGGGCTCATTGGAATAGTCTCAATGAATAGGTTTTAGATATAACATAGTAACCTTGACCTAATGCTGCAGCACCGCGCACCGGAAAACGTAGCGTAGGCAGGCCTCCCACGCGGTGGACCGATGACCTGGTGAAGATCGCGGGAAGCCGATGGATGCGGGCAGCGCAGGACCGGTCGTCGTGGAAATCCTTGGGGGAGGCCTTTGTCCAGCAGTGGACGATTTGTGGCTGATATGATGATGATGATGAATGCTGCAGCTTCTCTTGGTATCTACAGGATACCCAACTCCTTACCAACTTACAGCAAAGATACCGTGTTTGGAATACGTAACGTTTAAAAAGCATAATATAAAATAAAAATTTAAAAACTCCCGACAAAAAAACCGCTAGAAAGTACTACTTATATTAAACTTTGAAGGGCAAACCATATTTTTTTTCTACTTTTTAGCGGTTTTTCGTCAAGAGTTTTTTGAATTTTCAATTTATCTAAAATACCTTCTAAACTATTTGTCTGAAAATGATACAACAAGTTATTCATTTAATAATTAACACAAAATATTAGGAAAAGCTTTTTTTTACCATTTGTAATTACACTTTGAGTCACAAATGTACATATGTGTACCTTTTTTTAACAATTAGTAAGCCCTTGGCATCATCTCACCTGATGGTAAGTGACGATGATGCCGAAGATGGAAGCGGGCTTACCAAGATTCCCCAACGCAATGGAGAACTGGCTATTTTATCTTCATGCTGGAATAAATCAAAGTTCTTAAGACTGATGTATGGGGCAAGACTTAGAAAGGATGGTGGTAGCTAGCTAGGCAGGCTTAGAAAATGCCCTACCACCAACCAAACCGAGTCTTACAAGTTGACTCCACAGGGAATCGAACCCGCGACCTCCTGGTGTGAAGCGAATGGACTTAACATTACGCCACGGAGGCGGTTAAATAAACTTATTATATTCAACCTAATTTCAACTCAGACGGTCCAGTAGTTTCCGAGCAAATTGGCTGTGATAGACGGATGGACGGACGGACAGACAGACACACACTCGTGTGTCCTATAATCCTTTCGTTTTTCTTCAAGAAACCTATACAACCGGAACAAAAAAAATGTTTTTGTTTTGGCTTCTGTTCCTCTTATAAAGACCCCCATATTATTATTATTATTTTTGATTAAAATAGGTTTTATTCTATATGTACAGTGTACAGACATCGGCGTGTTACAATTTTATTATTAGTAGAGATTAGATTTATTTTTTTATTAATTTGAAAAAGTCAAGGTCAAAGATATGACTTTTGCTGTGAAGGTATGAAGCGAAGTTCATTCTGGTGCTTCGCTAGCTGCTCCCGTACTATTGCCAAATTTTATATGATAAGTCAACAAACTTTTTGCTCAGATTGTATAGGTTTCATGAGTAAATAGCCAAAAATTGCAATTTCAACCCCTAATATGTACGTACATTAAAACCCTGTCAAATTAATTAGGCTTTGCCGTTAGCAAGTAAAAAGGGTGACAATGACATCCATTATCCAAGACGAGAGTGAATAGCCACTATTTGAACTTGCGTGTTACATCCTCGGCTGCATCGGCACTTATCATCAGATGAGGTGCAGCCAAACGCACTCAAGTTTTTAACAAAAAAGTATACTTTCAAAACAGAAGTTCTGTTCGTTTTCGTCTTGAATTATTCCGTAAAGCGCTATTATTCCCGCCCTCATAACCTCGACCCGTCCTGGAGGGGAGGCTTCATCAAGGCTACACACGTTTTATCATAAGAGTTAGATCCATATATTGATGAGACGAAGCTCTTATGATTTACTAGCTGTGCCTGCGACTTCGTCCGCTTGGAGGTTTTGAATTTTCGCACGGGAACTCTTAAATTTTTCGGGATAAAAAGTAATCTATATGTTAACCCGAGCTATAAGAAACCACCGTACAAAATTTCATCAAAATCGGCTGGGTAGTTTTTGCGTGATGCGGGAACATACAGACAGACAAAAATTTCAAAAGTTGTTGTTTTGGCCTCTATATCGTTAGTAATGTCCAATAATATTTCATGTACAGACACGGCCCCGTTACAGTTATATTATCTACTAGCTGTCCCGGCGAACTACGTACCGCCTTACATTACATTACACTGCCCTACCCTACCCTACACTACACTACACTACCCTACCCTACCCTACACTACACTACCCTACCCTACACTACCCTAACCTACACTACCCTACCCTACATACACTACACTACCCTACCCTACCCTACACTACACTACCCTACACTACACTACCCTACCCTACCCTACACTACCCTACCCTACACTACCCTACCCTACCCTACATACACTACACTACACTACACTACCCTACCCTACACTACCCTACACTACACTACCCAACCCTACCCTACCCTACCCTACCCTACCCTACCCTAAAAAAAAATGATGTTGGCCGATTCTCAGACCTACTCAATATGCTCACAAAATTTCATGAGAATCGGTCAAGCCGTTTCGGAGAAGTAAGGGAACGAATACTGTGACGAGAATTTTATACATATTAGATATAATATGTAAAAATGAATCCCTTTTTCCCTTGGTCACGGCATCACGCGTGAACGGCTGGACCGATTTCGCTAATTCTTTTTTTGGCGAGTTCGTTATTGTCAGGAGAAGGTTCTTATGTAGGGTAGGATAGGGTAGAGTAGGGTAGGGCAGTGTAGTGTAGTGTAAGGTGGTACGAAGTTCGCCGGGAATACTAGTATGTAATAGTAAATTATAGTCAACGTATTTGGCGGCACTGGTAACGGCACTGGCATTTACTTAATATCTTATTATCCTATCTAGGACTCCTGTTGACAGATTAGGACATCCAAATATTATGTGGGAAACATACTCCTTCAGTCCGAAGCCAGAAACCCCTACTGGACAATATAACGCCCATTTTTTTTTGTAGGAGCTCGATAGCAAATTACAAAAAAAATGATATTTCAAGGGTAACTGGGACACCCTGGGTTCATTCTTAGCGTGTGGCATAATTAACCGTGTTATCCAAGTTATCTAACCGCCTCCGTGGCGTAATGGTTAGTCCATTCGCTTCATACCAGGAGGTCGCGGGTTCGATTCCCGGTGGGGTCAACTTGTAAGACTCGGTTGGTTGTAGGGAATTTTCTAAGCCCGCCTGGCTAGCTATCACGATCTTATCTAAGTCTTGCCGCTAAACATCAGTGTTAACAACATTGTCAAGAAAACAAAACCGGCCAAGGGCGAGTCGGACTCGCGCACGAAGGGTTCCGTACTATTATCTATAAAATTCACGTTTGTTGTATGGAAGCCCCCCCTTAAATATTAATTTAATTATTTATTTTAAAGTGAATCTAAACCACATATATTTTAATATTGGTAAAAGTTAGTAGGTACCTAATTAATGAGATATGCCGCACGCCAGTTTTTATTTTAATTCTATATAAATGTTAGTTAATAACTGAATTTTTCGAGGAGGGGAGGGGGGGTTGTCCCCCTGGGTACGCCCGTGGTTCTGCTAAATAATTTTTCGTTGAGAGATCAAACAATAAAAGTAAAATTAAAAAATTTTAAAAACCCACCGCCACAAAAAATGAATTCTAAAAACTAACAAATAATATTTTAAACCTATTATAATTACTATCGTCACATATATTATGTAAGTTCAAATATTTTATTTTCCAAGCTTCGACGCGTCGGGGGACCGCTAAAGTTTATAAAGTATTTTTCCAACATCATCATCATTACAGCTCATATACGTCCCCACCGAGAGGCTCGAGCCTACCCTGAATCAGGGCGATTAGGCCTTAGTCAACCACGCGGGCCCAGTGCGGGTTGGTCGACTTCACACACAACCTTCGAGTTTCTTCGCAGGCGTGTGCAGGTTTCCTCACGATGTTTTCCTTCACCGTTAAAGCAATCGGTAAGTATGTACGTATATTTTTGAAAAACTCATTGGTACATTGGCCGTCCAGATTTGAACCCGGTACCTCTGGTTAGATGGACCGAGTCGTTACCGGTTGAGCCACTGACGCTTTTTTTTCCAACAACAGATAATTAATCATTACTAATTACATTTAGGTACGATACGAGCGATCTTAAGTTTCATATAATATAGTCTACGCTCTGCGCGCGAGCTCGGTGTGCGGTATGCGGCGCGGGGGTGGGCGTCACCAAGTGCGGCGACCCGAACGGGCAGACACGTGAGGGCAGACGACGTTGACGGTGGTGTCGATTTTGCGAATTTTTCGGAGTAAATTCTTTTGTTGCAATCTGCGACTACACCTGTTTTTCTCACTTAGCGGTCCCCCGACGCGACAACGCTTGGAAAATAAAATATTTGAACTTACATAATATATGTGACGATAGTAATTATAATAGGTTTAAAATATTATTTGTTAGTTTTTAGAATTCATTTTTTGTGTCGGTGGGTTTTTAAAATTTTTTAATTTTACTTTTATTTTGTCCTTTTTAAAGTAGGTATAAATATTAGGAAGGTATTTATAGTGACTAGTTAGTTGAGTTAGTAACTTAGTTAGGTACTTCATCAACTAGAAAGGAGCTGATGATCTTCAAACGGCTGATCAGGTCATGGTTACCTTACCATATACTTTCAATATCATTGAAGTAACACGGTACTAAATTTCGAATCGATCGGACATAAGGAAGTTAGTCAGATCCCCTCATCAACTAGAAAGGAGCTGATGATCTTCAAACGGCTGATCAGGTCATGGTTACCTTACCATATACTTTCAATATCATTGAAGTAACACGGTACTAAATTTCGAATCGTTCGAACATAAGGAAGTTAGTCAGATCCCCTCATCAACTAGAAAGGAGCTGATGATCTTCAAACGGCTGATCAGATCATGGTTACCTTACCATATACTTTCAATATCATTGAAGTAACACGGTACTAAATTTCGAATCGATCGGACATAAGGAAGTTAGTCAGATCCCCTCATTAACTAGAGAGAAGCTGATGATCTTCAAACGGCTGATCAGGTCATGGTTACCTTACCATATACTTTCAATATCATTGAAGTAACACGGTACTAAATTTCGAATCGATCGGACATAAGGAAGTTAGTCAGATCCCCTCATTAACTAGAGAGAAGCTGATGATCTTCAAACGGCTGATCAGGTCATGGTTACCTTACCATATACTTTCAATATCATTGAAGTAACACGGTACTAAATTTCGAATCGTTCGAACATAAGGAAGTTAGTCAGATCCCCTCATCAACTAGAAAGGAGCTGATGATCTTCAAACGGCTGATCAGGTCATGGTTACCTTACCATATACTTTCAATATCATTGAAGTAACACGGTACTAAATTTCGACTCGATCGGACATAAGGAAGTTAGTCAGATCCCCTCATCAACTAGAAAGGAGCTGATGATGTTCAAACGGCTGAACAGATTTTCATGAAACATGGCTAAGAACACTCGGGATAAAATTATCTAAGACACAAAAAAAACTAAACGGAAATCGGTTCATCCGTTTGAGAGCTACGATACCACAGACAGATACACAGATACACAGACAGACAGACACGTCAAACTTATAACACCCCTCTCTTTTGCGTCGGGGGTTAAAAACAGTTTAGTAACGTCGGGAAAGGTGAACAAGTTAACAAATTGGATGGTCTATTAAATCGTACTTCTAAAAATTTTTTTTATAAAAAATGAGATCCTATTGGTTACTAAGTTTATTTTTTTTACTATATTATTAGGGTCCTTTGTCAGTTTTACTATGTTATTAGAGTTGTATGGTCAGAAAAAACTTATAGGGGTTCCTCGAAAGTACCTACTACACGGAAACCTAATAATATCCGCTCAATTTTTTTTATACAGTTCTCGAAAATTTATTTAACAGTTTATTGTGTAAAAAAAAAATAACAGGCGGAAAATAAAATTATGCAATAGATATTACTTATTTCTAATAATTAGAAATTTCTTCCGGCAAACCTGGGAACGAGTATGTTTCAGTTAAAATGGCAGATATGTACACAAATAAAAATGCTATTAAAATATGTAAAGTAAGGATACAATAGTGTAAAATTCATATAATTTGTTGTAAAGGAAGATTTTGGCATCATCCTCGAGATACTTTTTGTAATCTCCAATGTGAGCTAAGCCTAAGCATTAAGAACCATAATTACGCGCACGTGGTAGAGTCCTTGCTTTTTCCCATGGATTGTCTAAATCTTTTGTACAATTAATTAATGAGATTTAATAAGGAATAGCTGTTTCCTGCGGCTTCACCCGCCTGGACAACGTTTCTATGACTTTTCGAGGGTGCGTGTGCGCGAGACGCAAGCGGCTCACGAGCGTAGAAAAACATAGCCTGTTAAATAAAAGCTTTTAAAAACAGCTGCTTATTACAAAAACTTCGTTATTAACTAAAATATGTCACATAATGCTTTTGTTTTTTTTAGGGTTCCGTACCAGACCAGGTAACGGGACCCTATCGCTGTCAGTTTTTCTGTTCGACTTCTAAAGTATCATTTGAGCCGTAATAGGAAGCCGACTGAAATTTTCACAGAGTACAATGTGATAAAATTAAGGGTTTATTTTAATAAAAAAAAATAATTAAGGGGTCCCCGTATAAGAAATGTGGTAGTTTTTTTTTCGTTTTTATTATATCTGAAATTTGGTAATACGTTAAATACAACCGTTAAACTTGGTACGATTACATATAGTATTAATCTTAGAGTAAAATAATAAATATAAAAAACTAAACTGTGTCCGAACTGAGTGGAAAAAAATCTGTTGCCCTGATTTTTTTGAAACGAATAATTATAATTTTTGTACTCGTGAAGAGAGGTGTGGTGGTACGGAAACCCTTAGCGCGTGAGACACTTGGTTGTTTTTTTACCTTCGAGCGGCAAAGGAATAAGAGAAGGTTATAAAATAAACCGAAAAACCGACTTAGCCCTGCGTGAAACCTTTTTTTTTCTTGCCTCGCGAATCAGTGGGTTGGGATGCGACTCCGAAGTTCTCGGAGAGGCCTTTGAGAAATTGTTAGGTGGTAGGTAAGCCTAAGTCCCTATGCAAGTCCGGGTTCCTGACGCACCATTGGGCGTCCAGAGCCCTACGGCAGAAAATGCTCTGGACTCTTTGGATCAATTCCATCTTATTTGGGTTCGCGTGTGCAAATACGGGGGCCGCGTATGTCATTACCGGTCGGATGCAAACCTTATAGAGTGTTCGCTTATTAGTGGGGGACATTTTACTGTGCCTACCTAACATGCTGTTTAGCCTGCCCAGGTAGAACCCTGGATATGTTCATTTTTAGGTCTTTTATTAATATTTAATTCAATAATAAATTAAATTGGACGCATCGGCATTTTTTAATAACCCACACCATACCTACCTGCCGTGCGACAAGTTTTATTGATATTTTTTTACGTACCATATCACTATTTAAGTTAGTATCGTGATTGAACTTCAAGTCCCATTAGAATTGAGTTAAAATCGGTTAACCCTTTTTTTAATATCATTTTTTTAACTAAAAATTTGAGTGTGTTTGGCTGCACTTCACCTGATGGCAAGTGCCGACGCAGCTGAGGATGTAACACGCGAGCTTAAATAGTGCCTATTCACTCTCGTATTGACGATTCCTATACGAATCGGGGAAAACAGATGCCGGCAGGAAATTCCACTCCTTGGCCGTTCGCATAAAGAACGAAGAAGCAAAACGTTCGTGCGTAAAAGTGAAACATTAACGACAAAGGGGTGGAATCGCCCTCCGCGCCTGGTCGTACGATGATGAAATGGAGAGGGGGAAAAAGGTCGTGAAGCTTCAGGGCACAATCTCCGAAATGAATCCTGTAGAACACCGATACACAGGCGACTTAACGGCGATGCTCGAGGCTTCGGAGCCTGTTTGATACAAGTTACTCGTCACCAATGAGTATCCTGGCGCGTCGGTCGATAGAATCCAAGCCATTTAGCTAGTAACGAGCCAATCTGTCCTATAGGTGAGAGCAGTACTCCATACATGACCGAACTTGAGCTTGGTTTAATATTAGAAGCTGCTCTGGTGTGAAGTAAAGTCTTACCTTCGAGAGGACACCAAGCCTTTTGGCAGCCGAAATTTAAAATAATAAAAGGAACGCAATTTTTTTGTACGATGGTACGGAATCCTTTGTGCACAAGTCCGGCTCGCACTTGGCCGGTTTTTCTATAGCTCTACTGAAACAGAATCACTTAGCTGCGGTTACAAAACGAACCTGTATGATACACGTAGGTGGGTTATATGATGTTTGCTGATTCCAGAGCACATATTGTGTTCTACATTCTACATGTCGTTCAAATATGTATGAGGCACGGTCAGAACACATTAAAATTTCATAGGTTGTGGGTCTCGTGAGTGCACATTGATACGAACTAGGTACTTGTGGGACAAGACCAGATTAAACTTATTTATGAACTACCACAACTAAAAAAGAAAGAGAGAAGAAAAAAAATACGAGTGTGCTTTAGACCACACGACTAAAGTAAAACTTCTTTATCTCCATCTATATGTATGAAAGTAAATACATGCTTAAGTCTTCAGAAAATAATATTTTCATTTTTTTCAAAGGAGCCATAGACTTTTTATGAAAAGGGTTTTAGTATCCTCTGAAAATGATCGAATCTTTTTTATCTTACAATATGTTTGTTTTGATTGTTTTGACAATATATCGTAGCTATGATTCAGGAACCATTACAGAACTTGTTACCTACCTATTTTAGATCGCTGTAATTTTTTTATATCGAACTTAACCTCATTTGTCATTTATATTTTGTTGGGACATCATAAATTTTTGTAAAGTACTTATACTAATTTCCTATCCTTTTTTAAGTAATAAACATACATACAGATATTTTTGGTGGTAACAAACCCTAGGTGTGCAGGTCCCAGTCGCACTTAGCCAGTTTTTTGAATTTTTACTTATTAGGTGCATTGAACACCTAATAATCCTATTTCGATTCCAAATCTTAAATAAAAATATAGTTAAAAAAACTAAAAACACGCTTTTAAAGCGCATCAAAATAAAAAGTGAAAAATAATTCTTAATATAAGCTGAAAACAATAATGAACGAAAAATACTAGTATTATTGTGAAAAAAGCGTGGGTTGTTTGATATACGAGAAATATGGCACAAAGCGTGTTTTTTAGTTTTTTAAACTATATTTATTTTTAAAATTTTAATTCAGGATAATAAGATAAACTTATATTTATTATTATTATTTATTTATTTTTTTATTTTATTGTCACTGATTCTTAATAAATGTACAAAGTTTGAATTAAATCTGCCAGTTTAAAATGAGTCAAAATCGAGTGCAAAAGAGTCGGTTACATAGATACATACATATACATACAGGTGAAGCTAAAATAAGCGTGTTAAAAAAGTCACCTGTAAGCGGTCTGTATAATTATTCTTATGAGTATTGGTAGTATGGAACCCAAATTTCATAATTCCGGCTCGCACTTGGTCGGTTTTTTTTTGTATACGTCTATTTACCTACCTAAATGCTAAACCAGTTTCTAAGTCACCTGGAAATCCTTATCCTTACTAATATTATAAATGTGAAAATGTGTTAGTTTGTTTGTTACCTTTTCTCGCTTCAACGCCTTGACCAATCTTTATGAAATTTAGCATGCAGGTAGCCTGTGTCACGGGGAAGGACATAGGCTACTTTTTATTCCGGGAAAATAGCATAATATGATACAGTTCCTGAGGGAACTAAAAATACTCGATTGCTGTGATTTTTTGCACAGAGATGGTTGAGTAGGTGGGAAACGACATAATTTACTAATCACCCTTAAAGACAGTTATAAAAACGATGTCCACGCGGGCGAAGCCGCGGGAAAAAACTAGTAATATTATAAATGTGAAAATCTGTTTGTTTGTTTGTTACCTTTTCACGCTTCAACACCTTGACCAATCTTGATGAAATTTTGCATGCAGGTAGCCTGTGTCACGGGGAAGGACATAGGCTACTTTTTATCCCGTAAAAATAGCATAGCCCGAATCAGTTCCTGAGGGAACTGAAAAAAATACTCTATTTTTGACTAATTTCTTTAAAACCGCAAAGGAACAATGCATTTTTTGTTTTTTTGCACAGATTGTTGAGGAGTGTCATAGATTGCTAATCACAATAGCCCGATCTGGGAAAGGAATCTGAAAAAAAAGTAATTCCACCCTCGCGAGCCGCTTGCGGCTCGCGCACCACTCATCCTCAAAGGCAGTCATGAAAACGATGTCCACGCGGGCGAAGCCGCGGGAAAAAGCTAGTAGTATATAATATGAAAAATGGTAGTGGTAAAGAATCCAAATTTCCTAAGTCTGACTCGCACTTGACCGGTTTTCCGATATTTTTTCTTTGTGGTCTAATAACTTATCTCGATGCCAAATTTCAAGTTTATTAGTTACCTTTCAATTCCAAATCTGAAATAAAAAGTTATCTGGAAGTAGTTTATATAATTATTCGCTCCTATCATCATCTCAAGCACCATAAAAGTTAAGGAGTGTATCTTCCCATCATCAGCTGACCTGAATAACCTGAAAGAATACAACTATCGGTCTATACGTAACCTACGTATCTATGTAATAATATTTAAATAGCTTTAGAAAATGTAATACATGCTAATGAACACCTAATACATACCTATAAAATTTGAGGGTTTCCCTCGAGTTCCTTAGGATCATATCATCAGATCCTGACTCGATGATAATGGGATCACTTTAGGAGTATACTCTTTCAAATAAAAAAAAATTGAAATACAATGCGGAATCTGTGAAGATGTCGCGTTAGTGTGAGGTGGAACAAAGTTCACCGACACAGCTAGTATTTGTCACCGTAAGATTGTAAATTCCGTTAGATTATAATCTATCGGGATTTATTTCGCGAGATTGTGAACTGTCGAAAGATTGTGAACTATAACATATTGTTTACAATTTCACTGGTGACATTATAATAACACTAAGCGAAGTGAAAAACACTAAATAAATGAGCTTAGGTTCGGTCAGGTTTGATTGATTTAACAGTCAAAGAGCCTTGGGTACCAGAATGGTTCGCAGCAGAAGAAATATTCGGTTTTATTCGGAGCTACATACAAGAATGGACCGTGATATTGTGATCCGATTCACAATTTACCGTTACATCATAATCTTACTAGTGAGCTTGTAATATCGCGGTTTTCACAATATCTCCGTGACATATACAAACATAAGACACAAAAAAGAAAAAAAATGCTTAAACATTAAAAAAATATTATTTTCTTTTCGCACATGAGTGACCTTAGGAGTTGCCCTTTTTTCATCGGATGTACAATTTAAAGTTAAAAGTAACATATTTTAGTGGCGTAACTTACCTCATTTCTTTAAATTTTTTTACTAGTTTTTAGGGTATTGACTATAATAACATATATCATCATATCAGCCGAAGGACGTCCACTGCTGGACATAAGGCCTCCCCCAAGATCGGTTCTGCGCTGCTCGCATCTAGCGGCTTCCCACGACCTTCACCAGGTCATCGGTCCACTGAGTGGGAGGCCTGCCTACACTACGCTTTCCGGTGCGTGGTCACCACTCGAGAACTTTACTGCCCCAACGGCCATCTGTTCTACGAGCAATGTGCCACACCTACTGCCACTTAAGTGTAGCAATTCTGAGAGCTATGTCGGTTACTTTAGTTCTCCTACGGATCTCCTCGTTTCTGATTCGATCACGCAGAGGAACTCCGAGCATAGCACGCTCCATAGCCCTTTGGGTGACCTCGAGCCTTCTTATGAGGCCCATAGTAAGCGACCATGTCTCAGTTCCGTATGTCATCACTGCCAACACACACTGGTCGAAGACCTTGCTCTTAAGACACTGCGGTATTTGGGACGTAAAGATATTGCGAAGCTTCCCGAACGCTGCCCAGCCGAGTTGGATTCGACGATTGATCTCTTTCTCGAAGTTGGATCTACCTAACTGGACTGTTTGTCCCAGGTATATATATTCGGTATAACATATATAATCTTACTGACAAATTAGAAAACGGGGCTTGACGTGATTTTATATAATTTATGTTGTTTTTACCTCAACTTTTCGACTATGCTTCGATAGCCGTGGTCGCGAGTAGACTGAAGCCGCGGTGTCATCGCCGCCGGCGCATCGCAGGAACACCTCCATCTACCCTCACTTCATTTTGTGAAGGGTTAGGGTCACCACACATTTTACTTAATAAGTTAGGGTCACGACACACTACACTGACACAGTCCACAGGCCGCACGGTTGTTTATTCGCAGTTTACTTGTCTACACTTATCAATCACCGGATTCTATGACGAGGAAAGCTTGTATCCTTGATCACGATTGATTTGTCAGTATGAATAATCGTGAAAGTTTAAAGTGTTATATATAATCATGTAAATTTTCGACTAGCTGCCTATTAAGGTTCTAAAGATGCAGACGCAGGACTGGCAGAGTGCCCGACGTACAAAACGGACAGACAGACGGAACCCTTAAGGCTTTAAGATACCTCAATCCGAGCAGGTTGATACGTGTTAAAAAAATATTGAACGTAAGTCTAATAAATTTAAGTTCAAATCAATGCAAGCTAAACACGGCTGTTACGTTGAAACTAACATCCAATTCTAGATTTTTAAATGTTTTATTACTTTTCTATACTTTAAAATAAGTTTAAAAAATGTGTTCAATTAAAATGAAAGGTCTTAAAGTCACCGATTTTTGTGTGTTTCATTCAAAATTAACTATTTGTTTTCGAGAAATTTTGCAACTAATGCCAAAAACAGGGTCTAAAGTAATTGTTATTACATTAAAAGTGATAAATAATTATCAAATTTTATTCAATTAAATCGATTTTTGTTACTCTAAGTATACTATATATTTTTTCCATAGTGGTAGCTTTGCACAGTTGTTGAATAATTTGAATTGAATATTGTCTTTGACCTATCTTAAGGCCTTAAAACATTTTGTTTTATTAATACTACCCTTTAAAAGAAGACAAATCACTATTACATTTTCTTTCTCGCAAGATTATTAAGTTGTTAACATAAAAAAAATATTACATTTACTTACAAGAACGAAACATTATAGCTATTTTACACGAACCAAGACTCGAGGGCTCTGGCCTTTGAAATGGGGCGTGTACGCACCGACTCGGCCCGGTTTCGAGTAGGCCCGAAGAATAATACCAGATATTTTACGGGTGTCAATTAAATGGTTAGCATAGTATTGTTATTTCTGTGAGCAGAAAAATATAATCGGTGAGCAGAAATAGCTAATTGGTCAGCAGAAATAGCTAATTGGTCAGCAACTCATGGTCAGCAAACATTTCAAAATCAATCAGCAATTTATGTCATTCTGGATGGCTGTAATTATTTTAAACATCCCCGTACTACACTCTTCCTACAGTGTTGAGTGGTCGACGGAGCCCCTTCGGGGCTCCTACTTCTGTGTTCTCATGTTAAACCTAACACTACGACTGTGCGGGGAGGCGAGCTTAGCTCGCCTCCCCGCACAGTCTCCGAACCTAACGGATCCGAGTCGGGGTGCTCCGCAAGTCCGAGCTCGCTTCGCTCGCTCCCGCTTCCATTTAGAACTCCCCGTACCACACTCTTCCTACAGTGTTGAGTTGCTGCTTATAGACATGTTTTTCTGCCGCTCAATCATGAAATCTTGCCGCTCAAGTAGTTATTTTGCGGACTGAATGTTTATTATGCAGTTACATTATATTTATTCCATATTTTACTACCGAACCAGTGTCATTTGTACAGTCAGGCAGAAAATATATTTAAAGTGATATAAATTAATTTCCAAATATAACTTATGTACATAGATTATTTCATCATCATCATAACAGCCGAAAGACGTCCACTTATAGACAATAGCCTCCTCCAAAGATTATTTTATTTTAATTTATATTGTATACTGGTATATCGAGATTGATTTTAGTTCCATAAAATATGTATCTCCTCTGTGCTGTGTGTGGCTGACGTAAACAGGTTTTCTAGAAACAATAGAAGAAGCGGCGACTAGTATATAGTAATATTTAAAGTGATATAAATTAATTTCCAAATAACTTATGTATATAGATTATTTCATCGTCATCATCACCATCATCATAACAGCCGAAAGACGTCCACTTATAGACAATAGCCTCCTCCAAAGAATGTTTTATTTTAATTTATATTGTATACTGGTATATCGAGATTGATTTTGTTCCATAAAATATGTATCTCCTCTGTGCTGTGTGTGGCTGACGTAAACAGGTTTTCTAGAAACAATAGAAGAAGCGGCTCTGTAACTCTTTTCGGCAGTGAACTGATTCTTTGTCTCTTTCTAGCGCTGCAAAATTCATATAATAAGAATGGTTAGTTTGTCATTCATACTGTCAGGTGAAGGACTTTCTCAGAGAAGAGTGAGTAAAAACTATAAACTTGTTTTAAATCAACGTGGCCAATAGTGCAGTGGCATACTGCCAAGTAATGAGAGCCATTCTAAAATGAGTGCTAGTTTGTGCCACGAAGCGAAGCTAAGAGGCACAATAGACAGCACGAGTGTATCAATGGCTAATTTCGTGCAGTGCCATTCAATTCTTTAAATAAAAGAAAATTTTAAACAGTCAAAAATTCATACATACAGCCTAATCACATGCGATGTTTAGCCATTGCGCAGGTACGCGTGTTTTTTTAAATGAACTTGGCATCTTGCACAAAATACACTGAATTTTTTTCATAATCAATTATATTTAATTTTTAACCAAAGCCATAAAAATCGTTTCATCGTTATCTCTTAAAACTTAGTATATAACTTTTATTTTATCTATGCAAACATTATCTTTATATATATATAAATCTTCTGTCCGTGTGTTATTCATTGAACTCCTCCTAAACGGCTGGACCGATTTCGCTAATTCTTTTTTTGTCGAGTTCGTTATTGTCAGGAGAAGGTTCTTATGTAGGGTAGGGTAGGGTAGGGTAGGGTAGGGTAGGGTAGTGTAGTGTAGGGTAGGGTAGTGTAGGGTAGGGTAGTGTAGGGTAGGGTAGTGTAGTGTAGTGTAGGTTAGGGTAGGGTAAGGCAGTGTAATGTAATGTAAGGCGGTACGTAGTTCGCCGGGACAGCTAGTATTTATTTATATTTTACACTCTGTATGGCGCAAGCGTTAATTTGCTTTTCTGTCTGACTATACATCGACTTTTTTATGCCTATCAAAACAGAAATATTTCGTATTATTTTTCGGGCCGAGTCGAAACCGGGCCGAGTGGGTGCGGACCCGTTTATTTTAGGGTGGTGCTCTTCAAGCTTTTACGACACAATTACTTATTTGTTGCAATAAACAACACAGAAGGTAACACTAGGACTCCTTTAAGGTTTCCGTACATACAAAGGGTGATCAACGGGACCCTATTACTAAACCTCCGCTTTCTGTCTGTCTGTCCATCTCTCTTTCTGTCTATCAGCGAGCTGTGTTTCATGAACCGTTACAGGTAGATAGTTAAAATTTAAATTTAAATATTAAAATTTCTACTGCCGCTTTAAAAGTTAATAAAAAAATTAATAAATGTTATAATAACCCCCTTATTTTACCCCCTATTATTACAAAAAACGTGTTTTTATATAGGTATTTTGGATTTAGCTCTATTGTAAAAACAGTAATACATACAGGGTGTAACAAAATTGACTAATCATCAAACTGAACAACTTTTGTTCTAAAAGTTTCTGCATTTTTGTATGGAGCCTCACATTCAAATTAGTTTTATAAAATAATCAAAATTTTCTGTAAAAAATATAGAACAAAAATAGCTTTTTTTTTCACATGCCCGATTTAAAAAAAAATGTGTGTTACTTAAAAAAATGTTGTTCAGTTTCATGAGGAGAGCCTACCCTCGAAAGCTCGCACACTATTTAAAAAACATTTTGTAGAACCCTGCAAAAATGCAAAAATAAAACAATTTATAATGCATTTTCTTAGTACCTAGTTACCTAGGAGTAAAAGAATTTTTATAAGATATTTTATACGTTAGGCGTTCAGGTTTAAAATGAGATGTGCAATAACAGCGACATACAAGGGCAATATAGAACCAGTAGCGGCCCCAGACACACCCCGGGTGAAAATGAGGCACACAATATGATAGGGTTGTCAGTTTCTCAAAATAAATGGTATTGTTTGATTCACAGAATTAAAAGGATTTTGCTCCCCTCTTGACAACACATAATTATGTAAAAACAAATTCATTAAAAAAAATCTTTTTAACAATGTAAATCAAAAAGAAAGCTTTTATCCAAAATAATATTAATTCATTAATCATTATCATGCTCTGTTACCAAATTTTTTATTTGGGTTCGGCGTAAAATGTTTTTCACTTTCTTTTTTCCATATCTCCTTTTGTTCCTTCACATTCACTCACAATATTAATTCAATATTAAATCATATTAATATTATAGCAGCGAAAGTATGTTTATTTGTACAGTTTTCACGTCTAAACGGCTAAACGGATTTGGATTAAATTTGGTAAGTTAATAGGATAGTTTTTTTTACCCGGGAATAATGCATGGTTCTTGTAGGATATCTATTAATGCATTGAAAGAAATTGTGTTCATCTAACTGTGTGTATGTCTGCCTATTTGTCATTATCCCAACATTAAACTACTCAACCGATTCTGCAGAAATTTGGCTTCGAAGTATAGTAAAGGGCAAAAAACAACAGAGTGAATTACGAAGTCAAAGTCAAAGTACATTATTGCAATTATAGGTACAAATATAATAATAATCTTAAATAATACAATTTATTTTACCTCTATAATTTGCCTAACATGGCGTGCAATAATGATAATTCAAACCATCAATCACATAATAATTTACACACAAGATATTTAATATTTGCAACACAACACAATTTAATAGTTTGATGCGATATTAATATAGACAATAAATGTCATAGAACATGTACACCTTTTCAAATTCTACAATGTTACACTATTATCAAATTAATCCATTTGTATAATTACACACAAGATATTCATTAATCGCAATACAATACAAATTACTAGTTTTATGTTAAAACATAAATAAAATGACACCCGAGAAATTAAATTCTTTGAGACTAGTTATTGTGATTTATAAATCTGACAGAAATAATTAATTTATCGTTACCCTATAGTTAGTTACAAAACTTAATATTTATGAAAATGTTTGTGTCTAGACTAAAAGCGAAAGTTTGATCATGCCTTTTTGATGAATAGCGTGAAAACAAAAATTAATTTTCATCATGTATAACTAAAGTCTACCTCCGTTGCGGGGTTATACGGTACTTTGATACAACACAAAAAATTTAGTTAAAAAAAACTTAAAAAACACGTTTCTGAAGCACATAAAACTAAAAAGTGAAAAATAATTCTTAATAATAAGCTGATAACAATAATGAACGAAAAATTATTATTGTGAAAAAAGTGTAGGTTGCTCGATATACGAAATATATGACACAAAGCGCCCCACGCTTTTTGTTTTCAGCTTAAATTAAGCATTATTTTTCACTTTTAAGTTTGATATGCTCTAAAAGCCTGTTTTTTTAGTTTTTTTAAACTATACTGTCTTATTTTTCAATTCGATTCAGGATAATGAGATAAACTTATGAAATTATTGTATTGTCACTGTTTCTCGATAAATGTACAAAGTTTGAATTAAATCTGTCCGTTTAAAGTGGGTCAAAATCGAGTGCAAAGGAGTCGGTTACAAAGATACATACATATATATATACAGGTGACGCTAATAAAAGCGTGATAAAAATATAGTAGGGATAATTTAATTTAATTTTCTAATTTATGAATACTTTAAAAGGGTTTTAAGTATTTTTTTTTTCTTTTAATGCGTCTGCCTGGTTTTACACTTAGCATCACCTGCGGTCACGTGTAGGGCATTTAGATTTAAAACCTACGGACGTGTCGATCACGCAGGTTGACTGTCTACAAACAAGGTCAAAACTTAGATGCATATACAGGGTGTAACAATATTGGTGTAGGTCCCGTTAACTGCAGATTTTACTCATCACACTAAATAACTTTCCCCAAGGAACCCATAGTCAATTTAAAAAAAAAACTTTGGACCCTCCATACAAAAATGCACAAAATTGGTCGATCAGCTGATCGATTTGACGAAAAAAATTTTTGCTATTTCAGCAAAGTCGTAGAACTAAAGTTGTTCAGTACGATGAGAATTTTGTTACAGCCTGTATATAAAACGTAGATCATATCTTAAATGCATAAATAAAATAAAAAAAAAACCGTTGCAGGATTCAGGGCATATCAAGCTGTTGTTGCCAGTTGTAATCACTAGATGACTGTCGCACACATACAAACAAACACACACACTCATACACATAGCAGTTGTTTAGTATTTCGTTTGATTTTGTTTGATTTTGAACTCTTGTCGCTTACCCATGTTACACACACATACACACACACTCACACACATAGCAGTTGCTTAGTATTTCGTTTGATTTTGAACTCTTGATGCTAAGCCATGTTACGCACACATTGTAGTTGTTTCGTTTGATTTTGAACTATTTTTTTATTTGCATCAATTTATCATTGTTCTGTATGTTATTATTTAGCCTTTTTATCTACCATTTCCTACCGATTACTTCAAGGTTGCCTGGAAGAAATCGCTAAAATGATCAGGTCGCCTTTGCACTGTACACATTTAAATTAAGTTTCGGTAATGTTTTTTTCTGATCTGCAATACAATACTTACTTACATATTTTTTAAGCCTGTAGAAGAGACTAGCATTCCCAACACAGGTCATTCTCGTGGGGATTCTAGAGAGCTAATTCTGATGATTGATGATGAAAACATCGTGAGGAAACCTGCACACAACTGCGAAGAAATTCGAAGGTTGTGTGTGTAGTCGACCAACCCACGCTAGGCCCGCGTGGTCGACTAAAGCCCGATCGCCCTAATTCAGAGTAGGCTCGAGCTCCTCGGTTGGGACGTATATGAGCTGATATGATGAATTCTAATGATAACGTACTACCGTTGTACAGCTCGCGCCAAACTTTGTTACTGATCTGAACTGTGATGCAAGTGCTTGCTGCGCCGGTATATATAACCGAGTAGTAGGTATCTTCACGTCCTACTTACACCCAAAGTTTGTTACTGCCACGCGTCTTGCGACCAACTACAGAACTGTAATATAGTTTGGCGCGACCTATAGGAATATTTATGTCAACAATAAACAGCCATTTCAGAGTTTCCTACCTTCAGAGGAGTGGGTGCGACACGGACATTTAACATTAACATCATATCAACCTAACATCAACCTGCGAGTTTCTTCGCAGGTGTGTGCAGGTTTCCTCACGATGTTTTTCCTTCACCGTTAAAGCAATCGGTAAGTATATGTACGTAAATTTTTGAAAAACTCGTTGGTACATTGGCCGTCCAGATTTGAACCCGGTACCTCTGGTTAGAGGGACCGAGTCGTTACCGGTTGAGCCACCGACGCTTTACTCATCTTGACTGGAGTTTACTCATCGTGAAACCTCTAGTTTTCACTTACCTGATCTTACAGGAGGGATGCTCCAGGCACACCCTGGACACTTCATACAACGGGCCAGAAATGACATTTCAAAAAACGAATGAAGAAACAAACTAAATGGCGGTGAAATCCTATAGGTTCGACAACCAAACTGTAACCAATCTGTGTCAATCTGGGTGAGGAGGGGGTGAGGTCGCAATCTAGAGAGCGACACGGAGTGTCCATATACTGTATGTTAGTACTAATATATATACTTTTGCTCCGGCCTCGCAGTTCAGGCTGTATGGCCTTGGAGCCTTACAAATACCTGACATAAAACATGAGTAAACAAGTTAACACTCCCCATTTAAAATTCGAGTGAACTCTAAATATATTTAGTATTCATTTATTTATTTATTTCAAGAACAAATTACATTGGTTTTGAAAGTACACAAATAATAGGTAAACATAAATTAATAATAATCAATACCTAAGTAAAATATAAAATGTCAAAGTTTCATAAATAGTAAAATAATAATAATATAATTCGTAATATAACACAATGTCGTAGTAATATAATTCAAAACGCTAAACACGTTAAAAAACCGACTTCCATCGCAACAACTTAGTACATTTTTGCATTATTATTTTATGTTAATTTTCTAATAAAGTGCTACACCGATTTTGATAAAATTTATATGGGATCACAAGGGAAGCACCAGCTTTCAAATAAAAAAAGAATCATAAAAATCGGTTCACCCAGTCAAAAGTTCTGCGGTAACACACATAAAAAAAAAACATACAGTCGAATTAAGAACCTCCTCCTTTTTAGAAGTCGCTTTAAAATTCACAAATACCACAGAACAAAAAATATATATTAGCAAGTCATAAAGTAATAATAGTTTGAAATAAATGTCGCAATAGTAATTATAATTGGCAATGTCTTCATATTTATGTTATGAAATAGTCATATTTGCTATTGTATGTGTATCAGCCCTGGACTAAAATATTCTGGCGGTGGCAAGCGTCATACAATATACGAGTATGAGACGGTACCTCAGCCTTCCGCCATGATACTTTGACTGAAGCGAAGACGAATGTAGCGGAGAAAAAGAATTCGTTCAACGCAAACCAAGAAACTCTTCTGCGATAAAACAAAATTAACCGTATAAAACATTTGTGAGCATCACAGATAAGAAAAGTTTTTTGATTCTTCTATTCTGTGGGTGGTGTAACGGCTAGAGCCGCCGCCTCTTGTCCGGGAGGTCGTGGTTCGAATCCTGACACGTACCAATGTGATGTCGAATTTAGATTTCATAAGTACGTTTATCCGACGCTCTTACGGTGAATGATTATGGTGAGGAAACCTGCACACGCCTGCGGAGAAAACTCGCAGGTTGTGTGTGAAGTCGACCAACCTGCACTGGGCTGACTATGGCCCGATCGCCCTAATTCAGGGTGGGCTCGAGCCCCTCCGTGGGGATGTTTTATGAGCTGATATGATGATGATAAACAGTATAAAACATTGTATCATATCGGCCGAAAAAAGTCCACTGCTGGATAAAGGCCTCTCCAAGCATTTCCACGACGACCGGTCCTGCGCTGCCCACATTCAGCGGCTTCCCGCGATCTTCACCAGGTCGTCGGTCCACCGCGTGGGAGGCCTGCCTACGCTACGTATTCTGAGGGGTATAGACTCAATACAGCTAATCGCATAGTTTTCAAATTTAAACGGTGAATGCAAAAAACAGCTGAATTGTCTATCCTGTATAGACAATTCAGGCTTTTTTGTAACAAAATTGGTGTAGAACCCGTTAACTAGGGATTTAACTCATTATACTGATCAACTTTCCCCAAGGAATCTATAGACAAATATCAAAAAAAAAATTTGGACCCTCCATACAAAAATGCACGAAATTAGTCGATCAGCTGATCGATTTTTAAGAAGAGATATTCTTTTTTTGCGATTTCAGCAAAGTCATATAACAAAAGTTGTTCAGTTTGATAAGTAAAAGACCCGTTAACGGGACCTACACAAATTTTATTACACCCTGAACTTTAGTTTAATTACATTTAGTAAAAAGACTGATTTTTAAAAATGGTATTGACATTGACGTTTGATGCTGTTTTGTTTGGTTTTAAGGCGAGGTTTAGAACAGTTGTCTCTGTTTTTTTTTACGTGTAAAGAGTAAAGAAACTTTTATGCTGTTTTTTTCAATATTTTATTTTTTTAACTTAGACATAGACGTTTCTGCAAAAAAGTGAGTTCGACAGTATGTCAGAATTTTATTGAGGAATAATAGAGAAAAAAATAAGGTGCTATGTCTAACAACTGTAGTGCTAAAGTAGCAAAAATTGACAAAATTGAAGCGAACTTTGCAATTTTTTTCTATAGAGAAAATTTTATCAAATTGGGTTTTGGCCCCCTACACTTTGTAGCAGACATATTGTAATAAATTTATTAAAAAAAAAATGAATTGCAGTTTCAACCGCAGAAAAATGACTTTTTCCAACTCTAAATTTCGAGGTTTGCATTATTTTTTGCAAGGGTTTCGCCTTAAGCTGACTTTGACGTCACCTTAAAAGCCCTTCAAATGCTCTGTCATCCGTAACGTATGACGGCGCGCATGACGTCATAAGTATGACGTTACAAGTATATCTATACTCTTCTGCTCTATGTCAAATTATATCATAATACTGTGGAAGGATTCAGCCATTAATATGTATCGTTTATTTGATTCCACATAGTTTTTCCAGTATGAAGGTTTTTAAACATTTTCGGTGTCAAATTTTAGTACAAACGCGACACCGTTGTTTGCAAAAAGATGCAAAAAAAAGCAAAAGTTATGGAATCGTATTTAAATTGACATGGATATGTAAATGCCTTCATTATATAACTAGATCAGTAATTTGTTTTTACAAGTTTTATAAAAAAATACTGAGAAATGTTCGCCGCCCTCCACTCATACGGCTAAATTACAGATGCGCCCCGGGCGGTCCGTTTGATCTGAGCATTTAAAGGCTAAACAAAACATCATCAAATGTCAATTTCAAGATTTTGTTTTTCTTGATTTGTGAATATTTTGACGGTTTGCATTTAGCTGCAATTGATTTTATACCCCTCATGCATACTATCTGTTATGGTTTACAACTGGTAGGCTTTAAAACACCAAGTTTTCACCTACAGAGGCACTTTAAACGTGCCAACGATTTTTGACGTGAAAACGTTTTATAAATTGATGACACTGCAGCCCGTGTCATCAATTTATACACGAAGAAGTGTGACGTCATTGTCACGTGACGCCAGTGTGACGTCATTATCACGTTATGCCTGAGCCGAGCGTGCAAGCGAGAGTTGTACTTGTACGTGTACTTGTACTTGTACTCGTACTTGTACTTGTATTTTTACTTGTACTTTTATTTTTACTTGTACTTGTACTAGTACTTGCACTTGGACTTGGACTTGAATGTTAATGTACTTTTAATCCATTGACAAACAAGTGTGTCAATGGATTAAAAGTACTAGGCTCCCAGAAGCTTATAAGAGGTGTTCCAACTGTGAGATATGATGTAGTTGTACTTTAATTTTATTTTCAATACAATTGCTCGAAAAGTGGTACTTTATATGCCAGTCAAGTGTGCGCAAAATTGATTTTACCGCCCACGTGCTTTTACTTTACCACTTTTTTAAAATTTCTAGCTCGGAGGAACAAGACATTTCTAGCAAAAAGAAATATAATAACCAAAGATACAGAATCTTCTTTTAGACTTTTGAAAGGAGAATTTTAAAAAAGATAGGTAGTTCCTCCGAGGTTAGTACATAACGCATGCTGTTTAGATTCTCTTTGGGTTATATTTTTGTGAACAAAAGAGACAAAACATGAATGAAGTGGAACCGGTTACACCAATGAATAGGTCATCTTTACCAGTAGTAGTCTGTGGACGAATGAGTAAAGAGGCTCGCACCCAGTGCACACATTTTGTGGGTATAGTATTTAAACGCAAATCAAAAAAAACGAATCTAAATATATATAACTCAAAGGTGACTGACTGACTGACTGACATAGTGATCTATCAACGCACAGCCCAAACTACTGGACGGATCGGGCTGAAATTTGGCATGCAGGTAGATGTTATGACTTAGGCATCCGCTAAGAAAGGATTTCGGGAAATTCCCATGGGAACACCAAAAAACGATAACTGCGCGGGCGAAGCCGCGAGCACCCACTAGTTTGTAATAAAACAATAACATTTAAATTGTTTTTTTAGTTATTATTGGTTTATATGTCCGTTCTTCCTGTTTCATTCTCAACAATAAATCATACAACTAACTAGATACGAGTGCCACTAACACGATCGTTTTTTATGCAATAACCAAAGTTGACAACCCCAGGGCGGCTGCCGAGCGTAGGTATAAAAACTGAAGTACATACATGTGATTGACTTCTGTACTTATCTATTTTGTGTCCTCGATGGTATAATCAATCAAACCAGACCGAACCTATTAGGTCGGGGAAAAAGTTTTTTCGTATTTTGTATGCAAACTCATACAGGGCGAACAAAACGAGCTGCATCTTGAACGTTCAGATTTCCATACTGGAAACGCTTGAACTAAATTAGTGCTACTGATTGATACTGCATTAGGACCATATTTGGCACAAATTTTATTCGAGGCCAGTGTAGCATTTTTACCTTTTTTATATAAAATTTCAAAACTTCGCTACTTTTCTCGTTACTTTCACTCATTTTCATAGCCAGAAAAAACTATTTTAAAATGGCGGGAATTTTATTTTTTATTTATTATTAAAATTTCGAAATTTCACTTATTTAATTTCATTATAACCAGCCAAGTACAAATAATACAAGCAAAGAGATTTGATTACAAAGTTTTAGTTACAAAATACGAAGAAACTTTTTCCCCGACCTATTATTATCGCTCGCTTCGCTCGCTCAACTCTAGTCCAGTTGTGGATATAGTTCATTGAATGTGCAATCAGTATTTTTGATAATAATATTATTATCAATTATCATAAATAAATTAAGATTATATATTAATAGGTGATTAGTTGTTTGTTGACCAACTAGAAATATTCTTTTGTTATTTATCTTAATAGTTATTTGATGAGCAACTAGAAATATTCTTTTGTAATTTATCTTAATAGTTGTTTGATGAGCAACCAGAAAATATTCTTTTGTTATTTATCTTAATAGTTGTTTGATGAGCAACCAGAAAATATTCTTTTGTTATTTATCTTAATAGTTGTTTGATGAGCAACCAGAAAATATTCTTTTGTTATTTATCTTAATAGTTGTTTGATGAGCAACTAGAAATATTCTTTTGTTATTTATCTTAATAGTTGTTTGATGAGCAACCAGAAAATATTCTTTTTTTATTTATATTAATAGTTGTTTGATGAGCAACCAGAAAATATTCTTTTGTTATTTATCTTAATAGTTGTTTGATGAGCAACCAGAAAATATTCTTTTGTTATTTATCTTAATAGTTGTTTGATGAGCAACTAGAAATATTCTTTTGTTATTTATCTTAATAGTTGTTTGATGAGCAACAAGAAAATATTCTTTTGTTATTTATCTTAATAGTTGTTTGATGAGCAACTAGAAATATTCTTTTGTTATTTATCTTAATAGTTGTTTGATGAGCAACTAGAAATATGTCTTAGTTATTTATATTAATAGTTGTTTGTTGAGCAACTTGAAATATTCCTTTGTTTTTTATCTTAATATTTGTTTGATGAACAACTAGAAATATTCCTTTGTTATTGATCTTAATAGTTGTTTGATTAGCAACTAGAAATATTTCTTTGTTATTTATCTTAATAGAGTTGTTTGATTGGCAACTAGAAATATTCCTTTGTTATTTATCTTAATAGTTGTTTGATGAGCAACTAGAAATACTCCTTTGTTATTTATCTTAATAGTTGTTTTATGAGCAACTAGGAATATTCCTTTTTATCTTAATAGTTGTTTGTTGAGCAACTAGAAATAGTCATTTGTTATTTATCTTAATAGTTGTTTGATTTGCAACTAGAAATAATCTTTTGTTATTTATCTTAATAGTTGTTCGATGAGCAACTAGAAATATTCCTTTGTTATTTATCTTAAAAGAAACCAAAGTACTAAATAAAGTTATAGCTATAAAAATATCCCCACTGCTAGGCCACAAAGAAAGAAGAGTAAAAATTTTTAAGTATTACTGTTGATAAGATAAACCTCGTGATGAACGGACGGACTGTGTAGGCTGAGGAATAGGATCCTTAACTAAGGGAACCGTTAAAACCGCGAATACTAAGTGGAATAACTCGTTTAAAGTTTTCGCGGTTTTGTCGGTTCTTTACCTAAAGGGGGCCAAACAGGATTTTATTTTGTCCTTGGATGCCAGGCGGCTTCGCTTCCGCTTTATTCCCTATCCCATTCCCTCTATTCATCATTGAGCCAGATTGTCTTTTTTAGGGTTCCGTACCTAAAGGATAAAAACGGGACCCTATTACTAAGACTTCGCTGTCCGTCTGTCTGTCCGTCTGTCACCAGGCTGTATTTCATGCACCGTGATAGCTAGATAGCTGAAATTTTCACAGATGATGTATTTCTGTTTCCACTATAACAGCAAATATTAAAAATTAGAAAAAGTGAAAAAACAAGGGGGTCTCCTTACAAAAAACTAGTTTTTTTTAATATTAAGAAACAAGCGCCATCTAGTATGATGGTTTTTGAAACATGAAACTAGCGCCATCTGTTCTAATGTTACGGAACCCTATGTGTGCGGTGCTGACTCGCACTTGGTCGGTTTTTTTACTCACAATTGGTAAGACCTTGCTATCATCTCACTTGACAGTAAGTGACGATGATGCCGAAGATGGAAGCGGGCTTTCCAAGATTCCCCAACGCTATATGGCTCCGCTATCTCATCTTTAAGTCTGAAAACATCAATACTGTTAACACTGATGTTTGGCGGCAAGACTTAGATAAGATTGTGTAAGCTAGCCAGGCGGGCTATGAAAATGCCTTACCATCAACCTAACTGAGTCTTACAAAGTTGAACCCGCCGGGAATCGAACCCGCGACCTCCTGTTGAGAAGCGAATTGACTAACCATTACGCCACGCAAGCGGTTAAAACTTACTAACTTGCGGTTAAACGAACAAGTTTGCTTTTTTTTATCACTTTAAATACTTTTTCCAAGTCAGGAAAAAGAAAACAAATCACATGCAATTCTAAAAAATAATAATTTCAGGGTAAAGTGGGTAAACCTTTTAAAAAAAATCAGCTTTTTAGGTTCCAGGGTTTGTATATTTAGCTTGCAGTGTTAGTTTATCTGTAAGTTTGTGATAAGCCTTGGGAGAAAAATTAGAACAACAACTTCCCGGTTTCCGATTGAGCTGAAATTTTGCATACACGTTAAGTTTGGAGAACATTGCATGGTTAGCTAAGTGACGTCATTCTTAATCCAATATGGTGGACTCCCACAGATGGCGGATCAGTTATTTTTTATGCGCCCCCATGATTTGGTATCAAATTAAAAATTTTGCTGAGAAAAATACGAAATAAATGAAATTCATTTTTTTTTATTAAATCTTGTAAGTACGTATAACTTTTTAAGTTTCTCGATTTTTTTTTTTTTTTTGTCTACGATTGATAAACCCTCGGCATCATCTCACCTTATGATGATGGTGGCGATGATGCCCAAAAGGAAAACGGGTTTAACAAGATTGGGAACCAACGCAATGGGGATCTGGATATCTTATCTTCAAGCCGGAACACATTAATGCTGTTAACATTGATATTAGGCACCAAGGTTTATTTTTTTCCAAAGTTTTTGAAACAATTGAAAATTTACTAATATTTAATTTACAAAAAATATATATATTTCTATCTGCAAATTGAGCTGATTTATGCTTAATTTACGTTTAGTTTTTAGACATCCTGCACATATTATATAAGGTCTAACAAAATTAGCTGAAATTATTTTAACTGGTGCTTCTACCCATGAAACTGAACAACTTTCCCCATGGAACCCACAGTCAAATCGCAAAAAAATTGGCTCCCCATACTAACTCGATTAGCTGATCAGCCAACTTAGTATGGGAAGTTCAAATTTGTTTTTTAGATTTTACTATGGATTTCATGGGGAAAGTAGTTCAGTTTCATGGGTAGAAGCACTAGTTAAAATAGTTTCAGCTAATTTTGTTAGACCTTATATATTACTATGTATTACTATGCTGTGCTGTTAACATTGATGTTAGGCGTTAAGATTTAAATTTGGTGAAATTTTTGAAACATTTCAAAATTTAATAACAATTACTTTACAAAAAAAAATCTATATGCAAATTGAGCTGAATTATAAGCTTAATTTACATTCAGTTGTTAGACATCCTGCACATATTATGTATTGATGTATTCACTCACACACATAATTGTCCAGTTTTTTAGTGGCAAGCGATAATATCTACGTATTATCTGCGTCCTAAGAATTCGGCGAGAAAACTTCATCGTTCCTTGTCCTTATACTTGACCCTGACGTGATCTAATTAGGCATACAACAAAAACCAGCCAAGTGCGAGTCCAACTCGCACAAAGTAGGGTTCCGTTTTCATTTTTTTTAAAAAACAAAATTTTATTTGCAGTTGGTAATACAACATATTATTGTATGAAAAATCTATGAACTTTTTACAAATCGAACTGCACATCTTAAGATGGTCGACTATTTCTCCTAAACTAAGAAAGCCTACTTAGCTATGATAGTTTTTCTTTTAAATTCATTATATAGAATACTTTCATGATTTTTTTCAAATTTCCAAATACAGCGGTTAAGTTTTTAGGGGGTGGGGACACTCGACTCCAACAAAATTTAACACTTTCATGACTATTTTTTCGAAGTAGTACCCTAAATTACAAAAGGTCTTAAAAGACTCACAGCTATTTTTTAAGCTCTAACCAACGATACCCCACACGATTGGGTTTGATGAGAAAAAAAAATATCCCCACTTTTCTTGTAGAGGAGGTACCCTTAAAAAGTAAAATTTTCCAAAATTTTTTTTTCATTTCCTTCCACGTTACTATTATATAATATATCTTTGCCAAATTTCAGCTCTTAACTACTAATAGTCTAGGAGCTAGACCTCGTACAGATAGACGGACAGACAGACATGAAGAAACTATAAGGGTTCCTAGTTGCACTACGGAACCCTGAAAACCTAAATAAATCTAGTAGACACAAAACTAAATTTAGTAGACTTAAAAATAAATCTAAGAGACTTAAAAATAAATCAGTCCAATTTGTACCGTGGAGGAAGAGGTTACGACAGCAGGGGTGCGAATTCCCAAAACGTATTCTAACTTTCCCGAAGTTTTTGCGAACTTCATCTTATATTCAATTCTTTTATAGTCAGTCCCTTCCGTCCTCCAAGGATTGTGAACGTTTATTTTTCACCATTAATCTTTGTCAGTAGCAGTCACTTGGACAAAATTCAAAACGAATACACCAGAGAGTATTTTAAATTAGGTCCTATCACCGATAATCACTTTGAAAATACCCTTCTAAGATGGTGTGGACATGGCGAAAATCTTCCACTGCTGGATAGAGGCCTCCCCCATGGATTTCCACGACGACCGGTCCTGCGCTGCCCGCGATCTGGTAGTCGGTCCACCGCGTGGTAGGCCTGCCTACGCTACTTTTCCAGTGCGCGGTCGCCACTCGAGAACTGGAACCCTGGAACTACCACAGAAGAAAGACAGGAAGGGGATGCCCACATTCAAAACCATGTTTCCTAATCTACTATATAAAAATAAGTCGGGTTTTCCTTCCTGACGCTATAACTCCAGAACGCACGAACCGATTTCGGTAATTCTTTTTTTGTCGAGTTCGTTATTGTCAGGAGAAGGTTTTTAGGGTAGGGTAGTGTAGGGTAGTGTAGGGTAGGGTAGGGTAGTGTATAGTGTAGGGTAGTGTAGTGTAGTGTAGGGTAGTGTAGTGTAGTGTATGTAGGGTAGGGTAGGGTAGTGTAGGGTAGGGTAGTGTAGGGTAGTGTAGGGTAGTGTAGGGTAGGGTAGTGTAGGGTAGGGTAGTGTAGTGTAGGGTAGTGTAGTGTAAGGTAGGGTAGTGTAGGGTAGGGTAGGGTAGTGTAGGGTAGTGTAGGGTAGTGTAGAGTAGTGTAGGTTAGGGTAGTGTAGGGTAGGGTAGAGTAGTGTAGGGTAGGGTAGTGTAGGGTAGGGTAGTGTAGTGTAGGGGTAGGGTAGTGTAGTGTAGGGTAGGGTAGTGTAGTGAAGGGTAGGGTAGGGTAGGGTAGAGTAGTGTAGGGTAGGGTAGTGTAGGGTAGGGTAGTGTAGTGTAGGGTAGGGTAGTGTAGTGAAAGGTAGGGTAGGGTAGGGCAGTGTACTGTAATGTAAGGCGGTACGTAGTTCGCCGGGACAGCTAGTTAATAATAATTTATTTGTAATATTCATTACACGTCAACTAAAACAATTATAAAAACCAGCCAAGTGCGAGTCAGAATCGCACACATAAGGTTCTGTACCATCATACTTGAGGGCACAAGTTTCTTCACGTTTTAAAAAAAATATTTTTTGTATGGAGACCCCCTTTTTTCCACTTTTTCTAATTTTAACAGAAATACATCATCTGTGAAAATTTCAACTGTCTAGCTATCACGGTTCATGAAATACAGCCTGGTGACAGACGGTCAGACAGACAGACGGACAGCGAAGTCTTAGTAATAGGATCTCGTTTTTTTTACGCTTTGGGCGTAACAAAAAATAATTTGCGAAATCGGTCCAGCCGTTCTCGCGTGATGCGATGACCAGAAGAAATAAGGGTTCATTTTCATGTTCATTTCTATATCTTCTGGTCATCGCATCACGCGTGAACGGCTGGACCGATTTCGTTAATTCCTTTTTGTTGAGTTCGTTATTGTCAGGAGAAGGTTATTATGTAGGGTAGGGTTGTGTAGTGTAGTGTAGGTAAGGACTGGGTAGGGGAGGGTAGTGTAGTGTAGTGTAGTGTGAGTTGGAACGAAGTTTGTCGGGACAGCTAGTTTATCATAAAAATCGAAGTTCAATGTCAAAATACAAAGAATAATAATTAATTTATATGTCATGTAACAAAACAGTAACTGGGTCATGTCTGTAAATGTAATATTTTTGGAAAATAATAACTGTGGTGGACATTACTAACGATATAGAGGCCAAAACAACAACTTTTCGAATTTTTGTCTGTCTGCCTGTATGTTCGCGCATCACGCAAAAACTACTTCATGAAATTTTGTATGGCGGTTCTTTATAGCCCGGGTTAACATAAAGGATACTTTTTATCCCGGAAAATTTAAAAGTTCCCGTGGGAAAATTCAAAACCTCCACGCGGACGAAGATGCGGGCACAGCTAATAAATAATATAATTAGATTTATTGTTAATATTTTTTGTTATCTACGATTAATGAATAGTTGTTTTTTATTATTTTTCAAGTTTTCTTTACCTGTTTACAAATATGTATATTTTTAATTTAAGTATAAAATAATAATATTATTCGTATAATATTAATATTAGGAATAAATTGCGAGTATTGTCATTTCAAACTTACATCTTATCTCAAAAAATCCGACCCGACTAATAAAGATGGCCACTTTTAGCAGTTTTGCAAAATAATTACTTGTTGCTTATATTTACAGTTATAAAAACAATTTTCATCCTGCAGAAAAGAGCTATCCGCGCAATCTATCAGATGCGATCACGTGAGTCGTTACAGAATAAGTTTAAAGAAATCAATATTTTAACTGTTGCTAGTCAATTTATATATGAAAACATCATGTACGTTCGTAAGAATTTGCATTTATTTCCTAAAAACAGTGACAGGCATAATTTGAATTTAAGAAATGTAAATAAAATAGATATAGCCTTTTCGAGATTGAGTAAGGTTAAAAAGTCATTTGTGGGGCAGTTTAAAAGATTCTACAATAAAATTCCAGAAAATGTAACTAGTTTGTCAGAGAATAAATTCAAGACTCATGTCAAAAAAGTTTTGTGCTCTAGAGGATATTATAAAATAATAGATTATGTAAATGACAAAGAATGTTGGTTCTATATCAAATACCCATTACCTGAGACTGTTATCTGAATCATGACATTATTTGTAATACCTATACAGTTTTTTTTTTGTTTTGACTATTTAAAAGTGTGTGTAAACACCGATTTGAAATAAATTGTTTTGAATTTAGAATTATACAATGGTTGTTTCCCCCCCCCCCCCTCCCTATGTGCGCAAAATACTGTTTTCGATTAAAGTCAATCATCATATCAACTCATATACCTAGGTCTCGATACGTAAAAATGCGTCGGTGGCTCAACCGGTAACGACTCGGTCCCTCTAACCAGAGGTACTGGGCTCAAATCTGGACGGCCAATGTACCAATGAGTTTTTTCAAAAACTTACGTCCATATACTTACCGATTGTTTTAACGGTGAAGGAAAACATCGTGACGAAGAAACTCGAAGGTTGTGTGTGAAGTCGATTAACCCGCACTGGGCCCGCGTGGTCGACTAAGGCCTGATCACCCTAATTCAGGGTAGGCTTGAGCCCCACAGTGGGGACGTATATAAGCTGACATGCTGATGACGTCTCGAGCCTACCCTGAATTAGGGCGATCGGGCCTTAGTGCGGGTTGGTAAGTCCTTCATTATATCAGCTTCGGCTGAAACGTCCACTGCTGGACATAGGCCTCCCCCAAAGATTTTCACGACGACCGTTTTCGCGCTGCCCGCATCCAGCGGGTTCCCGCGACCTTCACCAGGTCATCGGTAAGTCCATAATAATGAGTAAATTATTTATTTTGAGTGATCTAGTTTGCGAGTCGAACCACCTTAAATGTACATCGTGTGTAAATCAACTGTGCTTGGTAGTTTTTTCGGTCCATAACACCGATAGGGATATAGGGTCTTCATTTCATTAATATCAAATGCTTTCGTCTTTTCGAAGCTTTTTGCATTTCAAACTAGGGTAAGGTATTGATTGGAACAGTTGTCTCTGTCTTTTTCTTTACGTGTAAGGAGTAAAGGAAATAACCACACTTATTCCATGGTTTTTCGTTTCAATCAAAAACTACAATGAAAGTATAAAAAATAATAACAATACTCACTTTGTATTAACATACCAAATAATGTTTTTTATTTTTTTAAAATTTATTCTTCAAAATATTATTCATAACTAGAGTTGAAAGTAACGGAATAAACCTGTCTTTGGGATTTTTTTCCATCGAGCCAAAACTGCTCAATCGTGTTTATCATTGCTTATGACTTTAAGGAACATCATTAACAATAAGGGTTTTTTTTTCAACCTTTTGTTTTCTATCTTTTAGGAGTAATTGACGTCAAATTAACGAAAATCTGTAATAATACCGGCTTAAATTAGATAAATTGTACAGCCACGCTGTACATACTTTCTCACGAATCCTTCACCGTCTGTCATAATCGGGCTTAAACAAATCAACAATAAACATTAAACGGGTGCTGTCCGTGTGAACTGGCCTACTCTTCTATGATTTTTATGTATAACTTTTCGTGTCATATTGTTTTCATGGTTTAATGACATAATCTGATTTATTTCAAGTATTGAATTTCGACATTATTTACTAATGATTGTTTATTTCTTGATTTTTCACAAATGAAATTATGTTATTATTATTTTATGATCAGAAAGAGTGTAATTTGAACCTATTTTGAATAAATACCTTGAATCTTGACTTACTTTAGCAAATAATAAAGCTAGGTGGTATATCAGACTTGATGAAAAATTTACAAATAATTTGTATGGGTGATAATTTAATCAGATTTTTCCTGGGATAATGAAGTAATCAATGCAGTAGGTCTTATTAAGTCCTAATATACAAAGATTCATTAAAATTGTTAGAGCCACTTTTGAGGAAAAGTAACAAACAATCTGGGTTTGTATGGAAGGTACCTTTTTTCGATTTTTCTGGGAACAACGAACTACCGCGTACATTAGGTCACAACGAACTACCGCGTACAAAAATGGCCAAAATAGTTATAGTAATATACCAAGTTTTATCAAAATCATTAGAGCCATTACAAATATCTAGTGATTTTTTTACTATGGTAGCAACCCTAAAAAATCGAGATAGTTGATTTAAAAAAAAAACGCTGGAGATACAAAAATAATATTGACCTAACCCTAATTTCACGCAAATCCGTCCAGTTTGGGAACTAGAGCACCGGACGGATGTACACACACACACACAAGGACACATCTTCACAAACACTCACACACACAGTTTTTAATTTTTTTTCAAGTGACTTTTGAAAAGGAGGAGGTTCTCAATTCGACTGTATGTTTTTTTATGTGTGTTACCTCAGAACTTTTGACTGAGTGAACCTATTTTTATGATTATTTTTTTATTTGAAAGCTAATGCTCTCATATAAATTTTATCAAAATCGGTGTAGTACTTTATAAGAAAAATAATAAGTTGTTGCGATGGAAGTCGGTTTTTTAACGTGTTTAGGGTTTTTGATTTTTAGACTCTATTAATGTAAGACAATCAATCCCCATCAAAATTTCTGCTTCGATTATTTTGACATCACAATACCTTAAATCCACTCCTTCGTTGCTCGTTCACCTCGCTCCACAGTCGCTCGACAGTAAAAATGGTTCTTCTTATACGAAATAAAAATAAAATAAAATAAATTCATTATATAAAAGAAAGTCGTGTTAGTTACACCATAACTTGACCGATTTCGCTAATTCTTTTTTTGTTGAGTTCTTTATTGTCAGGAGAAGGTTTTAGGGTAGGGTAGGGTAGTGTATGGTAATGTAGGGTAGGGTATGGTAGTGTAAGGTGGGACGAAGTTCGCGGGTACAGCTTGTAAATAATAAAATAAATTGATTCAAATTAAGTGGAATGAAAAAGTATAGCTATAGTAGAGTTGCGCTGTTTTATTTTGGTTACGTTATCTCTTTCTTATAGTACCTACCTCATCATATCAACCAACGGACGTCCACTGCTGGAGATAGGCCTCCCCCAAGGTTTTCCACGATGACCGGTTCTGCGCTGCACGCATCTAGCGGCTTCCCGCGACCATCACCAGTTCATCGGTCCACCGAGTGGGAGGCGTACCTACGCTTCGTTTTCCGGTGTGCGGTCGCCACTCGAGAACTTTATTGCCCCAACGGCCATCTATGTGCCCCACCCACTGCCACTTAAGTTTAGCAATTCTGAGAACTATGTCAGTTACTTTGGTTTTCCTACGGATCTCCTCGTTTCTAATTCGATCACGCAGAGAAATTCCGAGCATAGCATGCTCCATTGCCCTTCAGGCCTTCGAGGCCCATAGTAAAGCGACCATGTCTCAGTTCCGTATGTCATCACTGGCAACACACACTGGTCGAAGACACTGCGGTATCTCTGGGACGTAAAAATATTGCGCACCCTACCTACTGTTAGACAATTCTAGAAAAATACACGAAAGATGAGGTATCTAAATGTTACCTATATTTGATGCCATTCAAAAGTACTATACCTACGGAGTAGATAGTTAGGTACAGTCAGCAGCAAATATATAGGATCTCCAAAGTTCTTAAAAAAATATAACCTCCAAATAACTATTATTATTTAATGCTAGTCCATCTTTTGGCTTCAATTAAAATTTTCCAAACATATACTCTGCCACCCGGACTACATTGTCCTCCGCATATAGGTAGTCGCGCGTATGGCGAATAACTATAAATGGTATCGATTCGATTTAACACGATTTAAGTTACTTTTCAGGACTAAACAAAATTTACGCTTTAAATATTTTTACTCCTGTAAGTATTTAAAAGACAATCATAGAATGCTTAAATTTAGTTTAGTCCTGTCATTTTTAACTTATTTAAGTTAAATCGTGTTACCTGTTATTGAATCGATTCCAATATCTGGTCAGTTCAAGTATTCAAATTGTTGTGAGCATTATATGTGTCAATATCATCTAAAAATCACTTCTGAGTTATCAATTTATTATAATTTATTTGACCCTTTGAGAGCTCAAATATATTTGAAATAACCAAAACAATTCGATTAACAATTAAAAACTCGACATAAAAACATTTTTCGACAGTCAGTTAAAAAGTCGCTTTTTTGTCACTCACGGGATCAAGACAAATCCATCGACACCTTGCACTCCAAAATCCATCAAGCCTAAAAGGCTACAAACTTATCCAAAGAAACACACATATATAACATACATACATCCAAACATAATTAATCTTCCTTTTTGGTTAGTCAGGTAAAACCTGTATTGTAGATGTTAGCAGGATGTATCTTTAAAATAAAGAAACCGTTTTTACTCCTTTTTGAAAAGTCGGGTAAAAAAAAGTTCTTACACCAATGGAACACTTCGTTGTATTTGTTATTGATCAATTGTAATGCTTATAGTTTTTGTCCATATAAAATGCTCACCCACTTGTGATGCTGACTGTACTAATATTATCACTCCCGTTCAGCATCGATTCACTCCGTATCGCCTCGACAACTTGAGACTCGAGACGGAGTTTTGTAAGCCGCATTCAGAGACGCGTGCTTCCGACGTTTCCTTGAATATGTCGCAGGCATACTGTATACTTCGTCATTATACATACGGTCAGGCACAGATTACGCTAGTAATATATAAGTCATTGCGGTCAGGCAAATTATATAAGGCCGAGCGCGGGGAGCTTAGGGTTTTTAATTTCGTGATGAAACTAGTAAACGAAATCTGTACTAAAACCAAAGCTTAAGTACTCTATTTTCGTCCTGTAGCACCAAATACTATAAATAACTACAGACTTTCAGCTTTGCCTCGTCCGTAATGGAGCAGAAAGGATATCGGTGACAAGAGTGCGTGTGTAGACCTGTACTATTAATTGTATTCTGTGGTGTAGATGTTGCAGGCATACTGTATAACTCGTCATTATACATACGGTTGGGCAAATGTCAGACAAATTATATAATGGCGAGGGCGGGGAGCCTCGCTTTGCGAGGCTCTTTGATAGTTAAAGCAATAAAACCTGACTGAACCTAACATCGCTAGATTCGCGAGCTCATTTACAATCTGCCGTACGGCATATTGTCAATTTGCCTGACTCGGCATTGACCGTTTATGCACGAACGAATTATTACAATTTGCCTGGCTCGGCATTTTACAATCTGCATACAGAATTTTACATTTTGCCTGACCGTTTACATATGGACGAATCATTACAAATTGTCTGAATCGACGTGAGAAGCGTCGGTAGAGCAACAGCAAGGGCTGCTTCCTCCTATCCGGGGGGTCGTGGTTCGAGTCCTGCCACGTTCCAATGTGTTTTAGAATTTCGATCTCATATATACATACGTTTATCCGACGCTTTAACGATGAAGGAAAAAATCGTAAGGAAACCTGCACACGCATGTGAAGAAACTAGCAGGTTGTGTGTGAAGTTGTCCAACCCCCACTAGCCCGCGTGGTCGACTAAGGCCCGATCGTCCTAATTTAGGGTAGGCTCGAGCCCCTCGGTGAGGACTTATATGAGCTGATGTGAGTGAGTGTGCCTGAATCGGCTTACAGCATTTTACATTTTACCTGACCGTTTATATACGGACGAATTATACAATTTGCCTGACCGTATGTAAAATGACTAATCAAACAATTTGCCTGCCACATATACATCAAGATTTATTGCATACGAAACTCGTTTCCAAGCTCTGCAAGACGTTTAAAAAGTAATTTTGGTATTTTACTTGGACGGGCGAAGTGTCAGGAGAAAGTTATTAGTTTAAAAGGAGGAATTCCTGTATTTCCTTGCCATCCTGTGAATTTATGTGGCAATAATAAGCTAAAGAAACTCTGATTCTAATTGTTAACAGCCTCCGTGGTGTAATGGTAAGTCCATTCGCTTCGCAACACGAGGTCGCGGGTTCGATTCCCGGTGGGGTCAACTTGTAAGACTCGGTTTGGTTGGTGGTAGGGCATTTTCTAAGCCCGCCTGGCCAGCTACCACTATCTTATCTTATCTAAGTCTTGCCGCCAAACATCAGTGTTAACAACATTGATGTATTCCGGCTTGAAGATAAGATAGCCAGTTGTCCATTGTATTGGGGAATCTTGGTAAGCCCGCTTCCATCTTCTGCATCATCGTCACTTACCATCAGGTGAGATGATGCCAAAGGCTTACCAATTGTGAATAAAAAACAAAAGAAAAAAAACCAATAGACTTTGTTTGTTTACACTTTTACTAGTTTCTCTGCGTGATCGAATCAGAAACGAGAAAACGAAACAGAATCAGTAAGAAAATGTTTACTTTTGAGAGGGCACGACTGTATAACAAACTGTACCTTCACATGTAAAAAATGCGGAGTCATTTGGAAGATTAAACCGCTAACGACTCGGTCCTTCTTACCAGAGGTACCGGGTTCAAATCTGGACGGCCAATGTACCAATGAGTTTTTTTAAAACTAACGTACTTATATATTGCTTTAAAGGTGAAGGAAAACGTCGTGAGGAAACCTGCACACATCTGCGAAGAAACTCTCAGGTTGAGTGTGAAGTCGACCAATCCGCACTGGGCCCGCGTGGTCAACTAAGCCTGATCGCCCTAATTCAGGGTAGGCTCGAGCCTCTCGGTGGGGACGTATATGAGCTGATATGATGATTGGAAGATTATACGTTATTAGCCAAATAACGATGTGAGGAATGACTCTGCACACAAAATATTTTTTTATATTTTTTTTATGTTTCCAACACGAGCGAACACAAAAAGTTACATATTTTACTTTTAAGTATTTTTTTAAATATTTTTTTCTCATATAAGTTACTGGTGTCTTTATGAGAACAAATATCTTTAAACCTAAACTACCGAACGGATTTTCAGCCATCTGTTCTACGAGCAATGTGCCCCGCCCACTGCTAATTAAATTTAGCAATTCTGAGAGCTATGTAGGTTACCTTGGTTCTCTTCCGGATCTCCTCGTTTCTGATTCGATCACGCAGAGAAACTCCGAGCATAGCACGCTCTATTGTCTTTGGGTGACCTTGAGCCTTCATATGAGGCCCATATTAAGTGACCATGTCTCAGTTCCATACATCATCACTGGCAACACACATATGGCATATGGAAGTATATTATTACTAGTATAATACTTTTTTTTAATTCGCAAGAATTAATGTAGTTTGAGTATTTAAAATTAAATTCTCATTTGTAGAATAAGACTTGCCTTCTAAGAAATCACACAGGATAACAATAGTGTATTTCTGAAACACTTAACATTGTTAGACTTGCTGGTTTGTACATATAGAACCCACAGGCTCTATAGAAAGGATATTTGTGTGCAAACTAACTTGAAGAACCACAAGCAGCTGTACCTACGTGGTACTTAACAATATGGAAGTTTAAAGTTAAAGCTAGAACACGCAGTTTCGAAACACTTAAGCTCGAAGAAAACGAATTAAGTGGTTTGTGAAGCTGCGATTTTTCATACAAACGTCGTAAACGATTTTGACCTCTTAGATGTTAATCGATTTGGACCAATTTTTGACAGATTGTCAGTCAGAACAAAAGCTATGCACTGTGGGTTCCGTACCAAATCACATTTAGATTTGTTTATTCATTCTTATTTATTATCACGCTTTTATTAGCTTCACCTGTATGTTTGTATGTATGTAACCGACTCCTCTGGACTCGATTTTGACCCACTTTAAACGGACAGATTTAATTCAAACTTTGTAGACTTATCAAGAATCAGCGACAATATCATAATTTCATAAGTGAGAACTAAAAAATAAAAATAAATAGAGTTTAAAAAAAACTAAAAATCACGCTTTCAAAGTACATCAGACTAAAAAGTAAAAAATAATTCTTAATATAAATTGAAAATATTAATTAACAAATTACTAGTATTTTTGTGAAAAAGTGTGGGTTGCTCGATAGTCAAATAATATGGCACAGAGCGCCCCACGCTTTTTCACAATAATACTAATAATTTGTTAATTATTATTTTTATTAAGAATATTTTTTTAATTTTTAGTCTGATGTACTTTAAAAGCGTATTTTTTAGTTTTTTTAAACTCTATTTATTTACACATCTAGTACACCGAAAACAATTTCGTAAAGCTAATACATAGGTATATTGTATATAACGTGCAGTAGGCGAACTTATTTCTAAAATCAATCTCTTTCAATTTATTAAAAAAGAGTTTTTAAACTTGAGACTCCGACCGATTTTAGTGAGTTTCTGTTCTCTTATGATATTTTGAATGTTAAAGATGATTCAGTCCGCGAAATAAAGAGTAACTTCAAAAGCTCTTACTGAAACTAACATATCACTAGGTGGAGGAATAGTCTGCTAAAACACACACACACATGCACTTTAGCACACCTAAACTCACATACAAACACGCAATCATGCTCACATATTTCTGCAGTGATATATTCAATTAAATATTTAGTCATTACAACAAAATTTAATGCATCGTGCATTTTGCCCAATCTATTTTGTATTATTGTGTTTAATTTAAGCTTGTATAAACTTGTTTCCTTTTGTTTCGTATCGAACAATGTACTTTACCATGTTTAACCGCATAAGTCAGCCGCATTCTTTGTAATCTGGAAATCGTACTAAATCAACTACCACGATACAGCCAAGTTTGGGGTTGTTAAAAATTTTTGTATTGTGTTCCTTCTGCAAATAAACATTTTTTACTTTTTTACTTTACTTTCAGACAACCTTAAGATACGAAACCATTCAAACATTAACGAGTACAACAATCGGATTGAACGACAAATTTAACGTTGTAGTGTAGCGTTATCTTGCTGTAACAAAGTTCATAACGAACATTTTTCGTAACTGTTAAAAAATAACGTCTCGACTTATCGACAAGCCCTCATCCCTATCGCGCCTTACCGGAAACCGTTCTTCTGCTAGGTTCCGCCGTTAATTGTTAAACTCACATCAGCTGTTGCGATTCGACAGACACTAAATTCTCTCGTCGCTCTTAATTCGCAATTAGCTAATTAAATACTTACCGTTAATAAAAATACTCTAATTCGTTTGCAATTTATATTGTGTTAGTAATCCCCTCTTTTGGGTAAGTGTGGATATCTATTATAACATTTTTCTTGACGTAGCTATTGCTTATTGTTTAGTACCTATACCTATGTGTTTCTAATATTTTATAATTCTAGATTCATTGTTACGCTTTGCTAAACTATTTGTTACTTTTGCCAATCAATGCCTATGATTTAATTTGTAAACTTTGTGCTATAGGAAGAGAAAGTATTATCAGTTACTTTTTTCAAAAATGGACGCTTACTTGCAGCGTCATTGCAATAACTTTTGTACTTACCTACTTACATCTTTCGTATTAAGTATTTTGTAATTATTTGTTTCTCCGCCTCTGAATGTAGTATAATAAAGTAATACTGCCACACTCAATATTGGGTACCTATCTCCTTTAAATGCGCTAAACGTTGTGGCGGGCGACCTTCTTTCTCTGTGGAGTTTTCCGCGCCCTAATACGCGGTTGTTGATTCCAGGATCAAGGAAAAGATCAAGGAGAAGTTTAAGAGAAGATCAAGGACCAGATCAAGAATAAGATCAATCTCTTGGCTCAATCTAGCATCTTTCTATTTGCCGTACCGCTGTACTCATTTCTGATGACCTAACTGCCGCCTTGGGACTCGATACTACGCCAAGACGTCAAGGGAGTGCCAGTCTGCGCAGTTCAAGAATACTCTAAAAGGAACTGACCAGACCCAGTGTTTTCTTTATTTTTTGAAAATATATTTATTTTGTTACTGGTAAGAATATCTTTTCTTTTACCATAACAGTAGTTGACAAAATGATCTCCCATCATACATCTATATACATCACGGTCAATTATTCGACTGCAGATGTAACTTTGTTATCACAAAAAAGTAATATGGTTACGAATTCTAAATTTTCGGATTTTTAACTTTACTTACTTGAGTTGTGAGACCTTGCTTCTTGACAAATTTCATGATTCTAGGTTAACGGGAAGTAATCTGTAGATTTTAAATATGGCCGTAAAATGGCTGTATCTTTTTTTTGCTTTGATTTTGAAGCTTGATTTTTACAGCTTCAAGGGACCTTAGACAATTCTTTTAGGGATACCGTAATTCGGCATTCGACGTTCGGTGTTTTGGCCAAGTTTTGGCTGTAAGTGGGAACTACAGCCATAAGTTTCATTGTAGAGATCCGCCAATCTTGAAATTTCTCGGTGGGTAACTAAAACTAATGTGTCATCATTAACAACAAACTTATTGTTAGAAAGTTCTGAAATGGCGTGTATTAAAGGCAAGGCATTGATTGAACAGTTGTCTCCGTCTTTTTCTTTACGTGTAAAGAGTAAAGAAAATAACCACACTTTTGCACTTTTCAATGTTTTTTCGTTGAAGTTTCGAAAAAGTGAACTAAATTAAATTTGATTAAACACAGACTACGTAGTTTGAAAAGAAGAAAATTATGACATAAATTTCAAATTTAAAAGAAATATTTTTTTTTAGAAATATATTCAGGCTTTGCTTCACTTTGCTTCAATTTATGCTAGAGTGTAGTTAATCTAATCGTGTAATGAACTTACAAGGGCCCTAGGTATTATCCTTGAATATAACATATATTTTTTTCAGACCGACAAAATTAAGCAGGAATATTTTTTCTGATTTCTTTTTGCTTAGCTCTTCTAACTGCTTATTTGCCAATATACCTACCGCCTTAATTGAAGCATCTATAAGCTTTCAACTCTAACAATTGCCATAGTTCAGTTTTTATGAGTCTCTTTAATAAAAATAAAACCTTACCACTCCGGGAGTGCCGACAGAAGTGAAAACTTTTAACATTTTTATAAGTTTTGACCCTGCGAGTGTTCCTGGTAAGATGTCGTTTACGGTAACGTTACGGTAAACGTAACAGTGCCGCGAGTTCAATGATTTTTTTCCCATCTCAAAAATATACCAACGCGCCTTAAGAAAGTAGCCTACACCTTACTAGCGCCTTACTTTTCTATTGAAGCTTATAATTATCTGGAGACTTGAGTTTCAACAGAAAGTAGTTCCTTTTTTAAACTAAAACGACACGACGGATTGAATATCGATAAAAAGAGTAATATCGATGCCTGAAACTTATTTTCACTGCACTAAAATAAAATAAAATAAAATAAAATAAGAGCAGTTTCAAACTTTTAGTATAAAATTATTTGAACCTTTGTTTAGTTGTGATTAAAACTATGATGAAAATTATGATGAAAGCAATGATTAAAGCTATGATACAAACATCGATATGTGTCTACTCAATATATTTGCAAAGTTTGAATTAAATCAGGCTTGTAGTTTTTGTATTACGCGAAACTCCAGGGAACCGTTAAGGCGACAAACTGAAAACTTGAAATACAAAACATATGAAAGTGATATTTTGTAGGCTGATTCTTCATTTAAACGAATTCATTTTGTCAGTTGCAGTAACACGATATTTTGTTAACTTTTTAATAGGAAAAAAATATATCAAAGAAACCTCTTTCAAAACAGAGATTTTCATTTTAAAGGCAAACCAGACCGATTTAGAACCTCTAAATATTCTTAGTCGATTAGTGTAAAGAAGCTTCAATATTATTTCAGAACTTTCTAACAATAAGTTTGTTGTTAATGATGACACATTAGTTTTAGTTACCCACCGAGAAATTTCAAGATTGGCGGATCTCTACAATGAAACTTATGGCTGTAGTTCCCACTTATGCCAGTATTCATTAAAATTAATTGTAGTTTTTAATTAAAACAAAAAAACATTGAAAAAGTGCAAAAGTGTGGTTATTTTCTTTACACGAAAAGAAAAAGACAGAGACAACTGCTCCAATCAATACCTCGCCTTAATAAGCCATCCTTAAGCCGACATCTGACTTAGATACGGATGAGCTGTCATTAGGTAACAAACAGTATGTAGACAGACGACGGGTGGAACTAATAGGCTGTGATTTGTATCTAATCTACGCGTAGGCTACAACGAGAAATAGTTTTGGTTCGTAGGTATCTGCTAGAAAGCTTGTGGCTTTGTGATAAATGACCCAACTGTGTACTAAATACCAAGAGGTTCTCCTACCCTTAGTAATCATTTAATTCCTTGTAATTCCTTGGAAAATAAGTGGTTAGGTAGGTTAGAATATATTAACGTGTCTGGGTACTAGTCCTTTTGAGACAGTCTTCATTTTTGTCTTCATTTCTTAGATTTGAAATGCCAGTGCATTACAAATCTTCTTTGGAGTTCTTGACAGTATTTGCAACAGCCTCATTCTGAGGTGGAACACCCGATCTTTAAAACGGCACCGTGCAAGTCGGGTCTACACACAGATAAAAAAAAAATACCACACGTCCTCCTACATTTTTTCTTGTCCTCCATATTGCTCATGTGCACCAGACGATTTTCTCTAAAATGCACTACTTTTTGAAACAAAAATCTAGCAGAAAACAATGCGAAAACAATAAAATAAAAGAAACGAATGCTTACACCACAAATCCCGCTAAAAAACTCCAAGTGGTTAGGTTGTTGTTGTTTGTTGTGAATTTTTCTTGGCCATGGAAACGATTTCTTCAGCCGAATTCGTAAATCATTTTCACTTTCTTCATTTGATTTTGGATTTGTAATGCTAGTGCCGGTGCATTACAAATTTCTCAGAAGTTCTTGACAGCATTTGCAGCAGCCTAATTCTGAGGTGGAACACCTGGTTGCAGTAGGGTGTCTATAAAACTGCACCCAGTGCAAATTGGGTTTTCACGTCTGTTTTTATTTTATTTCTTGTTCTTCACATTGCTCACGTGCACCAGACGATTTTCTCCAAAACGCACCACTTTTTTAATTAAATTCTAGCAGAAAATAATGCAAATACAATAAAATAAAACTACGAATGCGTCCACCAAAAATCCCGCCAAAAAACCCCCAAGTGGTTAGGTGCAAAACAGAGATGCCGAAGAACGGCAATTACCGTATTTGAATGCTATTCTCAAGCCTTTCACGTCATTCTCTACTAATGCCAAACAAAAAAACAGCGAATAATTATGTTGAAAAACCAAGCACAATATAGCAATTTTTAGGGGTGAATTTTACAGTAATTCTGGCAACACAGTCTGGAAATGCTGGCAAAGTATATATTTTATATTAGTACTAACATACAGTATGGACACACCCTGCCGCTCTCTAGATTGCGACCTCACCCTCTTGTCACCCAAATTGATACAGATTGGTTACAGTTTGGTTGTCGAACATAAAGGATTTCGCCGTCATTTTGTTTGTTCCGTCATTACTTTTTTGAAATGTCATTTCTGGCCCGTTGTATAAAGTGTCCAGGGTGTGATGCTAGTGTAAAATAGTGCCGAGCTGCCCTAAAATCTAAAAAAAACATTAAACTTTTAAATTTATCTAATTAAATACTTATTCCTTTCGCTCTTTTTAATCTCTTTCGTCAGAGAAGCTTTTGGAAATCTCTATCGTCAAGTGCGAGTCGGACTCGCGCACTGAGGGTATCGCACAATCTCACCACACATTATAGAGCGAAACGATTTTAGGACGACTTCCAGAAATCCGATTGAGCTGAAATTTGGTATAAAGCCGTGTAAATTCCGCGTGATAAAAAATCCTTTTGGTATTTTGAAAATGACCCGATGATGAACTTTGGAGGTGAAATCAAGGTCCCAGGATCATCTGTACATTTAATGTATAATTTGAAGACGATATTCATGTTTTGAGCATTTGGCTTTTTGAGCATACTCGTAAAAAACTCTTTTCAGATAAAAGCTTGCACCTAAAAGTTTTTAGGTTTTTCGAAAGTTATTTTGAAATCCGTTGACAAATCATATTGCATCAATAATCAAAATCAAAATCATATTGCACCACTAATCAAAATCATATTGCATCTCCAATCAAAATAATATTGCATTACTAATCAAAAGCAAAATCGTACTGCATCACTAATCAAATTCAAAATAATTTATTTTAAATAGGTGTTTACACATACTTTTAAATAGCAAAAAGAAAAACTTATTGACTATTACATATAATGTCATGATTCAGATTACAGCCCCAGGAAACGGTATTTGTTATACAACCATCATATATGTCTTTGTCTATTATTTTATAATAATATCCTCCAGCGCACTAGCATTTTTTAACATGAGTCTTGAATTTATTGTCTGACAAACTAGTTAAATTTTCTGGAATTTTATTGTAGAACCTTATACCTACACTGTGACTTTTTATGACTTTTTAACCTTACTCAGTCTCGAAAAAGGCTATATCTATTTTATTTACATATTTGCATGTAAATAAAATAGATTAGCCTTTTTCGAGACCAATTCGTACGAACGTACATAACGTTTTCATATGTAGATTGACTAGCAACAGTTAAAATATTGATTTCTTTGAACTTATTCCGTAACGACTCACGTGATCGCATCTGATAGATAACGCGGATAGCTTTTTTCTGCAAAATGAAAACAGTTTCTATATAAGCCGCATGCCCCCACAGTAAGATGCCATAACACATAATACTTTGAAAGTAACTAAAATACACTAGTCTTACAGTACCTACATCCGTTAACTGCCTTATTTTCTTAACGGCATAAGTAGTATGAATGGATAGGCACTAACTTAGTACGCAGCTACCGATTCGCGTGATTAATCGTCTAGAGTTTTTACTAACTACCTACATTGTAACGTCCGTACCATAGTGATGGGAAAATATCACGTAATTTGACTAATGGCGTGGTTTTGATTGGAACAGCTGTCTTTGTTTATATCACGTTTTTATTGGCTTCACCTGTATTTATGTATGTTTGTAACCGACTTCTTTGCACTCGATTTTGACATATTTAATTAAAACTTTGTACATTTATCAAGAATCAATAACAATACAAAAATTTCATAAGTTTATCTCTTAAAATTTTATAATAAATATAGTTAAAAAAAAAACACGCTTCTAGAGCACATCAAACTAAAAAGTAAAAAATAATTCTTAATATAAGCTGAAAACAAGACTTTATAAACCGACTTCCTGACACTCGATTTTGACCCACTTTAAACGGACAGATTTAATTCAAACTTTGTACATTTATCAAAAATTAGTAACAATACAAAAATTTCATAAGTTTATGTCCAAAAATTTTTTAAAAAAGTTTAAAAAACACGCTTTTAAAGCAAATCAAACTAAAAAGTGAAAAATAATTCTTAATATTAGCTGAAAACTATAATAAACGAAAAATACTACTATTATTGTGAAAAAAGCGTGGGTTGCTCTTTATTATAGTTTTCAGCTAATATTAAGAATTATTTTTCACTTTTTAGTATGATTTGCTTTAAAAGCGTGTTTTAAACTATATTTATTTTACGTGTAAAGAGTAAAAAAAATAAATACATTTTGGCACTTTTTCAATGTTTTTTTTCGTTTCAATTAAAACTACAATTAATTTATTAGTCCAACTAGACTTCACTAAAGTCTAGACAACTAGTTTACACTAATCGACTAAGAATTCAGAGGCCTGTAGAATGCAAATCCATCCTTTCGTGTTCTTTTTGTCACTTCGCCATCTTGTAATTGTACGAATTTGGTATAGGTATCAATATTATCATCATCATTACAGCTCATATACGTCCCCACCGAGGGGCTCGAGCCTACCCTGAATCAGGGCGATTAGGCCTTAGTCGACCACGCGGGCCCAGTGCGGGTTGGTCGACTTCACACACAACCTTCGAATTTCTTCGCAGGCGTGTGCAGGTTTCCTCACGATGTTTTCCTTCACCGTTAAAGCAATCGGTAAGTATGTACGTAAGTTTTTGAAAAACTCATTGGTACATTGGCCTTCCAGATTTGAACCCGGTACCTCTGGTGAGATGGACCGAGTCGTTACCGGTTGGGCCACCGACGCTTAATCAATATTTGGTAATATATTTCGGAATATTAATATTTAAATATGTATAATAAAATATTTATATGTAATAATAAAATAAAATAAATAAATATTCTGGGACAAATCACACATGGTCATCTGGCCCCAAAGTGAATTCCCTGTGTTATGGGAACCAGAGACTGATATAAATACTTATATACGTTTAAATACATACATATATAGATATTTAACACCCAGACACAGAGCAAACAAATCTGTTCATCACACAAATGCTTGCCCTAGGTGGGGATCGAACCCTCAACTCTCGGATCAGCAGTCAAGAGCAGGACCACTGAGCCAACGAGTCAGTCAATAAATAAATGTATTAGTATATATTTATTTGTATGTATATTTATAATATATAGTACATGTACATATATATTTATATTATAGTTACTATATATGTATAGAATAATAATATTAGCATGTATTATTATTATTAAGTCATTTAATTAAGTTGCTTATTTCTCTGCCCTTATTGTAAAATTTAATATTTCGTTCTTTCCTGTAATGAAATGTTGTCTGGAAGAGATTGCTTTTAGCAATAAGACCGCCTGTTGTACACTATATTATAGTATCTCTACGTATTAGCATTACGAAATTGTTTTTAATGTACTATAAGTGTAAATAAATAAATGTATATATAACTCAAAGGTGACTGACTGACTGACTGACATAGTGATCTATCAACGCACAGCCCAAAACACTGAACGGATCGGGCTGAAATTTGGCGTGCAGGTAGATGTTATGACGTAGGCATCCGCTAAGAAAGGATTTTGGGAAATTCCCACGAGAACCGCAAAAATCGGGATCTGCGCGGGCGAAGCTGCGGGCATCCACTAGTAAATAAATAAATCTCTCTGTATGTATTGTTGTGTATGTAATTTTTCTCTTACAAAAGTGCAATTACTGCAACTGATAAAATTAAGAATCAGGTTACGAAATATCACTTTCATATGTTTTGTAATTGCTGAGAAAAATCGAAATACCTTCGACCACAGTTTCCGATGAGTCACCTTATCGACATTCAAATTTCACGAGAGAAGTCTTGTAACGCTGACTGCTCCGACGATAAGGGAAGTTTTGATTTCAACGACGGAAATATCTGATTTTTAACCGACTTCAAAAAAGGAGGAGGTTTCTCAATTCGTGTGTATATAAATATTTTTTTATGTGTGTTCGCGGATAACTTCGTCGTTTATGAACCGATTTTAATGATTCTTTTTTTCATGGAAAGGAGATATTTCAAGGATGGTGATGATGGTCCTAGCCGTTTTCAGCTACAGAGACCGCAGAGTTGTCCGGCTCAGCTGCAAGCGTCCCGCTGCTCCGCCCTTCCGTGCGCCCGCATGTGACTGTTGTAGCCAATCTTCACTCATAACGTGCGGTCACACTTGGGGCACGTCAGGACACCGTTGCTCTAATTGTAGTGGATAGCCGCAGGTGGTCGGGCTTTTATTTCGTCCCTTTTGGTGTTATATTGTGTTTGCGCGTTTCTTCAAACGAGGCTACGTTGTGTGTTACCAGCTTCCTCCATTTAGGACGATCTTCGGCTAGCGATTCCCAGTCCAGGTGATTCAGTTTGCACCTTTTCATATGCCTTTTCAACACGTCTTTATACCGCAAGAATTGTTCGCCTTGCTTACGTTTGTCCTCTTGAAGTTCACTATAAAAGATGCGCTTCGCAACCCTCATATCCGGCTTGCGTGACAGATTTCCACTCCCAACCTTAGTTTCCTATTTGAAGTCGGATTTTTTTGTTCAAAATTATTTGGATGATAACTATTATTAATTTTATGCTACGTTACATCATACATACAATCATAACCTTTAACCGCCTCCGTAGAGTAGTGGTTAGTCCATTAGCTTTATTTTAGGAGGTCACGCGTTCGATTTCCGGTGGATTCTAACTTGTGAGACTCGGTTTGGTTAGTGGAGGGGCATTTCCTAAGCCCGCCAGGCTAGCTTCCACTGTCTTATCCAAATATTGCTGTCAAACATCAATGTTAACAGAATCGAAGTGTTCAGTCTTGAAGATAAAAAGCCAGTTTACATTATTCATCTTGGTAAGCCCGCTTCCATTTACGGTATCATCATCACTTACCATCAGGTCAGATGATGCCAGGGATTCACTAATTGTGAACAAAAAAAGAAATTAAAAAACCTAACCGTCAAACTCAACACGGCCATTTTTCTAAATACAGCAACAATAAAGTTTCATTCAAATGCATTCAGTAGTTTCGGAGGCTAAAGAGGACAAAGCGAAAAGCAACTGTAATTTATAAATAGTATAGATAACATTTTAATTAATTATTTTTTTAATTCACAGTTGGTAAGCCCTTGGCATCATCTCACCAGATGGTAAGTGACGATGACGCCGAAGATGGACGCGGGCTTACCAAGATTCCCCAACTTCTCTTCAAGCCGGAACACATCAATGTTGTTAACACTGATTTCTGGCGGCAAGACTAAAATAAGATGGTGGTAGCTAGCTAGGCAGGATTAGAAAATGCCCTACCACCAACCAAACCGAGTCTTACAAGTTGACCCCACCGGGAATCGAACCCGTGACCTGACCGGTGTGAAGCGAATGGACTAACCATTACGCCACGCAGGCGGTTAAAATATATTTTATTATATTACAAAAATAAACGTAATATTTAAATAACTACCATCCCTAAACCAAATAATTAATTCGAACTGTATACTTAGGCAAAATACTGTATCCACGCATACGCTTCTAGTCTTCGAAATAAGCTGCCATTAAGATACTGCCACAGTATTACAATATAGCGGTTTACAGTAGCGCAACGAATGTACTTACACAAAGCAACGTAAGGGTACTTGCGGCGCTGCCCCGCGAGTTTGCCAGGTTGACGACAGGTTAGTATGGGCTAGTACATACGCCGGTGGCGCATTGTGCGACATCAAAAGCGTTGCGCTACTGTAAGCCATATAGTAATACTGTGGTACTGTCTTGAGCAAAGTAATAAAAAGTCACTTTAGAGCTATATATCACTCCCACGGAACTTGGGATCAACTCGCTTGGGTCTAATACGATCTGAGTGATAAAAAGGTGGAAACTTAAGTACATTATCTTCCTGAAGGTGAATTATGGTATAACCTGTGTCAAAAAGAAGGACGGACGTACGGATGGCGAAGGCTTAGCAAGAGGGTTCGGTCCTGTTGGTGCCTTTTACTTACGGAACCCTAAAAGTAGTAGATAGGAAAAAGATACATACATATACAGATCTCAATTTCGTGTACATTAAAAATGAACTGAGGCAAAATATATATTCTTTCTTAAATTGCTTCTTAATTGGGAGGTGTTAATTAATTAAGGTGACCCAAAGGTCAATGGAGCGTGCTATGCCCGGAGTTTCTCTGCGTGATCGAATCAGAAACGACGAGATCCGTAGGAGAACCAAAGTAACCGACATAGTTCTCAGAATTGCTAATTTTAAGTGGCAGTGGGCAGGGCACAAAGCTCGTAGAACAGATGGCCATTGGGATAGTAAAGTTCTCAGGTGGCGACCGCGCACCGAAAAACGTAGCGTAGGCAGGCCTCCCACTCGGTGGACCGATGACCTGGTGAAGGTTGCGGGAAGCCGCTGGATGCGGGCAGCGCATAACCGGTCGTCATGGAAATCCTTGGGGAAGGCCTATCTCCAGCAGTGGACGTCCGTCGGCTGGTATTATGACTTCTTAATCAGATTTTTGTTTATAAATAAAATAAATTATTAAGTTGTCTCTGTCTTTTTCTTTACGTCTAAAGAGTAAATAAAATAACCACACTTTTTCACTTTTACAATGGTGAAAGACCAATTTTAATCAAAAACTGCAATGAAAGTATGAAAAATAATAACTTTACTCACTTTTGTATTATCATAACAAGTATTGTTGCATATTTTTTTTAAATTTATACTTCAAAATATTAAGTCATAACTAGAGTAGAAAGTCCGTTACTTTTGACCTATCTTTGGGATATTTTCTTTAGAGCTTCTGTGGGGAGTAAGGGGAGAACGGATTCACCATCTACCGACCGGCCCAAATGTCAACCCCACCTGCTCGTGGTACTCCCTGCTAGATAACCAACGGGGCCCTGGCGACCGAGCAATGGCGGTATAACCATACACCCGCTCACCCGAGCGGATGAGGCAGCAACGGCCTGGGAGTCTAAATAACTTCCGAAAGGTTGGCACAGAAGGCAACGGGAAACCACTGTGCTAACATCCCAAGAAAACCATCATGAACAAAAGTAAGAATGAGAGAGATATTTTGTCTGGCGACCCGGCCAACACCCGGCGCTACGTCACCCCCGGGATGCGTGGTGTGAAATGTGCTACCGGCTGCGCTGCTGCGCCGCAACAGGCAGCACGTAGAAAATATGCTACTGGGGCCCCGACGTCGTCGAGCTCCTATGCTCTGACGGATTCTACCCCGACGCAATCCTCTCCACTCAAGAAACCTATACAAATAGGGACCTGGAATATACGCGGCCTAATAAAACCTGGCAAATTGGAAACAATCGAGAAAGAAATGAAGCGCCTCGACATAGACATCCTCGGCCTCAGTGAAACTCACTGGAAACAATCAGGGCATTTTGATACTGACAACGGGAATACTGTGTTTTGTTCCGGAAACGGTACCGAAAGCCGTAACGGCATTGCCTTTGTTATTCCGCGCAAGTTATATAGGGCAATTCTGGCATACGAAACCACATCTGACAGAGTCATGTGGGTAAAGCTAGATGCCCGTCCGTGTAAAATCAACATAATACAAGTATACGCTCCTACGTCAACTTCAACCGATGAAGAGCTGTCTAAATTCTACGGCCAACTAGAAAGTGTGCAAAGTGCCATTCCGAAGCGTGAAATCACAATTGTCATCGGCGACTTCAATGCTAAAGTCGGATCTTCAACCACTGGCTCAACATGTGGAGATATTCTCGGAAAATATGGCTTGGGCACCAGAAATGACAGAGGCGAAACTTTCCTCCAGTTCTGTATAGGGAACAACCTAGCCATAATGAATACAATGTTCGAACAGCACAAAAGGCGTCTATACACTTGGACCTCTCCGGATGGTAAGACAAGGAACCAGATAGATTATATTACTATACAGACTAGATGGAGATCCTCAATCACTAATGTCAAAACATACCCCGGTGCGGACTGTGGCAGCGATCATGAACTGCTCATTGCACGATTCAAGATTCACATAAAAGTGCGAAAGAAGACAGCGAAACTTAGAACCATGCTCACCAGAGATGAACTGGAGGAGTTTACATCAGCCATTTCAACGAAACTGGAAAACACTAGTCTCGACCCCTTCGAAGATGCCGACACATCCTGGTGCACTCTGAAAACCTACATCCACTCCGCCGCCAAAACTGTTCACAAAAAGGAGCCATACCAACGCAAATCTTGGATATCCCCTGACACCTGGACCTTGATTGAGAAGAAACGTGCTCTAAAGCAGAACGGTCTGAGTGATCCTGCACATCAAGATCAATATCGTCAACTTCATAGGACGGTAAAACGATGCTGTAGACGAGATAAAAACAGCCACACAAACAAAATTTGTCGCGAGATAGAGATACATGCGAACAGTGCCCATACAAAAGATCTATTCAACAAAGTCAAATTACTCACTGGAGATTTCAAACCAAAGACCTGGATAGTTGAAGATGACAACGGCGAACCTATAACTGAAATTGATAAAGTGCTAGAACGATGGAGGGTGTATACTGAACAGCTCTACAAAGAAGACACCCAGCCCTTAGTGCGCAGATGGGACGATCACGAGAGAGAGCCGGATATCCTTCTTTGTGAAATTGAACATGCGCTTCTCAAGCTAAAAAACAATGCAGTTGGTTCGGATGATATCCCTGCGCATCTGTTAAAATCGCTTGGTCCAAGAGGAACTAAAGCTCTGCACCACATCTGCCTTAAAGTGTGGAGAACTGGCCAGTGGCCAAAGGATTGGGTGGAATCAATCGTAGTCCCTCTACACAAAAAAGGCTCTACTCGCCAATGTAGTAACTACCGAACGTTATCGATTATCTCACACGCCAGTAAAATCATGCTGAGAATCATCAACGACCGCCTGTCTTACTATTTGGATAGACAGATCCCTGTGGAGCAAGCAGGTTTCGTTGCTGGACGCGGGACGCGTGAACAAATCTTTAATGTACGCCAAATTATTGAAAAATGCCGCGAATACAACAAACCAGCAGTTCTATGCTTCATAGACTACTCCAAAGCTTTTGACTGCGTGAGATGGCAATCCATGCTGGATATTCTCGTGGATATGGGTGTTCCTACTCATCTAACGTATCTCATTCAGAACTTATACGCTGAGAGCAATGCCAGAATCCGACTTGAGGATCAGATCTCGAATCCCTTACGACCCGAACGCGGCGTACGCCAAGGTTGTATCCTATCCCCTAAACTTTTCAACATCTACGATGAACATATTATCCGAGCCGCCTTAGAAGGATGGGAGGGAGGTCTGTCTGTGGGAGGTAAGAAAATCAGTAACCTCCGGTACGCGGATGACACAACCCTTATTGCCACCAGTGAAGAGGAGATGTCCATCTTATTCAGCCGAATTGAGAATGAAAGTCTCAAGCTTGGCCTACGGATAAACAAATCCAAGACAAAACTGATGGTAGTTGACCGTGAACAAGTACTGATCAAATCTACAGTCCTTCAAGGATTAGATCGCGTCAATGAGTTCGTTTATCTTGGATCACTCATCACTGGTGACGGAAACTGCGACAGAGAGATCATAAGACGCATCCAGATAGCAAAAAGCGCCATGACAAAACTGGAAAAAATCTGGAAAGACGACGACATCACTAAACGCACCAAAGTTAGACTGGTTAATGCGCTCGTGTTTCCTATATTTCTATACGGCTCCGAGACATGGACTATCAAAGCAACCATGAAGTCGAGAATTGACGCTTTCGAGATGTGGTGCTGGCGGAAAATGCTGCGAATACCGTGGACAGCCTTCAGACGAAATGACTCCATTCTGGAAGAGCTGAAAATCACGACGCGCCTATCAGATACATGCCGCACCCGCATGCTCAAATTCCTCGGTCACATCGCGCGAAGAGAACCAGAGTCCCTTGAAAAACAGATACTAATGGGCAAAGTGGAGGGGAAAAGACAAAGGGGCCGAGCACCCGCCAGATGGTGTGACCAAACAAAACTATTGCAACTCCACCTGCACGATGCTATCCACACCGCCTCAAACAGGGAAAAATGGAAGTACCTAACTCGGCCACAATCTACATCTACGGACTCGACTTTATGATGGTCACGATCCCCAACCCCTGGGGTTACGACTTAGAAGAAGAGTAGAAAGTCCGTTACTTTTGACCTATCTTTGGGATATTTTCTTTAGAGCTGAAACGGCTCAATCGTGTTTCTAAGAGCTTATAACTTTAAGGAACATCATCAACAATCCAATAAGAGTGGGTTTTCAACTTTGGGTTTTCTATCGTTTAGGAGTAATTGACGTCAATAATAACGAAAATCTGTAATATTACCGCCTTAACACTCATTTTCTACAAGATTAAATCGAGACCGCATGCATACTTATGAACTGCGGCGGTCAACGTCCGCGCAATCTGAATATTGTACAAACTATCTTTTTTTTTAATATCCATCATTGGTAAGCCCTTGGCATCATCCCATCTGATGGTAAGTGACGATGATGCTGAAGATGAAAGCGAGGTTATTTGCTAAACCTGAAGCTTTTGGCTAGTGGTAGGGCATTTTCTAAGCCCGCCTGGCTAGCTACCACCATCTTAAAGTCTTGCCGCCAAACATCAATGTTAACAACATTGATGTTTCCCGGCTTGAAGACAAGATAGCCAGTTCTCCATTGCGTTGGGAAATCTTTTTAAGCCTGAGTCCATCTTTGGCATCATCGTCACTTACTATCAGGTGAGATGATGCCAAGGTCTCACCAATTATTATTGTGAATAAAAAAAAACATTTTTAATTGCATTTTTAATTGTAGCTGACTTTACCTTTAGGATTTTTTAATTTATTAATTATAATTATGTTTATTGTTTGTAGTATTACGCCGGATGCGGGCAGCGCAGGACCGGTCGTCGTGGAAATCCTTGGGGGAGGCCTTTGTTCAACACTGGACATTTTTCGGTTGATATGATGATGACGATGATGAATTATGTTTAACACCTGGACACGTAGGAGTGGAAGGCAATGAAGAAGCAGACAAACTGGCTAGAATGGGATCACAAACAACAATGTGTGGTCCAGAACCGAGGATAGGGCTACCAAGGAGCACTATTATAAGGGCATTAAAGGAACAGGCCGATGGAAGACACAGATTGACATGGCTATCCAGAGATGGACATAAACACTCTAAGCTCTTCATCGGCGAGGTCACTACTGGGGCAACCAAGTACATTTGGAATAACAGCAGGACGCGAGTCAGGGCGATAACAGGAGCGTTGACGGGCCACTTTGCCACAAATGCACACCTGCAAAAAATCGGCCTGACGCACGACCCGACCTGCAGGGCCTGTGGTGAAGATATAGAATCAATGGAACACTTACTGTGTCACTGCGATGTCCTGGCTAGTAACCGTATGTACCTCCTAGGTGATGGCTACCCAACACCGGAGGACTACAAGCACCTTCCAATCAGCGGAATTGCTGTTGGGGTGCAAAGGTTATAGGGGTAGACACAAAAGATCCCATTGGGTCGAAGTGTCGCTGCAACTGCAGCCCCCACTTACAAAGATAAGATAAGATATGTTTAATATTTAAGCTAAGGGGCCTTTCGTTAACTAAAGTCGAAGAAAAATATATCACAGTATTTTTAGATTTTTCGATAAAGCTTGTGATTTAAAAAAAAATTCTTAATTAAAGCCCTTGCCAATACCCTCAATTTGACACCTAAATCAAAGTATATTATACTCATATTATTACTATAACATATAGTATGGACACTTCCTGCCGCTCTCTAAATTCTGCCCTCATCCCCTCGTCACCCAGATTGATTTATTTATTTATTCTACACAGATGTATATAGATAAAAAAATTATTCAAAGCTACATTACAATTGATACACAAAAAGAAAACAAAAAATAATAATAACTTCATTCATATATCTAAGCTCAAATGTAAAAAGAGGGTAGATACATAAATTTGTGCCGTAGCTCAGAAAGGCTCCGACTCAGCATATGCTGCAGGTAAATAATTACCGACAGCGCTGATATTTTGCCGGCGCCGTGACGGAAACCGGTTCTGTATGTATTTAATACAGAATTATAGAAAACTCCAAGATACTGTTTATTAAGAGTAGGGTTAGGTTTAGATAACATTACAGTAGGATAAATACTTTTACATAAATTAAAAACTATAACAATACCTACAGCAATCAATAAAATGTAAATGAGCAGCTACATAGGACATGTCGACGATGTTGGTTTGGTTCTCAATGGTATAGGATTTCGCCGTGATTTCGCTTGTTCCGTCATTTGTTTTTGCAAATGTCATTTCTGGCCCGTCGTATGAAGTGTCCGGAGTGTTGATACAGATTGGTGTTAGTTTGGTTATCGAACGTATAGGATTTCTCCGTGATTTCGTTTGTTCCGTCATTTGTTTTTTGGAAATGTAATTTCTCGCCCGTTGTATGAAGTGTTCGGAGTGTTGATACATTTTGGTGCTAGTTTGGTTCTCTAACGTATAGGATTTCGCCGTGATTTCGTTTGTTCCGTCAATTGTTTGTCAATTCAGCGATAAGACCGCCTAAATTGTACGTCTCTTAGTTTTAATTAAATTTTGCATATGTATTTTGTATTTTGATTCGATTCCCGGTGGGGTCAACTTGTAAGGCTCGGTTTGGTTGGTGGTAGGGCATTTTCTAAGCCCGCCTGGCCAGCTACCACCATCCTATCTAAGTCTTGCAGCCAAACATCAATGTTGTTAACATTGATGTGTTCCGACATAAAGATAAGATAGCCAGTTCTCCATTGCGTTGGGGAATCTTTGTAAGCCCGCTTCCATCTTCGGCATCATCGTCACTTACCATCAGGTGAGATGATGCCAAGGGCTTACCAATTATGAATTAAAAAAAAACGAAATTCGAAAACACATTAGTAAGTGGCAGGATTCGAATCTCGACCTTCCGGACAGGAGGTAGCGGTTGTTGTTGGTACGCCACCGACGCTCAAAATCAAAACAGTAGATACATTACGAAGCCTAGAACTATTTCGCTGGCAATCGCTTACCATTTGCTCACGTAATTAGGTCAATATAATGTGAGCACTTAGGCGCACCACACACAACTTAACGTATTAACTAAAATACAATCTGACCTAACAAAAAAATAAAAGAGTATTTATTTTTCCTTCTTAATCAATAATTCAAAACGAGCCCATACACTATCTGAAAAAAATAAACCTAATAATTTATGTACTCAGTGTAAATTTCAAACACTCATCTATTTTGAATGTCCAAATATTACATGTCCAAATCGATAAGTCCATACAATTCAACTATAAAATCGCCCCGTGTGTCACAACACTGACGATCACGCACGCATAACAGCGTGATGCGTGTGCTGCTCGGCTGTTGCACTGGTGAATGCGTTTAGTTCTACAAATACCAACGTAGTATGTAGCGAAGTGAAGTCAACCAACCCGCACTGGGCCCGCCGTAAAAAACCGGCCAAGTGCTAGTCGGACCAAGTAGCTGCTGTTATTTGGCCGGCGTTTCAACCCTACCTGCATTCATGCCTGCCTATACGTCAGTTGTTGATTTGTTTATCATTTCTCGCTCGTTTGTATGAAGTGTCCGGGGTGTGCCGGCGCAGTGAGCACTCGCATTACAGTTCAGATCAGTCATAAAGTTTGGCTCGAGCTTGTACATATTAAGGGTCAATTTACCTTGCCGCAGAAGAGAAGTAAAGTGATTTTTGGAAACGAAATTGTTAATTAAATATCAATGTTGTAATCAAGTAACAAACAAATTAGTATGAGACCTAAAATAGAGCTAATTCGACAATTCGCGCGATTTTCGTCTCATACTACATATTGTGTACGATAGTTTATGGAGATAAAGTTTAAAATCGTATGCACATTTTCGGTTCCAAAATTCGCTTCGCTTCCCTTTTGCGGCAATGTGAATTGACTTTGAGACATATAGAGGATGAGAGCGTTGGAGATGGTTATGAATTTTCACCCGACTGCCCAAGAAAGTGGGTGATGTTTTTCGAGTGTAGGTATTGTATGTATGTTTGTTTCTTTGGTTGATGAATATTGAAGTGCGGGGTGTTTAAATTCGTCTTCATCCCCAGACTCTTATATAATTTAATTTTATGTTACAAATATTTTTGAAGTTTTTTACCAAAATCTTGGCAAAGTCATTGAAAAAGAGTCTTTTTTTATTTACAAATTTTGTTTAAAAATATTTGCCAAATTTTTGTAGAAGAGCCACTTTTCTGTTAATAACTATTTGCCAAAGTCTTTGCAGAATAGCCACTTTTCGGTTTATTAATATGCCAAAGTCTTTACAGAAGAGGCACTTTCTGTTTATAAATATCTGCCAAAGTCTTTGCAGAAGAGCCACTTTACGTTTATACAATAATATTAACCCTCTTGTTACTACTGTCGTTTTAAAACAACATTTTTTCAAACAAAATATTTTTTTCATTAGATTTATTTTATTGCCATTATATTTTTAGTAGCATATACGTTTCAAATACAAAATTTTGCCCCCTGTTTTAGTAAAAAGTGAGTTAATACGTCGGTAGATTCATAAACGGGGAGAGCTGTAGAAAAACCAAGGCAGCCGACATAGCTCACAAAATCACTAAACAGAAGGCCGTTGTTGGTACAATAAAGTTCTCTAGTAGCAACCGCGCACTGGTGAAGGTCGCGGGAAGCTCTGTTGGATGCGGGCAGCGCAGGACCGGTCATTGTAAAAAATGGGGGAGGAGTTGGTTAAACAGTTACGTCTTTCGGCAGATATGTGGCGACCGGCTGTCCACGGTCCCACGGTTGCCTAATAAAAATTAAGAAACCGTGGGACCGTGGACAGCCTGTCGCCACAGTCTGTCCGCGGTCCCACACTTGCATAGTAAAATAAAGCAACCGTGGGACTGTGGACAGCCGGTCACCATAGTCTGTCCACGGTCCCACGGTTGCCTAATAAAAATTAAGCAACCGTGGGACCGTGGACAGCCTGTCGCCATACTCTGTCCACGGTCCCACGGTTGCATAGTAAAAATAAAGCAACCGTGGGACCGTGGACAGCCGGTCGCCATACTCTGTCCACGGTCCCACGGTTGTCTAATAAAAATTAAGCAACCGTGGAACCGTGGACAGTCGGTTGCCACAGATATGATGATTAAGTAGGTCGATTACAAATTTTAGTGTGCGGTGCACCTAAAGTCTGCTCTCTAGGCCTCCTAAATTGGGGCAATCAAAAAGTACGCAGGAAGTTAGTCTTAGCGTTCGTGCTTCGTATTGTTTTAATTAAAACCGCCCTATGGTGGAGTACTTGATCATTTTTGGAAGATCTGGAGAGAGAAAGCTCAAGGTTCTTTCTTTAATGAATCAAAGTTGTTAGTAGAAACTTTGAATGATTGGGTAAGTGTTCTAAAAAATGGGTTAAGTGAGTGTATTAATATGTCGTTTTTAGGGTATACGAAAGGGTAAAAACGGGACTCTATTACTTAGACTTCGCTGTCCGTCCGTATGTCTGTCTGTCCGTCTGTCACTAGGCTGTATTTAATGAACCGTGATAGCTAGACAGTTGAAATTTTCCAAAAAAAAGGGATAGAAAAATTGAAATGTTGAAAAAAGGGGGGGGGGGGATCTCCACACAAAAACGTGTTTTTTAAAATGAAGCAACTAGTGCCATCTAGTATAATGGTTGGTACGGAATCCTATGTGTGATGTTTGGCGGCAAGACTTAGATAAGATGGTGGCAGCTAGCCAGGAGGACTATGAAAATGCCCTACCACTAACCAAACCGAGTCTTACAAAGTTGACCCCGCCGGGAATCGAAATCAAGACCGCCTGGTGTGAAGCGAATGGACTAATCATTACGCCACGGAGACGGTAATAGTTGCGGTCGTTGCGTCGTAGTTGCGTCGGTTGTTGTAATTTAGCTGCGGTAAACCTTTTATGACAAGAATATACAAAAAAATCAGTATTAATTTGACAGCGCTCCATTTTAACTAATTATGGGTCTTAGTCAGCAATACAACAACAAGTGGTAAGGTCATTGACCTTTTAGTGTTAAGAGGATTGTGAAGCTGCGACTTTTCATATAAACGGCGTTAACGATTTTCACGTCTTAAATGTTAACCGATTTGGACCAATTTTTGATTGGTTGTCAGTCAGAACAAAAGCTACACTTGTTCACAAACGTGATAACAAACAACTTTTCCAAAGAAACAATAAGTCAAAACAAAAAAAAATGTGACCAACGATACATAAAAAAATAAGTTATCAAATCAGCAAAAATGTTTAAAAGGACCAATTTTTTTTGACATAGTTTCTTTGGTAATGTTGTTTGTAATCACGAGTACATGCATATCCGTTAGAATTGTAGCGCGGTGCGCTGTTATTCATTCCTCTTTCATCTGATCTTCTTTTCATTCCATCTATTTATTTTTCACGCCATCTGACTTTTCATTTAAAAAAAAAACCAAAAACTCGATCATCAGCAGAGCTCTCATTACAATAAATTTAATAAACTCATACTTTAATATGGAAGATATTAAAGTATGAATTTATTAAAGACTCATTACGGGTAAGATTTATTTATGTTTTTATACGTTTGTGATTTATATTTAAAATTGCAGTGTTCTAACGTTTTTCTAATTTGTATGTTATTTCCAGGTCTTTTACTTTATTTTTACTACTAATTAAATTATCCGAGTACACACGGCATTTTTAAGAACCTAGGCCCTGCTATCTACCTACCTACCTGTCGTGCGACAGAACTAATTAAAATTATCCGAGTACACGCGGCATTTTTAAGAACCTAGGCCCTGCAATCTACCTACCTACCTGTCGTGCGACAGAACTAATTAAAATTATCCGAGTACACGCGGCATTTTTAAGAACCTAGGCCCTGCAATCTACCTACCTACCTGTCGTGCGACAGAACTAATTAAAATTATCCGAGTACACGCGGCATTTTTAAGAACCTAGGCCCTGCAATCTACCTACCTACCTGTCGTGCGACAGAACTAATTAAAATTATCCGAGTACACGCGGCATTATTAAGAACCTAGGCCCTGCTATCTACCTACCTACCTGTCGTGCGACAGAACTAATTAAAAGTCACCCCATTTAACAAACTGCCGGATAATATTAGAGATGCAGCATCCACCGCGGTCCAAACTTAGAAAATGGCCTCTTATAACAAAATCTTATTACAAATTTTATAGCCACAATGTTTTTTTTTTAATTTAAAGATTTAATGTATTGTATTAACCAGATTTCGCAATCTGACCTGTGGCAACACGAAAGTTTTCAATAAAATTTTTGTATAGTATATACGCAAAAAAAAATTAACTCTTCATACAAATCGATCAGCTGATTGACAAATTTTGTGATTTTGTTGTATGGAGCGTCAATTCCCAGTTAAGGCGGTATTATTCCAGATTTTCGTTATTTTTGACGTCAATTGCTCCTAAATGATAGATAACCCAAGGTTGAAAAAAATACCCTTATTGTTGATGATGTTCCTTAAAGTCAAAAGCTATTAGAAACACGATGGAACAGTTTTAGCTTGATAGTAAAAAACGCTAAAGATAAGTCTACACCGTTACTTTCAGCTCTAGTTATGACTAATATTTTGAAGTATAATTTTTTTCAAATATTCAACAATATTTTTATGATATTTGAGAAATGTTATTTTTTCTTTCTTTCATTGTAGTTTTTGATTAAAAGGAAAAACCATCGAAAAAGCGTGGTGATTTTCTTTACTCTTTACACGTTAAGAAAAAGACAGAGACTACTCTACCAATCAACGCCTCACCTTAACGGGTTTTACACAAATTTTTGTTACATCTGTAAGGAGGTCACAATAAATGCTTTAAAGATGAAAACATTTTGTCAAATTTTATTCTAACTAGCTCTCAAAGTCTATAAGGTAAGCACTTACTTAAACTTATCGATACAAGTTAGATCAGAAAAACTTTAGGAATAATAAAAAATTAAAAACCCGACTGAACAAGCACTGAACCCTTCTTTTTTGTACAATCGGGTAAAAATGTATCTTACGCTCTCACGGGATTAAGACAAATCTAACGACACCTTGCAATCCAAAATCCATCAAGTACAGAGCGTGCCAAATAAATAAATAAACATACATATTCACTCGAAAGACATAACCCTCATTTTTGCGCAGTCGGGTGAAAAAAAAATGATAACTTTGACCTTCCTTCTTCCAATAAAGTCGTGCCTCGTAACTTCTACAATGAAAATGACATACAAACAAGAAACAGGCAAATTGATCAAAGAACATGACATTGAACTAGTTAGCAGAATATTCCTGCTCTCAATTGGAATTAGAACAGCTGGTTCTGTCATTATTGACACATCAGTCATTGTTCAGAACTTACGCTGGCACTACTCTTGCAAAAACTTTCAGTTTTAAAAACGCCGTGGATAGTTATAAAATAATTTCTATCACCAAAAATATATTAATCACCAATGTTTATTTCTCTATTTGCTATATTTATTAATTCTTTTTTTTGAAAGTGAAACTATAAAGGTTGATTCCATAACGTTATACTTATTAGTTTTCTGGTGTCCCACAAGGATCGGTTTTTGTACCTATGTTTTATAACTCTTATAAATATAAAATTATTAAACGATGAAACTTAAAAAAATACTGATACTAGTGCTTATTATAATTTTCGTCAACAATACAAAGGTATTGTGTAGAGAATTAATAGAGAGTGAGAGATCAGCGCGTGCTACTTTTATACAGAAATTGTTGAACAAGCAGAGACATTTGGAAAACAATATCAGATTGATTGGAGGCACAAACAGATATGAAGGTGAGATTCTTTCTAGTTTATTTTGAAACTGCAGTAGACATTTGTATCCAAACAAAGCTTTACATAGTGATGTTCTGTTATTTTGTTCGATTCGACTAATCAGATTTAGAATTGGTTTGTCCATATTGTGTTTGGAAATCTTGGTAAACCCGCTTCCATCTTCGGCATCATCGACACTTAACCATCAGGGCCGATGATGCCAAGGGCTTACCAATTGTGTATAGAAAAAAAACCGGACAAGTGTGAGTTGGAATCGCCCACCAAGGGTTCCGTACAAATTTGTAGGCACATATTATAAATCATAACAATACAAACTGTTAGGTACTTCATGATACACCAAAATTATTAGGTACCTACCACCTATACATATAAAAAACTATACATCATAAAGATAATTAAAAATCTGTTTAAGCTTGTGCCAATGAAACCCTTTTATACGATATCTCACATGACACGGTTAACAACTCGGTTTGATTGGTCGAAGGGCATTTTCTAAGCCCGCCTGGCTAGCTACCACCATCTAATCTAGATCTTGCCACCAAACATCAATGTTAACAGCATAGATGTGTTCCAGCTTGAAGATAAGATAGCAAGTTCCCCATTGCGTTGGGGAATCTTACAATTTACAAACGATAGAAATAAACTATAAAAATAGCTGTACTGTGCACCAAAACGGTACTGGCTCAGACTCACACTAATACACATGTGTCCGTGTATGGGAAGGAGCAGGTGAATAAATGCGTAGGTATTTTCGTTTTATAAGGAAGTGCAATATCTGTTACGAAATAACTATTATCTTATCTTAACTAGTAGGTATCTCATCTGTGTCCTGGTTTGTTTTCATTGTTAATTGTTTTATGTTTTAGGTAACATTTACATTTACCACGCGGGTGTCTGGGGCGCCGTCTGCGACGACTCCTGGGACGATGCTGCAGCTACTGTCGTGTGCAGGGCCTACAACAAAACTGGAGTTGCCACCCATGGCAGTCAGTATGGGGAAGCTATGAGTAAGTTACAATACAAAGATATTACTGTACTAGTAAAAGAACGTCGGTGGCGTAATGGCAAGAGCCACTACCTCCTGCCGGGAGGTCGTGGTTCGAATCCTGCCACGTACCAATGTGTTTTCGAATTTCGATTTCATATGTAAGTTTATCCGACGCTCTTACGGTGAAGGAAAACATTGTGAGGATACCTGCACACACCTGCGAAGAAATTTAAAGGTTGTGTGTGAAGTCGGCAAACCCGCACTGGGCCCGCGTGGTCGACTAAGGCCCGATCGCCCTAATTCAGGGTAGGCTCGAGCCCCTCGGTGGGGACGTATATGAGCTGATATGATGACTGTACTAGTGCCTTCTCTTAGCACTTCATAATTACAATGACAGTATGTCCAGCAGTTGGCGTCCTTCGGCTGATATGAATGAATGAATGAAATGGTCACAGTGTCATCATCATCATCATAGCAGCCGAAAGACGTCCACTGCTGAACAAAGGCTGGTCCTGCGCTGGACGTATCCAACAGCTTCCCGCAACCTTCACCAGGCGGTCAGTCCGGTGGCGGACTACTGCGAGTGCCACCACGTAGATTAATATGATCCTTGACCCTGCCTTAAATTTCTTAAGCTATTACTGCTGTTGTAGAACAGGTGGCTGTTGAGGCAATAAAGTTCTTGAGTGGAGATCGCACACCGGAAGATGTAGCTTAGGCAGGCCAGTCAGTCGGTGGACCGATGACTGCTGGATGCGAGCAGCGCAGGACAAGTCTTTGTGGAAATCCTTGAGGAGGCCTTCTAGTCTTTTTTTCTTTTTTTATTAAAAATTTGAGTGCGTTTCACTATATCTCACCTGATGGTAAGTGACGATGTGGTCGAGGATGGTACACGCAAACTCAAAAAATGACAGTTCAATCTCGCCTTGAAGATCCAAAAAGTGTAGAAGTCGGGAAAAACAGACGCAGGCAAGGAGCTCCACTCCATCGCTGTCCGCATAATAAATAAGGAAGCGTAACGCTTCGTGCGTATAGGCTGAATGTCAACAACAAAGGGGTGAAACATCCCCCTGCGTCTCGTTGACCGAAGGTGGAATGGAGCTGGGGAAATGAGGTCGTGAAGTTCTTGAGCATACTCTCCGAAATGAATTCGATATAACACCGTCCCTTGTCTTCCGGTTGATATGATGACGATGATGAAAACTTCTATAACAATTTGTGATAATTACAGAGAAATTCTGGATGGATGATGTCGTATGTGAGGGTACCGAAACCTCCATAGCCCAATGCGTCTTCTCTGGCTGGGGCATGTCGGACTGTGACGTCACCGAGATGGCTGGTGTCACGTGCTCTGATCCAAGACCCAATGAGGAAAGGGCAGAGAATTTGTTGAAAGAAAAGAAGAGGAAGAGGAAGAAGTTACATGAAGTGTTGGACGTCGGCAGTGCGAGTGTGAGGGTTGTGGGTGGGAGGCATGAAAAAGAGGGTAGAGTTGAGGTGAGTACCATCAGGGTTGTCATAAAATTGATGTTCATTTTTACACAGATAATTGGAAACACTAAACACGTTAAAAAACCTACTTCCATCGCAAACAATTTTTGGTTTTCTAAAAATGTACTACACTAATTTTGATAAAATTTATATGGGACCTACCTGGTTGTATACCCTCATCATATCAGCCGAAAAACGTCCACTGATGGACAAAGGCCTCCCTCAAGGATTTCCACGACGACCGGTCCTGCGCTGCCCGCATCCAGCGGTTTCCCGCGATCTTCACCAGGTCGTCGGTCCACCGCGTGGGAGACCTGCCTACGCTACGTTTTCCAGTGCGCGGTTGCCACGCCAGCATGTCCTATTGAATAAAAAGAGAATCATGAAAATCGGTCCACAATCTGCGAACATATCGTGTAACAAACATTCAATCGAATTCAGAACCTTCCTCCTTTTGGAAGTCGGTTGAAAACAATTCTCCCCGATAAACAGAGGCTAGCACATCAAGCTGGACACTCGTAGTGCGATTCTGATCCATACGCGTACGGCATAAGAACGATACAAAGTCCAAAGTGTCCTACTCGATGTGCTGGCCTCTGTACCTGCGCAAACACTAATAAGTGCTAATAATTTTAGTATCGGGTGAAGTGGGTCCGACAACAATTAATCAACGCGCTGAAAACTTCCTCCGTGATTGGTCGATTAAGTTCGCAGCATAGGTCGGCTGTGGTTGTGCGCCATCTTGTTTGAATCGTGTAAGGGAGACAGAACTAGAATTGCTTAGCAATTAATTTTTAATTTTTGATGTGTAACATCTTTGCTCTCGCTTTCCTGCAATTTGTGGGAGTGATTTCGTGAAATGGGACGGAAATGTGTCCCATTGTAACAGGAAGTCGCGTTTTTTCAGGCTTTAAAAGCGCGGAAAAGGCAAAGGTATCTATGACCATACAGCCTAGTCTGCCGTATCTTTGCCGTCCTTTTTTCAGGCTTTAAAAGCGCGGAAAAGGCAAAGGTATCTATGACCATACAGCCTAGTCTGCCGTATCTTTGCCATCCTTTTATAAAGTATTTTGTCACATATTACACATCATATGCGAGTACTGTAGGTCTCGCTCGAATTTTTTTTTAATTGGTTTTCTTTTAGAGTTACATATAAAGAAACAACATCAGAACCCTAATCTAGTATTAAGATTGTGTGCGCCTGAGGGGTCACACTACACACACGGGTTAAATTAAGCACTAAAATAACAATAATAATAATCGTTGTTGTCTGAAAAATAAATGATAATAATAATAATAATAGCCAGTTAGGTTGCTGCCCGACATCCGCTAATACGGGGGAACTGTCCGAGCAATAATGTGTCAGTCAGTGCATGCAGATACAGCTGGTCAAATGTTTGTAAACTGGTCAGATGTTTGCAATTCGGGAATTGTCGGGCGGGAAGCAGTATTTGGAAAACGAAACTGTCGATCGAAATTATTAAAGTTGTGTCAAATTGCTGATGAAAATTATTAAAGTTGTGTCAAACAGAAGTTTGAAATTATTATAGTTGTGTCAATCTATTAAAGTTGTGTCAAATTGACGATTGCAGTTATTATAGTTGTGTCAAACTGACGATTGCAGTTATTATAGTTGTGTCAAACTGTCGATCGAAACTATTAAAGTTGTGCCACCTGGTGATTGCAATTATTGTAGTTGTGGCAATTTGCTGATGAAAATTTTTAAAGTTGTGTCAAACTGACGATTCCAATTATTATAGTTGTGTCAAACGGTCGGTCGAAACTATAAAAGTTGTGTCAAACTTTCGATTGAAATTATTAAAATTGTGTCAAACTGTAGTCCTCGAACTAAAGCTTCTCTTCATCATTAATTCTGAAGTATTTTCTTTAAGGAAATTCATAGTGTTCAAAACACGTTAAGGACTCTTTACAGGGTGTAACGAACTTGGTTTAGGAGCTAAGATTTCTAATCATCATCCAATCACAGCAGACCCAAATTCAACTAAAAAAATACTCTTCATAGTACAAATCAATTAGCAGATTGAACAATTTTTTGCATTTTTGTATGGAGCGTCGAACTTTTTTTCAGAATTGACTATGGATTCGGTATGGTGCAAGTTATGGTATGAGCGTCGGTGACCTCCTGTCCGGGAGGTCGTGGTTTGAATCCTGCCACGTACCAATAATGTCTTTTCGAATTTCGATTTCATATTTACATTTCTCAGACGCTATTATGAGGGGAGGCGGGCACTGTTTTTTCCATACAAACGTTTTCGACAGTTTTCTTCTTGATTTTTAACACTAAAGAAATGATTTTTATACATAAAATAATCCTGTCTTCCTTTTTTTGATAACTTGTTTTTTTGAGCAACTAAAAGCCCTCAAAAATGACAGAAAAATACCTAATTTTTATCACCACTAAAGACGTCTAGTGTGGAGATTCAAAAAGTATTTACAAAAAAAGCTAAACATAGAGGCCTAGTACAACTACTTATTATTATATGTGTGAATTTTTTTTAACATATGTCTAATTTTGGAGGAGAAAATCTTCGAGAGCCAAACCTCGAATTTTGCAATTTTTAATCGAAATATTCACCGGGAACTGCAGTTGTCCTTATCGCACAATGACAGGTTTACCTACACATTGATAGCGCTGGCAACAGTTGTTTCAAATACCTATTTTTCATATGTGTCTCAGCTAGCGTCCGCTCTTATGGTGAATGAAAACATCGTGATGAAACCTGCACACGCCTGCAAAGAAACTCGAAGGTTGAGCGTGAAGTCGACCAATCCACACTAGGCCCGCGTGGTCGACTAAGTCTCGATCGCCCTAATTTCGAGTAGGCTCGAGCCCCTCGGTGGGGACGTACATATATGAACTGATATGATAATGGTGACTATGGGTTACTTATGAAAAGTTGTCCAGTATGATGAATAGTTAACGGACCCTACACCAATTTCGTTACAACCCTGTATAAAAAACCACAATATTGACATTCTTTTACACGCTTGCCCACTAAAAGTGAGTGTATTGTTTTCAGGTGTACCCTACTACCAAATATAACTAGACCGGCCCTATTCATAAATTAATCTCATAAAAAAATCGGCCAAGTGCGAGTTGGACTCGTGGTATGAGGGTTCCGTACCACCACACATCTCCACACAACTATGACAATGATATCTATTCACATGAAAAACAAAAGAACAAACATGAGCAACATAAAAATACTACTAACGCTATCTAATGGTGTTTTAGTGATCAATTTTCCGTGAGTGAACGTATTATATTGAGTTTACCACTTTATTTTCAAATGATAAAATTCTTATAAGTTTTCCTGTTATCTACAAGCAATGAACTATATTTTGTAATTTTTTTTAAACTTTAGGCTCAGTAGTTTCGGAGATCAAGGGGGGAATGGTCAATTGTCGTCTTCTTTCATGAATAAAATCATAACTATTTATTTTACAATATTAAAAAAAAAAAATTTTGAGATCCTCATAACCACCACCATCTACCTTGTATGACACGTAACTTTTTGTCACCTTGTATGCGAAGGGTTAAGTTTAAAACAAACGATTAATTTCAGCATGAAAAAACACCATGCCCTAAAAGGGTCTTACCAGACCAGATATCTATTGATATCACTTATTCTTTTGTCACCCAATAAACGTCTCAAGTGGAATGAGGCATTGATTTATAAAACGGACTTTATGCAACAGTAAACAGATTGTTGTAAACAAAAATTATAGCCCTTTTAATCTATGAAATTAAACGGACATTCAACCTTAGCGTAACAAACTGGCCCTCACTGACTGAAACTTCGCTAGAATAAGCTAATAATAATATGTTTACGCAACGCGATCTACAAAATTCTTTCAAAAATTGAACGCTTTTTTAGCTAAGTACCTACAGTAGAACGCCGAATTAATTGGGACCAGGGTCTATTCGGATAATCAAAAATTCAGATAATCGGACATAGACTGGTAATAAATAAAAAGTAGATGTCACACATAGAATAAACAAACACAGTTCTACAAAAACGCTCACTTGAATATCTCGATCAGAGTAAGTTGCAACCCCATCAGGTTTTAACAAAAAATACAAAGTACAGTCGAGTTCATTAATATATTGGCAGGGCCAATGGTTGAAAACATTGTAAGCGTCGAAATGAATATTATAATGTTTTATATAAACATATTATGTAGATATCAATTAATTATTATCCTGTAAACAGTTCATTGTTTGCATAGACTTTTATATTCATTTCGACGCTTAAAATGTTTTCAACCATTGGCCCTGCCAATATATTAATGAACTCGTCTGTACATATAAAAATTCACAGCAATAATAGAGGTACATACATAAGTATGTAGTAGCTAAAAAAAATAAGAAAAGTAAGATACAAGGAATTACATAACTAAGTAGTTGTTCTTTTATTTTAATTGCTTGGTTTTCTTACGCTTAGGACCGATTCGGATAACCGCCTCCGTGGCGTAATGGTTAGCCCACTCGCTTCACACCAGGAGGTCGCGGGTTCGCCGCCTAGGAGAAAATGCATGAATAATGCCCGCAGTGGCGGGCGGAAGTTGGATGGACAAAGCCAAGAACAGAGAAACGTGGCATTCCTTGGGGGAGGCTTTTACCCAAACGGGATCCATACAAAAAATATATTAAATACATAATAACTAAAATTAAGAATAAATACATAGACTTAACCTATAAAAACACAAAGTGATATTATGTTCAATATATTTATTAATTTAGTAATGGCTATTATGGTATAATATGAATTTATCATTGTAATAATCTGTATGGAATTGTGAATTAAAAAAAATACCATTTTGGCGGCGTGATTAATATTATTCCCATGCCATATTACAGCTCCAAAGTGTATATTATATTAGTACTAACATATAATATGGACACTTTCTGCCGCTCTGTATATTCCTACCTCACCCCCTCGTCACCCAGATTGATTCAGATTGGTTATAGTTTGGTTCTTGAACGTATAGTTTCACCGTGATTTTGTTTGCTCCGTCATTTGTTTTTTGAAATGTCATTTCACGTTATACGTTATAGGTATGGAGTGTCCAGGGTGTGGCTAAGCCGCGGACAGACATACCGACATGGCGAAACTACAAGGGTTTCTTGTTGACTAAGATACCCTAAAAGACGCAATTTTTTGTGCAAGCATGCACAACCATGCGCGAACATGTCAATTTTGGCACCCCCCATGCCCTGCGCCTAGAATGGCCGCTCTGTGCGCCCTGTATACTGCGGACTGCCGGCCCTGATCTTAAGTAGGTGTAAGAAAATATATTATGGAATACGTAATGAAAAGGAAATTATTCATGGAAATGAAGCTTTCGCTACCTCTGCTTGCTTTATTACAAATAACTTGAGGCGTGTTTGTATAATGACCTAATTTTCTTCATCTTGATCCCAAAGTACGTCAACGATCAATTAGAATCTAATCTAAATGATTACAAATATAAATTGGTGTACATTACCTCTTTTGTCAGGGCTCGAGGAGCACGACGGAGATTCATAACTTAGGTACCCACTTTTTAAGCTATTGCATAGCTTTTATCGCGGGCTTTGAGCGCGGCGACCGAATCAAGAAATTCCGTAAAGAAAAAACCTAACACTTACCGCGTTCTTAAAAAAAACTTACAGTGCCATCTTTTAGCGATTTGCGGTACTAAAAGGACTTAGTCAAATTTACTGGTGCAACTTTCTTAGTGTTAAAAGTTGATAAAAAATGCTATGCAATAGCTTTACCGCGGCAGTCCCCGAGTGCCACTCGTCTTTTTTGTCCACTTTAAACTTCATACGAAACAAAACACCATCTTGCACCACCCTACTTTTCCATTTTTAGGGTTCCGTAAGAAAAGGGTAACACCGGGACCCTTTTACCAGGCCTACGCTGTCTAGCTCTCCGTCTGTCCGACCTTTAAAAGGCTTTTCCTTTTGAACATAAATAGGCAGCCGGCTGCAATCTTCACAGAATATGTGTTATTAAGGCTTATTTACTAACAATAGATTTTAATTTAATAACTACACAATTAATTAAAAACCCTACTGCTTAAAAATTTAACCTTTCTTTCGAGAAGAATCTAACGACACCTAGCACTCCAAAATACATCAAGCCGTTTAGGCTACAGAGCGTGCCACAGAAATATACAAACATACATACACTAGAATAACATAACCCCTCCTTGAGGCGTAGTCGGGTACAAAGCCAAAATAAAGGGAGCTCCCTTACAAGAAACTTTATAAATGTTTTTATTGCATTTGCTCTATCGTAAAAATGGTAATATATGAAGGTTTGAACCTTAGTGTGTATATAGTAAGTTCTAAAGTAAAACAAAAAACAGCCCAACTGTGAGTCGTATTCGCGTTAAAGAATCCAACTGAATGACAAAAAAACATTTTTCTGTCACTCTCGTTGATATATTTTGTTTGGAATGGATGGCTAATATTTTGGTACTTATGTGGAGAGATATGGTGGTACTGAACCCTCAGTGCGCTAGTCTGACTCGCACTTAGAAGGTTTTCGTAACTTACGAAAACCTTCTAAGTGCGAGTTCGTACGAGTTCGCAGGTACTTTACGAATCGTAAGGTACCTGCGGTAAATAAAGACCAGCATACGAAAAGGGTCACTCTAAGAATCATTTTATATCATTCAATAATTTGAATTTAAGAAATGTAAATAAAATAGACATAGCCTTTTCGAGACTGAGTAAGGTTAAAAAGTCATTTGTGGGGCAGTGTATAAGATTCTACAATAAAATTCCAGAAAATGTAACTAGTTTGTCAGAGAATAAATTCAAGACTCATGTCAAAAAAGTTTTGTGCTCTAGAGGATATTATAAAATAATAGATTATGTAAATGACAAAGATATATATGTTGATTCTAAAACAAATACCATTACCTGAGACTGTAATCTGAATCATGACATTGTTTGTAATTTTATTTTTATTGTATTTTTTTTTGTTTTGACTATTTAAAAGTGTGTGTAAACACCTATTTGAAATAAATTGTTTTTGATTTTTGATTTTTTTTGATCACACATGCTACAGGTTACTAAAGTAAATCTCTGGCATACTTAGCCGGAACAAAGCGAAATCAGTTATTTTGTGATAATTCGGATTTACGTGAAAATTCAAAGTTATAGTGCGAAATGAGGGCTCCGTCAACTCAGCTGGGCTCCGAAAATACCGAGTTGACAGAGCCTGCGTAAGTAAGGTTCCTGATGTGCTACCGCAAAAAGGAGCGGTAGCACATCAGGAACCTTACTTAACCTAACGCAATTTACGGAATTTGGCAATCTGACCTTATGACAGACATGTTCGTCATCATCATATCAGCTTATATATACATCCCCACCGAGGTGCTCAAGCCAATTATGAATAAGGGCGATTGGGCTTTAGTCGACCCGTGGGTCCAACGCGGGTTGGTCGACTTCACACACAACCTTCGAGTTTCTTCGCAGGTGTGTGCAGGTTTCCTCGCGATGTTTTCCTTCACCGTAAGAGCGTCGGATAAACGTACATATGAAATCGAAATTCGAAAACACATTGGTACGTGGCAGGATTTGAACCACGACCTCCCGGACAGGAGGTAGCGGCCCTTGCCATTACGCCACCGACGCCATTAAGCCATTTAAGTTCATGAACATCCAAATTTCGTGAAAATCCAAATTTCCTCAATTAACCTTTTTTAACTAACCGACTATAACTATAAGATTATATACGTCCCCACCGAGGTGCTCAAGCCTACCCTGAGTTAGGGCGATCGGGCCTTAGTCGACCACGCGGGCCCAGTGCAGGTTGGTCGACTTCACACACAACCTTCGAGTTTCTTCGCAGGCGTGTGCAGGTTTCCTAACGATGTTTTCCTTCACTGTAAGAGCGTCGGATAAAAGTACATATGAAATCGAAATTCGAAAACACGTGGCAGGATTCGAACCACGACCTCCCGGACAGGAAGTAGCGGCTCTTGCCATTACGCCACGGACGCCGTTAAGCCATGTTAAGTTCGTGAAAATCCAAATTTCCTTATTAACCTATTCCAACTTACCTACTTTTTTAAATTTCTTTTACCCTAGATATTCCACAACGGCGTTTGGGGCAGCATTTGCCCTGACGGTTGGACCCTCTACGAAGCAGCAGCTGTCTGCCGTCACCTTGCCCTAGGGTTTGCAGACCAGGCCCTCCAGACTGACGTGTTCGGATCCTCAAAGGTGGTGCTGAGCGGTGTGAGGTGTGAGGGGAACGAGACCAACCTGTTTAAATGTGGACACAAGGAGTACGGGCACGTTCATTGCCCAGGCGAAGTTGGTAAGCAAAATAAATACATTTTTCACTTCTCATAGTAAGCCAATATAGCCCTATGAAGCGGGATTAAAATGACCAGTTTAGTCTCTAGGGAGTGAAAAGTAATTCGTATTTTAATTTCCTTCATGTGACATAGACAAACTCAAACAGCCAGTAAATATACTATTATCTGTGGCGTGTGGACCATCTTAATTGCGAAAATGTTGGGAGTTTTAGTTCCACGTTTTTTCCCCAAAGAAGGTGGCGCTTTTAAGAAGGTGGTGTTTTAAAATCTTTTGTGATTTTTATTTTATTAAGTAATTTTTATTAAATGTTTTTGTACTAAATTGACCATTTTTCTCGCACTCAAAGTGAAAAGTACAGTTTGCACGCTCGGGAGTCAAACCTTATGAACGTCAATTATGGCTTCGTTTAGTACCTCGATATAAAATAAATGTATATTTTCTTGTACAATAAAGAGTTTACAAACAAAGAAACAAAATATACTATAGGTAATCTCAGAGTAATTAGTATACTAAGTCTATAATGAATAATTCATAGACAAATTGGATTACACACAAACGCACACACACGTTCATCTGACCCTAAACTGAGATTACCTGTGCTTTCCCCTAAACCCGGTTTCACGGTCAGGTGGAAAGAAAGAGATAAAGAAATGAAATGATAAGAAACCGATGCGTATCGTTTCCTTTCAACGCTAAAATAGTTCGTTGTGACTGCGATATTTTTTCCGTCTGCCAGTGAAACAAGGATAAGCATTAGGTATTCCCATATCTTAACCGCCTCCGAGGCGTAATGGTTAAGTCCATTAGTTTTACATCAGGAGGTCCCAGGTTACATTCTAACATTGTAAGACTCGGTTTGGTTGGTGGAATGGTACTTTAAAAACCCCCCTGGGCTAGATAACACCATATTATCCAAGTATGGCCTTTAACAACATTGATGTGTTTCCGCTTGAAGATAATATAGCCAGTTCCCCATTGCGTTGGGGAATCTTTGTAAGCCCGTTTCCATATTTGGCATCATTATCACTTACACACTTACTACTCACTTACTTATTACAGGTGAGATGATGCCAAGGGCTTACCATAATTGTGGATAAAAAAAATATTTTTTAGAACTATCCGTGAAACTGAATAACTTTTTTTACACAACTCTCTTGAGATTGCAAGAAAATCTTTGACTTCCCATACAGTTGGATCAGTTGATTCACCACTCAAGATTGTATAGGATTTCAATTTTTTTTGCGAAAACCGCAAACTTATAGAACAAAAGTTGTTTACTTTATTAATAAAAGTGCCCTCCTCTCGAATATGTGTATTTTACCTAAAAACTAATGTTTGTTTATATACTTCATAATATACATCATACGTTTTTAATAGTGTGCAAGCCCAAGTGTAGGCTCTACATTTGACACTAAACAACTTTCAGAACCATAAAGAAAAAGAAAAAACAAATTAGGAAATATGTGTATTTTACCTAAAAACTAATGTTTGTTTAAATACTTCATAATATACATCATACGTTTTTAATAGTGTGCAAGCCCAAGTGTAGGCTCTACATTTGACACTAAACAACTTTCAGAACCATAAAGAAAAAGAAAAACTAATTAGGAAATATGTGTATTTTACCTAAAAACTAATGTTTGTTTAAATACTTCATAATATACATGTCGGAGCGCAAGGACGTGGCGCCATCTATGCATGCGTCGAAGCACCGTGTGTTTTATCTTGAAACGTCAAGCGGTTAGCTAGGGTAGTAATAATAGTCATCTTTGGCCAAGGCGTGGTCTGTGCGAGACCGGAACCCGGAAGTTGGTAGTGTTGGTACTTGTTTGTTAGCCAATCAGAATCGTTGTGATTATCGAACCATTAAAGACAATGCAGCCTACCTACAGAGGCTACGACAGAGGCGCCAATTATTTTACGAGCACTTTTGATCGAGCAGCTGAACTGTCAACTTGGGAAGCCAGCCCCGTGCCGAACTCATCGCAGTCTATAAAATAATCGGTTTTCATCCGAATCATCGTGAAGCCTCGTGTTGCAAACGTGTGTGAATATTGATTGTACACTCAAAAACTTCTCGAAGACGAGTTTATTTCTTAGATACGGCCAAAACCCTTCTGATGATCCGAAATACATCATACGTTTTTAATAGTGTGAAAGCCCAAGTGTAGGATCTACACATGACACTGAACAACTTTTAGAACCATACATAAAAAGCAAAAACAAATTTGGAAATATGTGTATTACACCCAAAAACCAGAATATTTAAATACTTCTATACATCATACAGGATAATTTTATTAGTATGCAAGCCCTTAAGTGTAGGATCTACACAAGACACTGAACAACTTTTAGAAACATACAGAAAAAGCAAAAACAAATTAGGAAATATGTGTATTTTACTAAAAACTATTGTGTGTTCAAATACTTCATATTATACATCATACAGGATGTTTTTAAAAGTGTGCATGCCCAAGTATAGGCTCAGTGTATCAACTTCCAGAACCATACAGAAAAAGTGTAGGATCTACACATGGCACTGATCAGCTTTCAAAACTATACGTAAACAGCAAAAACAAAATAAGAAATATGGTTATTTTACCTAAAAACCAATGTATATTAAAATACTTTATATTGTAAATCATACAGGATGTTTTGAATAGTGTGCAAGCAGTAAAGTTTAGATTCTATTAATGACACTGAACAACTTCCAGAACCATATAGAAAAAGTGTAGGATCTACATATGACACTGATCAACTTCCAGAACCATACAGAAAAAGTGTAGGATCTACATATGACACTGAATAACTTCCAGAACCATACAGAAAAAAGTGTAGGAACTACTTATGACACTGAACAACTTCCAAAACCATATAGAAAATGTGTAGGATCTACGTATGACACTGAACAACTTCCAGAATCATACAGAAAAAGTGTAGGATCTACATATGACACTAAAAAAATTTCAGAACCGTACAGAAAAAGTGTAAGATCCACATATGACACTGAACAACTTCCAGAACCATACAGAAAAAGCAAAAACAAATTAGGACTTGTCATCAATTATCTAAAATAAATTTACAGCTACGCTGTGCGTCTCGCTCGCAAAGCCTTCACCGTTTACCGTATTTGGGCATAAATAAATCAACAATAAACATTACACTTACTTCATTCATTCATATCAGCCGAGGGGCTGGAGCCTACCCTAAATTAGAGCGATCGGGCCTTAGTCGACAACGCGGGCCCAGTGCGGGTTGGTCGACTTCACACACAACCTGCGAGTTTCTTCGCAGGCGTGTGCAGGTTTCCTCACGATGTTTTTCTCCACCGTGAGAGCATCGGATAAACGTACATATGAAATCTAAATTCGAAATCAAATTGGTACGTGGCAGGATTCGAACCACGACCTCCCGGACAGGAGGCGGCGGCCCTAGCCGTTACGCCACCGAGGCTCTTACTTAGTAGCAAAGTTTAAAGCTAGGTATATAATATAAGACTTGATGAAAAAATTACAGATAATTTGGGTTTGTATGGGAGGTACTTTACCACAGATTACTAAATAGACTTTTCTCAGATTTTTCTTGGAATGATTCATTATTATACTCCAGTACCTAGTGCAGTATGAAGGTACACTAAGGATAAACCCCGGACACTGCATACAACGTTTGTGAAATAACATTTCTAAAAACAAATGACGGACAAACAAAATCACCGCGAAATCCTATACGTTCGAGAACCAAACTTTAACCAACCTGTATCAATCTAGGTGAAGAGGAGGTGAGGTCGCAATCTATAGAGTGGCAGGGAGTGTCCATACTGTATGTTAGAACTAATTTATATTCTTTGCTAAGGATAAGGATGAAATCCTATTTATTTACAAAGTTTCATTAAAATCGTTAAAATAAGGGTTTAGTTTATATAAGGGTTGGCTGGAAGATATCCCTGTTTGGGCAGGTCTGCCATTGTGCATGCTACTTCTATTCTATATCTATAATTGTATATTTTGTTCTATAATAAAGAGTTATCAAACAGACAAACAAAAAAAATCGTAAGAGCCATTTTTGAGAAAAGTAACCAACAATCTGGATTTGTATGGGAGGTACCTTATTCCGATTGTTCTTGGAACAACGGACTATCTTGTACTATAGGTCATATGCAGTTACAGTGACATATCGAGTTTCATCTTAATCGTAAGAGCCATTTTTGAGTTAAAAAATAATAAGTGTTTTTTTAACTATGGTGGCAACCCTAAAAATCAAGGATATCCCAACGCTAAGGATTCCCTAACGCAATGGGGAACTGGCTATCTTATCTTCATGCCGGAACACACCAATGATATTTGGCGGCAAGACTTAGAGGCGGGCTTAGAAAATGTCCTACTACCAACCAAACCAAGACTTACAATTGACCCCGCCGGGAATCGAACCCGCGGCCTCCTGTGTAAAGCCAGTGAACTTTGCCTCTGAGCTACGGAGGCGGTTACTACATATTGTATTGCTTACAAACTTTACCGAAAGCTGACATAGAAGCACTACAATGATTAAAATAAATAACTTAGGGAATCAAATTAAAATTCAAAACCCGACTCCATAAAAACTTAACCCCTATTTATTGACCAGTCGGGTAAAAACGTATCCTATGTCACTCAAGGGATTAATACAAATCTAACGACACCTCGCACTTCAAAATCCATTAAGCCGTTTAGGCTACAGAGCGTTCCAACGAAATAAATAACTTCTGTTTTGGCTAGTCGGGTGAAAATGTATCCTTTGTCACTCATCACGGGATCAAGACAAATCTAATGACACCTCACACTTCAAAATCCATTAAGCCGTTTAGGCTACAGAGCGTTCCAACGAAATAAATAACCTCTGTTTTGGCTAGTCGGGTGAAAATGTATCCTTTGTCACTCATCACGGGATCAAGACAAATATAATGACACCTCACACTTCAAAATCCATTAAGCCGTTTAGGCTACAGAGCGTTCCAACGAAATAAATAACCTCTGTTTTGGCTAGTCGGGTGAAAATGTATCCTATTTCACTCACGGGATTAAGACGAATCTAACGACACCTCGCACTTCAAAATCCATTAAGCCGTTTAGGCTACAGAGCGTTCCAACGAAATAAATAACTTCTGTTTTGGCTAGTCGGGTGAAAATGTATCCTTTGTCACTCATCACGGGATCAAGACAAATATAATGACACCTCACACTTCAAAATCCATTAAGCCGTTTAGGCTACAGAGCGTTCCAACGAAATAAATAACTTCTGTTTTGGCTAGTCGGGTGAAAATGTATCCTTTGTCACTCATCACGGGATCAAGACAAATATAATGACACCTCACACTTCAAAATCCATTAAGCCGTTTAGGCTACAGAGCGTTCCAACGAAATAAATAACCTCTGTTTTGGCTAGTCGGGTAAAAATGTATCCTTTGTCACTCATCACGGGATCAAGACAAATATAATGACACCTCACACTTCAAAATCCATTAAGCCGTTTAGGCTACAGAGCGTTCCAACGAAATAAATAACCTCTGTTTTGGCTAGTCGGGTGAAAATGTATCCTATTTCACTCACGGGATTAAGACGAATCTAACGACACCTCGCATTTCAAAATCCAATAAGCCGTTTAGGCTACAGAGCGTGCCAATAAAATATATGACCTGTGTTTTGGCTAGTCGGGTGAAAATGTATCCTATGTCACTCACGGGATTAAGACAAATCTAACGACTCCTCGCACTTCAAAATCCATTAAGCCGTTTAGGTTACAGAGCGTGCCAATGAAATAAATAACCTGTGTTTTGGCTAGTCGGGTGAAAATGTATCCTAGTCACTCATCAAGGGATCAAGACAAATATAACGATACCTCACACTTCAAAATCCATTAAGCCGTTTAGGTTACAGAGCGTGCCAACGAAATAAAATAACCTGTGTTTTGGCTAGTCGGGTGAAAATGTATCCTATGTCACTCATCAAGGGATCAAGACAAATATAACGATACCTCGCACTTCAAAATCCATTAAGCTGTTTAGGCTACAGAGCGTGCCAACGAAATAAATAACCTGTGTTTTGGCTAGTCGGGTGAAAATGTATCCTAGTCACTCATCAAGGGATCAAGACAAATATAACGATACCTCGCACTTCAAAATCCATTAAGCAGTTTAGGCTACAGAGCGTGCCAATGAATTAAATAACCTGTGTTTTGGCTAGTCGGGTGAAAATGTATCCTAGTCACTCATCAAGGGATCAAGACAAATATAACGATACCTCACACTTCAAAATCCATTAAGCAGTTTAGGCTACAGAGCGTGCCAATGAATTAAATAACCTGTGTTTTGGCTAGTCGGGTGAAAATGTATCCTATGTCACTCATCAAGGGATCAAGACAAATATAACGATACCTCGCACTTCAAAATCCATTAAGCTGTTTAGGCTACAGAGCGTGCCAACGAAATAAATAACCTCTGTTTTGGCAAGTCGGGTGAAAATGTATCCTATATCACTCACGGGATCAAGACAAATCTAACGACACCTCGCACTTCAAAATCCATTAAGCCGTTTAGGCTACAGAGCGTGCCAATGAATTAAATAACCTGTGTTTTGGCTAGTCGGGTGAAAATGTATCCTAGTCACTCATCAAGGGATCAAGACAAATATAACGATACCTCGCACTTCAAAATCCATTAAGCCGTTTAGGTTACAGAGCGTGCCAACGAAATAAAATAACCTGTGTTTTGGCTAGTCGGGTGAAAATGTATCCTATGTCACTAAAGGGATTAAGACGAATCTAACGACACCTCGCACTTCAAAATCCATTAAGCAGTTTAGGCTACAGAGCGTGCCAATGAATTAAATAACCTGTGTTTTGGCTAGTCGGGTGAAAATGTATCCTAGTCACTCATCAAGGGATCAAGACAAATATAACGATACCTCACACTTCAAAATCCATTAAGCCGTTTAGGTTACAGAGCGTGCCAACGAAATAAAATAACCTGTGTTTTGGCTAGTCGGGTGAAAATGTATCCTATGTCACTCAAGGGATTAAGACGAATCTAACGACACCTCGCACTTCAAAATCCATTAAGCAGTTTAGGCTACAGAGCGTGCCAATGAATTAAATAACCTGTGTTTTGGCTAGTCGGGTGAAAATGTATCCTAGTCACTCATCAAGGGATCAAGACAAATATAACGATACCTCACACTTCAAAATCCATTAAGCCGTTTAGGTTACAGAGCGTGCCAACGAAATAAAATAACCTGTGTTTTGGCTAGTCGGGTGAAAATGTATCCTATGTCACTCAAGGGATTAAGACGAATCTAACGACACCTCGCACTTCAAAATCCATTAAGCAGTTTAGGCTACAGAGCGTGCCAATGAATTAAATAACCTGTGTTTTGGCTAGTCGGGTGAAAATGTATCCTAGTCACTCATCAAGGGATCAAGACAAATATAACGATACCTCACACTTCAAAATCCATTAAGCCGTTTAGGTTACAGAGCGTGCCAACGAAATAAAATAACCTGTGTTTTGGCTAGTCGGGTGAAAATGTATCCTATGTCACTCAAGGGATTAAGACGAATCTAACGACACCTCGCACTTCAAAATCCATTAAGCAGTTTAGGCTACAGAGCGTGCCAATGAATTAAATAACCTGTGTTTTGGCTAGTCGGGTGAAAATGTATCCTAGTCACTCATCAAGGGATCAAGACAAATATAACGATACCTCGCACTTCAAAATCCATTAAGCAGTTTAGGCTACAGAGCGTGCCAATGAATTAAATAACCTGTGTTTTGGCTAGTCGGGTGAAAATGTATCCTAGTCACTCATCAAGGGATCAAGACAAATATAACGATACCTCGCACTTCAAAATCCATTAAGCCGTTTAGGCTACAGAGCGTGCCAACGAAATAAATAACCTCTGTTTTGGCTAGTCGGGTGAAAATGTATCCTATGTCACTCATCACGGGATCAAGACAAATCTGAAGACACCAAAATCCATCAAGCCGTTTAGGCTACAGTTCGATCCAAAGAAATATACACACACTCAAAAACATAACCTTCCTTCGGGCGCAGTCGCGTAATAAATAAACAAAATGTCAAAATAATTTCATTTCATTTCATTTTTCATTTCATTTCATACTTTAATTCCTTTAATTTAATTTCATTTCAATTATTTTTTTTTATTTCATTTAATTTCATTTAATTTCATTAAACTTCACTTAATTTCATTTATTTTCTTTTAATTTCATTTCATTTTGTTTCATTTCATTGCATTTTATTTCATTTTATTTTTTATTTATTAGTAAAACTTACAGCTAATTAAAATCATTATAGAGAACTGGATAGCAAAATAGCATAGCCAAAACAATGCAGGGAACTACATACATACACTAATACAATGACATAAAACTGTATTTTCTGTTATTTTGTTATATTATTATAATTATCAAGTAGTTTCCGGTATTTTTTGTAATAAAGATTATTTTATTCGAAGTTGGTAGCAGTGTACACATTCGAAGGTCTTCGTAAAACGCAGTTTCTACAGTTTGGAAATAGTAAGTATCAGCGTCCAACTTTTCGAGAAGTGTTAACATAGTGAGAAAAAATGTTGTTCCTACCGAATAGACGAAGTGTTCAGAAGTTAAGAGGAAACGTGGACGCCATTTTTTCATACAAACGTAGTCCACTCTTTCCTCCCTGGATAATGACAATAAAGCAAAAATTTTTTTTCACTTTAAACCTATATCTACCATAGCCATGGCCCTGTGTTTTGTTTTTTACCATATTCTAATTATAATAGGAAGTATAAGTCTCCAAAAATTGAGAAAATTGCCTAATTAAATCGTCATTTTCAGACACCTACCAAAAAAAATTACGCATAATAACAATAAAATAAAAACATAGGGGCATAGGCGTTTTTTAATTATTTTTGAAAAAAATATTATTATTGCTTAAGTTTTGGAGGAGGAAATAGAGGACTAGGAAATGCTGTTTTGGTCAATTTTAGTGTCTATTATCGGTCTGCGTTGAAGGTCTCGCTTTCTTGCTGAATACGGAGAGATTTGGGGGAGGGAGACAGCAATATTTTATACAAATACCTATTCTTTAGACCGCGTTTCCTCTTATGGATGTTTTTGTCACGTTCGTCGCTCCGCGTTGGGTAATTTGACCCCGTATAGATATTTTTATTTGTGTTTGTCAGATGTGACACATGAAGGCCTCGTGTCAAGGTCACGGGGCTCAATTATACGGCGGAGGGCAAAGGTTGAAAGATTTTCTTAACAACATGACCTCCTACGCTTTCTATAAATTCGATTCTTGCTTGTTTACTACAAAGTGTTTGTGTTGTATTCAATATGGATTCATGTTTTGGTATTTAAGTGTTTTTTACGCAGCAAAGTTTGATACAATAATATTATTAAAGACATCAAAGGAATAAGTTCATCTCGAAAAACCTAAAAACTGTTGGTTTCAATATTTTATTTAAAAAGAGTTTTTATGCTTAAAAACCGAATGCTCAAATGAATATAAATAGACGGTTCCAAATTCAAAAATGGCTGTATTTTCTACGATTCCACTGAAAAAAATAGACGATTCTGTGACCACAATTCCATCTCCAAATTTCAAAATAAAAATCAGATAAACTTTAAAATAACAAAGGATCTTTAATCACCGGGAAGACGGCTTCCTAATAAACTTCAGCTCATTCGGACCCCTGGATGGAAGTCGCTCTAAAATTACACAAGAACATTGCAAGTTAATTAAAGGCTTTTATAAAAAAGTTTACGGCGGTGGTCTAGATGGCGTATTTGTCACGCCTTTATTGTATCAGAACCAATGTGGTAGCTCTGGGTGGCAGGGTAGGTGGAAGTGGAAGACGGGGTTTTCTCTCAACTCTTTCACTCACTTCGAAATCATTCATATGTTAGAAAAAGATACACGCTTATCAGTCATCCCTCATGATTTAAGGCATTTGTAAATTCTATGCGTCGGTGGCGAAACCAATGTGATTTCGAATTTAGATTTCAGATGTACGTTTATCCGACGCTCTTACGGTGAAGGAAAACATCGTGAGGAAACCTGCGCACACCCGCGTTAAAACTCAAAGGTTGTGTGTGAAGTCGACCAACCCGCACTGGGCCCGCGTGGTCGACTAAGGCCCGATCGCTCTAATTCAGGGTAGGCTCGAGCCCCTCGGTGGGGATGTAAATGAGCTGATATGATGATAAAGTCTATTGCACTCTTATACAATTTGATTATTTGGTCCATTAGCTTTACATCAGGAGGTCGCTGGTTCGATTCCCGGCGGAGTCTTACTTTATTTGACTCGGTTTGGTTGGTGCAAGGGCATTTCTAAGCCCGCCTGGCTATTTACTAACATCTATAATCTATTCTATAATATAATAAAACTGTAACGGGGCCGCGTCTGTACATGAAATATTTTTGGAAAATAATAACTGTGGTGGACATTACTAACGATATAGAGGCCAAAACAACAACTTTTGGAATTTTTGTCTGTCTGTCTGTCTGTCTGTCTGTCTGTATGTTCGCGCATCACGCAAAAACTACCAGGCCAATTTTGATGAAATTTTGTATGGTGGTTCCTTATAGCCCGGGGTAACATATAGGATACTTTTTATCCCGGAAAATTGAAGAATTCCCGTGGGAAAATCAAAAGTATTCATTTATAGAATGACTGTTTGTGAAAATTATATCTTTAGAATGGCTCAACGTAACAATATGAAACCTTTACATTGGGATGGGGTGTTTTGACCATCATTGTATAGTCGGGTATTCTTTATCCCGGAAAACTAAAGAGGTCCCGTGGGAAATTAGATCTATCGATACTTACAATAATAACAATAAGTACTTTTTTCTCCATATATTAGCTACACATACCACACATTATAATCATAGCAGCAGAATGTCAATAGATGGCACTGCAGGGATAATAAAACGCGCTCAATTTGTATTAAAACATTAAAATATTATTTCATACTTTTGATTGGATTTCTTTTATGTATTTTTCAGCATACGCTACTTTACACAACTCTAACTCTGGAACTATGGCACGTAGCGATGTGTTTCATAGACGAACCGATAGGTATTTTTTTACACATTCCAATGGTGTAAAAAAAATTAAAAACACATAAATCGAGTTTAGCATTTTTTATCAGGAGGCACAGATATGGGAACTCTTCTGACGGCGACTATTTGCGTGTGGCAGTTGCTCTCCGCCTGCAATATCAATATCTGTGATGGTTCACTCAATCAATGTATTTGCGGGTCCACGGTGGAGGCAATTGGCCATCACGCACTGAGTTGCGGTCATTGTTTGTGAAGATTCCCACGTCACCAATTCCTTAATGACCTCACTCGGAGGGTACTGGTCTCGGCTAGATGGAATATTCCATCTTCGATACAGCCGCCGGGCTTTAGTCGATGTGATGGCAAAAGGCCGGAGGGTTCAAACAGGTACCATGGCAGAGAGGAACGTGCCTGCTTTGGGACGCCACTTTTTCTACCTCACACCTCACCCGTACGGTACTTCTGCTCAATTTGCGGCGAGAAAGAAGCATAATAAGTACTCGGTCTTGGAGGAAAATTACTGCTTTGTGCCGCTGGTCTGTGGGACAACCGGCTACTGAAACCTCAGAGGCCTTTGCCTTCATTAAGGAGATTGGCAGTCGCCATCGAGAGAGGAGACGTGACGCCCGCTCCGGGTCCTACAGCTGCTAAGGTTGTCTAATGCCATCCAGCGCGGCAACTAGAAGTGCGTTAAGGGCTCCTTTGGAGCTGATACGACTCGAGGATTTGACCCACATTAATATTTTTAGGAAATTTTATTACTAAATTGATATAATGATTTGAATTAGTTTTTTGATAATACAGGTATATGTGTTATTTCATCATATCAGTTTATATACGTCCCCATCAAGGGGCTCGAACTGCCCTGAGTTAGGGCGATCAGGCCTTAGACGATCACGGGGGCCCATTGCGGGTTGATTGACTTCACACATAAGCTTCGAGTTTCTTCGCAGGCGTGTGCAGGTTTCCTCACGATGTTTTTCTCACCGTAAGAGCGTCGGATAAACGTACATACGAGTATGAAATCGATATTCGTATAGATCTTGGTAAGTGACAGGATTCGAACCACGGCCTTCCGGACAGGAGGTAGTGGCCCTAACCGTTACGCCACCGATGCTCTATATGTTATTTAAGATTTAGAAATCCTTACTTAATATTATAAATGTGAAAATGTGTTTGTTTGTTTGTTACCTATTCACACTTCAACATCTCTACGAAACTTGATAAAATTTGAGATGCAGGTAGCCTGTAACACTGGGAATGAAGTAGTCTACTTTTTATCTCTGGAAATTATCATAGCCCGATGCAGTTCCTGAGGAAACTAAAACAATACTCTTTGTTCGTTAAGTAATTTAAAATCGCAACGAAAAAATGGATTGGTGTGATTTTTAGCACAAATATGAGGTGGAAAATGATATAATTTACTAATAAGTATGTTCTGAAATAGTTCCCGAGGGATCTGGGGACAACTTTTTTCTACGCTAGCGCACGTCGGTGGCGTCGCGACGGAGCAACGGATTAAAGTGATTTTTTGTATAGAATTTGTTGAGGGGGTGGGAAGTGACAAAGACTGCTTATCCGAATAGCCCGATACAGTTGCTACAGAACTGGAGATAACTCATGTCCACGCTTGCGAGCTGATTGCGGCTCGCGTACCACTCACCCTCAAAAAGAGTCATAAAAGCTATGTCCACGCGGGCGAAGCCGCGGGCAAAAGCTAGTCTTATCTAAGTCTTGCCCGCCAAGCAACAATGTTAACAGCATTGACGGCTTGAAGATAACATAGCCAGTTCCCCGTTGCGTTGGGGAAACTTGGTAAGCCCGCTTCCATCTTCGGCATCATCGTCACTTACCATCAGGTGAGATGATGCTAAGAGCTTCATCATCATATCAGCTGAAGGACTTCCACTGCTGGACATAGGCCTCCCCCAAGGATTTCCACGACGACCGGTTCTGCGCTGCTCGCATCCAGAAACGAGGAGATCCGCAGGAGAATCAAAGTAACCGACGTAGCTCTCAAAATTGCTAAACTTAAGTGTCAGTGGGCGGGGCACATTGCACGTAGAACAGATGGCCTTTGGGGTAGTAAAGTTCTCGAGTGGCGACCACGCAGCGGGCTTACCAATTGTGGATAAAAAATAAAAGAAAAAATACATCCAATTAACGTCTGGGGGACGGGTCTCCTTCCAAAATTGTTAAGGTAAGGTCATACTCCGCACACGGGGGCCAAATACGTAAGTCCAATACTCCACATCTGGGTTGGTGAGGTTGTAGGGCTTGAGCGAATCCCAATTTCAGAAGGTTTTCAAGCCCCCTAGAAGGCATATGACACGGCATATCATGACTTTATGACACGAAAAATTACAGATATTATATTATAATAATATATAACCGGGTCGTTCCTTTCCCTCTAATATGGTGGAGAGGAGCGATAGCTGACTCTCACGTTATACTCTTGACCGGGTGCTGTCCGTGTGAACTGGCCTACACTTTCAATGATTTTAATGTATAACTTCTCGTGTCATATTGTTTTCATGTTCTAATGACATAATTTGTTTTTTTTTATATCAAGGATTGGATTTTGACGTTATTAACTAATTATTGTTTATTTCTTGCTTTTTTGGAAATGAAATTATCTAATCACTATTTTATGAATATCAGAAAGAGTTTAATTTGCACCTATTTTGATTAAATATCTTGATTCTTGAATCTACATTTTCGTTATTTTTGACGTCAATTACTTCTAAACGATAGAAAACCCTAGGTTGAAAAAAATACCCTTATTGTTGATGATGTTCCTTAAAGTCAAAAGCTATTAGAAACACGATTGAGCAGTTTTGTTTCGATAGAAAAAAATCCCAAAGATAGGTCTACACCGTTACTTTCAACTGTAGTTATGACTAATATTTTGAAGTATAAATTTTTAAAAATATACAACAATATTTATTAGAGAAATGTTATTATTTTTATACTTTCATATACAAGATTTTTTTTTTAATGATAATATACAGTGAGTAATGTTATTATTTATTAAACTTTCATTGTAGTTTTTGATTGAAACGAAAAACCATTAAAAAAAAAGAGTGGTTATATTCTTTACTCTTTACACGTAAAGAAAAAGACAGAGACAACTGTTTCAATCAATACCTCGCCTTAACGGTTGCCTGCAAGTGATAGCAACCGGTAACTCGAAAAGCACTGAAATGCTACTAGCAGTCAAACCCTTTCAGGATTAGTTACGTTCTTGGAGTTAGGTGCAGTACTGTAAATGTGTTGAAGTAGAAAACGTGTTTCCAAAAAAAGTTAATTAGGTTTGTTTTTTTTTAAATTCATCACTAAGTTTAATCACTTTCACTGCTCGACGAAATATCTGCAAAATGGTTGCCAGCATTAATTATTAAAGACTGAACAAAATTCGCTCGTCCTCATGCGGGTTTAACGTCGGCGGCGCTGCATTTAAACTCAGGGCGGCCCCTTTTACGCAACCGTTTGACGTAAGCCGGCAGCGGCGAGCGGCATTTGTCAAAGGTAGAGCTAATTCAGCGAACAAACTTTAATGACCGTGCTTGGGGTCAGTTAACCTGCAAGTTCAACGCGACCACGCACGCAAGTCGCACTGAACTACAACCGCAAGTAATGTCATAAATCTAACTTTACACGTCCATTATATGTAAACAATAGTTTAATTAGGCTTCGCTCTATGAATTAACGACGTGGTGGGTCCGACACGCACGTGCCCATTGTAGGAGAGTTAGTGGTGTTTGGTATCTAGTGTCTATTCGTACTTTTCAGCCAACTTCTAAAAAGTAGGAGGTGCTCAATTCGATTGTATATTTTTGTATGTTTGTTACGCGATGTATTCGCAGATTGTGAACCGATTTTCATTATTCTTTTTTATTCGATATTTTCAAATTTTCAAGTTATTTTTGTTAGGTTGTTGTTTTTCACTATGTAGCGCGGTGCGCAGTTATTCGTTCTCATTTCATCCGATCGTCTTTTCATTCCATCTATTTCTTCTTTTTCACGCATGTGATAGATTATAGAAAGTTTAGATTAAGTGAATTTAACCTACATTAGGAAATTTATGAAAATAAGTCCTACCTAGTTCAAGGTATTAATCTTATTAGGGTCATACTTTAAAATTGCAAGAAACAAAAGAAGAAATATCTGGTAATATAAAAATTCAATGTAATTATTTTAATAATCAGAGTTTTATTTTTTAATTACATTACTTCAAGAAGTGTAGCAAAGTGAGAAGAAACACTTAGCCCAAAGAAAGAAATATACTTGAAGTCTTTTACAATATCATATAGCTGAATCTTTAAATAAACTATCTAAAATTTATCAAACAGGGTTACAGGTTAAAGTACTTATCTGGATTGAATACAGGTGGCAGTGGTACCGACTGACTGGAATATCTCGTGACAAATGCCTCCCACGTAATGTCCAGATTATGGTATTACAGCCCCTTTTATGTATGTCGATCGAGTCCACTCCACATTTTTACAACAAACTGACAACTGTCTAAGTTCTCGAATATGATTGGCTAACCAACATAGACCTAGTAAATTAAAAACAATAGTTGACATTTTCTTAATATAAATATCAATGTATGTTATGTTTTTGTCTTCTGATTTTGTTGATTATTTATAAAAATATTTTCTTATCGCTAAAACACCATATTCCAGATAATAAATAAATATAACATTAAACTGTTATATTTTACGCAATGTTGCCATTACAAATAAATTAATATTCATAATTATTTCTAGAATGTTGCTACTTACATCTCTAAAATTCCTAAATTTTATACCAACATTATTATTCATTTTGCAAAAATATTCAACATTAGTGCTTTTCATTCAGATCATAATCTATCACATGCGCGGACTTTTGTTTTCAAAAATCCATTCTATTATTAATCCAGGATAGCCTCACAATCCTATTTTAAAATAAAATAAATCTAACACTAATTATCTCTTATACAGACCCATTTGGGTAAGTTTTATTTGTGTTTTTCTATGTTTGGTGGTATAAATTTAACGTGTGTAATCCTTTTATAATTTTTTATATATTTCTTTCTAGGTCTTATTTTCTTTGAATAAAATTTATTACGTGTCCACACATCTATTTTTAAACCGACGCCCTATCTACCTACCGTACCTACAAGTTGTGTGGCAACTATCTACTCAATTTTTATTTGATTCTCAAAACAAGCCTTTTGAATTGATATTTCATACAATATACTTTGAAAACCTTTTTTTAATATTTTCTTATTTACGCTTAAAAGAGACCGTTATGTTTAAAATTCATTTATTTACGTTACACGTCCGTCTTTGGGTCATCGACTTAACTTTACATATGTGTTCCTAATTTCCACTCAATTGGTCGAGTAGTTTTCGAGAAATTTGCCTGTAATAGACGGAGGGACAGACAGACACACGAGTGATCTTATAAGGGTTAAGTTTTTATCTTTTGAGGTACGGAAAAAAAAAGGATTTATTAAAAAAATGTCTGAGTTCATTTTCATTATACACGAAGATCATGTATGGCATGGAATTTGTGATTTTTTTGTATACCTATGTAGGTATAGTTATTTACGTAATATGGTCACTAATTTAATTAATAGTGTCAATTTTCCGACATAAACCCCTGCGGTACCAAAGACCACTAACCTACTGTTAACAATCCAACTAAAACGACAAGTTAATTTAAAGGGCGGGTTGTATATCACTGCTACCAAGTTGAAACGATACAGGTTATTAAGTTATGGCTCTACTTTCAGGGATATGAACTTAACATTTATAGTCTGACTAATATTTAATGGCAATGGAAAAAATCCTTTGTATTGCGTTCTAGTGTTCTAGAACTTTTTGAAAATTTTCTTTGTTTCTCATGAAAACTAATTTTCGAGGGTCATCATCATCATCATCATATCATCTGAAATACGTCCACTGCTAGACAAAGGCCTAAAATTTCCACGATGACCGGTCCTGCGCAGCCAACATCCATCGGCTTCTCGCGATCTTCACCAGATCGTCGGTCCACCGCGTGGGAGGCCTCTCTACGCTACGTTTTCCGGTGCGCGGTCACCACTTGAGAACTTTACTGCCCCAACGGCCATCTGTTCTACGAGATATTATGTGCCCCGCTCACTGCCACTTCAGTTTAGCGATTCTATATCAGTTACTTTGGTTCTCCTGCGGATCTCCTAGTTTCTGATTCGATCAAGCAAAGTCTAATAAAGTTCCTGAGGGAACTGAAAAATTTTTTTTTTTGTTAATTATTTTCTTAATTTTGTTAACATCGCAACGGAACAATGGATAGCTGTTATTTTTTGTACAGAGATGGTTAAGGGATCTGGAGTCCACCAACTCATGTCCACGCTCGCGAGCCAGTTGCGGCACTCACCTCAAAGAAAATCATAAAAACGATGTCCACGCGGGCGAAGCCGCGGGCAAAAGCTAGTGTTTTATAATTTTAGGAAGTTTTGTAAAAATCTAGCAAGTCGATTTCAATCTTCTTCTTACTTGATACCATCGACCTCAGCTGATGATGGTGGCTAGGCAGTTGAACTCCACATCAGAACACAGTTGTAACGGAATGCTCTTCGGGCCGGCTAGCCTGAGCACTTCGCTAGCACTTGATAGGATCTCGTGACGGTTTACTGGGGGTTTCAGGGTTAGGGAGTTTACCATGGAAACGATCGGTCACTAGGTAATACAAAAGCAACAACGTTTATTTCTGTTTAACATAGATTCCTTAAATCTAGATTCACTGTATCCTATTTACTTATATACTAGATACACCTAATTCACGGATTATACCACCTGAATACACTACGCGTGCGATACTGAACCTATCCAAGAGTACCTACTGAACGTATGGTTACTAGGGAGCTGTCCAGTAACGTCGCAACTGCATATCCGGACAAACGCCACAAACCTGCGTGCGCTCAGAGTACGTGGCGCTCCCTAGCAACAAGCCTACGGGTGCCCTGACCTTCCTTCACTGGAGGACAACCTCGCGGCGTCGCAGCAGCGGATCCCTGAGGGTCTGCGTGCGCCGAGAATGCGAGGCGTTCCTCTGTGAGGGACCTAGCGGAAACTAATGTTCCTTCGCCGGAGGACAATCCCGTAACGTCGCACAGCAGATCCCTCGGGACCTGCGTGCGCTCGGAATGCGGGACGTTCCTCGGAGATGGGCCTACTGAGACCTGACGTCCTTTCACTGGAAGACAATCCCGTAACGTCGCACAGCAGATCCCTAAGGATGCGTGCGCTCGGAATGCGGGACGTTCCTCTGTGAAAGTCCTACTGATAACTGATATTCCTTCAATGGGGGAGAGTCCCGTAACGTCGCAACTGCATATCCGGACAAACGCCACAAACCTGCGTGCGCTCAGAATGCGGGACGTTCCCCTATGAAGGTCCTGCTGATAACTGATGTACCTTCACTGGAGGACAACTCCGTAACGTCGCACAGCAGATCCCTAAGGATGCGTGCGCTCGGAATGCGGAGCGTTCCTTTGTGAAGGCCCTACTGAAACTGAAAACCACTCTCGACCTGCTGCACTAGCATATCCGGACAAACGCCACAAACCTGCGTGCGCTGGCCGAGAGAGTGAGCACTGTCAATACGATGCTAGCTGCCTTGTTGGCGCGAGAGCCCGCGGACGAGTGCTACTGTACTGAGGCGCGTTCTCGCTTATATAAGGTCTGGCTGTTCATGCGGGGTGCGGAGCGCGGGGCCGGTGGCTGAGTGATGCGTGGATTGTCGTAGGGCTGTTGCTTCTCCGCTGGCAGCTAGGGTTGCTCGTCACACTCCCTCCCTTCCTCTGAAGATTTTTACGTCTGTAAAAATCACACGGAAACTGCGAGTAATCTGTATATTCTTTTTCACCTCTGAAAAACGGTATTTGGGCTGTTCATTGACCTAACTTTTTAGGGTTCGGGCTGTTGCTAATTCTTGTATTACTGCTACCTGTTGCTAGTTTCTTAATCCTAATATGAGGAACTAAGTATTAAATCTTATTTTATATTAATCTGGTAAAATGAAAACGAAAATACTGACTTCTTAATATGAATATAACGGTATCTGTAAGTCTTGGCAATCTACCTATCTTATTTTACGATTACACTTAACTATGACTTAAACAATTAATATTACTGTATTCTGACTTGTTCGGTACATAACTTTTTACTAGTCGGTTAATTAATACTATCTATTCGGTACTTAACACGTGATAACGGTAACTGACACTAGTTATATTTACATTATATCTGTAATTTTTAAATTAACAATACATTTTTAATTATGATTTATTATTCTGGCGGGGTTATTTTTGGTTTGTAGTTTGGCATACACACTACACCCCTGTGGCTCCCTGTATTCCTGGGACGTCTGGCTGCTTTCTTTTTTCCCTATGCTTGCCTCTACGTCTGTGACCGGGGCTGACGGTGGCTCCCTCTGGACTTCGGCTGTCGTCACTGGAGAGGAGGCTCATATGGGCTGGTTGTTTTCCTCTTTGACGACCTGTGTGTCGGAGGTGCTGGCCAGGGATGACGGCGGCTCCCTCTGGACTTCGGTTGACGTCACTGGAAAGGCGGTTTCCTTTATTCCTAGGAGTTCGCTTTGTTGTTTTCCCCCGCTTGCCTCTTCGTTTGTTGGCCGGGGCTGATGGCGGCTCCCTCTGGACCTCGGCTATTACCGCTGGAAAGGGGGCCTCCATGGGCCGGTTGGCGGGGTCGGGTGCGACCGGTGTGTTCGTAGTACTTGTGCGATGTATAGGTAACGGTCCTATCTGATTGGTTCTTACTACTTCCCAAGGCTCTACCGCGTTTTTTATGTGCATTGTGCCGGGTTTCTTTTCTTGTGACATTTTATGTGCTTGGCAAATGATGCATTTTTTTACGTACTTAGTTACGTCGCGGAACATTCCTGGCCAATAATATCTTTGGCCTAATCTTTTTAAGGTTTTCGAGGTGCTTATGTGACCTGCTGTCGGTACATCGTGGTTTTCTTTTAATAATGATTCTCTCTGGTTTTTGGAAATACAAAGTTTCCATTCTGAGTTGCAGTCTGATTTTATTCCGTAAGCGTTGCTTGTTATTTTTTTATATAGTTTGCTGTCCCGCATACAATATTCTGTTTGCTTGTTGTTGTCGGATTGGAGTTCTAGTACTTTTTTGTCGTACCAGTCTGCTTTGTCGCCGCATGTAGCCGCGCAAGTCGGGTTCCGGGACAACTCATCTGCTAACTGATTTTGTTTGCCACTTCTGTATTTTGCAGTGAAGTCGTACTGTTGTAAGTCCAGTGCACAACGCACTAGCCTATCGGATGAGTTTTTTCGAGATTTTTCTTTTGCAGCGTTTGTACACTTTTCAAATTCTACCTGTAGGGTTTCTTCTGATATCTGTTTTTGTTTGTCTGTTAAATTACTGGACTGTAAGATTTTTTCGGTAAATGTTGTATTTCTACTACTGTTTTCAGTTTCCTTGTAGTTTTGACCTGTTTCTTCAAACTGGATTGTGATTCCTGCTTTTGTCAGTATATCCACTCCAATAATTGCGTGAGAGGCATGTTGTAAAACGTGAAACTGGTGTTTGAAACTTCTATTGTTTATTGTTATCTCTAACGTGACGCAGTCTTCGACGTCTACTATTGATCCGTTTGCCATCTTGACCATGTGGTTGGATTTTCTGACCTGTACTGATTTTTCTTTACATTCCCTGAGTATTTCATTATTGATGTATGAGTTTGTTGATCCTGTATCTAAAAGTGCTTTATGCGTTTTCCCCAAGGTTTTTATTTCTGTAAAAGCGCGTTTATCTTTTCTTGAATCTACGGTAGTGGTATAGGTACTGTAGGATTTTCCAAAAGTATTTCTTTCTGCTGCTTTCCTACAGCATTTAATGCTCATCACACCTATTTTGCCGCATTGACAGCAAAATATTTTTTTTTGGTTTCTACATTCTTTCGTTGAATGTCCTGACTTTCCGCAGCTCCAGCAGCATTCAACTGTATCGTAATTTGCCATGTAACTATGTTTATTATTGGTTTTACCTTCCACCTTTTGTGAAAACTGTCTGTTTACTATGTTTTCTTGTTCCCTGTATGTCTTGGTTCCTGTATTCCACTGACTGAACTGTTTTGATTTTTCTTCGTGTATATTTTCGTATTCGCGTGTTAAACGAAGTAAATCTTTCAGGTTCTGAAATTCGGTTCTCTTTATGTACAATTTGTAATTTGGATGCATGTTATCAAATATTATGTCTAATGTTTGCTCTTCTGTGAGCCTGTTATATCTGCGTATAAGTGTCTGTATTCCTGTTAAGTACTTAATGAAAGTTTCACTATATTTCTGTTTTCTTGCTATTATTTCTTCTAGTATTTTAGATTCATAATCTAACGGTAGGTAATATAACGTGAAGTCTTCCTTGAAGTTATCCCATGATTTCCATGTCTGGTTATTGTTTCTGTACCACAACAGTGCATCGTACTTAAAGAATCTTGGCAACAGTTGTAGTAGTATTTCTCGGTCTACTCCATTGCTGTTGATGAGTTCGTCTAGTCTTTCTAGGAATTCAATTGGGTCGTTTCTTCCTGTAAAAGCGATATCCCAGTTTCCTATGATTTTCGATATGTCTTTCAATGACATTTCGGGTTTATTTATTCCCTTGTCGGTTGTTTCGTCGGTCTTTTCGTTCGACATTTCTTGATATGTAAGGAGACCTGCGGTTATACTTTGTACTGCTAGTTTTCTGAGTTGTTCAACGGTGAGATCCTCTGTCGGGATTTGACTTTCTTGTAGTATTTTTATTAATTCGGGTTTTTTGAGTGTGTAAACCCAGGACGTAGACATCTGCGTGGCGACCTACTTGACGTGTACGGAATTTTATCGGACGGAGCGGTAACGGAACGGTAATCACGAGCAAGCGGCCTATTTTATTTCTTACGGAACGGTTTTTGTCTAGTCCTAGTTGTCCCTAAACTCCTGTTTATTACGTTGGGCGCCAAAATGTAACGGAATGCTCTTCGGGCCGGCTAGCCTGAGCACTTCGCTAGCACTTGATAGGATCTCGTGACGGTTTACTGGGGGTTTCAGGGTTAGGGAGTTTACCATGGAAACGATCGGTCACTAGGTAATACAAAAGCAACAACGTTTATTTCTGTTTAACATAGATTCCTTAAATCTAGATTCACTGTATCCTATTTACTTATATACTAGATACACCTAATTCACGGATTATACCACCTGAATACACTACGCGTGCGATACTGAACCTATCCAAGAGTACCTACTGAACGTATGGTTACTAGGGAGCTGTCCAGTAACGTCGCAACTGCATATCCGGACAAACGCCACAAACCTGCGTGCGCTCAGAGTACGTGGCGCTCCCTAGCAACAAGCCTACGGGTGCCCTGACCTTCCTTCACTGGAGGACAACCTCGCGGCGTCGCAGCAGCGGATCCCTGAGGGTCTGCGTGCGCCGAGAATGCGAGGCGTTCCTCTGTGAGGGACCTAGCGGAAACTAATGTTCCTTCGCCGGAGGACAATCCCGTAACGTCGCACAGCAGATCCCTCGGGACCTGCGTGCGCTCGGAATGCGGGACGTTCCTCGGAGATGGGCCTACTGAGACCTGACGTCCTTTCACTGGAAGACAATCCCGTAACGTCGCACAGCAGATCCCTAAGGATGCGTGCGCTCGGAATGCGGGACGTTCCTCTGTGAAAGTCCTACTGATAACTGATATTCCTTCAATGGGGGAGAGTCCCGTAACGTCGCAACTGCATATCCGGATAAACGCCACAAACCTGCGTGCGCTCAGAATGCGGGACGTTCCCCTATGAAGGTCCTGCTGATAACTGATGTACCTTCACTGGAGGACAACTCCGTAACGTCGCACAGCAGATCCCTAAGGATGCGTGCGCTCGGAATGCGGAGCGTTCCTTTGTGAAGGCCCTACTGAAACTGAAAACCACTCTCGACCTGCTGCACTAGCATATCCGGACAAACGCCACAAACCTGCGTGCGCTGGCCGAGAGAGTGAGCACTGTCAATACGATGCTAGCTGCCTTGTTGGCGCGAGAGCCCGCGGACGAGTGCTACTGTACTGAGGCGCGTTCTCGCTTATATAAGGTCTGGCTGTTCATGCGGGGTGCGGAGCGCGGGGCCGGTGGCTGAGTGATGCGTGGATTGTCGTAGGGCTGTTGCTTCTCCGCTGGCAGCTAGGGTTGCTCGTCACACAGTATCCTTGCCATATTTGAGAATACTTGTTTTTTTTTATTCACAATTGGTAAGGCCTTGGCATCGTCTCACCTGATGGTAAGTGGCGATAGTGCCGAAGATGAAAGCGGGATTACCAAGATTCCTCAACGCAATGGAGAACTAGCTATCTCATCTTCAAGCTGAAACACATCAATTTTGTTAGCATTGATGTTTGGCGGCAACACTTAGACAAGATGGTGGTAGTTAGCCAGGCGGGCTTAGAAAACCCTTCCAGTAACCAAACCAAGTCTTTCAAAGTTAGACTCCGTTGGGAATCGAACCCGCGACCTCCTGATGTAAAGCTAATAGACTCAACCTTTCATTTGGTATTAGGTTCATTGGGTAAGTATGTTAATTTATTTTAAGATCTGTAAATAAAAAACCAGCTAAGTGCGGTCAGAACCGCACACATAGGGTTCCGTACCATCATACTAGATGGCGCTAGTTTCACGTTTCAAAAAGGATCATACTAGATGGCGCTAATTTCTTCGTGTTTAAGAAATAAACACGTTTTTTGTATGGAGACTCCCTTTACTTTTTCACATTTTATAATTTTTAGATTTATTTTTATAGCGGCAACAGAAATATATCATCTGTATAATTTCAGCTGTTTAGCTATCACGGTTCATGAAATACAGCCTGGTGATAGACAGATGGACGGACAGCGGAGTCTTAGTAATAAGGTCCCGTTTTACCCTTTGGGTACGGAACCCTAAAAATAATTTAGAGATATTTTGATTTCATACATTATTTTCATATTTTCCACTCTAAAAAGTCAAAGATTCAATAGAAAATGAAAAAACGTCAACAACCTTCATTTGACCTGCGAAGTTCACACAAAAGAATTAACGAATACTTGAAACATTAAACGATTACTAGGAACATTAATGGAACATTAAAAGAATGCTAGGAAAATTAATAGAACATTAAAGAAAGGTAGGAACATTAATGAAACATTAAACGAATGCTAGGCACATTAATGGAACATTAAACGAATGCTACGAACATTAATGGAACATTAAACGAATGCTAGGAATATAAATGTTTTTTTTTTCTTGTCAAATAAAAACCTAATGTTTATTGACGAGGACATTGAAAATAAAATGAAACAATGTATTTGATGTTAATACTGCCTGTTTCAATTTGTGATTTGTGAGCAAATGTCATCGCGATTCAAACCTAAAAAAAACCGGCTAAGTGCGAGTCAGAACCGCACACATAGGGTTCCGTACCATCATACTAGATGACGCTAGTTTCATTACTCCATTTTTTCAAAATACTCAAAACAAGTTTTTTGTATGGAGACTTTCTCTTTTTCTAATTTTAAGTGTTTGTTACACACAGAAATACACTATCTGTGAAAATTTCAACGGTCTAGCTATCACGGTTAATGAAATACAGCCTGGTGACAGATGCAACCGTTTTTATCCTTTGGGTACAGAACCCTAAAACACACAAAAAAATACGATTTAAAACATAAAATATAAAATTAATTTCTAAAAACAAACAAAATGTACGTACATACAAAAACTTATCAATCAACAAAATCGGTTGACAGTTTGAAAAACGGCCAAGTGAGAGTCGGAATAGCGCACTGAGTGACATAGACATTTTTACCTGACTACACAAAAAAGAGAGGTTAAGTTTTATATAAGGTGTAACCAAACTAGCTGAAACTATTTTAACCGTTGCTTCTACCCATGAAACTGAACAACTTTCCCCATGGAACCCATTGTCAAATCGCAAAAAAAAATTTGGCTTTCCCATACTAACTCGATCAGCTAATCAGCCAACTTAGTATGAGAAATTCAACATTTTTTTGAGATTTGACTATGGGTTTCATGGTGAAAGTTGTTCAGTTTCATGGGTAGGAGCAACGGTTAAAATAGTTTCAGCTAATTTTATTAGACCTTATACAGGGTGTAACATAAAGGTGTGGTGATACTTTAAGGTGGGCTTGTACTCATCAAACTGAACAACTTTCTACATGGAACCCATAGTCAAATCGCAAAAAAAAATTAGGCTCTCCCATACCAACTCGATCAGCTGATCAGCCAACTTAGTATGGGAAGTTCAAATTTTTTTTTGCGATTTCACTATGGGTTCCATGGAGAAAGTTGTTCAGTTTGATGGGTACAAGCCTACCTTAAAGTATCACCACACCTTTATGTTACACCCTGTATAGACGGGTTTTAAATTCTTAATTAATTCGTTTAGTTATTTAGTCACTAGTAGAGCGTCGGTGGCGCAACGGCAAGGGCCGCTACCTCCTATCGTGGGAGGTCGTGGTTCCAGTCTTGCCACGTACCAATGTGTTTTCGAATTTCGATCCCACATGTACGTTTATCCGAAGCTCTTATGGTGAAGGAAAACATCGTGAGAAAACCTGCACGCGTCTGCAAAGAAACTCGAAGGTTGTGTGTGAAGTTGACCAACCCGCACTGGGCCCGCGTGATCGACTAAGGCCCGAACGCCCTAATTCAGGGTAGGCTCGAGCCCCTCGTTGGGGACGTATGTGAGCTGATATGATGAAACGGCTTGATGGATTTTGGAGTATGAGGTGTCGTTAGATTAATTTTAATCCCGTAAGTGACATAGGTTACATTTTTAACCGACTGCCCAAAAAAGAGAGGTTAAGTTTTAAACAGGTGTAACAAAATTGTTGTAGGTCCCGTTAACTGGGGGTCGATCAGCTGATCGATTTGTATGAAGGAAAAATTATTATTTTTTTGAGATTCCAGCAAATTCGTAAAACAAAAGTTGTTCAGTATGATGAGTAGAACCCCCAGTTAACGGGACCTACACCAAATTTGTTACACTTGTTTAAAACTTAACCTCTCTGTTTTGGGCAGTCGGTTAAAAATGTAACCTATGTCACTTACGGGATTAAAATTAATCTAACGACACCTCATACTCCAAAATCCATCAAGCCGTTTCATCATATCAGCTCACATACGTCCCCAACGAGGGGCTCGAGCCTACCCTGAAATAGGGCGTTCGGGCCTTAGTCGATCACGCGGGCCCAGTGCGGGTTGGTCAACTTCACACACAACCTTCGAGTTTCTTCGCAGACGCGTGCAGGTTTCCTCACGATGTTTTCCTTCACCATAAGAGCTTCGGATAAACGTACATATGAGATTTAGACTGGGTTTAAATTGTTAATTAATTCGTTTAATTATTTAGTCACTGCTGCCACGACACATTGGACAGGTTGTATCTAACCCTTACACGGGCGTTGAAATGGCAATGAACGGTGAACTCAGCGGTGATTCAGTTCATGAAACTTTACAACTTTCCCCCAGGGATACCCACAGTATTACAATATAGCGGCTTACAGTAGCGCAACGAATGAACTTACGCAGAGCAACGGAAGAGTACTTGCGGGGCAGCGGGTGGCGGGGCGAATTTGCCAGGCTGACTACAGGCTAGTAACATCGATATTAAAGGCGTTGCGCTACTGAAAGCCATATCGTAATACTGTGCCTATACCAAAGTATATATACGAGTATTAGTACTGACATACAATATGGACACTTCCTTCTGCTCTCTAGATTGCGACCTAACCCCCTCGTCACCAAGATTGATACAAATTTGTTACAGTTTGGTTGTCGAACGTCAGCCTCGAATGGGATTTCACCGCCATCAATAAAATTGTCAAAAACAGCCAAACATATTTAGTGACGATCGTGATTCAGGTCAGTTAAACCTGCGTGATCAACCCAACCACGCAAATCACACTTAGCTACGACAATTGTACGGGAGAAAATCACACGGAGCTACGACAGCTGTATGGGAGTATACAACACTGAGATACGACAGCTGTAGATATGGGAGCAAATCTCACCGAGCTACGACATCTGTATGGGAGTAAATTACACTGAGCTACGACAGCTGTATGGAAGTATACAACACTGAGATACGACAGCTGTAGATATGGGAGCAAATCTCACCGAGCTACGACATCTGTATGGGAGTAAATTACACTGAGCTACGACAGCTGTATGGGAGTATACAACACTGAGATACGACAGCTGTAGATATGGGATCAAATCTCACCGAGCTACGACATCTGTATGGGAGTAAATTACACTGAGCTACGACAGCTGTATGGGAGTATACAATACTGAGATACGACAGCTGTAGATATGGGAGCAAATCTCACCGAGCTACTACATCTGTATGGGAGTAAATTACACTGAGCAACGACAGCTGTACACTGAGCTTTGACAGCTGTATGGAATCAATTCACACAGGACAGCTGTATGGGAGCAAATCACACTGAGCTAGGACAGCTGTATGGGAGCAAATCACACTGAGCTACGACAGATGTATGGGGCAAATCAAACTGAACTACGACAGCTGTATGGGAGCAAATCACACTGAACTACGACAGCTGTATGGGAGCAAATGACACTGAACTACGACAGCTGTATGGGAGCAAATCACACTGATTTACGACAGCTGTATGTAAGCAAATCACACTGAACTACGACAGTTGTATGTAAGCAAATCACACTGAACTACGACAGCTGTATGTAAGCAAATCACACTGAACTACGACAGCTGTATGTAAGCAAATTACACTGAACTACGACAGCTGTATGGGAGCAAATTACACTGAACTACGACAGCTGTATGGGAGCAAATCACACTGAACTACGACAGCTGTATGGGAGCAAATCACACTGAACTACGACAGCTGTATGTAAGCAAATCACACTGAACTACGACAGCTGTATGTAAGCAAATTACACTGAACTACGACAGCTGTATGGGAGCAAATTACACTGAACTACGACAGCTGTATGGGAGCAAATCACACTGAACTACGACAGCTGTATGGGAGCAAATCACACTGAACTACGACAGCTGTATGTAAGCAAATCACACTGAACTACGACAGCTGTATGTAAGCAAATTACACTGAACTACGACAGCTGTATGGGAGCAAATTACACTGAACTACGACAGCTGTATGGGAGCAAATCACACTGAACTACGACAGCTGTATGGGAGCAAATCACACTGAACTACGACAGCTGTATGGGAGCAAATCACACTGAACTACGACAGCTGTATGGGAGCAAATCACACTGAACTACGACAGCTGTATGTAAGCAAATCATACTGAGCTACGACAGCTGTATGGGAGCAAATCACACTGAGCTACGACAGCTGTATGGAAGCAAATCACACTGAACTACGACAGCTGTATGTAAGCAAATCACACTGAACTACGACAGCTGTATGTAAGCAAATCACACTGAACTACGACAGCTGTATGGAAGCAAATCACACTGAACTACGACAGCTGTATGTAAGCAAATCACACTGAACTACGACAGCTGTATGTAAGCAAATCACACTGAACTACGACAGCTGTATGTAAGCAAATCACACTGAACTACGACAGCTGTATGTAAGCAAATCACACTGAGCTACGACAGCTGTATGGAAGCAAATCACACTGAACTACGACAGCTGTATGGAAGCAAATCACACTGAACTACGACAGCTGTATGTAAGCAAATCACACTGAACTACGACAGCTGTATGTAAGCAAATCACACTGAACTACGACAGCTGTATGTAAGCAAATTACACTGAACTACGACAGCTGTATGGGAGCAAATTACACTGAACTACGACAGCTGTATGGGAGCAAATCACACTGAACTACGACAGCTGTATGGGAGCAAATCACACTGAACTACGACAGCTGTATGGGAGCAAATCACACTGAACTACGACAGCTGTATGTAAGCAAATCATACTGAGCTACGACAGCTGTATGGGAGCAAATCACACTGAACTACGACAGCTGTATGGGAGCAAATCACACTGAACTACGACAGCTGTATGGGAGCAAATCACACTGAACTACGACAGCTGTATGTAAGCAAATCATACTGAGCTACGACAGCTGTATGGGAGCAAATCACACTGAGCTACGACAGCTGTATGGAAGCAAATTACACTGAACTACGACAGCTGTATGGGAGCAAATCACACTGAGCTACGACAGCTGTATGGAAGCAAATCACACTGAACAACGACAGCTGTATGTAAGCAAATCATACTGAGCTACGACAGCTGTATGGGAGCAAATCACACTGAGCTACGACAGCTGTATGGAAGCAAATCACACTGAACTACGACAGCTGTATGTAAGCAAATCACACTGAACTACGACAGCTGTATGTAAGCAAATCACACTGAACTACGACAGCTGTATGTAAGCAAATCACACTGAACTACGACAGCTGTATGGGAGCAAATCACACTGAACTACGACAGCTGTATGTAAGCAAATCACACTGAACTACGACAGCTGTATGTAAGCAAATCATACTGAGCTACGACAGCTGTATGGGAGCAAATCACACTGAACTACGACAGCTGTATGGGAGCAAATCACACTGAACTACGACAGCTGTATGGGAGCAAATCACACTGAACTACGACAGCTGTATGTAAGCAAATCATACTGAGCTACGACAGCTGTATGGGAGCAAATCACACTGAGCTACGACAGCTGTATGGAAGCAAATTACACTGAACTACGACAGCTGTATGGGAGCAAATCACACTGAGCTACGACAGCTGTATGGAAGCAAATCACACTGAACTACGACAGCTGTATGTAAGCAAATCATACTGAGCTACGACAGCTGTATGGGAGCAAATCACACTGAGCTACGACAGCTGTATGGAAGCAAATCACACTGAACTACGACAGCTGTATGTAAGCAAATCACACTGAACTACGACAGCTGTATGTAAGCAAATCACACTGAACTACGACAGCTGTATGTAAGCAAATCACACTGAACTACGACAGCCGTATGGAAGCAAATCACACTGAACTACGACAGCTGTATGTAAGCAAATCACACTGAACTACGACAGCTGTATGGGAGCAAATTACACTGAACTACGACAGCTGTATGGGAGCAAATTACACTGAACTACGACAGCTGTATGGGAGCAAATCACACTGAACTACGACAGCTGTATGGGAGCAAATCACACTGAACTACGACAGCTGTATGTAAGCAAATCATACTGAGCTACGACAGCTGTATGGGAGCAAATCACACTGAGCTACGACAGCTGTATGGAAGCAAATCACACTGAACTACGACAGCTGTATGTAAGCAAATCACACTGAACTACGACAGCTGTATGTAAGCAAATCACACTGAACTACGACAGCTGTATGTAAGCAAATTACACTGAACTACGACAGCTGTATGGGAGCAAATTACACTGAACTACGACAGCTGTATGGGAGCAAATCACACTGAACTACGACAGCTGTATGGGAGCAAATCACACTGAACTACGACAGCTGTATGGGAGCAAATCACACTGAACTACGACAGCTGTATGTAAGCAAATCATACTGAGCTACGACAGCTGTATGGGAGCAAATCACACTGAGCTACGACAGCTGTATGGAAGCAAATCACACTGAACTACGACAGCTGTATGGGAGCAAATCACACTGAACTACGACAGCTGTATGGGAGCAAATCACACTGAACTACGACAGCTGTATGTAAGCAAATCATACTGAGCTACGACAGCTGTATGGGAGCAAATCACACTGAGCTACGACAGCTGTATGGAAGCAAATTACACTGAGCTACGACTGCTGTATGGAAGCAAATTCCACTGAGCTACGACAGCTATATACGAGCAAATCACAGTGAGCTACGACAGCTGTATGGGAGCAAAAAATGTGTTTGTTTGTTTGTTTGTTACCTTTTAACGCTTTAAACACCTCGACCAATCTTCATGAAATTTTGGCATGCAGGTAGCCTATGTCAGAAGGAAGGACACATTTAACTTTTTTTCCCGTGAAAATAGCAGTCAGATGCAGTTCCTGAGGGAACTGAAAAAATATTATTTTTTTGGTTAATTTTTAACATCGCAATGGAACATTGAATTTTTGTAATTTCAGAGATGGTTGAAGAGATGGGAAATGATATAATTTACTATCTAGCATATCCTGACATAGTTCCCGAGGGATCTTAGAAAAAGTCATTTCTACAATCGCGCACGTCGGCGCCGCAACAGAGCAACGGATTGAAGTGATTTTTTTGTAAAAAAATCGGTTGAGGAGAGTGGGAAGTGACATAGACTGCTAATCAAAGTAGCCCGCTAGAATTGCTTAGGGATCTAAAGAAAACTCATATCCACGCTCGCGAGCCTCTTGCACTCACCCTCAAATACAGTCATAAAAACGATGTCCACTCAGGCGAAGCCGCGGGAAAAAGCTAGTGTTTAATAATGCAAATACCTGTACTTTTCCCCAGGTGTGGTAGCAGCTGTATCCTGCACGGATCGCCTGGCAGACCTGGCTCTTGATGTCGCGACTATTGAGAGGACAGCCCATCTACAGGATGTCCCCTTGTTCCTGCTGCAATGCGCTATGGAAGAAAATTGTCTCAGCAAATCTGCTTATGAGGTGCGTAACATTGCTTTAAGGATTCCGTAAGTAAACTGAGAACCCTTAGCACACACTGGACACTTAAGACAACGGGCCAGAAATGACATTTCAAAAAAGGAATCACGGAACATACAAAATGGTGGCGAAATCCTATACGTTCGAAAACCAAACTGTAACCAATGTTTATCAATCTGGGTGACGAGGGGGTCAGGTCGCAATCTAGAGAGCGGCAGGGAGTGTCCATACTGTATGTTAGTACTAATATATAAATACTTAGCCAATTCGCAGTTTGAATGCACACACACACACACAAAGTACGGAAGTTTTAATATATGCATCAATTTAATTTCATTTATTTTTGTATCTCAAATTCTCAATGCAATTACTATTAGTTTAATTTAGCAACCTCTCTTTTTTTATTTACTACTATTTATTACTTTTACCACACCCATACAACAGTCGTGAAAAGACATTTCTGAAAACAAATGTCGGAGCCAACAAAACCACTTACGTTCGAGAACCAAACTACAACCAATCTGAATCAATCTGTCGCAATCTAGATCTCATCATCATCATCATATCAGCCACAAATCGTCCACTGCTGGACAAAGGCCTCCCCCAAGGATTTCCACGACGACCGGTCCTGCGCTGCCCACATCCATCGGCTTCCCGCGACCTTCACCAGGTCATCGGTCCACCGCGTGGGAGGCCTGCCTACGCTACGTTTTCCGGTGCGCGGTCGCCACTCGAGAACTTTACTGCCCCATAGGCCATCTGTTCTACGAGCTATGTGCCCTGCCCACTGCCACTTCAGTTTAGCGATTCTGTGAGCTATGTCGGTTACTTTAGTTCTCCTGCGGATCTCCTCGTTATGATGTTAGTACTATCTTACTTTTTTTTTCCAATATATTAAATTAATTTGATATGGAAGAGCGGGTCCACCTAACACAGGTATTTTATATCTACTTGGTGTTACCAACATTGTTCTACTACACAAATATATTGGTACAGAAATAAACTTTATTTTTTATTTTTTCAATGCATTTCTCCTAGTTAATTGCGCTAATTGCTCATCTAAACTGAGGATTTGCAGCTCGAATGTAGTCCGTGTGTCTGAACCCTTAAAGACTACTACAGCTACTAAGATGAAATCTGGTATGGTTACTGCTGTGACCCCTATAGAGTTGTGTAATAAAATCTGTAAAAAAATAGGGTACCTTCCTTAACATGTAAAAGTGGGGGTGTATTTGTTTTCTTCACTTAACTTTTGTTTTGGTATCGTTAAGTAGGTTTTTTTTAAATCTGCAGCGGGTGGCATTTACCCTTTTACCTACCAACTCCTACCTTAAGGTTGCCTGGAAGAAATCGCTAAAAGCGATAAAGCCGCCTTTGCACTGTACATTTAAAATAAGTTTCTGTAATGCTTTTTCTGGTATGCAGTAAAGGATATTTATTATTATTGTCATTATTATCTTCTTAAATGACTAAGGGTTTTTTAAAACAGTTTTCTCATAAACTATTTGTTTACTGCAGATGAAGTTTAAAAGTTGTGACTTTCCACATCCCCTACCAGCTAAACTGCTATTTCTAGAGTTGCATGTCCCCATACACTACCAGCTAAACTGCTATTTCTAGAGTTGCATGTCCCCATCCCCTACCAGCTAAACTGCTATTTCTAGAGTTGCATTTCCCCATCCCCTACCAGCCAAACTGCTATTTCTAGATTTGCATGGCCCCATCCCCTACCAGCTAAACTGCTATTTCTAGAGTTGCATGTCCCCATACCCTGCCATCTAAACTGCTATTTCTAGAGTTGCATGTCCCCATACCCTACCAGCTAAACTGCTATTTCTAGAGTTGCATGTCCCCATACCCTACCAGCTAAACTGCTATTTCTAGAGTTGCATGTCCTCATACACTACCAGCTAAACTGCTATTTCTAGAGTTGCATGTCCCCATCCCCTACCAGCTAAACTGCTATTTCTAGAGTTGCATGTCCCCATCCTCTACCAGCTAAACTGCTATTTCTAGAAATCTGATAATAATTGAAAAGGGTATATAATCAATTTAAAAGGATCATTATCACGGCCCAGTAAGCTATCTTAAGTTTAGGAGTAACAGTCGATCAACTTATGATGTGGTTTTTTAAAAAAAATCATAGATTTTTCATATAAAATGTTTTATACCAACTGCAAAAATAACTTTGTTTCTTAAAATATACATTTGTTTATTGAAATGTCAACGGAACCCTACTTGCGCGTGGTGCGACACGCACTTGTCTTCTCTTTTTAGCTCTTTAAGAACTAAGAGAGACGCCGCCAAGTGTATAATTTTATCAAACATACGTGAAACCATTATCATTACTTTAAAAAAAGCGTCGGTGGCCCAACCGGTAACGGACCGGTCCTCCTAACCACAGATGCCGGGTTCAAATCCGGACGGCCAATGTACCAATGAGTTTTTCGAAACTTACGTACACATATACTTACCGATTGTTTTAACGGTGAAGGAAAACATCGTGAGGAAACCTGCACATCTTAATCCAGATGTGTATGAAGGTCGCGTTGCACACGTCCGTAGGTGTTAATCTAAATGCCCTACACGTGACCGCGGGTGATGCTAAGTGCAACACCAGGCCACCGCCGTCAATCCCATGGATAGCACACGATAAGAAGAAAAAAAAACACGCAGTAAGTATTACATTTATGTAAAGCGCAATTAGAAAACTTCAAGAATGCTGTATGTGATAATGGCGTCTTTTTTTTATTTGAAACAATAAAATACACGTATATTATGAAATTACTAGAGCTGTTTCCCGCGGCTTCATCCGCGTGGACAACGTTTCTAAGACTTTTCGAGGGTGCGCAGTGCGCTAGCCGCCAGCGGATCGCGAGCGTGAAAAAAAGTAGCCTATGTGTTCATCTAGCTCCTAATATGTCTACCTACCAAATTTCAGCCAGATCCGTTCAGTAGTTTTTGCGTGAAGAAGTAACAAACATACACACTCACAAACTTTCGCCTTTATAATATTAGTGTGTTAATATTTTCTTTGTAAAACGTCTCGATTCTTTGTAATTATAAAACATGCAGGAACATAAAAAATAGTTTTGATTAGGTAATATATTTTCTTTATATTTTTGACAAAAGTAATAATAACATAGTTAATTATTATTAATCATTATTTATTCAGACAACTAGTGCAGTCCATTTTTGTTATTAAGTAGCTTATAGACTATTGTTAGGTATACACAAAAAGAAAAGAAACAAACAAAAAAATACGAGTGTGCTTTTCGTCATAGAGCTGTGCGTCATATAGAGGTATAGATAGTTTATGCAAAGAGTTTTATTATCCTCTGAAAATGATAAATTCTTTTTTATCTTATAAATTTGTTTTGATTGTTCTGACAACCGATATTATTGCCTTGGCAACCGATATTGTTGGTAAACAAAAATAAATAGTATCTCTCTTTCTATGTTCACTAATTTATATATCCCTCTCAACTTCCGTTCGCCTCGCCCGATCCTACTTCCGTAACGCTTTCGTCGCGCATCCACCAGCTTACACCCCAAGTCAAGCGTGCGTAAAAAAGTTGTACTTCAAAATCAAGTACAACGATTAAAACCATTTTCACACTTCACACATTTTTAACTACTGCACAGTAGGCATGAGGTCCCTGCCCAACCAGTACAAGCTTGAAGTGTGAAAATAGCTGGGAATCGTATCTGTCCGCTAATAATAATAAGCTAAATTTTAGAGTTAGAATATTAAATTCTAACTCTAAAATTTAGCTTATTATTTGAAACCTGCACACGCCTGCGAAGAAACTCGAAGGTTGTGTGTGAAGTCGACCAACCCGCACTCGGCCTGCGTGGTCGACTAAGGCCCGATCGCCCTAATTTAGGGTAGGCTCGAGCCCATCGGTGGGGACGTATATTTGCTGATGATGATGAAGATTTGAAAATGAAATTATTAAAAGGAAAAACTTTAGCATACCAATATGAAATTAATTTAATAAATATTTTCACCACTTGACTGAAGATTGATGATTGATAGTATGATAGTTTTGACATTTTATTAATTTGAATTCATTGACTTTTAATTTAAAAAATATTCACAATTGGTAAGCCCTTGGCATCATCTCACCTGATGGTAAGTGGCGATGATGCCGAAGATAGAAGATTCCCCAACGCAATGGAGAACTGGCTATCTTATCTTCAAGCCGGAACACATCCATGTTGTTAACAATGATGTTTGGCAGCAAGACTTAGATAAGATGGTGGTAGCTAGCCAGGCGGGCTTTGAAAATGCACTACCACCAACCAAACCGAGTCTTACAAGTTGACCCCACCGGGCTTACCATTACGCCACGCCAATTTAGTTATTTGAGAAAATGACATTGTACACCTATTAAGGTAAGCCATGGCTAAAGTTTTTTTATTATCTACAGATAATAAAAAAACTTACAAGATCTTGTAACATACCTATGGTTATGCAATAAATGAATTTGAGTTTTGAGTTTGAAAAGGACTTCTACTCATGAAGGCAACTGATTTCTTTATACTCACTAGTACAAATCGTAGATGGTATGTCAGCCGATGGTGTGAAACATAAGTGTGCATGTCAGCTCCGACTCAAATACGAATTTTATTTCGGCCTCGCACGGAACGCTTCGGACTTCGCCCTACGCAGAGCTCGGCTTTCGGCCTCGCATTAGGCAGTACGGTCATGTTTCCTAGCCTTCGTTGAAAAAAAAATAATGACACTTTTTTTTTTATTCACAATTGGTAAGCCCTTGGCATCATCTCACCTGATGGTAAGTGACTATGATGCCGAAGATGTAAGCGGGCTTACCAAGATTCCCAAATGCAATAGGGAGCTGGCTATCATTGTTGTTAGCATTGATGTATAGCAATACTTAGGTAAGATTGTGGTAGCCAGCCAGGCGGGCTATGAAAATGCCCTACCACCAACCAAACCGAGTCTTACAAAGTTGACGCCGAGAATCGAACACGCGACCTCCTGGTGTGAAGCGAATGGACTAACCATTACGCCACGGAGGCGGTTGAGTATCACTTTTGGTAACGCGTTACCTATCAACACTCGATTTCACCTCTCATATATTTTTCATATCGAGCTCTATGTACGAATAAATTCTTAAGGAGTAAACTCCAATTAATTATCAGCTGAAAACCAATCGAGTGTAAAAAGATGGTTATTCGGATTATAGCCTATCTAGTTTTAAAAGATGGTTTATCAGTAAATAGCTGATCAGTATGAAAAGTCCAAAAAAGTTTTTCAATTTCAGCAATTGTTATTAAACTTCATGAGTAGACCCGCAAAAATGTTGCTCTATTTTTAACCTACTTCAAAAAAGGAGGAGGTTCTCAATTCGACTGTACGTTTTTTTTATCATGTCTCGTATTAATTATAATCAAACACATACTCGTCCTGCAATTGTCTATTTTCTTGTCTCTGTAAGAATGTTCTATTAACTTTTAAATAGTCATTCTGTACGATATAGTATTTTCAATTCATTTCATCATCATCATATCAGCTCTTATATACGTCGCCACCATGGGGCTCGAGCCTACCCTGAATAAGGGCGATCGGGCCTTAGGCGACCACGCGGGCTCAGTGCGGGTTGGTGGACATCACACACAACCTGCGAGTTTCTCCGCAGGCGTGTGCAGGTTTCCTCACGATGTTTTCCTTCACCGTAAGAGCGTCGGATAAACGATCGAAATTCGAAAACACATTGGTACGAGGCAGGACTCGAACCGCGACCTTCCGGATAGGAGGAAGCGGCCCTTGCCGTTGCGCCACTGACACTCCTATTCTAATTCCTTTACTAGTTTATAATTTTCCAGAAACGGCGCAGCGTGGCGCAGCAAACTAGATAGCATTTGTAGTATTCATAACTCACACAATAAAGCATTTCATATAAAAGCGTAAACGCTCCCATGTCGTATAAATCAACGTTATGTCATAGTGAATACAGGGCCGTTGCAAGTGCTGGTCGATACCCGCTAATGTGGAGGACATTCTACCCCACTCTAATCATCACAAAAATCTACAATTTCATTTAATTAGCGTTTTCTAGCGGTCTATGAGCTCCTCTTTCATACATTAATGTGTGGTTATTATCGTCGATTATTTAAACACATTGGTTCTCCTACGGATCTCCTCGTTTCTGATTCGATCACGCAGCGAAACTCCGAGAATAGCACGCTCCATTGCAAACATAGCTCTCAAACATAAAATAACCGAGATAGCTCTCAGAATTGCTAAACTTAAGTGGCAGTGGGCGGGGCACATTGCTCGTAGAACAGATGGCCGTTGGGGCAGTAAAGTTCTCGAGTGGCGACCACGCACCAGAAAACGTAGTGCAGGCAGGCCTCCCACTCGGTGGACCGATGACCTGGTGAAGGTCGCGGGAAGCCGCTGGATGCGAGCAGCGTAGAACTGGTCGTCGTGGAAATCCTTGGGGGAGGCCTATGTCCAGCAGTGGACTTCCTTCGGCTGATATGATGATGATAATGATTAAATACTACAGCGCTAATCCTGAAGCCCTTATATTTTAATGCAAATTGCTAAAATTTCTTGCTAAGCCCTTTGTGCCGGTCGCTATCACTAAGCCTTCAATCATTAAGCCGTGTCAGATGCCTTAAAGGCTGCTTAAAAAACTTATGACAGTAGGCCCTACAAATTCCGGCTCAAGTGGAGTATAGCCTAACCTTCACAAGTTTAGGAAGAGACTAGTACTCTATCGTGGGGACGTTGATAGGTCGTTAACGAAGTATGTATATATGTACAAGTATGTATGTATATGTTTATCTATTTTTTTTTCGCTGAGACTGAAGCCTAAACGGCTTGATAAAAGACAAATCTTCATTTGACACCAAACACATCGATTATACAAGACGTAAAAATATATGAGATGTTTTTAGATTCGCCTTGATCCCCTGAGTGACTTAACACACATTTTAAGCAGTCAAATTTTAATTTCAATGATAAGGGTATCCGTTAAACCCGTAGATATTGTTAAAAGAAAATTTTAGCGAATTCAATATGACGTACAGTTGTTTGGTGAGCGAGCCCCTATCGACAGGTACAGGTATTCAGGACTGACTGTAATTAATATGAACATGTATTTTTCTTAATAATGATGTAAATACACATTTCTCCTAATAATTATGTAAATACATATTGCTCCTAATAATTATGTAAATACATATTGCTCTTAATAATGATGTAAATACATATTTCTACTAATAATGCTGTAAATATTTACATTGCTTCTAATAATGATGTAAATACATTATTTATTATATGAATTATAAATTATATGAATTCATATGAATATGTATTTGTCTTAATAATGATGTAAATACACATTGCTCCTGATAATGATGTTAATACATTTTTTATGATATGAATTATAAATTATATGAATATGTATTTGTCTTAATAATGATGTAAATACACATTGCTCTTAATAATGATGTTAATACATATTGCTCCTAATAATAGTGTAAAATTTGAAAATAGGCACTTTTTATTCACCGAACCTAAGTAATTTTTTACTTTTTATTTATTCACTAGCAGCGGCCCTGGTGGATAACTATGGGGGCTGGAGCTGAATAGTTGTTGCTACTGACCTCTACGGAGTGTAACAAAATTGGTGTAGGTCCCGTTAACTAGAGCTTCTACTCATCATACTGAACAACTTTTGTTCTTTGACTTTGCTAAAATTGCAAAAAAATACTCTATATACAAATTAAACTGCTGATCGACCAATTTTGTACATTTTTGTATGGAGATTCCTAATGCAATATAGAATTCCTACAGGAGACACATTATCTCTTCGTTTTTTTCGTTGACTAATCGCTACTCAATTGATCGATGTAAAGTTATTGGGATAGACCTGTCAACAAAAAAAACAAATGTCATATAGTATACAACGTTTCTATGTACTTTTTAAGGGTGCGCAGTGGAAAAAAGTAGCCTATGTATTAATCCAGGTCCTAATCTGTTTACCTACCAAATTTCAGCCAGATCCGTTCAGTAGTATTTGCGTGAAAGAGTAACAACGTACATTCATACATTCTTATAAACTTTCGCGTTTATATATAGTATTAGTTGGATAATCATGTATCATTAGAGTATAGTCCTAATTAGATTGTCACTTTTTCCATTTCATAATTATCACCTTATCAGCCTAAAGTCGTCGCCTGCATAACATAGGCCATCCCTTAGGAGTTCCACGAAGATTGCCTGCGTTGCCTCCAGCTGATTCCAGCCACCTTCGACTGGTCATATTTCCACCAAGTGGTAAACTTTCCTACGTTGTGTGTTACAGTGCGCGGATGCCACTCGAGAACTTTAGTGTTCCAACGGCCGTCTGTTCTAAGAGCTATGTTTTCAATTTACCTTTCCTCATCAGGTACAAAATAGTAACCCCGACTGGCAGCATGAGACGCGAAGACTGCTCCGCTTCACAGCCTCGTCGCTGAACATCGGTAACGAGGAGTTCCGCCCTTACTTGCCAAAGCATCTGTGGCAATGGCATCTTTGTCACATGTGAGTAGCCAGATCTCTTTGTCCTTTTTAGGGTTCTGTACACCCAAGAGCGTCTGTGGCGTAACGGCTAGGGCTTCTACCTCCTGTCCGGGAGGTCGTGGTGTTTCGATTTCATTTGTACATTTATACGACGCTCTTACGGTGAAGAAAAACATCGTTAGGAAATCTGCACACGGCTTCAAAGAAACTTGAAGTTTGGGTGTGAAGTCAGCCAACTCGCATTGGGCCCGCGTGGTCGATTACGGCCCGATCGCCCTAATTCGGTGGGGATATATATTAGCTGATATGATGACGACGGGATGATATGATGATGTCTGTCTGTCTGTCAGTGGGCTGTATTTAACGAACCGTGAGAGGAAGACAGATGAAATTTTCAAAGAAAGTATTTTTCTATTGTCACTAAGTATAACAAAAACAATAAAAATTTAGAAAAAGTAAAAAATTTTTTTTAAAAATGAGTGGTTTATTTCGGAGTATTTTTCATTTAGCTCTAACGTAAAATGAGTTATACATACAAGCGTAAAACTTGGTGTGATTGTAGTAGGTACTACATCTGAAGTAAAACAACAAATATACTTATAATAAAAGCCGGCCAAGTGTAATGCGTAAAAAAAAGTATATTTCTGTCGCTCGCGTTGATTTCTTTTGTTTGTGATGTGAGTAGGTGGGTGGTGACGATGGATTCTTCCTTGAGTCGTCTGTGTTTCTCGACTCTTATAATTTGGCGATCTTGAAGGCGAGAGTGAATAGGCATTTAAGTTTTCATGTACCATCCCCGACTATTTCGTCACTTTTCATCATGTGAAATTTCGTCAAAGATATTTTTTTTTGGAAAGTTAAAAAGTATGACCAGTCACCTGCACATTATCATATCAGCCGAAAGACGTCCACTGCTGGACAAAGGCCTCCCCCAAGGATTTTCACGTCGATCGATTTTCAGCGCAGGAGCGCTGCCCGCATCCAGATGTTTCCCACGATCTTCACCAGGTCGTTGGTCCCCTCACGTGCACAACGCTACTTTTTCTTGTCGCACTTATCACCAGCGGTTGTATTTCGCAAATTATCCTCACCTATTATAGACGACAGAGGGCATCAACTGCTGTATAAAACGCGACACCAGTGCACGAGAGGCAAAAATGCCTGTATTTCCTTGAACATCACAATAACACTCTCCTTTTTTCAAGGCACTACCACAGCATGGAAGTGTTCGCGACTTTCGACGTGTTGGACGCCTCAGGGCGGAGAGTGGCCGAGGGGCACAAAGCCTCCTTCTGTTTGGAGGATAACACCTGCCTTCCAGGTGTAGAGAAGAAATACAGCTGCAAGAATTACGGCGACCAAGGTACATGGTAACAAAGCACGTAAATAACTTTATATAGGTTTTTCGCTGATAGGCAAAACCTTTCTTCTTCTTAGGAGCTCTAAAAGAATTATGGGCAGCAAGAAACGGGATAAAAATGCATGTACAGACTCTCAGAAGACTTTATCCAGGCCTTAGCTGAAGGCAAAACCTTTCTTCTTCTTAAAAGCTCTAAAAGAATTATGGGCAGCAAGAAACGAGACAAAAATGCATGTACAGACTCTCAACAGACTTTATCCAGGCCTTAGCTAAAAGCAAAACCTTTCTTTTTCTTAGTAACTCTGAAAGAATTATGGGTGGCAAGAAACGAGATAAAAAGGCATGTGCAGACACTCAACAGACTTTATCCAGGCCTTAGCTGAATGCCAAAACCTTTCTTCTTCTTAGGAGCTCTGAAATAATTAAGGGCAGCAAGAAACGAGATAAAAAGGCATGTGCAGACTCTCAACAGACTTTATCCAGGCCTTAGCTTAAGGCAAAACCTTTCTTTTTCTTAGTAACTCTGAAAGAATTATGGGTGGCAAGAAACGAGATAAAAAGGCATGTGCAGACACTCAACAGACTTTATCCAGGCCTTAGCTGAATGCCAAAACCTTTCTTCTTCTTAGGAGCTCTGAAATAATTAAGGGCAGCAAGAAACGAGATAAAAAAGCATGTGCAGACTCTCAACAGACTTTATCCAGGCCTTAGCTTAAGGCAAAACCTTTCTTCTTCTTAGGAGCTTTAAATGAATTACGGGCAGCAAGAAACGAGACAAAAATGCATGTACAGACACTAAGAAGAATTTCTCCAGGCCTTAGGTGAAGGCAAAACCTTTCTTCTTCTTAGAAGCTCTGAAAGAATTATGGGCAGCAAGAAAAGAGACAAAAAGGCATGTACAGACTAGGAAGACTTTATCCAGGCCTTAGCTGAAGGCAAAACCTTTCTTTTTTCTAAAACTTAAGAGCTCTTTAAGAATTTAGGAACAAGAAACGTGGTAAATACAAAGCTCATTAAGGATCAGTCTAGAATAAAAAAAACCTTTCTTCTTCAAAAGAGCTCTGCAAGAATAATGAGAACCAGAGTAAACCTGAACCAGAGTCTTCCCATGCTGGGCTTTAGCCGGTTGACTGAACCATTCTTCTTCACAATCTGTTTAGCTTATGTCGGTGGAGAAATTTTTGTTTGTCTTTCGCTCACATCTTTACTTCTTGCCTTGCCCGCGGTTTTGCCCACGTGGATATGTGGTGCGCGAGCCACAAGGGGCTTGCAGTCTTTTTGGCCTATGTTGATCCTAAAGATTCATTCTAAATGTTGGTATAATTTTGGAGTTAACCTTACAAACTTTTTGTCTTTCTTGAAATACTCGCTTCGCTGTAGACATCGTTTTGTTACTGTATAGCTGATGCCAGCCACTCCGTGTGTGGGTTGGGTTCCTTTGGTTAATACTTTTTTTTAAATATTCTTTGCTAAGTTATCTCGGAAAGTAGGTGTATATTGAACATGCAAATTCTTTTAAAAAAATACCGTTCACATATAAAAATATTTCGAGAAAAAAAAATTCATGTAAGTACAGGCACGGCCTCGTTACAGTTTTATTAATTTTATAGATCACGACACGACATGGGCTTACGTGAAGACTTTCCTCTTTCTAAAAGATTGTATTTATAAGAAGTCTTTCCGCATCTATTTAAAATCTCAAGATATTAAAAACGATAAAACTGTTGTCTTTGATAAAACTTTAATTTTTGTCAACCAACGACGTCAGTAATGTCCTAATAATGTTGAAATAAAGCTGTTTCCTTCCGACTGGACTGAAGGTGGTTCTACATCGACCAGTGCAGCATTTCATTTATTCATATCAGTCGAAGGATGTCCACTTCTGGACAAAGGCCTCCCCCAAGGATTTCCACGACGACCGGCCCTGCGCTGCCCGCATCCAGCGGCTTCCCGTGACCTTCTCCAGATCATAGGTCCACTGTGGCCGTATGTGGTCGTACGGCTCCCGGTTTAGAATAGGGCCATCCCATCTCTTCCAGTGGTTGTAGTCAAGAGACGACTAAGGGACTTAAACCGGAGGATGGGCAGCAGCGTCCATTCCGCGCACCTGCAGTTCACCTGCAACAGCAATGCGATCGCCAACTCACCTTCCAAGCGTGGCGATTACGGAAAAATCCACCAATGATAAACATAATTATAAAACGATCAGTGCAGCACTTGGTTTTAATTTGCATTGGTTCGATACAAGCAAATCTGATGGATTTGCCCCTTGGGAGCGAGGACGCTGTTTGATTTGGGGTGCATGAGCACCTTCGCAGCCTGGTTCAGTTCCGGATTCAGCTGCCACCAAAAAACATAGAAAGTTCTCGCTTCTTGAGGTTATTTATGTTTTTGTCCTATTCGCGGTGGAGGTGAGCGGCGTAAGGCTTCGACCAATGTAAGAATTATAGACCGGCCTACGCGAACAGCAGTTTTGGTGCATACAGAATGAGCGCATCTGCTCATTTCGCCTTAGTCTATCAGTATTCGTCAAATGGGTTGAAGGTCGAAATTAGTGAAATTTATTATCTCATTCGTGCAACATTACGAGTGCGTCTCTCTATGTCTGTCATTGTTTATATTTGAATGAGACTCGGTAGACTATAGCGTAATAATATATTATATTCTTTGCTAAACCGGTGTGAGTGTGTGTTTGCTTATAGTTGTATTTGACTAATTTTTTGTGAGTTTAATGTATGTATAGGGCCGGTTCATTATATTTGGTCGAAGGCGGTAGATACACAGAGGCCAGGAAGTTTGTGGTGGAGCGAGTATCTGCTGTGCCTGATCAGCAACAGGAGATACTCGCTATTTGGATCGTTTCTGGTGCAGGGCTTTTTTCTCTCGTTGCAGCGAGGCAATGCCGCGTGCGTAATGACCACATTAAAATTTGCACTGTGGGCGATTTGGGGCGGACTTTTGGACTTAAGTTTAAGTTAGAATTTTTAGTTTGTGTTGTCGGTTTTTACTTGTATATTTCTTTTCATGAATCTTAGTTCAACAAAATTGCTATTGTATTAAAAATGCTAATTTATCAATACAAAATTTGAAATTGAAATTACAGTGACATTACAATTTTTTTTTTTTATGCACTATTGGTAAACCCTTGACAACATCTCACCTGGTGGTAAGTGACGATGTTGCCGAAGATGGAAGCGGGCTTACCAAGATTCCCCAACGCAATGGGGAACTGGCTATCTTATCTTCATGCCGGAACACACCAATGATATCAACATTGATATTTGGCGGCAAGATGGTGGTAGCTAGCCAGGCGGGCTTAGAAAATGCCCTACCACCAACCAAACCGAGTGTTACAATTGACCCCGCCGGGAATTGAACCCGCGACCTCCTGTGTAAAGCCAGTGAACTTTGCCTCTGAGCTACGGAGGCGGTTTGAATAATACACATTGATTCACGCAGAAAGTGCTCTGGAATGGACAAGACAAGGGATTTCTAGTATAATCTCTCCAGGCTCCTCTGCACTATGGGCCCTGATGGACGAGCACAGGCGGTCTCAATTGTATGCAAGGCAAATTGAACTTGGCCATGACCGGTGACGATCGGCGACAATCGCCGCTGTGTCGGTTCTTTTGACGTTCATCAAAGGCCCGATGGGCCATGATGTGTGTTCACATAATCGCCGATCACTCAGTTCAATGTTAGGCTCAAAACCCTAAACAAATACGTTTTTTGTATGGGGGGTATACAACTTCTAAAATTTTTATTATTTAAGGCGAAACCCTTTCAGAATATAATGTAGATCCCGAAATAGATTTTTCAAAAAAAGTCATTTTTGCGGTTGAAACTGCAATACATTTATTAATTTGTTTAAATAAATTTAATACAATTTGTCTGCTACAAAGTGTAGGAAGCCAAAATACGATTTGACAAACATTTCTCTAAAAGAAAAAAAAAGCAAAGTTCACTTAAATTTTGTAAATTTTTGCTGTTTTAGCCCACAAATACCAGTTTTACTTCACTACAGTTAGACATAGCACCTTAATTTTTTCTCTCTTACTCCTAAATAAAATCCTGACATATCGTCGGACTCACTTTTTTTGCAAAATTGCCTATATCTAAGTTAATAAAATAAGAAATTGAAAAAGTGCATAAAAGTGTGGTTATTTTATTTACTCTTTACACATAAAGAAAAAAACAAAGACATCTATTCTGAACAATACCTCGCCTAAAAAGATACGACTTTAGAAAAGTCGGACAGGCGGACAGCGGGATGGGCAGCATTTTTTATAATTGACTTTAACTTGTTTTAATGTTAGCTTAGGTTATTTCAAACACAATTTGTAAATTGCTTATGAATAAATGAACTATGAACTATGAACTATAGGGTTAGTAATAGTACGATCCCGCTACGGAACCATATAAAGAAATTATTTACACACTAAGGTTAAAAAGTCATTTTCGGAGCAGTGTACAAGATTCTACCATAAAATTCCAAAAAATGTAACCAGTTTGTCAGAGAATAAATTCAAGACCCATGTCAAAAAAAATACAATCATAGATTTTATCTACATACATATCATAAGTCCTCTAAAATGCGTTCAAAATCCGTAGGCAATGACCAGCATTATGACAACCAATTTGACTATGACAGCTGTTCCAAATTTAAACTCATAACGTTACAAAAATAGATACTGTAATAACATAAAAGTACAGATTTTACCTACTGCCACAGACAAGAAAGTTCTCATAGTAAAATTTGTTATAATAATTCTATTCATTTCCCTACGACGGCTTCTGAACCCATCTTAGAGTACTTGTAATATTATGTATGTAGACAAAATAATATATTATGCAACTTTTGCAATTAGGTCTTTACATAACATTTACATATACTACTAATGTAAATAACAAAGGTATATGCGCCATTAACCAACCCCATTCTGTGCTTGTCCAAAAAATGCTGTATTCCAGGGGATATTTTAAAATATTAGATTATGTAAATGACAAAGATATATTATGGTTATGTGTTGATTCTATAAAAAATACCATACCTGAGAGTGTAACTGAATCGTTACATTATTTGTAATAGACACTAAGTTTTTAGGGTTCCGTAGTTCAACAAGGAACCCTTATAGTTACGTCATGTCTGTCTGTCCGTCTGTCCGTCCGCGGCCTAGACTAGCTCTTCACTACTAGTCATTTTTGCGGTTGAAACTGCAATACATTTATTAATTTGTTTAAATAAATTTATTAAAATTTGTCTGCTACAAAGTGTAGGAAGCCAAAATACGATTTGACAAAGTTTTCTCTAATAGAAAAAAATTGCAAAGTTCACTTAAATTTTGAAAATTTTTGCTGTTTTAGCCCACAAATACCAGTTTTACTTCACTACAGTTAGACATAGCACCTTATTTATTTCTCTCTTACTCCTAAATAAAATCCTGACATATCGTCGGACTCACTTTTTTTGCAAAATTGCCTATATCTAAGTTAATAAAATAAGAAATTGAAAAAGTGCATAAAAGTGTGGTTATTTTATTTACTCTTTACACATAAAGAAAAAAACAAAGACAACTATTCTGATCAATACCTCGCCTAAAAAGATACGACTTTAGAAAAGTCGGACAGGCGGACAGCGAGATGGGCAGCATAGGGTTAGTAATAGTACGATCCCGCTACGGAACCATATAAAGAAATTATTTACACACTAAGGTTAAAAAGTCATTTGTGGGGTACTGTACAATTTTCTACCATAAATTCCAAAAAATGAAACCAGTTTGTCAGAGAATAAATTCAAGACCCATAGATTTTATCTACACACATATCATAAGTCCTCTAAAATGCGTTCAAAATCCGTAGGCAATGACCAGCATTATGACAACCAATTTGACTATGACAGCTGTTCCAAATTTAAACTCATAACGTTACAAAAATAGATACGGTAATAACATAAAAGTACAGATTTTACCTACTGCCACAGACAAGAAAGTTCTCATAGTAAAATTTGTTATAATAATTCTAGTCATTTCCCTACGACGGCTTCTGAACCCATCTTAGAGTACTTGTAATATTATGTATGTAGACAAAATAATATATTATGCAACTTTTGCAATTAGGTCTTTACATAACATTTACATATACTACTAATGTAAATAACAAAGGTATATGCGCCATTAACCAACCCCATTCTGTGCTTGTCCAAAAATGCTGTATTCCAGGGGATATTTTAAAATATTAGATTATGTAAATGACAAAGATATATTATGGTTATGTGTTGATTCTATAAAAAATACCATACCTGAGACTGTAACTGAATCGTTACATTATTTGTAATAGACACTAAGTTTTTAGGGTTCCGTAGTTCAACAAGGAACCCTTATAGTTACGTCATGTCTGTCTGTCCGTCTGTCCGTCTGTCTGTCCGCGGCCTAGCTCTTAGAATATTAGTAGTGAAGAGCTGAAATTCGGCAAAGATGTATATAACAAAAACGCGGAAACAACTGTAAAAAAAAATTTGGAAAAAAATCTTTTTAAGGGTTTTTCCCCTACAAGTATAGTGGGGATGATTGTTTTTTTCCTGTCAAACCCAGTCGTGTGGGGTATCGTTGGTTAGAGTTTAAAAAATAGTTATCAGTCTTCTAAGACTGTTTTGTAATTTGGGATTCCGTATTCGAAAAAATAGGCTTGAGTGTCCCCACAACCTAACAACTAAACCGCTGTATTTGGAAATTTGAAAAAAATCATGAAAGTAGTCTATATATAATGAATTTAAAAGGAAAACTACCAAAGCTTATAAGGCTTTTCTAGTTGACAAGCAATAGTCGACCAAAAAAGTTCGTATATACTCGTACACTAACCTGCTCAAAAATGTTGCTAGCGCGTTTTAGGATATGTCAAAATGTAAGTAAATCACTATAACAAACATATTGGCAACTACGGAACCCTACATTGCGCGTGGCCCGACACGCACTTGGCTGGTTTTTTTTATTATTTAAAAGTGTATGTAAATACCCACTAAAAAAATTATTTTAGAATTTGTTATTTTAATAACTTATACGTACTGAACAAATAAAAAGCCGCGGTTACAGTATAATAGTGAGTACTACGTACAGTATGGTCTGGTCACTCCCTGCCCCTCGTTGAAAGTGCCGCCCACCCCCGCCCACCCCCGCTCAGATATCTCCCAGCAATCCTAGCCCTAGCACGTCTTATCTCACTCACACAAGCATGGTACGCGTTCACCTATACACGGGCCTAGACTGTGTGCGTAGGAACGCGTTTGTTTCATACATTTGATCGCCAGTGACCGAGGTGTGCCGCGGTTTAAGTATCGATATCTCGACGGTCAGGTAGTCTCGTTGAGGTGAAAATTACCAAACGTAGAAAACACGATTGTGTGGACAAAGCGCCATCAACCAACCCCATTCTAAGCTCGTCCATCATTGCCGATTGTGTAGTGGAGTCACACCAGTACCAGGAGTACGAAATCCTATAACCAATCTGGGTGACGCGGGGGTGAGGTCGCAATATAGACAGCGGCAGGGAGTGTCCATACTTATCCGCCTGCGACAAAAAGGCCGCTAAGAAGGCGAGGAGGCTTGCGAAGCGACAGCTAGCAGAACTCGAGAGAGCAAAGCTAGAGTCGCTAGCGCTGTCTCGCTCTACCTTACCCAGCCCTCCCGCTAGTACCGCGCCGCCGCCGGCCGCAGAAATTACCCCCCCCGCCCGCGCCGCCCCGCCGCCCGCGGCATTAACTTTTTCTTTGCGGGTAGTCGTAATTAGTATACACAAATTTTAAGTGCTCTTAAATTTTAATGAATAAAAATACTTACAAGTATATTTAACTACTTTATGTTATACTAAGTAGCAGTCTAGAACATCTGCACTCGCCACATTAATCAAATTTTCACTTCACACCTTTCCTGGGAGTTCTCCACCAATTAGAGTTACCATGGACCTTTCTGACAAGCTGGCATCTAACATTGATGACATGGCCAAGATGTTTGACGCACGTATGGGTGACTATGAAGCGAAGCTGTTAAAGGCCACAAATTCTGGATCCCCTGCATCTCCTGATGTCTCATCGCTTGCCCGTGAGTTTGCCGAGTTCAAGCAATTTGTTTGGAAAACACTGTCCAACATGAAGGCTCAAATTGAGCTCCTGTCTCTCGGCCTAGAAAGGCATGAAATATTTCTCCGTAAAAAAGTTCTTCTTTTCCATGGCCTTGAGGAAAAAACTGGTGAGAAGCTTTTTGAGGTTATTGCTAAAGTATTATCCGACCAAATGTCGTTGTCAGACATCAGCACTGACGATATACAAGTCTGTCATAGGCTCGGGGGAGTCTCAGCCAAGCCACGAGCTGTACTCGTCAGATTCCATGACCTGGAGGCTCGCAGACAGATATGGGATGCAAAAACTTCATTGAAGGGATCTGGTATTACTGTCTCCGAATTCCTGACAAAATCTCGTCATCGAGTCTTTATGGAGGCCCGCAAACATTTTGGTGTAAAGCAGTGTTGGTCGGCCGATGGCAAGATTATTATCAGTCTGCCTGATAAGTCGCGGCGTAAGATTGAAATCATGAGCGAGCTGCAAGACCTCATTACACGACACCCAACGCCTGTGACTGATGTGGCTCCGGATCTACAAAGCAACTCAGCAGCACCACCTCCGAAATCCAAGACGGCCCCGCAAAAAAGATCACCACCAAAGCGCTTACGACGTAAACATTAGTTGAGCGATTTGATATTTTGCCGTATAATACTGTATTAATATTCATAGGGCTTTACAGGTAGTTTGTAATTATTATGGTTTTATTTGTAGGTAGGTGGTGTTCACAGAGGAGTAGGTATGTACGTTTTTATTTTTAATTACAGTGATTAGCAATTTTGCAAAAAATATTACATACTTTTTGGTTTTTATGTTATGACAGCGAGTGGCTGTTGCATTCTGTGTTGCCATGTTATAAATTTTTTGTTCTTTTTTTTTTCATAGCTTTAGCCCGTTTTAGCAGTTAGCCAATATTAATAGGTAATCTTTGGCAACATTGTATTTGTTTTTCTAACTGTTAGGTGGTTAACTATTTTTTTTATTATTAGTTTTTATCTGCTCTTGTTTAAATTTTTTCATGTAAATTTTTGTGTTCCTGTGTTATAAATTCTTTGTTCCTTTTTTTCTTATAGCTCTGCTTTAATCCGTCTTAGCAGGTTAGCCAGCCATAATAGGTAATCTTTGGCAACATTGAATTTGGTGTTTCTTACTGTTAGTTCATTTTTTTATCTGCTCTTGTTTTAACTTTTTCATGTATTCCTACTGTACTGCTGTACTCCGATCTGTATTTATTTATTGTTCTGTGTGTTTCTCCCAACAATACTCGGTGGGTGTTGATGTTTTGACTGTAACATTTAGCATTCTAGTTTTATTTAGTATTTATTTATTCATAATATTAGTAGGTTTTTATTTATATATATATATTTATTCTATACATCATGGCTGATCCTCTTCCGTTTGATGATAGTTTCTTATCCTGCTCTTCTTCAAGTAGTGTTTTCTTTAGCGCCGATTCTGATAGTGATGGCTCCGTTGCTCCAATGACGTTGCATGAACAGCTCCTCTCCATTTTTTCACCTTTTCCTAAAAACTTTAATATTGTCCATATCAATGCCCAGAGTCTTCCTGGCCATTATGCTGATCTTCTGGACTCCTTCAGTAACTCCAATGTTGATGCTATCCTTATATCTGAGTCTTTCCTGAAACCCTCATTACCCTCGACTCATGTTCCACTTCCTGGTTATAAACTCATTCGTAACGACAGAACTGGTAAGGGCGGCGGAGGTGTGGCCATCTATCTTCGTTCGGATATCGTTCATAAAGTTGTCAGCTCCTCCCCTAACGCTTACAGTAAGTCCGCTGAATACCTTTTTTTAGAAATTACTCTTAACTTTAAAAAACTTCTCCTTGCTGTATTTTACAGTCCTTCCTGTCACATTGATTATTTTGACTCTTTAGAAACCATCCTTGAATCCCTATGCCCCTTATTTGACCATACTATTCTCCTCGGTGACTTCAATACCTGTCTTTTAAAAAATGATGCTCGTTCTTCCAAACTACTCTCTCTTCTTACATCTGTTAATCTATGCTGTCTACCCCTCTCCGCCACTCATCATCCTCCTAATAGTTCCCCTACTCTTCTTGATCTTTTAATTACTTCTTCTCTTACAAATGTTGCCTCTCATGGTCAGATTAGCGCTCCCTTCTCCTACCACGATCTGATTTACCTCTCCCTTAAGATTCGCCCACCTAGACGCAAGGCAAAATATCTCTTTCTACGCAGTTTTAAGGGCATCAACCTGGAGGACCTGCGTCACGATGCTGCAAAAATTGACTGGGAATCCATTCTTATTACGGATGACGTAGACGAAAAGGTCACTAGATTTAGCGCCATCGTTACTCATTTATTTGACTGTCACGCTCCTTATAAAAAAATAAAAATTAAACATGCACCTGCTCCTTGGCTTACCGCGCCAATTAAACTTGTGATGGCCCAGCGTAATAAGGCGAAACGACGCTTCAAAAGGCGACCCACCGAACTGAATCTTGCTCGCTACAAGCTTCTCCGTAATAAATGCAGTCGTTTGTGTAGGGATGCTAAACGAAGCCACTTCCATGACTCCACCTCCAACTGTGATCCTGCACAAGTATGGCGATTTCTTAAATCTGTAGGCATTGGTAAATCTGTCTGTCCTGAAGATGTTTCCTTCAATCTGAACTTACTAAATAAACACTTTTCTCTTCCGCCAGTTGTGTTAAGTAGTACTAGAAAAGCTGAAACTATTAACAATCTTTCTTTACTTGCACCTCTTCCCTGTCCTACTTTTTCTTTTCAAGCTCTTACCGAACTTGAAACTAAAAAACATATTGAGTCCATTTCATCTAATGCAGTGGGCAATGACAAATTGTGCTCTAGAATGATCAACATGATTCTCCCTGAGATCCTACCCATTATTACCCATATTTTCAATTATTCTTTGTTTTCGAGTACTTTTCCTTCTTCCTGGAAACAGGCCTACGTTATCGCTCTACCCAAAACCAACAATCCTTCAACACCTTCTGAATTTCGTCCTATCTCTATCCTCCCATACCTCTCCAAAGTCCTAGAGCATGTCGTCCACAAGCAGCTTACACTATTTCTATCCTCGAATTCACTTCTATCTCAATTCCAATCTGGCTTCCGTTCGGGCCACAGTACTGTCACTGCACTGCTGAAGGTCACCGATGATATTCGCTTAGCCATGGAACACAAACAGCTTACTCTATTGATCCTTCTTGATTTCAGCAGTGCATTTAACTCTGTTGATTTCGATGTTCTTATTGCTATACTTCGTTCCTTTAATCTTTCTCCTTCCGCAATAGCTTGGCTTAATTCCTACCTTCGTGGCCGTTCGCAATGCGTTCGAACAGAAGACTCGTCTTCAGATTGGTGCGATCTAGTTGCGGGCGTGCCACAGGGTGGCGTCCTTTCTCCTCTCCTTTTTTCAATGTTTATTGATACAGCCACTAAGGCTATCACTTCCAAATTCCACCTCTACGCAGACGACCTGCAACTTTATCACCACTTTGAGACTTCCTGTTTAAATATAGCAATAAATTTTATTAATGAAAATCTAAAATGTATATGTAATTGGGCTAAGTCATTCGGTCTCCTGGTCAATCCTAAAAAATCACAGGCAATGCTAATTGGTAGCAGTTACATGCTGAAACAAATTGATATTACAGACATTCCAGCTGTTTTTTATGACGGTGCAATAATCCCGTTTACTTCTACTGCAAAAAATTTAGGTCTTATCTTTGATTCAAAATTATCATGGGCTTCCCATATCAATGAGGTTAGCAGAAAAGTTCACTATTGTTTTCATACTCTTAAGCGTCTCCAATGGTTTTTGCCCTTAAAAACTAAGATTTCACTTGCTCAATCCATTCTTCTCCCGCATCTTGACTATGCTGACTCGTGTTACTTGGATGTTACCGAGGAACTTCTCAACAAGCTTGAGCGCCTGCAGAACCTGTGCATCCGATTTATATTTGGACTGCGCAAGTATGACCACGTTTCACAGTTCCGAACCCAGCTCAAATGGCTCCCGATTCGTTTGCGTAGGAACTCCCACATCCTTTGTCTCCTGTTTAACATTCTTCATAAACCTTCCTCCCCTGGTTACCTACGCGAACGCTTCACTTGGAAACGCCAGCCAGACCAACTATCCCGATCCCACCTAAAGTCCCTCCTTAATGTCCCCTCTCATTGTACTGACTTCTACTCCTATTCCTTTTCTGTTCATGCCGTCAGGTTGTGGAATTCTCTTCCTCATGAAATTCGTGACTGTGAGAGCCTATACTCTTTTAAAAAGAAACTAAAAGAGCACTATATTTCTCTGTCATCTTGAATTGATTAGCCATGAATTTTTTTTTGAATTTTTTTATGTATTATTTACAGTATGTATTTATATATATGTTAATATATATTTATCTATGTATTTATATAAACGATCTGTTATCTATATATTTTAAGTACTTATATTTATGTATTTGTTGACTATTTTTCTTAAAATTTAGTATTTATTTAATATTACCTTAAGTATTACTTTTTTTTTATTAAGTTGTGTACACGTCTGCCATTTCAGTCAAAACTTTCTTCTTTCCCGGGTCTGCTGGAAGAAATTTCTTTAGAAATAAGCTGTACCCTTTGTATACCCGTTATATTTAAAATCTGTATTTTATGTATCCTGTGTACAATAAACTGTTAAATAAATAAATAAATAAGTCAGTCAGGCGAAAACACCACGGCGAATAAGCCGAGTCGGTGCGCCCCGGTCCTACCGAGATCCAAGCCCCCGCCAAGCGTGTTCCTCAGGGATAAGAGCAAGTGGCAGACCACTAGCCTTCTCTGCAAGGAACAAAAAATCAGATATACCAAAGCGTCTAACTTAGGTGAGACGATTAAAATCGAGGTCCCTACGACCGACGATTTTAGGAACCTTACCAGGCTCCTTCTCACAAACCAAATACCGTATCACACATACGCTGTCCCTGAAGAGCGTAAGATACGCGCGGTCCTCCGAGGCATTCCCTACGAATTGCCAAACGAGGACGTGCACACGGACCTTGTAAAGTTAGGACTGCCAGTAGAGGGTGTGCACAAAATGCACAGCCGCTCAGGCAAAAACTTCCCACTCGCCCTCGTCGTCTTGTCTAACAAGCCGGAGGCGAAAGACATTTTTAGAATGGGTAAGCTCACCATCTGTGGGCTATCCAATGTAAAAGTGGAGCCTCCGCACAAACGCGGCTACCCCGGGCAATGTCACCGTTGCCAGTTATACGGTCACGCGTCGGCCAATTGCACTGCCACCCCGAGGTGCGTAAAGTGCCTAGGGTCCCACGGCACTAAAGAGTGCACGCGTAACCGCGACTCTGACTTATCTCCCCCAGCCTGCGTCTTATGCGGCCAGGAAGGCCATCCGGCCAACTACCGTGGTTGCCCGCGCGCACCAAAACCCAAGCCGCCGGCGCCTCTAAGAGGCAAACCCACCCCGCAACCCAAACAGGGTGCGAAGTGGGCACCGGCCCCAACAGCGGCCAATTTCCCCGCATTAAGGACCCCTAGGGTCCAACCCAACACGGCCCCCAACAACGCCTGGGGCAGGGCTATCCCAACAGCCCCCTCTAAACCGGCTCCTAAAGCCACCCCTCCCCCACCACAACCGCGTCCCCAACCGGGCGGCTCTCAGCCGTCCCTTAAGGACGATATGCAAACGGTGGCCGCCACCATCGCAAACATAGATATCAGCGAAATTTCGGTTTTAGCTGGTAAAATACGCGCCTCACGCACTCCCCAAGAGCGCTTACTCGCTCTTGTGGAACACCACCACCTCCTTAGTTTGTTTTAATAATGCCCTTAGGGCAAAACAACATCAGCCCCGAGTCTCGTAGTATGGTCCGCAGACCAAGGTATGTCCCCACTGATCCTCCCGATAAAATATCAGCCGACCTGAACTGTCTCCTGGCAGCTCAGGGAGACTGTTAGTGTTATTATTTGAATAACACCGTCCCCTCACTTGCACACTTAATGTGGTAAACCAAACGGCCCTCCCATCAGGAGCTCGCCGCGCTGTTCTTAGGTTAGCGTGTATTTTTCGCACCCCCCCCCTCCCTAGGGGGGGGCGTCGCTCCGATGTACTTTTAGGGCGGCTTTGCTGCCAAAGTTCTTCGGGGGGTGTTAGTGGGTAGTGCGGCTCGACAGCTGTGAGTCCCACATAACCGGTGCAGCCTTACCGCTGCACAGGCATACGTAAACGTATTCACCTCTCTCCCCACCTACCATCTTTCGGGGAAAAAAAAAAAAAAAAAAAAAAAAAAAAAAAAAGTGTCCATACTGTATCCATGTAGTCATCCAGTACTACTACCCTGTTACTAAAACAATGAACCTCGCTGGAATGTGACCCCCCTCCCGCTTCCCCGCTCACCTCCACGCGTTCTCCTGTCGCGTCAGTACGGTTCGCATCTTTGTCACCGATACACGTCTACTTTCGTCTCTGACATAGCGTTCAGTTTTTTAAATTATGTTTTTGTTGAATTATCGGCCTCATACCGACTGAATTTGCGTTGCATACAATTGAGACCGCCTGTGCTCGTCCATCAGGGCCCATAGTGCAGAGGAGCCTGGAGTGATTATACTAGAAATCCCTTGTCTTGTCCATTCCAGAGCACTTTCTGCGTGAATCAATCGGTCTTATTATTATTATTATTCCAATTAAGATGTCTAACAAAACAAACCTAGAGTTTTCACAAACATTTGTTTAAGGGTCTTCAGGAGCCTCGAGTTTCCATACAAACGTAGTTCAGCTTCAATACAAAAACTACATGCCGGATCGAAAACAAACTTTGCAAGTAGACACAGTAGTAAATTTAAACATAACTAAACGAAGGCTAAAATTAGTTTTGTACTGATAGTTTAAAACTGCTCTTATTTTTTCCGTTTTCTATTAGTACATCGAAAACTAATTGCAAACATCGCTTTGTGTCTACTCAATATATTTGCAAAGTTGGATTCAATCCGGCGTGTAGTTTTTGTATTAAAGCGGAACTACGTTTGTATGGAAACTCGAGCTTCCAGGGGACCCTTAAGTTTCATAAATATTCTTAACGATGTTTTTTTGCACACCGTACCCATATATCGCAGTGACGTCATCGACGCCAGGTCTATTATTTTAGTAACCGGCTAGTACCATTGTCACTCCATGGCAGAACTCTACCTAACTACCTACCATTATACTCGGAATTTGGACCTCGTTTGGACTCTTCCTTTTTATCGTCTCAGTAAATACTTAAAAGATTTTTGAAAGGGTCTGCTCATTACGACGTTTCTTCTCACTTTGCTATTACTTATTATATACTTTTTGAAAGGGCGCGCTAACGAAGTTTTAAAGTGGCCAAAAAAATGAATCGGACTTACGATAGGGTTGCCAAGCGTCCTGTTTTCCCAGGACATGTCATGGTTTTGGGGTGTCCTGGATAGTTTTTAAGTAGTGTCCTGGGTTTTGAGTTAATTGTCCTATTTGAGAATCGAGTATATCTTTACCCAGTAGAGGTGCGATATTGAAGAGTATCAAAAAAAAGCCAAACACAGGATTACAATCTTAGGCAGGGACTTCTAAAGCCTTAGACACTTTCTCTAAGAAATTGTCGATAAATAAGATAACATACCTAGCTTATGGATGGGCTGCAGCTTAATTCTTGTTGTTTCATTGATCCTATATTCATTGCGTAATTGCTATTAACTTCACGCACTATAAGAAAAATTTATATTGCGTCCTAATTTGAAACAGAAATGTCCTTGTATTCCGAATTTGGGGATGGCAACCCTAACTTATGAAGATGTCTGTCCCTAAGTTTTCTAGACCTCTGGCTAAAAGATTGTATAGTAACTGTATTTATAATATAACTAGTGTGTGCGCCGCAGCTCTAGTAGCGTTTTAAATTTGGTCAAAAATCTCCTTTATACAGGGTGTAACAAAATTGGTGTAGGTCCCGTTAACTGGGGGTTCTACTCATCATACTGAACAGCTTTCGCCAAGGAGCCAATGGTCAATACAAACTTGGTCGATCAGCTGATTGATTTGTATGAAGAGTTAATTTTTTTTTTGTGATTTCAGCAGCCATAGAACAAAAGTTATTCAGTATGATGAGTACAAGCCCCAGTTGGCGGGACCTACACCAATTTTGTTACAACCTGTATAATAAAACACCGGCGTGCGTGTCTTAGCACAGATTACTAAATAGTTACTTCGTAAGTCTTAGTAACACTTCTCCTCCTAATCTTTTTTTTATTTTGGTGATTTTTTTGTACTTATCAGGTCATCTGGATAGTTCTTAGCTATATTAAGAGCCGTAAGGTGAAGGTATCAAAAAAAAAAAACGAGACCTACAGTACTCGCATATGATGTGTAACATGTGACAAAATACTTTATAAAAGGACGGCAAAGATACGGCAGACTAGGCTGTATGGTCATAGATACCTTTGCCTTTTCCGCGCTTTTAAAGCCTGAAAAAAGGACGGCAAAGATACGGCAGACTAGGCTGTATGGTCATAGATACCTTTGCCTTTTCTGCGCTTTTAAAGCCTGAAAAAACGCGACTCCCTGTTACACATTTCCGTCACATGGGACACTTTTCCGTCCCATTTCACGAAATCACTCCCACAAATTGCAGGAAAGCGAGAGCAAAGATGTTACACATCAAAAAATCTGGACCTCGAAAACAGCGCAACTTACCGGGTCCAATTATGCAAAGAACCATCCAGATGATCTCATAAGTACAAAAAAAAATCATTAAAATTGGTCAAGCAGTTTAAGAGGAGAAGAATTACGAACAGACGTACACCGGATTTTTTATAACTAAAGATAAATGTGAAAGTGTGTTTGCTTGTTTGACCTTACTTCACGTCGCAACGGAGTAACGGATTGACGTGATTTTTTGGCACAGAGATAGTTAATGGGGTAGGTGGGTGCCCGGTGAAGTTTTAAAGGCACACACGACCAACAAAAAGCTTGTCCTTTCGAAAAAAAAATGGGTGTAGGAAGTTTTTTTATCTCGTGGAAATAGCATGGTCCTGTGCAGTTGCTGGAGGAACTAAAAAAACCCTTTTTACGGTTCCGAAGTCAACAAGGAACCCTTTATAGTTTCGCCATGTCTGTCTGTCCATCTGTCCGTCCGCAGCTAAGCTCAGAGACTATAAGTACTAGAAAGCTGTAACTTGGCATGAGTATACATATTTATTACGCCGACAAAGTGTATAATAAAACCTTGAAAAAAAAATCCTTCATATAAAATAAGAGGGGGTGATTTTTTTTGGTTGACTAACCATATCGTGTGGGGTATCGTTGAGTAGGTCTTTCAAAACTATTTTGGGTTTTCTGAAACCATTCTTAAGGACATCTGATTTATTTTAAACTAGCTTTTGCCCGCGGCTTCGCCCACGTGGACATAGCTTTTATGACTCTTTTTGAGGGTGAGTGGTGCGCAAGCCGCAATCAGCTCGCAAGCGTGGACATGAGTTTTCTCCAGGTACCTCAGGAACTGTATCGGGCTATTCGGATTAGCAGTCTTTGTTACTTCCTACTCCCTCAACAAATTCTAAACATAAAATCACTTCACTTTAATCCGTTGCTCCGTTGCGACGCCACCGACGTGCGCGAGCGTAGAAAACAGTTGTCCCCAGATCCCTTTGGGAACTATGTCAGGGTATACTTAATAGTAAATAATATAATTTTCCACCTCATCTCTGTGCTAAAAATCATTTTTTCGGTACGATTTTAAATAACTTAACGAACAAAGAGTATTGTTTTAGTTTCCTCAGAAACTGCATCGGGCTATGATAATTTCTGCAGATAAAAAGTAGACTATTTCATTCCCAGTGATACAGGCTACCTGCATGCCAAATTTCATCAAGATTGGTAGAGGTGTTGAAGTGCGAATAGGTAACCAACAAACAAACACATTTTCACATTTATAATATTAAGTAAGGATTTCTAAATCTTAAATAACATATAGAGCGTCGGTGGCAAAACGGTGAGGGCCACTACCTCCTGTCCGGAAGGCCGTGGTTCGAATCCAGCCACTTACCAATATCTAAACGAATATCGATTTGATACTGGTATGTAAGTTTATCCGACGCTCTTACAGTGAGAAAAACATCGTGAGGAAACCTGCACACGCCTGCGAAGAAACTCGAAGCTTATGTGTGAAGTCATTCAACCCGCAATGGGCCCGCGTGATCGTCTAAGGCCTGATCGCCCTAACTCAGGGCAGGTCGAGCCCCTTGGTGGGAACGTATATAAACTGATATGATGAAATAACACATATACCTATATTATTTAAACTTATTCAAATCATTATATATGAATCTAGTAATAAAATTTCCTAAAAATATTATTATGGGTCAAATCCTCGAGTCGTATCACCTCCAAAGGAGCCCATGACGCACTTCTCGTTGCTGCGCTAGATGGCAATAGACAACCTTAGCAGCAGGTAGGACCCGAAGCGGGCGTCATATCTCCTCTGTCGAAGGCGACGGCCAATCTCCTTAATGAAGGCAAATGTCTCTGAGGGTTCAGCAGCCGGTTGTCTCACAGACCAGTAATTTGCCTCCAAGACCGATTTCTTATTATGCTTCTTCTAATTTTGTTGCTTGAATAACAACCGAGCATCAAATTACAATGCCAAATGGTGTCAATGCTAGCTTTATAGACGTGAAAGCAAACATTGACACCATCAAGCATTCTAATTTGTTGCACAGAAACAAAATAACATAAAAATAATAAAATAATACAGTAACAAAATTCTTATAAGGGCAACTAATTAACATCAAAAAAACACTAAATTTATCACTACAAATACATTTTGTTGCTTGAATAACAACCAAGCAACAAATTACAATGCTAGACGGTGTTCATGCTAGTTTTACAGACGTCAAAGCAAACATTTGCACCGTAAAGCATTCTAATTTGTTGCACAGAAATTTCTCGGGTAACAATATTCTCATTAGGGCAACTAATTAGCATAAAAAAGCACAAAATGTATCACTACAAATAAATTTTGTTGCTTGCCTAATGGCAACTAATTAGCATCAAAAAAACCAATAAATTTATTACTACAAATATATTTTGTTGCTTGAATAACAACCAAGCACCAAATTATAAAACCAGACGGTGTCAATGCTAGCTTTACAGACGTCAAAGAAAACAATGACACCGTCAAGCATTCTAATTTGTTGCACAGAAATTACTCGAGTAACAATATTCTCATTAGGGCAACTAATGAGCATCAAAAAAGCACAAAATGTATCACTACAAATAAATTTTGTTGCTTGAATAACAACCGAGCACCAAATTAAAATAATAGTAATTAATTTGCCCGCTAAAACACGACAAATATAGATTTTCATACAACTTTTGCCGGCCGATGCTCTCATGTGTTTGGCCAGTACAGCAATTTTGATTTTTCTCAAAGAATGTTGTCAAAACAATGCTCAAATTTCCAAGCATGTTTGTGAAAAAGTTATTACCCTGACTTACCCTTATGTACTCTTCATTATTACTTGTACTCTTATTACGAACCTGCTCTTGATTATTTAATGAAAAAGTGTCTTAGAAAGACTTGCTACACAATGTAATAAAAAAACAAATTGCTTCCCCATAAAATGTTGTTATAAAAATGACTAATTCATAGTACAATTAATGTTTATCAAACAAGAAACTCTTCAACAGCCTTAGCTCGTTGGCATTTTAAAAGAAATTCAGATTTTTTCCTCTAACTTTGCTAAATTGTTTTTCTTGAATTTCAACGAGAAGAAGACGCGCCTGATGGAAACCTTTTCCAATATCTATTCAAGTCGTCAACTTTTAAACAGCTTTTATTTTGCTGAAAAGGTCCAGAATTTTGCTCGCGATATTATCGTGAGAACATACTTGTAAATTCAGATACAAAAATTGGTCATTTATTCCGCAACGCAGAGGGGTCGATGAATCTTTAAAACTTAGATAAATAAAGCACACTAAATGAGAAACAAAACGGCCAAGTGCGATTTAGACTTGAGCTCCGAGGGTTCCTTATCACAACACCTCTCCATATAACTATGACAATGATACCTATTGGCATTACAAACAAAATACATCGACACCAGCAACAGAAAAAAATAATATTTATTCAGTTTAGACTCCTTAACGCGAGTACGACTCACGCTTGGCCAGTTATTATTATCTTTTGTTTTACTTCAGAATTAGTTAGATACTTAATTATACTAAGATTCAAGCTTGCATGTATTATCGTTTTTTACGATAGAGCTAAATCAAAAACACCTCTAAAATAAGCCCTTATTTTTTATTTTTTCTAAAATGTATTCATCATCATATCAGCCGAAGGACGTCCACTGCTGGATATAGGCCTCCCCCAAGGATTTCCAGGACGACCGGTTCGCGCTGCCCGCATCCAGCGGCTTCCAGCGACCTTCACCAGGTCATCGGTCCACCGAGTGGGAGGCCTGCTTACGCTACATTTTCCGGTGCGCGGTCGCCACTCGAGAACTTTACTGCCCCAACGGTCATCTGTTCTCCGAGCTATGTGCCCCGCCCATTGACACTTAATTTTAGCAATTCTGAGAGTTATGTCGGTTACTTTGGTTCTCCTACGGATCTCTTCGTTTCTGATTCGATCACGTAGAGAAACTCCGAGCATAGCACGCTCCTTTGCTCTTTGGGTGACCTTGAGCCTTCGTCTAAGGCCAATTACTATAATATAATTAAAAACTTCTATTTTATTATTTGTTTTAATCTGTGAAAATTTCAACTGTCTACCTATTACGGTTCTGGGTGACCTTGCTCTTCTTATGAGGCTAATTATTATAACATAATTAAAAATTTCTAAATTTTATTCATTCAAAAAAGTAAAATAAAATTATATTTACACTAAATTTTATTATTTTCATTATTTATTGTCTGTGAAAATTTCAACTGTCTACCTATTACGGTTCTAGAAATACAGCCCGCTATCGCTCGTCAACTTCATGCGCGGTACGCCTGCGGTATGGGTGGGTAGGCGGGGGCGAGGTAGCACGACACGACACGATCTCCGCGGGGGAGCTTGAGGCTAGCAGGGAAGGGCACGAGGCTCGTGTCCTTCCCCGCTAGCCCCAAGCTCCCCCGCAGAGATCTTTCCGCACACCCCGCCTCAGCTGCTCAGGCGTATCGCGCACGAAGTTGACGGGCTATAACATGCAGACAGCAGAGGCTCAGTAATATGGTCATGTTGATCACCCTTTGGGTTTACGGAACCCTAAAGTACTTTGACTATGACTATTTTGAAAATAAAATAATAAACAACTTTTTTCCAAGAAAGTTATGATAAAGTCAAAAGTACTCGAATTTTTTTCAAAGTCGCATAAAATTACGTTTCTTGTAAGTCGAATATTTTGCTGATGCCAGACCTGTCGCAGTAGGCATGAAAATGTACCTACGTCACGCGGCCTCCTGAATGGGCCAAACCACAGATTACTAATTAGTTACTAGCCAAACTCAGTAGTCAGAAGAGATAAGACTTACGCGCCAGTAATATAGAAGTCATTGCTTACGCGATAGAAAGAGAGGCAACTTAGCCGCCTCCGTAGCTCAGAGGCAAAGTTCACTGGCTTTACACAGGAGGTCGCGGGTTCGATTCCCGGCGGGGTCAATTGTCAGACTCGGTTTGGTTGGTGGTAGGGCATTTTCTAAGCCCGCCTGGCTAGCTACCACCATCTTATCTAAGTCTTGCCGCCAAATATCAATGTTGATATCATTGGTGTGTTCCGGCATGAAGATAAGATAGCCAGTTCCCCATTGCGTTGGGGAATCTTGGTAAGCCCGCTTCCATCTTCGGCAACATCGTCACTTACCACCAGGTGAGATGTTGTCAAGGGTTTACCAATTGCGAATTTAAAAAAAAAAAAAAAAAAAAAACTGTAGGTAATTAGCACTGTGCGACCTGAATTTGCACTGTATTGTGTCATAGCAAGAGTCGTGTGTATGTATGTATGTATGTATGTCTGTTTGTTTGACCTAAACTGGGTTTTGGAATGCGGGGTGTCGTTAGATTCCTTTGTATTGATCCCGTGAGTACATTTTTACCCGACTAGGTACCCAAAAAAGCGTCAGCGGCGTAACGGCTAGGTACGCCGCCTCCTGTCCGGGAGGTCGTGGTTCAAATCCTGCCACGTACCAGTGTGATTTCGAATTTAGATTTCATATGTACGTTTATCCGACGCTCTTACGGTGAAGGAAAACATCGCGAGGAAACCTGCACACGCTTGCGAAGAAGCTCGCATGTTGTGTGTGAAGTCAACCAACCCACACTTGGCCCGCGTGGTCGACTAAGGTCCGATCGCTCCAATTCAGGGTAGGCTCGAACCCCTCGGTGGGGACGTATATGAGCTGACATGATGACATGATGACCCAAAAAAGAGGGATAATATTTTAATGCAGTCGGGATTATGATCTTTAAATTAAAAAAAAGTGGAATCTAATGCGACTTCGTCCGGCAGTTCTATCCAACCGATTTCTTTTATTTTACTATTAAAGTTATTGATTCACGGATTTATCATCAAGCATTCAATTCAAACTAACTTTCAAAAGTCTCAAATTATACACAAATTATGTTTTCATAGCTTTCTTTCTCTATATCTCCGGTTCTAATTGAGGCACGCGATTTCTTTTGGTCTATGAATGACGAGCTCTTTCATTTCAGCTATTGTCCTATTAAATTGGTTGAGGTGGAGGAAAGCAAGTTGTGAACATTCAACGCGCAAATCTCCGGTTCTAATTGAGGTAATATGCGATTCGTTTTGGTCTATGAACACGCGCTGCAACGAGCTCTTTCATTTCAGCTATTGTCCTATTAAATTGGTTGAGTTGGAGGGAAGCTAGTTGTGAACATTCAAAGCGCAAATCTCCGGTTCTAGTTGAGGTAATATGCGATTCGTTTTGGTCTATGAACACGCGCTGCAACGAGCTCTTTCATTTGAGCTATTTTCCTATTAAATTGGTTGAGTTTGAGGGAAGCTAGTTATGAACATTCAACGCGCATATTTCCGGTTCTAATTGAGGTAATATGCGATTCGTTTTGGTCTATGAACAGTCGCTGCAACAAGCTCTTTCATTTGAGCTATTGTCCTATTAATTTGGTTTAGTTTGGAGGGAAGCTGGTTATGAACATACCCTTTGCGTCATGGATTTTTATTGGCAGTAATAATGACATAATTTGGTTTATATAATTTAACATCTAAATCTCAAAAAAAAAAAAAATATTATATCCAGAAATACATATAAAATTAACTTTTTTGGACTTTTTCAAGTTAATAATTTCCTTCTATATGTGCCTTTTAAAATAAAACATTAAAAATACGGTAGATTTTAGGTGTTTAGCGCTGCTAACCACCAAGACTGAAAGAGTCGCGCATATCTCCGGGACTAATTTAGGTAGAACATATGTGATTCGTTTTAGTCTATGAACACTCGCTACAACGAGCTCTTTCATTTAAGCTATTGTCCTATTAAATTGGTTGAGTTGGAGGGAAGCTAGTTGTGAACATTCAACGCGCACATCTTTACCTAAAATTAATTGCTTAGGTTATTCACCTCCTAAGATGTTTACAAGTTACGTATCTAGTAAGTTTTTGGAGAAACGCCTAAATAATACATTACGCACACGCATGTCGCATAACTTTTAGCTTCGAGTCCTATTTGTTTCGCTGTCAAACAGTGAGGGATATTGTTGTTAGTATTCCTGTACTGTACGTCCTGACACGCTCAACATTCATATTCAATAGCAAAAGGGCATGCCGAAAAGGAACACATAATACTAACTTAGAGAAAAGCCCATTTTTCTGGGGGACGTGGTGCCTTGCGGTTCTACGACACCTACATTATTAGAAAACGTGAAACGTTGAAAACGAAGAAAACAACGTATGAAAATTTTATTATTATTTTTTTACAATGAAAATCTGTAAATGGTTTGTTTATATTGTGTATTTTTTTAAGGTTCCGTTCCCAAAGGATAAAAACGGGACCCTGTTACTAAGACGGTGCTGTCCATCCGTCTGTCTGTCAGTCTGTCACCAGGCTATATTTCATAAACCCTGATAGCTAGACAATTGAAATTTTCACAGATGATGTATTTCTGTTGCCGCTATAACAAAAAATAATAATAATTAGAAAAAAGTGAAAGTCTCCATAAAAAAACGTGTTATTTTAAACAAGAAGAAACTAGTGCCACCTTGTATGATGGTACGTAACCCTTTGTGCACGGTTCTGACTCGAAATTTACTGTTTTTTTTTATTGAGGCGAGGCTAATAAATAATGTTACTTTAGTCAATTTATTTCTATTAAATTAAAGGTCCCCCAGGAGGCTCGAGTTTTCATACAAACGTAGTTCCGCTTTAATACAAAAACTACAAGCCGGATTGAATTTTGTGGGTAACCAGTCCCTTCAATGAGTAACCCTGGCCCCACACTAGGATTCCCTGTGTTGTGGGTAACCAGTCCCTTCAATAAGTAACCCTGGTCCCCACACTAGGATTCCCTGTGTTGTGGGTAACCAGTCTCTTCAATAAGTAACCCTGGCCCCACACTAGGATTCCCTGTGTTGTGGGTAACCAGTCCCTTCAATAATTATTAACCCTGGCCCCACACTAGGATTCCCTATGTTGTGGGTAACCAGTCCCTTCAATAAAAAACCCTGGCCCCACACTAGGATTCCCTGTGTTATAGGTAACCAGTCCCTTCAATAAGTAACCCTAGTCCCCACACTAGGATTCCCTGTGTTGTGGGTAACCAGTCCCTTCAATAAGTAACCCTGGCCCCACACTAGGATTCCGTATGTTGTGGGTAACCAGTCCCTTCAATAATTAACCCTGGCCCCACACTAGTATTCCCTGTATTGTGGGTAACCAGTCCCTTCAATAGTAACCCTGGTCCCCACACTAGGATTCCCTGTGTTCTGGGTAACCAGTCCCTTCCTTAATTTGAAAAAAAAAATACCTTTGTCCAGCAATGGACGTTTTTCGGCTGATATGATGATGATGATGAAAATGTCACCAAACTACCGATTCTAAAGGGAATAAGTGACGAAAATTTTCATATGTACTTCTTATGTACTTTTCGCAGTAAATTTGGAAGAAAAGGCTCATAAAAGCTCAGATATCGTCTCGAAAAAAAAGCTAAAATTCGACAGTTAAAATGGATTTTGTGGTAAATTAAAAACAATTAATTTGATATACTTAGTTATATTGTTTTTGTCATTTTTTTAATGTTTAAAAAGTAGGATGCTCTATACACTCGTGTTTTATTACAAAATACCATATTTCAAACCATATTTAATACTCATTGAAGGAATTTGACAAAAGCCTTCTTTTGTTATTTTTTTTTAATTTCATGGTCAATCCGGAGGCTAAAGATGATATCTGATAGTAAATGTCTGGGCCATACCACAGATAAATATATTCACAGAACCATGGAAAAAATGTTTTTACTATAGTCCGGTTAACCGGACAACCCAACCGTACCACGGGTGAGGAGCGATTTTCTGCATATCTAAGAATAACGTACTAATGCACCTTTTTGAAGTAAAACTTCTTGCACGCTTGACTTGGGGAGCTGGTGGATACGTGACGAGAGCGTTACGGAAGTGTGTTTGGGCGAGGCGAACGGAAGTTGAGAGGGATATATAAATTAGTGAAGATAGAAAGAGAGATACTATTTATTTTTATTTACCAACAAAATCGGTTGCCAAGTCACCAATATCGGTTGTCAAAACAAACAAAAGATAAAAAAAGATTTGATAATTTTCAGAGGATAATAAAATTATTTTCATAAACTGTCTGTATCTCCACATGACAAAAAAGATTTGATTATTTTCTGAAGACTAAGTATTTATTATATCAGCTCATATACGTCCCCACCGAGGGGCTCGAGCCTACCCTGAATCAGGGCGATTAGGCCTTAGTCGACCACGCGGGCCCAGTGCGGCTTGGTCGACTTCACACACAACCTTCGAGTTTCTTCGCAGGCGTGTGCAGGTTTCCTCACGATGTTTTCCTTCACCGTTAAAGCAATCGGTAATTATATGTACGTAAGTTTTTTGAAAAACTCATTGGTACATTGGCCGTCCAGATTTGAATCCGGTACCTCTGGTTAGATGGACCGAGTCGTTACCGGTTGAGCCACCGACTAAGTATTTACGTTTATACATATAGATGGAGCAAAATAAGTTTACTTCAGTCGTGTAGTCTCAAAGCCCACTGGTATTTTTTATCACTATACCGTTTCAATATAAAATTATTTTTTTCTCCATACATTCGTGACCCACCCTAGTATGTATTGCATTTTCTTTGACGTGTATTAAGTAACGAAACGCTGACTTCTCAAGCAGACGTTCCCATTAATAATGCGAGCGCCGGGTAATAACAAAGCAGCTTCTTCGTGTTATTATTGTATGTAACAGTCAGTCCCGATGTTTAATTATTCCACGGAAATCCTATATAGCCCAAGGAGCGTTTTTCCTCCTGAACAATACAAGATGGTGCAGTGTGGTTTATGTACGTACTAGCTGTTTCCCGCGGCTTAACCCGCGTGGACAACGTTTCTATGACTTTTCGAGGGTGCGCAGTGCGCGAGCCACAAGCGTCTCGCGAGCGTGAAAAAAAGTCGCGCATGTATTAATCCATGTCATAATCTGTCTACCTACCAAATTTCAGTCAGATCCGTTGAGTAGTTTTTGCGTGAAAGAGTAACAAACATACACCCATACATTCTTACAAACTTTTGCGTTTATAATATTAAGTAGGATTAATCTTATTATTATTTTTTATTCACAATTGGTAATCCCTTGGCATCATCTCACCTGATGGTAAGTGACGATGATGCCGAAGATGTAATCGACTTACCAAGATTCCCCATCGCAATGGAGAACGACTATCTTATCTTCAAGCCGGAACACATAAATTTTGTTAAAACACCTAATGAAAGAACCGAAAGAGAAAAAACCCGTAGGACCGACTTACCTTATGCGATTAATCCAAAATTAAATGTGGCAGCGCACAGTGTAAGGTATCAAGCAGTTAGGTTATTTAATAGTCTGTCAAACTAATTTAAAGTGATACATGATCATAAACAATTCAGGACTCAGCTTAAGGCCTTTTTGTTGGAGAGGTGTTTCTATAGTATAGACGAGTTTATAAACTGTAGGGATAAGTAGACGCAATAATATATTTATTTAGAATCATGAATTAGCATCATAAATAAATGTTTAAGAATGCATTTAATTTAGACTATTTTGAATTTTAACGAAGTGTAAGTAATAATTTAATTAGTGTAATTGTATTTTTTTTTCTCTTGTTTTCATAACCTTTTTATTTTGTAAATTTCCGACACAATTGTAAAATATTGTATGGATAAAATTTAAAAAAAAAAGAAAAACTGATGTTTGGCGGCAAGACTTAGATAAGATGGTGATACCTAGCCAGGCGGGCTTAGAAAATGCCCTACCACCAACCAAACCGTGTCTATCGAATACCGAGTATTATATGTGAACAATGCTTGTAATATATATACAGGGTGTATCAAAATTGATGTACGAACCGTTAACTGGGGGTTATACTGGTCATACTGAACGTTACCTCACCCTTAAATACACGTGATATACAAGTGATCAGCCCTACTTGCATTCATGTCTATAGATACGTCAGTTGTTTGTATATACAGGGTGACTGGTAAGTAGTGCAAATCCTTTTAAAGGGATAAACTACATCTAATTTAGAACAAAAAAAGTCATATTAACTAGGGGTCGAAAATCAACGGTTTTCAAGTTAAAGCCCATTTAATTTTTCAATTTTCTATGTAAAACGCATTTGTTAAAATGTTTTGTGATTTTCCAAAAAAAAAACTAAAATATAGTGACAATATGATAAAATAAGGAAGTTTTTATCGTATTTAGCAAGTCAACTATATTTTAGTTTTTTTTTTGAAAATCACAAAACATTTAAACAAATGCGTTTTACATACAAAATTGAAAAATTAAATGGGCTTTAACTCGAAAACCGTTGATTTCCGACCCCCAGTTAATATGACTTTTTTTGTTCTAAATTAGATGTAGTTTATCCCCTTAAAAGGACTTGCACTACTTACCAGTCACCCTGTATATTTCTCGCTCGTTTGCATACTAACTACTTCATAAAGTGTCACTTTGGCCGGTTTTTTTTATTCAGTCGAACTCGTTAGAGCAAGTACAACTCACACTTGGCTAGTTTTTTTTATTATTTGTTGTTTCTTTATGATTGGTACTACAATTACTTTGATCAAGTTTCACGTTCGTATGTGTTACCATTTTTACAATAGAGTGAAAACAAAAAATCCCTAAAAAAACACATTTGTTGAACGGCAAGCTGCCTTAGTTTTTTAATTTTTGTATTTTCAATTATGAGTAAAGCCCCATAATTTAGGGTAGGCTCAAGCCCTTCAGTGGGGATGAATATGTAATATGAGCTGATGTGATAAAAAATATTTAACAATTTTAGCTGGCTATGGTTTAAAATATACAGCCTTTGAAAGGTCGGGCACACAGACAGACAGCGTAGGCTTAGTAGCAGGGTCCCTTTATCTGGTACAGAACCCTAAAGCTCGAACAGAATATAATAAATAAACAAATAATTTCTTTTTTTTTTAACCTAAATGATATTGTATAATAATATTGTAAATGTGAAAATGTGTATGTTTGTTTGTTACCTTTTCACGCTTCAAATCCACGACCTATTTTTATGAAATTTGTCATGCAGTTAGCCTGTGTCACGGGGAAAGACATAGGCTACTTTTTATCACGTGAAAATAGCATATTCCGATGCGGTTCCTAAGGAAACTGGAAAAATACTCCTTTTTTTGGTAAGTGTATCGCAACGGAACAATGGAATGTTGTGTTTTTTGCACAGAGATGGTTGAAGAGTTAGGAAATAACATAATTTAATAATTAGCATATCCTGACATAGTTCCAGAGGGATCTGGGGAAAACTCATTTCCACCCTCGCGCACTACGGTGTCGCAGCGCAGCATCAGATTTAGTGGTTTTTTTTTTGTATAGAATTGGTTGAGGGGGTGAGAAGGAACTTAGACTGCTGATCATAATAGCCCGATTTAATTGCTGTGGGATCTGGAGAAAACTCATGTCCACACTTGCCCTCAGAAACTCTTCATTAAAACGATAATGTCCACGCGGGCGAAGCCTCGTGAAAAAGCTAGTATTACTGCATTGAAATTTTAAACTTTGACTGCGACATAATGATTACTTTGAGATTCTATTCTACGTGTGCCGAATGAATGTTAAAATTGTTTGAAATCAGACAGAAAATCTAGATTGAAATTATTAGAAAGTATTTTTGTTGAATTAGTTTTTGAGTCTCGTGCTGGAAAAACGTCTCACGAGTTCGTTTTGGAGAGTTTCATTCAACGTTATTTGTGACTAGCTTCTGCCCGCGGCTTTTATTTTTATTCCTTTATTTCCATTTTTTCGATAGAACAAACAGAAAAACCTATTAAACAGGTTTCTGATATAGTGTTATTAACTTATTTTTGTTTTTATTATTTTTTTAGGAAATCCGCAACAATACCACATTTTTGTAAAATTTTGAACCTGTCACCTATAACGTTCAAAAGAACAATAATAAAATACAATACAATAATAAAATCGGAGCAAAAAAATTTGACTGGCCATAATAAGTTAGACATCGAGAGAATCTATTAGAACGAGAAGTCCATTTGTTTTCTTTGTGTAATTGCGATTTATATGTATACAGTTTTATGAACAGATTCTGTTGTTAAAATGGGCAGTTACGAACCGTATATATTTTTTTTATTTACAATTGGTAAGCCCTTGGCATCATCTCACCTGATGGTAAGAGACGATGATGCCGAAGATGGAAGCGGGCTTACCAAGATTACACAACGCAATGGAGAACTTGCTATCTTATCTTCAAGCCGGAACACAGCAATATTGTTAACACTAATGTTTGGCGGCAAGACTTAGATAAGATTGTGGTAGTTAGTTAGGCGGGCTTTGAAAATGCCCTACCAACAACCAAACCGAGTTTTACAAAGTTGACCCCGTCGGGAATCGAACAAGCGACCTCCTGGTGTGAAGCGAATGGACTAACGATTACTTCACGGAGGCGGTTAGACGAGGTTAAACGGTAATAACTTAACCATTAATGTTGGTCCACGGCGGGACACACACGGCACACCCCGGACATTGCATACAAAAAATGACTAAAAACAAATGTCGGAGCAAACAAGCGTAACCGCTATTTAAGAACACCTAAAAAAATCGAAAATAGTAGTTCATATTTATAATCAATTAAAAAAAAAACTCTCACGGCTAAGTAGGCTTTCTTAGTTTAGGAGTAATAGTCTACCAAATTAATATGTGCAGTTGGATTTGTCAAAAGTTCATAGATTTTCCATACAAAATGTTCCATTACCAACTGTAAATATAATTTTGTTTATTAAAATAAAAAAAAAATTTTTTTGAAAAGACTTCGGAACTCTATTTTGCGTGAGTCCGACTCGCACTTGGCCGGTTTTTATATTAAAACTGAGTTTTTATTGAGGGCTGCCGGCAAACACGGGCTGTCACACTCCGGACACTCCATACAACGACCGTGAAATTACATTTCTAAAAACAAATGAAACAAACAAATTCACAACGAAATCCCATACGTTCGAGAACCAAACAATAACCAATCTGTATCAATCTGGGTGACGAGGGGGTTAGGTCGGAATCTGGAGAGCGGCAGGGAGTGTCCATAACTGTATGTTAGTACTAATATAATATATACTTTACCCTAGTCACACTTTGCTTTTCTCGTCAAGTAGGAACACACCGTTCCTAAAACGCTATAGGTCAAATGTCCCAATATGTTTTTGGTTTGTATTTTCAAATCGAAATATATTGGTTTAATCGTGTGTGAATTATTAAAAAAAAATGTATGTTTATGTCGCAGCCATTTAGCTTAATTAGCCATTCAATAAACTGCCTAGCCTTTTAACTAAATGGCGCCCCGTTCAACTAACTACCTGAATGAATATTCAGCTATTCAATTAAACGCCTAGACAAATGGCTTGGATCGATAACGTTCAACGTCTGCTAGCCAGGTAGTTTAAATTTACACCTCAAGGGAGAAGTGCTTAAGGGGGGAGGTGGGAGGAAGAAGGGGATATTTCTCAGTCGACGGAGCCCCTTCGTGGATTTTATTCTATATTTTCATGTTCAAACTAACACTAGGACACAGTCTCCGAACCTAACCAAATGAGTCGACGGTTCTCCGAAATTCCGAGATCGCTTCGCTCGCTCCCGCTCTAGTTTCGATTGTTCCATTTCTCAGTCGACGGAGCCCCTTCGTGGATTTTAGTTCTATGTTTTAACTAACACTAGGACACAGTCTCCGAACCTAACCAAATGAGTCGACGGTTCTCCGAAATTCCGAGATCGCTTCGCTCGCTCCCGCTCTAGTTTCGATTGTTCCATTTCTCAGTCGACGGAGCCCCTTCGTGGATTTTAGTTCTATATTTTCATGTTCAAACTAACACTAGGACACAGTCTCCGAACCTAACCAAATGAGTCGACGGTTCTCCGAAATTCCGAGATCGCTTCGCTCGCTCCCGCTCTAGTTTCGATTGTTCCATTTCTCAGTCGACGGAGCCCCTTCGTGGATTTTAGTTCTATGTTTTAACTAATACTAGGACACAGTCTCCGAACCTAACCAAATGAGTCGACGGTTCTCCGAAATTCCGAGATCGCTTCGCTCGCTCCCGCTCTAGTTTCGATTGTTCCATTCTCAGTCGACGGAGCCCCTTCGTGGATTTTAGTTCTATGTTTTCATGTTCAAACTAACACTAGGACACAGTCTCCGAACCTAACCAAATGAGTCGACGGTTCTCCGAAATTCCGAGATCGCTTCGCTCGCTCCCGCTCTAGTTTCGATTGTTCCATTTCTCAGTCGACGGAGCCCCTTCGTGGATTTTAGTTCTATATTTTCATGTTCAAACTAACACTAGGACACAGTCACCGAACCTAACCAAATGAGTCGACGGTTCTCCGAAATTCCGAGATCGCTTCGCTCGCTCCCGCTCTAGTTTCGATTGTTCCATTCTCAGTCGACGGAGCCCCTTCGTGGATTTTAGTTCTATGTTTTCATGTTCAAACTAACACTAGGACACAGTCTCCGAACCTAACCAAATGAGTCGACGGTTCTCCGAAATTCCGAGATCGCTTCGCTCGCTCCCGCTCTAGTTTCGATTGTTCCATTTCTCAGTCGACGGAGCCCCTTCGTGGATTTTAGTTCTATATTTTCATGTTCAAACTAACACTAGGACACAGTCTCCGAACCTAACCAAATGAGTCGACGGTTCTCCGAAATTCCGAGATCGCTTCGCTCGCTCCCGCTCTAGTTTCGATTGTTCCATTTCTCAGTCGACGTAGCCCCTTCGGAGCTTCTACTTCTGTATTCGCTTCGCTCGTTTAATGAATGGCCTAAGCATCAGCTAGCCAAGTGAATAATGGTATTATCATTCAGGCAGTTAGTTGAATGCCGCCATTTAACGAAACGGCTAGACAGTTAATTGAATAGCTAATTTAACCAGTTGGCTGTGACATATACATACATGTCACTATGATACACTCCATACTAAACTTTTCAACCCTATTGTCCGATGATTTCAATTCCACTTTGTATGTTTTCTGCTTTGAACCCATTCCCGCCCACTATCTAGGATGTATTTTAATTAGTTCTTGATAGCAAAGGATATGAATGTACTCGTGATTACAAACAACTTTCCCATAGTTTCTTGGGAAGGTTGTTTGTAATCACGAATACATGCATACCTTTTGTTATCAACAACTAATTAAAAGTCACCATGTATACGAGTACACTGCTGTTATTATACAACAAACGATTGCAAACACAAATAATAATAATAAATCATAATAATAAATCATTTATTCACAGGTAAATGACTTTTATCTAGTCTTATATCGTAAAGTTCGAATTATAAACTTCAAAAACAATTTATATTGGCATACTTTATAAACACAATTCCGAAATTTTTAAAAAAACTTTATAACATTATTTCTCTAACAAAATAATGTAATAATTTTTTTTTTCCATTACGATACAAGTTAATCCAAAAAGTTAACATCACTAACGAAGTTCCATATCATTCTTTTTTATTGGAACGCACATGCGGTTCGCGCCATTTTTACAGCATTACAAAAAGTTTTCATTCAAATTTTTACTTGTCTGTAACAGCGCCCGCTTTAACGCATGCGGTGATGTGCTAGGTTTTGGCGCTATTCATTGAATACGTTTTGTTGTAGTTACTGAATTTCGTGGATAATTTTCATTTTTGCTTAAAAATGTCTGAGATCGGTGAAAGTATTGTTCTCACCTGTCTGCGACAGCGTCCGCTTCAGCGCAAGCGCGGTGATGTGCTGGGATTTGGCGCTATGACACGTTTTGTTAAAGGTACTTAATTTCGTGTGATTTTTTTTTCTTACTCAAAAGAGTATCAAAGTTAAAAAACTTTGATCTTTTTTGTTTAGTTGATTCAATCTCAATATATGAGATTAGATAAAATAGTGTATGAAACTGCCAAATAAGCGTCGGTGGCTCAACCGGTAACGACTCGGTCCATCTAACCAGAGGTACCGGGTTCAAATCTAGACGGCCAATGTACCAATGAGTTTTTCAAAACTTACGTACATACTTACCGATTGCTTTAACGGTGAAGGAAAACATCGTGAGGAAACCTGCACACGCCTGCGAAGAAATTCGAAGGTTGTGTGTGAAGTCGACCAACCCGCACTGGGCCCGCGTGGTCGACTAAGGCCTAATCGCCCTGATTTAGGGTAGGCTCGAGCCCCTCGGTGGGGACGTATATGAGCTGTAATGATGATGAAACTGCACATAACCAGGTATTAAAACACTCGTATGACACTATTAAAAACCTCTCCAAGGCTCGGTTTGTAAACTCATGCTCGTGTATAATACCCCTCATTATGCAACAGTTTCATAAACTACTTATTAATCTATTCCCGACCACTGCACCCGGCTGGGTATACCAAACACATGTTATTTCTAAAAACTTTTATTAACTTGCAATGTTTGTATGCATTTATGTATATCTGTTTATTTCAAACATTGCGATCGATTTTAGAGAGACTTCCAGGGGTCCAATTAAGCTAAAATTTGGAATGAAGCCGTATTCCCGGTGATAAAAGATCCTTTTGGTATTTTGAAGTTGATCTGTATATGAAATTTGGAGGCGGAATTAAGGTCCTAAAATCGTATTTTATTTTTCAACAGAATCGTAGGAAATAGAATACTCTGCTCACCTACTTAGGGTTCCGTACCCAAAGAGTAAAACGGGAACCTGTTACTAAGACTTCGTTGCCCGTCTGCCTGTCCGTCTGTCACCAGGGTGTATTTCATGAACCGTGATAGCTAGACAGTTGAAATTTACACAGATGATGTATTTCTTTTTCTATAACAACAAATAAAAATATTATAAAAAGTGAAATAAACATATAAAAAAACTTTTTTTTTTAAACTAGCGCCACAGATTACTAAATAGTTACTTCTAGCGCTACCTAGTATGATGGTACAGAACCCTTTGTGCTAGCGCATTCTAGTATGATGGTACTAAACCCTATGTGTGCGGTTCTAACGCTCATTTGGCCGGTTTTTTGAATTTGGAACCGCGTATTTCTTTATTCTTTTGAGCATTTGGTTTTTTGAGCATAAAAACTCTTTTCAAATAAAAGCTTGTACCTAAAATCTTTTAGGTTTTTCGAAAATTATTAACTATATGAATGTTGGGTAATTTTCAGGCATATCGGTGAACTGCTCTGACGTGTACCAATACAACGTTGACTGTCAGTGGGTAGATGTCACAGATGTGGAGCCGGGAGATTATACTTTTAAGGTATGCCTGTCAGTGCGTAGATGTCACAGATATGGAGTCGGGAGACTATACTTTCAAGGTTCCAACTGACCAAGCTGAAGACTGAGGACGGCAGGACCATATCGTCTAAGACTGAGTTGCTGGAAGAAGTTGAGAAGTTCTATGGACAATTGTACAAGACCACACGTTTGCCTGTCAGCGATCTGGCTGAAGACCCAAGAGCCAGACTAACCCGACACTATACCGAAGATATCCCGGACGTCAGCCTGTACGAGATTAGAATGGCTCTCAAACAGCTCAAGAACAACAAGGCACCGGGTGATGATGGAATTACGGCTGAACTTCTGAAAGCAGGTGGAACACCGGTACTTAAAGCTCTTCAGAAGTTATTTAATTCCGTTATACTCGAGGGACAAACGCCTAAGGCATGGCACAGAAGTGTGGTCGTGCTTTTCTTCAAAAAGGGTGACAACACTCTGCTGAAGAACTACAGACCCATCTCACTTCTGAGCCATGTCTACAAGCTGTTTTCGAGAGTCATTACGAATCGTCTCGCACGCAGGTTTGACGACTTCCAGCCTCCCGAACAAGCCGGTTTCCGAAAAGGCTTTAGTACCATAGACCACATACATACGCTGCGGCAGATTATACAGAAGACCGAAGAGTACAATCAGCCACTATGCTTGGCGTTTGTGGACTATGAGAAGGCCTTTGATTCAGTCGAAACATGGGCTGTGCTACAGTCTCTCCAGCGGTGCCAAATTGACCATCGATACATCGAGGTGTTGAAGTGTCTGTATGAAAACGCCACCATGTCGGTTCGCCTCCAGGACCAGAACTCGAAACCTATCCAGTTGCAGCGAGGGGTGAGACAGGGAGACGTTATATCTCCGAAACTGTTCACCGCCGCCCTGGAAGATGTTTTTAAGCTTCTGGACTGGGGTGGACTCGGCATCAATATCAACGGCGAGTACATATCCCACCTCCGATTCGCTGACGATATCGTGGTCATGGCTGAGACTATGGAAGACCTAAGCACAATGCTCGATGGCCTCAGTAAAGTCTCTCAACAAGTGGGTCTTAAAATGAACATGGACAAGACGAAAATAATGTTAAATGTCCGTGTCGCACCCACTCCTCTAAAGGTTGGAGACTCTACACTGGAAGTTGTTGACGAATATGTATACCTGGGACAAACAGTCCAGCTAGGCAGGTCCAACTTCAAGAAAGAGATCAATCGACGAATCCAACTCGGCTGGGCAGCGTTCGGGAAGCTTCGCAATATCTTCACGTCCCAAATACCGCAGTGTCTCAAGACTAAGGTCTTTGACCAGTGTGTGTTGCCAGTGATGACTTACGGAACTGAGACATGGTCGCTTACTATAGGCCTCATAAGAAGGCTCAAGGTCACCCAAAGGGCAATGGAGCGTGCTATGCTCGGAGTTTCTCTGCGTGATCGAATCAGAAACGAGGAGATCCGCAGGAGAACTAAAGTAACCGACATAGCTCACAGAATCGCTAGACTGAAGTGGCAGTGGGCAGGGCACATAGCTCGTAGAACAGATGGCCGATGGGGCAGTAAAGTTTTCGAGTGGCGACCGCGCACCGGAGAACGTAGCGTAGGCAGGCCTCCCACGCGGTGGACCGATGACCTGGTGAAGGTCGCGGGAAGCCGATGGATGCGGGCAGCGCAGGACCGGACGTCGTGGAAATCCTTGGGGGAGGCCTTATTGTTCAGCAGTGGACGATTTGTGGCTGATATGTATGTACTTTCAAGGTATGACTGTCAGTGCGTGGATGTCACAGATGTGGAGCCGGGAGACTATACTTTTAAGGTATGCCTGTCAGTGCGTAGATGTCGAGTCGGGAGACTATACTTTCAAGGTATGACTGTCAAGTAGATGTCACAGATGTGGAGCCGGGAGATTATAATTTTAAGGTATGCCTGTCAGTGCGTAGATGTCACAGATGTGGAGCCGGGAGATCATACTTTTAAGGTATGACTGTCAGTGCGTAGATGTCACAGATGTGGAGCCGGGAGACTATACTTTCAAGGTATGATTGTCAGCGCGTAGATGTCACAGATGTGGAGTCGGGAGACTATACTTTCAAGGTATGACTGTCAAGTAGATGTCACAGATGTGGAGCCGGGAGATTATAATTTTAAGGTATGCCTGTCAGTGCGTAGATGTCACAGATGTGGAGCCGGGAGATTATAATTTTAAGGTATGCCTGTCAGTGCGTAGTTGTCACAGATGTGGAGCCGGGAGACTATACTTTCAAGGTATGATTGTCAGTGCGTAGATGTCACAGATGTGGAGCCGGGAGACTATACTTTCAAGGTATGACTCTCAAGTAGATGTCACAGATGTGGAGCCGGGAGATTATAATTTTAAGGTATGACTGTCAGTGCGTAGATGTCACAGATGTGGAGCCGGGAGATTATACTTTTAAGGTATTCCTGTCAGTGCGTAGATGTCACAGATGTGGAGCCGGGAGATCATACTTTTAAGGTATGACTGTCAGTGTGTAGATGTCACAGATGTGGAGCCGGGAGATTATACCTTTAAGGTATGACTGTCAGTGGGTAGATGTCACAGATGTGGAGCCGGGAGATTATACTTTTAAGGTATTCCTGTCAGTGCGTAGATGTCACAGATGTGGAGCCGGGAGATCATACTTTTAAGGTATGACTGTCAGTGTGTAGATGTCACAGATGTGGAGCCGGGAGATTATACTTTTAAGGTATGACTGTCAGTGGGTAGATGTCACAGATGTGGAGCCGGGAGATTATACTTTTAAGGTATTCCTGTCAGTGCGTAGATGTCACAGATGTGGAGCCGGGAGATCATACTTTTAAGGTATGACTATCAGTGTGTAGATGTCACAGATGTGGAGCCGGGAGATTATACTTTTAAGGTATGACTGTCAGTGGGTAGATGTCACAGATGTGGAGTCGGGAGATTATACCTGTAAGGTATGACTGTCATGGGTGGATGTCACAGATGTAGAGCCGGGAGATTATACTTTTAAGGTATGACTGTCAGTGGGGGGATATCACAGATGTGGAGCCGAAAGATTATACTTTTAAGGTGTGAGTGTCAGCGGGTGGATGTAACAGATGTGGAGCCGGGAGACTAATATTATTTTAAGTTAACTTATAGAGAAGATTATTAAATTCAATTTGCATTGAACATTAAGGTTAATAACTCATAACGTGCGTACTGCTGGGGTATGGGTTTCGGGGTCGTATTTACCTATATCAGGGTTCCGTACCTCAAAAGGTAAAAACGGAACCATTATAGAATCATTCGGGCACAGTTTTACGATATGGCTTACAGTAGCGCAACGCCTTTGATGTCGCACGATACCGACACCGGCATAGGTACTAGTGTACTAGCCTGGTAGCCCCCTGCCAAACTCGCGGAGTTTGCCAGGCTGTGCCCCGCTGCCCGCTGCCCCGCAAGTACCCTTCTATTTTTGGACTTTCCATACAAAATTGGCCGATTAGCTGGCTGATTTATATGTAAAGTCGATTTTTTTTGAGAATTCAGTATGGTTTCCTTGGAGAATGTTGTTCAGTATGATGAGTTAAAACCCCCAGTTAAAGTGTCCAGAAGTGGTCTTTTAACACCCTGTATATACGGGTTTAACAAAATTGGTGTCAGACCCGTTGACTGGGGCTTCTACTCATCATACTGAACAACTTTCTTCAAGAAAACCATATTCAATTCTCAAAAAAGTGGACCCTCATACTAAAATGCACAAAATTGGTCAATCAGCTGATCGATTAGTATGAAGATTTTTATTGCGATTTCAGAAAAGTCATAGTACAAAACAAGGCCCAGTTAACGCGACCTACACCTATTTTTTTTAACTAGAGCTTGTACCGATGAAATTGTACAACTTTCCCCAAGAAATCTATGGTCAATTCTCAATTGTTTTTTTTTATACAAAAATAAAAAAAAACTAAAAAGCGTCGGTGGCTCAACCGGTAACGACTCGGTCCATCTAACTAGAGGTACCGGGTTCAAATCTGGACGGCCAATGTACCAATGAGTTTTTCTAAAACTTACGTACATATACTTACCGATAAACATCGTGAGGAAACCTGCACAGGCCTGCGAAGAAACTCGAAGGTTGTGTGTGAAGTCGACCAACCCGCACTGGGCCCGCGTGGTCGACTAAGGCCTAATCGCCCTGATTCAGTGTAGGCTCGAGCCCCTCGGTGGGGACGTATATGAGCTGTTATAATAATACAAAAATATTAAATTGCGCGGAAGACGCCAGAATAGCAGTGACTTATATATTACAATCTGTGCAGAATAGGTACCATTGCGGGCCGGCGCGGTCATTGAACTTTGACCTTTGACTGTCAAGTTCGTAAACCTGGAAGTTTTTTCTAAACATTTTGATTATTAATAAATAATAATTGCGAATTGGCTCGGTAAGCGTCGGTGGCTCAACCGGTAACGACTCGGTCCATCTAACCAGAGGTACCGGGTTTAAATCTGGACGGCCAATGTACCAATGAGTTTTTCAAAAACTTACGTACATACTTACCGATTGCTTTAACGGTGAAGGAAAACATCGTGAGGAAACCTGCACACGCCTGCGAAGAAACTCGAAGGTTGTGTGTGAAGTCGACCAACCCGCACTGGGCCCGCGTGGTCGACTAAGGCCTAATCGCCCTGATTCAGTGTAGGCTCGAGCCCCTCGGTGGGGACGTATATGAGCTGTTATAATAATACAAAAATATTAAATTGCGCGGAAGACGCCAAAATAGCAGTGACTTATATATTACAGAATAGGTACCATTGGGGGCCGGCGCGGTCATTGAACTTAGACCTTTGACTGTCAAGTTCGTAAACCTGGAAGTTTTTTCTAAACATTTTGATTATTAATAAATAATAATTGCGAATTGACCATGGGTTTCTTGGGGAAAGTTGTTCAGTTTCATGAGTACATACTCCATTTAAAAAAGTGCATACCTTTGTTAAGTCTCTGAATACGGGTTGAGTTGACAACCTGCTCTGTATTTTCTCGGTTAAAATCACGGACTATGCGGCACATATTGAGAATAGAGGCTTCTATGTAAACGATCCGATAGTACGTTTTGGTAGATCTAATGTTATCATCATCATCATCATAATATCAGCTCATATACGTCCCCACCGAGAGGCTCGAGCCTACCCTGAATTAGGGCGATCAGGCCAAGTTGCCTTATTTAATAATCCTTTTTACGATATGTTGTCCGCTTTAAAATTTGCAAGTTAAATTTAACCCACTTCCCGGTTTTCGATTGAGCTGAAATTATGTATATGTCGCAGGCATACTGTATAATTCGTCATTATACATACGGTAGGGCAACTGTCAGGCAAATTATATAATGGCGAGGGAGGGTAGCCTCGCTTCGCAAGGCTCTTTGACAGTTAAATCAATAAAACCTGACCGAACCTAACATCGCTTTTGCCATGCGGCATTTTGACAATAAGCCTGACACAACCTTGACCGTTTATATTTGACGAATTATTACAATTTACCTGGCTCGGCATTTTACAATATGCGTACAGAATTTTACATTTTGCCTGACCGTTTACATACGGACGAATTAATACAAATTGCCTGAATCGGCGTACAGCATTTTACATTTTGCCTGACCTGAACTGAATTAAACAATTTGTCAGACCGTATGTAAAATGACTAATCATAAAATTTGCCTGCCACATATACACGTTTAGTTTGGATGACAACGCATAGTTAGCTAAGTGACGTCATTCGAAGTCCATTATGGCGGACGCCCAAAGATGGCGGACCAGTTATTTTGTAATCAATCCCATGATATGGGTATCAAATGAAAGTGTTTGCTAAGAAGAGTACGAAATAGTTAAAATTATTTTTAAATTAAAGCTTGTACACAAAAGTATTTAGGTTTTACGAAATGAGATTATAATGAGGGGTTCTGCCTGTGATTCTGAACAACTTTTCCCAAAAAAACCTATGAATGGGTTTGAAGGAATTTGTTCTGTATATGAGAGAAACTATAATTTTATGTCAATTAAGGTTTACAATCACATACCTCGCGACTTCAGGAAGCTCCCACTCAAACATTTCAAAAACAAACTTTCTAGTTGGCAGACAGAAAAATGTTTTTAAGACTTAAATGATTTTCTTAAGCAATCATTTTACAAGAAGGTACTTATTTATTTATTTTTGATATTATATTATGAAATATTTGACATTTTATAACTTTAAACCATAAGTATTTTGTATGATATTTGTTGGCGAAACGCACTGTTCCATTTAATTATAATTTATTTAAAACTAAGTTCCTTAATACTGTGTTTCCACAAATAGACTATTTCATTTCATTTCATTTCAATTTGACGAGTTAAAGCCCACCTTTAAGTATCACCTGTCCTTAATGTTACACCCTGTATATGTATAATAATGGCTCCCATATCGACGCAAACGAGGACATACTATGGAATCTCGAGCAATTCATCAGTCTTCCTTGAAAGCAACCGCCTCCGTGGCGTAATGGTTAGTCCATTTGTTTCATACCAGGAGGTCGAAGGTTCGATTCCCGGTGGGGTCAACTTATAAGACTCGGTTTGGTTGGTGGTAGGGCATTTTATTATTATTATTATTATTATCATCTTTAATTCAGGCTATGCCCATAATTTGTTAGTACAACTTATACTATGTTAGTAAACAATAACATATAATTAAAAACAAAATGAAATTAAAATTTACCATACATGGCGACCCTGGATTCAATGTTAACATGGTTCCAGTGCCGCACAATCGGGCAGTCCACCCGCTCCAGTATGGTGTTAAGGAGGCCGCTGGGGCTGTCCCGCACGCGACGCATCAGCGAGGCGACTCTCCTACGCACAATACTCTGACTAATATATATACTGTGACTCTGATAAGAGTCAGTGCGTGCCTCTGCAAACATTTCTGATGCGCTGCAGAAACGAGGCAAACCCATCAGCATTCTAAACCCATTATTATATTGAATGCGAAGGGCATTAAAGGCCTTGATGAGGGTATATCTGACCCACAGGCTGCAGGTGTAAAATGTTTGGCAGAACGCCTTAAACAAGGTTAGTTTTACTTCTCTAGAGCAGCGTGCGAACCTGCGAGCCAGCATATTGCACCTCATGGCCAATGCCCTACGCTCCCTCTCCATATCCATATCATCAGACAGATCCTCTGTGACCCAGTGCCCCAGGTACTTTAAATGTGTGACTCTACTCAGTGCACTTCCTCCAAGATAGACTGGTGGTACAGCTTTTATCCACTTATTGCCTGCTTTAAATATTTTACTTTTGTTTGTATTGTACCTGAGGCCATGAGCCAGGGCAAAATGTTCACACTTCTTCATTTTATATTTTATATTTTATATTTCATATTTTATATTTTATATTTTATATTTCATATTTCATATTTTATAATTTATATTTTATATTTTATATTTTATATTTTATATTTTTAATTTTATATTTTATATTTTATATTTTATATTTTATATTTTATATTTTATATTTTATATTTTATATTTTATATTTTATATTTTATATTTTATATTTTATATTTTATATTTTATATTTTATATTTTATATTTTATATTTTATATTTTATATTTTATATTTTATATTTTATATTTTATATTTTATATTTTATATTTTATATTTTATATTTTATATTTTATAGTTTATATTTTATGTTTTATGTTTTATATTTTATATTTTATATTTTATATTTGGCCAATGTACCAATGAGTTTTTCAAAAACTTACGTACATACTTACCGATTGCTTTAACGGTGAAGGAAAACATCGTGAGGAAACCTGCACAGGCCTGCGAAGAAACTCGAAGGTTGTGTGTGAAGTCGACCAACCCGCACTGGGCCCGCGTGGTCGACTAAGGCCTAAGCGCCCTGATTCAGGGTAGGCTCGAGCCCCTCGGTGGGGATGTATATGAGCTGTAATGATGATGATGATTTTATATTTTATATTTTATATTTTATATTTTATATTTTATATTTTATATTTTATATTTTATATTTTATATTTTATATTTTATATTTTATATTTTATATTTTATATTTTATATTTTATATTTTATATTTTATATTTTATATTTTATATTTTATATTTTATATTTTATATTTTATATTTTATATTTTATATTTTATATTTTATATTTTATATTTTATATTTTATATTTTATATTTCATATTTTATATTTTATATTTTATATTTTATATTTTTTAATCTTTTTGATTTTATATTTTTTAATTTTAGCGTCGGTGGCTCAACCGGTAACGACTCGGTACATCTAACCAGAGGTACCGGGTTCAAATCTGGACGGCTAATGTACCAATGAGTTTTTCAAAAACTTACGTACATATAATTACCGATTGCTTTAACGGTGAAGGAAAACATCGTGAGGAAACCTGCACACGCCTGCGAAGAAACTCGAAGGTTGTGTGTGAAGTCGACCAACCCGCACTGGGCCCGCGTGGTCGACTAAGGCCTAATCGCCCTGATTCAGGGTAGGCTCGAGCCCCTCGGTGGGGACGTATATGAGCTGTTATAATAATTTTATATTTTATATTCTATTTTTTATATTTTATAAGTTCTACTCATCATACTGAACAACAAGAAAACAATAGTAAAGTCTCAAAAAAAACAAAATGAAATGTAAAAACCGGCCAAGTGCGTGTCGAGCCACGCGCAATGTATGGTTCCTTAGTTGCTTATATGTTTGTTATACTTTGTTACATTTTGATAAATTCTAAAACGCGCTAGCAACATTTTTCAGCTTTTAACAAATTATAGTCTAGGAACTAGGCCGCGGACTGACAGACGAACAGACGGACAGACAGACATGACGAAACTATAAGGGTTCCTTGTTGTACTACGGAACCCTAATGCTAGTTACAAACCTTCCTCGTAGTAAAATAGGATAAAAACATTAATAATATCAAAGACCAAATCCGTAACCCTCTACCAGTTAAACTTAATCTTCCTATCGACTTCATACTGATTATGTCATCACCAGGTTGCGGTGAATCCCCACGCCAGGGTTGCAGAACAGCATTACCAGAACAACGCTGCAAGGTGCACTCTTCGACTGACGGAGATGTATGCGGCGGTCTCCGGATGCCGGCTTGAGCGGCCGTAGCCCAGCTCGAGGCCAATGTATATATATTAGTACTAACATTCAGTATGGACACTCCCGGCCGCTCTCTAGATTCTGACCTCACCCCCTCGTCATCCAGATTGATACAGATTGGTTACAGTTTGGTTGTCGAAAGTATAGGATTTCGCTGCCATTCTATATTTCTATACATTCTATATTTTTGAATAATCTTACTATAGTGTCAGTGGCTCAACCGGTAACGACTAGGTCCTCCTAACCAGAGGTCCCGGGTTCAAATCCGGACGGCCAATATACCAATGAGCTTTTTTAAACTTACGTACATATACTTACCGATTGCTTTACAGTGAAGGAAAACGTCGTGAGGAAACCTGCACATCTGATTCCAGATGTGAATGAAGGTCGCGTTGCACACGTCTCTAGGTGTGAATCTAAATTTCCTACACGTGACAGCGGGTGATGCTAAGTGCAATGCCAGGCAACCGCCGTCTATCCCTTGGATAGTACGGTTAATTGTGGCACACGAAAAGGAAGAAAGAGACTATAGGTAAAGTAAAAGGTAAAGTTCTCGAGTGGCGACCGCGCACCGGAAAACGTTGCGTAGGAAGTCCTCTCACGCGGTGGACCGACGACCTGGTGAAGATCGCGGTAAGCCGATGGATGCGGGCAGCGCAGGACCGGTCGTCGTGGAAATCCTTGGGGGAGGCCTTTGTCCAGCTGTGGACGTTTTTCGGCTTATATGATGATAATGATCCTATAGGTATTTTTTTATACGTACCAACGAATTTTATGTTGTAAACATCTCTAGAAATTAAGTGCTTATTAAAAACATTTTTGTTTTAAAGATTCAGTACCCCATAAAGAAAAATTGTATAGGATAACTTTGTTGTCCGTCTGTCTGTCTGTCATAAACCTTTTTCTCGGGAACGTGTGGAGGTATTAAGTTGAAATTAATATGAAATATTATGGTCTACGGTCTTTTAGAGCTGTAAGAAAAGCAAGCATATTAGCAAACGCAAATAAAAATACTTAAACTTCCTTATGCCGCATATTAAGACATCAACAAGGCCCGACTGCCCTAATTCAGGGTAATATGATGATGATGATGTTGATTATGACATTCGCAAGTATATCGTTATGGGTAAATACATCCCTTTGACCAAAAATCATGGGCAAGAAGCAAAGTCTCGCAGCACAAGTATATGAAAAAATCTGAATGTCTTTAATTTATACATCACATTTTTTATGATAAAAAAATTGCACTTGCAGTTGGAGTATCGACCGCAATGTAGACCGATGTATGGAAGAAGAGTTTTTTCAACTGCAAAGTTAAGTTTGGCTTCTATCCGACTTACCTTATCGTAGCGTAGAGCAATGTTCTCTGCTAAACCTATCATCATCATATTATCAGCCAAAGGACCACTGCTGGACATAGGCCTTCCCCAAGGATTTCCACGACGACCGATTCTGCGTTACCCGCGACCTTCATCAGGTCATCGGTCCACCGAGTGGGAGGCCTGCCTACGCTACGTTTTCCGGTGCGTGGTCACCATTCGAGAACTACTAGTCCAACGGCCATCTGTTCTACGAGCTATGTGCCCCGCCCACTGCCACTTAAGCTTAGCAATGCTGATCAACCGACGTTACGTTACGTTAACGTGTAACGTTATGAATTTCAGTAAGTTACATATTTTAGTGAAAGTAGGTAGCTACTTATTTAATCGGCCAAGTGTAAGTCGGACTCGCACTAAGAACTCTTAATCGATCTTTTCTATCAATCTAGTTGATTTCTTTGATAGAGAAATAATATAATTGTTGTACTCGACAATGTTTTTGGGGTTCCATATCCGTGAAGATGTGGTGAACCCTTGGTGTGCGGGTCCGACTTGCACTTGGCCACCTTTTTTAGGGTTCCGTACCCAAAGGGTAAAAACGGGACCCTATTATTAACACTTCGCTGTCCGTTCGTATGTCTGTCCGTCTGTCACCAGGCTGTACTCTGCCTAGAGCTACCCGGCTAGGTGGAGTTCGCAGCCGGAACTACGGGTCCGGCTGTTTGGATCAGGGTACTACGGGGTCGGGGGTAGCCCACCGCTTGCCTGCCGTTGGATCTATCGCCTTCGGCACTCTGGCTTGTCGGTCCCCCGACTGGGTCATGGACTCGTAGTTGTATGTGGTTAGTTGCAGGGGTTGGGCAATGTTTGTTGCCTGGCAAGCACGTTGCGTCCAGGCGTCCTTCCCCGCGCGCAACTAGTGTTGTCGTAGCCGGCCACGTGGGCCATGGGCGAAAACAACGCGGGGCACGTGAGTTGTCCATTAAGCGGAACTGTTGGTTTAATTACTGGCTGGGAAGCATCTCCGGCACTTGCCTGGTGAGCAAGAAGAGCTAAGCTAGTACTACTCCGGCTGATCCAGCCGCGTAGGAGTAAGTCTGGACAGGTGCGATAAGCGCCGGGAAGTGAGCGTGCCTACAGCTCCGGTACCACACCGGATATGTGGGAGCCAACTTCACTGGCGTCCCGAGCGGGGATCGAACCGCCAGCAGCGAAAGCCGCGAGAGGTGAGCGTGCCTACAGCTCCGGGACCTACCTAGACAGCAGGTAGTGGTTCTCTTCCACGAGGCACTCGCCTTGCAGAGTACCGGGACAAGTGTCTTGGCGGCAAGACCTACCGTAACTGGTCCTTGTCTTCACCTTATGGTGTTGGCAGGAATAGCGGCCCTCACTATATGACCTTGCTGTCGGTGAGTGAGGACGCTATATCATAAACCTGGTAGTTTAGCGTATCTGGTAGATTTACGAGAGGGAATGTCACCAGGCTGTATTTCATGAACCGTGATAGCTATATACCTGCAGTTGAAATTTTCACAGATGAGGTATTTCTGTTGCGGCTATGACAACAAATACAAAAAATTAGAAAAAGTGAAAAAATAAGGGACCTCCGTACAAAAAACGTGTATTTTTTTAATCACGAAGAAACTAGAGCCATCTAGTATGATGGTACGGAACCCCTTGTACTAGCGCCATCTAGTATGACGGTACGGAAACCTTTGTGTGCGGGTCTGACTCGCACTTGGTCGATGTTTTAAATCTGGTGGAGCATTCCGCATAGAAAACTCATCAGACATAAATAAAATATTACATGAACTTAGCTCACTTAAGAGGATTGTGAAGCTGCGACTTTTCATACAAACGGCGTTAACGATTTTCACCTCTTAAATTTTAACCGATTTGGACCAATTTTTGATAGGTTGTCAGTCAGAACAAAAGCTAGGCTTAAACGTTTTTATTTTTTTAATAAAGTTGGGTTTTATCCTCGTTCACTTGTTTTCATACAAAACTAATTTCGGCCATTTTTTTAAATTGTAATCAGTATTATAAAAAAAGAAACGTATGAACCTAGCTTTTGTTCTGACTGACAACCTGTCAAAAATTGGTTAACATTTAAGAGGTGAAAATCGTTATCGCCGTTTGTATGAAAAGTCGAATTTTCGCCGTGGGTTCACAGTCCTCTTAATACAGAATAACTGTGGCTTGGCTCGTCTCGTGGCGATCAAAACCTTAAAGACAAGGAACAAGGTACGGAACAAGATTCAAAATCTTTTGTTTTCTTTTTGTGCGCGTGTTAAGTTATTAAAAAAAGTTAATAAAAAAGTTAAAAGTAAGTATGTATTTAGTAAATTTTTAAGTATCTAACTATTCCTTTAATTAAATGTCAATAAATGTATATATGTCTAACGTTTATGCCTGTATAGGTAGGTAATACAAGAGCGCATAAGAGCGTCGGTGGCACAACGGCATGAACCGCTATCTCCTATCCGAGTGGTCGTGGTTCGAGTCCTGCCACGTACCAACGTGTTTTCGAATTTCGATCTCATACATATGTACGTTTATCCGACGCTCTTACGGTAAAAGAAAACATCGAGAGGAAACCTGCACACACCTGCGAAGAAACTCGAAGGTTGTGAGTGAAGTTGACCAACCCGCACTGGTCCCGCGTGGTCGACTAAGGTCCGATCGCCTTAATTCAGGGTAGGCTCGAGCCCCTCGGTGGGGACGTATATATTAGCTGATGTAATATGATGATGATGAGGTAGGTAGTAAATAGCATAATTTCAATAAAATCACGTCAAAATTAAGTAAATGTTTTATTTCGTAAAACCCTTAAAATAATACCTATTATCACAAAATTTCCTTACATTTTGAGCAAACCGGTAAACTTAACTTAATCATTTAACTAAAATAGTTATTGTTGACTATCAACTTATAATATAATAAGTAAAATAATAACTTATTGTATTATTTACAAACTTAAATGCCCAAGTAGTAGCCTACACAAACGTCGTCCCATAAATAAAACATGAATTATTTAGGGAAAAGTAACAATAATTATAATGTTCAAATTGTTAAAAGTAACTAGTTATAATTATTTGTATCTTTCTAAAATATTTTAAGAAAGATTATAAAGATAACGCATATCCTTAAAATAACCCATTAAGGCATATGAAAGATTATGAAGATAACGGATATCCTTAAAATAACCCATTAAGGCATATGAAAAATTATGAAGATAACGCTTATCCTTAAAATAACCCATTAAGGCATATGGAAGATTATGAAGATAACGCATATCCTTTTAATAACCCATTAAGGCATATGAAAGATTATGAAGATAACGCATATCCTTAAAGTAACCCATTATGGCATAGTAAAATTGACATCTTCTGTGATTAAGGGGTCTATAGACGGTCAAGCAGCGTAGAAAATCGTACTTGAAGCAAGCTTGAAACGTTACGTGACTTCAGTATGTCTCAGATTTGTCTCAATCTCAAGGATGTGGCGTCAAGCTGCTTTGCGTTACCTCCTACTGGCCCCTTCATATAAGAATGTTCAAATTATCAAAAGGTAAAACTACCGTTAGGTAGGTTAAAATCCTCTGCGTTCATTTTGTGCCGTTGTGGGGGATGGCACACTGGTGGACTAAGATGGACGGGCTGCCCTGAAAGACCTAGGAATGCCTTCATGACTCAAATAACTCCCCCGAGTCAATTCTTATAAGAGGCAGTTTGGTGTCGCAGGGCAACTGGGAGTAACTAGACCAGAAACAAGAATTTTTGGCTCGCTTCCCTCGCCTTGAACTATTCACCTACCATGGTCTCGCGTTATGAATTAGCCATGGCATAGAGAACTGCTGATGATATTATTTTATTATTTTTATGCAGCGAGCTGTAAATAACGCCCCCTTATCATTAAGAAAGGGCACCGGTTACACAGTATTACGATATGGCTTACGGTAGCGCAACTCTTTGATGTCGCACGATGCCGCCACGGCGTAGGTACCTACTAGCAGTACCTACAAGCCTGTAGCCCCTGTGCCCCGCCGTCCGACGCCCCGTAATAACCCTTCCGTTGCTCTGCGTAATTACATTAGTTGCACTACTGTAAGCCGCTATATTGTAATACTGTGCCGGTTGGAAAAGTGGATGGCTGTTTGCAAGGAGCCTAAATTTTTTATACTACAAACTTAGTTTTGTCTTTGTATAAAAACGACGTGCTAGATTAGATCGAATCCAAACTTTGAAAATATATTTTGAAGATACATATCGATGTCTGTAATTGATTTTAATTGTAATTAATTGAAACAAAACTAAATGAAGGCTTAATTTAAGTTAGTTAATTTTTTTTCAACTTAAAAGAAAATAAGAATTTTATTCCGTTTCATTTTAGTAGGGACTAATTTCGACCATGATGCCGTACAATTATTATATTTAAATCGAAAGTTGCCTAAAATTTTAGTTTTTTTTTTACAGTTTTATATATTCTTATCGTATTCTTTGCAAGAAGTTTGTAATAAATATCATCATCATCATATCAGCTCATTTATGTCCCCACCGGGTGGCTCGAGCCTACCCTGAATACATATACTTAAACTGAAATTTACCGGAACCTAGGTGTTATTTTGGCAAGATGGGACACAACAAGATTTTTTTTTTACTTAAGAATATATTAACGTCTCTGGATACGAGCCCTTTTGAGACGGTCTTCAATAAAATAATCATTCTATTTTGAGCAATGCTAGTGCCGGTTCATTACAAATCGTCTCTGGAGTAAGAATATAGCAATAAGAGATATGTTATATATTTTATTTCAAGAGATGGCATTTACAGCAACCTGATTCTGCGGTGGACCACCCGGTTGCAGTTAGGTGACTATAAAACTGCACAAAACCCGACTTGCACAATAAGAAAGAATAATAGATGTAGCCATAAATTACAGATAACCTAAAAACTGCTAAGATTTAGATTATGTACCTAAAAACTTGGTTTTACTCTACGCTCTAACCCTCATAAAAATCACACATTAAATCTGACAACGAATCCCTAACCGACATTATAATAAAAAATATAAAAAGTCATCACATCGCAAAAAATATTAAGTAAATGTAAATAAATGTAACACAATATTAAGTAAATGTAAATGAATGTAACACAATACTGTCATGTCAATTTACATATTAAAACATTAATAAATTTATCACTTGTCTAATTGTGATTAATTTTGTTAATTCTATTAATGGTCTTAAAAAAATACACAAAAGAATACATAAAAAAAGCAGGCAAAAATATTCTCTTTACACCAAAAACAAAGGTAAAAACTTAGCCCTTCTTAAACTTTATAAGCAGAATGCTGGCCGTCAAATAGATGGCGATCCAGATGCCGGTGGAGATGAACCCTGAGTAGACGGATGGGGAGGCAATGGTCCAACCCCGTTGCAGCATGGAACGGAGAGACTCAGTCGACTTCGTCAGCGGGAGCACATAGCTGACCCATTGGAGGATCATGTGCATACCTGTCAAAAAATACTGTTATTAAAACTGTGAATCGGCTTTTGAGGTCGATTGAAATTAAGGGAGACCTGTTACAAACAACAGCTGTTCTAAAACTCAATATCATAAGGAAAACAGAAATATACTAAGTATAACATATACAGGGACTTAACAAAAGTATGCACTTATTTTTAACAGGAGCTTGTACTCATTAAACTGAACAAATTTTTCCAGGAAACCCATGGTCAATTCGCAAAGAAATTTTTAGACTTCCCATGCAAATCGATCAGCTGGCGGGAAAACTTTGTATGGAAGTCAAAAAATTCACTACTCACGAAACTGATCAACTTTCCCTAAGAAATCCACGAGCTTGTACTCACAAGCTCCGGTAAAAAATAAGTGCATAGCTTTGTTAAGACCCTATATTTGTATATACAGGTTGTAAAAAAATTGGTGTAGGACCCGTTCACTGGGGGTTCTACTCATCGTACTAAACAACTTTCCCCAAGGAACCCATAGTCAATTCTCAAAAAAAAAATTGGACCCTCCATACTAAAATACCTAAAATTGGTCGATCAGCTGATCGATTTGTATAAAGAGTAAAATATTTTTTTTGCGATTTCAGGAAAGTCGTAGAACAAAAGTTGTTCAGTATGATGAGTAGAAGCCCCAGTTAACGGGACGTACACCAATTTTGTTGCACCCTGTATATAGTTACTAGTGGTAAATTTCTCTAGCGGTGACTGCGCAACGGAAAATGAAGCGTAGGCAACCTTCAATTGGGTGAACCGACGTCGTGGTGAAGGTCGCGGTAAGCCGCTGAATACGGGCAGCGCTGGATCCGACCGGTTATCGTCGAAATCCTTGGAGGAGACCTTTGTCCAGCAGTGGACGTTTTTCGGCTGAAATGATGATCCACTAGTCCCTTAGCATCATCTTACCTGATGGTAGGAAACTGGCGGTAGGTTGGATTGGTTTTCTTCATGCCAGAACACATCATCAATGCTGACATTGGTGTTTGAGGGGAAGACTTAGATAAGATGGTAGAAGCTAGCAAGGAGGACTTAGATAAGATGGTGGAAGTTAGTAAGGAGGACTTAGATAAGATGGTGGAAGCTAGCAAGGAGGACTAAGATAAGGTGGAAGCTAGCAAGGAGGACTTGGATAAGATGGTGGAAACTAGCAAGGAGGACTTAGATAAGATGGTGGGAGCAAGCTCGGAGAACTTAGATAAGATGGTGGAAGCTAGCAAAGAGGACTCAGATAAGATAGTGGAAGCTAGCAAGGAGGACTTAGATAAGATGGTGGAACTTACCACCAGGTGAGATGGTGTCAAGGGTTTACCAATTGTGAATTTAAAAAAAAGCTAGTAAGGAGGACTAAGATAAGATGGTAGAAGCTTGCAAGGAGGACTTCAATAAGATGGTGGCTAGCAAGGAGGACTTAGATAAGATGGTGGAAGCTAGCAAGGAGGACTAAGATAAGATGGTGGAAGCTAGCTAGGAGGACTTAGTTAAGATGGTGGAAGCTAGCAAGGAGAACTTAGATAAGATGGTAAAAGCTAGCAAGGAGGACTTAGAAAATGTACTACCAATAATTCTTACAAAATTAGATTCCGCTGAGAATCGAACTTACTCACTTTAGAGCGATAGTTTCCCATACAAACTTAAAATAACTACTTCTTGAAAATGTATGGGCCGATTCTAATAAAACCTTATACACATAAGTCACGAAATTCTTGTTTATGGATGGATTACATTTACGAAATAGTGTTTTAAAAAAATCAAAAGATATTTTTAAGACGAAGTATCATAGTACCATAGTTTTCATAAAAAGCTCAAAGATATTTTGAAGATTAGGTACTATGAAAACCTCAAAGAAATTTTTAAGACTAGGTACTATGAAAACCTCAAAGATATTTTTAAGACTAGGTACTATGAAAACCTCAAAGATATTTTTAAGACTAGGTACTATGAAAACCTCAAAGATATTTTTAAGACTAGGTACTATGAAAACCTCAAAGATATTTTTAAGACTAGGTACTATGAAAACCTCAAAGCAATATTATTATGATACTACACAACTTTTTTGAAAATGTAATATATCTTTTTATAGTATAATTAGAGTTTCGTGACTTGCTTACGCGTAAAAAGTTTTATTAGCATCGGCCCATACATTTTCAAGAAGCACTAATTTTAAGTTTGTATGGGAAACGATTATGTGAATATGCGCTCTTAACCAAGACCGTAACATAACCGTCCAGTGCATAAAAAGAGAGCCGTACCATACCTCAGCAATAGCACAGTCTAAAGAATCCATACAGTGGTTCAAAACGACTAGACGGGCAAACGTGGGGGGCTAACAACTTATCTTCAAGCCGGAACACATTGATGTTTGACGGCAAGGCTTAGATAAGATGGTGGTAGCTAGCCAGGAGGGCTTAGAAAATGCCCTTCCACCAACCAAACCGAGTCTTACATAGTGACTCCGCCGGGTATCGAACCCGCGACCTCCTGAGGTGAAGCTAATGGACAATCATGGAGGTAGTGACTGTAGGGTATAAACGATGATGATGATGATTGATGTAGTTACTGACCTTCAACTGGCCAGATGATTCCACATAGCATAATCATAGGCAGAAAAGACCCGAGGGCTAAGTACGTGGCAGTCCTGTCCGTGTCACAGATGCAAGAAACGACAAAACCTGAAAAAACAGGAACACATTAGCACACCCCGGACACTGCATACAACGGTCGTAAAATTACATTTCTAAAAAACAAATGACGGAGCAAACAAATTCACGGCGAAATCCTATACGTTCTAGAACCAACTCGTATAACCAATCTGTACCAATCTTGGTGACGAGGGGGTGAGGTCGCAATCTAGAGAGCGGCAGGGAGTGTCCATACTGTATGTTAGTACCGATATACTTTGTGGTTCGAAATTCGAATCCAAATCTAAGCGGACCTCAAAAGAAGGATATATAAGGTCTAACAAAATAAGCTAAAACTATTTTAACTGGTGCTTCTACCCATGAAACTGAACAACTTTCTTAATGAAACCCATAGTCAAATCTCAAAAAAAAAAAATTTGAACTTCCCATACTAAGTTGGCTGATCAGCTGATCGAGTTAGTATGGGAGAGCCAAATATTTTTTTGCGATTTGACTATAGGTTCCATGGAGAAATTTGTTCAGTTTCATGGGTAGAAGCACCAGTTAAAATAGTTTCAGCTAATTTTGTTAAACCTTATATACGACGCTTCTTTTGTTTGTCTTCTTCGATTTCTTAGGGTCTTTTTTGAATACTTTAAAACAGTTAAAAAGCTCTTAAGCTATAGATTACTTACGAAAAGTTGTTCAGTTCATAAAACTGAACAAGTTTACTTTAGAAACCTATAGGAACTGAATTCGCAAAACAATTTTGGACCTTACCTAGAATATTAGTTATCAGCTAATCAATATAATACATGTCCCTTTTTTTCGTTTTTTAGTATTATTCCTTGGGGAAAGTTGTTCAGTTCCATGAGCTGAACACTCCCTTAAATTATTTTCAGGTATTGTAGAAGGATCCTATACAGGTGCAATATAACGGTGGTGATACCTATTTTAAGGTGGGCTTTTACTCATCAAACTGAACAACTTTTGTTCTACAACTATGCTGAAGTTGTGTTTTTTTTTCTTTAGTACGGTACGTACGTACGTAGGGTAGAGGAAGTATGGTTATAGAGAAAAAAAAAAGATATTCCAATTTTCGTGAAAATGTGTTCTATATCATTAACACATACCGAAAAACTGAATTTCTGAATTCCATCCGTGCATCCGTGCGTCCGTGAGTCCGTGCGTCCGTGCTATTATATCGTATAGTCTAATTGGGACCAATAAAGAGTTTTAAATTATTTCATCGAGGGATTATCGAAAGTATCTTCATACCGTCAACCAAAGAGTAGGTGTCATACAACAAAAATAGTTTTTTATTTAAAAAAAACGGGTCTATATACTTGTTTTGATTAAACTTTGCATGTTGGAGTTCCTTATATTTATCTATTATACAGTAAGGTTATACCCATTGGTCTGGGAAAAATCGTGTTTGTATGGTGAACCTACAAATGAAATTGAAACTTGCGATTTACTCACAAATGGTTGGAGCTATTCAATTGAATAGTATAACGAATAAGTATATATTCGGTCATGCAATATGAATTCATCAAAATTATAAAAAAATATATGAAAAAAATTGTCGAGAAAGTTTAGTGCGGGCTGCCGTACAATTTATTATTGTTTTTTTCAAAAGACGGCAGTACGTCACGCCTAGAACAAAGGTTTAAGGTTGAAACTTGAGGCATCGCTGTTTAGCCCTAGTTAGCCTTAGACCCACTGTTGGACATATATGTTGGTTGGTTTAGGAACGATTTAACTGCGGCTTCTATTCTTCCTATTGAACAACTTTCCCCGAGGAACCTATAGTCAATTCGAAAAGAAAAACTTTGGACACTAAAACAGCCTCAAAAAACTAAAACAACTTATTTTTTTATTTTTTTTGTGTTCTTACTTAACTGCTTTTCATAATATATAGGGTGTAACGAAATTAGTGTAGGTCCCGTTATCTGGGGCTTTTACTCATCATACTGAACAACTTTTCTTCTACGACTTTGCTGAAAACGTAAAATTTTTTTTTTTACTTTTTATAGAAATCGATCAGCTGATTGACCGATTTTGTGCATTTTAGTATGGACGGCCCAATTTTTTTTGACAATTGAATATTGGTTCATTGGAGAAAGTTTTTCAGTATGACGAGTAGAACCCTTAGTTACTGGGACCTATACCAATTTTTTTACAGCCTCTATATGGGACTAACTAGGTGGCATAACACATCAATTTAAAAATTCATCAAAACTATTTAAAAAAAACTAATGAAAAAAATTTTCGATAAAGTTTAGTGCGTGCTGCCATACAAATTATTTTTTTATAAATTGGTCAGTTAAATGGCTGGTTTTGTACCGGAAATAGGAAGTAAAAAAATTGCTAAGTGACCGTAGGTTTCTATGAGAAAGTTGTTCAATTTGACGAGTGGAACCGCACCTTTAAGTATCACCACACCTTTATGTTACACCTGTATACGGGTGTAACAAAATTGGTGTAGGTCCCGTTAAGTGGGGCTTCTACTCATTAATTTGAACAATTTTTTTTCTACAAGTTTGCTGATATCGCTAAAAGTTGTTAACCTCTTCATACAAAACCATCAGCTTATTGACCAATTTTGTGCATTTTTGTATGGTCATCAAAATGTTTTTTTGCGAACTATGTGTTCCTTGGGGAAAGTTGTTCAGTATTATGAGCAGAGCCCCCAGTTAACGGGTCCTACACAAATTATTTTACATCCTGTATAGATTTAAAAAATATTTTATTTTTAAAAGGGCACTTGGTCGGCTTGAAGTTTGTGACAGGCGGTCAGTCATTACATAAATATTGTTCAATTACATTTATGATTCTTCTGTGGATTCTGAAAACTAATGTGCCAGTTCACAAGTACAGCTTTGCACTCAAATTTAAAGTTTTATTACATTTATCTTTTGACTTTTTTAGTTTTTTCCTTCTGCTACTACTTACTACCTATCTAAGCCGAATTGAAGGTAATCTATGTTTGAATGATAATCTCTCAAAAAATGTAAAACGATGTCAATTTTTAGATTTCAAGCAGCTCCAGATAATTAAAGAATTATATATTATCCAATTCCATAATTTTGAACAAAACGGACTAACAACCGAACTACTGCTACTACAGGAAAAAACCGACTACAAACAGGAAACTAAGAATCCCCTCGATTTCTCTGGGATGCCATCATCAGATCCTCGTTTCCATTATCATGGTATCACTCTTGGGATATCTCCTTACCAACAAAAAATTAATCATTTAAATCGGTTCATAAACGCCGAAGTTATCCGCGAACACACATAAAACAAAATGTATGGTCGAATTCAGAAACCTACTCCTTTTCGGTTAAAAATAAATTTTATTTTAACTCGCCTACATTTAATTTATTATCAATGTTTAACAGGCTAACCATTGAAATTATTATTAAATAAATTTTAATATTGCAGCTCTCGAGGTTCCTTTTGAAAAATAATCCGGTCGCACGGTTTTAATCTAATATCATTTTAGTAAGGTTTCAAGCAATCTAAAAATATTTTTGGGTCGCCATTTTCATTTTTGGTGATAACTTGACAGGGTAATTTGAATAAATTAAAACTTATAAATTAAGAATAAATTATTTCTCATGAGAAAAAGTTGAAATTAACGTGTCCGAGAATCTGGTGCCTATGAGGCATATTCTTGAATAGAGTTCTATGCAAATACAAATATTAAAATTCCTTTCAGTACTAAGAAAGTCCTTAGAAAACATTAATTAACTGGAACAAAGTTCAACAAAGAGCTCACTTGTATTTTTATCTGAAGGCCCGAAAAGAAAAACGAGTTAAGTAGTTTTTTTTTCACTTGGTTTCACGAAGCGAATACTTTCCATAGATACCTATCTGTGGTTTTTCTAGAACTTCTATTATTATTTTAATTTTATGGAAGATAAAGCCTCCCTCGTCGCGAGCCTATTCGAAGCCAATTCGAAGATAGAAGCCCTTGTTAAAATTTCAGAGGAATAAATTAAACTCTTGTTGTGCAATTGTTACACTCTTTCTATACACATTCAAATACTGCGGGAGACTCGTTTCCGAAATCTGCGGAGGCCTCCTTCCAGAAGTAGACGACTTTCGGCAAGTATATATATTAGTACAAACATACAGTATGGACACTCCTTGCGGCTCACTAGATTGCGACCTCACCCCGTCGTCACCCACATTGATACAGATTGGTTACAGTTTGGTTGTCGAACGTATAGGATTTCGCCGCCATTTTGTTTGTTCCGTCATTCCTTTTTTGGAATGTCATTTCAGGCCCGTTGTATGAAGTGTCCAGGGTGTGGTTTGGGAAAGCCTAGATGTTTAATAATCAATCACGCAGGGGATACTTAACCAATATTGTTGAAATTTAGTGCAATGACCTGTAGTAACATAGCGTAATTATGTAACCATTCGGGGAAAATTTATTGGTTTCCACGGGAGAGGCATCCTTTCACGCCAAGAAAATTACGGGCAGTTGATGATGGTGATTTCAGACACCTGTTTTTAATTTCGTCTTCCTTATCCTAAATTCCTTATTTTTAGTTGCTTTAATGTTCTTTTTTTAGCTGAATTTGGTAACTAGACCTTACAAATAGAATGGAATAAAATACATTAAATATGAAACAATAAACTATTTATTAAATAAACAACTGACAACTATATTTCGGTCCCAAACTGGCATACACATTATGTAGTTGGTGGTCACAAGTAGACACAATACTTGACAACACTAATTACATTAAAAACAACCGACTTGGATTTTGCTATATATTTATTGTTAATTTGCAAACTGTAGGGACCCAAAATGTTGACCAAGCAAATTAGCAATGTACTAGTGTGTAAGCACGACTCCTCAGTCGCTCCCGGTAACCCTACTCGCCTGCCCGCGCTCGCGCCGCTGCGCCGGTGCAAATAATTTACCTTGTTGCATAACCTATATATTCTACAATTAAAGTGTTAATCGTATTGGAACTCTTTCAATATCACACCCTCCAAAGGACACACAGCCCTACACAAACAAAATATTAAAAACAATTTTAATTAAATTTATATGGGTCCACTACAATGGCAAAATATTATGAACTAAAAAAAATTTTGTATTTTTGATGTGTAACATCTTTGCTCTCGCTTTCCTGCAATTTGTGGGAGTGATTTCGTGAAATGGGACGGAAATGTGTCCCATGTGTAACAGGAAGTTGCGTTTTTTCAGGCTTTAAAAGCGCGGAAAAGGCAAAGGTATCTATGACCATACAGCCTAGTCTGCCGTATCTTTGCCGTCCTTTTTTCAGGCTTTAAAAGCGCGGAAAAGGCAAAGGTATCTATGACCATACAGCCTAGTCTGCCGTATCTTTGCCGTCCTTTTATAAAGTATTTTGTCACATGTTACACATCATATGCGAGTACTGTAGGTCTCGCTCGAATTTTTTATTTAAATTGGTTTAAAATTTATAGCCTAAAAAACCGAGTGCGACTCCGGGTCACACTAACAGGGTTCCGAACCAAAATTTTACCTACCAACAAGTTGAAAGGGCTTGTTGTGAGATTCTTAAAATATATTTTATTTATAATATTAAGCCAATTTGTTTTACTCATAGATTTTCCTGTAATCTATGAATTTCTGTGATTATTTTCTTTAACAACTTCAGAAACAACTTTTTTTTAATTTTCTTATTTACCCCCCCACCCCCCCCCCCTACTACGTCCGTCTTTCATGTGTACTAAATTTCAACTCAATCGATCCAGTAGTTTCTGAGAAAATTTGCTGTGACAGAGTCCGTCTGGACATAGAACTTCCTTCTTTTTTAAAGTCGGTTAAAAAAGGCGCGTCGGGGTAATTAATCTAGTCAAATTAAAATGGACTGTGCAAATAAATCCTTATTAATATTATAAACGCGAAAGTTTGTATGTATGGATGTTTGTTACTCTTTCACGCAATAACTACTGAACTTATTTGGATGAAATTTGGTAGGTAGACATTAAGACCTGGATTACCATATACCTAGAAACTATGTCCACGCGAGTGAAGCTGAGGGCAAAAGCTAATTAAGCATGATAATAATGATCTTCGTACGCGTAGCACGCAAAAACAATAGAAATGATGACTGCTAGTCATTTTAGATACTTCTTGTCACTTGTCGAAAACGACATTTTGTTCAGAACATGTTTTATATACCCAGGCGTGACGTCATAGCTTTTCAGCCTCATAGATGTACTTATTTTGTGATGTTGATGAATTATTAATTGAAGACTTGATGGAAAACAAAATGAGTAAAGTTTTTGTTTTTAATTTCGGAGGGTAATTTAGTGTAGGAGGGCAATTTAGTGTAGGAGGGTAATTTAGTGATGATGATGAAGCATGCGTTCATAATTTATTTTTGATGCTGTCATCATCCCAATTGGCAGAATCTAAGCTATGGAGCTTCAGCACAAAATTATATCGTTTTGTTTATTTAGCTAGTGCTTTTGTCCGCGGCTTCGCCCGCGTGGACATGAGTCTTCTTCAGGACCTTCGGAAACTATGTCAGGATATGCTAATTAGTAAATTATGTAATTTCCCACTGCCTCAACCAACTCTATGCAAAAAATCGCAACAATTCATTGTTTCGTTGCGATGTAAAAGAAATTAACCAAAATAAAACTTAACCACTCCGGGAGTGCCTACAGAAGTAAAAACTTTTTGCAGTTTTATAAGTTTTGACCCTCCGAGTGTTCCTGGGATTACATTACAGATTACAGGTTACAGTGTAGGGAGTTCAATGGTTTATTCGCATCTCAAACACAGTTTTATTTTTACTGGGATTACATAACAGGTTACAGTGTCGCGAGTTCAATGGTTTATTCGCATCTCAAATACTCGTACAGTTTTATAAATTTTGACCCTCCGAATGTTCCTGGTGGTGTCGGTTACATTATAGGTTTAAAACAGTGTCGCGAGTGTCGGTTACATTAAAGGTTACAGTGTCGCAACTTTCCTCAGGAACTGCATTGGACTACTATTTTCATGCCCTTTGAGTAGCCTATATCCTTTCCCGTTACACAAGCTACTAATTTCATCAAGAATGGTCAAGGTGTTAAAGCTTGAAAAGGTAACAAACAAACACATTTTCACATTAATAATATTACTAGCTTTTGCCCACGGCTTCGCCTGCGTGGACATCGTTGTAATGACTGTCTTAGAGGGTGTACGGTGCGCGAGCGTATCGTCCTTCCTCGTGACACAGGCTACCTGCATGTCAACTTTCATTAAGATTGGTCAAGGCGTTGAAGCGTGAAAAGGTAACAAACAAACAAACACATTTTCACATTTTTTAATATTAGTAAGGACACTAAGGATTGTTTTTATGAGCTACGCGTACAAAGATTACCCCGACGACGCACCTTATTTGCTGAACGAACACGGATTTTTTGTATGTGATAAAACATCGCGAAACAATTAAACCAAAAACTTACCAAAAGTCATTCCGCAAAGGCCGATGCTAAGCGTGAGCATGACGACCCAGCCCAGGGGGCCCTTCTGCGTGAGGCCGAAGAACACGAAGCCAATAACCAGCACCACCACCGTTTGGACCGCCATCACGATCATCTGGACCAGCACGTGGGAGAACAGGATCTCTGTGCCTGGTTGGTGGGAGAAGAACAGATTGTTAAATAAAACCCAGTTTTAAGGAGGAGGAGGAAGCTCGAGTTAAAGAAATTAACCAAAAAAGAGTGTGTGGTTTTATGAAACCATGGTAAAAGTTTTTTTTTTCACATTATAGACATTTACAGAGCACGTAACGATCATGGCTGCTCTCGTCTTGGAGCTATGGTACAGAGGATGAAACGATCATGTAATAAAAGTTTCACTCCTCTTGGAGCTACGGTACAGAGAACTAAACGATCATGACTGCTCTCGTCTTGGAGCTACGGTACAGAGGACGAAACAATCATGTCTGCTCTGACGAAAAAGTTTGAGACGATGTAATAATCTCTTTGCCTTCACGCAACATACAGACGAAAAAGCTTGAGACGATGTAATGAAAGTTTCACTTTAAAAAAGAATAAAATTAATTTCGAGTTAAAGAAATTAATTTCGAGTTAAAGAAATTAACCAAGAGGCTTGAGTTTCCATACAAAAGTAGTTCCGCTTTAATACAAAAACTACATGCTGGAATGAATCAAAACTTTGTAAATATATTAAGTACACACATATCGATGTTTGTAATTAGTTTTCGATGTACTAATGTAAAACGGAAAAAATTAAGAGCAGTTTTAAACTTTCAGTACAAAACTAATGTAAGCCTTCGTTTAGTTATGTTTAAATTTACTACGATGAAAACTAATTAAAACACATTGATATTTGTCTACTCAATATATTTGCAAAGTTTAAATTAATTCCGGCACGTAGTTTTTGTATTAAAACGGAACTACGTTTGTATGGAAATTCGAGCCTCCTGGGGACCCTTAAGTAACCCCCTTTATAGCACGTGGTCCCCTTTCCCATTAAATTCGTTCAATACTTTTTTAATTGTCCACCTTTCCAAAACGACCACAGTCCCAAAGTGAGCACTTTTCCAAAAATGACCACTTCACTTATCTAAAATGACCATCTTCCGTAAATTACCACCTAAAGAGGCAAAGAAAAGCAAGGAGCGTGATGTGTTAAAATATCACATTACGTCATACCCATTATAAAGCAAAAATTTGAGTGATAACTAAACTTAAGGACGCCTCCAGTGAATTAGAAAATCAATAATAATTAAGAATGCCTCCAGTGAATTAGAAAAGCAATAATAATTATTATTAGGGCCGCCTGCAGTGAATTATAAAAGTAATAATAATTATTATTAAGGAAACCTCCAGTGAATTAGAAAAACAATAATAATTAAGGACGCCTACAATACAGTGAATAAAAAGATCAATAATAATTAAGGAGGCCTCCGGTGAATTACAAAAGCAATAATAATTATTCATAAAGACGCCTCTAGTGAATAAGAAAAGCAATAATAATTAAAGACGCCTCCAGTGAATTAGAAAAGCAATAATAATTAAGGGCGCCTGCAGTGAATTAGAAAAGAAATAATAATTAAGGACGCCTGCAGTGAATTAGAAAAGCAATAATAAGTAAGGACGCCTCCAGTGAATTAGAAAAGCAATAATAATTAAGGACGCCTGTAGTGAATTCGAAAAGCAAGAATAATAAAGTACACCTCCAGTGAATTAGAAAAGCACTTATAATTAAGGACGCCTCCAGTGAATTAGAAAAGCAATAGTAATTAAAGACGCCTGTAGTGAATTAGAAAAGCAATAATAATTATCCTTAATTAGCCTGTAGTGAATTAGAAAAGCAACAATAATTAAGGATGCCTCCAGTGAATTAGAATTTCTTAAAAAAACGAAAATTACAGAGGAATATACAGAGTATAAATGACTAAAGTTCGCGAGAAGTTATAACATGGAGTTGTTAAAACCACTAAATAAGTACATTAACTTCATCATATCAGCTCATATACGTCCCCACCGTGGGGCTCAAGCCTTCCCTGAATTAGGGCGATCAGGCCTTAGTCGACCACGTGGGCCCAGTGCGGGTTAGTCGACTTCACACACAACCTTCGAGTTTATTCGCAGGCGTGTGCAGGTTTCTTCACAGTAATTATATGTACGTAAGTTTTTAAAAACTCATTGGTACATTGGTACTCGGTCCTTCTAACCCGGTACCTCTGGTTAGAAGGACCGAGTCGTTACCGGTTGAGCCACCGACGCTATAAATTAACTTAATTTTGATAAATCCTATATTCCCAGGAAACGTGGAATCAGTTTCATTTTATTAATTACGTTAACAAAAATATTTGTGTTCGAAAACAGATTATGTACAATTCATTATGTTTAAGATCAAATTCCAAGATAACAAAAGTCAAGATAAGATTCTAAGATTAGTAACATTAATTGCCATAATTAAAAAAATCTTCCAGAGAATAAATTAGTAAATAATTACGTTGTATCGTTTGTCGGAGCAAGCTGAGCAACTGTAGCACAATGATTAAAGTAGTGTATAGTATAATCACACCCCGGACACTCCATACAAACGAGCGAGAAATGATATACATATATATAACTGACGTATCTATAGGCAAGAATGCAGGTAGGGTTGAATCACACCGGGGGTATTGGTCACGAAATGTTTGTTAGTTATTTACTGAATGCAACAGTGTGAATACTAAACTCTTTTTTTTTCATACTTTTCGTTGTAAACAAACACCGCTCGAACAAAAAACACCACTTTCCGAATACACCATACACATTATGAGACTAAAAAACATTGTAAATGGTAACTGCGATGTGAACGTATGAATTAACACTGAAAACTGCTATTATTTTGTACATCTTTAAACACTTTTTCCATAAAATTGCGAAATTGATAAAGGATTTTGTCACAGATTAAAAATCGACATGATAGTTTTGTTGCTTTGGTGTAGAGATGGGACGAAGTGAATGACTGAATGAATGATTGGGTCATCTTTGTGCTCAACTGTTCTATAGGGTACATCGATTTGGCAGTCCGCGATTTTTTGGTAAGAGATAGGCTTCAAGGTTAGGAAACCAGCGGTTTTTGAGTTATGAATTTTTAAAAATTGTATTTTTAGGTACTCTTTGGTCTTTGTTTTGTGAGTTTATGTAGGACCAAAGATGCGAAGCCGGAAAAGCACGCGGGGCCGACTTGAGGGCGGGCAAACTTGGGGGTGACAAATCAAAAACTAGGGGATAATCTTTTTTGTTAGGTAGTTTTTGACCGACAAATCGCTACCGCTTATTAAAAAAAAGGTCATCTACTTCTATGACGCCGAAAATCGCTGCCGCTTAGTAAAAAAAAAGGTCATCCACTTCTCTGACGGCGAAAATCCGCTTATTCCAAAAAAAGGTGTAAGTCAATTTGATCACCAAGATTCATGATATGGGGTCCAGGGGGCCCAGCCCCCGCCACCCATTTAAAGCCCCCAACAAACCTTCGGGATCCGAAGGGGATGTGGGAGTATCAGGGCGGGGAAAGCACGCGGGGCCCGGACCCCCAACGGGGGCGTAGCCCCCGCCACCCATTTAAAACCCCCAACAAACCTTCGGGATCCGAGGGGGATGTGGGAGTATCAGGGCGGGGAAAGCACGCGGGGCCCGGACCCCTAACGGGGGCGTAGGCCCCGCCACCCATTTAATGCCCTCAACAAACCTTCGGGATCCGAAGGGGATGTGGGAGTATCAGGGCGGGGAAAGCACGCGGGGCCCCCTAACGGGGGCGTAGCCCCCGCCATCCATTTAAAATCCCCAACAAACCTTCGGGATCCGAGGGGGATGTGGGAGTATCAGGGCGGGGAAAGGACGCGGGGCCCGGACCCCTAACGGGGGCGTAGCCCCCGCCACCCATTTAAAACCCCCAACAAACCTTCGGGATCCGAAGGGGATGTGGGAGTATCAGGGCGGGGAAAGCACGCGGGGCCGACAAACACGGGGCTCCTACTTCTGCATTCTCATGTTAAACCTAACACTACGACTGTGCGGGGAGGCAAGCTAAGCTCGCCTCCCCGCACAGTCTCCGAACCTAACGGATCCGAGTCGGGGTGCTCCGAAAGTCCGAGCTCGCTTCGCTCGCTCCCGCTTCTATTTAGAACTCCCCGTACCTCACTCGCGGACTTATGAATCTTTGGGATCAAATTGACTTAGACCTTGACCTTGAAATGACCTTGACTGATTGACCTTGACCTTAACAGATTACCCCCTGGTTTTCGATTTGTTACCCCAAAGTTTGTCTGCCCTCAAGTCGGCCCCGCGTGCTTTCCCCGCCCTGATACTCCCACATCCCCCTCGGATCCCGAAGGTTTGTTGGGGGTTTTAACCCCATATTATGAATCTTAGGAATCAAATTATACAATCAGTAATAAGTCATCTTTGGTACCTACTACATAAACTCACAAAACGGAGACCAAAGAGTACCTAAAAATACAATTTTCAAAAATTCATAACTCAAAAACCACTGGTTTCCTAACCTTGAAATTTGGTATGGATGTTCAGCTAAAGCCTATCTCTTACCAAAAAATCGCGGACTGCCAAATCGATGTTTCCTATTGTACAGTTGAGCCCAAAGATGACCCAATTTTTACCTCGCAACAACAGTTCAAAATCATTCATTCAGTCATTCACTTCGTCCCATCTCTACACCAAAGCAACAAAACTATCATTTCGATTTTAAATCTGTGACAAAATCCCTTATCAATTTCGCAATTTTATGGAAAATGTGTTAAAAGATGTATAAAATAATAGCAGTTTTCAGTATTAATTCATACGTCCACGTCGCAGTTACCATTTACAATGTTTTATAGTCTCATAATGTGTATGGTGTATTCGGAATGTGTTGTTTTTTGTTCGAGCGGTGTTCGTTTACAACATAAGACAAGTATGAAAAAAAAGAGTTCAGTTGGACCTTTACGTTCGGTAACTGGTTGGTTTTTATTCCTGTGAACGAAATCACAGCAGCGCGCAAAGTGAATATAGTGAATAAAAGTGCTTGCGTAGCTCGTCCTTTACGTTTGGTACCCAATCTACATCCAATCTGAGTGACGGGGGGGTGAGGTCGAATCTAGAGAGCGGCAGGGAGTGTCCATACTGTACGTTAGTACTAATATTATATACTGTGGTATAATGGAGCGTGCTATGCTCGAATTTTCTCTGCGTGATCGAATCAGAAACGAGGAGATGCGTAGGAGAACTAAAGTAACTGACATAGCTCCCAGAATTGCTAAACTTAAGTGGCAGTGGGCGGGGCACATTGCTCGTAGAACAGATGGCCGTTGGGGCGGTGAATTTTTGGAGTGGCGATCACGCACCGGAAAACGTAGTGTAGGCAGGCCTCCCGCTCGGTGGACCGATGTCCTGGTGAAGATCGCGGGAAGCCGATGGATGCGGGCAGCGCAGGACCGGTTGTCGTGGAAATCCTTGGGGGAGGCCTTTGTCCAGCAGTGGACGTTTTTCGGCTGATATGATGATGATGATGATAGTAAAGATTAAATAATGAGATAATTTTAAAATACCGGGATCTCGGAAAAATGTTTATGAAAAATACAGTATGTTTACGATGAAAGATACTAGTAGGTACATAATACCACAGTTATCGGGATTTGGGGGTTTAGAAAATATATTTTAATGGTTTTAACAACTCCTCTCTCGCGAACTATAAGCGTTTATTAAACTACTAGCTTTTGCCCGCGGTTTCACCCACGTGGACATCGTTTTTGTGACTCACTTAGAGGGTGCGCGGTGCGCGATAATTTTTTTTGTTAAATCTCTTGCCATAAAAAATATTTCTGAAAAACCCCCAAAATTTTACATTTGCAACCAAGGCGCGAAATTATTATTTTTTTGGGTTTAGGAGCGTTTATGGCTCCATATCTTAATTTTAGTGACTTAACATGCCGAAAGAAAACATATTTACCCGTAAATTCAAATGCAAATTGTGGATACATTATGAATATTATGTCAATCCGGGAACGAGATTTACGATCTTGCGATCAAGATTATCTAAACATAAATTCCCCCTCTTTGTTTACGGGGGTGTGCTTTGGAGGTTTACGGTCTCGCGATTGAAATTATTCAAAAATAAAGTCCCCCTTTTTGTCCACAGAGGTGCTCTTTCTAGATTTACGGTCTCGCGATCTAAATTATACAAAGTCCCCCTTTTTGTATACGGACACGGAGGTGTGCTTTCAAGATTTACGGTCACGCGATTGAAATTATCCAAAAATAAAGTCCCCTTTTTGTTTACGGAGGAGTTCTTTCGAGAGTTACGGTCTTCCGATCGAAATTATCCAAAAATAAAGTCCCTATTTTTGTTTACGGAGGTGTGCTTTCGTGATTTACGATCTGGCGATCGAAATTATCCAAACATAAAGTACTCCTTTTTGTTTACGGAAGTGTGCGTTCAAGATTTACGGTCTCGCGATCGAAATTATCTAAAAAAAGTCCTCCTTTTTGTTTACGGAGGTGTGCTTTCATAGTTATTCCTCTCTCTCTCTCTTTAACATAGCTATTTCTATCCTTGTATTAGGATCAAACAAGTGTCCAGACGTTTTTTGAAGTTCTTTTTGTATGAAAACGGGGATCTGGTTCCTTTATATGTGATCTTATTCTTTTATGTTTTACTGACTCGCTGGTCCAGTGCTGCTGCCTGCTGGGTCGAGGGTCGTAGGTTCGATCCCCACTCGGAGCAAACATTGGTGTAGTTCCCATTAACTGGGGCATCTACTCATCATAATGAACAACTTTTATTCTATGATTTTGCTGAAATAGCTACAAATTTATCAGCTGATGGACCAGTTTTGTGCATTTTTGTATGGAGAGTATCGTTTTTTTTTTGTAGAATTGAGTATGGGTTCCTAAGGGAAAGTTACAAATACAAAATACAAATACAAAATACAAAATACATTTATTGCGTAACCAAAGGTAAAACATAAAATGGTCTTAAAGATAATAAAGAAGTCCTCTATGGCCTACCTTAAAAAGGTGTGCAATGTCATTATTTAATTACTTAGTCTATTTTTATATCATTGTCAAGTAAATATTCGTTAATACTATAATAGCATCTGTTCTTTAAATATAAGTATAATTTTAATTTAAATTGTCTATTGTTTAATTCTTTTATAGAGTCAGGAAGTTTGTTAAATAAATTAGGTCCTAATACAAAAACAGTGTTTCTATAAAATGTCATATTTGAGCGCTGCAACGGGCGCACCTCGATCTTATTCCTCGTGCTCCTTGGATATCTAGTTTCCACAAGTCTAAACTCATTCAGATGTTGTTGTTCAGTATGATAAGCTAAAGCCCCTGTGTACGGGTCCTAAACCAACTTTTTTACATCCTGTGTAATTAGTTACCGCTAATCTGCGAAATTCATTCTTTGCTTTATGTGCAAATGCCTTAATACCAAGGTCCCTTAAGTGTGACAAGGCGGCGGCGGTTCAGCTACAGAGGTCAAAACGATCAAAACAAATTTCATACATCGTCGATATGTTTCTTTTTTTAGAGAATTGACTATGGGTTCCTCCGGGAACGTTGTTCAGTATAGTGAGTAGAACCCCCGGTTAACGGTCCTAAACTATTTTTTAACATTCTGTATATTATTTAATTATTATTATAACACATTTAGTTTCATTAAGAAGCTTTCTATTTTTTATGTAATTTTATATTGTTGTATTAGTTGTTATTCTTCCAATTAAAAATAAAAGTAAAATAATTATGTATTTTTTTGGTAAATAGTAATAGGTATCGAGAAGAAAGCAAAAAATCTCATTACACCGAATTTCGCTTTAATTAAAAGAATAACAGACGGAGCCGTGAATTGCAAAATAAAAACTCAAAAAAGCTGAACTTTCCTAAAATATAGTGAAGGCAGAGCAATCATTTCATAATTAACGAGCGAGCGGCAAGTCTAGTTTAGTGTAGTTGCGATAGCGATAGTCTATCGATAGTATCGTGATACTATCGTGGCCTTGAAAATCATTTACACTATCGATCCTTGATGATACTATCAATCAATCAATCAAATATGCTGTATTGTAGAATTACAAAAATTACAATCGATAGTATCGATTGATAAAAATAAGTAATAATAATTCATTTACTGACAGACTGTAAAAATCCATAAGGTACCAAACTCAAAAATCACATTACATAAAAAATATAAAAAGATCACATTCATTCAATTATAAATTAGATGAAACAAAATAAGTTAGTATCTGATACAAAATTAATATTAAAATAAGTTGCTAAAAAGTAGTCAAATTATATTATGGTAAAAATTAAAATATTGGTACCAATATTTGAAATATTAGATAGGTAATTATGTCATGGATTAAAGGTGAATAAATAAGGTACAGTAAGATAAATCAAAACAATTAATAGACAATAACACACGAATATACACACAACTGGACACATATAAAGGGGGTATGCGCTCACATGAAGCTGCATCCAACACTACAAAAACGGAGAGTCCCACCGGTCAGCCAGTGTGGACAGGATGCCATGCTGGCACGCAGGCGCGTTAGCAGCGAGGCGCTCCGCTTTCTAATGATAGCGTAAAAGTCGTCGGTGTGTGCGTCGGCAAACATTGTTAAGGCGTTACAGAAACTTACAAGTTTAGTCATACTATCCATTATTTAATTTATTTTTATCCATCTCTCGATAGGTCTGCCTGCTCTTGTTTCGACCAAAGTCAACAAGAGGGCGATATACCATCCATCAGGCCAGAAGTCATCATTCAAAAACAATTATCTTTTATACTTTGGGACATTACCTTATAAGCATCGCAATCCTTAGATAGTTTCATATCCATCTTCTCTATTAAATGCACGTCAATATTAGTATTTCCTTTAATGTAAGCTATTATATCACACACGGTCGTCTCCTTTGACACATTATAAATGTACAACGGCACTTTACTATCAGCTGCCTTAAACTTGGAATCGACTTCAATACTTGCTTTCCCTGTTTTGCCTATGAATCGGTTTCTCAGTCTGAACTGTATCCATTCCTCACTTGGTTTTTGTGCCACCCATTCCCCTTCCTTTACAACATCGTTAAATCGTTTTTTGTTGATACGCTCTTCCTGTAGATCGCCCTGCAGCCGGTCGGCTTCTGTCTGCTTGCCGACTTTTCGCTACTGGTTGCGCATGCGTGGTTCCTTAAATTACTTTCTTTTGAAAAAGTGATGCGCTGTATTTTAAGTAGGTGAAACAGAATTCTCATCTTTACTGCAAATTAGAGACAGTCCCATGGGTTCACTGTCGTATTCAAAACTGGATAACAAGCAGGCTCCCCGTTTAGTATTGACACTTTTGAAAAAGTTATTGACAATAGAAGCTTTTTTTTTATGATTTGACTTTCGCCTATAGCTCGTTTAACTGCTCAAATGTCGCATACTCCTCACGAATACAATCAGAATCGCTTTTCATTTTCAGCAAGTCCTTCAACAATCGGGTCACATCCACATGATAGAATAGAAGTGGGTGCAGTTTTTGCAGTTCTCGTGTAACAAAGATAGGTACTTCTTCAGGCTCAGTTTCTTTAAGCAGACAGATGATGTCGTCAATATCTCTTAGTGTCTTTCCCTGCCTTTTTCTTGTCTTCTTAGATTTTGTTGTCGATATCGAATCAAACAACAAATTTCTGGCGGTTAAGATATCATTTTCAGTAAATGTACTAACACAGATGCGAGAAACACACTCTTCGTTCATGACATCTATCTTATTACAGATATATGGTTGCACCTTATTGATTACCACATCATAATTTGAACATTTTACAACCCTAGTAGTCATTGTTAACATGCGCCGCGCACTGATAATATTATTGCTACCGATATTACTATTACTAAAGACCAATTATACCGGTAGTATGCGTGTCGATAGTATCGATACTATCGTTAGTATGCGAGTCAATAGTGTCGCTACTATCGATAGTTTTGACCTAAGTTGAACATTTTAAGAAACTATTGCTTGTTCATTTTTATTTCTAGTCGATAGTATCGAATATACGTCGATAGTAAATAAAGCAAACCTATCGTACTATTAAATCGAGTCGATAGATCGTAGATAACATCCAAAGTATCATCCATAAAATTATTGATAGTATCGATAGTAGGTACCGATAGAAACGATAATATCGACAAAGTTCAATAGTATCGTATAATTTTCACTATCGATACTATTGCAGCATGTCGATATTTTCGATAGGACTATCGCGCTTATCGACTGTTTTTTCAAGGTCAACTATCGATAGCCAAACTATCACTAAAGCCACAACACTAATCACATTCCCGCTCCCCTACTATGAAAATGTAATTAATTGATTCAAGCGTTCTGTTCTATAGAGAAGCGGAATGGGAAAGTAATTATTTGTTGACCTTAATGTTATTAATGGAATCACACGGATACATTCGCACGAACGATAAAATAGAACATAACCAAATTAATTAAAATTAAAAACACTTACTCCATAAAAAACATTACCCATCTTTTTTGGGTAGCTTTTTTTATGAAACAAATGTGTAAGCCCTTGGCATCATCTCACCTGATGGTAAGTGATGATAATGTCGAAGATGGGAGTGGGTTAACCAAGGGTCCCCAACGCAATGGAGAACTGGCTATCTTATCTTCATGCCGGAACACATCAATGTTGTCGACACTGATGTTTGGCGGCAAGACTTGGGAAATGCCCTACCACCAACCAAATCGAGTCTTACAAGTTGACCCCACCGGGAATCGAACTTGCGACCTCCTGGTGTGAAGCGAATGGACTAACCATTAAGGTTAAAATGTAGGTATCGGGATCAAGACGAATCTGACGTCACCTCGCACTCCGAAATCTATAATCCGTTAAGGCTACAGGCTCAGTCAAAAAAACAGACATACATATACCTGAAAAACATTATGCTTCTTTTTGGGCATGTACGGTGCAACCATACATTTTGTTTTGTCAGCAGTTTACCTTGCCATTGTCATTTTACAATCAGTTCAAATTTCGATCCGTTCACGGCGGACGCGTACTCATCAATCAATAGCAAATTAGATCAATAAATTAAGTATTATCAAAAAGTAATCTGTTTCTTACTATCAATCTTAAAAGGTGTACCGGCTCGTACAGGGTAGTAGGGTACAAAATATAGACTTGGGAGCCAAGTTTTAATAAAATTATGTACCGCAATGTTGTACGAAAGGAAGTAATATTATAGACTGGGAGGTCATGACAAATCTGGTAACGATAACGGATATCGATATCCATAGGTTGGCAGGATAAATAGCAGCCCTCTGATGCTAAATATGTCGGTCTGCCTGCGCAAAGTGGTTGCGTTATGTACTTATAGCGCCTAAAAAACTAGTCATCGTGACTATAAAAAATGATGATAGCGAAATGGGCAAACGATTTAAATGGGGGCGACACCATTTCTTTTTTTTTCTTTTTTTTAGGAAATTAATGTCCGCCGTTTTCAACTTTGGGACCCCGGTAGGGGTGGAGCCTGGTTCATAATTCCTACTACTAACGGGCGTTGCTCCATAACGCAACCGAATATTTGGTCAGTTTTTGCATTATTGTCGTGAGTAAAACTAGTACTTTCATTTTATATCTTATCTTTAGCCATTTCCCTTGTATTTTTTTTTTGGTCACGATAACTAGATTTCAGGCGCTCTAAGTACATACGAGTAATGCAACCACTTTACGCAGGCGGACCGACATATTTAGTATCAGAGGGTTGCCATTTATCCTGTCAACCTAGGGTTTTTTTCTATTCACAATTTGTAAGCCCTTGGCATCATCTCACCTGATGGTAAGATGGTTATCAGTTTCCGTTTTCGTTACCAGATTTTTCATGACCTCCTAGTATAATAAAGTTACTTTAATTTTTTTTAAACCTATTAGTAATCGTATTTTTCAATAAAGGGCGTAGATTAAGGATTTTTAAAGTTTGTTCTATGTTTCATTATTGATCCTGAGTAACCCCTTAAATTTCACTCCCACTATGTATACAGGTCACGTAACGAAATTGGTGTAGGTCCCGTCAACTGGGTCTTCTACTCATCATTGAACAACATTTGTTCTATTACTTTGCTGAAATCACAAAAAAATTAAACCTTCATACAAATCGATGTCGAGGAGATGTTGATTAGCAGACATTTTATCACACTAATAATATAAAGGCGAAATTTTGTGAGTGTGTATGTTTGTTACTGCTTCACGCAAAAACTTCTGAACGGATCTGGCTGAAATTTGGTAGGTAGGCAGATTAGGACCTGGATAAACACATAGGCTACTATTTTTATGCTAGCAAGCCGCTTGCAGCTCGCGCACTGCACATACTTGAAAAGTCATAGAAATGTTGTCCACGCGGGTGAAGCTGCGGGAAGCAGCTAGTTTTAAATAATTGCGTAGTTGCTGTTCACATAAATTACTTTATTCTAATAATAACTTATTCATTCATTTCGGTCTTATAATAACTTATTCGGTTTTATTAAAATTCATTCATTTTTTCTAGTGCTAAAAGAAATTAACTGTTTATTTCATTAAAACGAAAACAAAATAACGTAATAAAGTGTTTGTAACTTTTGCACTTACCTTTTTTCTTTGTTGTAAATCTCAAAAGTCAACAGTAGGTTGACTGGAAGAGATCCCGTAAGGGATAAGTCCGCCTTTTATATAATATATTTTTTAAGTATTGTAACAAAAGATCAATAAAGAGTTTACAAACAAACAAATAAGATGCCACACAAAAACATAAATCTTAATATTAAAAAGATTATGTGCGCCTAGTTAGCCGCACAGCTTGCAACTAATAGAAAAAAAAAAGAATAGCTGTTATAAGATTTTCTTGTTATCGTTTTGTATGTACCGCAGGTTTTCTTTACTTGTTTTCAAATAAATTTTAATAAATTTTAATTAAAAACAATAAACCTATCACCCTAAGAATGTGTCCTATATGACTCAGGGATCAAGACGAATCTAACGGCATTTCGCACTCCATAATCCATCACGCCGTTTGGGCCACAGGCTCAGCTAAAAAAACAGAAAGACATACATACATACATACATATATACACCCTTAAAATATTGCCCTTCATGGGCAGTCGGGTAAAAATGTTTTAATAAAAAAAAAGAAGGGTTTAACGTCTTATACAGTTTCTCATAGTCATTGAAGTGTTTTATGTAATGAAGCGAAAATGAATTAAAACTTGGATAAATGGATTTAAAATAGCAGCTATGGTTTCGCCACATAACACGTAGAATTTAGATTTTTGGCCTAAATGCGGATTTTGAAATGAAAATATTTCGTGTTATGTGGCGAAACCATAGCTGCTGTTTTAAATCCATTTATCCAAGTTTTAAGTCCCTGTTCGGGCGCCATTAATGTAGCGAAATGAATTAAAATTTAGATAAATGGATTTAAAGTAGCAGCTATGGTTTCGCCACATAACATGTAGAATTTAGATTTTTGGCCTAAATGCGGATTTTTAAATGAAAATATTGTATGTGTAAAGGTCGGTTAGGTACCTACAATAACAGTCAATATTTTTTGGAATGCGACATTTTTTAATTTACAATTGGTAAACCCTTGACAACATCTCACCTGGTGGTAAGTGACGATATTGCCGAAGATGGAAGCGGGCTTACCAAGATTCCCCAACGCAATGGGGAACTGGCTATCTTATTTTTATGCCGAAACACACCAATGAGACTTAGATAAGATGGTGGTAGCTAGCCAGGCGGGCTTAGAAAATGCCCTACCACCAACGAAGTCTTACGAACCCGCGACCTCCTGTGTAAAGTCAGTGAACTTTACCTCTGAGCTACGGAGGCGGTTTTATATATTTTACGATGGTACGGAATTGCAAGTGTGTAAGTCAGACTCGCACTTGACCGGTTTTATTTCTACACTAAAAAATCATATGCTTTGTATTTAAGAATCTTCACAAAAAAGCAAGGTTAATGCGTTTTCTCCAGATACTTGCCTAAGTGTGACAAAATACTAAATAAAATAATGAACTGGCTTTTTGTGTTGCTTTTTATCCAAACGATATCTGTAAAAGCTTTTTTATTGCATTTATCATTATGTGAACTAAAACATCAGTTAAATGAACAGTTTACCAAATTTGGATTTAATAATTCCCAAACGAAATCACAGCGTAGCTCATCCTTTACGTTGGTAACCAATCTACAGCCAATCTGCGTGACGGGGGGGTGAGGTCGACTTTAGAGAGCGGCAGGGAGTGTCCATACTGTACGTTAGTACTAATATACAGGGTGGGAAGGAGTATACCGACAGATTTTAACCAAAAATTCTAATGCCTATTTAGACAAAAAAAGTAATATAAACATGGGCCAGTAAAGCCTAATTTTCGAGGTATTAATTTTTTAAATAATTCACAAGTTCAAAAAATCTCAAGGGTAACACGCCCTAATAATGTTATCTGACGTTTGTTGCCTCAAAGTATCATACTGACGTTGACTTCACTCGTCGTTTATCGTATGTTGTCGGAGTCGTTCGTGAAGTGTGAAGTTTTCTTTTTCACTCTTTAGACTAAGGTTTCGTTCAGAAGGGATTACTATCGTTAATTGATTTTTTGTTCCAGAAATTAAGTAATTTAATAAGGCAGTTTTAGACCCATGATGATATAGGATTATTTACTCATAATACCACCAGCAATCCATGGTTAAAATCTGTCGGTATACTCCTTCCCACCCTGTATTTAGTACATATTAGTAATATACTTTGACAACAGGCAACCGCCGTCTATCTTATATGATAGCACGGTTAATTGTGCTACATGATAAGAAAAGATTAAGAATAATGTGATCAAAATTCGGAGAGAGCTATCAGAAAAATGAAACGGGAGATTTGTCCAAAATATAAATTGAATCACGATGGGATTTCCCGACGAAATTGTTTCTATCTGTCTCCATTTTTCTTTCGAAGTTAATATTGAGTTTTGTCCAGGAGGATTTCGCCTTCACAAAGACTTATGATCCTCTTTTCAGCGTCACAAAAGAGCAAGTCATGGAGGATTTATAAACTTTTTAGATAGTGCAAAAACAAGGATTTACGCCAAGATTGGCAGAAGATTGCAAAATAATAGGGTCCCTGACTTTTCTTACTTCTATTGAAAATATGGGGATAAAAAAGTCATTTTCCCACCTGTTGAACCGCTTTGTGACTTACGAGCTATTTGAATTTTATTAAAGTGTCATGTCATTAGATATCCATTCCGCTGATGTAGCAATTAGATGCGAGACGCATTTAGTCTTAGAATCATCATCATATTAGCCAGCATACGTCCACTGCTGGAAAAGGCCCCTCCCAAGGATTTCTACGCTACGTCTTACGTAGTATTTCTACGTAGTGTAGAAATCCTTGGGATCCTTTTCCAGCAGTGGACGTTTGTTGGCGTATGACGGCGGTTGCCTGGTGTTGCACTTAGCATCACCCGGGGTCACGTGTAGGGTTTAAATTTACACCTACGGACGTGTGCAACGCGACTTTCATACACATCTGTAATCAGATGCCCAGGTTTCCTCACTATGTTTTCCTTCACCGTTAAAACAATAGGTAAGAACGAAAAACAAGAATGTAAGAATATTTCGAAAAACTTATTGGTACTTTGGCGGTCCGGATTTGAACCCGGGACTTCTTTTTAGGATGATCGAGTCGTTAGCCGTTGAGCCACCGACGCTTTTTATCCTTACTTTAATATTATGAATGTGAAAATGTGTTTGTTTAATTGTTTGTTTCTTACCTTTTTACACTTCAAAACCTCGACCAATCTAGATGAAATTTGGCATGTAGGTAGCCTTTGTCACTGGAAAGGACATAGGCTACTTTACAGAGGGAACTGAAAAAATACTCTTTTTTCGGTAAATTTCTTTTCAATACAGTTGCTCGAAAAGTGGTCCTTTATATGCTAGTCAAGTGCGCGAAATTGATTTTACCACACACGTGCTTTTACTTTACCACTTTTTTTAATAGTTAGCTCGAAGGAACAAGACATTTCTAGCAAAAAAAAAATAATAACCAAAGATACAGAATCTTCTTTAAGACTTTTGAAAGGAGAATTTTAAAAGAGATAGGTTCCTCCGAAGTTAGAACATAACGCAAGTTGTTTAAATTCTCTTTTGGTTATATCTTTGTGAAGAAAAGAGAAAAAATGTGAATGAAGTGGAACCGGTTATATCAAGGAGTAGGTCATCTTTACCAAAGAGGTTAAGTATCCCAAGCCGTAATTGTAGTCTATTTATGATAATAAAAAAGTAAGTAAAATGAACATTGGTTGCTGAAACCTCGATAGGTAGTACCTACCCATGTATTTTGTTTTTCTGTCAATGTCGTTTTTTTATTTTATCTATTTTCTCAGAACTGTATTGAAAACTTCGTATGATACATGAGTGTAAAAGGAAATAACAAACTCGTGACGATGGTAAACCCTCGCCTGCGGCTCGGGCTCACATACGTCACTCGTTTGTTATTGACCTTTTTACAACCCTTGTATCATAAATAACTATTAACATCGCAACGGAACAATGGATTGTTATGATTTTTTTGCATAGATTGTTAAGGAGGTGGAAAATGACATACTTTACTAATTATATTACCTTATATTAGCGAAAACTCATGTCCACGTTCGCGGTGGCTTGCGGCTCGCGTACCACTCACCCTCATTTGTATGACCGTATTCACAGTCATAGAAACGATGTCCACTCGGACAAAACCGCGGGCAAAAGCTAGTGTAGAATATTTATATTTGCGTCAACGTTAATGTGCTCCCCCTCGGTGGACCGCGAGAAGCCGCTGGATGCGGGCAGCGCAGAACCGGTCGTAGTGGAAATCCTTGGGGAGGCCTATGTCTATGAATGAATTTTAATTGATGAATAAGTTGATATAAGAAATATAATAAATTATAAAGGCTAATATTATAAAGGCGAAAGTTTGTGAGTGTGTGAGTGTGTATGTTTGTTACTTCTTCACGCAAAAACTATTAAACGTATCTGGCTGAAATTTGGTAGGTAGACAGATTAGAACCTGGATTAACACATAGGCTACTTTTTTTACGCACTGCGCACCCTCGAATAGTCATGGAAACGTCCACGCGGGTGAAGCCGCGGGAAATAGCTAGTGAATGAATTAGTTATTATTAGAAAAAAGTAATTTATGTAAACAGCAACCAAGCAATTATTTAAAATAAAATGTCTGCTAATCAACGTCTCCTCGACAGTTAAATATCCGAATGAAAAGTGTAAATAAACGGGTAATTAATCATTTACCTGTAATCCCCGAGACAAGCGATCGTTCCAGGATTCCTTCGTTCCTTTCAGCCAACATAGCTCCCGATGTAAGGGCGACAGCCAAGAAGAAGATGATTCTAAAGGAAAAAAGGCAAAATTATAATCAGATGGTATACTTATTAAAATAAAGATTTAATTTTGCAGCGACCCTACATAACATAATTATGCGAGCACGCACATTAAGATTAATGATCTTAGCCGACGGACGTCCACTGCTGGAAATAGCCCAAAAGGATTTCCATGACGACCGGTTCTGCGCTGCCCGCATCCAGCGGCTTCCCGCGACCTTCACCAGGTCATCGGTCCACCGAGTGGGAGGCCTACCTACGCTAGGTTTTCCGGTGCGCGGTCGCTAGGGTCTTCAGGGTGGGGTGCAAGTATTTTTTATTTAGCTCTATCGTAAAAACGGTAATACATACAAGCGTAAAACTTGGTGTGATTATAGTACTAGTATAGAATTAAAACAAAAAGTAGTAAAAATTGGCCAAGTGTGAGTCGTACTCGCTCTAAGGAGTTTTTTTTTATTTTTTATTAACAATTGGTAAACCCTTGACAACATCTCACCTGGATCATCATCATCTCATCTCTCAGTCCGAACTGAATGACAAAAAAAGCATATCTTTGTCGCTCGCGTTGATGTCTTTTGTTTTTAATGTGAATAGGTATAATTGCCCTTATGCTATGTAGTTGTTTTGAGAGGTGTGGTGATACGGAACCCTCGGAGTGCTAGTCCGACTCGCACTTGGCCGTTTTTTATTTTTAACACTACAGTCTTTATCTTCACATACCCAACATCTTAACTTTCCGAGGAAGTATTTTGTTATAAAAATACATACCGAGTATTTTCTTTATTTTCGTTTACTCATCTTTGAGATACAAACTGACTACGTACCTACGAGTATATGTAAATAAATATAACTTGTTACTTTATTCAAATAAGGTTGCTATTTATTTTAGGTACATTTACTTAGCTATTAGCATGTTAAAGGTTACAAACAGCAATGTTGTTATAACAATTCTTGGTACACATAGAGTTATTTTGTAATTAACTCAAAACGATTAATGAATAACACATACTTAAGTATTATAAAACAAAGTCCCCCGCTACGTCTGTCTGAACGCGATAAACTCAAAAACTGACGAACGGATTTTTAACAAAAAAAAGTCAATAAAATTTAAATTCAAACTCTAATAACTCTTTATTGTACATCAAAATAAATAAACACATATGCAAAATTTAAATTAAAAACTAAGAGACGTATAATTTAGGCAGTCTTATCGCTGAGAGCGATTTCTACCAGACAACCCAGTGCTGGGAGAAAAAGCAAGGAGACAGGTAGTACGCGAACAACAACAACATAAAATTAAAATGAATAATGAATAATAATTTAACAAGATAATAAAAATTAAACCGACAAATTATGGTCTACATAAAAGTAACGAAATCATATAATAAGGGTTCCGTTTTTTTACTTTTGAGGTACGGAAAAACCCCAAAAATGGACTCTTTATACAAAGTGGTTTGCTCAGATAATCAATTTGGCAGGCCCATTTTTTTATTTGAGCATAGTTTTTTAACGGAAATTGATCAGTTTCATAAAAATATTTTCGTTTAATTACTATAAACCCAGTATTACTAACTCAGTTTATAACCTTTTTTATATTGTATATTGTATAAATGACCTTTTAATTACCTACCTATAAAATTATGTTGATGAAATTAAAATGAAATGATTTTCGAAAATACCCTTCTTTTAAGTAGGTACAAACTTTTATTTTAAAATAATTTAAATATTTCGTGTTCTTCTTATTAAACCCTCTAACTTGATACCCATATCATGTGAGTGCATAAGAAATAATTAACCATACATTGTCATCTAGACTTAACGTGTATGCCAAATTTCAGCTCAATCGGAAACTGGAAAGTGGTTCTAATTCAGCTTCGAAGATTTGACCCAAACTAACATACTAACACCACAGTCTAAGAATCCATCTAAGTCGGCGAGTTAAATAAAAACTTGTAATCAAATAATGATTTTTCATGTTTCCTCCACCTAAAGGTTTTCTGGAAGAGATCGCTTGTTAGCGATAAGGCGGTCTTATTGCTAACAAGCGATCTCCTCCAGACCTAAAGATTGTCTTGTCAAATTAAAGGGTTTAGTAAGAAGAACACGAAATAATAAAATTATTTTCAAATAAAAGCTTGTATACTTAAAAGAGTTAGGGATTTTCGAAAATAATTTCATTTTAATTTCATCAACATAATTATAGGTAGGTAATTAAAAGATCATTTACACTAATTGAAAATTTAAAATAGCTTATAAACTGAGTTAGTAATACTGGGTTATTAATGATTAAATCAAAATCTTTTTATGAATCTGAACAACTTCTGTTCAAAATCTATGCTCAAATTTAAAAAAATAGGACTGCCAAATTTATTAGCTGAGCAACCAACTTTGTATGAAGAGTTCATTTTTAGGGTTCCGTACCTCAAAAGGAAAAAACGGAACCCTAATTCTATGATTTTGTTACTTTTATGTAGACCAAAATTTGTCAGTTTAATTTTTATTGACTACTAGAGGGTCCGTGGTGCGAGCTATTATTATGTCTGTCTGTATGTTCGCAAAAACTACCAGGCCAATTTTGACGAAATTGTATATGGTGATTTCCATAAGCCCAAATTAACATAAACCATACTTTTTATCCCGGTAATTTCAAGAGTTCCCGTGGGAAAATTCAAATCCTCCACGCGGACGAAGTCACGGGCACAGCTAGCACTCATCATAAATTGACACATTCCCGTGATGCATGTATCCCATACCTCAATGTATAGTGTTAAGCTGCAATATTTTTTTCCGTCTGACCGGAAAACAGGGTATAGTCACACCCTGGACACTTCATACAACGGGCCAGAAATGACATTTCAAAAAAGGAATGACGGAACAAACAAAATGGCGGCGAAATCCTATATGTTCGACAACCAATCTTATCAAACTGGGTGACGAGGGGGTGAGATCGCAATCTAGAGAGCGGCAGGGAGTGTCCATACTGTATGTTAGAACTAATATATACTTTGGTATAGTAATAAACACATCAATACCTCAAATAATTTGTAAACTCTAATCCGTTGTCTTAAAGTTTTGAATTACAAAAAAACACCAACGAGTATACCCTGGAGATTCCAACTGACAGCTGCAATAAAACTTGGTAATGTGGTGACAGGACGGATTAGATTTAGAATGGAAAAAAAATACTTGTTTGTTAAATCTGCGAAATTTTGGTTGACAGCTGTCACTTTAATTATCTTACGATTTATCCAGGTATAGCAGTAGCGTGGAAAAAACAATATTTGAATGTTTTGAATATGTACGGAATACAAAAAGAGAGCAACGGGACCCTGTTATTAAGCCACCGCTGTCCGTCTGTCTGTATGTCTGTGTGTCAGCGGGCTGTATTTCATTAACCGTAATAGGTAGACAGTTGAAATTGTCCTAAAGTGTGTATTTCAATTGCCGATTTTTAAAAGCGTCTGTGGCTCAATCGGTGTCAACTAGGTCCTCTTAACCAGAGGTCCCGGGTTCAAATCCGGACGGCTAATGTACCAATGAGTTTTTTGAAACTTACATATATTACCGATTGCTTTAATGGTAAAGGGAAACATCGTGAGGAAACCTGCACGTCTGATTCAAAATTTGTAGGAAGGTCGCGTTGCACACGTCCGTAGGTGTAAATCTAAATGACCTACACGTGACCGCGAGTGATGCTAAGTGCAACACCAGGCAACCGCCGTCTTCTGTCCCTTGGATAGCACAGTTAGTTATTGTGTCACACGAGGAGCCGTTTTATATAAGTAATTAAGGAATAACGTGATTTTTTTGAAACGTGAAGAAACTAACTCTTTTAACTACTGTAGTTTACAACATTATTTTCAAACAAAACAAAAAATCATTAGATTTTTTTGTTGCTATAGTATAGTATAGTATAGTATAGTATAGTATAGTATAGTATAGTATAGTATAGTATAGTATAGTATAGTATATTATAGTATAGTATAGTATAGTATAGTATAGTAAAGTAAAGTATAGTATAGTATAGTATAGTATAGTAAAGTATACTATATATCTTATATATAAAATTCTCGTGTCACAATGTTCGTTCCCGTACTCCTCCGAAACGGCTTTACCGATTCTCATGAAATTTTGTGAGCATATTGAGTAGGTCTGAGAATCGGTCAACATCTATTTTATTTTAGGGTAGGGTAGTGTAGGGTAGTGTAGGGTAGGGTAGGGTAGGGTAGTGTAGGGTAGTGTAGGGTAGTGTAGGGTAGTGTAGTGTAGGGTAGGGTAGTGTAGTGTAGTGTATGTAGGGTAGGGTAGGGTAGTGTATGGTAGGGTAGTGTAGGGTAGGGTAGGGTAGTGTAGTGTAGGGTAGTGTAGTGTAGGGTAGTGTAGGGTAGGGTAGTGTAGTGTAGTGTATGTAGTGTAGGGTAGTGTAGGTTAGGGTAGTGTAGGTTAGGGTAGTGTAGGGTAGGGTAGTGTAGTGTAGTGTAGGGTAGGGTAGGGTAGGGTAGTGTAATGTAATGTAAGGCAGTACGTAGTTCGCCGGGACAGCTAGTTATAAGTAACATACGTTTCAAATACAAAATTACCCCTTTTTTTTAGTGAAAAGTGGGTCAAGGTGAGCTTGTACTCATCAAAATGAACAAGTTTCTAAAATCGTTATTTTTTTAGCGTTTTTTATACGAAAGCGGCCAAACAGTTGATCGATTTGTTTGAGAAATCAAAAAAAAATTAGAACAAAAGTTATTCAGTTTAATGAGTATAAAAGCCCACCTTAAAGTATCTCCTGCACCTTTATTTTACATACAATTCGTTAAGTAGTTTAGGTACTCACGTGAGGATAACACCTGGTCCAGCAAAATCAGTGAAATTCGGCACGTCCAAGCCGTAAATCGGGTCGTGGAACTGAAAAATTTAAAACACATCATCATCATCATCTAAACGAACTCCCAAACCATCCCCACTGCTGGGCACGGGTTCCTTTCTTTATAGGGCTAGAAAAGTAGGCATAGGGTAATAAGGGTTCTGACTCGGCTTGACAAATACCATCTATTAATAGCAACCGTCGGAGCATCGGTGGCGCAACGGCACGGGCCGCTACCTCCTATCCGGGAGCTCGTGGTTCAACTCCTGCCACGTACCAAAGTGTTTTCTTATTTCAATCTTATATGTACGTTTATCCGACGCTCTTACGGTGAAGGAAAACATCGTGAGGAAATCTGCACACATCTGCGAAGAAACTCAAAGGTTGTGTGTGAAGTTGACTAACCCGCACTGGGCCCGCGTGGTCGACTAAGGCCTGATCGCCCTAATTCAGGGTAGGCACGAGCCCATTGGTGGGGACGTATATATTATGAGCTGATGTGATGAATAGCAACCGACACCAAAGACCTAAATTGCCTTGCAAAGCACAGAAACTGCCAAACTATCATCATTAATATGTAACATCAGCCTAAATACGTCCATCGTTGAATATCGACCTCCCCGAACTTTTCTAAACGACCTGTCTGCGCTGCCTTGCTTTCAGCGGCTTCCCGAAACTTTCACTAGATCTCCACCAAAGGGGAGGCCTTCTACGCTACGTCTTCTGGTACGCCGACATCACAAAAAAAATATTTTACCCCCACTGCCCTCCGTTCTACGAGCTATGTGCCCCACCCACTGTCATTTGAGTTACCTAGCGATTCTACGTATGTACGCATGTTCATATATGAGGTGACTTTTAATTAGAAGGATATGAATGTACTCGTGATTACAAACAACTTTCTCAAAGAAACTATAGGGATTCATTTTAAAGCAAGGAATAAGAATATATATGTACATATGAACATATGCAAGGTGACTTTTAATTAGTTCTTGATAGCAGAAGATATAAATGTACTTGTGATTACAAAAAACTTCCCCACAGAAACTATATGTTAAAACTGAAATTTTAGTCTTCGATACGTAATATTAATTATCAAACCGGCAAAAATTTATCGAGGACCAAATTTTTTTTTTCATATTAGACATATTATAGTTTCGGGTATGATTTTATTGATTGTCAATTAAATAGATTCGATAACTAAATAAAAAAAATGAAATTCCCTAAATAGTATAGTTTGTACTCAAAATAGTAGATCTGTCACCAAAGTAAAGTCATCAAACAAAAAAGATTTATCACCAGAAAAGTCTTTTAACGATTGTCAATTTAATAGCTTCGATCACTAAATAAAAAAATTGAAATTTCATAAATAATATAGTTTGTACTCAAAATAGTAGATCTGTCACCAAATAAATGCCTAAAATTACTAACAAAGGTGACCTACAGATACTCCCACATCCTCTTCGGATCCCGAAAGTTTGTTGATGTTCGAAACGGGCGGCGGGGGCTACGCCACCGTTAGGGGTCATCTTCCGATGATTTCTTAGTACTAACATACAGTGTGGACACTCCCTGCAGCTCTCTAGATTCCGACCTCACCCCCTCGTCACTCAGATTGATTCAGATTGGTTACAGTTTGGTTGTCGAACGTATAGGATATCTCCGCCATTTTGTTTGTTCCGTCATTCCTTTTTTGAACTACGTACGTTACGTCTTACTAACACCCAAAGCACACCCTGGACACTTCATACAACGGGCCAGAAATGACATTTCAAAAAAGGAATGATGGAACAAACAAAATGGCGGCGAAATCCAATACGTTCGACAACCAAACTGTTACCAATCTGAATAAATCTGAGTGACGAGGGGGTGAGGTCGCAATCTAGAGAGCGGCAGGGAGTGTCCATACTGCATACTGTATGTTAGTATACTTTGCCTAAAGTATGCTACTGCACCGCGGCTTGCGACCAACTTCAGAGTCGTAAAAGTAAATACCTATTTAACTTTTCTCAAATAGCAAAAAAAAATTAGAGTTACTTTGCCCAAAGTATGCTACTGCGCCGCGGCTTGCGACCCACTTCAGAGCCGTAAAAGTAAGTATTTAACTTTTCTCAAATAGCAAAAACAATTTGGAGTTCCCATACAAATTGATTTGTGTGAGAAGTTTAATTTTTATGCGATTTCAGAAAAAATGTAAAACAACAGTTATTCAGAGTCAAAAGTAGAACCCCCCTTAAAAAAGTGTCCCATTTTATAATATCCTGTATAAACTGCTAAAAAAACTTCTAAGTTCTACTATTACAGTTGTATTTTTTTTAGTATCGTCCAAGCCGTGTAAGGTTGGCTCGACTCATGAAACTGAACATCTTTCCACAAAAAACAATTCGCAAATTTTCTTTATCAAAAATTGACCGATCGCGATCGGCGCGATCGATTTACATAAAAAGTTAAAAAAAAAATTGCGAACCCAGTAAGTATGATCTCACTTGGTAAAGTTGTTTAGTTTCATTAACCGCCTCCGTGGCGTAATAGATAAGTCCATTAGCTTCACATCAGGAGGTCGCGGGTTCGATTCCCGGCAGAGTATTACATTGTATGACTCGGCTTGGTTGGTGGAAGGGCATTTTCTAAGCTCCAGCTACCACCGGCTTGCCGCCAAGCATCAATGTTAGCAGTATTGGTGTGTTCCGGCTTGAAGATAAGAATATAGCCAGTTCTCCATTGCCTTGGGAACTCTTGGTAAGCCCGCTTCCATTTTAATCATCATCGTCACTTACCATTAGGTGAGATGATGTCAAGGGCTCATCACATCAGCTCATATATACGTCCCCACTGAGGGGCTCGGGCCTACCCTGAATTAGGGCGATTGGGCCTTAGTCGATCACGCGGGCCCTGTGTGGGTTGGTCAACTTCACACACAACTTTAGAGATTCTTTAAAGACTTGTGCAGGTTTCCTCACGATGTTTTCCTTCACCGTAAGAGCGTCGGATAAACGTACATATGAGATCGAAATTCGAAAACACATTGGTACGTGGCAGGACTCGAACAACGACTTCCCGGATAGGAGGTAGTGGCCCTTGCCCTTGCTCAAGACCGACGTCAAGGGCTCACCAATTGTAAATATTTTTTTTAAATAAAAATGAGAGTAGCCTGCCCCTAACAGTTCGTTAAAATTCTGGTCTTCTCCTTAAATAACAAATTGGACCGAGTTCCAATCTTACCATTATCAAATGGATACAAAGCACAAGTCATTCCGGAGTAAAATTACGATTGTGTTTTTTAGTATCCAGTGGAATTTCGTACCTATAACTTTTTAAAGTGAAACTTTTATTGCATCGTCTAAAATGTTTTCGTCTGTGTGTTGCATGTCGCGTGACGGTCACTTTCGTCTGACGGTATGATCGTTTCGTCCTCTGTGCTGTAGCGAGAGGATCGTTTCGTCTTCTGTAAAGTTTCACTTTTACCGTGGTTTCATAAAACTACTTGGTAGCGAATAAATTTTATTAGCGCGTTCTAGATGTCGTACATAGTTTGAGTTCTCGTCACTTGTGTTAAGGTTCAGGTTTTCTATGTGGCAGGTTACTACAGGAAATGTAAATGTAATAATAATACATTTATTTATTTATGTACAAGGTTAACAAATGTGCATAGGTTTCTTGAAAATAGCAGGTACGTTCAAATCAATAAAATATATGTCTTAACTAGCCTGAGCCTGTGCTATGATGATATGAATAGCCACTAGATATCAAACGCCACTTACTAAGTAAAATGAATTCCCTAGATTATAAAAGCACGGGAAATTAACTTGCGAAACAAACTGCCCGTGCCTTGGTACAATTTCCGTAAATAAATTCTGAAGTTCACAGTTGCCACCTTTTGCTCCGACAGTGTTGTCTATTGTCATATTTGTATTGAAAACTTGAATAAAGTTTTAGTACGAGTTCTTATCTTCCTGAAATGTCAATAAAATCTAGGTCATGAATTTGTACAGTCCATCGAATTTGAAAAGGCCATTTGTGGATCCTTCTTATCGTACATTGATAAATTCAAAAGGAAAAAAGGATTTCCGAACCGATTTATAACATCGGATATTTATTACAGTCTCTCCATATTAAAAAAAAAAAAAAAAAACTGTCCGTAGTTTAACTCGGAGACTATTAGTACTAGAAAGCTGTAATTTGGCATGGGTATAAATATTAATCGTGCCGACAAAGTGTTATTAATTTTTTTGCTAGATTTTTCCAGCGGCTTCGCTCACGTGAATATAGTTTCTATGGCTGTCTTCGAGGGTGCGCAGTGCTCGAGCCGCGAGCGGGCCTATGGGGCAGTAAAGTTTTCGAGTGGCGATCGCGCATCGGGAGACGTAGCGTAGGAAGCCCTCCCACTCGGTGTACCAACAAACTGATGATTGTTGCGGGAAGCTTCTGAATGCGAGCAGCGTAAGAACGGTCTTTGTGGTAATCCTTTGGGGAGGCCTTTGTTCTACTGATATTCATCATTACAGCTCATATACGTCCCCACCGAGGGGATCGAGCCTACCCTGAATCAGGGCGATTAGGCCTTAGTCGACCACGCGGGCCCAGTGCGGGTTGGTCGACTTCACACACAACCATCGAGTTTCTTCGCAGGCGTGTGCAGGTTTCCTCACGATGTTTTCCTTCACCGTTAAAGCAATCGGTAAGTATGTACGTAAGTTTTTTTTTTTGAAAAACTCATTGGTACATTGGCCATCCAGATTTGAACCCGGTACCTCTGGTTAGATAGAGTTACCGGTTGAGCCACCGACGCTACTGATATTAAGAAGTATAAAATACGAATCGTGAGACACTCACGTGGACTGGTATAGACATTATCTTCGGAGGCAGTTTACAGGAGATTGCTAGGCTCTCAGATGCTTCCATGAAGGAGAGCTGAAGGTCTCTGTTCAGCATCCATTCCACTTGCTTATCTGTGAACAAACAGAAGATTAAAAAAACTTAATATTAGACTGCATCCAAAATAGGGATAACGACAGCATAAGAAATAATTTATTGAACTATTTGATCACTAAATTGCCCTCCTACATGAACTTCGGAAAACTTTTCTCGCTTTGTTTTCCATCAATTCATCGATTTTTCATTCACCAAAATCACAAAATGAGTACTTATATAAATGACGCTACAAAACTATGACGTCACACCTAGGTATTTCAAACATTTTTAGAACAAAATGTCGTTTTTGACAGATGATAAAAAGTAAATCAGATGACTAGCATTCGTCATCCCTATTGTGTGATTGTCAAAAAAGTATCAGTAAGGGTGACGACCCATAACCTGGGGTCCCGAGTTCGAACAAAGAGGATACAAATTACTACATTTGTGACGAAGTTCTTATTTCACCTTTGACCTATTTTTGTTATCTTCTTCTTTCTTCTTCTTTGCCTGGCCCTTTCCCATTTTATTTGGGGCCGGCTCTCCGTATCATGCGTCTCCAGGCAGCTCGGTCCTGGGTCCTGGTCCTATTTTTGTTATCATCTCTTTTTAATCGATTTTTATTATCATGGTTAATTTATTCAGAAACAATTAACAAATTGCGTTTGAAATAATCTAAGCTAAAAAAACAAGTTTATGTCAATATTAGTGGGTGCCCCGCCGCCCGCTGCCCCGCAAGTACCCTTCCGTTGCTCTGCGTAGGTACATTCGTTGCACTACTGTAAGCCGTTATATTGTAATACTGTGGTAATTGTAACTGGTTTGTTTTTTTGTCGCGCTACGACGATGCTACGCCCGTGTAGTAGCAAGCTACGCGTAGCTGGTACTTACCTTGTTACGTAAAAACTCGCGGAGTTTGCCAGACTGACTACAGGCCAGTATGGGCTAGTACCCGCTTTAGTGGCGCATCGTGCGACATCAAAGGCGTTGCGCTACTGTAAGCCATACCGTAATACTGTGCAATTACTAATGTGTTATCGATGTCGATAAAAAGCCACCGACTGACATACGGTTTGGCCACGTATGCAGAAGAAAAAAGGATGGACATGAGGGTGGAGGGATATAGAAACAGAGAACGACTAGAGAAGCGAAGGTTGGATGGAGTTAAAAAGGGAATAGAACAATGTGGAGTGACGTAGGAACTAACCAGAATGAGACCAGAATGGAGACAAAAAACATATAAAGCGGAGCCAAAATGATTATGTTATGACGATGAATTGGATTTGAATACCAAATCATCAACATCATCATCATTACATCGGATATGATGATGTGGTTCTCAAACCTTAATACTTGGAACAAGAGGAGCCTATTTGTAAAATCAAATACATTTAAATATGATAAGAATAAATTCCTAAAGACCTAAAGAGTTTTAGGTAAAAGCTTTACTTTGAAAATTCTTTATTTTTTGCATTTTTTTCTTAGAAATACCCATATCATAGAGGTGCATAAAAAACAATTGGTCCGCCATCTTTGGGAGTACACCATATTTGATTTATAGTGACGTCACATGCATTGTTGTCATCTAAACTTAACGTGTATGCAAAGTTTCAGCTCAATCAGAAACCGGGAAGTGGTTCTAATTTAACTTCAAAGATTTGTCCCAAACAAACAAACTAATTACAAGCCAAGCTAATTAATATAAAAGTTGTAAAAACAATAAGATGAAGCAGAAATTTAATGCGTGTAAATAACAGTTCTTACAGTTCATCGTCGTCATTTTAGCTTATATATGTCCCCACCGAGGGGCTCGAGCCTGCCCTGAATTAGGGCAATCGGACCTTATAGTCAACCACGCGAGCCAGCGACACACGCGAACACATTGGTATGTGGCAGCAATTGAACCACGGCATCCCAGACAGGAGGTAGCGGCCCTAGCCTTTACGCCACCGACGATCACAACGACGCATACAGCTATTCAAAATTAATTAAACACAAATATTATTGAGTCGGTCATTTTAATGAGGTTTCACGAATGATATTTGAAATTGATCCCACACAAGCTCACGCTCTTTCCAATCGTATTCTAATTTACTGAATCAACAAAATACTGGGTGGCGCAAAAGTACTGGCACTACAGACAATACTCATATTTTTTTATATGATATCTCCTGTCCTTCCGTTGTTAAGTTTAGTAAACAATTATAAATTACACTGAAAATAAACATGGAGCGTTTAACTCCCCAAGAACGTGAAATAATCGTGTCAATATTTTTACGGAATAATTCATCAGTGATAAACACACAACGTGAATTTCGTCGACGATATCCCCATCGTTCGGCACCGATTGTTCGCACAATTCGACGCTTTGCAACACGCCTCGAAGCAACTGGCTCAATATTGGATAGACCTAAGTCTGGCAGACCAAGAACAGGCCGTTCAGTCGAAAATATCGACGCTGTGAGTGAAGATGTGGAAGAGTGTCCAGAAACGTCAACGAGGTGACGTGCCCCGCAATTGGGCATTTTCAGGCGGACTCTGCAGCGTATTTTGGAAAAACACTTGAAGATGTTCCCGTATAAAACTCACGTGACTCATCAGCTGCTGCCTACTGACCACCGAGCTCGTCTAAAGTACAACCAGTGCGTCATAGACCTCAACCTTGAATAGGATAATTTTTCTTTAAAATTATGAGTGATGAAGCGCATTTCCATGTGATTTTGTTAAGTTTTTTTGTTGTTTGTCACTTTTTGTTATTATCAGACGTTTTGTTAAGACTTTGTTGTGGTTTAAAATGGCTCAATTTACCAATGCGGAATATGCGGACATTTTATTGGCATATGGAAGTGCTAACTCCAATATGCCAATAAATGACAAAAGATAGCCATTATGTGTGTGCAAGAATGTAAAAAAACGTACCTGCTCTTTATAACCGTCCCAACAGTAAGTATTTACATTATTTTCAACTTTGCATTTGATACATTTCACAAAAAATGTAACTAGTGGAATTTCGTCAACATGGTCCAATTGAGTAAAAAAAATTAACAACTCCGGTTACAAAAAAGATACCGAAACAAATTACATACCATTCAAAAGCCTAAGCTTTAGAGATGTTTTAAAAAAAACAGAAGCCTTCCAGCCCCATTATTTTTTTTTAAAATGCATCGCAAAGTTGACTTTTAAATTTTTGTTCAACTTTTTTTTTAAGTTCGGGGGCCCACATTTTTGTTTTTAGCAATAACTTGAAACAAACATAATTTTTTTTAGAGCCGACAATCTTATAAAAGTCTATTAAAAAAAGATTTTGGAGCTAGCTTTAACAAACAAAAAGTTACATGTGTTCAAAGGTATAAAAATGGCAAAAATTCTAAAAAAAGGAAAAAAAATCCTGTAAAAAAATTACAAGTCCTAGATTTTTTTTAATTCTCAAAATAGGTGGGAGGCGACCCCACCTATCCCCCATTTTCGTATTTTCAACCATCTGCCGAAGACCCTGTATAAGTCACTGATGTTACGTGAGTTCTTGATACCCAGTTTGGACGAGTTGGGGCTGCAGCACATCTGGTTTATACAAGACGGCGCCACGGCACATACAGCGCGCGACACTATGGACTTACGTGAGGGTCGCTTTTCCAGGCCGTGTTATCTCTCGTTTTGACGATGTTTTGAGATGTTGTCAAGGGTTTACCAATTGTGAATAAAAATAATAATTAAAAAAAATTGCCTTGGCCTACAAGATCACCCTATCTGACCTGTCCAGACTACCTTCTTTGAGGTTATTTGAAATCTCGGGTGTGTGTGAACAAGCCACAGAGTCTCGCAGCCCTAAAAGCAACTATTCATCAAGAAATAAGGAACATATCGCAGGAAGTGTTGCGGCAAGTTAGGGAAAATGTCATAAATAGGGCTCAAATGTGAATCAACTCTGGAGGTCACCATTTAAAAGACATCATCTGCAAATCCTAATGGTACGAAACTTAATGGCAAAAATATATAAGTGTCGGAGCGTCATTGAAAACACGACCAATATCAGCTCAAGATACGATTACATTACATTACACTGTATTTGGATCAAACGTCAGGTCAAACGTACCTGGGTGAAACCGGTGCTGGCGTGACAATCGCTTGTAGTCGTGAGCCGATCTCATGTTGTAGCAAAGATGACCTATTAACGGTATGCTGTTTGTGATTGAGGTGGCAACACTGAGTTGAGAAGCCGTATTAGGTGGCCGTCAGTCTCGGGGTAGACACTTTTTGACGGACTTGACGGAGCATCGAGGTGAACGGACGTGTCGCGCCATCGCTGTGATCACCACGTTTGCATCCATTGTTATCCAAGGCATCCTGTACAATTTCGATTGCCGATTGATCAAGACTATTGAAGAAGGACCTCTGAGATATAGCTGCATTGTTATTTCAACGCTCACAACCGAAATAGTTAAGGACTGAACCACAAGGCCCAGAAAACCCCCTCCGACATATGTATAAAACTAATTCTAGTTTTCTTATAGCTGAAACAAATAGGATCTTACTTTTGCGCCACCCAGTACAAATGTCAAATAAGTACGTCCCGTGACATCTGTGTCCGGCTTTATTTTGTATTTGCAAACAAAAATATAATGTAAAGCTTGAATGTAAATACACTGGAAAGCTCAAATGCGAGTCTGATCTGAATTAAAAAATGATCAAGTGCGTGACGCTCTACCGCCGGATCTGACCTGAATTAAAACAGTGTCCGACTACGCACAAGAGTTGCGCAGTAGCTTATTTTTATTAATTTTATTAATTGGGAAAAACCAGCTGATAACAAAAAGATAATAAATAGAACATAAAATAAAGATAAGCCAATAAAATTTCCAGTACTAGTTGTGGACAATTTCTTTCCAATGAACATTAGGTTTAAGTAGGTAAGTATAACTTACAAAGAAACCGGCCAAGTGCAATTCAGAACCCTGTGGGTTCCGTACCATAATACTAGATGGCGCTAATTTCTTCAGTTTCGTTCTATTAACTAGATGGCGCTAGTTTCTTCACGTTTAAAAAAACACGTTTTTTGTGTGGAGACTCACTTTTTCTAATTTTTAGTATTTGTTGTTATAGTGGCAACAGAAATACATCATCAAATACAGCCGAACAGACGGACAGACGGACGGACAGCGAAGTCTTAGTAATAGGGTCCCGTTTTTACCCTTAGGGTTCGGAACCCTAAAAATACAAAAATCTCCAAAAACAATTATAGAAAAATGTATTGTTTAAGTTTTGACGAGAAAATTATAATAAAGTATTTTTTTTAAGTTATTTTTTCAACTTTGTTGACTTTGTCCATAAAAACTACTTACTATTTAATTTAAGGTTCGCTTTTTACCTTTTTAAAAGCTTTTATATAATTTGCAATGTATGTTAGTTTGTAAAGGTCAAAGATAATTTAAAATAATGATTTAAGATTGCGACTTCCAGGGGTCCGATTTGAAATTTTTGCCAACATAGTTTTATGACTGTCTTCGAGGGTGCGCAGTGCCTATGTGTTAATCCAGGTCCTAAGCTGTCTACCTACCAAATTTATGCCAGATATGTTGAGTAGTTAGTTAGTTTTCGCGTGAACATAGTTTTTATGTCTGTCGTGCTGTCGAGCGTGGGAACTGAGTCAACTCTAGATCCCTTGGGAACTATGTTGGGCTATGCTAGTTAGTAGTCAATTCGTTAATCCTTATTAATTAGCACGTCAATCCTTCGCTTCATTGCGAAGTGACAGAAATTACCAAAAAAGAGAATGTTAACAGCTATCCCACGGGAACCACTTAAGAAATCTGGATAAAAAGTAGCCTATATGTTAATCCAGGACCTCACCTATATGTGTGCCAAGTTTTATCCCGATCCGCCCAGTTTTTGAAGCGTGAAAGAGTAACAAACATACATCCATACATACAATTAAACTTTCGTGTTTATAATATTAGTAGGATTACCAAGATTCACCAACGCAATGGGGAACTTCAAGCCGGAACACATCAATGTTATTAACACTGATGTTTGGCGGCAAGGCGTAGATAAGATGGCGGTAGCTAGCCAGGCGGGCTTAGAAAATGTCCTACCATCAACCAAACCGACTCTTACGAGTTGACCCCACCGGGAATCGAACCCGCGACCTCCTGGTGTGAAGCGAATGGACTAACCATTACGGCACGGAGGCATTTTTTGCGTGATGCGCGAACATTCAGACAGACAGACAGATAAAAATATCAAAACTTGTTGTTTTGGCCTCTATATCGTTAGTAATGTATTTTTTTTAAATATTTGATGTCAGACACGGCCCCGTTACGGTTGTATTATATGAATAGATGTCTACATGAGCGAGCGAAGCGAGCGATGTTAGTTTCGGTCAGGTTTGATTGATTATACAGCGAAAGAGCCGCGCGAAGCGAGGAACCACTCTCAGTAGCAGAGTACTTCACAGAATAATAATTTTAAGACGACGCTTGGAAATTTCGGTCTCAGGTATCTCGATTTTTCACAGCAATTACAAGACATTTGAATATGATAATCTGTGACCTGATTCTTCATTTCAATGATTTCTTTTTTTCTGTTGCAGAAACACGATTCCTTAACTTTTATAACAGAAAAAAGTATATCAAAGAAACCTCTTTTATAACAGAGATTTGCATTCTACATGCAAACCAGACCGATGTAGTACCTCTAAATTTTCTAAGTCAGTTAGTCTAAACAAACACTTCAGTATGCCAGTTGGGTTTTCTAAAATGAATTGTAGTTTTTAATTGAAACTAAAAAACATGGAAAAAGTGCAAAAGTGTGGTTATTTTCTTTACTCTTTACACGTTTAGAAAAAGACAGAGACAACTGTTCAATCATTTCCTCGCTTTAATCATCGGTTTTTTACTCAGTACCTAGTTTACAAAGTGGCGCCAAATTCGCCGTTTTTCAAAACGTCGCCGTTTTACAATCCGGCGCTTTTCAGTGCGCCGTTTTGGAAACCGGCGTACTCTACGTAACGGCTGCGACATATCCATAGTAATTTATCATCACAGCTTCTGATAACTCAGACACAAATACATGGCTAGTAACACAAAATGAAACAGAGCATAATATGATACAGAACGAGATCTAGGATTAATTTCTCGTGGGATTTGCTTTGGTTAGCATTGCAATAGTACAGATAATTCATTCCCATAACTCATTTATCCAAATGCTTAGTTCAGGAAACAAATATGAGTAAAATCATATTTTGCCAATCCACAAGCTGTAGATAAGTTACAGATCTTTAGGTGCTATTTGATTTAATTATTTTTGACTTCACATATGAAGTTGTCAAAATAGCTGATAGATTTGTAGGAAAAATCGAATATTTTTTTATGGTTTTTCAGCCAAGTTGTAGATACCGCTTGATACCGGTTATTGGCTCGATAACAAAGTCTCGTACTACAGTGGCGAAAGTGGCTAGTCTATAAATAGAATAGAATTTATTGTAAAAAACAAACAGTAATATATCTTTATATATATATACTCCTCCTAAACGGCTGGACCGATTTCGCTAATTCTTTTTTTGTCGAGTTCGTTATTGTCAGGAGAAGGTTTTTATGTAGGGTAGGGTAGGGTAGTGTAGTGTAGTGTAGGGTAGGGTAGTGTAGGGTAGGGTAGGGTAGGGTAGGGTAGGGTAGGGTATTGTAGGGTAGGGTAGTGTAGTGTAGGGTAGTGTAGTGTAGTGTAGGGTAGTGTAGGGTAGTGTAGGGTAGTGTAGTGTAGTGTATGTAGAGTAGGATAGGGTAGGGTAGTGTAGGGTAGGGTAGTGTAGGGTAGGGTAGTGTAGGGTAGTGTAGTGTAGGGTAGAGTAGTCTAGGGTAGGGTAGTGTAGTGTAGGGTAGGGTAGGGCAGTGTAATGTAATGTAAGGCGGTACGTAGTTCGCCGGGACAGCTAGTATACATGTAAGTACGTAACTTAATTTTAGTACTTAAGTAAGTATCTAACTTAATGTTAGTATATTTATAGGTACATAACTCAGTTTCAATATGTAAGTAATTTAGTTTAAGTAAGTGTGTATTTTAGTTTAGTCAGTAAGTACATAACTTTAGTTTTAGTATATAAGTTCATAACTTAAATTAAATAGAACGTCACTCATTTATGTTGCGTTTTTAATGATCGTTTAACATGTACTTGCGAGGCTGTGTTATTATGCGAATTGAAACCAAACAGTCACCCGCTACGGATCGACACTCATCATTGAAATGATCATTGTAAAACGACTTGTAGAAATGAATAATTTTGTGATATGCTTTGAGGTTATGTATTAAGCAAATTTCCAAATGGGAGTAGAAAAAAATATTAATGATGCAGTTATGATTCCAATTATGCTTTTACTAGCTAAATCCCTAAATCCTGCTTTCACTTCAAAGGATGATCATCCTTTTTGCTATCTTTGCTCTCTCCGATTAACCAAACAAAATCAATAAAGTTGAAAGATATGAATTTCGAACGACAGCCATAAACTTCTAAATGAACAACTTCCGATCATTAAAACTGTATTAACGTGATTGTTAGAGCTTATCTCTTTTAATGGCTTCATTAAAATAAAGGAGTTTCGTAACGAGATTTAAATTTAATTAGTTGATGAGTTCTTCACCTTTATGTGTTTTAAAGTATGTATATAACTAACGCTTATTATTTATGCGAATTTGACAATATACGTTTACCCTACGTAATTGAATCAGAAATGACGTCTGTTAGCACCAATACTAACCCTTTTGAGTTTAATGGTGCTTCATTGTACAGAGGCCCGCACATCAAGCTTGACACTCGTTGCGAGATTCTGATCCAAACGCACGCATACTGCATAAGAACGGTACAAATTCCAAAGTGTCTAGCTTGATTTAATATTTAACTTTATTATATCTTTTTTTTTTTTTTTTTTTAATTTGAGTGCGTTTGACTGCAACTCACCTGATGGTAAGTGATCGAGTATTTTTAAATCTGCAATTGATACACCCATGGCATCATCTCACCTGATGGTAAATGACAATGATGCCGAAGATGGAAGCGGGCTTAACAAGATTCCCCAACGCAATGGGGATTTGACTATCTTATCTTTAAGCCGGACAACATCAATGATGTTAACAGTGATGTTTGGCGGCATGACTTAGATAAGATAGTGGTAGATAGCAAGACGAGCTATGAAAATGCCCTACCACCTACCAAACCGAGTCTTACAAAGTTGACCCCGCCGGGAATCAAACCCTTGAACTCCTGGTGTGAAGCGAATAGACTAAGCATTACGCTACGGAGGCGGTTAAACTTCGTAGAGTTGTTGCGCGCAAGCCCGGGTAGGTAACATAATGCGGCTCGCCCACTGCGTAAGATCGATATCCATGTGAGCAAAGCCGCGGGAAACAGCTAGTAAATAATAATATTGAGAAGTTTCCAAGTAACGAACATAACTCTTAGAATCGCTAAATGTATATGGCAGTATAAGTCGTTGTGGCGCAGTGTACAAACGTTATACAATAAAGTTCCAGAAAATGAAACAAATTTACTAGAGAACAAAGCCTTCAATAAAGCCGCCAAGTCCTAGAAAAAGACGTAGAAAATCACATAAGCCGTATCAGATCAAAACTTGCCTCCTACCCTTCTGGGAGTACGACGTTATGGTCCTTCGCTAAATCAATCGAGGCGAACTTTGGCCGCTCGTCATTGCCTCCACTGCTGAAACCTAATGGATCATTGGCTCACACGGCAACTAAGAAGGCAAATTTATTTGCCTCTATGTTTGCCAAAAATTCACGTCTTGATACATCGAATAGAATACCGCCCCAGTTATCTCCTTGCGATACTAAAATGCCCCATATTCGTATCAAGCAAAAGGAGGTACTAAAAACGCTTGTATTCTTGACATTAACAAAGCCAGTGGATCTGACGGTATACCAGCTATAGTGCTACAGAACTGCGCTCCTGAGTTGTCTTCTATTCTGACACGTCTGTACCGCCTCTCTCTTGAAACGGGTATGGTCCCAAAGTCCTGGAAGCTGGCCAACGTGCAGCCGGTGCTCAAAAAAGGCAATAGTGCCGATCCCGCAAACTACCGCCCCATAGGAATCACCTCCGTAATCTATAAGATTATGAAGCGAGTATTGAACACCCGCATTCTGGCATACCTAGAAGACAATGACGGCCTTAGTGATCGACAATACGGATTTCGCCGAGGTCGATCCACTGGACATCTTCTAGTGCATGCTACACATATATGGGGCCATCGAGAAGCATGGTGAAGCTCTTGCTGTGTCTCTTGACTTCTCGAAGGCTTTTGATAGGATCTGGCTCGCTAGCCTTATTGGCAAGCTCCCTTCTTATGGTCATCCTGTGGGACTGTGTAACTGGGTAGCTGATTTGGTGAGGATACGGTCTATTCGAATGGTCGTTGATGGCTTTTCCTTAGACCTCAGATGATGGAATGGAGAGGGGGGAATGAGGTCGTGAAGCTCAAAGGCACAATCTCCGAAATGAATCCTGCAGAACACATTAACCAATCTATGCACCTACTTAATTATATTTTATTCAGCTATGCTTGCAATGCAAGGGACTGTGACCCTCATTTATTTTTTTTATTAAAAAAGTTACAAAAAATATGATAATATTGGAACAAAAAAACCTTTACAGGTTTATCCGTGCACTAGTTGATGTCGTTGCTGACCCAATCCTCTTGATGCAAAATTTACTAATGGTGTGTGTTAACATTAGCTATTGGTGTGCAGATGATTAATTGGTGACGACAAGAAGGTCTTCCCTTACAAACTTGGCTAATAAGCCGATAAAATTATAATAGAAAGTCTAAATTAAAAAAAAATGCGAAAATGTTTAACAGTTTGTTTTATTTTTGTATCGTGCCTTGGCATAATTTTTTTCTTTAAAAAAGCTTTTTAATAAAAATATCATTATGGTTCGCAAAAAAGGGTTTCTCAATAACTTTAAATTAAAAATTTAATTTAAAAAACGATGGCATAAGAACATTACCCCTCTTTTTTGGAAAGTCGGGTTATATGTGTCACTCACGGGTTTAAGACGAAGCTAACGATACCTCGCACTGTAAAATCTATCAAGCCCTTGGATTATAGAAACATACATACATTAGACCTGAAAACCGACACTTGCCTTATTTGTGGGCAGTCGTGTAATTAGTTAAAAAAAATCTAAAATCTTTTAGGTACAAAAAAAACTCATTGGTATATACATTGGGCGTCCGGATTTGAACCCGGGACCTCTGGTTAGGAGAACCGAGTCATTATCGGTTGAGCCACCGACGATCATTTGTACGCTTATCGATTCGTATAAAATTATGATTTTTTTTTGCTATTTCAGCAAATTCATAGAACAAAAGTTACTCAGTATGACGAGTAGAAACCCCAGTTGAAGAAGATTAATATTGAAACATTTATAATCTGTGGTGTTCCTTCTATGATAGTTTTCTAAGATACAGTCGTAGCTCAGTGTCAATAAAATCGTTATATCTTCAAATGATTTTAATTTGTTGTTTGTTTTGTTTCATTTTTTCTTTGTTCAGGTCAGGAGGTGGTGGGTTCGATTCCCGGCGGAGCATTACTTCGGGTTGGTTGGTGGATGGGCATTTTCTAAGCCCGCCTGGCTAGCTACCACCATCTTATCTAAGTCTTGCCGCCAAGTATCAATGTTAACAGCATTGATGTGTTCCGGCTTGTAAATAAGATAGCGAGTTCCCCATTGCGATGGGCAATCTTGGTAAGCCCGTTTCAATCTTCGGCATCATCGTCACTTACCGCCAGGTGAGATGATGTCAAGGGCTTACCAATAGGGATGACGACAGCATCAGAAATAAATTATGAACTCTTGATCACTAAATTGCCGCCCTACTTAAACTTCGGAAAAACCTTACTCGTTTTTTTTTCCATGAAGTCTTCGATTTTTAATTCACAAAAATCACAAAATGAGTACATAAATGACGCTGCTAAACTATGATGTCATGCCTAGGTATTTCAAATATTTTTAGAACAAAATGTTGTTTTTGACAGATGATAAAAAGTAAATCAGATGACTAGCATTCGTCATCCCTATTGTGCATAAAAAGGTACATGCCTGAAAAAACAAACCTACCCTGGTCCCTCTCCCCTAACCTACACGAAATCACCTAGGATTACGTGTTTTTTTTTTTAATCTTTGACAAAAACGAGTGACGCATAAGGTCACACTGAGGTCATAAAAAGATCAAAAGGTTGTTTGATTGGGTGTCCATCAAAAAGTCTAATTTGGATGCAAATCTCCCGTACGCGGTCAAGTCAGTCATCCATTTTCACGTACTTAATGAACGACCCCTCGCATGGAGCTTTGTTTTAATCTGAGGTTGCCTTTGTGTGTGTTTATTTTCCCGCACGCCCCAAGAAAACTCGTTAATTACAAGCTTTTTTCCTGTCTGTCTGTATGTCTGTTTCTTTGGCTGAGCGTGTAGTCTAAACAGACTATCCGGGAGGTCGTAGTTCGAGTCCTGCCACGTACTACTGTGTTTTCGAATTTCGATTTCATATGTACGTTTATCCGACGCTCTTAAGGTGAAGGAAAACATCTTGAGGAAACCTGCACACATCGGCGAAGAAACTCGAAGGTTGTGTGTGAAGTTGACCAACCCGCACTGGGCCCGCGTGGTCGACTAAGGCCCGATCGCCCTAATTCAGGGTAGGCTCGAGCCCCTCGGTGGGGACGTATATATGAGCTGATGTGATGATGTAGCCTAAACGGCTTGATGAATTTTGGAGTGCAAGTACGCTGGGAATCTTGGTAAGCCCGCTTCCATCTTTGGCATAATCGTCACTTACCATCAGATGAGATGATGCCAAGAGTCAAGAGATTTTGAGTAATTATTTTAAAAAAAAAACATCAGAACTCCTGCCCAGTGAAGGAGCCCGTTGCTTACTCGGAAGTTGTATCTTAAACAACTTGTAATTGACGCTGTGGTGCGCCTCCAACGGTGTTACTCGCATGGACATCGTTTTTGTGATTGTCTTTGAGATTTTGCGGTGCGCAAATCGCAAGCTGCTCCAAAAGGTTTTTGCTGTGTATGTGCGGATGTGCGAAATTATAAAAAAATATGATTTGGATTCTCACAACAAGTCCTTTCATTTAGTATGCCACACGTTATAGTTTACAAAACTTTTTTTTATAATGGACCCCTCAAAATTGTTTTTAATCACTTTTTACGTTACACGTCCGTCTGTGGGTCACCAACTTACATATTATGTGCACTAAATTTCAACTCAATCGGTCTAGTAGTTTCCGAGGAAATTTTCTGTGACAGACGATCCTATAAGTTTCCGTTTTTCCTTTTTGAGGTACGTAATCCTAAAAAGTAATGATTGCGTTCGCGACACCCCTAACTAGCTTTTTTATCATAAAAACCGAAAAGGGACGAAGTCACATAATCATTCTGGTCAGACAATTGGTACGGTGCAAAGAGCTTTAGGGGAGTTAGGGGGGACCGCAAAAAAGGACACAAAAAGGTAAACCCTAGGGCAACGTCCTCGCCATGCATACAGTTCCAAATGAAATAGGGTGGAAGGGAGCCTCAGGTCATGTGTGGACCGAATAAAAATAAGGGAAAGCTACCTTACAAGCGACCAAGACACAGTATTACAATATAGCGGCTTACAATAGCGCAACGAATGTACTTACGAAGAGCAACGGAAGGGTACTTGCGGGGCAACTCCGTGAGTTTGCCAAGCTGACTACAGGCTAGTATGGGCTAGTACCTAGCCCGTGGCGCATCGTGCGACATCAAAGGAGTTGCGCTACTGTAAGCCATATCGTAATACTGTGACCAAGGGTAGGTAATAAAGGTAAAAATATGCGTGGAGCGTAAAAATCTCGTTCATAATATGGCCAATTTTTGTAAGGCAGGTAATAATTTTGACCCTTTTAAGCGAATGTGGGTATAAAAATCTGAATTTGCGTTTTTGTCGATTTGTTTTTATTGTACTCGTGAAACGTTTTAACCGTTTCCGTGGCGTAATGTTTAGTCCATTCGCTTCACATCATGTCGCGGGTTCAATTTCCGTTCGGAGTCAACTTTGTAAGAATCGGTTTGGTTGGTGGTAGGACATTTCCATAGCTCGCCTAGTTAGCTACCACCATGTTATCTGAGTCTTGCCGCCAAAAATCTGTGTTAACAGCATTGTGATGTGTTTGGGGCATCTTAGTTAGCCCGATTTTATCTTCGGCATCATCGTCACTTACCATCAGGTGAGATGATGTCAAGGGCTTATCAATGTGGATTTAAAAAACCAAACGATTGGAATTTCATATAGTATTTGAATATTGAAGTCAGCAAGTTGAAAAGCGTCGGTGGCTCAAGGGTTACGACTGGTCTCCTCCTAACCAGAGATTCAAGATTCAAGGTATTTATTCAAAATAGGTGAAAATTACACTTTTTCTGATAGTCATAAAATAATAACATAATTTAATTTGTGAAAAATCAAGAAATAAACAATCATTAGTTAATAACATCAAAATGCAATCATTGAAATAAACCAGATTATGTCATTAGAACATGAAAACAATATGACACGAAATGTTATATACATAAAAATCATTGAATGTGATTAGTGCCTTTGACAGGAGTAGGCCAGTTCACACGGACAGCAACCGGTCACGAGTATAACGCTAGAGTCAGCCATCGCTCCCATCAACCATATTAGAGGGAAAGGAACAACCCGGCTCCTGGTTGGTCCCGGATTGAAATCCGGACAGTTAACGTACCGATTGGTTTAACGGTGAAGGAACACATTAAGACGAAACCAATAAAAAAGCAGTTTTTTTTACCGCCTCTGTGGCGTAATGGTTAAGTCCATTCAACTCACACCAGGAAGTCGCCGGTTCGATTCCCGACAAAGTCAAACTTTCTAAGACTCGGTTTGGTTCATGGAAGGGCATTTTCTAAGCCCGCCTGGCTACCTTCCACCATCGTATCTAACTCGTGCCGCCAAAAATCAATGCTAACAACTTTAATGTGTTCTGGCTTGATTTTCAAAATTTAAGGCCTAGTAGTTTCGGAGAAAAGGGAGAATGGTCAATTTAAGGCCTAGTAGTTTCGGAGAAAAGGGAGAATGGTCAATTTAAGGCCTAGTAGTTTCGGATAAAAGGGGAATGGTTAATTTTCGCCTATTTTCTTGAATAACTTTAAAACTATTTATCTTAAAATTATTAATAACTAGCTGTTTTCCGCGGCTTCACCCGCGTGGACGTTTCTATGACTTTTTGAGGGTGCGTAGTGCGAGAGCCGCAAGCGGCTCGTGAGAGTAAAAAAAAGTAGCCCTTGTGTTAATTCAGGTCCTAATCTGTCTAGCTACCAAATTTCAGACAGATCCGTTCAGTAGTTTTTGCGTGAAAGAGTAACAAACATACATCCATTCATCCATACATTCTTACAAACTTTCGCGTTTATAATATTATAGTAAATATAATATATTCAAGATTCTCACATTAAGCTCTTTCATTTGATATGTCGTACGATATAGTGTACGACCCTTTTTTTTTCAAAGTATGTACTGATACTCCTATACAATTATACATCTCCATACATATCATAACATCCTCCCATACATATCAATATGCAATTTAAAATTTGTATAGTAACACCTTTGGCGTATTTTTAGGCGCTAATTTGTAATTCTTCCGGCTCCCGGTAGGTCAACAGAGAGGGATTTGTGATTTTTTTCCGGTTGCCGGAAATTAACAGACATGAGGCTAAGAGGTCTTGTTCAATTGGTAAGTTAAAGTTTTGGTGTTTGTGTGACCCCGATTCACACTTGGTGGTATTTAAAAAAAATATAGTGTGTGCAAAAAAGAGTATATATATTTTCTCATCGTGATTTAAAACTTTACGGTTTATAAAAATTTTTAAATTGTGTCAGACTGATGAATGAACGGACAAACTAAACGATTTTATGAAAGTTCCTTTTTGGCTACGAAACCTTGTTAAATAAATAGGTAACCGACTGCATAAAAACTTAACCTCTATATTGTCCAGTCGAGTAAAAATGTACCCTATGGTCACTCAGGGATCAAGAAGAATCTAACGACACCTCGCACTCCAAAATTTATCAAGCCGTTTAGGCTACAGAACGTGCCAAAGGAATAAAAAACTTTTTTGCTGGTCGGGTAAAAATATATCCTATGTCACTGACGGGATCAAGAAAAATCTAACGACACCTCGCACTCCAAAATTTATCAAGCCGTTTAGGCTACAGAACGTGCCAAAGGAATAAAAAACTTTTTTGCTGGTCGGGTAAAAATATTTCCTATGTCACTCACGGGATCAAGAAAAATCTAACGACACCTCGCACTCCAAAATTTATCAAGCCGTTTAGGCTACAGAACGTGCCAAAGGAATAAAAAACTTTTTTGCTGGTCGGGTAAAAATATATCCTATGTCACTCACGGGATCAAGAAAAATCTAACGACACCTCGCACTCCAAAATTTATCAAGCCGTTTAGGCTACAGAACGTGCCAAAGGAATAAAAAACTTTTTTGCTGGTCGGGTAAAAATATATCCTATGTCACTCACGGGATCAAGAAAAATCTAACGACACCTCGCACTCCAAAATTTATCAAGCCGTTTAGGCTACAGAACGTGCCAAAGGAATAAAAAACTTTTTTGCTGGTCGGGTAAAAATATATATCCTATGTCACTCACGGGATCAATACAAATCTAAAGACACCTCGCACTCCAAAATCCATCAAGCTGTTTAGCATATAAAGCGTGCCAAAGTAATAAACAACTTTTTTGCTGGTCGAATAAAAATGTATCCTATGTCACTCACGGGATCAAGACAAATCTAACGACACCTCGAAATCTGAAATCCATCAAGCTGTTTAGGCTACAGAGCGTGCAAAAGGAAGAAACAACTTTTTTTGCTATTCGGGTAAAAATGTAGCCTATGTCACTCACAAGATCAAGACGAATCTAACGACACCTCGCACTCCAAAATCCATCAAGCTGTTTAGGTTACAGAGCGTGCCAAAGGAATAACCAACTTTTTTTGCAGGTCGGGTAAAAATGTATCCTATGTCACTCACGGAATCAAGACAAATCTAATGACACCTCGAACTCCAAAATCCATCAAGCTGTTTAGGCTACAGAGCGTGCCAAAGGATTAAACATATTTTTGCTGGTCGGGTAAAAATGTATCCTATGTCACTCACGGGATCAAGACAAATCTAATGACACCTCGAACTCCGAAATCCATCAAGCTGTTTAGGCTACAGAGCGTGCCAAAGGATTAAACATATTTTTGCTGGTCGGGGAAAAATGTATCCTATGTCACTCACGGGATCAAGACAAATCTAATGACACCTCGAACTCCGAAATCCATCAAGCTGTTTAGGCTACAGAGCGTGCCAAAGGATTAAACATATTTTTGCTGGTCGGGGAAAAATGTATCCTATGTCACTCACGGGATCAAGAAAAATCTAACGACACCTCGCACTCCAAAATCCATCAAGCTGTTTAGCATATAAACCGTGCCAAAGTAATAAACAACTTTTTTTGCTGGTCGAATAAAAATGTATCCTATGTCACTCACGGGATCAAGACAAATCTAACGACACCTCGAAATCTGAAATCCATCAAGCTGTTTAGGCTACAGAGCGTGCAAAAGGAAGAAACAACTTTTTTTGCTGTTCGGGTAAAAATGTAGCCTATGTCATTCACAAGATCAAGACGAATCTAACGAAACCTCGCACTCCAAAATCCATCAAGCTGTTTAGGCTACAGAGCGTGCCAAAGGATTAAACATATTTTTGCTGGTCGGGTAAAAATGTATCCTATGTCACTCACGGGATCAAGATGAATCTAACGATACCTCGCACTCCAAAATCCATCAAGCTGTTTAGGTTACAGAGCGTGCCAAAGGAATAAACAACTTTTTTGCAGGTCGGGTAAAAATGTATCCTATGTCACTCACGGGATCAAGACAAATCTAATGACACATCGAACTCCAAAATCCATCAAGCTGTTTAGGTTACAGAGCGTGCCAAAGGAATAAACAACTTTTTTGCTGGTCGGTTAAAAATTTATCCTATGTCACTCACGGGATCAAGAAAAATCTAACGACACCTCGCACTCCAAAATCCATCAAGCTGTTTAGGCTACAGAGCGTGCCAAAGGAATAAACAACTTTTTGCTGGTCGGGTAAAAATGTATCCTATGTCACTCACGGGATCAAGAAAAATCTAACGACACCTCGCACTCCAAAATCCATCAAGCTGTTTAGGCTACAGAGCGTGCCAAAGGAATAAACAACTTTTTTTCTCGTCGGGTAAAAATGAAGCCTATGTCACTCACGGGATCAAGACGAATCTAACGACACCTTGCACTCCAAAATCCATCAAGCTGTTTAGGCTACAGAGCGTGCCAAAGGATTAAACATATTTTTGCTGGTCGGGTAAAAATGTATCCTATGTCACTCACGGGATCAAGATGAATCTAACGATACCTCGAACTCCAAAATCCATCAAGCTGTTTAGGCTACAGAGCGTGCCAAAGGATTAAACATATTTTTGCTGGTCGGGTAAAAATGTATCCTATGTCACTCACGGGATCAAGATGAATCTAACGATACCTCGCACTCCAAAATCTATCAAGCTGTTTAGGTTACAGAGCGTGCCAAAGGAATAAACAACTTTTTTGCTGGTCGGTTAAAAATGTATCCTATGTCACTCACGGGATCAAGAAAAATCTAACGACACCTCGCACTCCAAAATCCATCAAGCTGTTTAGGCTACAGAGCGTGCCAAAGGAATAAACAACTTTTTTGCTCGTCGGGTAAAAATGAAGCTTAAGTCACTCACGGGATCAAGACGAACCTAACGACACCTCGCACTCCAAAATCCATCAAGCTGTTTAGGCTACAGAGCGTGCCAAAGGAATAAACAACTTTTTTGATCGTCGGGTAAAAATGAAGCTTAAGTCACTCACGGGATCAAGACGAACCTAACGACACCTCGCACTCCAAAATCCATCAAGCTGTTTAGGCTACAGAGCGTGCCAAAGGAATAAACAACTTTTTTGCTCGTCGGGTAAAAATGAAGCTTAAGTCACTCACGGGATCAAGACGAACCTAACGACACCTCGCACTCCAAAATCCATCAAGCTGTTTAGGCTACAGAGCGTGCCAAAGGAATAAACAACTTTTTTGATCGTCGGGTAAAAATGAAGCTTAAGTCACTCACGGGATCAAGACGAACCTAACGACACCTCGCACTCCAAAATCAATCAAGCTGTTTAGGCTACAGAGCGTGCCAAAGGAATAAACAACTTTTTTGCTCGTCGGGTAAAAATGAAGCTTATGTCACTCACGGGATCAAGACGAACCTAACGACACCTCGCACTCCAAAATCCATCAAGCTGTTTAGGCTACAGAGCGTGCCAAAGGAATAAACAACTTTTTTGATCGTCGGGTAAAAATGAAGCTTAAGTCACTCACGGGATCAAGACGAACCTAACGACACCTCGCACTCCAAAATCCATCAAGCTGTTTAGGCTACAGAGCGTGCCAAAGGAATAAACAACTTTTTTGCTCGTCGGGTAAAAATGAAGCTTATGTCACTCACGGGATCAAGACGAACCTAACGACACCTCGCACTCCAAAATCCATCAAGCTGTTTAGGCTACAGAGCGTGCCAAAGGAATAAACAACTTTTTTGATCGTCGGGTAAAAATGAAGCTTATGTCACTCACGGGATCAAGACGAACCTAACGACACCTCGCACTCCAAAATCCATCAAGCTGTTTAGGCTACAGAGCGTGCCAAAGGAATAAACAACTTTTTTGCTCGTCGGGTAAAAATGAAGCTTATGTCACTCACGGGATCAAGACGAACCTAAAGACACCTCGCACTCCAAAATCCATCAAGTTGTTTAGGCTACAGAGCGTGCCAAAGGATTAAACATATTTTTGCTGGTCGGGTAAAAATGTATCCTATGTCACTCACGGGATCAAGATGAATCTAACGATACCTCGCACTCCAAAATCCATCAAGCTGTTTAGGTTACAGAGCGTGCCAAAGGAATAAACAACTTTTTTGCAGGTCGGGTAAAAATGTATCCTATGTCACTCACGGGATCAAGACAAATCTAATGACACATCGAACTCCAAAATCCATCAAGCTGTTTAGGTTACAGAGCGTGCCAAAGGAATAAACAACTTTTTTGCTGGTCGGTTAAAAATTTATCCTATGTCACTCACGGGATCAAGAAAAATCTAACGACACCTCGCACTCCAAAATCCATCAAGCTGTTTAGGCTACAGAGCGTGCCAAAGGAATAAACAACTTTTTGCTGGTTGGGTAAAAATGTATCCTATGTCACTCACGGGATCAAGAAAAATCTAACGACACCTCGCACTCCAAAATCCATCAAGCTGTTTAGGCTACAGAGCGTGCCAAAGGAATAAACAACTTTTTTGCTCGTCGGGTAAAAATGAAGCCTATGTCACTCACGGGATCAAGACGAATCTAACGACACCTTGCACTCCAAAATCCATCAAGCTGTTTAGGCTACAGAGCGTGCCAAAGGATTAAACATATTTTTGCTGGTCGGGTAAAAATGTATCCTATGTCACTCACGGGATCAAGATGAATCTAACGATACCTCGCACTCCAAAATCTATCAAGCTGTTTAGGTTACAGAGCGTGCCAAAGGAATAAACAACTTTTTTGCTGGTCGGTTAAAAATGTATCCTATGTCACTCACGGGATCAAGAAAAATCTAACGACACCTCGCACTCCAAAATCCATCAAGCTGTTTAGGCTACAGAGCGTGCCAAAGGAATAAACAACTTTTTTGCTCGTCGGGTAAAAATGAAGCTTAAGTCACTCACGGGATCAAGACGAACCTAACGACACCTCGCACTCCAAAATCCATCAAGCTGTTTAGGCTACAGAGCGTGCCAAAGGAATAAACAACTTTTTTGATCGTCGGGTAAAAATGAAGCTTAAGTCACTCACGGGATCAAGACGAACCTAACGACACCTCGCACTCCAAAATCCATCAAGCTGTTTAGGCTACAGAGCGTGCCAAAGGAATAAACAACTTTTTTGCTCGTCGGGTAAAAATGAAGCCTATGTCACTCACGGAATCAAGACGAATCTAACGACACCTTGCACTCCAAAATCCATCAAGCTGTTTAGGCTACAGAGCGTGCCAAAGGATTAAACATATTTTTGCTGGTCGGGTAAAAATGTATCCTATGTCACTCACGGGATCAAGATGAATCTAACGATACCTCGAACTCCAAAATCCATCAAGCTGTTTAGGCTACAGAGCGTGCCAAAGGATTAAACATATTTTTGCTGGTCGGGTAAAAATGTATCCTATGTCACTCACGGGATCAAGATGAATCTAACGATACCTCGCACTCCAAAATCTATCAAGCTGTTTAGGTTACAGAGCGTGCCAAAGGAATAAACAACTTTTTTGCTGGTCGGTTAAAAATGTATCCTATGTCACTCACGGGATCAAGAAAAATCTAACGACACCTCGCACTCCAAAATCCATCAAGCTGTTTAGGCTACAGAGCGTGCCAAAGGAATAAACAACTTTTTTGCTCGTCGGGTAAAAATGAAGCTTAAGTCACTCACGGGATCAAGACGAACCTAACGACACCTCGCACTCCAAAATCCATCAAGCTGTTTAGGCTACAGGGCGTGCCAAATAAATAAAGATACATACACATGTGAAAGGCAAATTGTACGATTAGTCATTTTAAAATGGTCAGGCAGATTGTATAATTCGTCCGTTTATAAACGGTCAGGCAACATTTGAAATGCTGTACTCCGATTTAAAAATTAGCAAGCGAATGTATGATTGATTAGTCATTTTACAAAATGGTCAGGCAATTTGTAATAATTCGTCCGTATATAAAGGTTTATCCGACGCTGATACTGTGAGGAAACCTGCACACGCCTGCGGAGAAACTCGCAGGTTGTGTGTGAAGTCGACCAACCCGCACTGGGCCCGCGTGGTCGACTAAGGCCCGATCGCCATAGCCCTTTGGTGGGGACGGCATATGAGCTGATATGATGATACAAACGGTCAGGCAAATTGTAAAATTCTGTATGCAGATTGTAAAATGTCGAGCCAGGCAAATTGTAATAGTTCGTCCATATATGAACGTTTAGGCAAATTATAAAATTCTTTACGCAGATTGTTAAATGCCGAGCCAGGCAAATTGTAAAAATGCCGTACGGCAGATTGTAAATGAGCGAGAGAAGCGAGTTAATCGCCGAGCCAGGCAAATTATAATAATTCGTCCGTATATGAACGGTCAGGCAAATTGTAAAATTCTATACCCAGATTGTAAAACGCCAAGCAAGGCAATTTTTGTAAAATGTCGAATCATACAATATGCCTGCGACACACACACTCGATATACATAACGCTCCTTCTGGTGCAGTTGGGTTAAAACAATAAAAGAACTCTAACCTGTGTCATCCATATGTATCTGCACATCCGAATGGTTGATGGTGAAACTGTCCACGTGTCTCGGATCTCTCACTCTCTCCTGCAGACTTTCGGAGAAGTTGGAGGGAAAGATAAGGACAGCTCGAGCCTTGCCTCTCGTTGCTGCCTCCATCGCCGCCGCCTCGCTTGGATAGTTTATCTGAGGAATAATTTGAATTTTAGGCCGATCACAAGTTTCATCTACATTTTAGGCCTATCTCAAGTTTCATCTACATTTTAGGCCAATCTCAGCATTCATCTACTTTAAGACCGATTACAAGTTTCATCTACATTTTAGGCCGATCTTAAGTCTCATCTACATTTTAGGCCAGTCTCAAGTTTCATCTACATTTTAGGCCGATCTCAAGTTAATTCTACATTTTAGGCCGATCTCAAGTTTCATCTACTTTAAGGCCGATCTCAAGTTTCATCTACATTTTAGGCCAATCTGAAGTTTCATCTACTTTTAAGCCGATCTCAAGTTACATTTACATTTTAGACGAAAGACATCCATTGTTGAACATAAGTCTCTCCCATAAACAACCAATAAACGTCTCCCCAAACAGAAGGCGTCAAGGGTTTAACGGCTAGGGCCGATACCTTCTGTTCCGGAGGTCATGGTTCGAATCCTGTCACTTACAATGTGTTTTCGAATTTCGATTTCATATGTACGTTTATCCGACGCTCTTACGGTGAAGGAGAACATCGTGAGGACACCTGCACACGCCTGCGAAGAAACTCGAAGGTTGTGTGTGAAGTCAATCAACTTAACAACAGTTATCTAGTGATAGCAACCGATACCAACGGCTGAACATGTCTTTCGAAAGCACAGAAACGGTTAAGGAAAATCTATATCTATATACGTATAAAGATAAAAATTAACCCCTATTTCTTCTGGTCATCGCATCACGCGTGAACGGCTGGACCGATTTCGCTAATTCTTTTTTTATTGAGTTCATTATTGTCAGGAGAAGGTTCTTATGTAGGGTAAGGTAGGGTAGGGTAGTATAGTGTAGTGTAGTGTAGTGTAAGGTGGTACGAAGTTCGCCGGGACAGTTAGTACTAAATACGAAATGACCGTGCTTCAGATTCAAGTTTCAAGATTCAAAATTTTTATTCAAGATGAGTGCAAGTTACACTTTTTCTGATAGTCATTAAATATTAATTACATGTATTTTTAGTTATTTGTGAAAAATGAAACAGGAAAAATCATTTGTTAATAACGTCAAAATACAATCATTGATATTATACTTAAAACATTTTTTGTCAATAGTACATAAAAATATTACGACACGAGAAGTTATACATTAAAACCATTGAATGTCAATACATTAATGCATTTGACAAGACTAGGCAGTTCACACGGACAGCAACCGGTCACAAGTACAACGCGAGAATCAAACATCGTCGCTCCCATCATTGCTACAAAAAAAATCGAATCGAATTTTTAAAAATGTTATCTTATAAAATTACAAATTGTTTACACAAACATCATGACCATTTTTCCCAAGTGAAAACTGTCAGAAACAGGGCCCTGGTATAGTCGCCATCAGATATATCGTAAATGGCGTGGTATTCAAATATTTCTGAGCAAGATTCAAGATTCAAGGTATTTATTTAAAATAGGTGCAAATTACACTCTTTCTGATTGTTATAAAATAATAAAAAAATAATTTCATTTGTGAAAAATCAAGAAATAAACAATCATTAGTTAATAATGTCAAAATTCAATCTTTGAAATAAACCAGTAAATTCATTAAAACATGAAAAAAATATGACACGAAAAATTATACATAATAATCATTGAATGTCATTGATACCTTTGACAAGAGTAGGCCAGTTCACACGGAGAGCATCCGGTCAAGCATTGTTGAATTTCAATAAATTATGTACACACGGAGTTGATATTGATAACTGAACATCTAATTTGTCATAAATTTCTGTGCAGCAGATTTTTCAATTAGTATTACTAGCTGTTTCACGCGGCTTCACCCTCGTGGGCAACGTTTCTATGAAAAAAAGTGACCTATGTGTTAATCCAGGTCCTAATCTGTCTACCTACCACATTTCAGCTAGACCCGTTCAGTAGTTTTTGCGTGAAAGAGTAACAAACATACATCCATACATTCTTACAAACTTTCGCGATTATAATATTATAGTATGATTTTAGGAAAAAATACCTCACGTCATTGTGTATTAAGAGCATATTGCAAAATCCGCTGCTCAGATATGTATAACAAACTAGCTGTTTCCCGCGGCTTCACACACGCGGACAACGTTTCTATGACTTGTCGAGGGTGCGCAGTGCGCGAGCCGCAAGCGGCTCGCGAGCGTGGAAAAAAGTAGCCTATGTGATAATCCAGGTTCTAATCTGTCTACCATCCAAATTTCAGCAACAACATACAGTAACAAACATACACACTCACAAACTTTCGCCTTTATAATATTAGTGTGATTAGATCTTCAGATATCAATAACAACTCCTAGTGTAACAGTACATCATTTATTGAAATTCAACACTGCTGAGAAATATTTGAACACCTAGTCCGCTACGATACATGTGATGGCGACTGTACAAAGATACAAGGTCCCAGTAAGGTTGTAATCAAATTAAACTAAATGACCCCCCACAAACGAGCCGGCTCTAGTTGAATATTACGTCTGCAAACAAAAACCTTATATTAATATTACTTCATAAGGACTAGATCATTGCTGTTTAAATTGGCACCGCTTTTGTGGAGCCAGTTAACAGGCACTGTCAATAAAACAGGCTGTTTATATTTATACTAGTGGGTGCCCGCTGTTTCGCCCACGCAGATTCCGTTTTTTGGTGGGAATTTCCCGAAACTCTTTCTTAGCGAATGTCCACGTCCTAACTGCTATCTGTATTCCAAATAACAGCGAAAGCCGTTCAGTGATTTCGGCTGTGCGTTGATTTACCAGTCAGTCACCTTTTCCTTTTATATATATCCAGATTACTTTTTAAGGACTAGATCATTGAAAATTAAATTGGCACCGCTTTTGTGGAGCCAGTTAACAGGCACTGCCAATAAAACAGGCTGCGACTGTCCACTATGAAGTGTGACTCAACTCATGGGGTTCTCATAATACGTGTTACTATAAAAGCTATCACGACAAATATGACAGGTGCGCGGTGTGTGAAATGCTCCGCGTGACGACTGTTAGTATTTTTTTTAGGGTTCCGTAGCTAAAGGGTACTGCTGTCTGTCAGTCAGCGGGCTGTACTTCATGTGATAGGTATTAGACTATTTAAAATATCAGTGTAAATTTAGAAAAAATAAACAATTACATTTATGTGAGGAACGTAGGTGAAATGACAGATGTTGTAATAATTTCCATATGACCTGCCGTAAGAGCCATACATCTATTGCTGCTAAAATAAACAAAAATAAAGGGAATAACTACATGAAAGATTTTTTGTATGATTGTACGTAACACTTTGTGTGTGAGTCCGACTCACGATTGGCCGGTTTTTATTCTGATTGTGTGGTGGTACGAAACCCTTAGATGATAATATTTGAAATAAAAATCGGAAGACCCGGTCCTTAGAGAGAAAGTCTTTGTCTGCACAAAGTTTACCAGGCCCTAATAGGCACCTGTGTAATCTAGACGCCTCGTTTGCGGGGCTAAGTTTACTTATAAAATACTTTCAGTTCTCATTAGGGGGGGGTACCTGGACCTACATAATGGAGGAAAAATGAGATTTAGTAAATGTTAGGTTATTAGAATAAATAGACAGATTGCGTTACACAGTTATTATACTAACTTTCTTATGATGTATTTTTTTACTCGACGGCGTTAGAGGGAGGCTTATTTTTTTCAAATGAAAGTATGTATGTATATACAGGGTGTAACAAAATTGGTGTATGTCCCGTTAACTGGGGTTTCTACTAATCATACTGAACAACTTTTGTTCTACGATTTTGCTGAAATTGAAAAAAAAAAATATTCTTCATACAAATCGATCAGCTGATCGACCAATTTTGTGCATATTAGTATGGAGGGTTAATTTTTTTTTTTAAGAATTGTCTATGGGTTCTTTGGGGAAAGTTGTTCAGAACGATGAGTAGAACCCCCAGTTAATGGCTCCTACACCAATTTTTTTACACCTTGTATATGTATGTATGCATGTAAGTTTTTATGTTTATGTGTATATTAATTTTTTTGGTACGCTTTGTAGCCTAAACGGCTTGATGGATTTTGGGGTGCGAGGTGTTGTGAAATTACTCATGGTTCTCTAACATCGAACAGAAAAAACAAATTACATTAGTAAATTTTTATAATTTCAGGAAGAACTTAAAAGAAGTCAAATAATCAAGTTTCTTGTATTATTTTTAATGTGACCCTGTTTTTGAGCATTAAATGTAAAATTTCTCGAAAACTAATAGTTAATGTTGAATGAAACCAACACACAAAAATTTGTAACTTCAAGACCTTTCATTTTAATTGAACACATTTTTTTAAGAATAAAAACATGTAAAAATCGAGAATTGGGCGTTCGGTTTCAACTTAACAGCCGCGTCGGAGCCCGCCTTGAATAGAACTTAAAATGAATAGACTTACGTTCGATATTATTTAAACACGTATCAACCTGCTCGGATTGAGTGATCTGAAAGCCCTAACAACTGCGAAAGCAATTTTGATTTTTTTTAATATACATTTATTTTTTGATAAGACTACGGAACCCTACTTTGCGCGAGTCCGAATCGCACTTGGCCGGTTATTTTATAAAATTTTCATTCTCGATTTTATTCAAAAAATACTCTATTGCCCGCTGTGTTTTCTAACCGCGATGGCACTTTTGAACACCTCCGTGACGTAATGGTTAAGTCCATTAGATTCACACCAGGAGGTTGCGGGTTCGATCTAATATTGTAAGACTCAGTTTGGAAGGTGTAAGACCCGCCTGGCTAGCTCCCACCATCTTATCCAAGTCTTGCCGCCAAACAACAATGCTAACAACATTAATGTGTTCCGTCTTGAAGATAAGATAGCAAATTCCCACTTGCGTTGAAGAATCTTGGTAAGCTCGCTTCCATCTTCGACATCATTGTCACTTACCATCAGGTAAGATGATCCCATGGGCTTGCCATCGTGAATAAAAAAAAATGTTTAAAAAACAAAAAAAACACGCTCTTAAAATACCTACATCAAACTAAAAAGTGAAAAATACCCTACCCTCCACTACCCTACTCTACACTACCAAACCCTACACTCTACTACCCTACCCTACCCTACACTACACTACCATACACTACACTACCCTACCCTACACTACCCTACACTACCCTATCGTGCACCACCCTACACTACCCTATCCCACACTACCCTACCGTGCACCACCCTACCGTACCCTACCCAACACTAACAACACTACACCTACACTACACTACACTACCCTATCATAAAACCAAATATTTTTTGACTGATAATATTTTTTTAATTGATGAATATCATATTTTAATACTTATTATTCTATTCCGGACGAAGTCAAATGCAAAAACACAAAAATCATAAAAATTGGTCCAGCCGTTCTTGAGTTATAAATAAATGGTGTAACTAACACGACTTTCTTTTAGATTATTTTTCACTTTTGAGTTAGACATGCCTCAAAAGCGTTTTTTATTAGTTTTTTAAACCATATTTATTTTTCATCTTTTAGTTCATGATAATGAGATAAACTTATGAAATTATTGTATTGTCACTGATTCTTGATAAATGTACAAAGTTTGAATTAAATCTGTCCGTTTAAAGTGGGTCCAAATCGAGTGCAAATGAGTCGGTTACAAACATACAAACATACAATTGAAGCTAATAAAAGCCTGATAAAAAGTTAAAAATCATGCGAAAACGAGGAAGGCAAACATTGTGATTTATACGCACTCGTGCGCTAATCTCGCACGCACTTTCCCCGTTTTATTCTGTTTATCGAATTTAGCACAAAATATTTGACGATGTTATCTAAACAAGGGCTAATGGCTGGTTTACACGATGCAAGCTACTGGCGTTGACAGTAGACAGCTACTGCCACTTTGTACTCACATGACGTAGCTCGACTCATATCACCCGATCACACGAGTGCGAGCTGTTGTCGTGACAGTAGAAAGCAACTGCGGCAAGCAACTGCTGGTGGCGTGGTGGGGGAAGGCGAGTGGCGAGTAAAAACAAAAAATGTTGTAGTAACTCGGATGCGAGCTACTGACCGACTCGCTCATGACAGAATAGCTGCAGTACAGCAACTCGCTTCGCTAGCTCGCACGCTAGCTCGTACCGTGTAAACCACCCATAAATAAACAGTACGGCAGCCCACACTAAACTTTCTCGACAACTTTTTTATTATTATTTTTTCGTTCAAAAATTTTATGTTTCTTTTTAAATAATTTTGATAAATTAATGTTGCATGACTAAATATATATATATATATACTTATTCGTAATACATGACAGTTCAATAGCTCCAACCATTTGTGAGTAAATCGCAAGTTTCAATTTCATTTGTAGGAGAACCATACAAACACTATTTTTCCCAGGCAAATGGGTATTACTATTAAATAGACAAATATTAGCAACTCCGAAGTGCTAAGTTTCATAAAAATCGTTAGAGCCGTTTTTGAGAGAAAAAAAAACCAGTTGTTCTTGTATCACATATACTCTTCGACTTGACGGTACGAAGAATTTTTTTATAATCCCTTGATGAAATAATTTAAAACTCAAATACCAAATTACAAAGTACCAAATTTGGTCCCAGTCGGACAATAGATTTAGCCTACAGAGCCAAACGTGACGGACAGACGAACGGACGCACGGATGGACGGACGGAATTGAGATATTAGGTTTTTCGGTATGTTATAAAAGAAAACGCGGGCGCCATTTTTTCCATACAAACGTAGTCCCCTGTTTCCTCCCTGGATAATGACAATGGAGCAAAAAATGTTTTCTATCAAACCTATAACTACCATGACCAATGTCCCTATGTTTTGTTTTTTTCCCATATTCTAATTATAATAGGAAGTAGGAGCCTTCAAAAACTCAGAAATTTGCCCAATTGAAACGTCATTTTCAGACACCCACCAAAAAAATAATACGCATATATTAACAATAAATATTTTTGAAAAAAATATTTTATTGTTTACGTTTTGGAGGAGCAAATAGGGGACTACGAAATGCTGTTTTAGTCAATTTTAGAGCATATTATCGGTCTGCGCTGCAGTTCTCCCTTTCTTGCTGTGTACTGAGACGTTTGGGGGAGAGAGGCAGAAACATTTTATTGAAATACGTTTCTTTAGACCGCGTTTCCTCCCAATGATATTGAACACATTTTCACAAATAATTGGAAACGCTAAACACGTTAAAAAACCGACTTCCATCGGAACAACTTAGTACATTTATGCATCATTATTTTTGGTTTTTGTTAATTTTATTAAAAAGTACTACACCGATTTTGATAGAATTTAAATGGAACCACACATTAGCTTTCTAATAAAAAAGGAATCATAAAAATCGGTTCACCCAGCCCAAAGTTATGAGGTAACAAACATAAAAAAAAAATACAGACGAATTGAGAACCTCCTCCTTTTTGGAAGTCGCTTGAAAATGGAAAAACTTTTTTTTCGCGATAACAATACTTCCTCTACCCTACGTCCGTACGTAAGTACAGTCAAAATCAAAAATATAGATACGTTTAAAGCATCAGAAATATGTATCAACAACCTTATATTATACAAACATAAGGTCATGGATACATATTTTTGATGCTTTGAACGTATCTATATTTTTGACCTTGACTGTACCGTACTACGGGGTCGAGAAAGTAAAAACATGAAAGGGATTTCGTTTGTTTTGATAACATTTACGTCATATTGCGTTTACATTACCTTCGTTCCTTTAAAAAATGACAAACATTTTTTTTTTATATATCACAAAAAGAACGTCGGCCCGTTCAAATAAACGCGGTGACAGTGTTTTAACATAATACCTATTTCTTTGAGGAATCTAGAATCTATTTATCTTTGATGGAATTCGAAATTTCTGGAGCCTCCAATATTTCCAGAAATTGCTTTAGCGATTTACATAATTTTACTGACAGTTGAAAAACAATTCATATTTCGCAGTAAAATTCACATCATTGCATTTTACGTAAACAAAGCTTGCTGGGACATATCGTAGTATTAAGCTGTCTACATTGATGCCCAGGGACAAAACTGAGATTGACAGCTACGAGTTTATGACATTTATATAAGGTGTAACAAAATTAGCTGAAACATTTTTAACTGGTGCTTCTACCCATGGAGCTCACGAATTTTCCCATGGAACCCATAGTCAAATCGCAAAAAAAAATGGCTCTCCCATAACTAACTCGATCAGCTGATCAGCCACCTTAGTATGGGAAGTTCAAAAAATATTTTGAGATTTGATTATGGGTTTCATGGGGAAAGTTGTTCAGTTTTATGGGTAGAAGCATCAGTTAAAATAGTTTCAGATAATTTTGTTAGACCTTATTTAATTCACCATTGGTAACCCCTTGGCATCGTCTCACCTGGTGGTAAGTGACGATGATGCCGAAGATGGAAGCGGGCTTAACAAGATTCCCCAACGCAATCTTCAAGCCGGAACACATCAATGTTGTTAACACTGGTGTTTGGGGGCAAGACTTAGATAAGATGGTGGTAGCTGGTCAGGCGGGCTTGGAAAATGCCCTATACCACCAATCAAACCGAGTCTTAAAAGATGACCCCAACGGGAATCGAACCCGCGACCTCCTAGTGTGAAGCGAACGGACTAACCATTACGCCACGGAGGCGGTTAAAATACCCCTTAACCAATGTGAAGTAGATAATCAGACTATTTATCTTAGTGTATATAAAAAGTTCTCGAGTGGCGACCGAGCAGCGGAAAACGTAGCTTAGGCAGGCCTCCCACTCGGTGGACCGATGACCTGGTGAAGGTTGCGGGAAGACGCTGGATGAGGGCAGCGCAGAACCGGTCGTCGTGGAAATCCTTGGGGAGGCCTATGTCCAGCAGTGGACGTCCTTCGGCTGATATGACGATGACGATGATATAAAAAGTTACAAATAATATGTTAGTTACGTTGTAAAAACAACTCTGTTATTTATGTGACAGACCTTAAAAGGCTTTGCGCGAACGGTACTCATCGCAGCGTGTTGTTACCAGTTATTTACATTTTATTAAACTGTCTTACTCTGTAAAAATATTTGAGCTGTGAAAACTTAATATTATAATGAATATTAATTAATCTTGTATACTTTTAGTGTATTTCAATATTTGAATAATTGTGAAATGGTTAGTCGCTGTTACAAAGTCACGTCATCCGATAAGATCTCATCTGTCAAAAGCATCAAGCTACCTAGGATGCACGCTAGAATACATTAAAGGTCTTTTTAGGGTTCCGTACCCAAAGGGTAAAAACGGGGTCCCTATTACTGAGACTTCGCTGTCCGTCTGTCTGTCTGTCCGCCCATCCGTCCGTCTGCCACCAGGCTGTATTTCATGAACCGTGATAGCTAGACAGTTGAAATTTTCAAAGATGATGTATTTTTGTTGCCGCTTTAACAGCGAATACTTAAAAACAGAATAAAATAAATGTTAAAGGGGGCTCCCATACAACAAACGTGATTTTTTTGCTCGATATTGATAACGGCAATAGGTAGACGCTTGATATACTCACAGAATGTTTATTTGTATATTCACTTAAAAATTAAATAACTAAATTAAAATAAAACCAATATTTAAGGGGGGCTTCCATACAACAAACTAGATTTTTTTGCTCGATATTGATAACGGCAACAGTAGACGTTTGAAATATTCACATAATATTGATTTGTAATTCACTTTAAATATAAATTAATTAATTAAAATAAAATTAATATTTAAGAGGGGGCTTCCATACAACAAACGTGATTTTTATAGATAATAGTACGGAACCCTTCGTGCGCGAGTCCAACCCGCACTTGGCCGGATTTTGCTTATCGTGTGAGTTAAATAATCCTGATCTGTAGAGAATATACGTCGAATGTCTTGCACTCAGCATCACCACACACAGCATAAGAAATCATGCAGGATTTTTTAGTCTGTGGCGTTTTATGTTATCTCATTGCTGATTACACGTAGGTACAAACGTGAGCGTGGTTGGTGGAAGGACACTTTTAAGGCGACGCGACGCATAGAAAACTTTGGTCGCAAGGATCTCGATTTTTCTCAGCAATTACAAAACATATGAAAATAATATTTTGTAACCTGATTCTTCATTTCAATGACTTTATTTTGTCAGTTGCAGAATTCGTTAACATTTATAACAGAAAAAAAAATATATGAAAGAAACCTCTTTTAAAACAGAGATTTGCATTCTACAGGCAAATCAGACCGATTTGGTACCTCTCAATTTTTTTTGTCGATTATTTTTAACACACACTTCAATATGCCATTTGGATTTTTAAAAATTAATTTTAGTTTTTAATTGAAACGAAAAAAAATAGAAAAAGTGTAAAAGTGTGGTTATTTTCTTTACTCTTTACACATGAAGAAAAAGACAGAGACAACTGTTCCAATTGATGCATCGCCATAATTTTATCCATAAATAATGTCGCAAAACAAAAGTAGTGCAAAATTTGTAACCTTACGCAACAATTGCGATTTCCGCCATTACAAGGTCACGAACCAACGGGAGTTAGACATTTATTAGTATCGGCTAGCTTAGAGGTTAAGGCCCTAAGATGGGTCAAATTTAACGTGACCATTTTTTTTTCTCAAAGCGCGACACCAGTGGAATTATGTAAAAAAAAAACTTTTATTATATTTTACTAGCGTTTATTAGAAAATGAATAACTCTGGGCCTGCGTGGTCGACTAAGGCCCGATCGCCCCAATTAAGGGTAGGCTTGAGGCCCTTGGTGGGGATGTATGATAATATGAGCTGATATGATGAACACTGAATAGGTAATAAATCGATTTCTTTTAGTACATATCATGAACTCTTAAGTTGAGTTACTAAGCCTTAATCACATGACTTTTAATGTATAAGCAGTTGTTTTCGAGTGCAAAATTATAGGTTTATACTTTATCGTTTAGTCTGTTTGCAATAGCGGGACGTTTTTGCCCTCGGTGGGGACAGCGGGATAGACTGCCTGAAAGCGGGACATATGGTCACGTTAGTCAAATCACAATATTCAATTCAAATGATTGAAAGACTGCGCAAAGCAATCACTATGAAAAAAACAAATAATATACTTAGAGTATTAGAAAAACGATTTAATTGAATACAACTTTCAAAATAATACCACTGTTGATGAAAAAAAATATCCTGTAGACCCTGTTTTTTGCATTAATTGCAAAATTTCTCGAAAACAAATTGTTTATGTTACATGAAACCAACACACAAAATTCAGTGACTTTAACAGCTTTCATTTTAATTAAACACATTTATTACTTATTTGAAAATGAATAAAAGTAATAAAAATATGTAACAATCGAGAATTGGGCGTATGGTTTCAACGTAATAGCCGCATTGAAGCCCGCATTGATTTGAACTTAAAATGAATAGACGTACGTTCGATATTATTGTATCACGTATCGATATCCTTGCATTGAGTCGTTTTAAAGCCTTAAGCACGTCTGGCTAGCTAAAACCCACTTATCTAAATCTTACCGAAAACATCAACTTTAACAGCATTAATGTGTTCTGCCATGAAAACTAGATACTTACTAAAATTAGATGATACCAAATGATCACTTAAGAGGATTGTAAAGCTGCGACTTTTCATACAAACGGCGTTAACGTTTTTCACCTCTCTTAAATGTAAATCGATTTGTTTGATAGGTTGTCAGTCAGAACAAAAGCTAGGCTTGTACGTTTCATTTTTTAATAATATATTATAAATGAATAAAAAATGACCGAAATTAGTTACAACAATAAGTAACAACAATAAAATTAAACTTATTAACTTTATCGAAAAACAAAAACGTATGAGCCTAGCTTTTGTGTTGACTGACAACCTATCAAAAATTGGTCCAAAACGGTTAACATTTAAGAGGTGAAAGTCGTTATCGCCGCTTTTATGAAAAGAAGCAGCTTCACAATCCTCTTAACTTGGATTAAAAGACTGAAACACTCACCAAATTATTTTGCCTCATCGACAGATAATCCAGATATCGACAGCTGAATCGTGTCAAGTTCCATTCGTAGGTCTCCGGGTTTTGAGGGCAAGTTGCTTTGTCGTAAGTGCACGGTATGTCAGTGCTGTTCGGGCCCAGTTCGTGGTTGACCACGGCAATGGGTAGCCCAACTGGGTAGTGACCGATGGCCAGGCAGAACAAGATCATCTGAGAGATTGGCAACCCCAGAATGAAGGCCATGATGCTGAAAACGAGAATAAAAGATAACAAATTAATTCAAAGTCATAGTACTTATGTTATAACTAGAGGCTGCTGGGGATCAGAGGCTTTGGCCTTCATAAAAGAGGTGGGCCGTCGGCTTCGTGAAGGGGTTGGGACACTCGCTCCGGGGCCTATCTGCTGCAAAGTTTGTCCATTGCCATCCAACGCGGCAACGCGATGTGTGTCATGGGCTCCTTTGCGGCTTAACTTTTGGTATTAACTTTGATTTATTGTATATTTGACATAAATATTTTTTTTAATTTTCACTATTGGTAAGCCCTTGGCATCATCTCACCTGATGGTAAGTGACGATGATGCCTAAGATGGAAGCGGGCTTACCAAGATTCCCCAATCTTATCTTCAAGCCGGAACACATCAATGTTGTTAACACAGATTTTTGGCGGCTAGACTTAGATAAGATGGTGGTAGCTAGCCAGGCGGGCTATGAAAATGCCCTACCACCAACCAAACTGAGTCTTACAAAGTTGACTCCGCCGGGAATCGAACCCGCGGCCTTCTGGTGTAAAGCGAATGGACTTACCATGACGCAACGGAGACGGTTCGTACTTATGTTGAGACGAGAATAAAATTGTTTTAAAGTAAAAATACAGGTTATTAAATTTATTTTAATAATAGTTATTAAAGTTACCAACACATTTACTACAAAATTACATAACTGACAAATACACGAACGGGAAGAGAACACAAGCAACTACTTAAAATATTTCGTATTAGAAACACAAAAATGTTGCTCGGATAATGAACCTACGATCTTGGTATTTTGTATTTAAGTACGGGCGGTATATGTAGGTACACAAAAGAGCTCTAGATACGACAAACAAGTGACAATTATTTTTTGACGTGTAACATCTTTGCTCTCGCTTTCCTGCAATTTGTGGGAGTGATTTCGTGAAATGGGACGGAAATGTGTAACAGGAAATGCGAACGTTTTTTAATTCTCGAAAACTAAGGTTGTCATAGCCATGCCGCCTAGTGTGATGGCAAAGGCAAAGATGACATACTACTATTCGAAGGGTCGGCCCGTGAATGTACGACCCGATAATTAATTAATTTCATAAGTATTTTGTCACATGTTAAACATCATTATGCGAGTACTGTAGGTCTCGTTTTTTTTTATTTTTTAAACTTATTAAGGAAACTAAAGGTAAATGTTTTCGACTACAAACAGATAGGGTAAAACCGGGATAGACGCCGCAGCGGGATATATGCCTCATATTCTAAAAACCTAACTTTCCGAACTCGCGACTAAGAATTAATTATATAAGCATATAATTATAATAGTATATATGTATAATAGTTTCTGAGATAAAGTGGGTGGGGGGACGGGGGGATAGGTCAATTTTCGCCTATCTTCTTAAATAACATCAAAACTATTTACCTTAAAATTACAAAAAATATATTATATATTTGATATTCTCGCAACAATCTCTTTCATTTCATATGTTGTTATGACGATATAGTTTGCAAAAGTGGTCTCATGTTTAAAATTAATTTATTTACATTTCCGTGTTTGGGTCACCGACCTTCATGCGTGTACCTGATTACAACTCAATCGATACAGTAGTTTTAGAGCAAATCGGCTGTGACAGACGGACGGACAGACAGACACACGAATGATCCTATAAGGGTTTTGTTTTTCCTTTTGAGGAACGGAACCCTAAAAAACGTACATGCAGTAGAATTGAGAATCTTATCTATTTTTTTAAGTCGGTTAATTATTATTATTTATTTTATTTATTTCAGTAAAAAACACGTGTAACATGCATTTTAACATTAAATACACATTAGATTAGTGTGGTCGTGGTTCGAATCCTGCCACGTACCAATGTGTTTTCGAATTTCGATTTCATATATGCGTTTATCCGACGCTCTTACGGAAAAGGAAAACATCGTGAGGAAACCTGTACACGCCTGCGAGGAAACTCGAAGGTTGTATGTGAAGTCGACCAACCCGCACTGGGGCCGCGTGGTCGACTAAGGCCCGATCGCCCTAATTCAGGGTAGGTTCGAGCCCCTAGATGTACATATATGAGCTGCTATGACAATGACACATTCATTAGACCCCAATGTGAAACTCTAAGGGTAAATAAACCATACACACGAGTATATCTCACCTCAAATTCCTAAACAGCCCCCAAAAGTTCTTCCACACCAGCGCTTTCATGTGATGCATCTTCATCGGTTTGATCCTCTCAAAGCAACCTTCCGGAGGATCTTCCTCAGGTGGAAGTTCAGCTACGGCAGCTTTCAGGTCTGGCGTGATGACCGACCGACCCTTGCTACTCATGGACACATTGTCACCAAACTCTCCTGATATCTCCCCAATTTCTGCTTCTTCCACGTCTATTGCTGTTGGGTCCTAGAAAAAAATAATTGTATTTAGTTATCTAGATTTTTTACAGTCAGCTATCTGGTGTTCACACAAAAGTAGCGTGAAATTACACTCAGCTATCTGATGCACACAAAAGTAGCGTGAAATTATGCTCAGCTATCTGGTGTTCACACAAAAGTAGCGTGAAATTACACTCATCTATCTAGTATTCATACAAAAGTAGCGTGAAATTCTCTGGCACTAGCCCCATCGTGGTAATTTGCGTAAGGTTTCTGAAGACAGATAAGTTCGCAGCAAACCCAAAAATATAAGCCTTAAGGATGTGTCTAACTAATATCATCATCATCATATCATTTTTATTTTTATTTTTATTCACTATTGGTAAGTCCTTGACAACATCTCACCTGGTGGTAAGTGACGATGTTGCCGAAGATGGAAGCGGGCTTATATCAGCCGAAAGACGTCCACTGCTGGTCAAAGGCTTCTCGCCCAAGGATATCCACGACGACCAGACCTGGGCTGCCCGCATCCAGCGGCTTCCCACGATCTTCACCAGGTCGTCAGTACACCGCGTGGGAGGCCTTCTACGCTACGTTTTCGCCACTCGAGAACTTTACTACCCCACCGGCCATCTGTTCTACAAGCTATGTGCCCTGCCCTCTGCCACTTCAGTTTAGCGATTCTGTGAGCTATACTGGTTACTTTGGTTACTCATTTCTAATTCGATCGCGTAAGGAAATTCCGAGCATATTTTGCTCCATTGCCTTAACTAATATAATCTTGAATAATCAGGATGATGATAAATTACTTCCTAACGATGCATGCCAAGTACGCAAAAGGCCAAAGTCATTTTGTTGCCAAAAACGCAAAAATCCAAATACGCTGAAGTCATCTTTTGGAAGATAAATAAAGCAGAAACGCTTCCATACACTTTATAAACCTGTATTTTGAAAATATTTTGGTCACAGCAATAAAAACACATTCTATTTTGAAAATATTTTGGTTACAAAAATAAAAACACGTCCTATTTTGAAAATATTTAGGTCACAACAATAAAAACACGTCCTATTTTGAAAATATTTAGGTCACGACGGTAAAAACACGTCCTATTTTGAAAATATTTAGGTCACAACAATAAAAAAACACGTCCTATTTTGAAAATATTTAGGTCACAACAATAAAAACACGTCCTATTTTGAAAATATTTTGATTACAACAATAAAAACACACCCTATTTTGAAAATATTTAGGTCTAATAAAAAAACTTCCGTTTACTTCACTTACTTTTCGAATCGTGCCCAATAAATCACGAGATGGATTTTGTTATTAATTTCATAATCATCATATCAGCTCATTTACATCCCCACCGAGGGGTTCGAGCCTACTTGAGTTAGGGCGATCGGACCTTAGTCGAACAAGCGGGCCCAGTGCGGGTTGGTCGACTTTACACACAACCTGCGAGTTTCTTCGCAGGCATGTGTAATTAGTAATTAATTTATAAGTTGATACTGTCGGCGTAACGGCAAGGGCCGCTACCTCGTTTCTCCTGTCCGGGAGGTCGTGGTTTAAATCCCGCCATGTACCAACGTGATTTCGAATTTCGATTTCATATGTGAGTTTATTCGACGCTATGGTTAAGGAAAAACATAGTGAGGAAACCTGCAAACGCCTGCGAAGAAACTAGCAGGTTGTGTGAAGTCGACCAACCCGTACATGGCCCGCGTGGGTGACTAAGGCCCGATCGCCCTATAATTCAGGGTAGGCTCGAGCCCCTCGGTGGGGACGTATATGAGCTGATATGATGACCTTTAATAACACAAACTCGTTAAACAAAACACTCTCATCAACTTTGACGGCAAATTTTCATTCCGAATTTGACTCAATTTCCGGATTAATGCATCAAAGGGCTGAAATAATTGGATAGTTACCCTAGAGTTTGGACAGCTAAACAGAGTGGTACTGCCAGCCCCTATCAACAATGAAATCGCAGCAGTGATTGTCATCATCATCATCATATCAGCTCGTATACATTCCCCCCACCAACGGGCTCGAGCCTACCCTGAATTAGGGCGATCGGGCCTTAGTCGACCACGCGGACCCAGTGCGGGTTGGTCGACTTCACACACAACCTTCGAGTTTCTTCGCAGGCGCGTACAGGTTTCCTCACGATGTTTTCCTTCACCGTAAGAGCGTTGGATGAACGCACATATGAATGTCATTATCAAACCAATACAATCTCTTTCTGGATTCTCTTTGACGAACCTCAGAACAAGAAAGCTATATAGACTGTAATTACTTGTCAAGTGTCATACGTGTATAGTTGTCAAATGTATTGGTCGCCCATAAATACATTGCTATCAAATAAGGAGTTACTCGTTGTACTCGTATGTAACAAAACGTTTCAACCATCTGAAAATGTGTTTGTATGTTTGTTACCTCTTCACGCTTCAACAACTCAACCAATCTCGACAAAATTTGGCAGGTATGTAGCCTGTGTCATGGAGACGTACACACACACAGGCTGTCTTTTTCCTTAAAAATAGCAGAAAATACGAAAAAAAATAAAAACCGGCCAAGTGCGAGTCAGAACCGCACACAAAGGGTTCCGTACTATCATAATAGACGGTTAAAAAGTCAAAAAACTTTAAAACATCATAATAACAAATTTAAAAGAAAATAACTTGAAAAAACAGATCCCTACTAATCCCTACTAGTCCCTACTAATATTATAAATGCGAAAGTAACTCTGTCTGTCTGTTACGCTTTCCCGCAAAAACTACTGAACGGATTTGGCTGAAATTTGGTAGGTAAACAGATTAGGACTTGGATTAAGACATAGGCTACTTTTTACCACGCTCGCGAGCCGCTTGCGGCTCGCGCACTGCGCACCCTCGAAAAGTCATAGAAACGTGGTCCACGAGGGTGAAGCCGCGGGAAACAGCTAGTGTTAAATAAACCAAAAAGTATGACTTCGTCACTATACCAGACGGCCAATTTAAATATTTTCATGACAACAGCTTATTTCATGTAAAATCAACATCCTTGCCATCATCTCCAGAAACAACCCATCACCTCCTCATCGCGGGTACTTTGCGTATTTGTACGACGACGATTCACTCAGTGTTGTGTCAAAGTATATATATTAGTACTAATATATAGTATGGATACTCCCTGCCGCTCTCTAGATTCCGACCTCACCCCCTCGTCACCCAGATTGATACAGATTGGTTACAGTTTGGTTGTCGAACGTATAGGATTTCGCCGCCATTTTGTTTTTTCCGCGATTCCTTTTTTGAAATGTCATTTCTGACCCGTTGTATAAAGTGTCTAGGGCGTGGATGTGGAAAGATTTTTCACTCCACATACACTGCGCCATCTTGGACACAATCAACCATTTCACGAGCATTGCCAATATGTTTGTCAGGGATGCTGTGTCAATATTAATCTATAGTGATCTCAAATAAGGTTCAGTTTTCTCTTTTGACGTGAATACGTCTTTAAAATTACCTCCATAGGGATGCAATCCAAAAAAACGAATGATAAAAAAATCGGGGGATACAGTTTAGTGTTGTAGCTACATATCTATCATCTCCATCCAAATTTCGTTTACACCACTTGATAGCTAAAGAATCAAAGAATTTATTACGCTAAGTAAGGACTGTAACACATCGCGCGCGGGGAAGGGGGCACCCCCGCCATTTTGAAGGTCATTTTGCTGCGTATCGAGATTTCCATTTAGTATAACTTTCGACTCGGTGAAGCTACGACGTTCATTCAAGTTTCAATCGTCAGCTCTCGTCAAAATCTATCGATTATATATAAAACATTAGTGTAAAATTGTAACTGTGATTATAATAAGGAGTTTAAATAAAAAAAAGTGTGTGTGTCAGCTCCGACGCACGACTGGAGTTTACTTCTTAAGTACGATTGTCTAAACAGGCACAAAACAGGGCTTGACTTTGGTTTTAAGTTTACTCTGCACAGTTTTTATAACTGATGGATGATTCCAATTTCCGGCCTCTTTTCTTAGCTGATGTGTCAGGTGTTTTAGCTCCCATGATCGCAGCTACTAATGATCCATCTGGTGTTTGGCACCAACTAAACTAATATGCTTTGGATGCGGTTATAAAAGCATATCTTAGGTCAATACCATAAAGGGCTCTTGCACATGTGTACCCAGAGGACTTCTTATGATTATGACATACATAAATAATAATATTTTATATAGAAACTACGTATTACCCGTTACGAGACGTATTCACGTTAAAACCAACGGCCGTGTGCCCCGACACAGCCCCATCACCCGTTTTTTCGCCGTAGTCGCGATAGGGTTAAGGAAACACAGAGACGCCCAGGACCTGCGTGAACCCGAATTAACGAAAATAATTGACAACGCTATAGACGTTACGAATAACTGACTTCAATAACAAAATTGCAGCGTTAAACCGAAGATGTGTTTTTCCAGCGATTGGTACAAACTTAACAGTGTATATTTTTAAAACCGGTGAACCGATGTTGATGAAATTTTCACTGTTTTATAATTCAAAAGATACTTAAGTCAATAATAAAAGAATTTTTGCGTTTAGATTTCTAGTTTTTGAGAAATACGTGGACAAACATACAAAATTTGGCACACCTCTTTAAAGGCTCATAAAGCCTGATATAGACAAAAATTGTGCAATTTCAACAATATTACATACATATACGGGTCGTATTAATAACCTCCTTAGTTAAAATCGGTTACGAATAATCTACAGCCTCACCCATTACTTGAGTAACGAGTGTCTACATAGTGTAGTCAAAGTATATATATTAGTACTAACATACAGTATGGACACTCCCTGCCGCTCTCTAAATTGCGACCTCCCCCCTCGTCGCCCAGATTGATAGAGATTGGTTACAGTTTGGTTATCGAACGTATAGGATTTCACCACCATTTTGTTCCTTTTTTGAAATGTAATTTCTGGCCCGTTGTATGAAGTGTCCAGGGTGTGGTGTAGTTCTAATAACGAAGCTGCTGACTAAAGCGTGTCGTAAATTTAAATTTAAATCTGCTGCATATTCTCAACACGGCTATGGATATTAAGCAAACGTGCGGAGCTCAGCCAATATGCAGGGCCGAATGTACTTAGTTCAAGCCGGAAATTGTGGTAACACTGCTTTGTACACAAACTACACGAAATTAGCATTGCAATTGATCTACATAGGGAGCATTAGGAAGCTTGAATAGCAACTACTGGATACCAAGTGGGTTTTGTAAGGACTCGTGAGCAGCGCAGAACCGGTCGTCGTGGAAATCCTTGGCCGACCATGTCGGCTGATATGATAACCGACTACTTTGCACTCGATTTTGACCAACTTTAAACGGACAGATTTAATTAAAACTTTGTACATTTATCAAGAACCAGTGACAATACCTACAATAATTTCATAAGTTTATCTCTAAAAATTTAAAAATAAATTAAGTTTAAAAATAAATAAAAAACACGCTAGAAAAATAATTTTTAATGCTGAAAATAATAATGAACAAAAAATACTAGTATTATTGTGAAAAAGGCATGGGTTGCTCGATAGACGAAAAGTATGGCATCACAAAGCGCCCTACGCTTTTTTCACAAGAATACTAGTATTTTTCGTTCATTATTACTTTCAGCTTATATTAAAAATTATTTTTATCACTTTTTAGTTTGATGTGTTTTTAAAGCGTGTTTTTTAGTTTTTTTAAAACTATATATTTAGAATAAAATCTCCTTTTAGACAGTTTATAAAAAGTGAGTTAGGTGACTAGTAGGTAAGAACCGCATTTTAGCCCTAAGTTCTTAAGAACTAAGAACAATTTAGTCAGAATTACATGGAAAATAGGTGTAAGTGTAACCCAGAAAACTCGTCGACTTGAGCATTATTGCTGTAAATGTAGGACTTGGTCCACAACGCTGGTGTCCTATCGATACCCAGTGAAAAAAACCGGTCGAGTAGGGATGTGGACAGAATTTATTTTTAATTTAAAATAAAGTTGTAGGCCTCCTCGCAATAATAAAATTAAAAAAAACCCCGATAAATTTTTAGCCAAATCCAAATTACTTCATTTTTGCCGGCCATTTTGTTTACCATTTTAAGGCCTTAAAATGGATCTAATGACAATATTCTATTCAAATTATTGAAAGACTGTGTAAAGCTAACACCATGGAAAAAATATATAATATACTTAAAGTAATTAAAAAATCTATTTATAATTGAATTTTATTCAATACAATTTTAAAAATATTATCAGTCTTGACGTAAAAAAAATATACTGTCGACCCTGTTTTTGGCAATAATTGCAAAATTTCTCGAAAACAAATAGTTAATGTTGAATGAAACCAACACACAAAAATTGGTAACTTTAATAACTTTCATTTTAATTGATCACATTTTTTTAAACTTATTTGAAAGTGATGAAAAGTAATAAAAACATGTAAAAAATGAGAATTGGGCGTTCGGTTTCAACGTAACAGCCGAGTTGAAGCTCGCATTGATTTGGACTTAAAAAGATTCGTTTAATTACGTTCGATATTATTTAAACACGTTTTAACCTGCTCGGGTTGTGTGATCTTAAACCCTAAACATATTTTTTCTTAAAATCTGCACACAGGATGTACAATACACGAAAAATTTAAATTTATCTTGTTTTCAAATACAAAACCGTATGGATATCGTTTCAACCGTTTAAGAACTGCGATGACATGTACAGACACACAGGCACACTTCAAACTTATTACACCCCTCTTTTTGCTTCAAGGCATACCCTGGACACTTTAAAAAGGGCCAGAAATGACATTTCAAAAAACGAACGACGGAACAAAAACAATGGCGGCGAAATGCTATATGTTCGACAACCAAACTGTAACCAATCTGAATCAATCTGGGTGACGAGGAGGTAACGTCGGAATTTAGAGAGCGGCAGGGAGTGTCCATACCGTATGTAAGTACTAATATATGTCGGAGGGGGTGGTTAGGTTATGGATGGCCTTATGGTTCACGTCCCTAACTTTTTCGGTCGTGGGCGTCGAAATAACAATGCAGGTATTTCACAGGGGTCCTTTTTCAATAGTCTTGATCATTTGGCAATCGATTGTACAGGATGCCTTGGATAACAATGGATGCAAACACGTGGTGATCCCAGCGATGGCGCGACACATCTGTTCAGTTCGATGCTCCGTCAAAAAGTGTCAGCCCGGGTTATATTATTGTACCATGGTCTGCCCCGAGATTGACGTCCAGCTAATATGGCTTCTCAAATCAATGCTGCTTACTAAATCACAAACAGCCTATCGTTTATATTTGTACTTTGGTAAAGGGATTAAAAATGTCCTATGTTTTAATATAGGCTTTCCTCAAGTGGCGCTACTCGATCATCGGCCCTAAGCACACAGCTTCTTCTACGCAAACTCCGCTTCATTCCATATATTATTAGGTCTTTACCTATGAAATAGCCGATTGTATCATCATCATATCAGCTCATATACGTCCCTACCGAGGGGCTCCAGCCTACCCTGAATTAGGGCGATCGGGCCTTATTCGACCACGCGGGCCCAGTGCGGGTTGGTCGACTTCGAGTTTCTTCGCAGGTGTGTGCAGGTTTCCTCACGATGTTTTCCTTCACCGTTAAAGCAATCGGTGAGTATATGTACGTAAGTTTCGAAAAACTCATTGGTACATTGTCCGCCCGGATTTGTACCCGGCACCTCTGGTTAGGGGAACCGAGTCGTTACCGGTTGAGCCACCGACGCTTTTTATATATAAAAGTTTAAAGACGAAAATTAATATTAAGAACAATAGTTATTAAAACAAAATTTATTCTCAAAATAGCATTAGACTATTAGAAATTAAATGGTTGTAAACAAACATATGCCTATTGTTTAGATATTTTGAGAGCACGGTGGCTTTAACCCCATGAAGTCGGATTTTTTCACCTGGAAAAATCTCCTTTATTAAGCCAAAAATACACATTTTTAATTTTAAAACTCTAGCTAAAGTTATCGCAGCAGTTTCTTCGTTGCCAATGTCATATTTGGGAATACCCCGCATATAAGATTTCGTCACTATCAGGAAAATTAACCAGTCTAAAAAATAGCCCTATCTGACCACTAAGAAAACGCCTTTGTTACATTTAATGATACATAGCTCAGGGGATTGGAACATGATAGACATACCACTAGTTACTAATAAAAGACCATAAGTAGTGTCACCGGTCAGTAATAAAAAAAAATTTAATATCTTCAGTAAAAAATGGCATTGTACTTCAAGAACTGAATCGGCAATTTAGTAGGTTAAACCTATTATAAGCTACAGTGACAGTTACACGAAGGTACTCACAGGAACGGAAGGCACTTCCACCTTCTCTAACACATCAGCCAAGATGCTGGAGCGCCTCCTCTTGCCCATGTTCTGTAGAACAGCTAGCTTCAGGAACACGTCTTCCAGACTGCTGGCCTGGTAGCGGCTGATCAGCTCCGATGGTGCCTCCTCGGCGAGAAAACGGCCTCCACGCATCAAACCAATCTGGGTGAAGAAAATACTCATTATCAATCATGATATCAATGAAACGACGTGCACTTTCTTTATCCGCAATTTGTAAGCCCTTGGCATCATCTCACCTGATGGTAAGTGGCGATGATGCCGAAGATGGAAGCGGGCTTAACAAGATTCCCCAATGCAATGGGGAACTGGCTATCTTATCTTCATGCCGGATTCTTACTGCTGAACAAAGACCTCCCTAAGGATTTCCATAAATGACCGATCCTGCGCTGCCCGCATCTAAAGTGGTGTTAAACACTCGCTGTCCGCGGGGCATTAAAATGTGGGAGCAGGATGCCACGTACAGTGCGCCCTGTCGCACTTACGTGCCTAACCGAAAGACACAGTGATGCTCCACGCTCGTATCGAGATTAGGTAACGAAGCGATCCTTACGACCATTGTGTGCACCAGCGCGCGCTCTCCTGTTTTTACCTGCATGTTTTTTTATCGATATGCGGTTAACTGCAAGCGCCTAGCCCTAGCATACCGACGGTAAATGGCCCCGCGGGCAGCGAATATTTAACACCACTTTAGCGCGACTTTCGCCAGATCCTTAGTCTATCTAGTGGAAGGTCTACCGACATTACGTCTTCCGCTGTAAGAAGTACACCATGCAGAGTAACAGGCTCTCTTTAGGGTTCCGTACCCAAAGGGTAAAAACGGGACACTATTACTGACACTACGCTGACGGTCTGACTGTCTGTCCGTCCATCTGTCACCAGGCTGTATTTCAGGAACCGTGATAGCTAGACAGTTTAAATTTTCACAGATAATGTATTTTTGTTGCCGCTATAACAAATACTAATATTTAAGGAAGCTCTCATACAACAAACGTGATTCTTTTTTGTTCGTTTTTGCTCGATATTGATAACATCAGGTAGACGCTTGAAATATTTACAAAATATTTAGTTACATATTCACTTTAACAATAAATAATTAAATTAACCATAATTAATATATTATATATTAGGTGTAACAAAATCAGCTGAAACTATTTTAACTGGTGGTTTTACCCATGAAACTGAACAACTTTCCCCATGGAACCCATAGTCAAATCGCAAAAAAATTTGGCTCTCCCATACTAACTCGATCAGCTGATCAGCCAACTTATAATTTTCGTTCAAAACTTGTTTTGAGATTTGACTGTGGGTTTCATGGGGAAAGTTGTTCAGTTTCATAGGTAGAAGCACCAGTTAAAATAGTTTCAGCTAATTTTGTTAGACCTTATATAATCCCATACCACACACGTATTTTTATAGATAATGTTACGGAACCCTTCGTGCGCTAGTCCGACTCGTACTTAACCGGTTTTTTTTCTTATCGTGTGGCACAATTGGCCGTGCTATTAAAGGGACAGACGGCGGTTGCCTGGTGTTACACTTAGCATCATCCGCGGTCACGTGTAGGGCTATTTTGGTTATACCCGAAACTTTTTAAGTGGAGTTTCTACTCAAAATCTAATCAACTTTTGTTTCACAACATTGCTGAAACCGCTTGTAACGGCCCTAAGTACGTATACAGAGTGTTACAAAATTTGTGTAGGACCCGTTAACTGCAGCTAAAGTATACATATGAGTACAGTATGGACACTCCATGCCGCTCTCTACATTGCGACCTCACCTCCTCGCCACCCAGATTGATACAGATTGGTTAAAGTTTGGTTCTCGAACGTATAGAACTTCGCCGTGATTTTGTTTGCTCCGTTATTTGTTTTTAGAAATGTCATTTCACGACCGTTATATGCAGTGTCCGGAGTAGGCTGCAGCTTTTGTACTCATCATACTGAATAACTTTTTTTTACTTTCGAGCGACTACGGTGTAAAGAAGGTATTGTAATGCCAAAAAAAATTGAATTTGAGATTTTGAAGGGGATCGATTGTGTTACACTCATTGGGTCTTATCATATCAGCTCATATACGTCCCCACCGAGGGGCTCGAGCCTACCCTGAATTAGGGCGATTGGACCTTAATCCACCACGCGGGCCTAGTGCGGGTTGATCGACTTCACACACAACCAGCGAGTTTCCAACCAGGCGTGTGCAGGTTTCCTCACGATGTTTTCCTTCACCGTAAGAGCTTCGGATAAATTTATGTACATATGAAATCTAAATTCGAAATCACATTGGTTACGTGGCAGGATTCGAACCACGACCTCCCGGACCGGAGGCGGCGGCTTTAGCCGTTACGCCGTTAGCCGTCATAGGGTCTAAAAAACCAAAAAAAATTGTGTTTGAGTATGTGTACGTACGTCCGGTGCTTTAGTTCCCAAACCACTTGACGGGTTTGGGTGAAATTTGACTTAGGGCAATGTTATTTTTATCTTCAGCCGTTTTTTGAACTTCTCCTATTTTGTTTTTTTTTCGGTTGCCGTCGTTGTAAAACTCACTTATTATTTTTTTACTCACTAATGGCTCTAACAATTTTAATGAAACTCGGTGCGATACCATACCTTTACTTATCCTACTGCACTGCGTACTTAATTATTTATTATTAAGGTACCTATACCTCCCTTACAAACGGAAATTATATGGAAATATTTCATCAAATCTGATATACCTTATTTTATTCTTGGCTCTTGGAGCGTCGGTGGCGTAACGGCTAGGGCCGCCGCCTCCTGTCTGGGAGGTCGTAGTTCGAATCCTGCCACGTACCAATGTGATTTCGAATTTAGATCTCATATTTACGTTTATCCGACGCTCTTACGGTGAAGGAAAACATCGCGAGGAAACCTGCACACGCCTGCGGAGAAACTCGAAGGTTGTGTGTGAAGTTGACCAACCCGCACTGGGCCTGTATGGTCGACTAAGTCCCGATCGCCTCAATTCAGGCTAGGCTCGAGCCCCTCGGTGGGGACGTATATATGAGCTGATGTAATATGATGATGATGAGGTAGGTAGTAAATAGCATAATTTCAATAAAATCAAGTCATAATTAAGTAAATGTTTTATTTCGTAAAACCCTTAAAATAATACCTATTATCACAAAATTTCCTTACATTTTGAGCAAACCGGTAAACTTAACTTGATCAATTAACTAAAAATGTACGTTTGTGGCTGATATGATGATGTACGTTTATCCGACGCTCTTACGGTGAAGAAAAACATTGTGAGGAAACCTGCACACGCCTGCGAAGATATTCGAAGGTTGTGTGTGAAGACGATCAACCCGCACTGGGCCCACGTGGTCGACTAAGGCCCGATCGCCCTAATTCTCGTTGGGGACGTATATGAGCTGATGTGATGATGATTCTTGGCTCTAAGTAACTTCGACTTCCATGACAGATGGTTAAGGCTTCGCGAGAAAGTACGCATAGCGTGGCTGTACAACGGACTTGCTTGCATTTTGTTAAACTCCAATAGTTGAAAACGCTACAAGTTAAAAAACCGACTTCCATCGCAACAACTTAGTACATTTTTGCATTATTATTTTTGGTTTTTGTTAATTTTCTAATAAAGAACTAAACCGATTTCGATAAAATTTATATGGGACCACACGGGAAGTACTAGCTTTCAAATAAAAAAGAATCATCAAAATCGGTTCTCCCAGTCCTAAGTTCTGAGGTAACACACATAAATAAAAGACTTACAGTTGAATTGAGAACCTCCTCCTTTTTGGAAGTCGGTTGAAAAGAAAGCAACACAGGTGCTAAAAAAGACTACGTAGTTTTAAAAAAAACTTTTAAACTTTCGCGGAATTATAGCACGTAAAGTTTTGTTATGGCTGCAAAGTTTTAAGTTAGATTTATTGTCTACCCATAGTCCTGCCCTTTGTCTGTTTCTGCTTTGTTATATGACTTAATTATGTACTTAACTTCTCTGAAGAAGATAATAAATTCATGAATGAGACGGCCACAATTTTACCAGGGAGCTGCCTAACTGCCGCGTAACTTTGCATCTTTTGGATTTATATCTATATAATATAGTGATTTTTGAGCGTCAGTGGCGTAATGGCAAGGGCTGCTACCTCCTTTCCGGGAGGTCGTGGTTTGAATCCTGCCACGTACCAATGTGTTTTCAAATTTCGATTTTCATATGTATATTTATCCGACGCTCTTACGGTGAAGGAAAACATCGCGAGGAAACCTGCACACGTCTGCGAAGAAACTGTGTGTGAGTCGACCAACCCGCACTGGGCGTGGTCGACTAAGACCCGATCGCCTTAATTCAGGATAGGCTCTAGCCCCTCGTTAGGGACGTATATGAGCTGATATGATGATAATGATTTTAGTTTGCTGAATAACATCATATGATACCTAGACTATTCAAGACTACTAAGATTCGGACAGCGATGGAGTAGATCTCCTTGCCTGCGTCTGTGTTACCCATCTCCTACAATTTAGGGATCTTCAAGGCGAGAGTGAATAGGCATTATTCGACATTGAAAACGAAATATGTAATATCTTTTTTTTTTTCGCGATACGTAACAATATTTTCTCTACGCTACGTACGCACCTACGTACCGTACGTCGTGAAAGTAAAAAACCAGCCAAGTGCGAGTCAGAACCGCACACATAGGGTTCCGTAACATCATACTAGATCACACATCTAATTGTATATAAATCTCGTGTCACAATGTTTGTCCTCAATGGACTCCTAAACCACTTAACCGATTATAATAAAATTCGCACACCATGTGCAGTTCGATCCAACTTGAGAGATAGGATAGGGTAGGGTAGGGTAGTGTAGTGTAGGGTAGTGTAGAGTAGTGTAGGGTAGGGTAGTGTAGTGTAGTGTATGTAGGGTAGGGTAGTGTAGGGTAGGGTAGTGTAGTGTAGTGTAGGGTAGTGTAGGGTAGGGCAGGGCAGTGTAATGTAATGTAAGGCGGTACGAAGTTCGCCGGGACAGCTAGTATTGGTATATATCTACACTAATTCCACTTAAAAGTAATACCCACAAATGTACCCACACATTTTGGTGTTCGAAAACAGTCGCTGAAGATTTATTAACGCAGTTTTATTTCTTTTATGAGGAATTAGTGTAGATATATAGTATATATTATATACCAATATGTGTGATATAATGTTCCACCAAGTACCTACAATCAAAAGTATCAACTATCATACTAGATGGCTCTAGTTACTTCATGTTTCCAAAAAACACGTTTTTTGTATTTTTTCACTTTTTATAATTTTTAGTATTTTTTGTTGTAGCGGCAACAGATACATCATCCGTAAAAATTTCAACTGTCTAGCTATCACGGTTCATGAAATACTGCCTAGTGACAGATTGACAGGCAAACGGATAGCGAAGTCTTAGTAATAGGGTCCCGTTTTTACCCTTTGGGTACGGAACCCTAAAAACTGAGACTTAATTTAATTATTTTTAATTAGATATTTCTAAAATACTCTTTATATACATTTATCTACAGGATATTTGTAATTAACCTAAAACCTCTTAGGGTGATGATAATTTTATTATTAAATAATCTAGGTATGTATTTGAGATAAAAAACTAAAAAATAGTGTTAATGAACAACGACTATATTATTATCCTTATGTATAACATCGTGAGGAAACCTGCACTTCTGATTCTAGATGTGTATGAAGGTCGCGTTGCACACATCCGTAGGTATAAATCTAAATGACCTACACGGGACGCGGGTGATGCTCAGTCCATCACAAGGCAACCACCGTCTATCCCCTGGATAGCACCTTTAATTTTGCAACATGATAAGAAAGAAAGACCTCTTATAGATAAATATACTTACGATATTAGCTTGTTTCGTCTCGTCAATGTAGTGGGTAGTGATGATGACCGTCGTTCTTCCCCCTTTGGTGATCTCCACCAAGTGATCCCAGATGCTGAAACAAGAAAATAAGATGAAACATACACTACACTATAATATTTTACTCGTGACATGTTAGCGCCGGTGGTGTAACGGATAGGGCCGCTACCTCCTGTCCGGGACGCCGTGGTTCAATCCCTGTTACATACCAATGCGTTTTCCAATTTTAATTTCATATGTGCGTGTATCCGACGCTTTTATGAACCTGTACATGCCTGCGGAGAAACTCGAAGGTTGTATGTGAAGTCGACCACGGCGCTAAGCCCGCGTGGTCGACTAAAGCCCGATCGTCCTAATTCAGGGTAGACTCGAGCCCCTCGGTGGGGATGTATATGAGCAGATATGATGATGACTCGTGACACCAGGCAAGAGAGGTACTATTATTAAGATATCATGGCTAAGGGAGTCCCTACACTAGCCGATATTGATACGATTTGAGTCGGTACGACGGGTCGTTCCTTTCCCTCTAATATGGTTGGTGGGAGCGATGGCTGACTCTCGCGTTATACTCGTGACCGGGTGCTGTCCGTGTGAACTGCCCTAATCTTGTTAAATGCATTCAATGATTTTTTTTTATGTATAACTTTTCGTGTCATATTGTTTTCATGTTCTAATGAAATAATCTATCTACATATAATCAAGGATTTAATTTTGACGTTATTAACTTATTATAATTATTGTTTATTTCTTGATTTAAGTCAATTGATTGTTATTATTATTTTATTACTATCAGAAAGAGTGTAATTTGCACCTATTTTGAATAAATATATTCAATTGAGGAATACTACATTACTGACGAGGCCCAAACTACATAATTTTCGTGATAATTTTTGCAAATAAATACCCTATAATTTCATAAAATTTACGTCAAAACCTTTAGGCCGCAGACAAGTCAACGTGGGCGGTGGTGATCATTGGCCCGTGCAACCTCGTTTTAGGCACTGCCAATAAAAACTAATGTATACGAGTATCCCAACAAAACATAATTATTGTAAAATGGAGCCAAGTTCGATACAAAAATTTGCAAAGATCTTAATGGGTAGGTATCAAGTTCTTGTAGAACAGATGGTCGTTGGGGCAGTAAAGTTCTGAGTGGCAACCGCGCACCGGAAAACGTAGCGTAGGCAGGCCTACCACTTGGTGGACCGATAACCTGGTGAAGATCGTGGTCAGCTGCTGGATGCGGGCAGCGCAAAACCGGTCGTCGTGGAAATCCTTGGGGGAGGCCTTTGTCCAGCAGTGAACGTCCTTCGGCTGCTATGATGATGATGATGAGGTATCAAGTTCTATAGTGGTTTCTTAAATCATTGCTGCGGGACTTCAAATGGACTAGGCAATGGAAGTACGTTATTTGGAAACGTTTTCCGGAAAGGACGAAGATAAAAAAATGTAAGTGACGAAGTCATTCTCTTTGGTTTATAATCGATCTTTTTTGTATTTTCTCCTTTTAAATTTGTTTTAATTATTGTTTTCTATCTTTTCACTTATGTCATCACTTTTAATTTTCATCCTGTCCTTATATTTCTATTTTCATCACCAACAACTTTTTTTTGTTTTGTTATATTTACACGGTGGTAAAATATATTTTATGTCATTCTTCGCACCCTGTGCCATCCCCCTCCCACCCCTCTCCAGCCAAGTCTTCTAATCACTTGTGCGTGCCTAGACGTGATTGGGAGCGCGACGAGGTCGCATGCATATAACAAAACACATGAATCAGTTAGATTTTCGTCGCCATATGAAATGGTTTTTTAACGACAATATAATATTATTTGATAGTTGTGACAATTTAATTGAGACATGATTCAATACGGCACTTAATGTTAAGATTGAATACAGTCATTAATTGTCGCTAAGTTGTAACTTGTATCAAATAGCGTTAACTGAATATACAGGCTGTTCAAATAATCGCTCAAGAGTGTGAAAGCCAGGGTTTTGAATTAATACTGTCACCTTCAGCTTAGTATAAAATAATTTTTGAGCTCCCGAAATGTTAATGCTCTGTGTGTCACATTAAATGTTCTGCGTGTCACATAAATTACACCGTATGTGTAATTGAAGTGCCGTTAAGAACGACTCATGTTTTTAGAACCGGCTGTATAATATTTTATGCTTCCATTAACATTAGCAAGTGAGTGCTAGCTACTTATTATAGCTATTAAAATGCTTATAAATTATGACTTTTGTATTATTATTCACAATTGGTAAGCCCTTGGCATCATCTCACCTGATGTTAAGTGACGATGATGCCGAAGATGGAAGCGGGCTTACCCAGACTCTCCAACGCAATGGGGATCTGGCTATCTTATCTTATCATCAAGCCGGAACACATCAATGCTGTTAACACTGATGTTTGGTAACAATGTTTGTTACAAATGTTCCGCGCTACATTAATGAAGCAGGTACAGGCGCTGGAATGTCGCGGTAGCCCCATCCAAAGTATATATATTAGTACTAAAATACAGTATGGACACTCCCTGCCGCTCTCTAGATTGCGGCCTCACCCTCTCGTTACCCAGATTGGTTACCGTTTGGTTGTCGATCGCATAGCATTTCGCCGCCATTTTGTTTGTTCCGTCATTCGTTTTTTGAAATGTTATTTTTGGCCCGTTGTATGAAGTGTCCAGGGTGTGCCCCAACAGCATCCTGAATGCATTATTGTATGTCCCTCGCAGGACGTTGAGGCTCGCCGCGTATACCTGATCCACAGGGCAAAAAACCGGCCAAGTGCGAGTTGGACTCGTGGTATGAGGGTTCCGTACCACCACACCTCTCCACACAACCAAAGGATATATATTAGTAATAACATACAGTATGGACACTCCCTGCCGCTCTCTAGGTTGGTTACAGTTTGGTTGTCGAACGTATAGGATTTCGCCGCCATTTTGTTTGTTCCGTCATTCCTTTTCTGAAATGTCATTTCTGGCCCGTTGTATGAAGTGTCCAGGATGTGACACAACTAGTACAATGATACCTATTCACATAAAAAACAAAATACACAAACGCGAGCAACGGAAAAATACTACTAGCGCTATCTAGCGGTGTTTTAGTAAACTATTTTCCGTAAGTGAACGTATTATATTGAGTTTACCACTTTATTTTCAATTGATAGAATTCTTATAGGTTTTCCTGTAATCGACAAACAATCAACTATATTTTGTATTTTTTTTTCAAAATTTTAGGTTCAATAGTTTCGGAGATCAAGGATGGTCAATTTTCGTCTTCTTTCATGGATAAAATCAACACTATTTATTTTACAATAATAACAAAAATATGTTTGAGATCCTCGTAACGAGCCCTTTCATTCGATATATGACACAGTAAGGTTTGCAAAACTTTTTTTTTATTTCCTAAAACCCTTATTTTTAAAAAAAATATTTATTTACTTTCTCGAGTAAAAAGAGTGACAAAAAGCTCTAAATAAAGTTGTTTTTACTTCAGTTGTGCAGCGAGAAAACCTGCGATGCAATATATTGCTCCGGACTGTCAACACCCGCCAAATGTTAACCCAACTGCCCATAAAACAGCGGTGATGTTTTTTGCATTCGGGTTATTATTTGTTAAAAATTGATTAGGTTTTTAACCGCCGCCGTGGCTTAATGGTTAGTCCATTCGCTTCACACTTGGAGGTTGCGGGTTCGATTCCCGGCGGAGATAGCTTTGTAAGACTCGGTCTGGTTGGTGGTTGGGCATTTTCTAAGCCCGCCTGGCTAGCTACCAGCATCTTATCTAAGTCTTGCCGCTAAACAGCATTGATGTCATCCGGCATGAAGATAAGATAGCCAGTACCCCATTGCGTTGGGGAATGTTGATAAGCCCGCTTCCACCTTCGGAATCATTGTCACTAACCATCAGGTGAGATGATGTCAAGGGTTTATCAATTGTGGAAAGAAAAGGTTATTCAAAGCAAGTCTAGACATGTTTTACAGCCGTAGAGCGTCAGGAGGCGCTACAGCTCAATATAAATTCATAAAGCATGCATCTATTGTAATGAAATTTCGTGAAAAATTTAAAGAATCTACGATACACGGACAAGAAATCCTTTGAGAGTAAATAGTTCAAGGCTTTCAATTGGAAAGAGAATTTACTGAACGTAGGTACTCTTTAAAAAAAATTAAAAGAAAAATTTTAAAAACCCACGCCGGGTGTTACAAAGCAATTGAAAAAGGATAAAATAACTTTTTAAAGCCTATCGAACAGAGGGAAATAAGAAACCGAAGATAAATTTAAAAAAATCCAACAAACACCGTCAGGGACTGCTATTCTCTGCTCTGGAATAGATAATACGCTGTTTTATGAGTTTGACTAATTCAATGTGTAAATTAATGCAATACAATACAATATTTTTTTATCGCATCACAACATAAATAATTTTGAAAAGACCTAAAAACTTTTAGTTACAAGCTTTTATTTGAAAATTTTCGATTATTTCGTAATCTTCTCTGCAAACCCTTTTATTTGATACCCAAATTGTAGGAGTGCATTAAAAATAACTAGTCCGCCATCTTGGGTGCGCTACCATGTTGGATTTAGAATGACGTTACACACTTAACCATGCATTGTCATCCAAACTGAACGTGTATACAAAATTTCAGCCAAATCGGTTGAAGATATCTGTTTCAAAATTGAGTTGCAAGGTTTCACCCGAACAAACATACAAACATTGCAAGTTAAATCAAAGCTTGTAAAAAAGAAATAAACAATATAGAATAAAACCTTATGTAGTGTTTTTATCATAATTTTTGCATTTATTTTTAATTACACATTTAAACTGAAATTTGAAACAGATTGGGCAACGGCAGTCCCCGGACGGATTTGCTTGGATTTCTTAAATTTATCTTTCGTTTCTTATTTCCCTCTAGTCTAAGGGCTTTAAAGAAGTTATATTATTTTAATCCTTTTTCAATTACGTTTTTACACCCCGAGTATACATACATACTTTTTTTGTTATTTTCCTTATTTTCTTACTTTTTGTTATTTTTATTATTTGTTAGTCAATTCTGTGAACATTTCAGCCTGCTACCTATTACAGTTTAAAAGATAAAGCCTTCTAAAAGTCGGACAAACAGACAGATAGACTGACAGCGAAGGCTTGGGTCCCATTACTTATTACGAAACCCTAAAAATCACCTTGTCTAGCCCATGTGACATAAGCAATCCACCGACGACACCCACACACACGCACATGATAATATATTAATTATACGTACTTTTGTCTCAAAACAGGGTCCACTCCGACAGTAGGCTCGTCCAAGATGAGCAACTCAGGGTCGTGCAGCAGGGCTGCGGCCAGCGAGACACGCCTCTGTTGACCCCCCGAGAGGATCTTCACTTGTCTGAAAGAAGATAATATATACTTATATAAGGTTAGGCCAAAAAGTCCTGTGGTAAAATGTTTAAGGTCCATAATGAAATACCTGCGATTTTTTTTTAAAAAGAAGTATTTACTTTCGAGCACTGAGTGGTGAAGTGAAGAAAGTCTTATGATGAAAAAAAATTCGAGGGTGAGATTTTGATGGCGATCAATATTGTGTTGTACTTAAGAGCCCGCTGGAGTTCATAAATCTCATACAAACGTACTCTTTGATTCATTTGTTAATCAAACAACCGAATTTGAAATAATTTTATATCGATAATCGGATGACGTATACTTATTATTATTTTGAAAAACGAAACAAGAATCCATTTTTAACCAATAAACTTGTTTTCCGTTTTTTACATTGAAAACAAGGTTATTGGTTAATGGATTGTTTGGTTAACAAATGAACAAAAGACTACTTTTGTATGGGATTTATTAACTCCAGCGGGCTCTTAATATAGGTAGGTCAAAAACAACCCAAATGCGAGTTGAACTCACACACGTACCATCGTAGAAAAAAGTGACTTTTTGTTTCATGTATCAATAATAATATTTTTATTTCATTTCTTTTTTACTTTCGACCGACGAAGGAGTGATAGCAAAACAAATGAAGTTGAGATTTTGATGGCGATTGATTGCCGTACAACTTTTAAAAAAATATGTGTGTATGTGTGTGCGTGTGTGTGCTGTATGACTGTATGTCCGTCCGGTGCTCTAGTTCCAAAACTACTAGACGGATTTTGGTAAAATTTGGGTTAGAGCAAAATATTATTTCTATATCTTCAGCAGTTTTTTTTTCAAATCAAATAAAAGTTCAGGGGTATAAATAGCTATTTGTATCCCAATAACGTGTCTATAATAGATCTGAATATTTTTGAAATCTACACAGCTTCGTGCAAAGACATATTTTGTTTGATCCGTCAAAGTTACTATAGTTACAAAGAAGATTTTATATCAACGATCTGAATTTTCCTCAAGTTTCTATTATGTCTATGCATCTTCGAGTAAGGAGTTTGTATCCCTTTCATCCAGTGACGTGAAAAAAGTCTTTACTCTTATTCATAATTTAACTTACTCAAAGGAGATTGTATACTTACACCTACTACTAAAGAAAATTTAATACACCTACGTTCTTCTACGTTTTTCTAGTGCGTGTTAGGAGGTTCATTAAATGCCATAGTGAAAAATTTAAATAGCAAGTGAAAGGAGTATAGTAAGTTTTGAATATTGTATATTTTTTTATCAGGCTTTTATTAGCTTCATCTGTATGTATGTATGTTTGTAACCGACTCCTTTGCACTCGATTTTGATTATTTATTATTTATTTATTTATTTATTTATGTATATTTATCAAGAATCAGTGACAATACAATAATATCATAAGTTTATCTCATTATCCTGATCAGGATCGCCAGGATTCAATGCAAATCCAACTAAAAATTGAAAAATATATTTGTTAAAAAAACTAAAAAACATGCTTTTATAGCACATGAAACTAAAAATTTAAAAATATCTTAATATAAGCTAAAAACAATAATGAACGAAAATTATTAAATAATGGTGAAAAAAAGCGTTGTGCCATATTTTTCATATATCGAGCAACCCACGCTTTTTTCACAATAATACTAGTATTTTTCGTTCATTATTGTTTTAAGCTTATATTAAGATTTATTATTATTACTTTAGAAGAATATTTTTCGAATTAATTTCTACTTGCTTTTTATGTTTTAATTTTTGAATAAAATGATGACTATATTTTAAATGTTAAAACATGACCATTGTATGTCCGACATGGGTAAACTGATGATACTAATTAATTGTAACCACTAAATATTAAGTTTTGACAATAAATATTATCTTATCTTATCGTTACGTAAGAGCATTTTTTCTGTTGGCGGGCTTAAGATTAACTTTTTTTTTATTTTTTATTCACAATTGGTAAACCCTTGACAACATCTCACCTGGTGGTAAGTGACGATGTTGCCGAAGATGGAAGCGGGCTTACCAAGATTCCCCAATGCAATGGGGAACTGGCTATCTTATCTTCATGCCGGAACACACCAATGATATCAACATTGATATTTGGCGGCAAGGCTTAGATAAGATGGTGGTAGCTAGCCAGGCGGGCTTAGAAAATACCCTACCACCAACCAAACCGAGTCTTACAATTGACCCCGCCGGGAATCGAACCCGCGACCTCCTGTGTAAAGCCAGTGAACTTTTCCTCTGAGCTACGGAGACTGAGAGTTTTCCAGTAGTTACTAGTTGCCAATGACTGATGTTCATATATGCCATAGACCATTCCCGCTTGAATTTTTAAGCTATTGCATAGCTTTTATCGCGGGCTTTGAACGCGCCGAGCGAATCAACAAATCCCGTAACGAAATAAAACCTAAAACCACCCACTCCGACTACCATGTAGCTCGGCCGAGCGTAACGTAACGTTACCGCGTTCTAAAAACTTACAGTGCCATCTATTAGCGATTTGCGGTACTAAAAGGACTTAGTCAAATTTTACTGGTGTAACTTTCATAGTGTTAATTTATTACATAAACATCCCGCGCCCCAAGGGCTATATGGTCCTTTAATCAAAAGGAGCACACGAAAACAGTAAAGCATCAAAAAATAGTGAATAAATACTCCATAAATAAAAAAAAATAAAAAAAATATAATTGCATTAAGTTGATAAAAAATGCTATGCAATAGCTTTACTGCGGCAGTCCCCGAGTGCCATACGTTTTTTTTTACTCAAACACGCTACGTAATATTCGCTTACATTCTTAAAAACTGGCCAAATGCGAGTCGGACTCGCGTAAAGTAGGGTTCCTGCACAAATCGAACTGCACATCTTAAGTTGGTCGACTATTTCTCCTAAACTAAGAAAGCCTACTTAGCCGTGATAGTTTTCCTTTTAAATTAATTATATAGACAACTATATTATTATTATTATTATTATCATAGATTTTTCAAACTCGGCTTTTTAAAAGGCCGGTCCTTTGAAAGGCGTACGTGGGGATACAGATCCAACACGCAGAGGCCCCTTTGAGATATTATAATGTGTTGTGATGTGTACACCTAGCGGGTGCCGTCTCTGCCTGTACCATAGAGATTCACCCAAAGACAGCACCCGCCAGGTGCAAGGACTATTACACAAAAGATGGAAACTATGCCGGGTTATGGGTGGGTAATTGCTGGACTGGTTGCTGGGATATTGATGAGACAACGGGACACCTGCCAATATCAATTGTCTCATCTTGAAATCATGGCAGGCGGTGACTTGCCGCTCACTAAATGGGCCCCCTATAAGTGCTACCAAATGGCAGCAGGGTGGCAACATTGGTGTGAGCGTCTAAGGTTGTCGAGAGGTGAGTCTGCGGGGTCCAGATTCCTACACGGTCAGCAGGCCCCCGGCGTTATGACATATTACACTTCCAACCTGGAGCATAGGTTCCGCTCTTGCTATCTCCACTCTCAGCCGGCCAATTAAGTCAAGCACAAGAGGCGAGGGCCAAATGAACACGGGCCCTCTGGAGTCGGGGTGCGAGGTGTCGCCACTCACCTACAGCTCGCCACATATTATTATTATTATTAACTTTCATGAATTTTTTGAACAAAAGTGTAAAAATAAGTGGGGTATTCCTTACAAAAAACTTGTTTTTCGAAACATGAAGAGACTAGAGCGCCATTTAGTACGATGGTACGGAACCCTCTGTGTGCGGTTTTGATTCGCACTTGGGCGGTTTTTATTTTTATTTTGAACGGACCGGGGCGCCAGCGCGGCGACGACGGCGGCGCTGTGGTTAAAAAAAGTAAATGGGCGGAAAATAAAAAGTGTGCCATGTGTACTGACTGTCACAGCGTTCCCTACTCTTTAGTCACGGTTTTAAATATCGAGTGTAATTTACTTAATTAGTGTTTGATTTTCCTTGCTTTGTTTGAGTAAAGCACTATACAAGCCTCGGCCGGAACGGCTACTGCTGGATTCGTATTATTAAGAGGAGACGCGGTCTAAAGAATAGGTATTTTAATAAAATGTTGCTGTCTCCCTCCCCCAAACCTCTCCGTATACAGGAAGAAAGGGAGAACTGCAGCGCCGACCGATAATATGCACTAAAATTGAAAAAAAAAACAGCATATCGTAGTCCCCTATTTCCTACTCCAAAACTTGAGCAATAATTAAATTTTTTCAGAAATAAAAAAATCGCTTCGCCTTCTTAAAAAAACCTCCATGTTATCATTTCATTGATAATATGCGTGTTTTTTTTTGGTGGGTGTCTAAAAATTTGGCAAAATCTCAGTTTTTGAAGACTCCTACTTCCTATTATAATTAGAATATTCGGAAAAACAAATCATAGACGCACGGCCATGGTAGATGTAGGTATGATGGAAAAAAAATCATTTTAGCTCTATTGTCATTATCCAGGAAGGAAACAGGGGGCTACGTTTGTATGGAAAAAATGGCGCCCGCGTTTTCTCTTAAATGCCTCACCTAGCTCATCCAGCGATCGTTTACTTTCCCGGCCTCGTCAGTTATTTAGATACTTCTAAGGTTTTCAAAACAATCACGTTAGAAAAAAAGGAGTGTGCTTTAGACTACACGACTGAAGTAAAACTTCTTTAGCTCCATCTCTATGTATGAAAGTAAATACTTGGTCTTTCTTTTTTGTCATATGGAGGTACTTATAGACAGTGAAAAGAATTTTATTATCCTCTGAAAATGATCAAATCTTTTTTATCCTAAATGTTTTTTTTGACAACCGATATTGTTACCTTGGCAACTGATATAGTTGGTAAACAAAAATAAATAGTATTTCTCTTTATCTTCACTAATTTATATATCCCTCTCAAATTCCGTTCGCCTCACCCGATTCCACTTCCGTAACGCTCTCGTCACGCATCCACCAGCTTAATCCCCAAGTTAAGCGTGCGTAAAGAAGTTTTACTTCAAAAAAGAGTGTGCTTTAGACCACACGACTGAAGTAAAACTTAATCACCGTTCGCGTAACGAATTCTGGTGAATACTACCCAAGTCAAGCGTGCCGTTCGCCTCGCCCGATCATACTTTACGTAACGCTAGAAATCACAGTTCGCGTAAGGCATTCACCAGCTTATTCCCCAAGTCAAGCGTGCGTAAAGAAGTTTAACTTCAAAACCTTTCAGTCTAGATAATCGGTCAGCTGATCTGAGAGTTTTTTGCGTTTTCAGTTAAGTTGTAGAACAAATATTTTAATGTTTTGTGGGTAGAAAGAGGTTTCAGTTTAATAACAATAAGCCTATTTAACAAGAGTCTTTGGATTATTACACGAATGCCTACAAAAATTTGTTTTTTTTTTATTTTCAGGTCTCATGTATGTACTTGTACTTATGTATGTTTCTTTATTCCACATTATTATCTTAACGGCTTAATGGATTTTAAAGAGCGAGGTATCGTTAGATTCGTCATGATCCCGTGCGTGACATCCGACTTCCCAAAAAAAAGAGGTAAATTTATTAATGCAGTCGTGTTTTCATTATTTTCTCGATGAAAAAGAAGCTCTTCATCATTTCAATATCATAACAGCTCATATACGTCCCCACCGAGGGGCTCGAGCCTACCCTGAATTAGGGCGATCGGGCCTTAGTCTACCACGCGGGCCCAGTGCGAGTTGGTCGACTTCACACACAACCTGCGAGTTTCTTCGCAGGCGTGTGCAGGTCTCCTCACGATGTTTTCCTTCACCGTAAGAGCATCGGATAAACGTACATATGAAATCTAAATTCGAAATCACATTATTACGTGGCGGGATTCAAACCACGACCTCCCGGACAGGAGGCGGCGGCCCTAGCCGTTACGCCACCGACGCTCCATTTCAACAAAGGTACATTATTTTCTGGTTTAGTAAAAATCATCGATGCGACAAAAAGATGAGTCAATATCTTATCCTTTTTCCCGTAAAATCAAAGGGTCTAGAGTTGTTTGAGCAAACCAGGTCACAAGCGGCCGTTAGAGTCAATATGTCAAAACCCGCTGTTGTCCTTAGGGCGCCTCACTAGTACTTCTCTCTTGAAAAAAATATTTGTACCTATAGTATTGAAAATGTCACAGTCTGTGCTAAGGATTAACACTTCGCATACAAGGTGACAAAAAGTTACAGTGCCTTACATGGTGGGGTCTAAATGACCCGAACATAAGTGACTCCTGTGTAAATATAAAAAGGCGTTTTTATCAATTAAGAGGATAGTCAGAACGACAGTGAAAAGCCAATTTTCACTTGCAAATTTATGTTTTGTTTTAATTTTGCAGTGAAATATTAGGCTCACAAGGCTCATTCAAACTGAAAAACTAAGCATAGATAAATCAGACTTAAAACCTCCTTTAAACTTTAATGATGTTAAGAAAAAACAAAAAATAATATTAAGTCTTAAAACAGTAACTAGTTTTGGGAACTCCCCGGTATATTTTTTTCAAGTTTAAGACAATCTTTGCAAAACAAAATATGCGTCTCACTGACGCTAAACACGTATATCACAGCCAAGCGCCCGCGCGGCACTGAATTAACCCAACAGATCGACGTGGCAACGCCGCAAACCCAGCTACTCAAAATTACAGTCCTCGTCGTTACGTAATTCTTTTTAAATATTAGATATTAAAACCGTTGGGGTCTTAAAGACCCCACCTTGTATGCAAAGTTTTAAAAGTACCTAGACTCTGCTAAAACTGTTTTTTTCCTGAAAATAAGATAGATTTGTAAATAGACACATCTGGAAATATAGGTATACTTAAAAACTATTAAGTACATCATCAACAATAATAAAAAATGTATTACCACCAACGCAAATAAATATAGGTCTTAAGATTCAACACCAGTTATGTTGCATCCTGTATGTACATAGTTGTATAACGCAGAGGTTCCCAAAGTGTGCACCGTGGCATGGGGCGCCGTGGAGACTGATCAGGAGCGGCGTACTCACTACTCACTGACGGGTACCTCACTTCAATTACACTTAAAAAAAGGTTATTTTACTCTCTTCCCGTCATTAACAATTTCGTTCGCTTAGTTCAGATAACCCTTTTTCTGACTTTTTTGGCATCTTACGTAGCTCCAAACCAGCTAGATCAACGTCGATTCTATTTAATATTACTGTCAAACCACCTCTGTGGCGTAATGGTTGTCTATTAGCTTCACATCAGGAGGTCGCGGGTTCGATTCCCGGCGGAGTCTGACTTTGTAAGACTCGGATTGGTTGGTGGAAAGTCATTTTCTAATCCCACTTAATTCTTGCGCCAAACATCAATATTAACAGCATAGATGTGTTCCGGTTTAAAGATAACATGGCCAGTTTCCCATTGCGTTGGGGAATCTTGGTAATCCCGGTTCCATCTTCGGCATCATCATCATCAGGTAAGATGATGCCAAGAGCTTGCCAATTGTAAATAATCCTACTAATATTATAAACGAGACAGTTTGTAAGATTGTATGGATCATGGATGTATGTTTGTTACTCTTTCACGCAAAACTACTGAACGGATCTGGCTGAAATTTGGTGGGTAGAGAGATTAGGACCTAGGTTAACACATAGGCTACTTTCTTCCACGCTTGCGCACCCTCAAAAAGTAATAGAAACGTCCACGCGGGTGAAGCCGCGTTAACAGCTAGTTAAAAAATAAAATATCTGATGGGACAGGTCATGTACAAATTTTGATTACACCTTTATGGAGGGTTCCATTTTGATTTGCTCCATTTAAAAGCTAAGCTCGGGCCAGCACAACACCGTAAAAATTACCGAACCTGAAGCTGTCTCGCGAACTGAAAAAGTTTGAGAGCCCCTGGTCTAATGGAAATTTTGATTATATTTTCAATATCACATCTCTTGACACACTTTTGGCGAAAATTTATTACCTACCCGAAATAAATTTGGCACAAAATTAGATGCCATAAAACATCGTAACGCAATTCGTAACCGGATTATAGCGGATTTATGAGCTCACTGATTGGCTCGGCAAGATATGAAGCTGGAGGATTAGCCGGGCCTTTTACATAAAAAATCACAGGGGCCGATAAAAGCTTATAAATTCCAAAAAAATATTCTTAAAATGGGGGGCTTAAGTATGGCTTAAGCCGATTTCAAACGTTCTATCGATGATGTAGGTGTATGACCCCACGACTGGCTCCCGCTTGAAACCGGCAATCTGTATAAAACATAGATTCTATAGAATGTCTAGATTGATTTGTGCTAAGGCCAAGGTAATCTTAATCCCTAATGTTGGCCATAAAAGTATCGATTAAAATGACTTGGCCATAAAAAGTACATATCGATTAAAATTACTATATCGATTAAAGTTACTGGGCCATAAAAAGTATCGATTAAAGTTACTTAATTATCGATAAGGATAGCTAGTTTCCTAATTGTGTTGGGGAATCTTGGTAAGCCCGTTTCCATCTTCGGCAACATCGTCACTTACCACCAGGTGAGATATGTTGTCAAGGGTTTACCAATTGTGAATAAAAAAAAATAAAAAAAAAACTTGGCCATAAAAAGTAAATAAAGCCAAATAATATAAATGAAAATGGTAATAATATGGTCGACTAAGGCCCGTTCGCCCTAACTTAGGGTAGGCTCGAGACCCTCGGTGCGGACGTATAAGAACTGATAATGATCATAAATATAGATGAAATGTCAGTGTCATTGAATAAAACAAACGATTGACTTAGCCGTTAAACATGTTTTAAGAGTAGTAAGTCTGGGTTGATAAGTATTTAGGAACGGTGTGTTCCTACTCTCCGTGAGCAAAGGGAGATATTTCCGTCAGGCGAGGTGGTATGCCTGGGGCCGTGGACCAATCGTTGATGATTAGTATTTTTATACAGGATGTAGGACCCATTAACTGGGGCTTCTACTCATCACACTGAACAACTTTCAACAAGGAACCCATAGTCAATGCGCAAAAAAAAATTCGACGCTCCTTACAAAAAACCGGCCAAGTGCGTGTTGGGCCACGCGCAATGTAGGGTTCTGTAGTTGCCATTATCGCGTCCATATCTTAAAGAAGCTTGCGTGACCATCGTCCTCGAGGTCGGTAGTCCAGTTTTGAAAATATATAGTTAAAATATTATTTAACAATTAAAGAAACGCTCTAGCAACATTTTTGAGCAGGTAAGTGTATATAAGAATTTTTTTGATCGACTATTGTTCGGAGGAGAAGTATGGCAACTAACACTGTGACACGAGAATTCTATATACAGGGTGACTGTTGAATGACGGACGTATTTAAGGAGGTAAACTAGTAACCCATGTACATTCCCTCTCGGTAAAAAAGTGAAAGTTATTTTGAAATAGGTACGTGTGATTTACACATTTTTTGAAATGTGAAATTTGTGTAATTTTGCTTATACTGTCGGAGCGCATGTTATCTGCCTATCAGAGTCGTTGTCAGCTGTTGCGTACGCGTCACAGCGAGCGTAGTAAACGGTCATAAAAAATAAAAGTTTAATAAACTTAAAAACCGACTTCAAAATGAAATTCACTCAAAAGTATGAAATAATATTATCATACTTAGATACACGAAATTAACCAACAATAACGAAATCAAAGGTGGCAAGGAATTAAACTAGGGGCCTGAATTTATTTTTGAGGTCGGTATCACCATACAGCTACTTACGTATCAAATGTTTTAGATTCGATGGCATTGTTGACACCGACCTCAAAAAAAATTTTAGGCCCCTAATTTAATTCCTAGTCACCTTTGATTTCGTTATTGTTGGTTAATGTCGTGTATCTAAGTATAATAATATTATTTCATACTTTTGAGTGAATTTCATTTTGAAGTCGGTTTTTAAGCTTTTTAAACTTTTATTTTTTTATTTTTAGTGATAATGCTATCTATCTAACAACGTTATACCCAATCACCCACTTGCCAATAGGAACCATCAAGACATAATTCATAATGCATGTGTTTCATTAACAGATACAGTTTCCTGTGGCTTCCATCGTCATCATCTCAACAGCATGAAAGTTAAGGAGTTAAATCTTCCATCATCAGTTCATCTGAATAACCTGAAAGAATACAACTATCGGTCTACGTAAAATTTTTAAAGAATTATCCTCCAACTCCTAACCGTTAAGGAGTTATACATTCCTTCATCAGCTCATCTGATGATGATGATGATGATGAGATAATGACTACCAGACGCCAAAACTTGGATAGTTTTAGGAAATACATGAAACACGTAATATGTGTATAAAATTTGAGGTTTGTTCTCGATTTCCCTGGAATCCCATCAGATCCTGAATCAGTGACAATGGGACCCCCTCGGGAGTATACTAAATAAAAAAAGAATTTTGAAAATCGATTCACAATCGGCGGAGATATCGCGTAACAAATATACAAAAAAAAAACATACAGTCGAATTGAGAACCTCCTCCTTTTTGAAGTCGGTTGAAAAAGGAGATGGACCTTTTAAAAATAATTAAAAATAGGTATGGAATGGGTATCGGGTTCTTATACACCTCCTTCCGAGTGCGGTTTCGTCGCGCTATTTCCGTAGATTTCGTAGTATTTTTGTATAGGTAGAACCTGTAAAAAATAATTACTGACCTAGTTAGCTAATGAAATCGTCTTTTTATACATATAAATTTATACAATATTTCTTTTTTTAGGATTCCGTAGTACAAGAAGGAACCCTTACAGTTTCGTCATGTCTGTCCGTCTGTCCTTCCGTCTGTCCGCGGCTTAACTCCTAGTCTGTCAGTAGTTAAGAGCTAAAATTTGGCAAAGATGTACATAATAAACACGCGGAGAGAACTGTAAAAAAAATTTGGAAAAAAATCTTTTAAGGGTACCTTCTCTAAAAATAAAGTGGGGATGTTTTTTTTTTCTCATCAAACCCAGTTGTGTCGGGTATCGTTGGTCACAGCTTAAAAATAGTTGTGAGTCTTCTAAAACCATTTTATATTTTAGGGATCCGTTTTCGAAAAATAGGCTTCAAAGTGCTAAATTTTGTTGGAGTCGAGTGTCCCCACCCCCTAACAACTAAACCGCTGTATTTGAAAATTTGAAAAATAGATATGGACGCAATAATGGCAACTACGGCACCCTACATTGTGCGTGGCCCGACACCCACTTGATCGGTTTTTTTTAATTTTTCCAAACAACAGTATCTGATTTCAACGTTTGTATGACATCTTACACCGAAAGAGTTTAAAAACCTTTACCCAGGAAAAAAAATGGAATAACTCAAATAAACGATACATATCATATATACGGCTCAGTCCCTCCACAGTATTATGGCGAATAATTTGTCATAAATCAGAACAGTTAATGAATATTATGAGCTCTTCATTTACTTTGTGGTGACTGTGAGGCTTTAAAAATGTCAATAAATTGATAAGTTATTCAAGAACCATTAAGATAAATGTGAACCCACGGCGAAAATTGGACTTTTCATACAGACGGCGATATAAATGTTAACCGATTTGGACCAAGTTTTAATAGGTTGTCAGTCGGAACAAAAGCTAGGCTTATATATTGCGTTTTTTAAATTACTGATTATAAATTTAGACAAATGGCCGAAATTAATTTTGTATGAAAACACGTGAACGACAATAAAATTAAACTTATTAACTTTATCGAAAAATTAAAAACGTACGAGCCTAATTTTGGTTCTGACTGACAACCTATCAAAAATTGGTCCAAATTGGATAACATTTAAGTGGTGAACATAGTTATCGCCATTTGTATGAAAAATCGCAGCTTCAAATTCCTCTTAAGAAATATGTACCTATTTAGAATTTTACAAAAATAATAAAATAATACCGTTAATTTGACAAAAAATCCTGTTCGTGTTAGTTCTCCTGATTTAATTATTATTATTATTATTATTATATCAGCTCACATACGTCCCCACCGAGGGGCTCGAGTCTACCCTGAATTAGGGCGATTAGGCCTTAGTCGACCACGCGGGCCCAGTGCGGGTTGGTCGACTTCACACACAACCTTCGAGTTTCTTCGCAGGCGTGTGCAGGTTTCCTCACGATGTTTTCCTTCACCGTTAAAGCAATCGGTAAGTATGTACGTAAGTTTTTGAAAAAGTCATTGGTACATTGGCCGTCCAGATTTGAACCCGGTACCTCTGGTTAGATGGACCGAGTCGTTACCGGTTGAGCCACCGACGCTTTTTTACTGATTCAATATACTTCTGATAATTTAATTATTTAATTTAATAATTTTCTCCTGATTTAATATACTTTAATTCTGATACAAAAAGTTGGCAACCCTAAACGTCACCTACGTTACGCCTACGTTGCCATTTTCACCATTACTTCGCTCCTCTCTTTTTCACAGTGGAAAGGCACCTTTACCCAGCTCAATTTAACTAAACTTCAAATCAGCTTCAGAACTAAAATAAATCAAGATTGATAAGCTGTTTGCCTTTGAAATGTAACTTAACGTACATAGTAGAACTTACGTAGTACTTCGTTCTGAATAAAGAGTTATGAATTATCAATTGGGGTCTTTTTAGGGCAACGTATAATCCTATACAGTGGTTATGTTGCCCCGGACACTTCATACAACGGACCAAAAATGACATTCCAAAAAAAACGAATGACGAAACAAATAAAATGGCGGCGAAATCCTATACGTTCAACAACTAAACTGTAACCAATATGTATCAATCTGTGTGACGAGGGGGTGAGGTCGCAATCTAGAGAGCGGCAGAGAGTGTCCATACTGTATGTTAGTACATAGATTTTGGATATATTTATGCTCACAACTCATAAGACTATCAATGATTTTGTAAGATTTGCTCTTGTTTTTTTGCGCAGAACTCTAATCGTGACTAGGAAAATAACTTTCATAACTAACAAGCCGATAATTAAACAAAATATAAGATATGCAATTATCATAAAAACAAGAGCACATTCAATACTTTCATGAATGAATTCTTAATCTGGACACTTGAAAACATCAAAATTTGCTAAGATATCCAGGGCAACATTTTTTTTGTAGAGCTGTGTAAGCATAGCCATCCAGCGCGGAAACGCTGCCAGTATACTGGGTACCATGCCTTACGGGGACGCACTGGACGGCATTTATTCATCATTATCATATCAGCCGAAAATCGTCCACTGCTGGACAAAGGCCTCCCCCAAGGATTTCCACCACGACCGGTCCCGCGCTGCCCGCATCCATCGGCCTCCCGCGATCTTCACCAGGTCGTCGGACCATTGCGTGGGAGGCCTGCCTACGCTAAGTTTTCCGGTGCGCGGTCGCCAATCGAGAACTTTTCTGCCCCATCGGCCATCCGTTCTACGAGCTATGTGCTCTGCCCACTGCCACTTCAATTTAGCGATTCTGTGAGCTATGTCGGTTACGTTGGTTCTCCTACGGCAATTATATTTATAAGATATTTAAAACAAAATTATATGTGTCAATTATTATTAATTATCAATTAGTATATTCTATGTATTTTGTTATACGCTTTATAACTGACGACAATACAAAAAAAAAATACCAGCCAAGTGCGAGTCAGAACCGCGCGCAAAGGGTTCAGTACCACAATACTAGACGGCGCTAGTACAAAGGGTTCCGTACCATCATAATAGATGGCGCTAGTTTCTTCACGTTAAAAAAAACACGTTTTTTGTGTGGATACCCTATTATTAATTCACTTTTTTTATTTTTAAGTATAGCGGCAACAGAAATACATCATCTGTGAAAATTTCAACTGTCTAGCTTTCACGGTTCATGAAATACAGCGTTGTGACAGACGGATAGACAGACAGACGGACGGACAGCGGAGTCTTAGTAATTTACCTATTTTTACACTTTGGGTACGGAACCCTAAACATATTGTGAATTAGTTCGGTTTGTCATAGAAGGCAATTATATTTTTTTTAACTATCAATTATTGTGTGCACCAGTGTGTACTTTGTCCAACAGTGGACCTCTATCAGCTAATATGATAATATGATAAACCTCAACACGAAACTAATTTAATACCTGCGAAAAAATTAACACCTTAAATAATTTTGTTCTTTTATTTTTTGATACGCTGATGTCCAGATCATGTATAAAACTCGCCTAAAGTTAGATAATAATATAAAATTTAATAATTTTAATGTTAGTTTTGAGGTATTCGGTTGACAGTTGCGTAGGTAAAGAATAAAAACGAACGAAGAGTGATGGCCCCTGATAACCGTACGTGCCCATTAACCCGATATACTCACAAAGGCCCTTTATGAAAAAAACCTCTTTTGTCTGCGTGAAAGCACTCCGTTGAAACGGATCGCCAGGGGCGAACTGAATTTTGGGGCCCCCAATTCATGCATGGTCCAATATATTTTTCGTCAGTTTGCTAATACCTAGACACACGGCAGTCTGTCAGCCAAGTTCGGTAAGGACAAGGGTGGGACCGGCCATGTGTTATATTACACGAACCATTTCGGGCCACTTCAACTTACCCGTAAATTAAAATCTATTTGATCTACACACTTGTGTTTTTTTTTTATCTAGTAAGACTCTCCTAACACCTAGAACACCCATTTCCATATATATATATATAAGCCATTCTTGACATCAAAAATCGCTGACTCACTGACTCACTCACTCATGAAAACTTTAGACCACTTCCATATAGTGGACGATTTCCGGCTGATATGATGATGATGTAGGTTATTGGGCGTATATGAAGTGAAAATTCGAAAAACGGTCAAGTAAGAGTCGTGCTCGCGCAACTAGTGTTTCGTATCACCACTACACATCAAAATATATAAACCACTTCCAAGTGACAAATAATTTTGATATTTAGCATCAAGATACGTTGCATATTGTAACGCGGCAACGCGTTGCTCATATTCGTTCTTCTTTCATTCGACCTATTTCATTCCATCTATTTATTCTAATCAGCTTGCACTGGCACAAAGCAATCCATGTGTCACAATTTGTATAAACTGAATTAACTGTGACATCTAAACCCAAATTCTTTCAATTCAATATATTTTCACCATTTTCATTGTTTATAAAATAAAATACCTGACGCTCTTTTAAAAGACCCATCTCTTATTTATTTATTTATTCAAAATTGGCATCATCTCACCTGATGGTAAGTGACGATGATGCCGAAGACGTAGATCTCATGTAGGATAATGATAATTATCATATAATTATGTTTTTGTGTTTTGTGTTTAAAGTGTCATAAGTTTGTTTATGTTTTTATTATTTTTGTGTTCTTTTTAGGTCTTTACTTCACAATTAAATTACCTACTCGTATTCATCTGTGAGCACGTACATACGCCCTACCGTACCTACCCGTTGCGTCACAATATAACGAAAACATCCGAGAAACTGGCCAATTGCGAGTCAGACTCGCGAAATCGGGGTTCCGAACCACTACCATTAGTCAAAATTGTAGACCACTCCCCCACGGATTTCCACAATGACCAGTCCTGCGCTACCCTCATCCAGCGGCTTCCCGCGACCCTCACCAGGTAGTTGTTCCACCAAGTGGGAGGCCTGCCTGCGCTCCGTCTTCCAGTGTGCAGTTGCGACTCGAGAACTTTACTGCCCCAACGCCTATCTATTCTACGTGCTATTTGCCTTGCGCACTTACCACTTAATTTAAGCAATTCTGAAAGCTTTGTCGGCTACTTTAGTTCTCCTACAGATCTTTTCACTTCTAATTCAATCACGTAGCGAAACTCCGAGAATAGCACGCTCTATTGTCCTTCTTATGAGGCCTATAGTAAGCGGCCATGTCTCAGTTTCGTATGTCATCACTGGCAACATGCACTGGTCAAAGACCTTGATCCTAATAAGTAATTCATGTATGGACCTACAATAATACCCTAATACATCCCTGTCTTCCCGATACGAGTATTTTTTGCTTGTATAGTGATGCCTTTGTTGCATGGTTTTAGGTTTTATCTAGACAACGTTATTTAAAAAAAACCGGCCAAGTGCGAGTCAGAACCGTACACGCAGGGTTTCTTGCTTTCATAAAATAGATGGCGCTAGTTTCTTTATGTCTAAAAATAAACCCTTCTTTTTCTATGTAGACCCCCCCCCCCTTTAATTTTTCACTTTTTTTGTATTTTTTGTTATAGCGGCAACAGAAATACATCATCTGTGAAAATTTCAACTGTCTAGCTATCACGGTTCATGAAAAACAGCCCGTTGACGAACAGACAGACAGACAGAGGAGGCTTAGCAATAGGGTACCGTTGGTCACCTGTTGGGTGGACGGAACCCTAAAAAGGCTGAAAATCTATCAGGCATTTGGTTTGTATGTTCATTCATGCCATAGACAGGTTCATTGAATCATATTTGTTTGTGAAAGAGTGCATTTAAACAATTAACTATAACGAATTGAATAAAATAACAGATAGACATGGCGAAACTGACTACGGAACCTTAAAAAAAATGGCCAAGTGCGAGTCAGACTCGCGGTAGAGAGTTGGAAAGGGTTCCGTACCATTTCGTTTTTCGTTAGAACGTTAAGTCTTGGGATTTTGAAGTGGATAGGTACTTCTTTGTTCGGGATGAAATAGGGCTACATGATCAAGATCAAGCCAAAGTATATATATATATAAGTACTAACATACAGTATGGACACTCCCTGCCGCTCTCTAGATTACAACCTTACCCCCTCGTCACCCAGATTAATACAGAGTGGTTACAGTTTGGTTGTCGAACGTATAGGATTTCGCCGCCATTTTGTTTGTTCCGTCATTCGTTTTTTGAAATGTCATTTCTGGCCCGTTGTATGAAGTGTCCAGGGTGTGTTCAAACCTACAGGCTTACAGACCCAGCCAAAAAAGCATGCTTACATATACAGGGTGTAACAAAATTGGTGTTGGTCCCGTTAACTGGGACTTCTACTCATCACACTGAACAACTTTTGTTCTACAAGTTTTGAAATTTTGAACTCTTCATACAAAACGATCAGCTGATTGACCAATTTTGTGCATATTTGTATGGAGTGTAGATTTTTTTTTGCTAATTGTCTATGGGTTCCCTGGGGGAAAGTTGTTCAGAATGATCAGTTGAAGCCTCAGTTAACGGGTCCTTGACCATTTTTTTTACACTCAGCTTAAAAAAATTGTCGATAGGAAAATACTCAAAATGACTTGAAAAGTGCATATTTATTATTTTTACCCGACCTTACAACAAGGAGGGTTATGTTTTTCGGCTACATGTCATCATCATCATCATCATATCATTCGACGGACGTCCACTGCTGGACATAGGCCTCCCCCAAGGATTTCCATGACGACCGGTTCTGCGCTGCCCGCATCCAGCGGCTTCCCGAGACCTTCACCAGGTCATCGGTCCACCGAGTGGGAGACCTACCTATGCTTAGTTTTTCGGTCCGCGGAAATTTACTGCCTCAACGGACATCTGTTCTACGTACTATGTGCCCCGCACTCTGCCACTTAAGTTTAGCAATTCTGAGAGCTACGTCGGTTACTTTGGTTCTCCTACGGATCTCCTCGTTTCTGATTCGATCACGCAGAGAAACTCCGAGCATAGCACGCTCCATTGCCCTTTGGGTGTCCTTGAGCTTTCTTATGAGTCCCATAGTAAGCGACCATGTCTCAGTTCCGTACGTCATCACTGGCAACACACATGGTCGAAGACCTTGGTCTTAAGACACTGCTGTATCTGGGACGTAAATATATTGCGAAGCTTCCCGAACGCTGCCCAGCCGAGTTGGATTCGACGATTAATCTTTTACTTGTAACTGGACTGTTAGTCCCAGGTACACATATTCGGTAACAACTTAGAGTGTAGAGCCTCCAACCTTCAGAGGAGTAGGTAATGACACGGACGTCTGACATAGCTCATAGAACAGATGGCCGTTAAGGCAGTAAAATTCTCAAGTGGCGACCACGCACCGGAAAACGCAGCGTAGGTAGGCCTCCCACTCGGTGGACCGATGACCTGATGAAGGTCGTTGGAAGCCGCTGGATGCGAGCAGCGTAGAACCGGTCGTAATGGAAATCCTTGGGGGAGGCCTATGTCCAGCAGTGGACGTCCTACGGCTGATATGATGATGATGATGATATGTTATTACTAGTTTATGACTATCATAAAGAGTGAAATTTGCTCCTATTTTTAATAAACATTTTGAATCTTTGAAAAATCTAGGCCAAGCTCCTTTAATTGCTTAGACGAGAACTGCGACTATATTAATTAAAATTTGATCTGATACTATGTCATTTAACCTACTTTTTGATTTTTAAATGAAAAAAGTACTTGTGTCAACTGATAGTGTCTGTTTTTAATTAGAGATAAACTTAATTAAACTGTACAGAAAGAATCATTTGATTTGTAGCCGCCAGGACTTAGTCGTAGCGATGTCATTAGAATATGAAGACTTAAAATCATTGAATGTCATTAATGCCTTTGACAAGAGTAGGCCAGTTCACACGGACAGCACCCGGTTACGAGTATAACGCAAGAGTCAGCCATTGCTCCCCTCAACCATATTAGAGTTTTAAAAAGAAAACTCAAATACAATTCATCTTCGAATCATAAGTTAAAAAATCACACATTATTAGGGGGCTTGTGTTTATGAACAAGTATCCTTATCTCGTAAAAAACCTTAAAAAACATATTTCTGTCGTTCTTGTTGATGTCTTTTGAACCCTCGGTGCGCGTGTGCAACTCGAACATGGCCGGTTTTTTTATCCACTATTGGTAAGCCCTTGACATCATCTCACCTGATGGTAAGTGACGATGATGCCGAAGATGGAAGCGGGCTTGCTCAGATTCCCCAACGCAATGGGGAACTGGTTATCTCAACTTCAAGCCGGAACACATCAATGCTGTTAACATTGATGCTTGGCGGCAAGACTTAGTTAAGATGATAGTAGCTAGCCAGATGGGCTCAGAAAATGTCGTTCCTGAACCAAACAGAGTCATACAAAGTTCCACTCCGCCGGGAATCGAACCCGCGCGCGACCTCCTGATGTGAAGCTCATGGACTCAACTATTATATACGGAGGCGGTTTTCAGTCAGTTCGGGTTCCTATATTACATTATTTGTAGTTTTATTTTGAAGTTTTACTAAATTATGGTTTTTTTACGATAAGGCAAAAAACATTTAAAAAAAAACACGTTTCTTGTATGGGGACCCCCCCTCAATTCTTTACATTTTGTTATTTTCATTACCTATTGGTCTGTGAATTCACTTTACGTCTGTGTAAAATTTAATCGGCTAACTATAACAGTTCAAAAGATACAGCCTGTTAAAGGTAGGACAGATAGACAGCTTAGGCTAGTTTAGACTTTGCATACAAAATTTCCGAATCAGCTGACCGATTTGTACGAGAAGTCATTTTTTTACGATTTTAGCAAAGTTCTAGGAACAAAAGTTCTACAGTTTCATTAGGAGAAACCCCCCCGACGAAAAATGTCATATATTTTACCTAAAGTCCTGTATATTTTAATAAAACTATTAAATTTTAGCATAGCTATAAGAACCATTCCTATAATGTGAACTAAGATTGTTTAAATATATTTTATCGGGACATGACTTAATAAGCGAAAAAAACATTACATACACACATTACTCTTACATTTCCTTTTCTTTCCTTACCTTTTCATCATATCAGCTCACATACGTCCCCACCGAGGGGCTCGAGCCTACCCTGAATTAGGGTGATCGGGCGTTAGTCGACCACGCGGGCCCAGTACGGGTTGGTCGACTTCACACACAACCTGCGAGTTTCTTCGCAGGCCTGTGCGTGTAGGTTTCCTCACGATGATTTCCTTCACCGTGACAGCGTCGGATAAACGTACATATGAAATCTAAATTCGAAATTACATTGGTACGTGGCAGGATTAGAACCACGACCTCCCAGACAGGAGGCGGCGGCCCTGCCGTTACGCCACCGACGCTCAACAAAAAATTAAAACTAAATTTGAAATAAAAAAAATCACTACGACGAAAATATTTAGTAAAAATATTTTGTTTATTCCTAACTAGCTTTTGCCCGCGGCTTCGCCCGCGCTTTACCCGTTTTTAGCCACTTTCTTTTTTTTTTTTTTTTTTATAGAAACCTTCTGACAATAAATAAACACAACAAAAAAATAACGAACTACTTTGCGAACTTTTGCCGCTCGTCTTTGCCTCCACTGCTGAAACCTGATGGATCATTGGCTCACACGGCAACTGAGAAGGCTTATCTGTTTGCCTCTATGTTTGCCGAAAATTCACGTCTCGATACAGCGAATAGAATACCGCCCCAGTTATCTCCTTGCGATACTAAAATGCCCCCTATTCGTATCAAGCAAAAGGAGGTACTCAAAACACTTCGCAATCTTGACGTGAACAAAGTCAGTGGACCTGACGGTATACCAGCTTTAGTGCTAAAGAACTGCGCTCCTGAGTTGTCTCCTGTTCTGACACGTCTGCAACGCCTCTCTCTTGAAACAGGTACAGTCCCAAAGTCCTGGAAGCTGGCCAACGTGCAGCCGGTGCCCAAAAAAGGCAGCGTGCCGATCCCGCAAACTACCGCCCTATAGCAATCACCTCCGTAATCTGTAAGATTATGGAGTGTGTATTGAACACCCGCATTCTGGCATACCTAGAAGACAATGACCTCCTTAGCGATCGACAATACGGATTTCGCCGAGGTCGATCTACTGGAGATCTTCTAGTGTATGCTACGCATATATGGGGCAAGGCTATCGAGAAGCATGGCGAAGCTCTCGAAATCTCGAAGGCTTTTGATAGGGTCTGGCACGCTAGCCTTATTGGCAAGCTTCCTTCTTATGGTCTTCATTTGGGATTGTGTAACTGGGTAGCTGATTTCCTGAGGGAACGGTCTATTCGAGTGGTCGTTGATGGCTGTTCCTCAGACCTATTGGCGATTGATGCCGGGGTACCTCAGGGATCTGTTCTTCCCGCAACACTATTTCTGCTTCACATAAACAATCTGCTGAAACCCGGTATGATTGGTTATGCAGACGAAAGCACGGTTGTAGAAAGATACCTGTCCAGTGCACGAGCTAACAGCGCTGATACGCTGTTTCTGAGAGAGGCCATGATAGAGCGCATAAACTTAACACTTCAGGCAGTGTCTGAATGGGATGATTCCAGCCTCATAAGGTTTAATGCCTCTAAAACACAGGCGTGTCTTTTTTCCGCCAAAAGGAGTCCATTCACCTTGACTCCTACTCTCCGGAATGAACCGATTCAGATATCTGACCACCTGGAACTCCTCGGCGGGGATTTAACACCCAATCTTAACTTCGGTCGTTACATTGAGTCCAAGGCAAAAGTTGCTGCAATGAAGCTGGGCATTCTCTCTAAGGTGAGACGGTACTTCACACCTGGACAGCTGCTTACCTTATGTCAAGCACAGGTCTGCTCATGTATGGAGTACTGTTCACACTTATGGGATGGATCAGCCCGCTATCAGCTGGATACCTTGGACGCCATCGACCGACGCGCACGGAGACTTATTGGTGACGACGAGCTAGTCAACGACAAGCTCCAAAGCCTTGAGCATCGCCGCAAAGTCGCCTGTCTATCGGTATTCTATCGAATTCATTTCAGAGAGTGCTCGCAAGAACTTCACGACCTCATTCCCCCTGCTCCATTCCACCGTCGGTCAACGAGACGCAGGGAGGGGTTGCACCCCTTTGTTGTTGATGTTCCACCTTTTCGCACGAATCGTTACGCTTCTTCATTTATTATGCGTACAGCGCAGGAGTGGAACTCCTTGCCTGCGTCAGTGTTTCCCGATTCCTATAATTTGGGGATCTTCAAGGCAAGAGTGAATAGGCATTATTTGAGTTTGCGTGTACCATCCTCGACTGCATCATCACTTACCATCAAGTGAGTTGCAGTCAAACGCACTCAAATTTTCGATAAAAAAAAAACGGGTTGCACTCCGGGAGTGCCGGCAGATGTGAAAACTTGAACCATCCGTCTTACGAATTTTCGATCAGGTCACGTGTCCTGCCTGACGCGAGTTTAACATTTTTTACCCATTACAAAAAAAGTGCACAACGCCGCTAAAGAAGTTTTCACTTCAAAAAATAAAAAAATGTGGACAACATTGTAATGTGGCACAAAATTGATCGATCATGTGATAGATTTATATTAAGAGTTCAATTTCGTTTTGCGATTTCACCAAAGTCGTAGAACAAAAGAGTCTGTTAAAATCAAAAACCGCATTGTCCGTAAAAAGACAAAAAAGAGTTGTCTATGACATATTAATCTCTATGGTTGAAGGAATATTTTAGTGTATTACATATGCATCAAAAACAGCAATATCTCAAGGAAATTAATGATAAAAAAATCAAAGATGCTACAAAAACCACAATGTCCTGTAGTGTTTGGAGTCTGTTAGAATCAAAAACCGCAGTTTTAAATTTAACGGTAGTGGTCAAAACAATAAAATGGAAATTTCAGGTTTTTGATTCTAATAGTCTCATTAAAGTTGTTAAGCCCCAGTTACGGGATCTACACTAATTTTGTTACACCCTGTATACACACGAAAAAATTACCCCCATTTTCAGGTAGTCGCGTTAAACTTGAGCCTTTAATATTTATTTAGACAAATCATTTCTAAAATGTTCATTTTGCTTTACACTCCCTCTTAAGGCTTTAAGGTATCTCAATCCGAGCAGGTTGATACGTGTTAAAATAATATCGAACGTAAGTATATTCATTTTAAGTTCAAATCGATGCCGGCTTCAACGCGGCGGTTACGTTGAAACCGAACGCCCAATTCTCAATTTTTACATGTTTTTATTACATTTCTTAACTTTCCAATAAGTTAAAAAAAAATGTGTTCATTTGAAATGAAATTTGTTAAAGTCACCGATTTTTGTGTGTTGGTTTCATTCAACTTTAACTATATGTTTTCGAAAAAATTTGCAATTAATGCCAAAAACAGGATCTACAGTATATTTTTTTACATCAAATGTTGTAATATTTTTAAAATTGTATACAATTTAATCGATATTTAATTACTTTAAGTAGGTATATTTTTTTTCATAGTAATAGCTTTACACAGTCTTTCATTAATTTGAATTGAATATTGTCATTTGATCCATCATAAGGCCTTAAGAGATTTTTTTCATACCGGCATGCTCTTTAAAGAGATGTAATTTTGCATAATACTTCTGAGTGGAAGCGATTTAGAATCTTAACCCTTTGAGCTTCAAATTTAACAGAATTGCTCCAGATAATGGCTAAAAATCCTTTGCGACGTTGTTATTACGAAAATGCGACGTTGCCATTACGAAAATGAGGCGTTAAGATTTTAGGGGATTTTCTGAATTTGTAAAAATGTTTTTAAAATGAGGCATACTTACCAATTTCATCGTTATGACCATCAACCAGTCATTATCATCAAATCAGCTCATATACGTCTCCACTGAGGGGCCATTCGAGCCTGCCCTAAATTAGGGCGATCGGGCCCTAATCGACCACGCGGGCCCAGTCCGGGTTAGTCGACTTCACCCACAACCTGCGAGTTTCTTTGCAGGCGTGTGCAGGTTTCAACCAGTCATATAGCTACGTATTTTAGGTACATTAAGGACTGTTGGATTTGTCACGAAACGAAGAGATATTTACATTTTTACCAAGCTGATTATCTCAGATTTCAAACTCCCATAAAACTTGCCCTCCCACTATAAAAAAAGTATCTAGTTTTGCACCGAGTCTTTAAATCACGAAATTAGTACATTAATACCGCTGGAAAACTATGACGTAACTTGTTTTACTACACATTTTTAGGGTTCCGTACCCAAAAGGTAAAAACAGGATCCTATTAGTAAGACTTCGCTTTCCGTCCATCTGTCCGTCTGTTACCAGACAGTTAAAATTTTCACAGATGATGTATTACTGTTGCCAAGGTCTATAAGTCACCGATTTTTGTGTGTTGGTTTCATTCAATATTAACTATTTGTTTTCGAGAAATTTGGCTATTAATGCCAAAAACAAGGTCTACAGTATATTTTTTTTAACATCAAAAGTGGTAGTATTTTTTTTAATTGTATTCAATTAAATCGATTTTTTATTACTTTAAGTATATTAATGTATTTTTTCCATAGTGATAACTTTACACAGTCTTTCAATAATTTGAATTGAATATTGTCATTTGACCCATCTTAAGGCCTTAACAGCAAAATGGTAACGACTATGAGAGGAAACTGTTTAATCCACCAATATTTTTTTGTGGTAAAATTACGATAATCTACATTAAATTACCTAAACAACTACTTAAAACAGCGAAATGTTTTTATGATAGGGCTTTTCACATTTAACTTGCAAAAAATATTTTTTGGATTCTTTTATCATAAGCTTATTAACCAAGCAAGTAATATAAATACTCTCTTCATATCAGCCGAAGGACGTCCACTGCTGGACATAGGTCTCCCCTAAGGATGTCCACGACGACCGGTTCTGCGCTACCCGCATCCAGCGGCTTCCCGCGACCTTCACTGGGTCATCGGTCCACCAAGTGGGAGGCCTGCCTACGGTACGTTTTCCGGTATGCAGTCGCCACTCGAGAACTTTACTGCCCCAACGGCCATCCGTTCTACGAGCTATGTGCCCCGCCCACTGCCACTTAATTTTAGCAATTCTGAGAGCTATGTCGGTAACTTTGGTTCTCCTACGGATTTCCTCATTTCTGATTCGATCACGCAGAGAAACTCCGAGTATAGCACGCTCCATTGCCCTTGGAGACCTTGAGCCTTCTTACGAGGCCCATAGCAAAGTATATATATAAAGACCTCACCCCCTCGTCACCCAGATTGATACAGATTGGTTACAGTTTGGTTCTCGAACGTATAGGGTTTCACCGTGATTTCGTTTACTCCGTCATTTGTTTTTAAAAATGTAATTTCACAACCGTTTTATGCAGTGTCCGGGGTGTGCCCATAGCATACCCTGGACACTTCATACAACGGGCTAGAAATTACATTTCAAAAAAGGAATGACGGAACAAACAAAATGGCGGCGAAATCCTATACGTTCGACATCCAAACTGTAACCAATCTGTATCAATCTGGGTGACGAGGGGGTGAGGTCAAAATCTAGAGAGCGGCACGGAGTGTCCATACTGTATGTTAGTACTAATATATATACTCTGCCCATAGTAAGCGACCATGTCTCAGTTTCGTATGTCATCACTGGCAACATACATAGATACTATAAAAAGAACTAATTATGTAGACCTAATCAGAAGCTAACTATAACTAATCAGTTTTTTATGGATATATTGTAATTAATTACATCTCCTCTCAAGCAAAAAATAAGTAATTGCTTTTATTATTAATACTCTGCAGATTAAATATATCCAATAGGGCCAATACCAAAAACATGAAAAAGATAATTATAGGAACTACACTTAAGATTTTTTACGATTCCTATGTACTAGTGGCCGACCCACAATTTTGTCTGCGTGTCAAATCAATTCAATATATTTATTCAAAATAGATGCAAATCACACTCTTTCTAAGAGTCATAAAATAATCATAACAATGTCATTTGTATCATGAAATAAACAATAATTAGTTAATAACGTCAAAATTCAATCCTTGATATAAACCAGATTATGTCATTAGAACATGAAATCAATATGACACGAAAAGTTATACATAAAAATCATTGAATGTCATTAGGGCCTTTAACAAGAGTAGACCAGTTCACACGGACAGCACCCGATCAGCTATCGCTCCCATCAACAATATTAGAGGGAAAGGAACGACCCGGCTCCCTGGAACGTGGAATGCCTGATTTGACCGCTCAACTTTGTAAATCCCTTTTTAGGGCTCCGTAACCAAAGGATAAAAACGGGACACTATTACTTAGACTTCACTGTCTGTCTGTCCGTCTGTCACCAGGCTGTATTTCATGAACCGTGATAGCTAGACAGTTGAAATTTTCACAGATGATGTATTTCTGTTGCCGCTATAAGAACAAATACAAAAAAATTTAAAAAGTGAAAAGATAAGGGGGGGGGGGTCTCCATACAAAAAAAACGTAGTGTTATTTAAACATGACGAAACTAGCGCTGTCTAGTATGATGGTACGGAACCCTATGTGTGCAGTTCTGAAACGCACTTGGCGCGTTTTTTTATGTATTGTACAGCCACGCTGTGCTTACTTTCTGGCGAAGCCTTTACTATCTGGCGTAGTCGGGTAAACACAAAACACCAATAAATTTACGCTTATCTAGTAGCAATAAAAATAGGTGTATTAGATTTGACGGAAACTTTACAAATGGATAGCCAATTGTGAGATAAGTGGTATTTACACTTTTGCAAAAAAAAGGGAAAATCCCTACTAATATTATAAATGTGAAAGTAACTCTGTCTGTCTGTTACGCTTTCCCGCAAAAACTACTGAACGGATTTGGCTGAAATTTGGTAGGTAGACAGATTAGGACCTGGATTCAGACATAGGCTACTTTTTACCACGCTCGCGAGCCGCTTGCGGTTCGCGCACTGCGCACCCTCGAAAAGTCATAGAAACGTGGTCCACGCGGGTGAAGCCGCGGGAAACAGCTAGTATTTTATATTTCGCTTTTGAAATAAAAACATAAAAAATAATTCAAAAATAATCTGTGACACGAAAATGATTCACAATTGGTGTTATTTCGCATAGTCCTAAATTAAATATGATTTCTTTTTTTTTTTGCAGAAAAACGGATTTGGGGTGCAGTGATCAGGGCTGCCGTACTCAACAATTTCCAGACATCAAAAAAAACTTTTTTGACTCATTTATTTTTTACTATGTCAGCCTCAGCCCGTATAAGTGCACCCCAACCAAAAAGTGGGACGTGTTTTAGACATGGCATAAAATACGAAGGCGTAGTTACCCTATGTCCAGGGGGCACTTGGTCCGGGCGGCAATAAGTTTTTCTTTGGCCAGTCGTAGTAAAAAAAAATAGCAAAATTTGAATTAGGTGGTCGATAATTTCTTATAAATTTTCTTTGATAAAAACAATTTCAATAGACATAGAGTTATCAATAATATAACAAGTAGCGGAAAAATATTTTACGCGAGTTTTACAAACCAATTACGAGTCGGACTAACGGTAATTAGGGTGACGAACCTCTACGAACATGTAAACAGAAAGTTACAGTAAGGTGACGTTTATCATGTGGCAGTGCGGAACCCTTAGTGCGCGAATCCGATTCGCACTTGGCCGATTTTTTGTCACTTAGAGGGGCGGATTTTTTTGTGCCCGGGGCGCCGGATTCTTAAATACGCTTCGAATACAAACTAACATTGATTTTTATGTAACGATTAATGATTATAAAGTACATTGGCCAATAATCTCGTAGGAGACGTGGATTTGTATCTCATATAGCTAAGTGACTCTTGTTAAAGGCATAAATGACATTCAATTATTTTTATGTACTTATAACTTTTCGTGTCATATTGTTGTTTTCATGTTCTTATGACATAATCTGGTTTATATCAAGTATTGAATTTTGACGTTTTTAACAAATTATTGTTTATTTCTGGATTTTTCACAAATGACATTGTTATTATTATTTTATGACTATCAGATAGAGTGCAATTAGCACCTATTTTGAATAAATAAACCTCTGGAATAAATTACCCGCCAACATTCGCCTGTCGCTCGCCCCTCTGTTAACTCTTTCAAAATCAAACTTAAAGAGCATCTTCTTTCCCTACAAAACTTGTAAGTTTATATTCATTTTAGTAAGAATAGTAAGCATTCTATTTTTATTGTATGTATTGTGTATAATAGTAATTTATTTACTATCGGTATGTATTATTTATGCGAGTAGATAAAGTTAGTTTACATTATTGACTGACTCGGTGGCTCAGTGGTTAGCGCCCTTGACTACTGATCCGAGGGTTGTGGGTTCGATCCCCACCCAGGGCAAGCATTTGTGTGATGAGCAGATTTGTCTGCTCTGTGTCTGGGTGTTAAATATATCTATTTAAGTATGTATTTAAACGTATATAAGTATGTATATCAGTCTCTGGTAACCCATAACACAGGGAATCCTACTTTGGGGCCAGATGACCATGTGTGATTTGTCCCAGAATATTTATTTATTTATTATTTATTTTATTATATTAGTATTTTATTTAGTATAATTTTAGGTACACATAGGATTGCCCCCCGTCCTTTGAATTCTCATAACACCCGGTAAGGTTGGGTGGAAGAGATATCTCATAGAGATAAGTCCACCTTTGTATATTTCTTTTCTAAGTGTTTTTATGTAAATATTTGTGTGCAATAAAGAATATATAAATATATTGAATTTAATTTGAAAAAGTCACTTAAGCACCCAGTTGTCAGTGTCTAAATGAACACCCTGTATTTTTGTATTACGCCCTTTTCTAACCTTCACGCCGCTGCTGTCGGATGATAGATTTAAAGCTCTATTCACGCCACGTGAATTACACTATAATTTAAATCGAATTACACGTACAGACAAGTGACAGCTAATTAAGCGTCATCTATATGTCAAATTATAGCTTGTTTGTTTCTACAAGTAAGCATTTCACTCAAGTTTTGATTATTTTTTTTTATTATTATTTTTTTATTCACAATTGGTAAACCCTTGCTAGCCAGGCGGTTTTTTGATATTAAATTTTGCTTTAAAAAAGTAGAAAAAATGTCATTTATAGTCGCACGGTAGCAAAGTATAAAGTATAATGCCTATTCACTCTCGCCTTGAAGATGAATAGATAAATGTATGTAATTTTTCTAAACGACTCTGTATCTTGTAAAACCAAAAAAAATTTATTGAATCGGATTTTTTCATCCTTAATTGGTTAGCCCTTGGCATCATCTCACCTTATGGTAAGTGATAATGATGCCGCAGATGTAAGCGGATTAACCAAGATTCCTCAAAGCTACGGGGAACTGGCTATCGTATCTATTTTTAAAAGCTTTTAATTAACTTGCAATGTATGTACGTATGTATGTTTGTTCGGGTGAAATCTTGCAAGTTAATTTTGACCCACTTCCCGGTTTCCGATTGAGCTGAAATTTTGCATACATTTGTATATCGCGTGACAATGCAATATTAAAAGTTTGTACCTAAAAGTTTTTAGGTTTTTCGAAAATTATTTTTTTATTCACAAGTAGCGTGACATGTGTGATTTGTCCCAGAATATTTATATTTATATATATACGTTTATAAAGGTACAAAATACGGTCAAAGTTGCTCGACAAAGTGGTTATATCAAATTCATCTAAATGCACAACATCAAAAATTTTCATAAAACAGGATTAACGAAATATTGACATTTACATTTAGTGCTTGTTTGATTTTAAGCGGACTTTGATCCTAACCTAATGCTATTTTAAAACCATTTTTTTTTTCATTAAATTTAGCTGTATTTGTTAATACTATAGAAAATTCAGACATTTTTTTTTTCATCACCGTCCAAAAGTGAATTACCTATCTTAGCTGCATTTGATTCTATCATCATCATATCAGCCGAAAAGGCCTCCCCCAAAGATTTTCACGACGACCAGTCCTGCGCTGCCCGCATCCATAGGCTTCCCACGATCTTCACCAGGTCGTCGGTCCACTGCGTGGGAGGCCTGCCTACGCTACGTTTTCCGGTGCGCGGTCGCCACTCAAAAACTTTACTACCCCATCGGCCATCTGTTCTACGAGCTATGTGCCCTGCCCACTGCTACTTCAGTTTAGCGATTCTGTGAGCTATATCGGTTACTTTGGTTCTCCTGCGGATCTCCTCGTTTCAGAATCGATCACGCAGAGAAACTCCGAGCATAGCGCGCTCCATTGCCCTTTTTTGATTCTATACTCTTCTTTGAATTTTCGATTACCCTTCATTCGAGCTATGTGCCCATAAGCCCGAAATCATTTCAAACACTAATGGCCTAAAAATACTTTTACAATAAAAGAACCAAGTAACCGACATAGCTCTCAGAATTGCTAAACTTAAGTGGCAGTGGGTGGGGCACATACCTCGTAGAACAGATGGCCCTTGGGGCAGTAAAGTGCTCGTGTGGCGACCGCGCACTGGAAAACGTAGCGTAGGTAGGCCTACCACTCGGTAGACCGAGGAACTGGTGAAGGTCGCGGGAAGCCGCTGGGTGCGGGCAGCGCAGAACCGGTCGTCATGGAAATCCTTGGGGGAGGCCTATGTCCAGCAGTGGACGTCCGTCGGCTGATATGATGATATTGAACCAATTTAACAAAAAAAAACGAGACCTACAGTACTAGCATATGATGTGTAACATGTGACAAAATACTTTACACTAAGCGGCATGGCTATGACAACCTTAGTTTTCGAGAATTAAAAAACGTTCGCATTTCCTGTTACACATTTCCGCCCCATTTCACGAAATCAATCCCACAAATTGCAGGAAAGCGAGCGGAACCCTTAGTGCGCGAGTCCGACTTGCACTTGGTCGGTTTTTTAATGACGTTTTAACACCCGTCGTAGTAGATTTTTGTTACACATTTCCGTCCCATGTTACACATTTCCGTCCCATTTCACGAAATCACTCCCACAAATTGCAGGAAAGCGAGAGCAAAGATGTTACACTTCAAAAACCTTCAAAAACCTTTTAACCGCCTCCGTAGCTCAGAGGCAAAGTTCACTGGCTTTACACAGGAGGTCGCGGGTTCGATTCCCGGCGGGGTCAATTGTAAGACTCGGTTTGGTTGGTGGTAGGGCATTTTCTAAGCCCGCCTGGCTAGCTACCACCATCTTATCTAAGTCTTGCCGCCAAATATCAATGTTGATATCATTGGTGTGTTCCGGCATGAAGATAAGATAGCCAGTTCCCCATTGCGTTGGGGAATCTTGGTAAGCCCGCTTCCATCTTCGGCAACATTGTCACTTACCACCAGGTGAGATGTTGTCAAGGGCTTACCAATTGTGTATAAAAAAAAAAAAAAAAAACCTGACTGCATAAAAATATAACCCCCCTTTTTTGGGCAGTCGGATTAAAATGTATCCAATGTCACTATCGGGATCAAGACGAATCTAACGAGATCTCGCACTTCAAAATCCCATCAAGCCGTTAAGGCAACAGGTTCAGCCAAAGAAACAAGACATATATACACACAAACGTACATCCGAAAAACATTACCCTTTTTTGGGCAGTCGGGTAATAAAGCCATTGTAATCCTTACTATTATAATAAATTTGAAAATGTGTTTGTTTGTTACCTTTTCACGCTTCAACACCTTAACCAATCTTAATAAAATTTGGCATCAAAGTAGCCTGTGTCACTTGGAAGGGCATAAGCTACTTTTTATCCCGTGAAAATAGCATAGTCCGATGCAGTTCCCGAGGGAACTGAAAATATACTCTTTTTTTTTGGTTAGCTTCTTTAACATTGCAACGGAACAATGAATTGCTGTGATTTTTTAAGATGGCTGAGGGCGTGGGAAACGAAATGACATAATTTACTAATTAGCTTATCCTGACATGGTTTCCGAGGGATCTGGGGAAAACTTATTTCCGCGCTCGCGCACGTTAGCGTCGCAACGGAGCTACGGACTGAAGTGGTATTTTGGATAGAATTGGTTGAGCGGGTGGGAAGTGACATAGACTTCTAATAAGAATAGCCCGATATCGTTCCTTAAGGGGTCTGAGGAAAACACATGTCCGCGCTCGCGAGCCGCTTGCGGCTCGCGCACCCCTCACCCTAAAAGACAGTCATAAAAATGATGACTATGCGGGCGAAGCCGCGGGCAAAAGCTATTATGTACCTATAAAACACTCTTACCTTAAAAAGAGTAATGGCGAATTGATAACTTTCTTTTTTGGAGTCAGTTAAAATAGCTCACCTGGTCTGGTTTGGTAGCTGAAGCAGGTTAACCAAGAAGTCTATCCTCTCGTCCACCTCCCTGGTGGTCATGCCAGCTATCCACCCGAAGTAGATCATCGTCTCCCGTATGGAGAACTCCCCGAAGAGGGCCACTTCCTGCAAACAGTTATACATCAGGTTTAGCTAAATGGACATAGGAGGGAGAAAATGACTGGCACGTTGGCCCAGTGGCAGTACTCCTGCCTGCCGGGCCGAAGGTCATGGGTTCGATCATTTCACGACAAACACTTGAGTGATGAACATTCCCTCTCGTATATCTACCAGATACCATAAAACTACCAGGTTTATGATATAGTGTCCCCACTCACTGACAGACATTCCCTCTCGTATATCTACCAGATACGCTAAAATTACCAGGTTTATAATATAGCGTCCCCACTCACCGACAGACATTCCCTCTCGTATATCCACCAGATACGCTAAAACTACCAGGTTTATGATATAACGTCCCCACTCATGGACAGACAATCCCTCTCGTATATCTACCAGATACGCTAAAACTACCAGGTTTATAATATAGCGTCCCCACTCACCGACAGACATTCCCTCTTGTATATCTACCAGATACGCTAAAACTACCAGGTTTATGATATAGCGTCCCCACTCACCGACAGACAATCCCTCTCGTATATCTACCAGATACGCTAAAACTACCAGGTTTATGATATAGCGTCCCCACTCACCGACAGACAATCCCACTCATATATCCACCAGATACGCTAAAACTACCAGGTTTATGAAATAGCGTCCCCACTCACCGACAGACATTCCTTCTCGTTTATCTACCAGATACGCTAAAACTACCAGGTTTATGATATAGCGTCCCCACTCACCGACAGACAATCCCACTCATATATCCACCAGATACGCTAAAACTACCAGGTTTATGAAATAGCGTCCCCACTCACCGACAGACATTCCTTCTCGTTTATCTACCAGATACGCTAAAACTACCAGGTTTATGAAATAGCGTCCCCACTCACCGACAGACATTCCTTCTCGTTTATCTACCAGATACGCTAAAACTACCAGGTTTATGATATAGCGTCCCCACTCACCGACAGACACTCATATATCCACCAGATACGCTAAAACTACCAGGTTTATGAAATAGCGTCCCCACTCACCGACAGACATTCCTTCTCGTTTATCTACCAGATATGCTAAAACTACCAGGTTTATGATATAGCGTCCCCACTCACCGACAGACAATCCCACTCATATATCCACCAGATACGCTAAAACTACCAGGTTTATGAAATAGCGTCCCCACTCACCGACAGACATTCCTTCTCGTTTATCTACCAGATACGCTAAAACTACCAGGTTTATGATATAGCGTCCCCACTCACCGACAGACAATCCCACTCATATATCCACCAGATACGCTAAAACTACCAGGTTTATGAAATAGCGTCCCCACTCACCGACAGACATTCCTTCTCGTTTATCTACCAGATACGCTAAAACTACCAGGTTTATGATATAGCGTCCCCACTCACCGACAGACAATCCCACTCATATATCCACCAGATACGCTAAAACTACCAGGTTTATGATATAGCGTCCCCACTTTTCTACCCTTGGGCATACAGTGAGGGCCGCTATTCCTGCCAACACCATAAGGTGAAGACAAGGACCCGTTACGTTAGGTTTTACCGCTAAAACGCTTGTCCCGGTACTCTGCAAGGCGAGTGCTTCGTGGAAGAGAACCACTAGCTACTGTCCAGGTAGGTCCGCTCACCTCCCGCGGCTTGAGTGATGAACAGTATTTTTTTCTGTGTCTGGGTGTTAAGTATCCATTTTATATTGTATATATTGAGAGCGTCGGTGGCGTAACGGCTAAGGCTGCCGCCTCCTGACCGGTAGGTGGTGGTTCGAATCCTGCCACGTACCAATGTGATTTCGAATTTAGATTTCATATGTACGTTTCAAAAAAAAAAAGCGTCGGTGGCTCAACCGGTAACGACTCGGTCCATCTAACCAGAGGTACCGGGTTCAAATCTGGACGGCCAATGTACCAATGAGTTTTTCAAAAACTTACGTACATACTTACCGATTGCTTTAACGGTGAAGGAAAACATCGTGAGGAAACCTGCACACGCCTGCGAAGAAACTCGAAGGTTGTGTGTGAAGTCGACCAATCCGCACTGGGCCCGCGTGGTCGACTAAGGCCTAATCGCCCTGATTCAGGGTAGGCTCGAGCCCCTCGGTGGGGACGCATATGAGCTGTAATGATGATGTACGTTTATCCGAGGAAGCTCTTACGGTGAAGAAAAACATCGTGAGGAAACCTGCACACGCCTGCTAGGAAACTCGCAGGTTTTGCGTGAAGTTGACCAACCCGCACTGGGCCCGCGTGGTCGACTAAGACCCGATCGCCCTAATTCAGGGTAGGCTCGAGCCCCTCGGTGGGGACGTATATGAGCTGATATGAGGTATGATGTATATATTAAAACGTGTATGTATATCAGTCTGTGGTTCCTATAGTTAACTGGAGATAATCTTAGTTTGAGACCAATTGACCGTATGTAATTTATCCCTGAATGATATTAATCATTATGAAATGCCTACTGGATATACCAACAAGGTTATTTTTGGACCTCTTGCTAGAAAAATTCAAAATAAAAAAAATGTCTCAACCACCCAATCCATTGTATCTTTGGTAGTTGTACCTTTGGTTTGGTACTGTCTCGTTGCTGCACTGGGCAAGACTTCCCCTATTTTTCGAGAGACCCATGGTTGTGCAAAAAATCAGTAATCTCCAAATAAATAGTTATTTATGCCACTGCCAAGTAATGAGAGCCATTGTAAAATGAGTGCTAGTTTGTGCCACGAAGCGAATCTGAGTGGCACAATAGACAGCACGAGTTTTATAATGGCTAATTGCGTGCAGTGGCATACAATACTTTTTCTACGACCATAAAATAAATCATCATCGTATGCCAAAAAAGGCTGATTAGCAAGCGTTTATACAGGTGTTCTACTTTAGCAGTTAGTAAATTAATTTATTAAACCTTTAGACGATAATAAACTCATAGAAAACATTAATAAAATCAATCAAAGTAACGATACAATTAATTCAAACAATTTAAGTTTATTAAAATGTTCGGTAAGTATTTAAGTCAATTTTGATCGCATTACCAATATTTATACTAACTTTGGAACAAGTTTAAAATACAATATTTACGTAAATAAGCAGAGGAATAAATTTATATTCCAATTTGACTAATGTTTACTTTGTTAATATTAATCCGAAACTAAATGAAGTGGAGTTAACAAAACTGTAAACTAACAAAATATTAAATTAACTTTAATAGTTACACCTACCTTGCTTCGTGGAAAAGACACATGTTTAGATATGAGTTTCTAACACTAACCTATAGCAAATTATATTCTTAGTACTAACATACGGTATGGACACTTCCTGCCGCCCTCTAGATTGCGACCTCACCCTCCGTTACCCAGGTTGATTCAGATTGGTTAGAGTTTGGTTCTCGAACGTATGGGATTTTGCCGTAATTTTGTTTGTTCCGTCATTTGTTTTTAGAAATGTCATTTCACGACCGTTTGTTTGCTGTGTCCGGGGTGTGCCTATAGTGGCACAGAAAAACCCCTCAATATTCTTGAAGTTTAACTGGTTTTCAACACTTATCTATAGTGACTCAGAAAAACCCCTCAATATTCTTGAAGTTTGACTAGATTTCAACACTTACCTATAGTAACACAGAAAAACCCCTCAATATTCTTGAAGTTTAACTAGTTTTCAACCCTTAACAATAGTGACACAGAAAACCCCTCAATATTCTTGAAATTTGACTAGTTTTCAACACTTGCCGATAGTGACACAGAAAAACCCCTCAATATTCTTGAAGTTTAACTAGTTTTCAACACTAACCGATATATATATATATATATATATATATATATATATATAATGGGCCAGAAATGTATTTCAAAAAAGGAATGACGGAACAAACAAAATGGCGGCGAAATCCTATACGTTCGATAAACAATCTGGGTGACGAGGGGGTGAGGTCGCAATCTAGAGAGCGGCAGGGAGTGTCCATACTGTATGTTAGTACTAATATATACAATTTGGTAATAGGGTCCCGTTGGCCACCCGTTGGGTTTACGGAACCCTAAAAACAGGTAGTGCACGAGTATCTAGCTAAAACTTTACTTATTGTAGTACGTATGTCAGTTGTTTCTTGGTAATACTTAAGTAACATAGGTGCCTGAGTTGTAGCAACTAATATAATATCTTTCTTCCTAATCACAGGATTGGCTGACCCCGTATGTTTCTGTACTTACCGACCAAGTTATGAGAAGTTTTATCTTCATCTGTATGACTTTGGGAAGTCTTGCTAAGGACTCAATTTAACTTTCTTCCTAATTATTTTCGTTGGCCGTAATACTACGACAGGATAAGTTAAGGTCAAACCCTCTTGTACATCTACTAGATACGCCAAACTACTGGGTTTGTGACTTCGACCGAATATAATGGACCGGCCCTACCCATACAATCTCATAAAAAGACCGGCCAAGTGCGAGTCAGAACCGCACACAAACGAGAGGATAAGTTAAGGTCAAACCCAATACGCCAAACTACTGTGTTTAACACTTTGACCAAATATAATGGACCGGCCATCCCATAAAATCTCATTAAAAAAACCAGCCGAGTGCGAGTCAGGACCGCACACATAGGGTTCCGTACCATCATACAGATTGTGCTGGTTTCTTCAGTTCCGTACTATAGATGGCACTATTTTCTTCACGTTTTATGTATGGAGACTTTCACTTTTTCTAATTTTTAGTATTCGTTGTTATAGCGGCAACAGAAATACATTATCTGTGAAAATTTCAACTGTCTAGCTATCACGGTTCATGAAATACAGCCTGGTGACAGACGGACAGACGGATACAGAGCGGAGTCTTAGTAATAGGGTCCTAAAGCTAGTAGCTAATACATAAAAATTAGTCAAATACAACTATTAGCAAACACACACTCACACCGCTATAGCCTAACGAGTCTCTTTTAAGTATAAACAATGACAGAGATAGAGAGACGTAGTCGGAATATAGCACGAATGAGGTACGAGTACTAAATTTCACTCATTTCAACCTTCAACCCATTGGGGAATACTGATTGAATGAGAGGAAATGAGCGAATGCGCTCATTCTGTGAGCATCAAAACCGCTGTTCGCGTAGGCCAGTCCATAGCTGTTATATTCTAAGGTTATTGATACAGCGTCTACAGGCACTGGACCTCCTTGCCTGCGCCAGTGTTACCCCATTCCTATAATTTTGGGACTCTCAAGGCGAGAGTGAATAGGCCTTATTTGAGTTTGCGCGTACTCAGGTGAGGTGATATGCAGTCAAACGCACTCAAATTTTCAATAATAAAAACCGGCCAAGTGCGAGTCGGACTCGCTTCAAAGTAGGGTTCTGTAGTATTTTCAAACAAAAGTATATTTGCAGTTGGTATTGATCATTTTGTGAGGAAAATCTATGAACTTTTTACAAATCCAACTGCACACCTTAAATTGGTCGACTATTACTCTTAAACCAAAGAATACTATAAATTACTACTTATACTAAGAAAGTACTTAGTCGTGATAGTTTTACTTTTTAATTGATTATTATGTCCTATTATGTAAATTGTTTTCAGATGTCCTTAAAAAGCGGTTCAGGGGAGGGGGGGACACTTGACTCTAACAAAAATTAGCACCTTAAAGCTTAATTTTTCACAAACCGACACTCCTGAATCGAAAAATTGTTTTTGCAAACCCTCAGTAGTTTTCAAAGACCTATTCAACGATACTCCACACGATAGGGAGGGTACGTCAACAAAAAAAATCGGGAATTATATTTTTCGTCCCCAGTTAAATAGATTCATCTCTATTCAATATTTTCGTTCTCAAATTGATAGATCTGTCATCAAATTGATAGATCTGTCATCAAATTGATAGATCTGTCATTAAAAATACGTGTGGCACTCGGGGACTGCCGCGGTAAAGCTATTGCATGGTAACAAATCGAAAACTAGGGGGTAATCGGTCAACGTCTTTTCAAGGTCAAGGTCAGGGCCAATTCGATCCCAAAGATCCATAATAATAGGTAACAAATCGAAAACTGGGGGGTAATCGGTCAAAAACAATAAATAAATGATTTTATTTAGTGATCGAATCTATTTAATTGACAATCGATAAAATCATACCCAAAAAAATCACCCCCTCTTCACAAGTAGGAGAGATACCCAAAGAAAATTTTTTTCAAGATTTTATTGTACCACTTTGATGACGTGATTAATATGTATACCCTTACCAAATTACAGCTTTCTAGGGTTATGTAGACTTTCTTAGTTCAAGAGTAATTGTCGACCAACTTAAGATGTGCAATGGGATTTTAAAAAGTTCATAGATTTTCCATACAAAATATAATATTACCAACTGCAAATATAATTTTGTTTTTTAAAATATACATTTATTTTTTGAAAAGACTACGGAATCCTTCTTTGCGCGAGTCCAACTCGCACTTGGCCGGTTTTAATACTATTACAGCCGACAGTGAATTACTTGTTTATCTACCAACCAATTACGAAATTATTACCCATAATAAAAACCCTGACTTCAACCTTGCTATGTACAGGGTGTAACATAATTTTGAACAAAAACAAACCGACTTCAAACCCCTCAATTTCTCTGGGATGCCATCATCAGATCCTGGTTTTCTTATCATGGTACCACTCTTAGGATATCTCCTTTCTAACAAGAAAAGAATCATCAAAATCTATTCATAAACGAAGAAGTTATCCGCGAACACACACATAAAAAAAATATACGGTCGAATTGAGAAACCTCTTACTTTTTTGAAGTCGGTTAAAAATTGGTCCTTTATCTGGCGCTTCTACTCTTTGTACTGAGTAACTTTCCCCAAGGAAACCACGAATAGTAATATCACAAAAAAAATTGGACTCCTCATACAAATCGATCAGCTGATTGACAAATTTCGTGCATTTTTGTATGGAGCGTCGAATTATTTTTTTTGAGAATTGACTCTTGGTTTCCTAACTACCGGTTCTGCGCTGCCCGCATCCAGCGGCTTCCTTGCCGTGGAAATCCTTGAAGAAGGACTTTTCCCAGCAGTGGACGTTTTTCGGCTTATATGATGACTACGGGTACCTTGTGGAAAGTTGTTCAGTATGATATATAGGGACCCCAGTTAACGGGAGCTAGTTCTACACTAATTTAGTTACACCCTGTACAACTAGTCCTAGACTCAAATAGGTTAGATTAGTGTTTGTCACGCGAGCTATACTTACCACAGATAAAACATTGGCCCAGTGCGAGATGCGATGGCGAGGTCGCATCGATTGCACAGGTTAAGCGACTGCGAGGTGTCATCTTTTGTGACTCTTAGGTTTTAAAAAGCTTTTAATTAACTTGCAATGTTTACATGTATGTATGTTTGTTTAGTTCAAATCTTGCGATAGATTTTGGAGCGACTTTCAGGGGTACTATAAATGCTAAAATTTGTAATGAAGCCGTATTCCCGGTGACAAATAGATCCCTTTGTTATTTTGAAGTTGATTTTGGAGGTGAAGTCAAGGTCCCAGAATCGTCTTTTATTTTTCAATAGAATCGCAGGAAATACAATTCTGTGCTCACCATTTTTTTTAATTTAGAAGCGTGTATTTTTTACAAGCTTTCATATAACTTGCAATGTATGTATGCTTGTTCGGGTTGAATCTTGTAACTCAATTTTAAAGCAGAATTCAACGCACGTAAAAAGAGCTCCAGTGGTCAAGTGGTGGGAATGTGTTTGCGCAGGCGGGAAACAAATGACAACTGGCGAACCAATCACGCGACAGCAAACAAGAGAGACGCGTGTTTCCCCCGTCGCGCCTCACCCCTTACCACCAATTTGGCCCGCAATTCATTCACTGCGCAGGTAGGTCGCTCGGAGCTCTTTTTACGTGCGTTGAATTGTATCTTCAACCGATTGAGCAAAAATTTTGCATACACATTTAGTTTGGGTGACAATGCATGATTAGTTAAGTGATGTCAGTTTAAATCCAATATGGTGGACTCCCAAAGATGGCGGACCAGTTATTTTTTATGCACCCCTATGACATGGGTATATCATGAAAGGGTTTGCTAAGAGGAATACGAAGTAATTAAAACTCTTTTCAAATAAAAGCTTGTACCTAAAAGTTTTTTGAAATGAACTTACTTTTATTCATTTGAGCATTTGACTATTTGAGCAAAAAAACTCCTTTCAAATAAAAGCTTGTATTACCCACTAAGCTTTAAGGTTTTTTAAAAATTATTAGGGCTAGTGTTGTTAATATCACTGGACAGTGGGGGACGAAAGGGGGAGCAACCGTGATAAAAGTAGACGCGTCATGTTAGAAAACCATAATATGTCCACAGATGAGATACTAGTTTCACAGATGAGATACTAGTTACTGATATGGCCTACGGCAAGCAGCTTTGAAGTATATCCTGAAGTTGCCCATATCTCCGTCTTTCAAGACCCTTTTTCTCAGAAAACAATTATAGTTATCAAGATGAAATTAATATCAGATACTCTACGGTCTCTTTGGAGCTGTGAAAAATTGAATCTTAAAGTCAACAGAATCGAAAGATATGGACATTTATGTCACGTATTTTGACACTCGCTCATCTCATCAATGCAACCTTCGGAGTACTTCGGACCAGTTCGGACTTATTATATTTATTATTATTTTATAGTGCAGTCGCACGCAGCTCAGTGCAACATATAATGCGTGGTTTAGTCGATCACGCAGGTTAACTGACCTGAAGCACGGTCATTACCTGGATGAGTTAGACTGTTAGTGGTGTTTAATTAAAAGTGATATAAGATATAAATAAATCAAATAATAAAGAACCAATCAACACAAAAACAATAGAAGTCGACCAACCCGCACTGGGCCTAAGACCCGATTGCCCTAATCTAGGGTAGGCCACAGAATTACAATATGTCGTAATACTGTGGGTAGGCACGAGCACCTCAGTGGGAACGTACCCATATGAGCTGATATGATGAAATAATAATCAAAATAATAATAATGTAATGGTATGTAATTTGCTTACAAAGAAAATGATAATATGTCCGACAATACACTTGTATCATTTTCTTTGTAAGCAAATTACATAGAGGCGGCCCCGTCACTCGGTCGAGCAGGCGAGATAAGTACCTAGTACCTACACATTGGCGCGGCCTACAAGCCGCGCTCCGCTCTCGTCAGCGCTAGAACGCCGTACGTAACTATTTAGTAATCTGTGGCCGTACAGTCGCTGCCGCAATTCGCGCGACGACGCCCGTGTACGCAGTTATAACCGCTAAGTCGAGCGCCTTAATACCCATGTTCCCGTGTATTGTCTGACAGTGGGAAGGTGTAGGTGAATAAATGCGTAGGTATTTTCGTTTTTTAAGGAACTACAATATCTGTTGTAACTAGTATTTCATCTGCTAGTATCTCATCTGTGGTAGAGGTAGGTCATAAAAGAAGTATCTTTTGAGCACAGACTACGAAATATAAACATAATAGGTAAGTATACCTACTTTTCATAATTATACCCTAATGTTTTATGGCCGTATTTTTAAGTGTAAACCACAATTTTGTGGTTTATAAAGAAAGTTGTAACTTTAATAACTTTAAATTTATAATACAACAAAATCACGACTGCACATTACCCCTCCTTTTTGGGAAGTCGGGTTAAATGTATCCAATGTCGCTCACGGGATCAAGACCAATCTAACGATACCTACCTCGCACTCTAAAATCCATCATGCCGTTTAGAAGATATAGTGAAATAAAGTAACATACAAACATTATACCATTTATCATCATTACAGCTCATGTACGTCCCCACCGAGGGGCTCGAGCCTACCCTGAATCAGGGCGATTAGGCCTTAGTCGACCACGCGGGCCCAGTGCGGGTTGGTCGACTTCACACACAACCTTCGAGTTTCTTCGCAGGCGTGTGTAGGTTTCCTCACGATGTTTTCCTTCACCGTTAAAGCAATCGGTAAGTATATATACGTAAGTTTTTGAAAAACTCATTGGTACATTGGCCGTCCAGATTTGAACCCGGTACCTCTGGTTAGATGGACCGAGTCGCTACCGGTTGAGCCACCGACGCTTATTATACCATTACCATTTATCATCATTGCAGCTCATATACGTCCCCACCGAGGGGCTCGAGCCTACCCTGAATCAGGGCGATTATATACCATTATATTACCATTTATACCTGAAAACAATACACTCTTTTTTGTCGGCAGTCTCGTGTAAAATATACTTAATAGGTACACCCACAGATAAGAAATACATTTTGCCGCTCCGGATTATACTTAACCTTTTATGATTGTTCCTAAGAGTTAACCACAATAATTGTGTTTGTAAAAAACGCTGTAAAAATAATAATAATTGTAGGCAACCTGAGCGTCGGTGGCGTAACGGTTACGGCCGCTACCTCCTGTCCGGGAGACCGTGGTTCGAATCCTGCCACGTACCAATGTGTTTTCGAATTTCGATTACATATTGTACGTTTATCCGACCCTCTTACGGTGAAGGAAAACATCGTGAGGAAACCTGCACACGCCTGCGGAGAAACTCGAAGGTTTTGTGTGAAGTCGACCAACCCGCACTGGGCCCGCGTGGTCTACTAAGACCCGATCGCCCTAATTCAGGGTAGGCTCGAGGCCTTCGGTGGGAACGTATATGAGCTGAAAAGAAGAAGAAGGCAACCACCTCTGTGGCGTAATGGTTAGGACATTAGCTTCACAGTAGGAGGTCGCGGGTTCAATTACCGGTGGAGTCTAACTCTGACTCGGTTTGGTTGGTGGAAGGGCATTTTCTAAGCCCGCCTGGCTAACTACCACCATGTTATCTAAGTCTTGCCGCCAAACCTCAATTTTAACAACATAAATGTGTTCCGGCTTGAAGATAAGAGAGCCAGTTCCCCATTTCGTTGAAGAATCTTGGTAAGCCCGCTTCCATCTTCGGCATCAGCGTCACTCTACCATCAGGTGAGATGATACTAAGGGCTTACCAATTGTAGATAAAAAAAAATTGCGCTGCAGGGAACTATTTGCTTTTATCTAGACACACGGCAGGGTGTCAGCCAAATTAGAAAAATAAAAACCGGCCGGGAAAATCAGGTGAGATGTTGTCAAGGGTTTACCAATAGTGAATAATAAAAAAAAAAAAACGGACTCGCGCAAAGTAGTGTACCGAAGTGTTTTCAACATACATACATATTTACAGTTGGTAACAGACCATTTTAACTAGACTCGCACGCACGCATTCCGATAACTGTTGCGTGCTGATTCCTACCAATCATACGGTCATAAGACACTCTCCATCTATCTTTTTAGAAGCAAACTTTATAAATGGCTTTCAGAAAGATGCTTCTCCTCAATTAAATTTTTTTTTTGATCATAACATGTTATTTTACGACAAGGATTAATGTATTAAAATATAATAGATGATAATAGTAATTAATATAAAATATTATGTATGACTTACAAATATTAATATGACAATGTTTTATAATACTTTTTTTATTATTGTGACATTTTTTGCAAACTTTGACAAAAGCGAATCATGTGATACATTATTGTTATATCTTTATTTTCACCAATTTTTTTAAATAAAAAAATCTCTATCCTTTCTTTTTTTTTTAAATGGTGACAAACACAACTATGATCTGAATGTAAAATAAAAATATGTCTCAAATACAATATATTATATAATAAACTATAGAAAAAAAATCGAAATATGTGTTGGGACTTAATAGTAGAAGTGAAACTTCAACGGACAAGTGGAAACCGCCGCCAGCCTTTTTCTGTCTACCCCCTCCACGCAGCCGTGACACTTTTTCGTGACAGAAAAACACTAAGTTTCACTTTTTAAAAAAATTTTGAGTGATTTTGAGTAGTTTACGAACAGTGTTCGATAACAGCAACAGCAGTTATAAAATGTGTCATTGCTATTAACGCCCACCCTTGGTACGCAGAGGCGTACCGTCCGACAAGCTATATTACCGACTAGCTGTTTCCCGCGGCTTCACCCGCGTGGACACCGTCTCTATGACTTTTCGAGGGTGCGCAGTGCGGTGCCGCAAGCGCCTCGCGAGCGTGGAGAAAAGTAGTCTATGTGTTAATCCAGGTCCTAATCTGTCTACCTACTAAATTTCAGCAAGATCTGTTTAGTAGTTTTTGCGTGAAAGAGTAGCAAACATACATCCATACATTCTTACAAACTTTCGCTTGTTTTTTTTTGTTTTTATTCACTATTGGTAAGCCTTTGGCATCATCTCACCTGATGGTAAGTGACGATGATGCCGAAGATGGAAGCGGGTTTACCAAGATTCCCCAAAGCAATGGAGAACTAGCTATCTTATCACGTTTATAATAGTAGTAGGATTAGGTACTACTTTGTTAGATAGATACACTATTCTAAGAGATAAAAAATATGCAATTTTAAAAAATATGTGTGTGAGGGACAGTGAGAGAGAAAGAGTATGTATGTTTGTGTACGTGTGTGTATGTGTGTGAATTTAATACCATGTGATCGAGCAAATAAATAATATTCAATATTCATTCATATTCAATCTACTCTACCTGTCTCGATTCCGTAAGCCGTGTTAGAAACCTTGGTTCCAATAATTGAAAACGCTTCAAACGTTTAAAAACCAACTTCCGTGGCGAGAACCATGTATGTACATTTTTGATACATTTTTTTGTTTTTTGATAATTTACTAAAAAAAACTTAATTACATGGGACCAACCTAAAAAGGGGGAAGTTCTCAAGTCAACCCATTTTTTTTTCAAGTATAATCAATCACGCATAACTTTGTATAGAGTCCGATTTCAATAATTCTTCTTTGATTGGATAGAGTATACTTTTATACTCTTTTTTTTATTTTTTAGGGTTCCGTACCCAAAGGGTAAAAACTGGACCCTATTACTAAAACTCCGCTGTCCGTCCGTCTGTATGTCTGTCCGTCTGTCACATGAATGTATTTCATGAACCGTGATAGCTAGACAGTTGAAATTTTCACAGATAATGTATTTCTGTTGCCGCTATAACAAAAATACTAAAAATTAGAAAAAAGTGAAAAAATAAGAGGGTCTCCATACAAAAAATGGAACTCTTTGTGCGCAGTTCTGACTAGCACTTTACCGGTTTTTTTAAATCGGTTATAAGCCTTACTTAATAAGTCATTATCACCAGTAAGGTGTCACGAGTATAACGCCTCCCTGTGTGCAGTGTAATGATAATCATTTTCCCTGATGACAATGATTATAGCCGTCTCACCATTATCAACAACAGTGTACATTTTACCAGCAATTGTTTTACATTTTTCTTGGTCATGCATTACTGGTCACAAACGGGGTATTACCGACCATTTGTATGATTTGTGTGACATTGAAACTTTAATGCCATATAGCATCGGCATTGCTTTCTTGCGTTTACTCGTATGCCTCTTACAGTACAAGATTTGTATTTTTTTTAAATTATATTAGTAAAAAAGACTGTTTAAAATGGGATTGAGACGGATTTAATATTTACTTGGCACTTTTCGATATAGAATTTAAGACTGTATTTGAGCTTAACGCGACCCGAATCCGATCGCGCGGTTGGAACAGTTGAGTGAGGTATTTTCATCATTTTTTAGAGTAAAAAAATATATTTGATAACCAACAATAGAAATAAAAGTAGTTCATGCTAGTCGTAAAAATATGATTATTTTGACATAACCTCTGTTGTCAGTAACTTAGTAATCTTGTCGGTGGTTCAGTATTTTAGTCGGAAGTTTAGTTTTTTAATTTAAGGTTCAGTTTTTTTTAAGGAGAAATGTAATTTGAACATGCTCTTATTTGTTTGTTAAATTTGATATTTTTTTTCGGTATGTTTTGTTTTTTTTGTCGGTAATTCATTATAACGCTGTTTAATTAGAATAATAGTCGGCCGCAGATCGCTGGAGATTAATTTGTTTTTCGGAATCATTATTATTTCCCTTATTAAATTAAATAATGATCTTTCACAAGCCTTTCATTTCACCTTCATACTGTATATAAAATATCATTGATGCATCCTGTTTGTAATACCAAGTCATACTTACGAATGATGAGGATAAACAATAAATATCGCTGTTTATTGACATTTTGTAAGTAAACATTAATATTTGTACAATAAATGTATATATTATTATCATTTTGTTCTTGATTGGCTTGGCTTAGTCACAGTATTACAACGCTTAGTTATTGCACCTACCTAACAGGAAAACTACTGCCTTTATTGATATTTTGTTTTGTAAATTAAAACATTGTTCGTTCGCTCATTTAACCGTATCTTCGGCGGGTCCCGACAAACACTCTGTCAAAGGTGCCGCTCTGAGTTCAATTGTGCTGCCGCACCTTTAACAGTGTTTGTCGGAAGCCGGCAAAGATGCGGTTAAATGAGCGAACGAACTATATATCTACCTATTTAACTATATTATTAGTATAAAGTTCGTTCGTTGAATTAGCCGCCGCACCTTTGATAAATGCCGCTCGCCGCTGCCGGCTCGCGTCAAACGGTTGCATTAAAGGGGCCGCCCTTAATTCAATCGCGGCACCGCCGAAGTTTCGCCCGCACGAGGTAGCGCGAACCTTGTTCAGTGTTTAATTAAATTTTAGGCGACGACCCTAATGATACTTCATCCAGCAGAGAAAGTGATTAAAATTAATGATAAATTGTAAATAAAAATACCCATTTAATTTATTTATTCACAAAAAAAATGTTTTATCCTTCAACACATTTCCAGAATTCCGTTCGGGTGTACTGCAGCTAATTACTCGAACGTATTTTTTTTTTTTTATTAAAAATTTGAGTACGTTTGGTTTATACACGGTGGAGAAAAAACAGTGGTGGTGTGAAAAAACAGTCAACAAGGAAATGGAAAATTTACACTAGGGATGGGCAAAGTACGGCCCGCGGGCCAACTCCGGTCCGCGGAGGCCTTTAATCCGGCCCGCCAACCTACCTTTCTGGAGTAAGAGTGAGAGTATGGCCCTCAAAATTATAAATATGAAAATCCAACTAATATTATAAACGCGAAAGTTTGTATGTATGGATGTTTTGACTCTTTCACACAAAAACTACTGAACGTACCTAGCTAAAATTCGGGTGGTAGCCAGATTAAAACCTGGATTTTTTCCACACTCGCGAGCTGCTGCGGCTCTAGCACTGCGCACCCTTGAAGATAGTCATAGAAACTATATTCACGCGAGCGATTAAACCGCTGGCAAACTATAAATGTGAAATTGTGTTTGTTTGTTACCTCTTCACACTTCAACACCTTAACCAATCTTGATGAAATTTGACATACAGATAGCCTGTGTCCTTGGAAAGGACATAGGTCCTTTTTGTCTCGTGAAAATAGCATAGTCCGATGCAGTTCCTGAGAACTGAAAGAATATTCTTTTTTGGTTAATTTCTTTGACATCGCAACAGAACTTTTGTTGTGATTTTTTGCACAGAGATGGTCGAGGGGGGCGGGAAATGACATAATTTACTAATTAGCATATCCTTACTTCCTCAGGGATCTGGGGAAATTTCATTTCCACGCTCGCGCACGTCGGCGTCGCAACGGAACAATGGATTGAAGTGATTTTTTGTATATAATTGGTTGAGGGAGTGGGAAGTGACATAGACTGCTAATCAGAATAGCCCGCAAACAACCATACATTCATACATACAAACTTTCACATTTATAATATTACTAGCTTTTGCTCGCGGCTTCGCCCGCGTGGACATCGTTTTTATGACTGTCTTTGAGTTATGGTGGTGATTGGTGTAGGAACATTAACCGGGGGTTCTACTCATCATACTGAACAACTTTTTCCAATGAACCTATAGTCAGTTTAAAAAAAATAGAACCCTCCATTCAAAATGCACGAAATTGGTCGATCAGCTGATCGAATTATATGAAGAGATAAAAATATTTTTTTTGCGATTTCAGCAAAGTCATACAACAAAAGTTGTTCAGTATGATGAGTAGAAGTCCTTGTTAATGGGACCTTTTTTTATTCACAATTGGTAAGCCCTTGGCATCATCTCACTGATGGTAAGTGACGATGGTGCCGAAGATAGAAGCGGGCTTACCATGATTCCCCAACGCAATGGAGAACTGGCTATTTTATCTTCAAGCCGGAACACATCAATGTTGTTAACACTGATGTTTGGCGGCAGGACTTAGATAAGATGGTTTAGCTAGCCAGGTGGGTTAGAAAATGCCCTACCACCAACCAAATCTTACAACTTGACCCCACCGGGATTCGAACCCGCGACCTCCAGGTGTGAAGCGAATGGTCTAACTATTACGCCACGGAGGCGGACCTACACCAATTTTTGTACAACCTGTAAGCTATAAGAAGAAAATTGTCTGTAGAATTTGTGCATAATTTAATATTCAAAGCACGGTCAAAGTAAAATTTGAAGCTCCTTTTTAAATTTTAAAAGATAATTAAGGTTCCTTAATACAAAGGCTGTCATATTGTCAGTGTTTCTGTGTTAAAATAAACCAATTTAATAATTTTCTTCTGTAAAAACTGTCAATGGTATTGAAAATGGGGATGCCTTCGGTAAAATATTAAATTGTCCGTTTTTAGGGTTCCTTGTCCAAAGAGTAAAAACGAGACCCTATTACTAAGACTTCACTGTCCGAACGTCTGTCTGTCTGTCCTTCTGTCACCAGGCTGTACTTCATGAACCGTGATAGCTAGACTGTTCAAATTTTCACAGATGATGTATTTCTATTGCAGCTATAACAATATATATTAAAAATTTGAAAAAGTAAAAAAATAAGAAGGGTCTCCATACAAAAAACATGTTTTTTAAACATGAAGAAACTAGTGCCATCTAGTATGATGGTACGGAACCCTTTGTACTCTTGTTTTTTCCTCTTTACCAGGGCTTTAAAGTTGAATGTGAATCTATCAATTTTCATATAATAACTCATTTACAACTAGGGTTGTCATCTGCGACTTCTTGATTTCAGGGCTACCACCAAAACTACGGGTTTTAGATTTTTTTACGTGAGACTAATGTCCTTATTTAATAACAAAATCTTTAATTTTTAAATTTTTATTTGTTTCAAAAGATCTCCATTTTCCCGACGTACAAACACACGAACGAAATCAAACAGCCACTGCGGGACGAGCAGAACGCCCACCTTATACATGACGGAAATTTTTAAATTTTTATTTGTTTCAAAAGATCTCCATTTTCCCGACGTACAAACACACGAACGAAATCAAACAGCCACGAGCAGAACGAGCAGAACGCCCACCTTATACATGACGGAATTTTTAAAAACACGGGAGCTTTGTATACCCCGTATGTAATTTTACTAATTACGGTTTCCCATATTTTTGTGGCGCAAAAACGGGGTAACCCGTGAAATACGGGGCAGATTGCCAGCCTATTTACAACCCCTCACGTCCGTTCTGTTGGGGGCTCGGGTCTCTTCCCAAACCCGGAAAGGTTAGGCCTTACTCAACACTATACAGGCCAGCCTATTTACAACCCCTAACGTCCGCTCGGCTGGAGGATCAGGTCTCTTCCCAATCACGGAAAGGTTAGGCCATACTCGACACTATACAGGTCAGCCTATTTAAAACACCTAACACTATACAGAATGAAACAAAATTGGTGTAGGACCCTTTACCAAAGTATTTAATATATTAGTATTAACATACAATATGGACACTCCCTGCTGCTCTCTAGATTGCGACCTTACCCCCTCGTCAACCAGATTGATACAGATTGGTTACAGTTTGGTTCTCGTACGTATATAGGATTTCGCCGTGATTTTATTTGATCCGTCATTTGTTTTTTAGAAATGTCATTTCCCGACCGTTGTATGCAGTGTCCGGGGTGTGCCTTAACTGAGGCATCTACTCCTCAAACCGAAAAACTTTTCCCAAAGGACCCATAACCAATTCGTAAAAAAACGGGCCAAGTGCGAGTCGGACTAGCACTCCGAGGGTTCAGTACCAACACAGCTCTCCACACAACTACATAGAATAATGACAATGACAACTATTCAAATTACAAACAAAAGACATAAACGCAAGCGACAAAAATGTTTTTTTTTTTGTCATTCATTTCGGGCTCCTTAGCTCGAGTACGACTCACTCATGGCCAATTTTTATTATTTGCTGTTTTATTTTGGTAATTATACTATAATTACACCAAGTTTCACACTTGTCTGTATTACCGTTTTTACGAAAGAACTAAATCAAAAATACTTGTAGAGACCTATAAAAAACACTGTAATTGTATATTCAGTAATACTTGTAATTTCTCTTTCCTAAGTCTGCTGGAAGAAATTTCTAATTGAAATAAGCTGTACCTTTTGTATGTTCTTATCTAGTTTAATGTTTGTTTGTCCCTATTTCTGTGTGCAATAAATTGTGAAATAAATAATAAATAAGTTTTCGGAAACTGGCTATCTTATCCTCAAACCAGAACACAATAATGCTATTAAAATTGATATTTGGCGGCAAATTTTAGATAAGATGGTGGTAGGAAGCCAGTTGGGCTTTGAAAATGTCCTACCATCAACCAAACCGAGTCCTCCTTAGTTAGACTCCGCCGGTAATCGAACCCACGATCTACTAGTGTGAAGCGAATGGCTTAGCCATTAAACGGAGTTGATTAAATGCTTCCATTGTGGAGGTTTAGCTGTTGGTCGCTACTCGTACTTAACAAGGTAGAAAATAGCGAGGATAGCAATTTAGGTCAAACCACGACTGCGGCGCCATGCCATTTATCTTGGTAACTTGTTTTTAATGGTAATTAAAAGGTTTTGCATAAAACACGTAAACCTTGGAAAACCAAAAAAAAATTATTTTTATTCTAAAGAATTATTATAATTATTATTTATCTACACTCATGTCGTAAATCCTTTATTTACTTATCAGAAACGCTAAGCAAATGATATACCTTTCGATGGAGCCGTGACTAAGGATCCATACAAATTTCATTTCGTTATCGCAAAGTTGTAACAAAATGAATTTTTTTTTTAATTTTTACGCAGATGCTTGCTATTTGAGCACACTAGCGTGTTTCGGAACACAACCTTGGCGGCGCGCATGCGCGGTGCGATATTACTGCAAATTTATTTTCGCGCCATTACGGTTGTATTTTTCCTTATGCAGTTTGTATATAAACAATGATTACTTTATTTTGTCTTTAATTTAAATTTGTTGTATGAGTGTAGATAAACTATTGTATGCAACTGTACATAATTAGTATTTAACACTCGTGTATACTTTTATGAACCACACTCGTGTTAAATACCCCTCATTATGCAACAGTTGCATAAATAGCTATTTTTTATTTAACAGAATACATGGGCCCATGATATGTTAGTGAAAAACTTATTGACACCCAGTGCTTCTGCAGCACACTGTTGGGTCTGCCTGCCAGTATCCTCAGGGTGGTGTTGTTGCCGCCCAGCATTCTACTGCGGACCGAGTCAATTTTTTTTTGCGCATTAATCCGTAAAACCCGTCTAATCGGGCTGCGGCAAACATGCCTGAAGCAATGCAGAACCTGGGCAACCTCAACATCATCCTGAAAACATTATTGTACTGGACCCGTATATAATGCCAAATATTCAGTGTGCCAAATTGAATACCTTTAAACGAGCAATTCTTATTATATAATTTGAATCTCGGAAACGGCTCCAACGATTTGCTTAAAAATTAGTATACGGGGATTTTTTGGCCCAAAAATCGATTTAGATAGGTTTCATCTCTGGGAAAATGCTATTTTCTGAGATTTTCAGACTGGAAATATGCGCGCAAAGCATCATAGGTAGCGTATTTTAAATTTTTTTAATGGCTCTGGGTACTTTGCCCCGAGCAAAACTCGGCCGTCCAAGTTCTGTAAATTTAAAGACACGTTTTCCTAATTCAAAAAAGGCGAGCACAGTATTTTCTACTACTATCTATCCTATAAAATTAAAATGTATCGTATGTCACTTACAGGATCAAGACTATTCTTACGATTCCTCGCACTTTAAAATCCATCCAGCCTTTTAGGCTACCATACATACATACTTACATACACGCGAAAAACATTACACTTCTTTTTGGCTGTCTGGCAAAAATTTGAAATTTCGTCTTTTTGACTTCGCGTTCTATTGTAATAGAGAACTCTTAAAAACTGAAGATATTTTTTTTATTATTAAAGTCAACCAAATAAAATTTCAGAAGTATACAAGTTAAACTGAAACAAACTGCGCGGAATAAAGCTATTTCAGTTCGAAGAGTTCCGGGGAGGATTCATTTAACGTTGTGTGTTGAAGCTATTTCCAAGTAAGCCGATTTCACGGTACAGTTTAGTTTCTACCTACTTACTTAGATCCGGGGATGTGATTTGGTAAAGTTTTGTTTAACAAAGGTTGTAACAGAAGGGTACTGTTTTATTTTATTACTAGCTGTTTCCCGTGGCTTCACATAAACGTACAATGATATCGAAATTCTGAAACACATTGGTACGTGGCAGGATCCGAACCACGACTTCCCAGACAGGAGGTAGCGGCCCTCGCCGTTACTCCAACCTGCGCAGTTACAAGTATAGTAATATGTGTCGTAATAGTTCGCTTGTCGAAATTTTGACTTAATATGTTTTATAACTGTTTCCCGCGGCTTCACCCGCGTGGACGTTTCTATGACTTTTTGAGGGTGCTTAGTGCGAGAGCCGCAAGCGGCTCGTGAGCGTGAAAAAAAGTAGCCCAGGTGTTAATCCAGGTCCTAATCTGTCTAGCTAACAAATTTCAGCCAGATCCATTTAGTAGTTTTTGAGTGAAAGAATAATAAACATACATCCATACATTCTTACAAACTTTCTCGTTTATAATATTAGTAGGATTTACTAGCTTCTTCTCACGGTTCTGCTCGCGTGGGCATCGTTTTTATGACTGTCCTTGAGGGTGAGTGATGCGCGAGACGCAGTTTGCTCCAGACCCCTCGAGAACTATATCGGGCTATTCTGATTAGCAGTCAACTATTTCTATGCAATAATTGAAAACGCTAAACACGTTAAAAAACCGACTTCCATCGCAACAACTTCGAACAATTTTGCATTATTATTTAGGTTTTTGTTAATTTTCTAATAAAGTACTACACCAATTTTGATAAAAAATTTATTGGACCACACGGGAAGCACTAGCTTTTGAATAAAAAAAGAATCATCAAAATCGGTTCACCCAGTCAAAAGTTCTGAGGTAACAAACATAAAAAAATAAAAAAATACAGTCGAATTGAGAACCTCCTCCTTTTTGGAAGTCGTTTGTAAAATAAAATCACGTCAATCCGCTGCTCCGTTGCGTGCGACGCCCCGACGACGTACGCGATCTTGGAAATGAATTATCCCTAGATCCCTCGGGAACTATCCTGGGGAACTATCCCGGGGAAAGCCGCGGGAAACAGCTATAAAACAGTATAATTTAGTCAAAATTTCAACTAGCGAACTATTACGACACAGATTACTATACTTGTAACTGCGCAAGCTGGAGCAACGGCGAGGGCCGCTACCTCCTGTCTGGGAGGTCGTGGTTCGAATCCTGCCATGTACCAATGTGTTTTCGAATTTCGATTTCATATGTACGTTTTTCCGACGCTCTACGATGAAGAAAAAATATCGCGAGGAAACCTGCGCACGCCTGCGAAGAAATTCGAAGGTTGTGTGTGAAGTCGACCAACCCGCACTGGGCCCGCGTGGTCGACTAAGGCCCGTTCGCTCTAACTTAGGGTAGACTCGAGCTCCTCCGTGGGGACGTATATAAGATGATATGGTGAACTACGAAAGCTACGGTTCCATAGATAGAGCCTACAGACACACGAACGGACGGAACAACGGCGTAGGCATAGTAAAAGAGTCCCGGTTGTTACCTGTTGTGTGTAGAACACTAAAAAGGACCATAATATTTAAAATTGAAATGGACACAGTCCCAAAATTAATAATTTTTGAAAAGCCTAAGAACTTTTAGGTAAGTACAAGCTTTTATTTGAAAGGAATTTTAATTATTTCGTATTCTTCTCAGCTAACCCTATGATTTGATACCCATATCATTGGGGTGCATAAAAAAAACTGGTCCACCATCTTAGGGAGTCCGCCATATTGGATTTACTTACGTCACACAGTCATCCAAACTGAACGTGTATACAAAAATTTCAGTTCAATCGGTTGAAGATATCTGCTTCTAAATTGAGTAGCAAGATTCCACCCGAACAGCTACATACGTTGCAAGTTAAATAAAAGGTTGTAAAAAATAACAAAACCCTTTCAAAATCCCAACCCTAGATTCGCCTCTGCTATCTGCAACTGAGTGCTCTTATGCAGCACCTAAGCAGAACTCTAAATTATTGAACAAAGACCCCACTCCACGTCTTTGGTACGCTTTGTAATTTATAATGCATTTTCATTTGGCTTGAACAGCTTTTGGAGTATAACTGCAAAATTCGTGTTTTCTGTTAGGTTCTTTATCCTCAGCTTAATAGCGTAGTATTATTTTCAGTAGTATTATCCGCTACCAATTTCTAAAGTATTATAATATCGAAGAGTGCCTTGATGCCAACACCTAACAAATGCATAAAAAGGCCGTGTAAGTCTTATGAATGTCATTTTGGTCTGACTCGGTGGCTCAGTGGTTAGTGCTCTTGACTACTGATCCGAGAGTTGTGGGTTCGATCCCCACCCAGGGCAAACATTTGTGTGATGAGCAGATTTGTTTGCTCTGTGTCTGGGTGTTAAATATCTATATATGTATGTATTTAAACGTATATAAGTATGTATATCAGTCTCTGGTTCCCATAACACAGGGAATCCTACTTTGGGGCCAGATGACCATGTGTGATTTGTCCCAGAATATTATATTATATATTATATTATATTTGGTCCCGAAAGATTCAAAGATCTATTCAATGCGACCAAAGTAACACAAATAAGCTGCATAAAGATTGTATTATAGCTATTCGTGGAACAATAAGCTGAACAAGTTGATTGACTATTAACGTCTTTTCAGCTGTTTCTCAAGCAATTAGGGCACATTTTTAAATGCTACAGTCTGTAAAAGGCAATGAAAAATCGGAATAAGTAGTAGTATTTTTAATAATAATCCCTACTAATATTATAAATGCGAAAGTAACTCTGTCTGTCTGTTACGCTTTCCCGCAAAAACTACTGAACGGATTTGGCTGAAATTTGGTAGGTAGACAAATTAGGACCTGGATTAAGACATAGGCTACTTTTTACCACGCTCGAGCGGCTCGCGCACTGCGCACCCTCGGAAAGTCATAGAAACGTGGTCCACGCGGGTGAAGCCGCGGGAAACAGCTAGTAATAAATAAAGTTTATAACGGTTAACAACATAAAGTGTAGCATTGTAACGGTTTACCTAACATAATAACTATAAAAAAAACGGTAAAATGCGAGTCAGAACCGCGCACAAAGGGTTCCGTTCCATCATACTAGATGGTGCTAGTTTCTTCACGTTTAAAAAAAACATGTTTTTTGTATGGAGACTTTTACTTATTCTAATTTTTAGTATATCTTGTTATAGCGGCAACAGAAATACATGATGTATTAAAATTTCAACTGTCTAGCTATCACAGTTCATGAAATACAGCCTGGTGACAAACGGACAGCTGAGTCTTAGTAATAGGGTCCCGTTTTTACCCTTTGAGTTCAGAACCCTAAAAAAGCTTAGGTAATTGCTTTTATGCACCTATGAAATAAATTAGAGCGTTTATATAAATCCATCTGAATATATTATAATGATGTTCAGAAAATCTGCAGCATTTATTTTATTTTTACACTTATAAGCAAACGATATTACGAGTAGAGTTAATTCGTATAATAGAAGTAAAATAGTTTTAAATTTTAAAAAAATACACTACCCGAAGATTACTCATACGTACGTTCCGGAACTGGCTATATCTACAGGGTGTCCAGACATAAAGTGCACAAACGAAGAGGAGTGAAACGAGACTTAAGTTTTATCATAAAAAAAATTGAAAATAATTTTTGGAAAGCCTTAAAACTTTTAGATACAAGCTTTTACTATTGTATTATCACGCGATATACATATGCATATCGCCCTAATTCAGGGTAGGCTCAAGCCCCTCGGTGGGGACGTATATGAGCTGATATGATGATGATGATACATATGCATGCATACATATGCATAAAAAAATAAGATGGGTACAACGTATTTTTAGTACAACAATAGTTCATTGCAGAATAACAAACAGTAATAAAAAGTATGGGTTGTATAGCCGTTATAGCGGAAAAAAACACTTTAATTGAAAAAAAAAACTACAAAAAAATTATCATATTTCTGTTAAATATGATTTCTTCTAATTAACAGTAACTTCTCATAGTTTGTTTTCTCATTATTTCTCATTGCATATTAATTGTCATAATTAATGTGTTTATTTCTTAAAAGTTATGACCCGTTATTCAAATAAGGAGCTTAAACTTTTGTAATAATAATATAAAAAAAATCTATAAACACCGATTTTTTAATTTTATTTTCATATTTTTTAGCGATAAAATTGAGTCTAGTTTCACTCCCTTTCGTTTGTGTATTTTACGACTGGGCACCCTGTATATCATTATTACCTCAACTGGAAGATGTCCATTGTTGAAGATAAGCCTTCCCCATAGACCTGTATCCTGCGACCTTCAGTAAATCATCAGCTGTTTACCTGGCGGGGGGCCTACTACATTTTACGACTGGGCACCCTTTATATCATTATTACCTCAACTGGAAGATGTCCACTGTTGAAGATAAGCCTTCCCCATAGACCTGTATCCTGCGACCTTCAGTAAATCATCAGCTGTTTACCTGGCGGGGGGCCTACTACATTTCCGGTCGTGGTCGCCACTCTAGAACGTTTCATCCCCATTTCTTATCGGTTGTTTGGCGAGCCTGCTATTTGCATCTGCCACTTCCACTTGCTTGTTCCATGAGCTGTATCAGTGACCATAGTTCTACGGATCTCCTCGATTCGGATCTGATCACGTAAAGAAACCCCAAGCATATACCTAGCTCTCTCCATAGCCCGCTGAGCGACTTTGAGCTTGTTGATAAGGTCAATAGATACCATAAGTCAACCTTATTTAAAAACAATGCCGGAACACATCAGTACTGTTAACATTGTTAACATTGATGTTTCATGCGCCCAGCCTTCAGCCACACCCTGGACACTTCATAGAACGGGCCTGAAATGAAATTTCAAAAAAAGAATGACGGAACAAACAAAATGGCGGCGAAATCCTATACGTTCGAAAACCAAACTGTAACCAATCTGTATCAATCTGGGTGACAACGGGGTGAGGTCGCAATCTAGACAGCGGCAGGGAGTGTCCATGCTGTATGTTAGTACTAATATATATACTTTGCTTAGGCTTAATTATTGTAATTCGCAAGGCAGGCTTTGTAACGCCTTCTAACCCCACCGGTAATTGAACCCTTGACCTTCCTTCATCGACTTCTCTTAATCGAATTTATTTTCAAAGGGAATAAACAAAATTTATGATACTCTAGCTAACATTCAACCTCACAGATTATAACGGCCAGTTACGATGACTAGGTTTTTCGTTCGCTGGAAAAATCCTTTTATTTTACCCATTTTACTTTATTTATTTTACTGTCGAAGGTGACAAGGGTAACAAGGCTATCAGGGCACCCAGTTGGGTGGGGGTTCACTACCGCAGACCGCTGATTATAAGCCCTATTGAGACTTTAAGAAGACTCAACCCGAGCAGGTTGAAACGTGTTAAAATAATGTCGAACGTAATTCTATTCATTTTAAGTTCAAATCAATGTGGGCTTTAACGCGGCTATTACGTTGAAACCGAGCGCCCAATTCTCGATTTTTACATTGTTTTAGGTATTTTTCTATACTTTCAAATAAGTTTTAAAAAATGTGTTCGATTAAAATGGAAGGTCTTAAAGTCAACAATTTTTGTGTGTTCGTTTCATTTAATATTAACTATTTGTTTTCGAGAAATTTGGCAATTAATGCCAAAAGCTGTTTCCACAGTATACTTTTATACATCAAAAATGGTAATATTTATAAAATTGTATTCAATTAAATCGTTTTTTTATTACTTTAAGTATATTATATATTTTTGCCATAGTGATAACTTTACACAGTCTTTCAATAATGTGTATTGAATATTGTTATTTGACCCATCTTAAGGCCTTAATCTACCTAGATAATGGTCAATTGCAAAAGTGGAATTTGTAAACAAAAATATCTGCAAAAGGTGTGTGAAGTCGACAACCCGCACTGGGCCCAGGTGGTCGACTAAGGCCCAATCGCCCTAATTCAGAGTAGGCTCGAGCCCCTCGGTGGGGACGTATATGAGCTGATCTTATGATCTGCAAAAGGACAATTTCAGGGATGTAATTTAGTGTTGATCTAGTCTGGTGTCTTGTATTAATACTAAGTGCGCTAGAACTCTGCTCAACATTGCCTAGGTATATTTAAAAAAAAACATGCAAAACAAGATTTCTTGTAAAGCTATTAAAAATTACTTAGAACATTTGCAGTAGAGGGTATAAAAAAGTTCAAGATGTTTTCACGAGTACCTTCTCAGTTCTAATAAACATGGGTTCTATTAATTTCAATCTGTGCCAGTTGTGCAGGTTTTCTCACGATGTTTTCCTTCACCGTTAAATCAATCGGTAAGTATTGTACGTAAGTTTCGAAAAACTCATTGGGATTTGAACCCGGGACTTCTGGTTAGGAGGACCGAGTCGTTACCAGTTGAGCCACCGACGTTTACACCGACGTAGGTATACAGTATAAGACACGACGAACAACGTTCATGGTAGGTAGTGATAGTCTGTTACACTAACCTTTACAAGTAACTATTTAGTAATCTGTGCCTATTTAGTAATCTGTGCCTATTTAGTAATCTGTGCCTTTACAGACAGACATACCGAGCGGCGTATAAGTCACAAAACTGTTGCAACTGCCAATATCTTTTTGAATTTTTTATCAATGCGTCTTAATTATTATCAGGCAATAAAACTTAACTCACGCACGGCACACCTCAAACAAAAGGCTAAAAATGACATTTCTAAAAACAAATAACGGAGCCCACGTTATCACGGCGAAAGCAAAATACGTGAAGGAATAAAAATTGCACCGCAATCGGAATAATTAAAACTATTTTTAAATGAAAGCTTGTATCTTAAAGTTTTTAGGTTTTTCGAAAACTATTTCATTTTTAAATACCTACCTACATGACTTTCAAATACCTACCTACATGACTTTCAAATACCTACCTACATTTCTTTCAAATACCTACCTACATGACTTTCAAATACCTACCTACATGACTTTCAAATACCTACCTACATGACTCAAAGCCCGCGATAAAAGCTATACAATAGCTTAATAATGTAATCTCCTCACATAACATACATCCAACATTGGCAGTTCGTTGACAGCGTTGCGCACGTACATTTTACTTGGTCCTGCCTGTTTCGTTATTTTGACTGACACCTATACAGAGGTTGAGGAACACAACCACGCTCTATTCGGATGAAATGTGTCAACGTTTTCCTATCGCTTTTTAAATCATCGCTATTTATACTTTTTGGACTTGCCATACAAGTTGATCAGTTATTTCGAAAAAATTGTGTGAAGAGTCGAGAGTGAAAATCCGCAGATCTCATGTTACACGACCATGGGCCATTATTAAAAATGACTAAGAGTGAGGAATACTAATAAGAAACAAAAGTAAATAAACATAATTGTTTATTACTCAAGCAAATATAATTATGAAAGTAAATACAAGTATTTACTATTAATAATAGGTCTTTACCTATAAAATTGCCTATTCAGTTTTTTAAGTTCAATGCCAATTTTTATTGAAAATAAAAAAAGTTTTAGCTTTTTATTATTGACCTTATGGTGACACTACTTATGGTCTTTTATTAGTAACTAGTGGCATGTCTTTCATGTTCCAATCCCCTGAGCTATGTAACAAAAGGCTTTTTTGAATGGAACAAAAGGCGTTTTCTTAGTGGTCAGATGGGGCAATTTCTTAGACTAGTTAGTTTTCTTGAATTTTCCTGAAAGTGACGAAATCTTATGCGGGGTATTCCCAAATATGACATTAGTAACGAAGAAACTGCTGCGATAACTCTAGAGCTTTAAAATTAAAAATGTGTATTTTTTGCATCACTAAAGGCCATTTTTTCAGGTGAAAAAATCCGACTTCGTGGGGTTAAAGCCAACGTGCTCTCAACATATCTAAACAATTTACCACCATTTAATTTCTAATAGTCTAATTATATTTTAAGAATAAATTTTGTTTTATTAACTATTGTTCTTAATATTTATTTTCATCTTTGAAGTTTTTTATACAATCGGCAATTTCATAGGTAAAAAATAATATTTTGATTAGTTTTAGTAACTACACAGACACAACGTCTATTAACTTTTCTTTAATCTTTAAATTTTTTTAAAACTTTTTGGATTTCCAATCAATCGACACAACCCAATAAAACACTCCAAGCAAACAAAGAAACCAACAGCTTGTCGCACTCTCACGGAAAACACCACCCCATATTATCAGGCCTGTCGCACTCTGCGCTGTAGGTATGAAAATGTTAAAAATGTACCTACGTACGCCGCGCTCTACGCCGCGCCGAGCCGCGCGGTCTCTTGCAAGGTGCAAATTCAGAAGAGATAAGTTACGCGATAGAAAGAGAAGCAACTTGTAGGTGAATATAACTGTAGGTAATGAGCACTGTGCGACCTGAGTTTGCACTTTATTGTGTCGTAGCAAGAGTCGCCATTCATTCGAATGATTTTGCGGAGTGAACCTTCTTTTACTTAGTAAATAGTCTTTATTCTTTGCCCATATCAAAATAAATACATACAGTGGAACATAGAACCTCCTCCTTTTTTAATTTTTTTATTCACAATTGGTAAGCCCTTGGGAACATCTCACCTAATGGTAATTGACGATGATGCCAAAGATGGAAGCGGGGTTACCAAGTCTTTTATGAAGTCGGATTAAAAAATGATGTTTATTTGATAATAGTAGAACAAAAGTTGAGACATTTCATCCTTGGTTATGATCTTATCCGATATTAACAATACTTAACCCCGGAGGCTCGAGTTTCCATACAAACGTAGTTCCGCTTTAATAAAAAAACTACACGCCGGATTGAATCCAAACTTTGTAAATATATTAAGTATAAACATATCGATGTTTCTAATTAATTTTCATCATGGTAAATTTAAACATAACTAAACGAAGGCTTAAATTAGTTTTGTACTAAGAGTTAAATAATCAATATATTTGAAAAGACGCTTAACTTCTATCTGTGATTCTATTATATATATGAAAGTTGGCAGTGATCCATTTTTTTTTTACTTAATTGGACCCTGCCCCTGCTCTCCAAGATGTCTTTCCACTCGTGCTAGCTTAAACGCGAGTCGGAGGGCGCGTGGAGGCCGCAACATTAGCCACAAAAGAGTGAAGGAGTTTAAACACTTCGACCAAATATAATGGACCGGCCAATTCATACATAAATCTCATAAAAAATGGTCAAACACAACTACATGCAAACACACCCCCACACCACTATTATAGCCTACCAAGTCTAGTTCAAATATTAACACTGACAGAGAGAGAGATGTACTCGGAATGTAATACGAACGAGTTAGTTTTTACTCATTTCGGCTTTCAATCCATTTGGGCAATACTGATCGACTGAGACGAAATGAAGCGAAATGAGCGAATGTGCTCATTCTGTAGACATCAAAACTGCTGCTCCGCGCAGGCCAGTCCATAGCTGTTATATTGGTCGAAGTTTAAATAAAAATTATTTCGTTCGAACTTCACTTGAACTTAGGGTTACCAGATGTTAAATTGAAAAGTCCTGACAAAAAGCCTAATTTTATTCAAAAAGTTCTGACATTTCACTGAAATTGGCGCGCGCGCGGTTTGACGACGCAGTCGTGGTATTAAAATACCACTTATCCCATTTCTTTTGAGTGTCACTCGCCGCGACTCACAATCTGTCATTAAGACGATACAAGAAAAATATTCAATTGCTAAGTGGGCGGAGTCAAGCTTGATCAGGGGGGCGCACCCCCTCACTAGATTACGCGGCCGCTCATTGCGAGTGCTTGCGCAGGAACAGAGCAGCATGGAGTCGCAATTTGATAGTTAGCTTCTCGTGCAAAGGGACGAGAACAATAAGCAAGAAAAATAATGTTTTTGACGACTTAGATATATTTTTAATGCTGTCTTTTATTTTTGTATATTTATTTTTAATGTAATAACTTTATTCGAGTACGGCGCTGTAAAAAGGTTTACTTATACAGAAAATAAAAAAGGGTGTTGACATAAATAATAAAAAGTTGTAGGTGTATTATATATAATAGACTTTTATAAGACAAAAAAAATATTTGAAAAATATATTTACATAAGCACCGTCTAATGTGGAAAAATAAATGTTACAAAAAAAATTAAAAATGCTTAAAACTAATATTTTGCACATTCAAACATTCATCTTCACTCTGTTGCACTTCCGGTAAATCATACTCATTGGCTTTTATTTTTTATGTTTTTATTTATTTATTTATTTATTTATTTTTATTTTATTTATTTATTATGCCTATTATGCCCTATCATATCTATATTTTCTGTGTTTTCTTTTATCCGTTGAAAAAACAAGTTTTTCAAAAACGTTTTTTTTTGCCATCTCAAATGTTTCCGGGTCCATATCTGGTCTGTCTACATTTTCTCCGTAGTTCAAGTCTGTTCGCTTCTGGATCTGATTTTTGTTCTTTTTCCTAATTATTGTTTTATTGTATTAGCGCCGTTTATCTATGTTTTCTTTGAACAACTTCGTTCTTTTTGAAGGCGATCTTTGGCAATTTTTTTTTGGACTGTAGTATATATCTTTCCACTATTAAATGAAATTACAGCGCCTGCACATCTTCTGAATTATACAATGGTCCGTATTCATATTTAAGACGCTCGATGGTCCTGGTATTTCTGGCAAGTTTCTGCAAATGGAAAGAGAGTGAGTTATGACTTTAAAACTTCTAAAAAGTATATCTGTACTAACCTCTAAATAAAATAAACCCTACTAATTACAAACAAAAGACATCAACGCGAGCGACAGATACGTTTGAGTAGGTACGTTCGACTTGTATGGCGTCTTATAAGTGCTAAGACCAAACCCGCTGATCATGTATAATTAAAGAACACTTAATTTTTCTTTACATAATCAGTAGGTTTAGTTTTTGAACCAAATGATAGTAAAAAATAACAATTTAAATAAATTATGCCCATCATAATAATTCTCCAACAGGGTCAATGTCGTCTCCACTGCACTCTGTTCCGCGCCATCTTCAGTGGGAAAATTTTGCGAGCCCAATATATTTTGTTTTGCCGGGGATAATATTTTCCTATAGATAAAATAAAAAAATATAAAGCATACTTACAGGTAATTTTATATGACGAGGATATTTTATGTGCATAATAGTTTATAGATTCATTTAAACCACACAGTTTACTTACCGTTTTTCTTGCATTATCCTTGCTTTTTCACGTTTTATACGTTTCGAGTCCTTTTTTAAATTTTTTTGTAGCGACTTTTATTAGCCATAGTCCAAATTAATTTAAAAAAACACTCATAAAATATATTAATTAGGTGTCAAACCACAAATTCCACTCACGTAATATTCGAATATTCACTATTTTCGAGAGAAACGCAAGCGCAGTCCACACGGTAATAAGATTCAAGGTCGACTAAAGAGAAATGCTAAAAGGTGACAGCGCTATTCTTTCTCCACGTGTTGAGAGAGTGCGCACCGCGTCGAACAGTCTTAGAATAAAATTACGTAAGCGACAATTTGAAAAAATCTCAATTAAACAAAAACTATTTGTTATTTTAAAATAATATTTTTAATTTACCTAAGCATCGCAATAATCTAGCAGATAACCAAAAATTAGCCATGTAAATACTAAGGTTTCCAAAGAAAAGCTATTTTCGGGTTTTAAACATGGTGTTTTCAAAAATTAAATCTATCGACAAAAGTTTAAGTAATCGTGTTTCTGGTTTTAATTTCACTAGATAACATCTTGAAGATTATTTTCTCCATACAATTCATACCTCTTACTTGTCTTGTTGCCTAATAAAAACGAATCTGCCGAGAGCAAAAAAATTTATACATCCTCTTAAGGCAACTCTTACAGTGAAAAAATCAACATTCGTTTAAATCCATGGGCTGCAACAATACCTTGATGAAGACCCTAAATAATCCAAAAACTCCTGACATTTTCAAAGTCCGGCCGCAATCCTGATATGGGTGCCTGCAAATCCTGACATGTCAGGACAAATCCTGACGTCTGGTAAGTCTGCTTGAACTTGAACAAAAATGTACCTTGACCTCGGTTTTGTAATGTAAGTTTGTAAGTATAAAAAATATTTACTCATGAAACAAATAAATTTTCGAGCTTGAACTGAGCAAATCTCTAAATTTCCCTGGGGAATGTGCAAGCGTTATCGATAAGAAAAAACTTTGGATCTTCTACCTAATAATAATATGTATTATCGACATATATAGGTACCATACTGCCCAGACACTTTGAACTGAATCGCTTCGCGATAAGAATCAAAATGGCTGGGTATTTGCCAAAATATATTTCATTTCTACGAGTGGGATATTTTACACACTGAGTTCTCCAGGGAAAGTTTTTTTTATGATGAATGAGAGTATTTTTGAGTTATGGTTGCAGAGTTCTGCTGGGGACGATCGATTTTCGGAGTGGATCGAATCTAGGAAAACGTCTAGCGTGAGATGCCTCCTGAAAAGGTAAAGTTCGTTCGCTGAACTCTCTGCACCTTTGATAAATGCCGCTCGCCGCTGCCGGCTCGCGTTCAAAGGGCCGCCCTGAGTTCAATCGCGGCGCCGCCGATGTTACTCCAGCACGGGGTCGCGCGAATCTTGTTAAGTCTTTAATTATTAATGTAGACAACGATTCTGAAGATACTTTGTCTAGCAGTGAAAGTTATTCAAATTAAATAAAAAAATATCTTCTTAATTAGCTTTAGGAATGACGCTGTAGAGACAATGTCCGCGGAAAAAAGAGAAGCCACAATCGACTTCATGAAAACTACAAAAGATTCTTACTATTATAACTTATTCACGAACTGTATTAACAAACCAAAGAAAACATGGAATCTCATAAACTGCCTCTCCAATAACTATACAAAAGCTTATTGTGCTCCTCCTCTCCCAAGCTAGTGAATACTACAACAACAATCACAAACCTATCACATCCGAAAAACTATTTTTTCATCCCCCCATCTCGGAAATTGTATTTTTGCTCTTCGATATCTGAGTGCAAAAGCTGTTTTTACTCGCTAGAGGGTGAAAAGTAAATTTAATTTAGAACATCGTGTGCACTAAGTTTGTGAATTCAAAACATTATTAAACCTATTTACTTCTACCTCCATGGTGCCGAATTTATCATAATATAACCTTTTTTAATTTGTTAAAAACTCGTGCTTGGAACCTTCTTGTTGTACTTTTTTTTTAATTTGCTTTGCTCGCGCCATTTTCTTTTCACGTCATATTGTTAAACCTAAGGTTAAAAAGAAGAAACTTGAAAACAAGTGAAAAACCTAAAATGAGTGATTATAGCGACGAGGAAGTTTATTTGACGCCAACAGGATTGACTGAAACTGTTTGTAATGCGCAAATGGTTTTTTTTTTCCATTTAGTAATTTCCTCGCTGAGGTGGAATGAAAAGTTACGTGTTGCACTCGAGTGCAAATATTTTTCACCTCGTGCTCTTTTGATTCCCTCGCTAACGCTCAGGATTCTAATTTTTAAATTTAGACTCCTTCGCTTGCTCGGTCATCAAAATTGAGCACGCGGTTAAAAAGCAACTTTGCTCTCTTGTATAACAAATAACTATTAAATGAGCTTGTTGCATGTCACCTAGTTTTTAATAAGTGAGGTAGCGATTTTAATATACAAGTACCTGGGCGACCGAGCTTTGCTCGGCAATACACGTTTTCTCAGAGATGAGACCTATCTAGATCGATTTTTCGCCCCTAAAAACCTCCGTGTACCAATTTTCAAGCAAATCGTTGGAGCCGTTTCCGAGATTCAGATTATCGAGTACAAGAATTGCTGGTTTAAAGGTATCAGATTATTAGATTAGATTAGATAAAGGATCCGAATCTATTTTTAAATGAACTTGTTGCATGTCATCTGGTTTTTAATAAGTTAGCGATTTTAGAATACAATAAAGGATCCGAAAAACTGTTTTTAAATGAGCTTGTTGCATGCCACCTGCTTTTAATATAACTTTTGGTTCTCATAAATACACGTAAACTACCGAATAAAATACTAATCTTCCGAAAGAAATACTGACTTACCGACAAAACATGTTTTTGAAAAAGCGGAAATATAAATCGGGTAAGTGATATACTGAGTGAGTATTTCCGAGCAAAGCTCGGTCGCCCAGGTACTTGTATTTTAAAATCGCTACCTAACTTATTGAAAACCAGGTGACATGCAACAAGCTCATTTAAAAATTGTTTTTCGGATCCTGTATTGTATTCTAAAATTAAATAGGTATTTTTTATTTTAGAATGTAGCATTAATTTTAATCACTTTTAGTGCTAGACGAAGTATCTTCAGAATCGTCGGCTACATTAATAATTAAAGACTGAACAAGATTCGCGCGACATTAGTTTCGTAGATAGGGGGTAATGTTCACTTCTGGCCTATTTACTAAAATCACTTTAAACTATTTGCCCTAAAATTATTAAATATATATATATATATATATATATATATATATATATATATATATATATATATATATATATATATATATATATATTTTGAGAATCTTAAATATATATATTTGAGATTCTCACAAAAGGCACTTTCATATAATATGTGATTTTTATAATTTTCTAATTTCATGTTTTAATTTATCACTTTTATTTAATATGTGACAATAAAGTTCGCAAAACGTTTTTTTAATTTTCTAATGTACCCCCATGTTTTTATTTATTTATTTACGGTGTCCGTCTTTGGGTCACCAATTTACATTAATATGTATACCAAGTTTCGGAGCCAATTTGCAGTGACAGACAGACGGACACGCGAGTGAACCTGTAATGGTTCCATTTTTTCCTTTTGATGTAAGGAACCCTAACAAAGCAGCTCCTTACCTGAGGCATGTACCCGATTCTGGGTCCGGGCACCCCACTGCCGGGACTGCCAGGGGTGCCACCTAGCACCCATATCTCCCCGGAGTTCAGCCGTCTCCGCCCCACAATGCAGGAGAGGAGCGTGGTCTTCCCACATCCGGATGCACCGAGGAGACCGTAGCTAGAAATAAAACATGTGTTAAAAAAAACATACGAAGCGCAATGTTATCGCAACGGTAAAACCCTACTCATAATCATCATCATCATCATATCAGCCGAAAAAAAACGTCCGCTGCTGGACAAAGTCCTCCCCCAAGTACGGCTGTTCTTAAAAAACTATGTTCACGCGAGCCAAGCCGCTGACAGAAACTAGTAGAATGCTATATATGTAAAATCATACCTATTTGTTACCTAAATGAACCACCCATTCGAAAAACGACGACTGGTTCCTCAGTCATCATCATCATCATATCAGCCGAAAAACGTCCACTGCTGGACAAAGTCCTTCCCCAAGGATTTCCACGACGACCGGTCGTGCGCTGCCCGCATCCATCGGCTTCCCGCGATCTTCAACAGGTCGTCGGTCCACCGCGTGGTAGGCCTGCCTACGCTACGTTTTCTGGTGCGCGGTCGCTTGAGAACTTTACTGCCCCAAGGGCCATCTGTTCTACGAGCTAATCGCCCTGCCCACTGCCACTTCTGTTTAGCGATTCTTTGAGCTATTTCAGTTACTTTGGTTCTCCTGCGGATCTCCTCGTTTCTGATTCGATCACGCAGAGAACCTCTGAGCATAGCACGCTCCATTGCCATTTGGGTGACCTTGAGTCTTCTTATGAGGCCTATAGTAAGCGACCATGTTTCAGTTCCGTAACTCATCACTGGCAACACACACTGGTCAAAGACCTTAGTCTTGAGACACTGCGGTATTTGGGACGTGAAGCCTAAACCCTACTTCTAAGAATTTGTTGATTTTTTTTAATCCACAATTATTAAGCCCTTGGCATCATCTCACCTGTTGGTAAGTGACGATGATGCCGAAGATGGAAGACGGAACGCAATGGGGATCTGGCTATCTTATCTTCGCAAGCCGCAACACATCAATGCTGTTAACACTGATGTTTGGCGGCAAGACTTAGATAAGATGGTGGTAGCTAGCTAGGCGGGCTATGAAAATGCCCTACCACCAACCAAACCAAGTCTTAAAAAGTTGACCCCACCGGGAATCGAACCCGCGACCTCCTGGTGAGAAGCAAATTGACTGACCATTACGCCACGAAGGCGGTTAAAATAATGTTGATAATGTAAATATTGTGAATATTCTCAAAGTTTTCCTTTCCAATAGCATTTTAGTAATATTCCGTTCTCTCTGCCAATAAAGGAATATAATTTATTACCTTTAAACGAGCAATTCTTGGATATATTTATGCTAGCTTTTGCCCGCGGCTTCGCTCGCGTGGTCATTTTTTGACTGTGTGAGGGTGAGTGGTGCGCTAGGTAGGAGCTTAATCCGGATCCCTCGGGAACTATATATCTGGCTATTCTGATCAGCAGTCTATGTAACTTCCCATTCCCACTCCCTCAACTATTTCTTTGCAATAAAAATCACGTCAATCCATTGCGACGACGCCGAGGTGCGCGAGCCTAGAAATGAGTTTTCCCTAGATCCCTCGGGAACTGTCTTAGGCCATCGTAATTAGTAGTCTATGTCATTTCCCACCCCTTCAACCATCTCTGAGAAAAAATCACAACAAACCGTTGCTCCATTATGATGTTAAAAAAAATCAACCAAAATTTTTTTTTTAGTTTTCTAAGAAACTGCATCCGTCTTTGCTATTTTCACGGGACAAAAAGTAGACAATGTCCTTTCCCGTGACACAGGCTACCTCCATACCAAATTTCGTAAAGATTGGTTGAGCTGTTGAAGCGTGAAAACGTAACAAACAAACAAATAAACACATTTTCACATTTATAATATTATAGTAAGGATAATCTAAATCTCGGAAACGGCTCCAACCATTTGCTTGAAAATTAGTATAAGAGGATTTTTGGGGACGAAAAATCGATTCAGATAGATGACTGTCATCTCTGGAAAACACTATTTTCCGAGATTTTTGCACTCTGGAGTATGCCGCGCAAAGTGTATCATGAGTAGCGTATTTTCAAATATTTTTAACGGCTCTGGGTACTATGCCGAGATCTAGATTATCCTTACTAATACTATAAATTAATGTGAAAACGTGTTTGTTTGTTTGTTTGTTGTGATTTTTTTCTCAAAGATGGTTGAGGAGGTGGGAAATGTGACATACACTACTAATTACCATAGCCTGAGACAGTTATATGCAAATCGAAATTCGAAAACACATTGGTACGTGGAGGGATTCGAACCACGACCTCTCAGACAGGAGGTAGCGGCCCTCGCCGTTGCTCCAGCTTGCGCAGTTACAAGTATAGTAATCTGTGTCGTAATAGTTCGCTAGCTGAAATTTTGACTAAATATGTGTTATACCCGCGTGGACAACGTGACTATGAATTTTCGAGGGTGCGCAGTGCGCGAGCCGCAAGCGGCTTGCCTATGTGTTAATCAAGTTCCTAATCGGTTCAGTAGTTTTTGCTTGAAAGAGTAACAAACATCTACACATACATCTATACATACAAACTTTCACATTTATAATATTTAGGATTTTTTGTAAGACTTGTTAACTAGGGCTTCTTTCATCATACTGATCAACTTTCCTCAAGCGACACATAGTCAAATGAATGAGTTTTCATCACAGATTTTATACAGGGTGTAACAAAATTGGTGTAGGTCCCGTTATCTGGGCTTCTACTCATCATACCGAACAACTTTCTCTCTATGACTTTGCTGAAATCGCATTTATTTAATACTGTATACAAGTTGATCAGCCGATCGAGCAGTTTTGTGCATTTTTGTATGGAGGGTCTAAATTTTTGTTTTGAGATTGTCTATGAGCTCCTTGGGGGAAAATGTTCAGTATGATGAGTAGAACCCGTAGTTAACGGACCTACACCAATTTTATTTATATCGGGTGACCTTAAATTAGTTCTTGATAGCAAAGGATATGAATGTACTCGTGATTACAAACAACTTTCCCAAAGAAACTATATGTCGAATCAGAAAAAAATTTTAGGTCCTCGGTACATAACAAGTTATCAAATCGACAAAAATGTATGAAGGACCAATTTTTTTTTTCATATTTGACATATAGTTTCTTAAGGAAAGTTGTTTGTAATCACGAGTACCTTCATATCCTTTGCTATCAAGAACTAATTTAAGGTCACCTATATGTGGGCGGCAGATCGTAAAAATCCGGCAGACATCGTAAAAAAACCCAGGCATTTCGTCACGGCGCTTAGTAGATTCTATAGATTGATATACCAAAAATGGCATCGCTCAAATGAAGAATAATTTATAGTTCACTCAATCGCGCAGGTTAATACGTGTTTAAATAATATCGAACGTAAAGTCTATTCATTTTAAGTTCAAATCAATGCGGGCTTCAACGCGGCTGTTACGTTGAAACCGAACCACAGATTACTAAATAGTTACTTACCGAACGCCCAATTCTCGATTTTTACATGTTTTTATTCCTTTTCATCACTTTCAAATTATGTTTAAAAAATGTGTTCAATTAAAATGAAAGGTCTTAATGTTACCGATTTTTGTGTGTTGGTTTCATTCAACATTAACTTTTTTTTCGAGAAATTTTGCAATTAATGCCAAAAACAGTGTCTACGGTAATTTTCTTTACATCAAAACTTTAAGTATATTGTACATTAATTTCATGGTGATAGTTTTACACAGTCGTTCAATAATTCCAATTGAATATTGTCATTTGACCCATCCTAAGTTGATGGTGATGATGATGATCTATCTGACCGATTTTGCTCATGGCGACCACGTCGACTCCTACTTGGTTAGCGATATAGAATTAAATTAAAAGTAGGTTAAATGAAATTAAAAAGCCGTTGGCATTCACCAAAGGTTGGCTGGAAGAAATCGCTTAAAGCGATAAGTCCGCCTTTGCATATCATTGTGTGCTCTGCTAGTTAATAATTTTTGTATATTTGGTGTGCAGTAAAGTATATTTATCGTATTTATCTATATTCTTTCGCCACATATACACGTAGAATTTTGTATCAAAGCCTAAATATGGATTTCGGAAAGAAAATATTTGTGGGGTAATTGAGAATATTTTTATTTACTTTTGGTTTACATCCTAAGTTATTTGTTATTTTAGGCTGCAAAGTTGTTATTTGGCGCGAGTTATCTCTATTGAATCCTTAAGCAAGCGAAGGATTCAAAGATAGAATCCTGAGCGTAGCGAGGGATCGAGACGCAAAAAACCTTTGCTGCCGAGCGAAACACACAAGTTTTCGCCTCACTACAGCGAAGAAAATTTTAAGGTGCTAGAAAACCAGCTTAATAGTTATTTGGTTCTAATTTTAAAAACTCTTTCCAGGCTAGCGGATTTGCGCGCTAAAAGGGAATGAAAAACATAAAACCTTTCCGAGCGTATGAGGTAAAAAAACAATTGAAAGGCTTACCCCAACACACCCTGGACACTTCATACAACGGGACAGAAATGAAATTTCAAAAAAGGAATGACAGAAAAAAAAATGGCGGTAAAATCCTATACTTTCAACAACCAAACTGTAACCAATCTGTATCAATCTGGGTGACGAGGGGTGAGGTCGGAATTTATAGAGCGGCAGGTAGTCTCTTACAACGAGCCAGCGAATGTCATTTCCAAAAACAAATGACGGAGCAAACGAAATCACGGCGAAATCACATACGATCGACAACCAAACTGTAACCAATCTGTATCAATGTGGGTGACGAGGGGGTAAGGTCGGTATTTAAAAAGCGGCAGGGAGTGTACATACTGTATGTTAGTACTTATTATTTTTATATATATGTATATTTTTTCTTTTGTTTTTATAAGTATATAGCTCGTAAACGACTGTTGAGCACCTAGACAAACCATTCAGGTTTAATGGTGCTAGATGATAAAAAATTTTGTATTTTGTTTTAAAATTGGTAAATAAATAATAATAAATAAAAAAAAACAACACTTCATACAACGAGCGAGCGAATGAAATTTCCAAAAACAAATGACGGAGCAAAAGAAATCACGGAGAAATCCCATACGTTCGAGAACCAAACTATAACCAATCTGTATCAATCTAGGTGACGACGAGGAGGTGAGGGTGGAATCTAGAGAGCGGCAGGGAGTGTCCATACTGTTTTTAGTACTAATATAATATATACTTTGGCATAACTGTATTATTGTCGGATATCTATATTAATTTAATTAAATTGATACTCACATGGCACCTTTAGGAACTGTCATATTCAAACCATCCAAAATAATATTGGGATTCTTCGTCGACCCATATCTCTTGTGGGCTCTCCTCACACATACCGCCTGCTGTCTTCTAGAAGATACCGTCGACTTCTGTGTCTTGAACTCTCTATTCCTTCTTATTCTCAGTTCATCTTCTATCGTGTTAATTTTCACTGAATGTTCAGGACGCACATCCTCTAAGGATATCGTAGCACCCACGTTATCGTAAGCCGGCATTTTTCTGCAAAAAGAAAGAAAAAAATATGAACGCCGCATTTAATGAGAAAAAAGTTTTTATCCGCGCCTGATATAAAATCTCTTTGCGAGAGAAAAGAGCTCGCAAACGCTTGCTTGTAAAAATAGTTGAAAAAGAGTTAGGGCTTTAACGCTCTCACTGAGTATTTCGTGAATCACAGAAATTTGAAAAGCTTTACCTCTGCAACAATAGCAAAAAAAAAAAGTTCTTATCCAAATAAATCAGCTGATCAGCTGAACGTGGAAAACATGTTTTTTTGTGAATATTCATCATTTTTATTAGGTACCGACTTCAAAACAAGTTGGTATTTATGTATGTGATATTGTTGGAATTGCACAATTTCAGTTTAAGTTAGCATGTGTGGGCAACAGGTGTGCCAAATTTCATAAGAGTATGTTTGTATGTTTATTTGTCCACGTGTTTTTGAAATAATAAAAAAATAAATTCGAAAAACCTAAAAACTTTGAGGTACAAGCTTTTAAGCTTGAAAAATTCAAATTCAAAAACTATTTTTATTTTATTAAGATAGGTATATCTTTCAACTTAAGGAACAGTGCAAGTTTTATCAAAATTGGTTCAGTAGTTTCCAAGATTTATTTATTATTTATTTATTTACACAGATGTATGTATACAGAATTACAGAAAACTCCAAGATACTGTATAATAAAAGTAGGGTTAGGTTTAGACAACATAAGAGTAGAATAAAAATAGATTAAGAAGAAATATTAAAACTCACTAACACTTTTACATAGATTAAAAACCGTAAAATAATACCTACAACAATCAATAAAATAAATAAATGAGCAGCTACATAGGACATGTCGACGGTCTATCGCCGATACTCTCACAAAACCTCATGCACACATCATTCACTCTTGTCCATCCATCACCAAATACATCAAAATCTGGCATCGTTGTAGTTATTTTATTTAGTAACGATAGGGCTCGTACTAGAGGTGAGTTACTCCTCGCGACGGTTCGTGACTCCGGGACCGCCAGTAGGTTTCGCGGGCGACGCGGGGGTTCTTCGTATCGACGGACTGTGGGGACTGAGAGCCTCACCACCTGGGCTACCAGCGCCGGGCAATCGGATTCTCCGCGAAGGATGCGGCAGACTGCGGTGAGAAGCATATGATCGCGCCTGACTTCTAACGAATTAAACCCTAATGTACCGAGTAAAAACTTTGTGGGATATAGAAAGGGGTAATATCCGAACATCTTTTTGTACAAGAATCTTAGAAAAGATTTTTGAAAGATATGGACTTTTAAGTATGTACCAATCACTGGAAAAAACACGTTGTCTGTTTAACACAGCAACGTTGTGATTAAAAAAACAAACGTAGTTCTCATGAAATTCAAAAGATGGCAGTGCACAAACATCTTAAAGGTTTGGTTCACTGGAATTGGTCTATCAAACAGTCTCCATGAAAAAATACGGCCAAGTGCGAGTCGGACTCGCGCAAAGTAGGCTTTCGTTGCCTTTTCAAAAAACAAATGTGCCTATATTTTAGAAAACAAAATTGTCTTTCCCCGACTGCCTCAGAAGGAGGGTTATGTTTTTTTAATGTATGTATTTATGTACATTTCCATATTCCCTGCTACAGCCTAAGCGGCTTGAAGGATTTTTACATATGAGGTATTGTTAGATTCGTCTTGATCCCGTGAGTGACATAGGACACATTTTAACCGACTGGCCAAAAAAGAGAAATTATTTTTTTACGAAGTCGTGTTTTTTAGTTTTTAATGAATTCCTAAAGTTATTGCAGTTGGTAAATTGAACATTTTGTATGGAAAATCTATGTTTTTTTTTTTTTAATCTGACTGCTCGTCTTAAGTTGGTCGATTATTACTCCTAATCTAAGAAAGTCTACGTAAACAAGATAGTTTTTCTTTGAAATTGATTATATGTCCTACTATTAAAAAAACAGTTATTCTTAAATAGCGGTTTTAGCTGGACTTTAATAGAAAATAAAGCGCTTATAGATAAATATTTCTTAAACAAAGCCCTTAATAGAAAAATGATAAAAGAAAACCCACAGAAGTTTTCACACGACACGATGGGTACCTACGCGACGTCAACAAGAAAAAATCAAGAGGCTAAAATATTTAAGATTTTATTGTACCACTTTGTCGGCACGATTAATATGTATACCCATGCCAAATTACAGCTTTCTAGTCAAGATTTGTTACCATAGATGGGTTATGCACTAACAAACAACATTTGAAAATCGAAGCCATTTACACACACAATGTTATAGGTAGTTCCCTTCTATTGCACCGAATGTTACTAAGAAAAGAGATGCCAATCAGAGATATGCTATATATAAGGGGAGGTAGATAGGTTACGTGCATCCAAAAAGTGAAGCAAAAAAAGATGCCAATTGGCATCTCTTTTCTTAGTAGCATCGATGCAACGGAAGCGAACTGCTTGTAATGTTGTGTGTGTAAATGGCTTCGATTTTCAAATGTAGTTTTTTAGTGCATAACCCATCTATGGTAACAAATCTCTGATGCCAATTGGCATCTTTTTTTTGCTTCACTTTTTAGACGCATGTAACCTATCTACCTCCCCTTATATATAGCATATCTCTGTTTCTAGTACTAATAGTCTCCGAGCTAAGCCGCGGACAGACCTTTCTTGTTGACCACGGAACCCCAAAAAAACGAAATTTGCCATCAACCTTCTTGATAATCATTGTAAAACTCTCTTCTTCTTCCAAGATAAGATTGTAAAACTAACGGGTGTCCCAAAATTACCGCAAGATTTGAATTTGCCGCCATTTGTGCAGATAACTGTTGGCAACCCCAAAAAAAATTGACAGGTTAGGGTTAGTAAAAATGGAGCGTTGCACGATAGAACAACGTATCTTCATTATGCCATACGTGCCACATGCCATACATACAGCGCGTGAAACAATTCAATAATGTCTAGTGAAAAGTATACAATTGAACACCTATCATATCAGCTCATATACGTCCCCACCGAGGGGCTCGAGCATACCCTGAATTAGGGCGATCGTCGATCACGCGGGCCCAGTGCAAGTTGGTCAACTTCACACACAACCTGCGAGTTTCTCCGCATGCGTGTGCAGGTTTCCTCACGATGTTTTCCTTCACCGTAAGAGCGTCGGATAAACGTACATATGATATCTAAATTCGAAATCACATTGGTACGTGGCAGAGCATCGGTGGCGTAACGGAATTGAATACCCATATTTATATAATTATTTTACAACCAATAGTATTTTTTTGGTATCATCGTAAGATAGTTTTTGTAATTAGGCAGATACATTTCTTGTACAATTTATTTCCGTAAATCCTTATAAATTTAAGATTTTGTTTTTTGTATTATACAAAAAAGGACCAAGGAATGCATACAATCTGTTGGCCTAAATATGTTTTGAAATGGATGATAAGCAATGTTTTTCAAATAGGTGTGATAAAAAAATGTTTCGTGCGTTGAAATCATTTCAAAGGCACACTTGTGTTTGTTCCTTTTGTTATTTTATACTCGAAATCCGTTTCGTATAAATGTGATTTTTATTACGGGAAACGGGAAAACAATTTTATATCTGCCATTTTTCATGCAATTTGTGAACGTTTAAGTTTAATTTATTGTAACGATGAGTCTGAATGGTGAAAATAATTGTTATGAAGCTATATTAATAGCGATGACATTCTCTTTGTTTATGATTTTCATACGAAATAAAAAACATTTCATTACATCAGCTCATATACGCCCCCACCAAAGGGGGTCGAGCCTACCCTGAATTAGGGCGATCGGGCCTTAGTCGACCACGCGGGCCCAGTGCGGGTTGGTCGACTGCACACACAACCTTCGAGTTTCTTCGCAGGCGTATGCAGGTTTCCTCACGATGTTTTCCTTCACCGTATAAGAGCGTCGGATAAACGTACATATGAAATTGAAATTTGAAAACACATTGGTACGTGGCAGGATCGAACCACGACCTCCCTGAAAAAAATTTCCTGAAAAATCGAGCAAGCCTTACAATAGTCGCATATGATCTGTAATATCTGGTATAAGTAAAAAACTCTACCGGCCTTCTGGCCTCCAGCCTCGAATTAGGCTGCATGGCTATGTTACCTTAGCCTTCGTGACTGAAAGAAACAACTTATTAAAAACAACACATCAATAAAGCGGTCTTCAATGGTAACAAAGCATACTGAAAACTTGAAAAGAATAAATGTTTATTTATTCCTTTATGGAAATTTTTACAGCATTATGTACGACACCCAATAATTAAAATTTTCTATTTTGCTTTGTACCAATTTTAAAAAGGAATACTTTTCTATTCAATAACTACGAATTACTGAACAAAGTCAGTACTCACTACCATGCGGGAAAAAAGGTAAAAAATTCTAGGTACTTATGACATGATTTGATGGAAAAGTAAGCTAGGTAATCACTTAGGTTAAATATTATTACCTACGTATGACTTTTAAATTTCTTTTCAAATTATTTATTTCCTTTTTTGTTTTTTCATGGCAATCCTACTAATAATGTATAGATGTATGTTTGTTACTCTTTCACGCAAAAACTACTGAATGGATCTGGCTGAAATTTGGTAGGTAGACAGATTATGACCTGGATTAACACATAGGCTACCTGTTTCTACACTCGCGAGCCGCTTGCGGCTCGCCCACTGCGCACCCTCGGAAAGTCAACAAACGGGTGAAGCCGCGGGAAACAGCTAGTAAAATATATAGTACTGTATTGTATTTCATTGTATTGTATGGTATGGTATTTTATTGTTTTATATTTGTTATTTCATCTTAGTAAACTGATTTCAATGCTACCAGTGCCATAATATGTTTTAGTCTTAGCACAGTACAATAAAGAGCACTAGCGTAGTCTTAGTCTAGCCAGTCTAGCTAAAACCATAATACCTAGGTATTTTAAAAAACCGGCCAAGTGCTACTCGGGGTCACACAAACAGGGTTCCGCACCAAAACTTTAACTACCAACACAACCCGACCTCTAAGTACATTTTTTGTAAAAAACGTTCTGCTAACTGTATCGTATGACATATCAAATTGAAGGGCTTGTTGACCAGCTACTGAGCCTCAAATTTTGAATAAATCACAGATATACGAGTATAATCTAAAAAAAATCAAAACTTTTGAGCCAGTAGTTTTGAAGATAAGGTGGGAATTGTCTATTTTCGCCTTTTTTTTTTAAATAACTTCAAAAATGATTATTTTAAAATTAATATATACAGGGTGTAACATAATTGGTGTAGGACCCGTTAACTGGGGGTTCTACTCATCATACTGAACAACTTTCCCCAAGAAACTCATAGTCAATTCAAACATGTGGACCCTCCATACTAAAATGCACAAAATTGGTCATTTGTATGAAAAAAAAATTTTTTTTGCGATTTCATTAACGGGACCTACACCAATTTTATTACATCCTGTATATTTGAGATTTTCGCAACAAGCTTAATGTAACACGATATATTTTGCATTAGGTTTTATATTTAATTTTCTAATTTATCCCCCAAAAGCCAACATGTTTTATATGTATTTATTTACGTGACACTTCCTTCTTTGGGTCACCGATTTACATAATATACGTGTTCCAAAAAACTCAATCGGTCCAGTAGTTTCTGAGCAAATAGACTGTGACAGACGGACAAACAGACACACGAAATGGTCCTATAATGGAATGGTTCCGCTTTTACCTTTACAGGTACGGAACCCTAAAAATTTTTGAAATTCAGTACAAAACATTATTATTTATGCAATAATAGGAGAAACCAACTCAATTTTCAATTTGAAGTGTTATTTACAGAACTTTTAAAGCACCATCCAATTAGAAGCTCAGTTTCTAATCAAATAGTGCAATTAAAGCTTTTTGTTGTCGGTCATTCATGCGAAACCTTTGTGCGGTCAGCATAATAAGAAAATTAATTTTCGCAGTCAAAGACCTCTCTAGTTCTCACTAAACCTGCCCTTTTAAACAATTCGCTTCAAAAACTTAAGGCCAAACATTTATAAACGATGTTTAAACTAAGACATTTATAGTACATATATATTGATGTTTTTAAACGACATTAAATAATTTTAAACAAAAAAAAACCGACTTCAAACGCACTAGTCGCCACTACGATTTTTGAAGGTTCCCCTCGGTTTCTCTGGGATGCCATCATCAGATGCTGGATTCCTTATCATGGTACCATCCTTAGGATATTTCCTTGCTAACAAAAAAAGAATCATCAAAATCGGTTCATAAACGATGAAGTTATGCGCGAACACACATAAAAAAGAATACATACGGTCGAATTGAGAAACCTCGCTTTTTTTGAAGTCGGTTAAAAAGGAGGAAGTTCTTAATTCGACTGTATGTTTTATTTGTATGTGTGTTAAGCGATATCTTCGCAGATTATGAATCGATTTTCAAAATTATTTTTATAGTAAAACTTCTTTACGCACGCTTGACTTGTAGAGTAAGCTGGTAAATGCGTTACGCGAACGGTGATTTCTAGCGCTACGTAAAGTGTGATAGGGTGAGGCGAACGGAACGCTTGACTTGGGGAGTAAGCTGGTGAATGCGTTACGTGAACGGTGATTAAGTTTTACTTCAGTCGTGTCGTCTAAATCACACTCGTTTTTTTTATTTATTTGAGATGGTCCTATTGTCACCAAGTCAGGATCTGTTAATGGGATCCCAGGGAAACCTAGGGCTACCCTCAAATTTTATAGGCATGTATCACGTGTTTCTTATATTTAGTATCTAAAGCTATTCAAGTATATCTCTGTCCTGTGTTATTTGTTTTAATTAAATGTATTTTCTGACATTAATTTTTATAGATAAGGGTGACATTTTATTTAGGAAAAAAAATACATGATATTTAGTTTTTAATTTTTGTTGTACCTTGTGTTGCTGTAGTTTTGTAAGTTCAATTTCCTATACAATACCCAATGTTACAAGGAATAAATAAATATGAAATATTTGCATCTGGTAGTGATCATCTCATGTTGATGAGCTGATGATGAAAGGTACAACTACTTAACGGTTAGGAGTTGGAGTATACTTTTTTAAATATTATACGTAAATACTTTTTTTAAATATTATACGTAACCTACGTACGTTTAGACCGATGGATGTATTCTTTCAGGTTATTCAGGTGAGCTGATGACGGAAGGTTTGACTCCTTAACGTTCATGCTGCTGAGATCATGATGGCAGCCACAGGACTCTGTATCGGTTAATCAAACACAATCATGCATTATGTGAATCTAAAACTTTTCATAGGTAAATAGCTGGGCGACCTAAAAAAAATTGTAGGCCCCTAATTTGATTCGTACCTACCTTTGATTTAGTTTTTCGTGAATTTATATACATAAAAAAATATTATTTCATACTGTTGAGTGAATTTCTTTTTGGAGTCGGTTTTTAGTTTTTTTAAACTCTCTTAGCTGACATGTTTGGCAAACAAAGCATCTGCTGCTATTTTTAACCGACTTCAAAAAAAGGAAGAGGTTTCTCAATTCAACCGTATATACATATTTTATGTGTGTATATTTTTTACGTTACATATTTATGTGTGTTCGCGGATAACTTCGTCGTTTATGAACCGATTTTGATGAATATTTTTTTGTTGGAAAGGAGATATCTCAAGGGTGGTACCACGATAAGGAAACCAGGATCTGATGATGGCATCCCAAAGAAATAAGAGTGGTACCACGATAAGGAAACCAGGATCTGATGATGGCATCCCAGAGAAATCGAGGGGAACCTTAGTTTCCTGTTTGAAGTCGGGTTTTTTTGTTCAAAATTATGTGGTTGGACAATCTAAGTGTTTTGTGTACTTTAGAAAATAAGTGTAGGGCTGCACATCAACGTTATGCGTGTGTGTCGTTTTGCGTATTCAATATGTGTCATTATGCGTGGAACTTGATGGCATCGATGTCAACGTCGCTAAAGTCGATGTTCGGCGTTTATTCCGCACTAGCTTTTTCACACACACACACACACACACACACACAATATTCTTTATTGCATCACAACACAAAAAAAAGACATTGACAATATAGAAGAAAGCCTATACAATAAGGCGGCCTTATTGCTAGGTAGCAATTTCTTCCAGGCAACCTTTGGGTAGGGAAACAGCAATAGAATAAGTTAAGGGGCGGTGCAATAGTTAAAAAAAGAAAAATTTTCAAATAAACATTTATTATAAAATACTTATTAGTTATTATAAATATTAATAAAATACTTTAATAATATAACAATAATATATAAAATAATAAATAACTCACAAACTTTAACTCTTTATAACATTAGTAGTAATAGATGAAATAATTGCCTAGGGATAATTTGTCATTTTTTATGCAAAACATGGTTTCTTGAAAACCTTTAAAAAATTACTCAGGCCATGTGCAGTACAGGGTATAAGAACTTTCAAGATGGACAAGTGCTATATTTACGAGTACCTTCTCAGTTCTTATAAACATGGGCTCTACTAATTTTATACAATCTGTGACACGCCATCCTTCTGTGACAATGTAAAAACACTTTTCATTCTCGGTTCGTTTTTACAAAATTCATTTAAAACAAAATTCATTTAACGCATAAGCATCGCCATCCAGCGCGGAAACGCTGCCAGTATGCTGGGTACCATGCCTTGTGGGGATGCACTGGACGGCATTTATTATTTATAAGATTTTATTTTATTACATTTTGTATCTTCAGTATCCACAATAAAAATTTAAAACTAAATTAATTTATAAGAACTGAGAGGGTACATATAGCTCTTGCTCATCTCGAAAGTTTCTACCCTATACATGTCCTAAGTATTTTTTTATAGTTCTTTAAAAGTCATGTTTTTTTTATGAAAAGTCTAAAAATATCCCTAGGGAAAGTTGACATGTGTAATTGGTCGTTAAATGGCCGTATCTTTTTATTGCTTTACTTACTCAGAAATTTTATTTTTTTTACAGCTTCTAGGAATTTAATTCAATTTGATACCTCTACACGTTTCTGAGAAAAAGGATTTTGACAGACAGACAGATAGATATACCGAAAGATTCATAATTATAATATAAATCTGTTAAATGAATTTCTCACATCCTTACTAATATTATAAATGTGAAAATGTGTTTATTTGTTAGTTGCCCTTTAACACCTCGATCGATCTTGATGAAATTGGGCATGCATGTAGCCTGTCACTGGGCAGGATATAGTTTACTATTTATCCCGTGAAAATAGCATAGTCCTATGCAGTTCCCGAGGGAACTGAAAAAAAATCTCTTTCTTTTTTGATTAATTTAACATCGCAACGGAACAATGGATTGTTGTGATTTTTTGCACAGAGATGGTTGAGGAGGTGGGAAATGACATAATTACTAATTATTATATCCTGACATTGTTCCCGAGGGATCTAGGGAAATCTCATTTCCACGCTCGCGCACGTTGACGTCGCAACGGAGAAACGGATTAAACTGCTTTTAGTAAAGAATTGGTTGAGGAGGTGGGAAGTGAAATAGAATATGGTTCCTCAGGGATTTGGAAAAATCTCATGTCCACGCTCGCGAGCCGGCCACCCTCAGACAGTCACAAAAACGATGTCCACGCGGGCGATGCCGCCGCCAAAAGCTATAAGAAGTAATAAGATAATGTAAGTAGGTGAGTATTCGCATTGATTAAATCATCATTGGAAGGTACTAGTAAGTACAACATTAACTTGAGACCTAGGCCGATGACGTCATTATGTGCATTAGGCGGAATCGCATTCCAGCGGAGTCTCAAGTTAATTCGTACAGGTTGTATGTAGAAACATAGTAAAAAGAAACAATAGTAGGTTGTCTTCATACACTGGTACATGTATGTATGATTTGTGCCATATCTTACAAACAGCCTTTATGTAGATGACTTTACTTGATTAAAACTAGTTTTTGTTCTAATGACGTAGACACATAATATAACTACCCGGCTGGAATCCAACATAGTTCTACCATAGTACTCGTAATAGAAAAGAATAGTATGTTGTTTTCATACAATGGTACATCGCGCGGTTTGTATGTGTGCGCGCCCCAGTAGGCACATACCAAACGCACGCACACTACAATAAATGGGAATATATTTATAAATAGTGTAATGATTTTTATATGGATAATTAATTTTAATATTTATATTCTTACACTCTTCATCATTACAGCTCATATACGTCCCCACCGAGGGGCTCGAGCCTACCCTGAATCAGGGCGATTAGGCCTTAGACGACCACGCGGGCCCAGTGCGGGTTGGTCGACTTCACACACAACCTTCGAGTTTCTTCGCAGGCGTGTGCAGGTTTCCTCACGATGTTTTCCTTCACCGTTAAAGCAATCGGTAAGTATGTACGTAAGTTTTTTTTGAAAAAACTCATTGGTACATTGGCCATCCAGATTTGAACCCGGTACCTCTAGTTAGATAGACCGAGTCGTTACCGGTTGAGCCACCGACGCTTAATGTTACACTTACACTCTTAATGTTTAGTAATTTATCATCAAAGTTTCAATATCCTTATGAATCGGAAACTAACAAGGAGAAAAAAAATATTTTGTTTGAAAATTATTAATTTACTGCGCACTAAGTTTAATTTGGGCTTGATCAAAATGGGAGGTGTCTTCTATATCTATATGTCTAATGCTTAGTATAGGTATAGGAGATGTAATCTGTAAGACTTCCACATAATATGGAAGTCATTGAAGACTTCAAATTATTCTGTATTTTTCAAATTAGAATCACTTATCTGTTGCGCTTACCATGTAGTCTGTAACATTTTGAAATGAAATAAATTATTATTATTACATAAAGACCATAGACCATTTCTATTTATTGTAGTGTGCGTACGTATGGTGCGTGCCTACTGGGGCATTGTATGAAAACAATTTACTATTCTTTTCTTTTACGAGTACTATGGTAGAACTATGTTGGATTCCAACCGGGTAGTTATATTATGTGTCTACGTCATTAGAACAAAAACTAGTTTTAATCAAGTACCTACATAAAGGCTGTTTGTAAGATATGGCACAAATCATACATACATGTACCATTGTATGAAGACAACCTACTATTCTTTCCTTTTACTATGGTAGAACTATGTTGGATTCCAACCGGGTAGTTATATTATGTGTCTACGTCATTAGAACAAAAACTAGTTTTAATAAAGTACCTACTTATAGGCTGTTTGTAAGACATGGCACAAATCATACATACATATACACTAACAACTGCTGGGTGAGTATTTTTGCCGACTAACCGACTTAAAAAATTAGGTTATCAATTTGACCCGTATGTATATGACGGCAATTTGATAAGTAAAAAGTAAAAAAAATAATAATAATAAAAATATACAGAATGTACCAAAGTTAACTAAGGCTTATACTCATCATACTGAACAACTTTTGTTCTATGATATTGCTGAAATAGCAAAATATTTTTTTACTTTTTAAACAAATCTAATTTAGTGCATTTTTGTACGGAGGGTCCACATTTTTTTTGAGAATTGTCTATGGGTTTCATGGGGAAAGTGGTTAACGGTCCTACACCAATTTTGTTACACCCTGTATATACTTTATGGTGATGATGTATACACACATTTTACCGGGATGGAGTTTAGAAATAGATATGAACAAAATAATATGTAATATTTAAGTCACCTACTTTATCACATAGCCGGTTTAAGTTACGTAGGTATTCACTGCACAAAAAAAATCAAAAATAAATTAAAATATTAATTGGTGGTTTTCACAACCCTATGTTTTATGTTCTCGCAAACTTTATTGAAGCATTTTTATACTCCACCTATTCAGATCCCTGTTCATAATTGCCAACGTAGAACTATCGACTTCATTGACAAAATCATGTTTTTCCAGTGATTGGTCCACATTTAAAAGTCCAGATCTTGAAAACTACTGAACCGATTTTGATGTAACTCACACTTGAGTTGAAAGATGATTAATCAAATAAAAAACAATTGTTGCATTTTAAATTCTTGTTTCTAAAAACTAGGTGCACAAACATACACATACAAATATACACTCATGCAATTAATTATACTCCACCTATTCCGATCCCTGTTCACAATTGGCAACGTTAAACTACTTTCCAGTGATTGGTCCACATTTAAAAGTCCATATTGTGAAAACTACTGAACCGATTTTGACTTGCACTGTTCCCTGAGTTGAAAGAGAATTAATCAAATTAAAATAATTGTTGTACTTTAAATTATTGTTTTTAAAAAAATACTTGGACAAACATACACATACAAACATACACCGACTGACTCGGTGGCTCAGTGGTTAGTGCTCTTGACTGCTGATCCCAGAGTTGTGGGTTTGATCCCCACCCAGGACAAACATTTGTGTGATGAGCAGATTTGTTTGCTCTGTGTCTGGGTGTTAAATATCTATAAATGTATGTATTTAAACTTATATAAGTATGTATATCAGCCTCTGGTTCCATAACATAGGGAATCCTTCCTACTTTGGGACCAGATGACCATGTGTGATTTGTCCCAGAATATTTATTTATTAATTTATACACTAATGCAATTTGGCACATCTGTTTAGAAGCCCACATAGACTAACATATACAAATATTGTGCAACTCCAACAATATCGCTTACGAGTACACACGGGTCGAAATGATAACCTCCTTTTATAAAGTAGGTAAAAAACTACGTCCTGATATTATGTTATCCTTGGAGGAACTCTAATCTAAAGTTGTATGATAACATTTTTAGGGTTCCGCACACCCAATGCGTGACCACCTGGACCCTATTACCAAAGTATATACGTTAGTAGTAACATACAGTATGGACACTACCTGCCGCTCTCTAGATTGTGTACTCACCCCCTCGTCACCCAGATTGATACAGATTGGTACAGTTGGGTTTTCTCTTTTTTTTTTTTATTCACAATTGGTAAACCCTTGACAACATCTCACCTGGTGGTAAGTGACGATATTGCCGAAGATGGAAGCGGGCTTACCAAGATTCCCCAACGCAATGGGGAACTGGCTATCTTATCTTCATGCCGGAACACACCAATGATATCAACATTGATATTTGGCGGCAAGACTTAGATAAGATGGTGGTAGCTAGCCAGGCGGGCTTAGAAAATGCTCTACCACCAACCAAACCGAGTCTTACAATTGACCCCGCCGGGAATCGAACCCGCGACCTCCTGTTTAAAGCCAGTGAGCTTTGCCTCTGAGCTACGGAGGCGGATATGTTGTTGTCGAACGTATAGGATTTCGCCGCCATTTTGTTTGTTCCGTCATTCCTTTTTTGAAATGTCATTTCTGGCTGGTTGTATGAAGTGTTCAGGGTGCTATTACTAAGCCTCCACTGTCTGTCCGTCAGTCAGCGGCCTGTATTTCACGATCCGTAATAGGTAAACAGTTTAAATTTTTACATAATGTGTATTTTGTTGCCGCTATAGCAACACATACAAAAAAAATTAAAAATTTTGAAAAAAACCCACGACGGTAAAAATCTCATCGAAAAAGAATAAAATAACTCAAAACCCCCGACTTAACCCAATTATTATGTAACGAAATATTATAATAGACGTAAAAATACTTTCTAAAAAAGAGTTGATATCTCGAGAAATCGGTAATAGATATACTTAAGTACCTAAACAATGAATATCGATGTTTACAGTTTTTTCCTAACGTGTCTGTTTCTCGAAGATATATTTAGATGTAGCGATAATATTTTTACCATAATACATAACCGAGGAATATCCGTTGGGGCTGCCTTTCCTATATGAAATTTCAACAAAAATTGAATCATACTCATAAGTGTATTTTATGTCGTCGTTAAACATCTACAATTCTTCAATAATTGTATTCACGTCACTAGAAAAACTTTAGCTGGTTTAATGGCAGCCCCCGACGGATATTCCTCGGTTATGTATTATGGTAAAATTATTATCGCTACATCTAAGTATATCTTCGAGAAACAGACACGTTAGGAAAAAACTGTAAACATCGATATTCATTGTTTAGGTACTTAAGTATATCTATTACCGATTTCTCGAGATATCAACTCTTTTTTAGAAAGTATTTTTACGTCTATTATAATATTTCGTTACATAATAATTGGGTTAAGTCGGGGGTTTTGAGTTATTTTATTCTTTTTCGATGAGATTTTTACCGTCGTGGGTTTTTTTCAAAATTTTTAATTTTGCTTAATTTTATTTCAGACTTTTTAGAGAGCATATACGAATTATAATCTATATAATGTGTAGGTAAGATCTCGCAAAACAATAAGTGTGATTCATCCTACCACATAATATTAAGTTAAGATGCATTAAGCTACCACGTACACATTGCTGAAAACAGAATTGTAATCAGACATTTCGTTTTAATTATATTGCAACATTGTTTTGCACTAATATTGTAGCGCCGCCTAGTGAGTTACAGCCATGACACCTGTCTAAGAACATGAACTCATCAAACACAAACCCGTTATTGAAAACCGCATCAAAATCAGATCATTAGTTTAGAAGATAGGTGGGAACATTACTTTGCACAAACGCACACACAAACAAACATCTCTCACCCTAAACGCATATACCTGCTCCGTTCCGTCGTGGGTAAAAAAAAGTGAAAAAATAAGGGTCTCCATACAAAAAATTTGGTTTTTTATAGGTCTTTAGTCTTTTTGATTTAGCTCTATCGTAAAAACGGTAATATACAGACAAGCGTGAAACTTGGTGTGATTATAGTCACATCACATCAGCTTATATATATATATATATATATATATATATATATATATATATATATATATATATATATATATATACGTCCCCACCGAGGGGCTTGAGCCTACCCTGAATTAAGGCGATCGGGCCCTAGTCGACCACGCGGGCCCAGTGCGGGTTGGTGAACTTCACACACAACCTTCGAGTTTCTTCGCAGATGTGTGCAGGTTTCTTCACAATGTTTTTCCTTCACCGTAAGAGCGTCGGATAAACGTACATATGAGATCGAAATTCGAAAACACATTGGTACGTGGCAGAACTCGAACCACGACCTCCCGGATAGGAGGTAGCGGCCCTTGCCGTTGCGCCACCGACGCTCTCTCTCTGATTATAGTACTCATACTGAAGTAAAACAAGAAATAAAAATTGGCCAAATGTGAGTCGTACTCGAGCCACAGATTACTAAATAGTTACTGCTCGAGCTAAGGAGTCCAAACTCAATGACTAAGCATATTTTTGTCGCTCGCTTTGATCTCTTTTGTTTGTAATGTGAATAGGTATCATTGCCATTATACTATGTAGTTGTGTGGAGAGGTGTGGTGGTACGGAACCCTCGGAGTGCTAGTCCGACTCGCACTTGACCGGTTTTTCAAAACATAATTAACACCTGTAGGTAGTTAGTAGTTGTTTACAATCAATTAGCAGTTATATGGGTAACTATATTTATTACGGAAAACTACAAAAAGTTTATACAAAGTACCTACACGTTACTAATTCTACTACCGATAGGTATCGTTACGTTAACGTAGTAACTATAGCTTTTGTCCGCGGCATCGCCTGCGTGGAAATAGATTCTATAACTCGGCTGCCCAATTTCGAAACGCAGTAACTGACAATTCTCAGACTTTCTAAAATTTGCCTTATAAAAAAGTTGTGCACGCTAAATTGATATGAAAAAATGATTTATGAATAGAAGTACTCCAATAAAAATATTTATCTGAAAAAAAACATGAAATTTAATTAAAAAAAACGAGACCTACAGTACTCGCATATAATGTGTAACATGTAACAAAATACTTATGAAATTAATTAATTATCGGGTCGTACATTCACGGGCCGACCCTTCGAATAGTAGTATGTCATCTTTGCCTTTGCCATCACACTAGGCGGCATGGCTATGACAACCTTAGTTTTCGAGAATTAAAAAACGTTCGCATTTCCTGTTACACATTTCCGTCCCATTTCACGAAATCACTCCCACAAATTGCAGGAAAGCGAGAGCAAAGATGTTACACATCAAAAATGCAATAATACTAAAAAAAAATTTGCATTTACTGTGTTTGAAAATGGGGCAGCTGAACTCTATTCGAGGGTGCTTGGTGCGCGAGCGCGGTAATATTTTTTTTTCCGAATCACGCAGGAAATATGTCCGGCTATGCAAATAAGTATAGGTTGTCTATGTCACTTCCTTTGCTCCGCTACTATCTCTGTGTAAACTATCACGTCAACCCGTTGTTCAGTTGCGTCCTAACTAGTTGTCTGTGTCACTTTACACCCTCTTAACTATCTCTGTCCAAAATCATTATAGCAGCTTATATACGTCCCCACCGAGGGGCTCGAGTCTACCCTGAATTAGGGCGATCGGGCCTTAGTCGACCACGTGGGCGCAGTGCGGGTTGGTCGACTTCACACACAACCTTCGAGTTTCTTCGCAGGTGTGTGCAGGTTTCCTCACGATGTTTTCCTTCACCGTTAAAGCAAGCGGTGAGTATATGTACATAAGTTTAGAAAAACTTATTGGTAATTCGCCGTCTGGATTTGAACCCGGCACCTCTGGTTAGGAGGACCGAGTCGTTACCGGTTGAGCCACCGACGCTTCTGTGCAAAATATCACGTCAATACTTCGCTTCATTGCGAAGTTAAAGAAATTAACAAAAAAAATCGTCCAAGTTGCGATTCAGGGTCTCATAAAGAGGGTTCAGCACCAAAACTTTAACTACCCACAGAAGAAGACCTCTCAGTACATACATGCTTTGCTTAGTTAAAGGGATCTACTTATTTTAGACTTTGAAAATATTCTTCTTCCTGTGGAATTCATTTTGAAACCAATCACATACCGACACTTCAAATTTGTTTATCGGTACCATATATTCCTTTACGCCTTTATGTTAATGATAAAGGCAAAAACATGTTTACTGTTTATAAATAACATAAAAAAATATTTCCTTGAAATGAACAACACAGAATCGCACACAAAGGGTTCCGTACCTTCGTAATTGAGACGCTAGTTTCTTAACATTTCAAAAAAATCACGTTTGTTGTATGTGGGACCCATTTTTTTTGTTTTTTATTATTTTTTGTTGTAGCGGCAATATAAATGCTCTCTCTGTGAAAATTTCAGTTGTTTACTTATTACGGTTCATGAAATACAGCCCGTTCACAGAAAGACGGACAGACACTTATCTTATCTTTGTAAGTGGGGGCTGCAGTTGCAGCGACACTTCGACCACAGTAGACTAAAGTAGTATATTGTGCTTCGACCCAATGGGATCTTTGTGTCTACCCCTATAACCTTTGCACCCCAACCTACTCGAAGATGTGCTGCATCAATGCAGCAATTCCGCTGATTGGAAGATGCTTGTAGTCCTCCGGTTTTGGGTAGCCATCACCTAGGAGGTAAATACGCTTGCTAGCCAGGACATCGCAGTGACACAGTAAGAGTTCCATTGATTCTGTATCTTCACAACAGGCCCTGCAGGTCGGGTCATTCGTCAGGCCGATTTTTTGCAGGTGTGCGTTTGTGGCAAAGTGGCCCGTCAACGATCCTGTTACAGCCCTGATGCGCGTCCTGCTGTTATTTCAAATAATAATAATAATAATAAAAATCATTTATTCCTCACCACAAAGCAACAAATTATACACAAGTAAAAGGAGCAATTATAAGGTCAAAACAACAGTTGTTTGTGGGAGACTGGTGCCTAAGCTAAGATAAAATATCTTGTGTTATAGGTCACCAGGCTCATATACGTCCCCACCTAGGGGCTCGAGCCTACCCTGAATCAGGGCGATTAGGCCTTAGTCGACCACGCGGGCCCAGTGCGGGTTGGTCGACTTCACACACAACCTTCGAGTTTCTTCGCAGGCGTGTGCAGGTTTCCTCACGATGTTTTTCCTTCACCGTTAAAGCAATCGGTAAGTATGTACGTAAGTTTTTGAAAAACTCATTGGTACATTGGCCGTCCAGATTTGAACCCGCTACCTCTGGTTAGATGGACCGAGTCGTTACCGGTTGAGCCACCGACGCTCACCAGGTCTCACGAAGGTCACCAGGCCCTCACTCGGAGAAACGGGTTTACAAAAAGAAAAAGTTAAAGAAATAATAAAGTTACGTACAAGAAAATTACAGCAACATAATCAAAATCCCTACTAATATTATAAATGTGAAAGTAACTCTGTCTGTCTGTTACGCTTTCCCGCAAAAACTACTGAACGGATTTGGCTGAAATTTGGTAGGTAGACAGATTAGGACCTGGGTTAAGACATAGGCTACTTTTTACAACGCTCGCGAGCCGCAAGCGGCTCGCGCACTGCGCACCCTCGAAAAGTCATAGAAATGTGGTCCACGCGGGTGAAGCCGCGGGAATCAGCTAGTATAATATATAAATAAAAATATAAACAAAAAAAGTGTATGTGCGTGGTGTGTGTGTGTGTGTGTGCGTGTGTGTGTGTGTGTGCGTGGGTGTGTGTGTGCGTGTGTGTCTGTGGGTGTGTTGTGTGTGTGTGTGTGGGTGTGTGTGGGAAGGCTTTGTAATAGGGTACCGTTGGTCTCTGTTCCTGGTCCTTATTCCGTTGGAATTGCTGCATTGATGCAGCACTTCTTCGAGTAGGTTGAGGTGCAAAGTTTATAGGGTTGGTTTGGGTGCACGGTTTTTTACACAGAGATGGTTGAGGGGGTGGAAAATCACATAGACTACTAATTGGCATAGCCCGACATAGTTATCAAGGGATCTGGGAAAAACTCATATCTCCGCTGGCACACATCGGCGGAGCAACAGATTGACGTGATTTTTTTGCAAAAACAAATTTTCTGTGTTTTGATTTTTTGCAGAGAATGGGTTGAGGGGGTGGAAAGTGGCATAGGTTGCTAATCAGAACGGCCCGACATAATTGCTGTGGGATCTGGAGAGAACTCATGTCTACGAACACCAGACGCTTGCGGCTCGCGCAACACTCACTCTCAATAATAGTCATAAAAACTATGTCTACGCGGGCGAAGCTGCGGGTTAAAGCTAGTTTATTGATAAACTGTTGTTCAGTAAAAAAGGTAATATAAAAACTAACTAAACTGTAAAACAGAAATTGCTCAGTTTCAGGTAAGAGGTTTTTGTTTAAAATGCGTTCGCGGAATAAGCTGCTGTACACCCGAACGGAGTTCTGGAAATGTGTTGAAGGTTAAAACAATTTTACAAAAACTAATTAAGTAGGTAGGTATTTTTTTTATTTATTGAAATTAATTTTCAATTACTCGCTGCTGAACGACGTATCTTCAAAATCGTCGCCTACATTATTAATTAACGACTGAACGAGATTCGCGCGACCCCGTTCTGATGTAACGTCAGCGGCGCCGCGATTGAACTCAGGGCGGACACTTTGACGTAACCGTTGACGCGAGCCGGAAGCGGCGAGCGGCATATCATAGCTGCAGCTCATTTAGCGAACGAACTTTACAGGTCTGACGAGTTTGCTGTAGGAGCCACTTACTGGGGATTGTCCCCATCATACTGAACAACTTTTTCCAAAAGACACATTGCGAAATGACTGCAAAAAAACAACACATACAAATTAGCTGATTTAACATTTTTTTCAGTTTTGTATGGAGACCAATTTTTTTTGGAAATTTATCATGGGACAATTTTTCAGTGTAATAGGGAGAGTTTTTTTTTTTTTTTTTTTATGCACAATTGGTAAACCCTTGACAACATCTCACCTGCGTGATCGTATTAGAAACAAGGAGATCCGAAGGAGAACCCAAGTAACTGATAAAGTTCTCAGAATTGCCTAACTCACAAGTGGCAGTGGGCTGAGCACATAGCACGTAGAACTGATAGCCTTTGGGGCAGTTCTCGAGTGACAATAGCACACTGGAAGACGTTGCGTATGAAGGCCTGCCAATTGATGGGCCGACGACCTGGTGAAGGTCGTTGAAAGCCTAACCTTGGAGGAAGCCGTTGCCCAGCAGTGGAAGTCTTTCGGCTTATATGATAATGATGATGATGATGATGATAATAAGGAGAAGCCCCAGTCTTAGATGAGATACTAGTTACTTGCCCCAGTTAGCGTCTCCTGTACCTATTTTGTAACATACTGTATATTTCGCCCCACTTTAACCCTAATGTTGTAATCTTTTACGAGCAACTTAGCTACGGCGAACCAAAACAAACTGAACCTTACTCTATGTCAATACAGATTAATGTTGATACAGCATCGCTGGCAAACATTTTGCCAATACACGGGAAAGGGTTAAAGGGCACAACAACTCACGCGGCAGCAATGCGGCAGACAAGCTTGCCAGAAGGGTCAGGACTTACGGCTTTGGACCGGAACCTGTAATACCCCCTCCCCCCACTCTGGATGGTTATGGTCCACCCTGAGGCAATACACTAAAAAATAAAACAACTTGTACGGGTCCGGTTTGGAAACCTGCAGACAACTCTCCTTACCGATAAATTAACCCTGACTTATCAAGGAACCTCCTGAGACTTAGGAGAACTCAACTCCGCAAGGTAACAGCCGCTAGGTACCATGGACAGCCCCCGGGCAGAACGTGCATGGAGGCTGAGAAACTGCAGCCCTTATCCTACTGGATTGCAGGGAGAGCATAGTAGGTACAGGGTCGTGCCCCTCGGTGGTGAACCGATCTCGCTCCAGGAAGTCATCGGCAACATGCGGGGGCTGCTGGACTTCTTGGAGGAGCTGGGCTTGCAACCTGGGCTGCCAACCACGCAAAATGGGCACATTGGTGACTGACACGGTGGCTCAGTGGTTAGTGCTCTTGACTACTGATCCGACGGTGGTGGGTTCGATCCCCACCCAGGGCAAACATTTGTGTGATGAGCAGATTTGTTTTTTCTGTGTTTTGGTGTTAAATATATAAATAAATATATATATGTCGGAGCGCAAGGACGTGGCGCCATCTATGCATGCGTCGAAGCACCAAGTGTTTTATCTTGAAACGTCAAGAGGTTAGCTAGGGTAGTAATAATAGTCATCTTTGGCCAAGGCGTGGTCTGTGCGAGACCGGAACCCGGAAGTTGGTAGTGTTGGTACTTGTTTGTTAGCCAATCAGAATCGTTGTGATTATCGAACCATTAAAGACAATGCAGCCTACCTACTGAGGCTACGACAGAGGCGCCAATTATTTTACGAGCACTTTTGATCGAGCAGCTGAACTGTCTACTTGGGAAGCCAGCCCCGTGCCGAACTCATCGCAGTCTATAAAATAATCGGTTTTCATCCGAATCATCGTGAAGCCTAGTGTTGCAAACGTGTGTGAATATTGATTGTACACTCCAAAACTTCTCAAAGACGAGTTTATTTCTTAGATACGGCCAAAACCCTTCTGATGATCCGAAATCAGAATTGGGATAGGACATGGACGCCCCACGTGTTCCAGATAGTGATGTGAGCAACACAAAATAGAAAGTGCTTCTGGAACAACGAAATCAGAATTTTCTGACGCTGATACTAGCCACGCTGACGCCATCATCGTCCCATGAATTGAGGTTACCAGATTTGAACCCCTATAGATTGGATGTGTTGTGCATGGATTGCTACTACGGATCTGTGTATCTACGACCCATATCGGCAAGGGGCAGGGCCACTACATGTCTAGCTGCTTGAAGCGAAGCACCTGCGAAGCTGCCCCAGTGATGGAGAAGAGAGTCAACCTTTGCGTGGTTGATGCACGATACTGGAATTCCATCGGGTGAGCAGTTTTCATTAAAGAGAAATCTGTTGTTATCTGTTGCGTCAGTGCAAGTTAAGAGGCACTAAGTAGGTACACGACTACCATTGACAATGCTACAGACTGACGACAGCTGGTTGTCCGACTCTTTAGTCTGAAGACTCAATGTCGGCACGGAGCCGACACGACACCTTGGTTCGGAACCATCATAGACTAACTCACCATAAACTAACTAACCATAAGCTATAACAAAGAAAAACATGGTGCCGACCGTATGACTTGGTCGTTTCCGTGTAGATTTGTTTACAGCCAGTGTTGTTTGGTCAGGTTTCCTGATGATACTTGAAGTGACGACTGCAAACTATTTCACATTTTTACCGTCATTCCTTTTCCCCTGTGTACCACGGCGTACAAGACCGCCCAGAGCACAGCATCGACCTTTCCTTTTTTTTTTAGGGCCCCTGTGTACCACGGCGCATATGGACATATGCGCCTAGAGCACAGCATCGACCTGACCTTTATCATTTTAGAGCCTCTGTGTGTCACACAGAATCGACCTCTACGTATTCCCTTTATTTTTATGAGCTTTGCCCTGTAGAAGAGGAGTTCAAGTACCTACCTTTTTTTTCGTGAGCTTTGCCCTGTGGAAGGGGAGTTCAAGTACCTACACAGCTCATCGTCATCACATCAGTCAGGCAACGTTCACTGCTGTACAAAGGCGCAATCGCTTGGCAGGCAGGTGGGCGATCGCGGTGTGTGGCATGGTACGCAGAAAAGACGCTGCTACCCATCCTCCGGTCTTTGATCCATTAGTCACCTCTTACCACACCCTCGGGAAGAGACGGGTGGTACTATTCTAGGGCCATACCACAGGCCTACTTATCTGTAGTGGATTTATGATAAGTTAGGTAGTCTGAATACCTAACTTAAACACACATCCACTCCTCATTACTGATTATGGCAGCTGCTGGGCACGCATCGCCGTCAGGATGGCCGTGTCGGAGCGCAAGGACGTGGCGCCATCTATGCATGCGTCGATGCACCGTGTGTTTTATCTTGAAACGTCAAGAGGTTAGCTAGGGTAGTAATAATAGTCATCTTTGACCAAGGCGTGGTCTGTGCGAGACCGGAACCCGGAAGTTGGTAGTGTTGGTACTTGTTTGTTAGCCAATCAGAATCGTTGTGATTATCGAACCATTAAAGACAATGCAGCCTACCTACAGAGGCTACGACAGAGGCGCCAATTATTTTACGAGCACTTTTGATCGAGCAGCTGAACTGTCAACTTGGGAAGCCAGCCCCGTGCCGAACTCATCGCAGTCTATAAAATAATCGGTTTTCATCCGAATCATCGTGAAGCCTCATGTTGCAAACGTGTGTAAATATTGATTGTACACTCCAAAACTTCTCAAAGACGAGTTTATTTCTTAGATACGGCCAAAACCCTTCTGATGATCCGAAATATATATATTAGTACTTAAACGTAATATAAGTATGTATATCAGTCTCTGGTTCCCTTATCACAGGCAATCCTACTTTGGGGCCAGATGACCGTGTGTGATTTGTCCCAGAATATTTATTTATTTATTTATTGGTCGCCTGGTTGTGGAAACCAGCCCGCCCCTAACTATACTGGGTGTAACAAAATTGGTGAAGGTCCCGTTGACTGAGGCTTCTACCAATCAAATCATAATGAACAACTTTTGTTCGACGACTGCTGCAATCGACAAAAAAATTAACAAATCGATCATCTAATTAAATTTTGTGCATTTTTGTATCATCATCATCATAATATCAGCCGGAAAACGTCCACTGCTGTTCAAAGCCCTCCGCCAAGGATTTTTACGACGACTGGTCCTGCGCTGCCCGCATCCAACGGCTTCCCGCGATCTTCACCAGGTCGTCGGTCCACCGCGTGGGAGGCCTGCCTACGCTACGGTTTCCGTTGTGCCCTGCCCACTGCCACTTCAGTTTAGGGATTCTGTGAGCTATGTCGGTTACTTTGGTTTTCCTGCGGATCTCCTCGTTTCTGATTCGATCACGCAGAGAAACTCCGAGCATAGCACGCATTTTTGTATGAAAAGTCATTTTTTTTAGAATGGACTATGGATTTCTTAAGGATAGTTGTTCAGTATGATGAGTGGAACCCCCAGTTAACGGGGCCTACACCAATTTTGTAACACCCTGTATACATATAACCCTAGTGTTATATCTATCAGAACCAAATGTTACGGAAAAAGTCAATTTCATTGTCACTTATATTTTATTGCATAAGCTAAGGTGATTTATTATTCACACATATTTTTCTTTCCTTTGTCATATCCTTTATTATAATATGTCAAACTACTAGCTCGTAAGTAACTTTTTATTGTTCTTTTGTCACAGTTTTACTCGTTAACTCTTGGGTCGTGAAAAAATACAATCTAAGTAAATTGCTTTTCAGGATTTTATGATGTAATAAGTACATGTTTTTAGTAAGTTATGAAGTTACTAATATGTATGATACCAACGCCTCGTGGCGGAATGGTTAGGTCCATTAGCTCCACATTAGGAGGGCGCGGGTTCGATTCCCCGCGGAGTCTAACTTTGTATGACTCCGTTTGTTTGGTGGAAGAGCATTTCCTAAGCCCGCCTGGCTAGCTAACACCATCTCATCTAAGTCTTGCCACCAAGCATCAATGTTATGAGTACTGTAAACCCACGGCGAAAATTCTACTTTTCATAAAAACGGCGATAACGATTTTCACCTCTTAAATGTTAACCGATTTGGACCAATTTTTGACAGGTCAATCAGAACAAAAGCTAGGCTTATACGTTTAGTTTTTTAAATTACTGAGTATAATGAAAAATTGGGCAAAATTAATATTACCTATATGAAGACGTGAACGACAATAAAATTAAACTTATTAAGTTTATCGAAAAAACAAAAACGTATAAGCCGAGCTTTTGTTCTGTCTGACTGACAACCTATCAAAAATTGGTCTGCATCGGTTAAGATTTAAGAGGTGATAATCGTTATCGCCGTTTGTATGAAAAGTCGCAGCTTTACAATCCTCTTAACAGCATTGAAGTGTTCCGGCTTGAAGATACGATAGCCAGTCCCAATTGTTTTGGAAAATCTTGGTAAGCCCGCTTCCATCTACAGCATCATCGTCACTTAGCATCAGATCAGATGATGTCAACGGCTTAACGATGTGGTTAAAAAAATCATTTGGCGTCTCACTTATGGTTGCCAGATGGCCGGGAATTCCGGGAAAGTCCCGGAATTTGGCGTATGGCCCCATGTCCAGTAATTGCACATTACTGTCATGCATGAATACTAGTTTTTTTTTCACAAAATTACGGTAACACGGGGCGACGCAACAAGAAAATATTGCCACGGTCTGTAGGTATGTGTCGTTGTGGGCCGTATCACACAACTCAGTGTGTAAGTGAGTAAGTGCGTGAGGTGCGAAGGGAGGTGAGCGCCCGGCCAGTCGTTTGGAAACTAACTGGAACTTTTTATGTATGACTGTATATGGTATTGGTATGTATACAGTTTTTTAGTTAAAATAGATTTCACAAAAAATAAAAGTATTTTTTTTAATCATTTACATTTCTTCTTTTCAAATACCTAACTAGTAATTTTGAATTTTTTTTTCTATTGCCCGTCCAACAGCCAACATTTTAAGTAGGATTTCGACTTTAAAACTCCAACTTCGTTTGTAGCCCCAAAATGTCTAGGAAAAGTTAAGTCCGTATCTGGCAACCCTAGTTTCACCTCAAGGCACCTACTAAATTCTATTTTTTGTAAACTAGCTGTCCCGGCGAACTACGTTCCACCTTACACTACACTATACTACCCTACCCTACCCTACACTACACTACCCTATCCTACCCTACACTACACTACACTACCCTACCCTACCCTTCCCTACCCTACCCTAACCTACACTACCCTAACCTACCCTACCCTACACTACACTACCCTACACTACACAACCCTACACTACACTACTCTACCATACCCTACACTACCCTACCCTACCCAACCCTACCCTACCCTACCCTACCCTACACTACACTACCCTACACTACACTACCCTACACTACACTACGCTACCCTACACTACACTACACTAAACTTCACTACCCTACACTTCACTACCCTACCCTACACTACACTACACTAAACTACACTACCCTACCCTACATAAGAACCTTCTCCTGACAGTAACGAACTCGACAAAAAAAGAATTAGCGAAATCGGTCCAGCCGTTCACGCGTGGTGCCGTGACCAAGGGAAATAGGGATTTTATATTATACAGAGTGTAACAAAATTGGTGTAGGCCCCGTTAACTGGGGCTTCTACTCATCATACTGAACATTTTTTGTTCTTCGACTTTGCTGAAATCGCAAAAAAAAAATTACTCTTTATAGAAATCAATCACCTGATCGGCCAATTTTGTACATTTTAGTATGGAGGGTCCAAATTTTTTTTTGAGAATAGACTAAGTGTTCCTTGGAGAAAGTTGTTCAATATGATGAGTAGAACCCCCAGTTAACGGGACCTACACCATTTTTTTACACCCCGTATAGATGACCAAACATATAAACAAAACGTGAAATGTTTTCCTTAAAGTCAATATTACACAACTTATAAATATAATCGAATATGTGTCAAGGTCATATTGTATCGTCTATAACTGACAAGAAAACTGCAACTCATCAATTTTGCCACAAAAGGAGTATTAATTGTGATTAATTTGTATAAGCCTTTTTTTGTAAAAAGGCCTGACCTTGAGCTCTCAATTTTGGATAATTATATTGATCGATTATTCACGTCCGACCTGTTATTGCTTGAAAGAGTGAATGAGACGCAATTTTTATGGGTTCCTTTCTATTTGCATTCGTCTCCTTCTACATTTTTTTAGGGTTCCGTGCCTCAAAAAGTTAAAACGGAACCATTTTAGGATTACCGTCCGTCCGTCAGCCAGTCAAAGTCAATTTTCTCGGAAACTACTGGACCGATTGAGTTGAAATTTGGTTCACATATGTAAGTCGGTGACCCAAAGACGGAAGTGTAAACATAAATAAATGAATTTCAAACACTTTTGGCGGTTAGATATTTTTTTTCTTCTTATAGTTGGAAGATAATTACCTACTTGCACGCTGTCTATACAGGTGTGTGACGAAATCGTACTTTTAAGCTTCTTTTTAGTATGTTTTGATATTATCTTCTTTTAGTTGGAAGATAATTACCTACTTGCACGCTGTCTATACAGGTGTGTGACGAAATCATACTTTTAAGCTTCTTGTTAGTATGTTTTGATATTATCTTCTTTTTAGTTGGAAGATAATTACCTACTTGCACGCTGTCTATACAGGTGTGTGACGAACTCATACTTTTAAGCTTCTTGTTAGTATGTTTTGATATTATCTTCTTTTAGTTGGAAGATAATTACCTACTTGCACGCTGTCTATACAGGTGTTTGACGAACTCATACTTTTAAGCTTCTTGTTAGTATGTTTTGATATTATCTTCTTTTAGTTGGAAGATAATTACCTACTTGCACGCTGTCTATACAGGTGTGTGACGAACTCATACTTTTAAGCTTCTTGTAAGTATGTTTTGATATTATCTTCTTATAGTTGGAAGATAGTTACCTACTTGCACGCTGTCTATACAGGTGTGTGACGAAATCATACTTTTAAGCTTCTTTTTTAATAGTATTTTAATATTGTATGACATATCAAATGAAAGGACTTGATGTTAGAATTTTAAAATACTTTTTTTATAATTTTAAGGTAAAGGGTTTAGAAGTTATTTAAGAAAATAGGCGAAAATTGACCATCGGTGTTAATAACATTGATGTGTTTCGGCTTGAAAATAAGATAGCCAGTTCTCCATTGCGTTGGAGAATCTTGGTAAGCCCGCTTTCTTCTTCGGCATCAACGTCACTTACCACCAGGTGAAATGATGCCAAGGACTTACTAATTGTTTATTAAAAAAAAAACCTTTTATCTCCGAAACTCCCTGTAGTTAAATCAGTTCAGTTAAATCTTGAAAAAATCACTGTATAAGAGGTTAAATTAAATGCAAAGATTGCTGGAAAATCTATGAGAAAATCAAATGTGCTTCTTTTCCGACAGGATTTCTAATTTCCAGAATAAGTAGACTCTTATTTTATAATCATCATATCAGCCAAAAATCGTCCACTGCTGGACAAAGGCCTCCCTCAAGGATTTCCACGACGACCGGTCCTGCGCTGCCCTCATCCATCGGCTTCCCGCGATCTTCACCAGGTCGTCGGTCCACCGCATGGGAGGCCTGCCTAAACTACGTTTTCCGGTGCGCGGTCGCCACTCGAGCACTTTACTGTCCTATCGGCCATCTGTTCTACGAGCTATGTGCCCTGCCCACTGCCACTTCAGTTTAGCGATTCTGTGAGCTATGTCGGTAACTTTAGTTCTCCTGCGGATCTCCTCGTTTCTGATTCGATCACGCAGAGAAACTCCGATCATAGCACGCTCCATTGCCCTTTGGGTGACCTTGAGCCTTCTTATGAGGCCCATAGTAAGCGACCATGTCTCAGTTCCGTAAGTCATCACTGGCAACACACACTGGTCAAAGACCTTAGTCTTGAGACACTGCGGTATTTGGGACGTGAAGATATTGCAAAGCTTCCCGAACGCTGCCCAGCCGAGTTGGATTCGTCGATTCATCTCTTTCTTGAAGTCGGACCTGTCCAGCTGGACTTTTTGTCCCAGGTATACATATTCGTCAACAACTTCCAGTGTAGAGTCTCCAACCATTAGAGGGGTGGGTGCGACACGGACATTTAACATCCTATTTACCTAGAGCAAAGTACGTACTGAGAGGTCTTCTTCTCTTGCTTGAGAAAGTTTTGGTGCGGAACCCTGTTTGTGTGACCCCGAGTCGCACTTGGCCGGTTTTATTGTCTTCTTTTAACAAAGAGGATTATATTACTAGTGACCTGCCCCACGTGTTTAGGGTTCCGTTCAAAAGGTAAAAACGGAACCAGGAAAGGATCACTCGCGTGTCTGTCTGTCCGTCCGTCTGGTACCGATTGAGTCGATTTTATTACATAAGGCACACCAACAGCATTGGTACTTATTTATACTTTTTTATAACTCCGACAATTTGAAGTAATTTAGTATGATTTAAAATTAATCAATCACATGTAAGATGCTATGACGGGTATTATGGGATCTATTAATTTTAATCTAGAGTATTTATTTTGATTTGTATTGAGTCGGTGGCGTAATAGCATGGGCCGCTACCTCCTGTCCGGGAGGTCGTGGTTCGAATCCTGCCACGAACCAATGTGTTTTTTGGAATTCCGATTTCATATGTACGTGTATCCAACGCTCTTGTGGTGAAGGAAAACGTCGTAAGGAAACCTGCACACGCCTGCGAAGAAACTCGAAGGTTGTGTGTGGTTGACTAAGGCCCTATCGCCCTAATTCAGGGTAGGCTCGAGCCCATCGGTGGGGACGTTTATGAGCGGATATGATGATGATGATATTTCTTTTTAACTCATGTAATTTACTTAAGGCGATTCTCATAACTATCTTCCGCCGCCCTCAGTCAAAACATAATTATTCGCCTAACTACATACTTTATCGAATATATTTAATGACTAGCTGTTTTCCGCGGTTCACCATTCGAGGGTGCGCAGTGCGTGGAATATAGTGAATAGCCTATGTGTTAAATTGCAGCCAGATCCGTCCGGTAGTTTTTGCGTAAAAGAGTAACAAACATACATACATTATACCATAACATTAACAATAGGTACTGTTGTTTATTTAGAAACTATCAACTGTTTAAAATACAGGGTGTAACAAAATTGGTGTAGGTCCCATTAACTGGGGCTTCCACTCATCATACTGAACAACTTTTGTTCTACGACTTTGCTAAAAATGTTAATTTTTTTTTACTCTTCATACAAATCGATCAGCTGATCGACCGATTTTGTGCGTTTTTGCACGTTTTAGTATGGATGGTTCAATTTTTTTTTGAGAACTGACTATGGGTTCCTTGTAGAAAGTTGTTCAGTATGACGAGTAGAACCCCCAGTTAACGGGATCTACACCAATTTTGTTACACCTGTATAGTTACAGATAGCATAAGTGTTATAAGTGGCCGCTTTTTGACACTTTTCTACGTGACCTAATCTTCAAATTCATCATTGAATATTTTCGATAAAGCTACACACCTCCGTAGGGAATTTAACCACCTCCATAGCGTAAGGGATAGTCCATTCGCTTCACACCACGAGGTCCCGGTGGGGTCAACTTGTAAGACTCAGTTTGGTTGGTGGTAGGGCATTTTTATAGCCCGCCTGGCTAGCTACCACCATCTTATCTAAATCTTGTCGCCAAATATCAGTGTTAACAGCATTGATGTGTACCGGCTTGAAGATAAGATAGCCAGATCCTCATTGCGTTGGGGAATCTCGGTATGCCCACTTCCATCTTCGGCATCATCGTCACTTACCATCAGGTGAGTTGATGCCAAAGGCTTATCAATTGTGAATTTTAAAAAAACACTACCAAAATGAAGACGCTACATTGGGCTGGAGGTGTTACAAGAATGGACATAGTGAGAAATGACCTTGTACAAAGGACTTTTAAACTATGAAACAAAGCAATAAACTCAGAGGAACAAGGCTAAGATGGTATGGACAAATGGACAAATGGCAGGAAATATGACCTTATACGGGGAACTTTTAAAGTAAGAAGAAAGCAATAAACTCAGAGGAACAAGGCTAAAATGGTATGGACAAATGGACAAATGGCAGGAGAAATGACCTTATACGGGGAACTTTTAAAGTAAGAAACAAAGCAATAAACTCAGAGGAACAAGGCTAAGATGGTATGGACAAATGGCAGGTGAAATTAACTTATACGGGGAACTTTTAAAGTAAGAAACAAAGCAATAAACCCAGAGAAACAAAGCTAAGATGGTATGGACAAATGGCAGGAGAAATGACCTTATACGGGGAACTTTTAAAGTAAGAAACAAAGCAATAAACTCAGAGGAACAAGGCTAAGATGGTATGGACAAATGGCAGGAGAAATGACCTTATACGGGGAACTTTTAAAGTAAGAAACAAAGCAATAAACTCAGAGGAACAAGGCTAAGATGGTATGGACAAATGGCAAGTGAAATGACCTTATACGGGGAATTTGAAAAAAATAAGAAACAAAGCAATAAACTCAGAGGGACAAGGCTAAGATGGTATGGACAAATGGACAAATGGCAGGAGAAATGACCTTATACGGAGAACTTTTAAAGTAAGAAACAAAGCAATAAACTCAGAGGAACAAGGCTAAGATGGTAAGGACAAATGGCAGGAGAAATTAACTTATACGGGGAACTTTTAAAGTAAGAAACAAAGCAATAAACCCAGAGAAACAAAGCTAAGATGGTATGGACAAATGGCAGGAGAAATGACCTTATACGGGGAATTTGTAAAATAAGAAACAAAGCAATAAACTCAGAGGAACAAGGCTAAGATGGTATGGACAAATGGCAGGAGAAATGACCTTATACGGGAAACTTTTAAAGTAAGGAACAAAGCAACAAATATAGAGGAACAAGGCTAAGATGGTATGGATACGTTATGAAGCGGGATAAAGAACACATGACCAGAAAGGTGCTGGATATGGAGGAGGGCAGGTGAGGACCAGAGAGACCTGCAGTGACTTGGCTACGTACCATACAAAATTACATGAAAGAGAGTGATATAGACACGCAGACAACTAGAAGAATACTTTGGAAATGGCATACGCGGAGTAGAAATTGGTATAGGACCCGCTAACTGGGGCTTCTACTCATCATACCGAACAACTTTCCCCAAGAAACCCATAGTCATTACGCAAAAAAAAATCGACGCTCCATACAAAAATGTACATAACTTGTCAATCAGCTGATCATTTTGTATGAAGAGTTCAAACATTTTTTTACGATTTCATCAAACTTGTAGAACAAAAGTTGTTCAGTTTGATGAGTAGAATCCCCAGTTAACGGGACCTACACCAATTTTGTTACAACCTGTATATCTATCTATCATCATCATATCAGCCGAAAGAAGTCCACTGCTGGACAAATACCTCCCCCAAGGATTTCCACAACCACCGGTCCTGCGCTGCCATCATCCATCGGCTTCCCGCTACCCTTACCAGATCGTCGGTCCACCGAGTCTCACTCGGTCTACCTACACTACGTCTACCGGTGCCCGGTCGCCACTTGAGAACTTCACTGCCCCAACGGCTATCTGTTCTACGAGCTATGTGCCGTATGTGCTATATTTCTTAAAACCACTACATATGGAGCCTAAAAAGTTAACCAATATTAAAAAAAAGTAAACACGTAACTAAACAACTTTAAATGAAACTGCCACTTAAGTTTAGCAATTCTGAAAGTCTATCTATCTGTCATATAAATGATTAAATGCAAATGACTGTGTACGAAGGTCGTGTTACACACGTCCGTCCGTAGGTGTGAATCTGAAATGACCGTGACCGCGGGTACTAAGTACAATATCAGGCAGCCGCCTTGGTTTGGAAAATCACAGCGAGGCATTGATTGGAACACTTGTCTCTGTTTATTTCTTTACGTGTAAAGAGTAAAGAAAATAACCACGCTTTTACCAAAGTATATAAATATTAGTACTAACATACAGTATGGACACTCCCTGCCGCTCTCTAGATTGCGACCTCACCCCCTCGTCACCCAGATTGATACAGATTTGTTACAGTTTGGTTGTCGAACGTATGGGATTTCTCCGCCATTTTGTTTGTTCCGTCATTCCTTTTTTGAAATGTCATTTCTGGCCCGTAGTAGGAAGTGTCCCAGGGTGTGCTTAAACACTTTTTCAAGATTCAAGCTACGAAGAAACTGATTCAAGGTATTTATTCAAAATAGGTGCAAATTAAACTCTTTCTGATAGTCATAAAAAAATAATAACATAATGTCATTTGTGAAAAATCAAGAAAAAAAAATCATTAGTTCATCATATCAGCTCATATATACGTCCCCACCGAGGGGCTGGAGCCTACTCTGAACTAGGGCGTTCGGGCCTTTAAGTTGTAATGAAGCTTTGGGTAGTTTAGTGGTAGGTTGAGGTTATTCATTAATTAAATATCAGAAGGATTTTCCAGTAGGTTTATTAGAATCAAGTGAATACAGAGTGTACTCTGGACGCGCGACGAGAAACGACTGGCTAGACATTAGCTAGTAGCCGTGCGCCTGGGTTTCTAAGCGTTCTTATTACAATGTTTCCCAACAAAGCAATATTTTTCTTTTCCGATTCCGGTGACTTGGTATCATTGGAATGGTTCACCTAGAACAATCAGTAGGTACAGTCGCCATCAGATATACCATAGACACCGGTGCGGTAAAATGATACTTATTTCAATTATTCCCAAGTAGTTTTTAAGTACTAACTAACATAGGCTAAGTCTCTATTGTTACTAACACAAATAAAAAGAAAATTGGTCCAAAGTTTAATTAAACTTAATTTACGATTATTTATTTATATGTCGTAGCGGTCGAGGTGTTCAAATATTTCTGAGCATTGTTAGTTATAGCCACCACAGTTATTATTTTCCAAAAATATTTCATGTACAGACACGGCCATGTACATTAGATGTTCAGATATTAACAGAAACTTATAGTGTACATAATATCAGAGATATGCTATATATAAGGGGAGGTAGATAGGTTACATGCGTCTAAAAAGTGAAGCAAAAAAAAGATGCCAATTGGCATCTCTTTTTTTAGTAACATTCAGTGCAATAGAAGGGAACTACCTATAACATTGTGTGTGTAAATGGCTTCGATTTTCAAATGTTGTTTGTTAGTGCATAACCCATCTATGGTAACAAATCTCTGCATAATATATTTAAATTTAACACCGCTCAGAAATACAGCTTCTTAATAAAGGTATGCACTTATTTTTAACTACAGCTTGTACTCATGAAACTGAATAACTTACCCCAAGGAACCCATAGTCAATTCGCAATAAAAATTTTAAATTTCCCATGCAAATCAATCAGCTAGCGAGCAAACTTTGTATGGAAGTCCAAAAATATTTTGCGAATTGTCCATGAGTTTCTTAGGGAAAATTGTTTAGTTTCATGAGTACAAGCTCCAGATAAAAATAAGTGCAACCTTTTGTTAAAACCCTATATTTGAACACTTCGACCGCTACGATTTATATGATGGCGACTGTACTATGTAGCACCTACACAGTCATTTTCCGCCGCTCTTCACTGAGATAATTGTACGGGATCGCTAGAAGGATTGCGTGATTTAATTGGAACCCTTTCCAGATTAATGAAGCTCGTTATTTGATTTTAAATCTTGACATTTTAAATTCTTACACCAGCCAGACCCTGTTTCCCGTTTGACGCAGAGTTTACAAAGTCTGACCAGTACATGGCCATAGGATAAAAAAGTAATAACTTGTCCAATTTAATTAAAAAATTAAAAACCCGATTGCCCAACATTCTATGTCTAGGGTTGCCAACCGTCCTCCCGCTATACGCGGGGCGTCTTGTTTCTGGAACCCTAGAGGAGACGTTCCGCTCAGGGTGCGTGCGGCGTGCGGGACACTTAAAATCCCGGTTTTTTTAACTCAAATTGCAATACAAAAACTCATAAAATAAATGTTGTTTGATGTAATATATGTAATTGTCATCTTTTTTCATAAGTATGTAAAATTCGTTTAGTATGGGCCTCTTAAGAAGAAGGCTCAAGGTCACCCAATAGAGGGAGCTATGCTCGGAATTTCCCTACGCGATCGAATCAGAAATGAGGAGATCCGCTGGAGAACCAAAGTAATCGAAACTAAAGTAGCAGTAGGCAGGGCACATAGCTCGTAGAACAGATGGCCGTTGGGACAGTAAAGTTCTTGAGTGGCGACCGCTCACCAGGAAACGTAGCGTAGGCAGGCATCCTACGCGGTGAACCGGTCCTCGTGGAAATGATGTCTACGCTCGCGCACGTCGCAACAAAGCAACACATTTTCGTGATTTTTATGCACAGACAAGGTTGAGGGGGTGAGAAGTTATATAAATGACGCGGTCTGACATAGCTCCCAATGGATCTAGGGAAACTTATTTTCACCTTTGCGCTTGTTGGCGTTGGAACGGAGCAACGGATTGACGTGGTTTTTTGCATAGAAATAGTTAAGCAGGTGAAAAGAGACATAAACTATTAATTAGCAATTCATTGTCGTGATTTTTTGTCAGACAAGGTTGAGGGGATGGGAAATGACATAGTTCCCGAGGGATCTGGCGAAAACTAATTTCCATCCTCGCGCTCTTCGGAGTCGGAACGGAGCAACGGATTGACGTGATGTTAGTGACGTTGAGAGTATGGAAAATGACATAGACTGTTAATTAGCGTAGCCCGATATAGTTCCCGAGGGTTACGGAGAAAAATAATTTCCACGCATTGTGATATTTTGCACAGAGATAGTTGAGGGGGTGGGAAGCGACAAAGACTACTATTTAACTTAGTCCGATATAGTTCGCGAAGGACCTGGAGGAGCCAAACGCACCACTCTCCCTTGAAGACAGTCATATAAAAACCTACTAGCTTTTGCCCGCGGTTTCTCCTGCGTGGACATAGTTTTTATGACTGTCTTAGAGGGTGCTCGGTCGGCGAACCGCAAGCGGCTCGCGAACGAGGACATGACTTTTCTCCAGATCCCTCGGGAACTATGTCAGGATATGCTTATTAGTAAATCATGTCATTTCCCACCCCCTCAACCATCTCTGTGCAAAAAATCACACAAATCATTGTTCCGTCGCGATTTTAAAGGAAATAGAGTATATTCTCAGTTCCCTCAGGAACTGTATCGGCCTATGCTATTTTCACGAGATAAAAAGTAGCCCATGTCCTTCCTCGCGACATAGGCTACCTGCATGCCAAATTTCATTAAGATTGCTTAAGGCGTTGAAGCGTGAAAAGGTAACAAACCAACACATTTTCACATTTTTAATATTATAGTAAGGATGTTCACGCTTATGAAGTCGCGGGCCAAAGCTAGTTTTACATATTTTAAAGTTTGTCAATACAAGAACTCAGTAAGAACCGGTCATAATAAATGACCAAATGACCTTGACTTGTTTATTAAGTAACTCATAGTGACCAAATATGACAGCAATTGACACGTCTGGCCTGTATAGAGGAGTGTTAAGCAATTAGTGAACAAATGTTATAATACAAAGTCAATGAATAATTTATTATTTTAAACCATTTGAGAGGCCGTGGAAAAGATATAAAGATATAATAAGCATAGCTTTATTGTTTTTCCTGCATTGTATTACCTGTTTTTTTTGTGCTAGTTTAGGCTCTGAATAAATGCTTATCTTATCTTATATTATTACCGATTGCGCCAGAAGGAGGATTACATTTTTCAATAAAGTTGCTCGAAAAGTGGTACTGTATAATAAGCTAGTTTACTGTGCGCATAATTGATTTTATCACACACGTGCTTTTGTACTTTGCCACCTTTTTTATTAGTAGCTTGGAGGAACAAGACATTTTCTAGCAAATAAAAAAATATAATAAACGAAGATACAGAATCTTCTATAAGACTTTTGAAAAGAGATTTTTATAAGAGATGTGACTACATCTTTGTGAAGAAAGGAACATAAATATTACACCAAGGAATAGTTCATCTTTTCCAAGGAGGTTTTAATCCTTACTAATACTAGAAACGCGAAAGTTTGTATGTATGGATGTTTGTTATTCTTGCAAAGCCACAACAAATAAACGTATATTATTACACATATGTATATTAACTATTCTTAATTTATCCATTTTCACAACAAAAACATCTCAACTAACTTAAGCTAGCACACGTACGCATCCGTAAGTTTTTTTTAAACTTTATCACAAATAGACTACATTATTATAACAGCTCATATACGTCCCCACCGAGGGGCTCGAGCCTACCCTGAATCAGGGCGATTAGGCCTTAGTCGACCACGCGGGCCCAGTGCGGGTTGGTCGACTTCACACACAACCTTCGAATTTCTAGACTTTTCCTATTTCTAAGACTACATTAAGACTTGGATAATATTGTTTTAAGCATTAAAAGCTCCTTGGAACAGATGACCTATTCCTTGGTGTAACCTATGCGCTTCATTCATATCATTCTCTTTTCTTACCAAGATATAACCCAAAGAGAATCTAATCAGCTAGCGTTATGTACTAACCTCACGGAAGAACAAATCATCTCTTTTAAAATTCTCCTATCAAAAGTCTTAAAAAGATTCTGTATCTTTGGTTATTATATTTTTTTATTTGCTAGAAATATCTTGTTCCTCCAAGCTAGAAGTTGATTAAAATAAAACTCCTGTAAGCGTTCGTCGTCGTACTAGTTATAATGTTACTAAATTGTTGAAGGTACCGTTAACTGGGGCTTCTACTCATTATACTGAACAACTTTTCCAAACGATCCCATAATCAATTCTCGAAAAAAAAACAACCCTCCTACAACAATGTACAAAATTTGTCGATCAGCTGATTGGTTTGTATAAAGAGTTTTTTTTTTGGGATTTCAGGAAAGTCCTAAAACAAAATTTGTTCAGTATCATGAGTAGAAGCCCCAGTTAACGGGACCTACACCAATTTTTTACATTCTGTATAATATATACTAACCTTGTGGATTAAAATAGGTAGGTACCTAGTCACAAACGAATTAGTTTCCGGAAAAGACAATATTATAGATCTTTTCTGCAGTAGCTCTAACTCGGTACGGCGTTTCCTTACTTTGGAATTTTTCAACAGCACTTCTTTCTCTCAACAGCACTTCTTTCTCTCAACAGCACCGAAAGCGTTGATAAGCGAGCTTAGCGTGTTTTTGATTTTTTATTCGTTAATCTTGTAAACACAATATATTATTATTATGTTTTTACTTAGGTTACATTTTTGTGTTTATATTTAAATCCTGGAGAATAGAAGATACAGAAGTGGAGAATGCTGCAACGACAGAGGGCTGGGCCCTCTTAATAATGATGATGATGATGATGATGATTTAAATCCATTTGTGGAAGTTTTTTTATTAGCTCATAGTTAATTTTGTAATGTTATCATATAGTGTTTACTTAAGCTGTAAGCTTCCCTAATAAAATAAAATAAAATAAAATAAATGCTAGGCACTGAAGTGCAAAAGGAAAATAAATGAAGGTAAGGTAGGTCACTATTACATGACAAACCAGAGGCCATATTGTAATTATGCGCCAGACTGCATAAAACCTAAGGCTAGGTGATTTCTCACGACTACTTATAAAAAACCTAGTAAAGTGCGAGTCAGAACCGCGTACAAAGGGTTCCGTACCATCGTACTAGATGGCGCTTGTTTCTTCACGTTTAAAAAAAAACACGTTTTTTTTGTATGTGGATTTCACTATTTCTCATTTTTTTGCATTTGTTGTTATAGCGGCAACAGAAATACATCATCTGTGAAAAATTCATCTGTCTAGCTATCACGGTTCATGAAATACAGCCTGGTGACAGACGGACGGACGGACAGCGGAGTCTTAGTAATAGGGTCCTGTTTTTACCCTTTGGGTACGGAGCACTAAAAATGTCCGAGTTTGAAATCCCTATGACTAAACTATGTCTAATCCTAAAAGTCAATGCGTTCGGATAGTTACTCGTTTAAACAAAAAGCAAGAATTAAATCTACTGTTATCAGAGATGCTATATACAGGGTGTAACAAAATTGGTGTAGGACCCGTTAACTGGGGGTTCTACTCGTCATACTGAACAACTTTCTCCAAGGAACTCATAGTCGATTCGCAAAAAAATAATTGGACCCTCCATACTAAAATGCACAAATTCGGTCAATCATCTGTTTTACGTTTTCAGCAAAGTCGTAGAACAAAAGTTGTTCAGTATGATGAGTAAAAGCTCCAGTTAACGGGACCTACACCAATTTAGTTACACCCTGTATAAGGGGAGGTAGATAGGTTACATGCTTCCAAAAAGTGAAGCAAATAAAATGATGCCAATTGGCATCTCTTTTCTAAGTAGCATTCGGTGCAACGGAAGCAAACTCCCTATAATATTGTGTGTGGGTTACATTTTCAAATGTCGTTTGTTAGTCCATAACCCATCTATGATAACAAATCTCTGACTGTAATAGGCAATTCACATATCAATATCATATCATTGCAGGCATCAAATAATACACGTATGTCAGTATTTTTTTATGTCAAGGCGGCGTTCTTTGACACGCGGCGGCACGCACTGCGTCGATATTTACAAAGGGCAAGTGACACTATGGAAGCGAATGGATTTTACATAATTTCTGCCGCACAGCATTCTTATAAGAATGGATTTACTATAACTAGTCGGTTGAATAAAATAAAATAAATAGCAAAATAAATTTAATTTCAAAACACAAAAGTGCTATTAAGAATCATTTTGAAATTTCGAGTCCCAAGCAATATGTATATTGTATTGTAAAGAAAACGTGTCCCGGGCATCATTTATTTTAAATCCACAATTGATAAGCCTTTGGCATCACCTCACCTGATAGTTATATAGTAAGTTATACTCGTAACACACCAAACTTGTAGATTCCCATGAAGAGATACAATACAATTGAATTGTACACCGCTTCAGCGTCGAAGATACTACCCAGAAAGTAAAATTCACTAAGAGTATCGGTTACGAAGTAACTAGTATCTCATCAGTGGTATCGGTATCGGTAGCGTAGGAGCGTCGGTGGCGTAATGGCTAGGGCCGCCGCCTCCTGTCCGGGAGGTCGTGGTTCGAACTTGCCACGTACCAATGTGTTTTCGAATTTAAATTTCATATGTACGTTTATCCGACGCTCTTACGGCACAGTACAATAAAGAGTACTAGCGTACTTACGGTGAAGGAAACCTGCACACGCCTGCGAAAAAACTCGCAGGCTGTGTGTGAAGTCGACCAACCCGCAATGGGCCCGCGTGGTAGACTAAGGCCCGATAGCCCTTAATTCAGAGTAGGTTCGAGCCCCTCGGTGGGGACATATTATATGAGCTGATATGAATAATGAAATCGGTTATCGGTATCGCTGATATTTTTATAAGAGTATCGGTATTGTTATCGTTTCGGGAAAATTGGATATCGATGCATCTCTACACCAAATTATATATATTAGTACTAACATACAGTATGGACACTCCCTGCCGCTCTCTAGATTGGGACCTTACCCCTCGTCACCCAGATTGATACAGATTGGTTACAGTTTTGTTGTTGAACGTATAGGATTTCGCCGCCATTTTCTTTGGTCCGTCATTCCTTTTTTAAAATGTCATTTCTGGCCTGTTGTATGTGTAAGTGTCCAGTGTGTGGTTCTACTGTGCTTTTATTATTCCAACTTCTGTAGCAAATTCTGTAGCAAACTTAAAATTACTGCTTCTTGAAAATGAACGGGCCGATTTTAATGAAAATTTATCTACATGAGTAAGCATGAAATTTCAGTTTTTTTTAAATGTCATTTCTGGCCCGTTGTATGAAGTATCCGGGGTGTGCCTACACTTTACCTCATCCCACTTAATTAACTTACTTGTTCAATAAAATATAAATTATTCACTTCAACTGTTTACACAACAATATACTTACTTAGGTGTAGTCGTGGCCGCATGCGCAATGACCTACATATTTAATAACATCATAAATTCGAACGTCTGTTTGTTACTGCAGCACAATAAAACTACTAAACTGACTTCGATATTTTTTTTATTTTTAATTTAAATATAAGAACGGAGATTAACTTATAATTTTTATTTCGGAAAATGCATCGATTCCGAGATATCAAGTCCCATACTCATACATAACCACAATCTGAAAATCAGCACCACGAGGGTAAACCCTCAGCACACCCCGGACACAGCATACAACGGTCGCGAAATGACATTTCTAAAAACAAATGACAGAGCAAACAAAATCACGGCGAAATCCTATACGTTCGAGAATCAAACTATAACCAATCTGTATCAATGTGGGTGACGAGGGGTGAGGTCGGAATCTAGAGAGCGCAGGGAGTGTCTATACTGCATGTTAGTACTAACATAATGTAATTTGCCCTCAGGCAAAGGCCGGTTAATTTATACTATTGTTTACCTATTTTTATCCATTGATTGACGATTGCCGCGCGCACACGCAAGCATGGTTGGTCAACAGACCATACCTATCATTTATTCAAAGAACAGAAACAACATATATATTCTTTATTGCACACAGATATTTACATGAAAAACAATTAGAAAGGACATATACAAAGGTGGACTTATCTCTATAAGAGATCTCTTCCAGCCAACCTTACCGGGTGTTATGAGAATTTAAAGGACGGGGGGCAAACCTATGTGTACCTAAGATTAAATAAAATACTAATATAATATAATGTAAACTAACCTGATCTACTCACATAAATAATACATACCGATAGTAAATAATTTAATAATATACATAATACATACCTAAAAATAGAATACTTACATACAGGGTGTAAAAAAATTGGTGTAGGACCCGTTAACTGGGGGTTCTACTAGTCATACTGAACAACTTTCTCCAAGGAACCCATAGTAGTCAATTCTCAAAAAAAATGATTTCTCCATACTAAAATGCACAAAATTAGTTGATCAGCTGATCGTTTTGTATGAAAAGCAAATTATTATTTTTTTGGGTTTTCAGCAAAGTCGTAGAACAAAAGTTCAGTATGATGAGTAGAAGCCCCAGTTAACGGGACCTACACTAATTTTGTTACACCCTGTATATAAAAACCGCCCAGTTGCGAGTCAGAACCGCACTCAAAGGGTGCCGTACCATCATACTAGATGGCGCTAGTATAAAGGGTTCCGTAACATCATACTAGATGGCGCTAGTATAAAGGGTTCCGTAACATCATACTAGATGGCGCTAGTACAAAGGGTTCCGCACCATCATACTACATAACGCTAGTTTTTTCACGTTTAAAAAAAACACGTTTTTTTGTATGGAGACTCACTTTTTTTAATTCTTATTATTTGTTGTTATAGCGGCAACAGAAATACATCATCTGTGAAAATATCAACTGTCTAGATATCACGGTTCATGAAATAAAGCCTGATGATGACAGACAGACGGACGGACAGCGGAGTCTTAGTAATAGGGTTCCGTTTATATCCTTTGGGTACGGAACCCTAAAAATCTGCAAGTGCGAGTCGGAGTTCCGCAGTCTTTTCAAAAAATAAATGTATATTTTGAAAAACAAAACTATGCAACTCCGACCTTCTAGTATAACTAATTTAAAAGAAAGTCGTGTAAGTTACACCTTAACTCAAGAACGGCTGGACCAATTTTTATGAATTTTGTGTTTTTGCATTTACTTCGTCGGAAATAGGATAATAAGAATAAGTATTAAAATATTATATTCATCAATAAAAAAAAATATCAGTCAAAAAATAATTGATTTCAGGTTAGGGTAGGGTTATTTTTAATACGTATTATCACGTATTAAAAATATGATATTCATCAATAAAAAAAATATATTAACAGTCAAAAAATTATTGGTTTTAGGGTAGGGTAGGGTAGTGTATTGTAGGGTAGTTTAGGGTAGGGTAGTGTAGGGTAGGGAAGTGTAGGGTAGGGTAGGGTAGTGTAGAGTAGTGTAGGGTAGGGTAGGGTAGTGTAGTGTAAGGTGGAACGAGGCCTCCCACCGCATCTATGTGTTTGTCTGAACGCGATAAATTCGAAAACTACACAACAGATTTTCGCACGGTTTTCACCAATGGACGCAGTGATTTATGAGGACGGTTTAAACCTGGCCTCACACAGCCGGAAAATTTATAATCTGAATTCAGAAAGCCCGAATGAGGAAAAAGTCACAATATGAGTGAAGCATAATGAAATTGTACACAAATCCGGGCTCTCTGAATTCCGATTATGAATTCCGGCCGTGTGAGTCCAACATAAGTGTATAATTCCCATTCTAGTCTTTATATGTAAAACTAGTCGTCCGCCCAAGGCTACGCCTGCGTTGTTTTCGATTTTGCCGCGGGAATAACAGGTTTTCGCGGGGTAAAAAGTAGTCCTTGTCCTATTTCAAGACTTAGCCTATATGTGTGCTAAGTTTCATCCCGATCGGCTCAGTGGTTGAAGCATGAAAGAGTAACAAACATCCATACATACAAAATTTCACATTTATAATATTAGTGGGCTAATATTGTGTGTGCGATTTTGATTATGTTTTTGTACTTTTTTTTGTCTGCTCGATGGTTTGTATTTGGATCCGGTAGATGGCGTTGTTGACGGATTCAGTATTTTTTTTAAAGTGAAAACGAAGTCGCTGGAATCCACTAGTTACTCAATGAAAAAGAATTTACAAACAATGGCATAACCGGCCGTAGTTTTAATTTTTCACATAAACATTGTTTTCATATTTGTTACGTACTTAAAAGTGGTATCTAGTCTTTGAACGTCCTGTTCTAGATACAAGCGACTAAGTAGCCAAAGTACATTATATTAGTAGAGCTACTAACATACAGTATGGACACTCCCTGCCGCTCTCTAGATTGCGACCTCACCCGCTCGTCACCCATATTGATACAGATTGGTGCTCGTTTGGTTTTCGAAAGTACAAGATTTCGCCGTGATTTTATTTGCTCCGTCATTTGTTTTTAGAAATGTCATTTCAGGATCATTGTATGCAGTGTCCAGGGTGTGATGCACCCAAGGAATGCTTTAGTTTCAATGTCTGGAATCATAAGAACTAAAAAAGAACATAAGAGTTATAAAAAACAATACAATATAAATACTTAAATTACAAACACAAATCACAATAAAAACATAAATGAATCGTACCCGAGATGGGTCTTGGAAAGAATCAGCTTCACAGTTTTCTTTGCTTATTATTTTAAAGGTGAAATATTGAAGATAGGAAACACGAGTATAATGGATTTTGATTTTTGAATGAAATGTCAGCGCATGCGTGAAAAAGAAATATAGATGGAATGAAAAAAGATCGAATGAAAAGAGAACTCATAACAGCGTGCCGCGTTACAATATAACAAAGAACTATATAATCAACTGACCCATTGGTCCAGTATTCAGGTTCTGTCTGCTGGGCCCAGGACCGTGAGTTCGACCCCCACCCAGGGCAAGCATTCGTGTAGCGAACAGGTTTATTTGCTCGGTGTCTGAGTTTTTATTATCTGTTTAAGTAAGTATTAAAACGTACAGAGGCTGTAACAAAATTAGTGTAGGTCCCGTTAACTGGGGCTTCTACTCATCATACTGAACAACTTTTTTTCTATGACTTTGTTGAAATCTCAAAAAGAAAAATTCTTCATACAAATCGATCAGATGATCGACCAATTTAGTGCATTTTTGTATGGAGTTTTTTTTGCTTTGAAATTGACTATGGGTTCCTTAGGGAAAGTTGTTCAGTATAATGAGTAGAAGCCCCAGTTAACGGGTCCTACAATTTTTTTTTCACATCCTGTATTTGGTCCTAGTTCCCACATTTATGTATTCCACAACTCTTCTGAGTGGCTTGATGATATCAGCTCATATATTATGTCCCCAGCGAGGGGCTCGAGCCTACCTTGAATTAGGGCGATCGGGCCTTAGTTTGACCACGCGGGCCCAGTGCGTGTTGGTCGACTTCATACACAACCTGCGAGTTTCTCCGCAGGCGTGTGCAGGTTTCCTCACGATGTTTTCCTTCACCGTAAGAGCATCGGATAAACGTACCTACATATATTTTATTTTATTTTTTTATTTTATTTAATCAATTTCATACAAATTCATTACAGGGCAAAGCCCCAATGCGAACAAGTTGACAGATAAACATAACTTAAAAATAATAATAACTTAATTTAATAGTTTCATTTAAAAATCTAAATTTGAACAAAAACTAAGGATCTTAATGGTGACAAGTGTGAACTCCGCCAACGTACAGCTGCAGAGGTCGATCTCTCTGGAGACCAAATTAAGGATTCTCAATGCCCGCGTGAGGGGAGCACATTCTAGTAAGCGTGTTCGAGCCACCTCTCAGCGAAAAACCTGGTAGCCCGAGAAAGGATACGCAATGTGGTGTTCGGCACAACTAATTTGATCGATGATCACAGATTTGTACAGAAGGATCCGCCCGTCTCATATTTAACTCAGATTTTCTACATACATGGAAAAAGTAGCGCCATCTAACATAACTCGTTCGAACTAGCATGGGCGAGAGTTAACGTCAGTGCCACGCTAAAAGGACCCTGGTAGAACTGTCGCTTTAAAAATGCATTTCGACGGTAAAAAGGAAAAAGGGCATAAGTGACAAAAAATAAAATGTTCAGGAGAGCCGTTCAAAGTTTTAAATTTTAGAAAAAATTACGTATTTTTGTCATTTATTAAGATATCGTGAAAACTAAAACAGTTATAAAATCAGAAAAAAATTGAGCAGTTACCGGTATTTTTAGTTTTCATGATTTGACGTTATTTAAAGTAGTTTGTGTCGCTTATGACAATAGCTTTTAATTTTCCAATGAGGAGATATGGCATAAGATACTAATAACAAAATATAATATTAAAGGATAAGAAGCCTAAGGGACGTACCGATTTCTCACATCGCAAGATAAAAGGGTATAAGAGACTAGACAGTTCAATAAGTGTTATGGGAAAAGAAGGATAAGGTACTTTTCACAGTGGTTGTATAAAAGATAATAGAGCACAAGAAACAGTCGGCTTTTAAAACAATATTAGGATATAAGACATTAGTGACACACAATGTCGTTTGAAAGCAAAGGAAAAGAAGGATAATCAACATTTGGCATTTCGTGAGTCTAAGGAAATATGGATGAAAAGACACCCCAAAAATAATGAATTAGCGCAACCAACACGATCCTTCATCACGATAAGAGCTAAAACGGGCATCACACTACACTGTAATTGGGTGCCTAACTTGTAAAATGGGGTGAAGTACCTTATAAGTATTAGGGAGTCCATTTTCATAGAAAAAGACTAAGGATCCTTAGTCTTACGGGCCTGTTTCAGCATACCCTACCTATTCAAGTAATTCAAATTTACACTAAATGGTAGATTTAAAAGATGATAGTTCGGCATTATACTCATTTTCGTGTCACCTACCTATCTATAATCGTGTTGGTTGCGCTACTTCATTATTTTTGGGGTGTCTTTTCATCCATATTACCAACAAGCGCATAGTAGGATGTTTTTAAATAAAAAAAGACATTTTTGTTAATAGTTTTTAATCCAAAAAAATCAAAGCTACTTAAAAAAAGTGGGTAGGTAAACCTGCTTATCATTTTTGGAAACAATAATATTGCAGCTAGTAGGTACACTACACTGTTATTGGGTGCTTAACTCGTAACTTCGTGAGTCTATGGAAATATGGATGAAAAGACACCCCAAAAATAATGAAGTAGCGCAACCAACACGATCCTTCATCACGATAAGAGCTAAAACGGGCATCACACTACACTGTAATTGGGTGCCTAACTTGTAAAATGGGGTGAAGTACCTTATAAGTATTAGGGAGTCCATTTTCATAGAAAAAGACTAAGGATCCTTAGTCTTACGGGCCTGTTTCAGCATACCTTACCCTTTCAGGTAATTCAAATTTACACTAAATGGTAGATTTAAAAGATGATAGTTCGGCATTATACTCATTTTCGTGTCACCTACCTATCTATTTACCAACAAGCGCATAGTAGGATGTTTTTAAATAAAAAAAGACATTTTTGTTAATAGTTTTTAATCAAGAAAAATCAAAGCTACTCAAAAAAAGTGGGTAGGTAAACCTGCTCATCATTTTTGGAAACAATAATATTGCAGCTAGTAGTTACACTACACTGTTATTGGGTGCCTAACTCGTAAAATAGGGTAAAGAACCTTATGAATATTAGGGAGTCGATTTTCATAGAATAAGACTAAGGATCCTTAGTCTAAACTTTTCTTAATCAGTCTTGATTCGAAACCTACTATCAAAATATTCTTAGAAAAAATAACAAAAAAATATCAAAATTGTTTTCAAAATACTATTGATCTCCATCATCTTCGATATCAGATTTGGCCAAACAGTCTTTTGCCTTTTTGCTGAAAGTTAAATCAAAGTACTCTGTCTGAAACTGTTGAGGTATAAAATTGTCCGAGCAAAGTTTCATCAAATCTTTGTGCTTACGCTCAAAAATTTGCAGGTGCTTGGCATTTTTGATACGATTTCTATATGAAACTCGGGTGCCTCCGGGTCCATCGAGTATTTGACCATAGCTGATGTGCGGTTATTTTTAAAAGTAGCGACTCGTATTTTACTAATTACCCACGAAGTATTTGTCAGCGAGAAGGTCCCATCTCTAAAAGTCTGTGTGATTTAACTTTTCAACAACAAAAGGCTTTGGATTTTGACTTGCCGTCTGAAAAACCGTATACCATTGCAAAGGAGCCCAGAAAGTGGTATTTTTAACTTGATTTTCAATTGTTGCGTGTGCAGCATCGACTGTCATATAGGTGTGCCCCGCGAATAAAAAAAATCCAAAATGTCCCTTCTCCTTTTTCGGCCTTTCCTTCCTATTTTTGAACCTAAAATAAATACCATTGAATGAAATACATAATCACAAACATCTTCTCTCGTATATCTAATAGATATGCTAGACTACCAGGTTTATGATATAGCGTCCCCACTTACCTACCCTAAGGCATAACAGTGGGGGCCGCTATTCCTGCCAACACCATAAGGTGAAGACAAGGACCAGTTACGATAAAATAGAAGATATTTGCAAAAACCGATAGCTTACCGGTCCGTTCTTTTTGAAAAATGGAGCACACAAGTCGCGCATGCTCTCGCCGTCACAGCATGCGGCAGAGTGTTTTTCGGACAAGCGACGCGCTTAAAACCTACTTTTGTGATATCAAATAGCATAAGCACCGACTCGTAATTAAATCCTTATTGGGTATTGCAATATAAGTGACGTATAAGTATGATTGTAGAACGTGGAAGTAGGAATTATCGACACCATGATATCTAATTTAATTTAAGTAATAAAGTATTAGTGACAAAACTGTATTTGTATTGTAAACGGAAGTAAGGTATAACCAACAGTGTGATATTAAAATAAATTTAGGTAATAGGGCATAACCTACATAGCTGTAATTAACTACTGAATGGTAATAGGGTATAACCGACAGAGTAATATGAAAATGAATTTTGTATATCGGATACAAGCGCCATAGCTATGTTAAATTACGAAATGGAAGTAGGCTATAAACAACGTTTGTACTTTTTGAGGGAAAAGCTTAAAAGGCATAAACAACCGAAAGCTCGACACGCATATGAAGTAAAAAAGCATTACCGACAACAAACCTAAAATAAATCATTTTTGTAGGGGTACAAGCACCTTTATAGCAAAAATGACCTGAATTTTCGTCGGTTACGAAAAATAATACTGGGAAAATGTTTATTTTTGCTAGGGCATAAACGCCAAAAAAGTCATCGTAGAGCCATGGGAATAAGCGCATTCGAAAGAGCGGAAAATTTTACGTAAGATGGCATTTATAACTCATTTTTGACCAAAATGTCGCTTATGCCCTACTTCCTTTTTACCGTCGATTTAATTAATTTGTTTACGAGAAAAAATACAATGTAAGGTTATTTAACGATGATACGATATACCATGTTTCTTTTTAGCCTTTCTTTCATTATTTTTACAGCGTCTAACAACACAAAGAGGCAGTTTTATATGGAATATCTTTCCACCGCACTCTGCAATTTCCCGCAGACGACTGAGTCGCGAGAGTGCGAAACTTTCGATTTTCGCACCAATGCGCTGGGAGCATTAATCGCGCGCATTGGCCGGGTCCTTACGCCAGTAATATAGAAGTCCGTGTCGATGATAGTATTTGCGATTTATTTAGGTTCCCACGAAATACCTTAAATATGTAAGAAGCCAGTGCTAAATATCTTCTATCTTCCAATCTGAAATATCCCACCATTCCCAAAACAAAGAGTGTTGGATACTCCAGGGGAAAGAAAGGCTCCATATATTTTAGGTACAAAAATCTATCGAATTTGTTTTGCAGCTTTTCGACCATTAGGCTGTATTTATCTTCACGCGGGTTCCATATAATTGAGTTGCATATGAAATCTAAATTCGAAATTACATTGGTACGTGGCAGGATTCGAACCACTACCTCACGGACAGGAGGCGGCGGCCCTAGCCGTTACGCCATTACTCGATTTGCTTAATCGATTTGTATGAGAATATTTAGCGATCGAAGTAATTTAGGTAGGCACAAAGCACACAGTTTATTTTTGGACAAATTTCTCGTAACAAATCTTAATTGTGTGCTAAATTCAATGAAAGTTAAGGTATAATTATTTTTGGATACATTTTTCGTAACAAATTTAAATTGTGTGCAAAAGTTAAGGTGAGCACTCACTTGCTAGTATTACAATACAGATAATTTTCGCCGAAACGTAAAACCCGTACGCAAATTACGCGTAGGAGTTTAAACTTTTGATTGCATGTAAATATACATTCCCGCGAGATTACAGGAAAAATTACTTTAGAATATAACTGGAGCTTTTGTAAAATATAACAAGCACATATCAAATCTCTAAGGATAAAAAAAGCGTCGGTAACGACTCGGTCCGCCTAACCAGAAGTGCCGGGTTCAAATCCCGACGGCCAATTTTAATGTAGTTTTCGAAACTTACGTACATTTACTCACCGATTACTTTAACGGTGAAGGAAAACACCGTGAGGAAAACTGCACACACCTGCGGAGAAACTCGGAAGGAAACACTGGGCCCGCGTGGTGGACTGAGGCCCGATGGCCCTAATTCAGGGTAGGCTCGAGCCCCTCGGTGGGGACGTATATGAGCTGATATGATGAAGGATAAAATAATAAAAGCTTTATAATAATCGTGTAATTACTAAACAGACTTCGGGATAATGTTTTTCAAAATCTGCAATTATTCCTAACTTTTCCTATTCTATTTTAGTGTGTCTTGTGTTCCTGATAGTTTATCCGTATGCATTCTTTGTGTGTATACATATTGTAAAAAAATTGCCGTTGGACCCGTTAACTGGGGGTTCTACCACACCCTGGACACTTCATACAACGGGCCAGAAATGACATTTCAAAAAACGAATGACTGAATAAACAAAATGGCGGCGAAATCCTTACATTCGACAAACAAACTACTACCATTCTGTATCAATCTGGGTTACGAGGAGGTGAGGTCGCAATCTAGAGTGCGGCAGGGAGTGTCCATATTGTATTTTAGTACTAATACTTTGGTTCTACTCATCATAATGAACAACTTTACCCAAGAAACCCATAGTCAATTCTCAAAAAAAAAATTGGACCTTTCATACTAAAATGTAAAAAATTGGCCGATCAGCTGATCGATTTGTATGAAGAGTTAAACATTATTTTTTTTGCGTCATATCTACTCGTACAGGTTAACTATTTTCTGTTACATTTTTTTTTAATTTAAGGCCTAGTAGTTATGGAAAAAAGCGAGGTGGGAGAAAGGCTGGAATGGTAAATTTTCACGTGTCTTCTTAAATAACTTCAAATCTATTAATCTTTGAATATTTGTGATCAACTGCCTCCGTAGCTCAGAGGCAAAGTTCACTGGCTTTACACTGGAGGTCGCGGGTTCGATTCCCGGCGGGGTCAATTGTAAGACTCGGTTTGGTTGGTGGTAGGGCATTTTCTAAGCCCGCCTGGCTAGCTGCCACCATCTTATCTAAGTCTTGCTGCCAAATATCAATGTTGATATCATTGGTGTGTTCCGGCATGAAGATATGATAGCCAGTTCCCCATTGCGTTGGGGAATCTTGGTAAGCCCGCTCCCATCTTCGGCAAAATCGTCACTTACCACCAGGTGAGATGTTGTCAAGGGTTTACCAAATGTGAATAAAAAAAAATAAAAAAACGAGACCTTTAATTTAAAATTTAAATGAATTGGCTTGTTATGATAATCTAAAATATTTTAAGATAGCTAATGCCTATTTACTCTTGCCTTGAAGATCCCCAAACTATAGGAATCGGGTAATACTGACGCAGGCAAGGTGTTCCACACCAATAGCTTGTTTGTTATATTTTATATTTTTACCAATTGTGAATAAAAAAAAATAAAAAAAAATCCCAATGATAAATAGATATTTATCGACGCTTGTTCACATTAATGTCAACGACCAAATACGTCCAGTGGTCGCCCTTAGCACTGCAATGCGGATCACACCGGAAATACCATAAATCGTCAGCAGTGAAACCAGTTATGTGGACCTTACCACAGATTACTAAATAGTTACCTTACTACGAAACCAAAGGTTGATTCACAGTAAATCACTTACAACAGAGTTATTTTAGTCCTTAATAGGGGATCGGACTGCTAGTCATTTGAGTTACTTTTTAAGATCTGTCAAAAACCAAATTTTGTTCTAAAAATGTTTGAAACACCCACAAGTGACGTCATAGATTTTAAGCGTCATTGACGAACTTCTTTTGTGAGTTTATCAATTAAAAATTGAAGACGTGATGGAAAAACAAAACAAGTAAGGTTATTTGAAACTCCAAGAGGAGAGTAATTTAGGAAATTATATTTCAGATTTTATTTTTAATGCAGTCCGATCCCCTATTACTGGAAATGCTAAACTCGTTAAAAATACTATTTCAATCGCCATCATCATCATATCAGCCGAAGGACGTCCACTGCTGGATTTCCACTACGACCGGTTCTGCGCTGCCCGCATACAGCGGCTTCCCGCGACCTTCACCAGGTCATATGTCCACCGAGTGGGAGGCCTGCCTACGCTACGTTTTCCGGTGCGTGGTCGCCAACTTAGTACAATATTGCATTGCGTAAGCATAGTATTACGATATGGCTTACAGTAGCGCAACACCTTTGACGTCGCACGATGCCGCCACTAGCTTAGGTTACTAGCAGTACTAGCCTGTAGCCAGCCTGGCAAACTCGCGGAGTTTTCCAGGCTGTGCCCCTCCGCCCGCTACCCCGCAAGTACCCTTCCGTTGCTCTGCGTAAATACATTCGTTGCGCTACTGTAAGCCGCTATATTGTTATACTGTGACGTAAGGCAACTTCGAGCACAGTACTCGTATGTACTGTGACGTCTTTACTGGTTGTCCGGGGGGTAATATCAGATGGGGGGTACAAATAAGTAAGAATACGTTTTATAGGTAGGTAAAACTGTTTAATATGCTATCTATTCACTTATTAATCGGGCTCTGCCGGCTGGCTGATTATTGGTTCGAGATTAAACTAGGGTTGCCATCCCCAAATTCGGAATACCAGGACATTTCTGTTTAAAAACATGACGCAATATAAGAACAATAAAGTTAATAGCAATTACGCAATGAATATAGGATCAATGAAACTTAACTAATAGCAAAAATTAAGCTGCAGCCCCTTCATATGCTAGGTACTGTTTTCTCATATTTAGACGATTTCTTAGAGAAAGTTCTAAGGCTTTAGAAGTGCTTGCCTAAGACCTTTTTTTGGCCTTTTTTGATGCTCTTCAATGTCTATCGCACCTCTACTGGGTATGGATATACTAGATTCCCAAATAAGACAATTGACCCAAAACACTACAGGAAAACTATACAGGACACGTTCTGGGAAAACAGGACGCTTGGTAACCCTAGATTAAACGAATACACTAATCGCTTGCTATCTTTCTTCTATAAATTTATACTCGGTATTGGACGTAGGGACCTCTGCCCTTGCTCGCGGCCTCTAATAGAATGCCTATCAACTGTTTCAAAAGACGCTTTTGAACAACAGCCAAGTTTGATTTTGGTGTTTATCCAAAATTTGCTTTTTAAAACGATTAGCGGATAGAAATATGCCATAGGAGGCGTAGATGAGCAAACGTTGAGGTATACGATCTCTACAGTACCACACCCCGGACACTGCATACAAACGGTCTTAAAATGACATTTCTAAAAACAAATAACGGAGCAAACAAAATCACAGCGAAATCCCATACGTTCGAGAACTATACTATAACCAATCTGAATCAATTTGGGTGACGAGGGGGTGAGGTCGCAATCTAAAGAGCGGCAGGGAGTGTACTAATACATATATTATTATTTTTATTCACAATTGGTAAGCCCTGGCATCATCTCACCTGTTGGTAAGTGACGATGATGGCGAAGATGGAAGCGGGCTTACCAAGATTTCCCAACGCAATGGAGAACTGGCTATCTCATCTTCAAGCCGGAACACATCAATGTTGTTAACACTGATGTTTGGCGGCAAGACTTAGATAAGATGGTGGTAGCTAGCCAGGCGGGCTTAGAAAATGCCCTACCACGAACCAAACCGAGTCTTACAAGTTGACCCCACGCCACGAAGGCGGTATATATACTTTGACAGTACGCTCCATTCGCTCCAAAGTACTTTTGGGCTTCTATCCATCGATCCCGGGATCAGATTGAATTGGCCACTGATCCGGGCAAGTTGTATCCATTGATACCGTGATCCGTTTCAATTATAAAAACGATTGAATATTTTATCCGCTGAATACAGTATTCGTGGCTACAAGAAATAAAATAAAATAGTTTCGAAACTGATCAGTGATCGATCACGCTAACAAGTTCAAAAAGAGTTTATATTAAAAAAATAATGTTTAATATTACGTCTCATAAGAGTGTCGGTGGCGTAACGGCTAGGGCCGCCGCCTCTTGTCCGGGAGGTCGTGGTTCCAATCCTGCCACTTACCAATGTGATTTCGAATTTAGATTTCATACGTACGTTTATCCGACCCTCTTACGGTGAAGTAAACATTGTGAGGAAACCTGCACACGCTTGCGGAGAAACTCGAAGGTTGTGTGTGAAGTCGACCAACCCGCACTTGGACCGCGTGGTCGACTAAGGCCCGATCGCCCTAATTCAGGGTGGAGACGTACATGAGCTGATATGATGATGATGATTACGTCAACTGATGATAAATCAACGGTTTTCAAGTTATAGCAAATTGTATTTTTAAATTTTGTATGAAAAACGGATTGATTTAATTCTTCGTGATTTTATAATAAAAAAAGTTGTAGGTATACCCTACGAGTGCGAAATACGGGAAAAAGTCCCTTATTATATTATATGCTTTGCTAAAAGGTTTATAAAAGTTACAAAGCATCAATTTAACAAAAACCGGTAAAATGCGAGTCAGAACCGCGCACAAAGGGTTCCGTATCATCAAACTAGATGGCGCTAGTTTCTTCACTTTAAAAATAAAAACACGTTTTTTTATGGAGACTTTCACTTATTCTAATTTTTAGTATTTGTTGTTATAGCGGCAAAAGAAATACATCATCTGTGAAAATTTCAACTTTCCGGCTATCACGGTTCATGAAATTCAGCCTGGTGACAGACGGACAGAGAAAAAGACGGACAGCGGAGTCATAGGCTTCCGTTGTTACCCTTTCGGTACGGAACCCTAAAAACAATGATTTTTGTTATGAAGGTGTATCAAGTTCCATACAAATAAATATCCATAAAAAATGGTTTATACACGAGTTTTTAATATCTGTCATTTTACCATTTTTTTCACATTACTAGGCGTCAGTGACCCTCTATCATCATTTGAATAACTGATATGACTGAACTGTTTTCGAAGTGACAACTACTTTAGGCGCGTTGGGCATTTTTAAGATGGGAAAAACTATTGAACTCGCGACACTGTAATGTAACTTAACCGTCACCTTACCAGAAACACAAAACTTTTAAAATCATTTTTGAGATGGAAAAATACTATTGAACTCGCAAAACTGTAATGTAACGTAACCGCTACCTTACCAGGCACACTCGCAGGGTCAAAACTTATAAAACTGTAATAAAAATCACTTCTTTCGGCACTCCCGGAGTGGTTTTTCCCATAGAAAATTTTTAAGGAAAATTTCATGGGACCTAATGTACCTTCTTATCAGAAAATATTATTTTATTCTTATTATAATTAAATTGAAGTTTCGCAATTTTTATACCATTTTGGAAAGCTAATAAAATAAGGATAATTTCCCTGTATTTTGCACTCTCAGTATATACAACATACGTAGTAACTACAACATTTTTTTACAAATATGCTAAGAATTAAATCAGTGCATTTTTAAAAACAAAATATGAAAATTGAATTGGCTTTAACTTGAAAACCATTGATTTCCAACCCGTAGTTAACATGACTTTTTTGTTATAAATTATACCCTTAAAAGTGTACAATGGCAGGGGCCGCTACCTCCTGTCATGGTTCGAATCCTGCCACGTAACAATGTGTTTTCGAATTTTGATTTCATATGTATGTTTATCCGACGCTCTTACGGTGAAGGAAAACATCGTGAGGAAACCTACACACGCCCGCAAAGAAAACTAGAAGGTTGTGTCTGAAGTCGACCAACCCGCGTGGTCTAGGACTAAGGCCCGATCGTCCTAATTCAGGGTAGGCTCGAGCCCCTCGGGGGGGCGGTTTTTAAGTTGATATGATGAAAAGTGCTTATATAAAATTTAATCGAGTTAAAATAGTAGTGCATTTAAATTCTCGATAACCGCAGCTGAGCTTGTACGCCTTTGATGGCTACATCATTAAATTATGCTAAGCTTAATGAGTTTGCATAAGCTATTAGAGCTGGTCGAATTGTTATTGGCGTGTTTTGCGAATGACTATAGGTACATTACCTGGGCGACCTAGTTTTGCTCGGGGCATAGTATCCAGTTAAAAATATGCTACCTAAGATACACTTCGCGCTGCATATTTCCAGTGCGAAAATCTCGGAAAATAGCGTTTTCCCAAGAATGAAGATAGGTCTCATCGATTAATAGATTTTTCGCCCCCAAAATGCCCGTATACTAATTTTCAAGCAAATCGTTGGAGCCGTTTCCGAGATTCAGATTAATTTATACATATGTACAAGAATTGATCGTTTACAGGTATTAGGTTTAAGTATATGTCAATAAAATAATTTTCTAAAACCCAAAAACTTTTAAGTTCATGTGTTTTTTTATTTTTATTTTTTATTAATAATTTATTTAATAACAAGTAACCTGCTTTAATTTTTAAAGAATTTTAATTTTTTTCTCAGCAAACCCTTTCATTGGATACCCATATCATGGGGTGTAAAAAAAAAGTCTGCCATCTTTGGGCGTCCGCCATATTGGATTTAAAGTGACATCACTTAGCTAACAATGCATTGTGCTCTAAACTTAACGTGTATGCAATATTCAGCTCAATCGCAAATCGGGAATGGTTCAAATTTAGCTTCCAAGATTTGTCCCAAACTAACTAACTATAAAAGGCAAGTTAGTAGCATGTTATAATATAATAACGATGATCTCTGTATTTCACGTGTCGAAAATAATCAGTACCTAATACATAATTTAAGTCACTTGGGAAATGTATTTTTTTTAGGGTTCTGTAGTACAACAAGGAACCCTTATAGTTTTAGTCATGTTTGTCTGTCCGTCTGTCCGCGGCCTAGCTCCTAGACTATTAGTAGTTAAGAGCTGAAATTCGGCAAAGATTTATTATACATATAATAATAACGCGGAGAGAAGTGTAAAAAAAATTGGAAAAAAAAACTTTTTAAGGGTTTTTAAAGGTCCAAGTAAAGTGGGGATGTTTTTTTTTTTTCTCGTTAAACTCAGTCGTATGGTATCGTTGGTTAAAGCTTACAAAATAGTTGTGAGTCTTATTAGACAATTTTATAATTTAGGGTTCTGTTTTCGAAAAAATAGGCTTGAAAGTGCTACATTTTGTTGGAGTCGAGTGTCCCCACCCCCTAACAACTAAACCGCTGTATTTGGATTTTTTTTTTTTTTTATTTACAATTGGTAAACCCTTGACAACATCTCACCTGGTGGTAAGTAACGATGTTGCCGAAGATGGAAGCGGGCTTACCAAGATTCCCCAACGCAATGGAGAACTGGCTATCTTATCTTCCTGCCGGAACACACCAATGATATCAACATTGATATTTGGCGGCAAGACTGAGATAAGATGGTGGTAGCTAGCCAGGCGGGCTTAGAAAATGCCCTACCACCAACCAAACCGAGTCTTACAATTGACCCCGCCGGGAATTGAACCCGCGACCTCCTGTGTAAAGACAGTGAACTTTGCCTCTGAGCTACGGAGGTGGTTAAAATTCGAAAAAATTCATGAGAGTAGTCTAAATAATGAATTGGAAAGGAAAATTATCACGGCTAAGTAGGCTTTCTTAGTTTAGGAGAAATAGTCGACCAATTTAAAATGTGCAGTACGATTTGTAAAAAGTTCATAGATTTTTCATACAATATGTTGTATTACCAACTGCTAATATAATTTTATTTTTAAAATAAACAAAAAAATTTTTGAAAAGACTACGGAACCCTACTCTGCGCGAGTCCGACTCGCACTTGGCCGGTTTTTTTATAAGTTTAATATAATTCATTAAGTTAGGTTTTAAATTAGATTTTTAATTTAGAATATTGCGATCCTAACATTACGTTATAAGTAAAGTAAAAATATAAAGTTTAATATGCGTTTTTGTAACTTGTCTTCATTTCATTAACATACGGAAGGTCGCAAAAGCCATTTTAATGTCTAAAGTCCATAGAACAAGGCACTTAGATCCTCTTTATGTATCTGTGACGTCTCAAATAAAATTAATGCAAGTTACACCCACGGCGGCGCCACTTGCCAATCAGCTGCCACAGCAACAGCGAGCTGACGTCGTGGGTGTTTCGTGTGAATTAGAAATAAACCGGCAAAGTGCGAGTCAGAACCGCACACAAAGGGTTCAGTACCACCATACTAGATGGCGCTAAATTCTTCATGTTTAAAAAAAAACACCTTTTTTGTACTGAGACCCGCTTATTTTGTCACTTTTTCAAATTTTTAGTACCTACCTATGTATTTGTTGTTATAGCGGCAACAGAAATACATCATTCGAGCACACGCGCGGCAAACCGACTAGGAGTCGAAGTGGTCGCCATGACCGAAATCGGTCGGATAGATCGTAGATCATACATCATTTGTGAAAATTTCAATTGTCTACCTATACCCTAATAAAATGCATTTTCTTTCTGACCCCATACAAAAATCGTGTTTTATTTGAAACATGAAGGAACTAGCACCATCTAGTATAAATAATCCCTACTAATATTATAAATGCGAAAGTAACTCTGTCTGTCTGTTACGCTTTCCCGCAAAAACTACTAAACGGATTTGGCCGAAATTTGGTAGGTAGACAGATTAGGACCTGGATTAAGACATAGGCTACTTTTTACCACGCTCGCGAGCCGCTTGCGGCTCGCGCACTGCGCACCCTCGAAACGTCATAGAAACGTTGTCCACGCGGGTGAAACCGCGGGAAACAGCTAGTAATATTATAAATGCGAAAGTAACTCTGTCTGTCTGTCTGTTACGCTTTCCCGCAAAAACTACTGAACGGATTTGGCTGAAATTTGGTAGGTAGACAGATTAGGACCTGGATTAAGACATAGGCTAATTTTTACCACGCTCGCGAGCTGCTTGCGGCTCGCGCACTGCGCACCCTCGAAATGTCATAGAAACGTTGTCCACGCGGGTGAAACCGCGGGAAACAGCTAGTATAATATATAATGTATAATGGTACGGAACCCTTTGTACTAGCGCCATCCAGTATGATGGTACGGAACCCTATGTGTGCGGTTCTAACTCGCGGTTTTTTTTTGTTACGCGATACCATCGCAAATTTTAAATCGATTTTCATGATTATTTTTTTATTCGATAGGGTGCTGCCATATAAATTCTATCAAAATCGGAGTAGAATGTTTTTAGAAATTTAACAATAACCAAATATAACAATGCAAAATTCTACTAAGTTGTTGCGATGGAAGTCGTTTTTAACCGACTTCAAAAAAAGGAGGAGGTTTCTTAATTCGACCGTATTTTTTTTTATGTGTGTTCGCGGATAACTTCGTCGCTTATGAACCGATTTTGATGATTATTTTTTGTTGGAAAGGCGATATCCCATGGGTGGTACCATGATGAGGAAACCAGGATTTGATGATGGGATCCCAGAGAAATCGAGGTGAACCTTAGTTTCCTGATTGTAGTCGTTTTTTTTGTTCAAAATTATTTTTACACACACACTAATAGCCTAAAAAATAGTGACGGGCAAATTATCTATATTTAAAAGAAAGTCGTGTTTTTTACACCATTTATAACTCAAGAACGGCTGGACCAATTGTTATTATTTTTGTGTTTTTGCATTTGTCTTTGTCCGGAATAGGATAATAAGTATTAAACTATGATATTCACCAATAAATAATATTATCAGTCGACAAATAATTGATTTTAGGGTAGGGTAGGATAGTGTAGTGTAGTGTAGGTGTAGTGTAGTTAGGGTAGGGTAGGGTAGGGTAGGTTAGTGTAGTGTAAGGTAAGGTAGTGTAGGTTAGGATAGTGTAGGGTAGGATAGGGTAGTGTAGGGTAGGGTAGGTAGTGTAGTGTAAGGTGGAACGAAGTTGCCGGGACAGCTAGTATTGTTATAAAAACTTGGATGAACAAATCAGCTAATATAGTTTACAAGAAGTCCAAATTATTTGAGTATATACTTCAATACGTGCAAGCATGCTAAATTCATTCATAATTATTTAAAGAGCTTATAAAATGTATAGTTCAGCAGTTTTATAAAATTAATGTTTTTACGTACATATTTTAATAACATAGCGATTACGTGACGGTACAAACATAACATACTTTTATTAATAATCCATTATCGTACGTGTAATACCGATATGGTGTAATGGCTAGGGCCGCTGCTTCCAGTCCGGGAGGTCGTGGTTCGAATCCTGCCACGTGAGGAAACCTGCACACGCCTGCGAAGAAACTCGAAGGTTGTGTGTGAAGTCGACCAACCCGCACTGAGCCCTCGTGGTCGACTTAGGCCCGATCGCTCTAATTCAGCGTAGGCTCGAGCCCCTCGGTGGGGACGTACCTATAATATGAGCTGATATGAATATCGATATAGCAATATGTATTGATATTATACTAACGTAACCGCCTCCGTGGCGTAATGGTAAAGTCCATCAGCTTCACATCAGGAGCTCGAGGGTTCGATTCCCGGCGGAGTCTAACTCTAATTCTAAGTCTAATTTGCCCGTCTGTCACCAGGCTGTATTTCATGAACCGTGATAGCTAAACAGTTGAAATTTTCACAGAGTAAATGTATTTCTGTTGCCGCTATAACAACAAATATTTTAAATAAGAAAAAGTGAGTCTCAATACAAAGAAACGAGTTTTTTAAACGCGAAGATACTAGCACCATCTAGTATGATGGTAAGGAACTGAAGAAACTAGCGCCGTCTAGTATGATTGTACGGAACTGAAGAAACTAGCGCCATCTACTCGTAGTATGATGGTACAGAACCCTATGTGTGCGGTTAGCGTTGCCAGGCGTCCGGATAAAGCCGGACAGTGTTAGGCTTTTTGGATGCGTGTCCGGCCAAATTAGAAGGTGTCCGGCCTGTCCGGCTTTTTAGGTGTAATGATTTTTCCAGTCACCTGGACATTCGGGTGAGCGCTGTCGTATTTATGAGACTATGGCGGCGTTTCTTAGTCTGATTAGGACCTCGCTAAAGGCCAGTAAACATGACTGATTGATTTCTAAAGATTAGTGTCTAAAGAGGGCTTTAATAATTTAGGGAGTCCGGCTTTTTTACCCAAAAGTCCGGCTAAACTGGCAGGTATGTCCGGCTATTTAGTTTTAAGACCTGGCAACCCTATGTGCGGTTCTGACTCGCACTTGGCCGCTTTTTAATAATATTCACACACAATATCGCTATTGTTAACGAATAATTTTATGAAATAACAAAATAGTGTTAACGTGTCCTTAACCTCTCACAGGCCGCAGTGTCTGCCGAAAGACGTCATCACATTTTACAATTTGTTATGTAACGTTAGCAGCGCGCGGCGTTTCCTTAAGAATTATCTGTAATTGATGATCATAATGGATTGTTTACGAAGGTTAATGGCAAAGTAACTACGTATATGAGTAATTCATTGTTATTTAAAAATATAATTATACTTTAATATTATATTTTCAAAAAAGTTGATGAAAATTTAAAAATAAAATGCAATGAAACACGCACGACTATACATGGTGTAGGACCCGTTAACTGGGGGTTCTACTCATCATACTAAACAAATTTCCCTAAGGAACCCATAGTCAATTCACAAAAAAAAATTGGCCCCTCCATACTGAAATGCACGAAATTAGTCGATCAGCTGATCGATTTGTATGACGAGTAACAATTTTTTTTTACGATTTCAGCAAAGTCGTAGAGATCGATTTGTATAACGAGTAAAAATTTTTTTTTACGATTTCAGCAAAGTCGTAGAGCAAAAGTTGTTCAGTATGATGAGTAGAAGCCCCAGTTAACGGGATCTACACCAATTTTGTTACACCCTGTATAAAAATATTAGGAACCCCTCTTTTTTGGGAAGTCGGTGAAAATGTATCCTATGTCAATCACGAGATCAAGACGAATCTAACGATACCTCGCTCTCTTAAATCCATTAAGCCGTTTAGAAGATATCGTGGAAAGAAACACACATACATACATATATTAGACCTGAAAGCAAAACACTCCTTTTTTTGTGGGCAGTCGTTTAAAAAAGGAGGAGGTTCTTAATACGACTGTATGATTTTTACCCGACTGCTGAAAACAAGGGTGAGTTAATAAGAAGGGTTTGCTTTTGGGGTGTTTGTATGTATGTTTCTTGAGCCTTTAGCCTAAACGGCTTGATGTATTTTGGAGTGCGAGTGTCGTTAGATTAATCTTGATCCCGTGGCCTGGGTGACATAAGATAAATTTTTACCCGACTGCCCATCTAGGGTAGTGATTTTGTGCAGTCGAATTTTTCATTTTTTATTTATTGAATATTTTAAATTATTTTAATTTGATTTTAATTTTTAAATTTGATTTTAATTTGAATTATTTTATTTTTTTATTAAAACGCGATTCATTCACCGATTATGAACCGATTTTAATGATTATTTTTGTTTGATAGATTATGTATGTCATAGGAGCGTTTTAACAAATCGTTTCCCATGCAAACCTAAAATTACTACTTCTCGAAAATGGTTGGGCCGATTCTAATAAAACTTAATACAAAATTGTAATTTGTGGATAGATTATATTTTCGAAATATTTTATTTCAAAAGAAAATAGCAAATTTTAAGTTATCTTGGAATACTTAAATCACTATTATTTAGTGACAACACATTTTTCATGTAATCAATTCACAAACTAGAATTTTGTGACTTGCTTATTTGTATAAAGTTGCATTAGAATCGGCCCGTCCATTTTTAAGTAGAAGTAATTTTAATTATTATTATTACAAAATAAAAACAATTTCGTCGTCGGCGGCGTAATGGCCGGGCCCGCTACCTCCTGTCTGGGAGGTCGTGGTTCGTATCCTGCCACGTACCAATGTGTTTTAGAATTGAGATTTCATGTAAGTTTATCTGACGCTCTAACGGTGAAGGAAAACATCGTGAGGAAACCTGCACACGCCTGCACAAAAACTCGAAGGTTGTGTGTGAAGTCGACCAACCCGCACTGGGCACGCGTGGTCGACTAAGGCCCTATCGCCCTAATTCAGGGTAGGCTCGAGCCCCTCGATGGGAACGTATATGTGCTGATATGATGATGATAATGAGTAATTTTAATTTGTATAGGAAACTGTTTCTTGGGTCGCTCAGCAAGCGAAGTAAGTAAGTTTAACTGCCTACGTGGCGTAATGGTTACGTTGAGCTTCACAACAGGAGGTTGCGTGTTCAATTCCCGGCGGAGTCTAATTGTCTGACTCGCTTTGGTTGGTGGAAGGGCATTTTCTAAGCTCGCCTACCACCATCTTATCTAAGTCTTGCCACAAAGCATCATTGATAACAGCATTGAAGTGCTCCGGTTTGCAGGGAAGATAGCCGTTCCCCATTACTTTGGGGAATCTTGGAAAGCCCGCTCCCATCTTCGGCATCATCGTCACTTACCACAGGGTTTAAAACCAATTAAATTTTACCAATTGTGGATAAAAAAAAAATTCTCAAGTGCTCAAGTCTTGTATCTTATAAAGAAATGTAACAAAAAGAATGTAAACAAGTTAAGTGCGAGTCAGAACCGCGCACAAAGGATTCCGTACCATCATACTAGATGGCGCTAGTTTCTTCACGTATAAAAAATATGTTTTTTATATGGGGACTTTCACTTTTTCTAATTTTTAGTATTTGTTGTTATAGCGGCAACAGAAATACACCATCTGTGAAAATTTCAACTGTCTAGCTATCACGGTTCATGAAATGCAGCCTGGTGAAAGACAGACGAACGGACGGACAGCGGAGTCTTAGCAATAGGTCCCGTTTTTATCCTTTGGGTATGGAACCCTAAAAATAGCTTAATTGTAGTTCCTTCGTTAGAAGGCCGTTGTTATTAACATTTTTAGCGTTGTCTGTCTATTTTATGATCATTGATTATTCAAGAATTTTTTGTACCTGTCTCATATAAGTACCATTTTCTATTTATAAGAAGTAACATAATGAATTCTAAATGAGATTCTTTTGTACTAAAAGCCAAGCTATATTTAGTGTCTATTTAATCTTAGCAGGATGATCCTGCTGCAATAAAAAAGATTAAAACCTACTATCTTTACTAATATTATATAGGTACAGGATGTAACAATACTGATGGAGGTCCTGTCAACTGGGACTGCTACTCATCATACTGAACAAATGTTGTTTTACCAATTTCTGGCCCGTTGTATGAACTGTCCAGGGTGTTCATATTGTAATACTTAAAAGCGACTTTAAAAACTTCTGACAGTGGGATTCGCCACGAGCCCTTCAGTTTCCACCCACCCCTCGGCCCAAGAGTGTGGAGTATGGTCTACCCTTCACGAGCTTGGGAAAAGACACGTACCCCAGCAGTAGGGACTTTATGGCTTGTTAACGAGAGGATTGTACCCTTTGGAAACTGTAAAAAGTCACTAAATTTATTAAAGTGAAACTTTTATTACATCGTCTCAAACTTTTTCGTCTGTGTGTTGCATGTCGCGTGACGGTATGATCGTTTCGTCCTCTGTACCGTAGCTCCAAGACGAGAGCAGCAATGATCGTTTCGTCCTCTGTAAATGTCTATAATGTAAAAAAAAGTTTCACTTTTACCGTGGTTTCATAAAACCACACACAGATTTGTTATTAATAGCTATAAGAATAAATTAAAAATTATTAATTTTGGAACACAAAAAAAGCCGACTTCAAACAGGAAACTAAGGTACCCCTCGATTTCTGTAGGATGCCATCATCAGATCCTGGTTGGTACCACCCTTGGGATATCTCCTTTCCAACAAAAAAAGAATCTTCAAAGTCGGTTCATAAACGACAAAGTTATTCGCGAACGCACTTAAAAAATATATATATTCAGTCAAATTGGGAAACCTCCTCCTTTTTATGAAGTCGTTTACAAACACGACTACATTAAAACTGAACTCCTCTGTTTTGTACAGTTGGGCAAAAATCCTATGTCATTTACGGGATTTAGACGAGTCTAACGGCACCTCGCACTCCTAAACGCTGATTCTGGATGTATTTTGTTATTACGATAATAAATTTGAAAAAAAAAAACCATCAAGCACTGAGCCACATAATTATATAGCCTCTTTTTTGGCCAGTCGGGTAAAGACGTATGCTATGTCACTCACACGGGATCAAGACGAATCTAAGGACACCTCGCACTCCAAAATCCATCAAGTCATTTAGACTACAGAGCGTGCCAAAGAAATAAATAAATAAACATGCGTAAGAACATATGTATACACTCGAAACAAACCATAACCCACCTTATGGTACAAGCCCTCTCGCACATCTACCAGATACGCTAGACTGCCAGGTTTATGATATAGCGTCCCCACTTACCTACCCTAGGGCATAACAGTGGGGGCCGCTATTCCTGCCAACACCATAAGGTGAAGACAAGGACCAGTTACGGTAGGTCTTGCCGCCACCTTATGGTACAGTCGGGTACAAAAACAAATTAGGTCGTACGCTCGAAAAATCTTCCATTTGTAAATAAAATTCTCGTGTTATGAACGAATAGCCCGCCGAACGCAGCAAACGCATTTATAAATATCAACCAACTATACCAGTCCGACTTACACCGAGGGTTCAGTACCTTCACACCTTTGGCTGCGGAACCATAAAAACATCAAGTATACAACAATAATATTCATTTCATTAGAAAAGACATCAACGCAAGCAACAAAAAAATACTTTTTTTTTTTAAATTAGTTTGAGATCATCAGCGCAGTTTCTTTTTGAAGTGAAAGCTTTTTTAAGCGCGTTGGGTAATTTTTGAGATGGAAAAAGTCATTGAATCAGCGACACCATAATCGACACCGACACCGACACTATCGCAGGGTCAAAACTTATAAAACTGTAAAAAGTTTTCACTTCTGTCGGCACTCCCGGAATGATCTTTTTTTTTTAATGTAGACTTTGCCTTATAATTACAACAAGTTTGACGGTTGTATGTATTGTACAGGAATACCTATACAAACAAGTTTCTTGTATGGGAAAGATACGGGATCCCTAATTTTTTTTTATTAGGTATTTTAAATCCGCTATGATCTAATAAAGCTTTAGGCACTTATAAAATAGGTACGTATTTATATAAATAGTTTATCATGACTGACTATCAACGCATACCTCAAACTACTGGACGGATCGATCTGAAATTTAGAACACAAATATGATTTATGTTTATGACGTATGCATCCGCTAAGAAAAGATTTAGGGAAATTCCTACGGGAACGGAAAAAAACGGGATCTATGCGCTGGGCATCCGTTAGTAACACATTCTGTGAAAAAATCAGCTGGCTTCCTATTACGTTTCAAAAAGTTCAAGACAGACGAACTAGAGTAGGCTTAGTAATAGCATAGTACTAATATATATATATATATATATATATATATATATATATATATATATATATATACTTTGGTAATAGGGCTCCGTTTGCAGCCTCGACGCGCCCTCCAACCGCGTCTAAGCCAGCAAGCCAGCACAATAAAAAAAACAAAAAAATGGAGGTAGGGTCAGGGTTTAATTAATAAATAAAATGTGTTTTACCAGCAGTGGAAATTACATAATGTGCATATAAGCGTCAGTCATCATCATCATCATATCAGCCACAAATCGTCCACTGCTGGACAAAGGCCTCCCCCAAGGATTTCCACGACGACCGGTCCTGCGCTGCCCGCATCCATCGGCTTCCCGCGATCTTCACCAGGTCATCGGTCCACCGCGTGGGAGGCCTGCATACGCTACGTTTTCCGGTGCGCGGTCGACACTCGAGAACTTTACTACCCCATCGGCCATCTGTTCTACGAGCTATGTGCCCTGCCCACTGCCACTTCAGTTTAGCGATTCTGTGAGCTATGTCCGTTACTTTAGTTCTCCTGCGGATCTCCTTGTTTCTGATTCGATCACGCAGAGAAACTCCGAGCATAGCACGCTCCATTGCCCTTTGGGTGACCTTGAGCCTTCTTATGAGGCCCATAGTAAGCGACCATGTCTCAGTTCCGTATTTCATCACTGGCAACACACAATGGTCAAAGACCTTAGTCTTGAGATAAGCGTCAGTACTGATATAATACTTTGATATAAGGTAAAATGAAAGAAAAAGTGCTATGAACGACGGGTGAAAAGTCGAAAATAAGGAAAGTATAATGACAATACCAAGGAAACAGTAGATAATGCAAAACAGATCTTAAATAAACAAAAAACGGTAAAGTGCGAGTCGGAAACGCACATAAAGGGTTCCGTACCATCATACTAGATGGCGCTAGTTTCTTCACGTTTGAAAAAAAACACGTTTTTTGTATGAAATTTTTCACTTTTTCTAATTTTTAGTATTTGTTATTTTAGCAGAAACAGAAATACATCATCTGTGAAAATTTTAACTGTCTAGCTATCACGGTTCATGAATAACAACCTGATGACAGACGGACAGACAGACGGACGGACAGCGGAGTCTTAGTAATAGGGTTCCGTTTTTACCCTTTGGGTACGGAACCCTAAAAAAGGATAACTTCGTCACAAGTAGTTTCCCTCTAGGTGCGGATCCCTAAAATCAAGTAAAAATATTACGCTCGAAAATTCTTGTAGTTGTCGGTAGATTAAACTCTCGTGTGAGTCTTATGATAATGATAATGATATAATGATTTATTTGCTTTAAATGTGGGAGGTAATTACAAATTATTGAAAGAAATTCTGAGTAATGAATGACACATTTAATCAAAGGTATTGGCATGAAGCGTCGGTGGCTCAACCGGTCACGACTCGGCACTCCTAACCAGAGGTGCCTGCCGGGTTCAAATCCGAACGGCCAATGTACCAATGAGTTTTTCGAAACTTACGTACATATACTCACCGATTGCTTTAACGGTGAAGGAAAAAACGTTGTGAGGAAACCTGCACACACCTGCGAATAAACTTGAAGGTTGTGTGTGAAGTCGACCAACCCGCACTTGGCCCACGTGATCGACTAAGGCCCGATCGCCCTAATTCCGGGTAGGCTCGAGCCCCTCGGTGGGGACGTATATGAGCTGATATGATGATTGGCATGCAAAATTAATGTTAGTTTAATCTATAGGTATAAAAAAATACAACAAAAAATAGCCGGCAGATCGCAACACAACAGACGCTTTGAAAAATACGTGATAAAAAATAGAGGCTCTCGACTGGTTTTAAAAAAAAAACGCCAAACACGTCACTCCACCACACATTGCAAAAAGTTCAATGGAAGATAATTACATACTTGCACGCTGTATATACAGGTGTGTGACGAAATCATAATTTTAAACTTCTTTTTAGTATGTTTTGATATTATCTTCTTTTAGTTGGAAGATAATTATCTACTTGCACGCTGTCTATACAAGTGTGTGACGAAATCATACTTTTAAGCTTCTTTTTAGTATGTTTTGATATTATCTTCTTTTAGTTGGAAGATAATTACCTACTTGCACGCTGTCTATACAAGTGTGTGACGAAATCATACTTTTAAACTTCTTTTTAGTATGTTTTGATATTATCTTCTTTTAGTTGGAAGATAATTACCTACTTGCACGCTGTCTATACAAGTGTGTGACGAAATCATACTTTTAAACTTCTTTTTAGTATGTTTTGATATTATCTTCTTTTAGTTGGAAGATAATTACCTACTTGCACGCTGTCTATACAGGTGTGTGACGAAATTATGCTTTTATTTTAAGCTTCTTTTTAGTATCTTTTGATATTATCTTCTTTTTAGTTTTAAGGGCTCCATACCTCAAAAGGTAAAAACGCTGAACACGTTAAAAACCGACTTCCATCGCAACAACTTAGTACAATTTTGCGTTACTATTTTTGGTTTTTCTTAATTTTCTAATAAAGTACTACACCGATTTTGATAAAATTTATATGGGACCACACAGGAAACACCAGCTTTCAAATAAAAAAAAACATTTTTTTTTATTCATGACTTAAAAAAACGTTCGCATTTCCTATTACACGCTTCCGTCCCTTTTCACAAAATCACTCTCACAAGTTGCAGGAAAGAAAGAGGAAAAATATAACATTAAAAAAAACAGCTGCAAAAATATAATAATTGGCGAAAAGAATGTGAATACCTTGAAAATATTATTATTTATCTAAATATATCGTATAAGAAATGAAGAGGTTCGTAGGAGAACCAAAATAACCTACATAGCTCACAGAATCGCTAAACTTAAATGGCAGTGGGCAGGGCACACAGCTCGTAAAACAAATGGCCGTTGGAGTAGTAAAGTTCTTGAGTGACGACCGCGCACCGGAAATTTTATTTGACAGCTTTAAACTCATCCTATTTATTTCTTTGACCTCGCCACCCCAGCCCATCGAGATCAATATTATCCTCCTCCCTTAGTATAAACAGTCCTCAAACGTACAAATTAGCGAGATCAACAGCCTGTATGTGTAAAGGCATTTACAAATAAAGTACTACCGATAGCACGTACGAATGCGAAAAGGCGAGAGTGTAACAAACTCTTATTGGTTTTCGATAAGGACTTTGCCCTTTGATTGTGGAATGTTTAATTCAAGAGTAGTAGCTATCCGAAATACTTTTTTTGTTTACCTTTATTGGTAGAAAGGTGGCGAAAAGCTCACGGCCAAAGTATATTAGTACTAACTGTAACGAAAATGATTGAAATCGGGATAAATGCCCTTCAAAATTCAGTTACATCATACGTAGAATTTAGGGAAATATATGTTCAACGGTAGAATAATGGAAAAGAACATTAGAGGTATAAGTAAAATTATAATTTAAAATATGTAAAGTTAATAATTGGATATATGAAAAAAAGGTTGGTGACCGCAGGAATATATGAAAATTTCTTACAAAACAAAATTAATTAAATAGGGTCAAATTTAGGAAGTTTAGAACCAATTACTAAATATAGAACGAAATGTATGAACATGAGCTTACATTGAATATTTTGAAGATTTACGAATTGTAGAGTGGACGATCCATACGTATAGATCGTTTGAGGAAAAATGAAGTATGTACTTCCCTTAACTGCTGGCTCGATAGAAGTTGCTTAGGGCGATGGCAAAGCAAACATGCTGCTTCAGCGAAGATCAGTACAGTAAATTGTCCAGCCTGCTGGGCTGTGGTACCAATACGTCTTTCACAGATTTCCTCGGTGTTATATGGCCAGTAAAAAGGAAAAGGTAAAGGTACACCCTTAAAATTCCGGCAGTGTCCCGATATTTGTTTTAAAAAAAACTGCACAAAACATATATTGCACAATGAACTAGCAATATATTTTCCTAATATTTCACAGTTAAAAAAATATCTGCGGACCAGAGATATGCTATATATAAGGGAAGGCTGTGGACACCATTTCAGCTGTTCTTTTTCAAAAATCAATCTACACATGTCTGATGCCACCTTTTAATTTTTTTCTCTGACACGCCAAAAGGAACGAAACCAAAAAGAACGACGAGAATCTAATTTAAAAGAGTTTTTAATCTTGGGTCGCAATGTTTGTTCACGTCACATAACATACAGTATGGACACACCCTGCCGCTCTCTAGATTGCGACCTCGTCCCCGCGTCACCCAGATTGATACAGTTTGGTTGTCGAAAGTATAGGATATCGCCGCCATTGTTTGTTCCGTCATTCCTTTTTTGAAATGTAATTCCTGGCCTGTTGTATGGAGTGTCCAGGGTGTGTCACGGCCCACCTCACAGAAGGTTAACAAAAACAAAACTGTAGCACCAGCCATAGGCACAATATTATTATCATCATCATCGTATCAGCCGGAAGACGTCCACTGCTGGACAAAGGCTTCCCCCAAGGATTTCCACGACGACCGTTCCTGCGCTGCCCGCGTCGATCTGCTTAATGCGCCCTCCACCAGGTTGTCGGTCCACCAAGTGGGGGACCTGCCTAAGCTACATCTTCCGGTGAGCGGTCGCCACCGAGCATAGATCGCTCCAGTACCCTTTGGGTGACCTTGAGACTTCTTATGAGGCCCTCAGTAAGCGACCATGGCTCAGTTCCATATGTCATCACTGGCAGTATACACTGATTAAAGAGCTCAGTCTTGAGACGCTGCGGTATTTTCAACCGACTTCCAAAAAGGAGGAGGTTCTCAATTCGAATGTAGGTTTTTTATTTTTTTATGATTGTTTTGCGATATCTTTGCAGATTGTGAACCGATTTACATGATTATCTTTTGAAGTAATGACGTCTTCTAAATCGATAAACGCCGGCTGCATACACGAAAAAGTGTCACGTTCTGCGTGCAAGCGAGTGCGCGAAACAAGCGATAGAGATAGGCCTAATCGTTCGGCTTGTGATTAATGTTTTCTTATGAGATGTTATCACGTAAAACTATCGTCCGTTAACCGACTTTACAGAAACTTTACTTTTTTTTTATTGATAGGGTATGCTCTCGAGTTGGTGTCATATAAATTTTATCAAAATCGGTGTAGTAATTTATTAGAAAATTAACAAAAACCAAAAATACGAATGTAAAATTGTACTAAGTTGTTGCGATGGAAGTCGGTTTTTTAACGTATTTAGCGTTTTCAATTATACAGCGTGTAACAAAATTGGTGTAGGTCCCGTTAACTGTGGCTTCTACTCATTATACTGAACATCTTTTGTTCTACGACTTTGCTGAAAACGTAATTTTTTTTATTCTTCATACAAATCGATCAGCTGATAGACGGATTTTGTGCATTATAGTATAGAGGGTCCAAATTTTTTTCAAAATTGACTATGGGTTCCTTGGGGAAAGTTGTTCAGTATGACGAGTAGAGCCCCCAGTTAACGGGACCTACACCAATTTTGTTACACCCTGTGTAATAACAACCCTTAATATCCCAGCTGCAGGAGCACGGGTATCTTTCCAAACTGGGGAAGGTTAGGCCATACTCCAGACACGGGGGCCAAGCCCGGACTAGTGGAGGTTGCAGGGCTAGTGGGGAATCCTGCTGTTAGAAATTCGGCAATTTCATACTTAAACCTCCTATTTTCACTTATCTACACTAATAATCATCGGTGGCTCAACCAGTAACGACTCGGTCCTTCTAACCAGAGGTACAGGGTTCAAATCTAGACGGCCAATGTACCAATGAGTTTTTCAAAACTTACCGATTGCTTTAACGGTGAAGGAAAAACATCGCGAGGAAACCTGCACACGCCTGCGAAGAAACTCGAAGGTTGTGTGTGAAGTCGACCAACCCGCACTGGGCCTGCGTGGTCGACTAAGGCCCGATCGCCCTAATTCAGGGTAGGCTCGAGCCCCTCGGTGGGGACGTATATGGGCTGATGTGATAACACTAATAAGAATTATAAAGAGGTAAAGTTTGTAACTTGTGAGTTTGTTTGTGCTCAAAAATTTTCACCAGTACAAAGCTACATTATTCCTGAGAGGTATAGGCTACATCTACGCTCGCCAGCCGCTTGCGGCTCGCGCACCACTCACCCTCAATGACAGTCATGAAAACGATGCCCTTGCGAGCGAAGACGCTGGCAAAAGCTATTGTGTTCTTGATAGTGAAAATTTGATGAACATCCTTAGCGCCATTTAGAAGAAAAACTTATTTTAATTCTATTTTTTTGTAAGAAAGGTATAATTTTTAGAGTTTTTCCGGATATTACCATTAATACCATATTTTAGTTAATATGAGTGTTACAAACATATATTATATAGATTTTTTTATAGGGGGTACACTTATTATTTTGAAAATAATAAATCTAAAAGTCACATCTATGTTTATCGAAATCTAATCAGCAGTTTCTCCGTAAATCAGGAATACGGACGGACACACATACATACACACACTTTTTCTCGACCGCTTTTTCGGTGTATTTACGTGATACTTCTAAAGTACACTCATCAAAATCTCAAAGTCAAATTTTCGGACATAATTTTCTTTCTCTCCTTCGTCGCTTGAACCTGTTCAATTCACAAAAAAACTTTTTGGTCCAAAGCAAAGGCACCAATGAACGCACTGCAAAGAATGGTTCAAGGTCATTCAGTACGTAAGTGTGAGTGTATATGTGTGGCTAACCATCTCAAGGCACACCAATTCGGCAAATGTGTTTTAAAGCTCAACTCAAACAGGAAAGTCCAATGACGTCAAGTATCAAGATTGAACGTATAACGACCCCGAGGCAAAAGTATTTTCCATCTGTGGCTTTCTCGGAATAAACACCTATCATCATAGGTTTTCAAAAGTAAGTAGGAATTAAGCTTTAGATTTGTTTCGTTTGATATTCAACGAGGCAATTTGTAGTCAAGTGGCAAATTTAATAAAAGTACTTGATTTACGAAGTTTGTTGCTCTTGTGGGTATAATAGCTACACGTGTATCGATGTTTTCGTCTTGGTCCCTCACGCCTTGAGCACGAAACTGTCTAAAAGCATCTAAATGGTAACAATTGACGGATTTATATTGTTTTCATGTGACCATAAGACGTCATCTATCTAGTACCGGTCTATCGTTAACTTCCCCTGTCAGTCCTGCCTGTGGTAGACTGTGTCAGTCTCGCATCGGGTTGTACAGTCGCCCAAAACAATTTGTCAGACACAAATTGACCGAGTTATAATGTTTTTATGTGACCATTAGACGTCATCTATCTAGGACCGATTTATCGGGAAGTTTTCCTGTTAGACCTGCGGTAGACTGTGCCAGTCTTGCATCGAGTTGTACAGTCACCGAAAACAATGTATCAGAGACAAATTGACCGAGTTGTAATGTTTTTACGTGACCATAAGACGTCATCTATCTAGGACCGATCTATCGAGAACTTCCCCTGTCAGTCCTGCGGTAGACTGTGTCAGTCTAGCATCGGTTTGTACAGTCACCCAAAACAATGTATCAAAGACGAATTGACCGATTTATAATGTTTTATGTGACCATAAGACGTCATCTATCTAGGAACAGTCTACCGGGAATTCCCCCTATCAGTCCTGCGGTGGACTGTGTCGGTCTCGCATCGGTTTGTACAGTCGTCACCAAAAACAATGTTTCCGAGACAGACACTGAGTATACAGGATATAACAAAATTGGTGTAGGTTCCGTAAACTGGGGGTTTTACTCGTCATACTGAACAACTTACTCCAAGGAACCCATAGTCGATTCTCAAAACGAAAATTGGGCCCTCCAAACTAAAATGCACAAAATCGGTCGATCAGCTGATCAATTTGTATGAAGAAAAAAAAAATTATACGTTTTCAGCAAAGTCGTAGAACAAAAGTTGTTCAGTTTGATGAGTAGAAGCCCCAGTTAAAGGGACCTACACCAATTTTGTTACACCTTGTATAATAATAAATAATAATAAAATCATTTATTTTCAGACCAAAGATCCATTATTTTTTAGTAAGAACACAACTTAACCTATATTAGTAGAAGCAAATACAATTTTGAGTCAAACGGATCAGAGTTAGTTTCTGATGCAGACATACGGACTGCGTAGGAGGCCCACCCAGTGTTTCAGGATAGGCCCCTCACACCTATCAGCAATCATCTTCAGAATCCCGTTGGTGCTACCCCGCAATCTTACCATCATAATAAATCATCTGTACAGAAGTATTAGGCCACTGATGATGATGATCATGATAATGATGATGATGGTGATAGTACTTAGTACTATATTAGAAATCAGAATCATTTGTGTCATAGCTATCAACAAACTTAACAATACCACAGATAATTCCAATATGATAATACAGTGATTGCAAATTAATTCACCTTGTAGTGAGTTTAATAATTCCGAATATCGAAGCTTGTAAAGTTTGTATGTTTGTAAGTAGGAGGTAATCTTCGAAACTACTCCTCCGATTTGAAGAAAAAACCTTCACCAATATTGAGAATGCAATTCTATAATGGACATAGGCTAGAAAAACCCCGCTCATTGCACTCTCAATATCCACGGACTATCCACAACATCTAGTACATTATCATCATCATCATGTCAGCTTATATACGTCCCCACCGACCACGCGGGCCCAGTGCGGGTTGGTCGACTTCACACACAACCCGCGAGTTTCTTCGCAAGCGTGTGCAGGTTTCCTTACGATGTTTTCCTTCACCGTAAGAGCGTCGGATAAACGTACTTAAGAAATCTAAATTCGAAATCACATTGGTACGTGGCAGGATTCGAACCACCACCTCCCGGGCAGGAGGTGGCGTACCTAGCCATTACACCACCGACGCTCTTACATTACTCTTACATTATTAATATATCAGCTCATATACGTCCCCACCAAGGGGCTCGAGCCTACCCTGCTTACTCTTAACAGTACTCTTACATTATATGTTTGACTGTTTAATCTATTTGTAACTAGTGGGGATGGAGGGAACCTGCCTGTTTCGACTACAGTGTGGAGAATCAGACGATGGAACACATCATAGAGCGCTGTTCCCGCAGTGATACCGGTCTCATTCCTAATGCGGCTGCCTGGCTGTGTGCCCTGAATATTGACTTCGAAGAATTTCATATTTTTTTTAATCCACAATTGATAAGCCTTTGACATCATCTCTCTCATCGTGTTTTACATACGGTCATACATATAAATAAATGTATTTGAAACTGACCAGAAATCTTTATAAGCTGGTGATTCCACTTACGAAACTGAACAACTTGTGTTTACCACTTTTCTGAAAACTGAACTAAATCCTCTATAAGCTGGTGATGCCACTTACAAAACTACCTAACTTGAATTATACCACTTTTATGAAAACTGACCAAAAACCTCTATAAGCTGGTGATGCCACTTACAAAACTACCTAACTTGAATTATACCACTTTTATGAAAACTGACTCAAAACCTCTATAAGCTGGTGATTCCACTTACCAAGCTCAATGAAGACTTAAAATCATTTCAACGCTTGCAACGTAGCAACGAATTGACGTGATTTTTTCATAAAAATAGTTGAGGGTGAGGGGGTAGGAAGTGACATAATCAGAATAGCCCAATGTAGTTCCCGCGGGATCTGGAGAAAATTCATGTCAACGCTCGCGAGCCGATATCGGCTTGCGTACCACTCACCTTTAAAGACAGTGATATACTAGCACACAGTTACTTTCGTAACAAATGTTTTAGATTCGATGGTTTGTTGACACCGACCTCAAAAAAAATTTAAGCCCCGGTTTAATTCGTACCCACCTTCGATTTCGTTATTGTTGGTTAATGTTGTGTATTTAAGTATAATAATGTTATTTCATACTTTTGAGTGACTTTCATTTTGAAGTTTTTCGTGTTTTTAAACTTTTATTTTTATTTTCTTTATTGTTAGTGATTATGCTATCTACCTCACAACGTCAAACCCAATCACCTACTCACCAATAGGAATTATCAAATCATAAAACATGTGTTTATTTAAAAGATACAGAGTCCTATGGCTTTTATCATCATCTCAGCAGCATGAAAGTAAGGAGTTCATCATCCATCATCAGCAGCATGAAAGTAAGGAGTTCAATCATCCATCATCAGCCCATCTGAGTAACCTGAAAGAATACAACTATCGGTCTATGCATACCTACGTATATATCTATGTATAACATTGAAAGAATTTTCCTCCAACTCCTAACCGTTAAGGAGTTGGACCTTCCTTCATCAGCTTTTATGAAATGATGACTAACAGACGCAAGTATTTTAATTAATAGCTTTAGAAAACATATGAATCACGTAATAAGTGCCTATAAAATTTGAGGTTTGCCCTCTATTTCCCTGGGATGCCATCATCAGATCCTGACTTTGTGACAATGGGACCACCTCAGGAGTATACTCTTTCGAATTAAAAAAGAATTTTAAAAATCAGTCCACAATTGACGGAGAAATCGGTGAACATACATAAAAAAATATATATACAGTTGAACATAGAACCTCCTCCTTTTTTGAAGTCGGTTAAAAACTATTTCCAAGCGGGCAAACCCGCAGCGAAAACTAGTAGTTTTATATATATTATAAGTTTGTATGAGATATGCATTTGAAGTACATAACGCAACTGGTTTATCTACAATTCAATAGTAAGAATCTACTAGATTGTATTCTTTGCTCTTGACCGATTTCATTATAACAATCGATTTGTGAATCATTGGGAAATACAGAATCTTAATTGGTCTATTTTACTAATCACGTCATAGAATAGGTAGTTTTTGCATTGAATTTATTTGTAAATAGGTATTTAACTAAAATAGGTAGATATTCAATTTCGAGAGTACTTAGATATACACACTAAAGACATATTATAATGTTATTTCTTAATTGTCTTACCTACAACATTACACAAACATTATAAACGCGAAAGTATGGATGTTTGATTGGTTCTTACACTTTTACGCCTTAATGGCTCATCGGTTTTGAATGAAATTTGGTAGGTAGATAGATTGACTCCTGGATTAACACATAGGCTATTTTTTTCCACCCTCACGAGCTGCTTAGAAAATACAGCGGTTTCCCGCGATCTTCACCATGCCTGCGCTGCGTCTTCCTGTGCGCAGTCACCTAAGAGAAGTTTCTACGTACGTTCTCTGAGCTCTGTACCCCACCCGCTGCCACTTGGATTTAGCAATTCTGTGAGCTATGTCTTTTACTTTAGTGCTCCTCGGAATCCCCTTTTTTCTGATTCGATCACGAAGGGAAACTCCAAGCAAAGCTCGCTTCATGGCCTTTTGGGTGACCTTAAGCCTTCTAAATTATTACACTCTGCCTATTTTATATAATATGTACTAGCTGCTTCCCGCGGCTTCACCCGCGTGGACAACGTTTCTATGACTTTCCGAGGGTGCGCAGTGCGCGAGCCGCAAGCAGCTCGCTAGCGGGGAACAGAGTAACCTATGTGTTAATCCAGGTCCTAATCTACCAAATTTCATCCAGATCCGTTCAGTAGTTATTGCGTTAAAGAGTAACAAACATACATTCATACAAACTTTTGCGTAATATTAGAAAGTCGTATGTATGTAAGTCTGTTTCTTTAGTTGAGCGTATAACCTAAACGGCTGTATACGGTTGGGTTTTTAATTTTTAATTGATAATTGGTTAGGTTACAACTATTAACCTTACTTCCTTCAATGAATACTTTAGCACCCGGTAGTGGTATTTAAGCTGATTAGACGAAGATGTCACCTTTGATCTTTTGTTACCAAGTTAACGGACACCCTTTAAATCAGAGGTTCCCAAAGTGTGCGCTGAATAGAGAGATACCGAGACGCAGCGAGCAGGCTACCTGGACTACCTGTAAGCAGAAGCTAGAAATATCACACTCTAAAAAATATTTAGGTACAAGCTTTTGTTTCAGTGTACCAATAAATAAAGTCCATAACAAGAGTTATCGGCCTGCCGTTATCTGGCTGTACCACAGATTACTAAATAGTTACTTCGTAACAGATACATCACTCCCATACAAAAGCGTAAATACCTACGCTATAATAGCCTACAAAATCTTAATAATAATACCAGCTGTTTGCAGCGAGAAGAAATGTACCATAACTACGCATACAGAGAGTTGAGATTGTTTTGCCCGCCGCGCGACTCACGTGCAAGCGCGTCATCGAGCGAATGTGCTAGGGGTACCTATGATGATTTTGGTAACGAAACGAATGTTGTAGAAAATCAATTATTTTATATTTGTCGATCAAATATGTTTGAGTTTAATAAAATGATAGATGCATTTTTCCCTTCCTGAATTCCCAATTATTAAATTTTAATATCGAAAATATCCGAAAACTCGTAAATAATTTTAACAAATAATCAAAAGGGACACAGGAGCAAAGCGGAGGAAAATAAATCAGAGTCTTTAAAATTTCCAAGACGGTGCTGCCAGGCCGATCCATTATGTATGACGTTATCCAAATTGTTTAAAAACGCTTTTTCTAATTCTTCAATGTAATTATTAAAAGTTTCTGGTGGGACTTTAAGCCCACCATAAAAGAGACATTAAGTAGGTAACTATTAATTATATAAAAAAAACACATAAATAATACGTGAAATCCTTAATTTACGACGAATAACATAGTAGGTACCTACCCACCATTGTTCCAAGTTTAAGAAAAAAAAAATGATGATAATTTGTAAGGGAGCGAGAAAAGGGAATTCGAAATAAACTAAAGATTTAAAATACTATTGTTCGTCACTCGGCAATGAAAAAAATTACAAATTTTCATTTGTCTTTTGACTGTGACACCCATCCACTGAATAATAATTGCGTGTTTCGGCATTTCGATAGTCAGAGCGGTAAATGGGACGTGCGAGCACTCTGGCCGTTGTCCCGTTGTGTGCGGCAACCCACTGTCAGTTGTATCGTCTCCGATACGCTTAGCGGTAGGCATATAAAGCGTGGCCTTGAGCAAGTGACGGACGCCTGGCTGTACATTCATGGGTCCTGAAACGCGTGCATTATCAGCTCAGGCATGATTGGGAACTCTTAATTCATGTTTCCAAAGTCAAAAAACAGTATTTTCTACGATTCCAGTGAACATAAGTTCAACTTCAAGATAACAAAAGGATCTATTGTCACCGGTAATATGGTTTCATGCTATATTTCAGCTCAATCGGACCCCTGGAATTCGCTCTAAAATCGATTGCAAGATTCGGCCTGTACTACAAACCTAAATAAACAGTTGATACTTTTAATTTTAGGTTCTTGGTGGAACTCTATATCACACATATTGGTATACATCTACACTAATTCCACATAAAAGAAATAAAACTGCAAATTATAAACGCAGTTTTATTTCTTTTATGTGGAATTAGCATTGATATATACCAATATGTGTGACATAAATAGACAAACAAAAAAATAAATAAATAAACAAACTCGTCATGAAGTAGAAAAATTGATTTTAAATTGAGAAGCCTTCGTAGAAATATGGCGGCGGCGGCGGCGGCGTCAAAAGTTACCAAACCAACAAGTGCTCTGCGAACTTGAAAGTTTGGGAGCCCCTGTCTTAACTAAATCAATTTGTTCTAAGTCGCTCAATGGAATTTTGAGCAGCATTATTTTGCAGCAATATTAAGAGAGTTACTTTTGAGTTAGAAGGGATTTGAACCCTTTGAATTCTTTATTAGAATAGTTATTTTATTAAAATACCTCTTATCATCCATAACATTAGCACAGTATTACAATATAGCGGCTTACAGTAGTGCGAATGTACTTACGCAGAACAACGGAAGGGTGCTTGCGGGGCAGCGGGCGACCTATGCCATGGCGGCATCGCGCGACATCAAAAGATAGAATTTGATGATTGACTATGGGTTTGTATTTGAGAATTGACTATGGGTTTATTGGGGAAAGTTGTTCAGTATGATGAGTAGTACCCCCAGTTAAAGGGTCTTACATTTTTTTTAACCCCTGTATAGATAGGCGGTTCCACAAGACTTAGAGGTACGTACCCAAAGAGTGGCACGCGTGACGCGACCCTAAGCTTACGCTTACGCCGTCTGTCTGTCCGTATGTCTGTCTATCCATCTGACCTCCCTATAACGGGCTGATTTTTGAGAACCGTATTAGGTATTACAATTTTCAGAAAAAAAATGATATCATGGCGGATTTCCTAACCAGTAATAAAAAAAGCGGTCAAGTGCGAGTCGGACTCGCGTTCCGAGGATTCCGTACTCCTACACCTCTCCACACGACTATGACAATGATACCTATTCACATTTTAAACAAAAGACATCAACGCGAGCGACAAAAATATACTTTTTTTGTCATTCAGTTCCGACTTCTTAGCACGAGTACGACTCACACTTGGCCAATTTTTATTATTTAACTTCAGTATGTGTACTATAAACCAAGTTTCACGACTGTATGTATTACTGTTTTCACGAAAATAAAAAATCCTTCTAAATACTTACATAAAACACGTTTGTATGGAGACCATCCTTATTTTTTCACTTTTTCTATTTTTTTAATATTTTTTTTGTAATAGGGGCAACAGACTCACACTCTGTGAAAATTTCAATAGTCTACCTATATTACGGTTCATGAAACACAGCCCGCTGATGGACGAACAGACAGACAGACCGACAGACAGCGGAGGCTTATCAATAGCTTACCTTTGGTCACCCGTTGGAACCCTAAAAAATAGTAAAAATATAAACGGAAGTCCCCGCGACATAAACGTGTAGTTTGCAACGGTTTTTTTTCTCTACGTATGGTAAAAACAGTAAACATGAAATGCGTCAAATTTACTGGAATAAACAAAAAAAAACTGGCCAAGTGTGAGTTGTACTCGCGCCACAGATTACTAATTAGTTACTCGCGCTAAGGATCCCGAACTGAATGAACTATAATATAATATAATACACTTTTTTGTGAGTATCTACAACAAATAAATATTTTGTGGTGTGGTTGGTACTGCTGAGGTACAGTCGCGTTCAAGAGTGCATACCCAATTTTAAACCTTAATGGTTGGCATCCTGCTTTATTCTTTAATGTAAAACCTTAGGACTTACATAACCAAATCGCTAAAAATTATTAATTTTGATGCATACAAGAATTACGTGAATATCGAAGTATTCCTTATTTCGATTTGAATTAAACAAAATTTAATCATTATAACAGGAATAACTTTCGAAATCTTAAAACTTTTAGGTTACAATCTTTTCATATTGCATTTCAGCTCAATCGGAAACCGGAAAGTGGGACAAATTTAACTTCCAAGATTCCACCCGAACAAACATACATAGGTACATTGCAAGTTAAATAAAAGCTTGCAAAAAAAGATTACGGCACTTAAGACAACCGTAATTTTGAACCTGACTGTACCTCCTATACAGAGTCCTGTGTACACACTCTTAAATAGCAATATCGTTATCGACCCATCTATATCTTGACCGCGCTGTTGACTCTTCACTCTTTACCCTCGTATGAACAAACAAACAGTGCCTTGCCAACACAATTAAGGATGTTTTTATTGGTTGTGCCTCGAGGCAACTGAAAGAAGTAGATAAGTAAGTATGTATGTATTTTAGTCCAAACTATTTAATGAAAATATGTTTTATTGTCGGTGGCGTAACGGCTATGGCCGTGGTTCTAATCCTGCCACGTATCTATCAATATGATTTCGAATTTAGGTTTCATATGTACATTTAGCCGACGCTCTTACGGTTAAGGAAAACATCGTGAGGAAACTTGCTTACGCCTGCGGAGAAACTTGGAGGTTTTGTGTGAAGTCGACCAACCCGCACTGAGACCGCGACCCGCGTGGTCGACTAAGGCCCGATCGCCCTAATTCAGGGTATAGGCTCGAGCCCCTCGGCGGGGACGTATATGAGCTGATATGATGATGTTTTATTGGTATTTCCTCGAGCCAACTGATTGTATTATATGTATTTTCATCATCATCATATCAGCCGAAAAACGTTCACTGCTGGACAAAGGCCTCCAGCAAGGATTTCCATGACGGCCGGTCTTGCGCTGCCCGCATCCATTGGCTTCCCGCAATCTTCACCAGGTCGTCCGCCAACCGTGTGGAAGGCCTGCCTGCGCTTTGTTTTCCGGTACGCAGTCACCACTCGAGAACTTTACTTCCCAAACGGCCATCTGTTCTACGAGCTATGTGCCCTGCCCACTGCCACTTCAGTTTAGTGATTCTGTGAACTATGTCGGTTACTTGAAAAATGATATACTTAGATACATACCTCTTAGGAAAATTCTTAAGTAGTTTGAAAGCTATAAACGTGTAAAAAATTAAATAACATAATATCAAAGTCGGGTTCAGTAAGTATATTGCCTACTTTGAACTACGTCGCAAAAATTGTTTGTTATTAAGATGATATTCTCCGTGCGATGAACTACGAGTATACAACCAGCTTCAAAGGGGTTGGAATTCCTTCAAAGTATGTACATATATTAGTACTAAAATACAGTATGGACACTCCCTGCCGCTCTCTAAATTGCGACCTCACCCCCTCGTCAGCCAGATTGATACAGTTTGGTTGTCGAACGTCTATACGTAAATCCTATGATTTGGCCGCCATTTTGTTTGTTCCGTCATTCCTTTTTTGAAATGTTTCAACCGCCTCCGTGGCGTAATGGATAGTCCATTCGCTTCACACCAGGAGGTCGCGGGTTCGATTGCCGGTAGGGTCAACTTGTAAGACTCGGTTTGGTTGGTGGTAGGGCATTTTCTAAGCCCGCCTGGCTAGCTACCAGCATCTTATCTAAGTCTTGCCGCCAAACATCAGTGTTAACAACATTGATGTGTTCCGGCTTGAAGATAAGATAGCCAGTTCTACATTGCGTTGGGGAATCTTGGTAAGCCCGCTTCCATCTTCGGCATCATCGCTACTTAAATTACCATCAGGTGAGATGATGCCAAGGGCTTACCAATTATAAATTAAAAAAAAAAACATTTCTGGCCCGTTGTACTTATGAACTGTCCAGGGGGTGGTTCCGTACAGCAAAAGGGGTGACCAACGGGACCCTGTCATCAAGACTCCGCTATCTGTCTGTCCATCTGTTTGTAAGCGGGCTGTATTTCATGAACCGTGATAGGTTGACAGACGAAATTTTCACAGGGTGTATTTATATTGCCACTATCCTTATCATGATCGAATCAGAAACGAGGAGATCCGCAGGAGAACTAAAGTAACCGACATAGCTCACAGAATCGCTAGACTGAAGTGGCAGTGGGCAGGGCACATAGCTCGTAGAACAGATGGCCGATGGGGCAGTAAAGTTCTCGAGTGGCGACCGCGCACCGGAAAACGTAGCGTAGGCAGGCCTCCCACGCGGTGGACCGATGACCTGGTGAAGGTCGCGGGAAGCCGATGGATGCGGGCAGCGCAGGACCGGTCGTCGTGGAAATCCTTGGGGGAGGCCTTTGTTCAGCAGTGGACGATTTGTGGCTGATATGATGATCCTTATCATTATAACAACTTATATACATCCCCATCAAGGGACTCTAGCCTACCCTGAATTAGGGCGATCAGGCCTAGTCGACAAGCGTGCCCAGAACGGGTTAGATGACTTCACACACACGTTAAGAAATTGCTACCTAGCAATAAGGCCACCTATTGTATAGGCTTTCTTCTATATTGTTAATTCCTTTTTTTATGTTGTGATGCAATAAAGAATATTGTATTGTTAAATTGATTGCCACTATAACAATTAAGATATTTCTCGATACGATAGGTACGTCCCTTTAAAGTAACTGAAAATAATCAAAGAGTTAGTTATGACGCTACACCGTATAGCGTCATAACTACACGTAGATTTTTTCAAGTCGGCTGTACGCTTATAATATTTCTCGATATAATAGGTACGTCCTTTAGAAGTAACTGAAAATAATCAAAGGGTTAGTTTTGACGCTATACCGTATATCGTCATAACTACATGTAGATTTTTCCAAGTCGGCCGTGCGCTGTAATGTTTCTCGATACGATTGGTACGTCTTTTTGAAGTAAATGAATATAATCAAAGAGTTAGTTATGACGCTATACCGTAAAGCGTCATAACTATACGTAGATTTTTCCAAGTCGGCCGTAAGCTTCAATATTTCTCGATCTCGATACGATAAGTACGTACTTTCATGGCCGTAGCTAGGGGGGGGGCATTGTGTGGCAATGCCCTACCTTGAAATCACAATGCCGTACCTTAAAAATACCAAAAACGAAGATAAACTGTTATAACTAAATTTTTCATTCATAGTTTGAGTTAAAAAAAATGTAGCGAAAGGTATCTAAACTTTTCCGAATATACCACAGTTTGTGACATTCATTTCATAATTATAATAATTCTTTGTTCTGTGTATAGATGGCATCGCATAAGGCGAAATGGATCTATTTAATTATAATATCTGTGATGCCCTACCTCAAATTCAACTCTAGCTACAGCCCTGCGTGCTTTTGAAATAACTGAAAATAATCAAAGAGTTAGTTATGACGCTATACCGTATAGCGTCATAACTACACGTAGATTTTTCCAAGTCGGCCGTGCGCTATAATATTTCTCGAAACGATAGGTTCGTCCTTTTGAAATACCCGAAAATAATCAAAAAGTTTTCTTGCCGCACTTGATTTTTCAAAGGGGTATTGACCTATACCCCTTTTACAAATCAAGTGCGGCATTGTTTGACGCATAAGCTTTACATTAATTATGATAAAAAATACTTACGCAAATATGAAAAAAAAAACTATTTTGTTAAGGCGTTATAATTTTTCACTGTCATTGTTAATCTTTTTGATTTGAATAATTTCTTTACGCAGTAAATAAATCGAGCGAGTGGGTATTTTCTTTTCTGAGTTTCTAGATTTAATTTATCTTGCTTATTTATTTTTCTTACAGTTGACTTACCCAATACATTTTCAGGTGTATGTATGTATGTATGCATGTTTTTTGTTGAGCCTGTGGCCTTAACAGCTTGCTGGATTTAGGGGTGCAAGGTATCGTTGGATTCGTCTTGATTTCGTGTGTATGATAGAATACATCTATACCCGACTGTCCAAAAAGGAGAGTTATGTTTTTCAGGTGTATGTATGTTTCTTTTGTTGAGCCTGTGGCCTGAACGGCTTGCTGGATTTAGGGGTGCAAGGTATCGTTGGATTCTTCTTGATTACGTGTGTGTGAAAGAATACATCTATACCCGACTGCCCAAAAAATAGGGTTAATGTTCTTAGGCAGTTAGGTTTTTATTTTTTTATTAAATTGTTCAGGTTATTTGTCTGGGTGCGGAAGGAAGGGTGAGGAGGGGAGGTATAAAAAATACATAATTTGAGAATTGACTGTGGGTTTCCTTGGGGAAAGTTGGTTAGTATTAGATCGCATTAATTTTATTACACCCCGTATTAAATTAATTTTGTCTATTGTACGTGACGTGATTTGCCCCCGGTGATATTACGTGTTTACGTGTCAGAATTTACATATAAGCAATTAGTAACATTGATGACCTGTTTTTTCTGAGAATACGTCATTTACCCACTGTCACCGAGAACAATGCAATATGGACAAATTAATTCGTTTTTAATGACTTTTAGTCTCAATAGATATAGTATACTAGGCCCTGCTATTCCTGGCTCCGGTAGCAGTCATGGTAACGGCGGGGCGGGGGGTGCGTTGAATCCCCGACAGATGCGGGCAGCGCAGGGCCGGTCGCCGTGGAAATCCTTGGGGGAGGCCTTTGTCCAGCAGTGGACGTTTTTCGGCTGATATGATGATGATGATGATTATACTAGTATACCTAAATTAAAAAAAATTGAAAACCTAAAAACTTTTAGGTACAAGCTTTTATTATTTGATTGTCATGCGATTTACAGTCGAGTGTCCCCCCCACTCCCACCCCCTACCAGCTAAACCGCTATTTCAGGACATTTGACAAAATAATGTAAATACATAGTAGGATATATAGGGTGACCTTAAATTAGTTCTTGATAGCAAAGGATATGAATGTACTCGTGATTACAAACAACTTTCGCAAAGAAACTATATGTCGAATCAGAAAAAAATTTTAGGTCCTCGGTACATAACAAGTTATCAAATCGACAAAAATGTATGAAGGACCAATTTTTTTTTTTCATATTTGACATATAGTTTCTTTGGGAAAGTTGTTTGTAATCACGAGTACATTCATATCCTTTGCTATCAAGAACTAATTAAAAGTCACCCTATATAGGTAATTAATCAAACTATCACGGCTTAGTAGAATTTTTAGTTTTAGGAGTATAATAGTCGATCAATATATATGCAGTTGGATTTTTTAAAAAGTTCATAGATTTTTTTATACAAAATATTCGATTACCAACTGCAAATACTCGTATAACGTTGGTTTTAAAATATAGGTACAATTACTTTTTGAAAAGACTACGGAAACCTACTTACTCGTATTTGGCTGTTTTTTTTATATTAAGTATGTTATGTCTTGAGGTTGGTTTTATTTTTTTATTAAAATTGGTTTAGTTTTTTTACGAAATTAACAAAAACAAAAAAAAATCCAACACAAGTATCTTTAAAATCGCTCTAGTGTTTTTATGAAATTAACAAAAACACAAAAATATTTTAAAATATTTTTTGGTTTTATTTCAATTTTATCAAAATCTGTTTATTTTTTAGAAACATAGCAAAAACAATAAAAAAATGCAATATAAGTAGGTACTTGGTTTTATTTCAATTTTATCGAAATTGGTTTAGTTTTATTCAGAATATTAACGAAAACAAAACAAAAATGCAAAATAAGTACTTGGTGGTTGCGATTAATTTCAGATTTTCATGTTTTTAGCGTTTTTAATTATTTTACTGGAAAGTATTTTAAAACCTTAACTAAAACCTTCTTTTCTTAAGTCAGTCGAAAAGTTTTGAAATTGGCTTAACAGATATTTTTTGTATGTGTGTTCGTGGGTAACTTCGTCGTTTATGAACCGATTTTGATGATTCTTTTTTTGTTGGAAAAGAGATATCCCAAGGTATTATACAGGGTCTTCGGCAGATGGTTGAAAATACGAAAATGGGGGATATGTGGGGTCGCCTCCTACCTATTTTGAGAATTAAAAAAAATCTAGGAATTGTAATTTTTTTTACAGGATTTTTTTTCCTTTTTTTAGAAATTTTGCCATTTTTATACCTTTGAACACATGTAACTTTTTGTTTTTTAAAGCTAGCTACAAAATCTTTTTTTTAATAGACTTTTATAAGATTGTCGGCTCTAAAAAAATTATGTTTGTTTCAAGTTATTGCTAAAAACAAAAATGTGGGCCCCCGAACTTAAAAAAAAAGTTGAACAAAAATTTAAAAGTCAACTTTGCGATGCATTTAAAAAAAATAATGCGGCTGGAAGGCTTCTGTTTTTTTTAAAACATCTCTAAAGCTTAGGCTTTTGAATGGTATGTAATTTGTTTCGGTATCTTTTTTGTAACCGGAGTTGTTAATTTTTTTTACTCAATTGGACCATATTGACGAAATTCCACTAGTTACATGTTTTGTGAAATGTATCAAATGCAAAGTTGAAAATAATGTAAATACTTACTGTTGGGACGGTTACAAAGAGCAGGTACGTTTTTTTACATTCTTGCACACACATAATGGCTATCTTTTGTCATTTATTGGCATATTGGAGTTAGCACTTCCATATGCCAATAAAATGTCCGTATATTCCGCATTGGTAAATTGAGCCATTTTAAACCACAACAAAGTCTTAACAAAACGTCTGATAATAACAAAAAGTGACAAACAACAAAAAAACTTAACAAAATCACAAACGTTAATAACGTTAACGTTTTTTTTTGTTTTCGTTAATTTCACTTTGCTGTGTTTGTGATTTTGTTAAGTTTTTTTGTTGTTTGTCACTTTTTGTTATTATCAGACGTTTTGTTAAGACTTTGTTGTGGTTTAAAATGGCTCAATTTACCAATGCGGAATATGCGGACATTTTATTGGCATATGGAAGTGCTAACTCCAATATGCCAATAAATGACAAAAGATAGCCATTATGTGTGTGCAAGAATGTAAAAAAACGTACCTGGTCTTTGTAACCGTCCCAACAGTAAGTATTTACATTATTTTCAACTTTGCATTTGATACATTTCACAAAACATGTAACTAGTGGAATTTCATCAACATGGTCCAATTGAGTAAAAAAAATTAACAACTCCGGTTACAAAAAAGATACCGAAACAAATTACATACCATTCAAAAGCCTAAGCTTTAGAGATGTTTTAAAAAAAACAGAAGCCTTCCAGCCCCATTTTTTTTTTAAATGCATCGCAAAGTTGACTTTTAAATTTTTGTTCAACTTTTTTTTTAAGTTCGGGGGCCCACATTTTTGTTTTTAGCAATAACTTGAAACAAACATAATTTTTTTTAGAGCCGACAATCTTATAAAAGTCTATTAAAAAAAAGATTTTGGAGCTAGCTTTAAAAAACAAAAAGTTACATGTTTTCAAAGGTATAAAAATGGCAAAATTTCTAAAAAAAGGAAAAAAAATCCTGTAAAAAAAATTACAAGTCCTAGATTTTTTTTAATTCTCAAAATAGGTGGGAGGCGACCCCACCTATCCCCCATTTTCGTATTTTCAACCATCTGCCGAAGACCCTGTATAATATAAATATCAAGGATATTTCCATATCCAAGATATCCTATGATAAGGAAACCTAGATCTGATGATGGCATCCCAGAGAAATCGAGTGGAACCTTAGCTTCCTGTTTGAAGTCGGTTTTTTTTCGTTCAAAATTATAAAACAAAAAAGACTATAGAAACTGATCTTTCATTTCAGCCGTCTACATCTGCAAAACAATCAATTAATATGAAGAAGAAATACCATTAGAATTAGTTTTTATAAATTGCTATTATTATATCAGCTCACATACGTCCCCACCGAGGGGCTCGAGCCTACCCTGAATCAGGGCGATTAGGCCTTAGTCGACCACGCGGGCCCAATGCGGGTTAGTCGACTTCACATACAACCTTCGAGTTTTTTCGCAGGCGTGTGCAGGTTTCCTCACGATGTTTTCCTTCACCGTTAAAGCAATCGGTAAGTATATGTACGAAAGTTTTTGGAAAACTCATTGGTACATTGGCCGTCCAGATTTGAACCCGGTACCTCTGGTTAGATGGACCGAGTCGTTACCGGTTGAGCCACCGACGCTTTTTAAATTGCTATTACAACAGTTAAATTCTTCATTTTAATAGATTTACCAATTGCAGCTTCAAGTATAATAGTGTATTTGATTCAAGATTCAAAATGTTTCATTAAAATAGGTGCATGTTACACTCTTTCTGATGGTCATAAGATAGTGATTACATTACATTATGTCAGATTGTGAAAATTATTGAAAACAAACAATAATCACATAATAACGTCAAAAAAATCGTTGATATAAAATAAATAATGTAATTTGGACACGACAACATCATGACACGAGAAGTAATATATTAAAAAATTATTTAATTTTTTGTTACCTACTCTTTACTGTTTTTTTATTATTTTTTTTGGAAAAGGAACGGAGCGAAATAATCAAAAGAGCGCGACTTTGTATTCAACAGAATGGGACTCAGTTTGAGCATATGATAAATTAAATCTATTAATTTTGAATTAAAAATGTTAAAATTCATGGTCTTCCTTTTATTTTTGACACTATGTTATTTAGCAAAAAAATCTTTATGCTATGATTTATTATCCTTATGCTTTCGATAGGTATGATAAAGCTAAAGGGTATTTTTTTTCTCGTGTAGCGGGTTCGATTCCCGGTTCAACCATGTAATTATTAAAAAATCTAAGAATGCAGTTTAAATTGTTTTTTAAATTAAAATAATGTACATTTTCAGTAAAATGTTCCATCTACAATATTGAAGGTACTTTCCCTCCATGTGGCATAACCGTGGGACGGACGCCCTGTATCCGATACAAGAATAAATCACTTCATGTATTATGATAATAATTATCTTTACGACCCAAGGGCAAAGAAAGTTTTTTTGTTTTTGCCCTATTTATCACAGTCTCTAGGCAAGGCTGTTTAAAAAACCGGTCAAGCACGAGTCGTACTCGCTCTCCGTTGGTTCCGTACCACCTCGCTTCTCCACCAACTGTGAAAATGATACCTATTCATATTACAAACATATGTTCTTTTTTTCAATTCTGAGTAATTATCGTGAGTACGACTCACACTTGGCCGGTTCTTATTATTATTTGCTATACTTCTGAATTAGCACTATAAACACACCAAGTTTCACGCTTGTATCTATTACCGTTTTACGATAAAACTAAATCGATACATCTAAAATACCTACAAAAACACATTTTAAACTCTTTTTAATTTTTCACTTTTTAGTTTTTTTTTTTTTGTAGCGGCAATAGTAGCGGTTCATAAAATACAGCCCGCTGACAGACGGACGGATGGATGGAGAGCTGAGGCTTAGTAATTAGGGTTCCATTGGTCACCCTTTGGGTGTACGGAACCCTAAAATGTAATACAAAGAAATAAATAAGAGTTTTCAACACCATTTTGCATAACTAAACAATTGTTGACTTAAATTTTAATTTGTCAAGTTAGGAGTGTTCTAAGCTTAATTTCTGTAGTTTGGACTTAAGAACTAGGTTGATGGAATAATTTAAGTCATAATTATAAACTTTTGTGGACAAGTCAGGGTGAAAAAAATTTGCAGACCCAGTTCTTTCTGACTAGGGTTGCCAAATGGTATACAATAGGAGGACAAATCTAACTTTTTAATATTTTGTCCTCCATTAGCACGTCCTACTTTTGCTATATATCTATCTACGTCTTTATTACGTGTATTAGCTGTTTCCCGCGTGAACAACTTTTCTATGACTTTTCGAGGGTGCGCAGTGCGAAAAAGCCTATGTGTTAATCCAGGTCCTAATCTGTCTACCTACCAATATTCAGCTAAATCCGTTCAGTAGTTTTTGCGTGAAAGAGTAACAAATATACATTCTTACAAACTTTCGCCGTTAGTACTAATATAGTCAATTCTCAAAAAAAAAATTGGACCCTCCATACTAAAATGCACAAAATCGGTCGATCAGCTAATCGATTTGTATGAAGAGTAAAATTTTTTTAAGTTTTCTGCAGTCTTATGAGTAAAAGTATTATGAGTAAAGCCCCACTTAACGGGACCTGCACCAATATGTTACACCCTGTATATACTTTGCTTTCGCGTTTATAATATTAGTAGGATGTACGTGCTGAAAAATGTCGTGCGCCATGCGTGGTTTAAGGTCGAGTTTTTTGGCGGGATTTGTGGTGACCGCATTCGTAGTTTTTGTTTATTGTTTTTGCATTGTTTTCTGCTAGTTTTGTTTCAAAAAGTGGTGCATTTTGAAGAAAGTCGTCTGGTGCACGTGAGCAATGTGGAGAACAAGAAAATGAAATGAAGAAGGACGTGAAGACCCGACTTGCGCTGGGTGCAGTTTTATAGACGCCCTACTGTTACCGGGTGTTCCAACTCAGAATGAGGCTGCTGTAAATACTGTCAAGAACTCCAGAGAAGGTAATGCACTGGCTAGCATGAATGAAGACTGAAGTGAAGACTGTCTCAAAAGGGCTTGTACACAGAGACGTTAATATATTCTAACCAACCTTCAAAGTCATGATGACCTCCAAGGTGTTTAAAATTATCTTCACTGGCGCCACTATAATATCTGCCATACAGAGTGTAACAAAATTGGTGTAGGTCCCGTTAGCTGGGGCTTCTACTCACCATACTGAACAACTTTGTTTCTACGACTTTGCTGAAATCGCAAAAAAAATATGTTTTTTCTTCATACAAAGCAATCAGCTGATCGAACAATTCTGTGCATTTTAGTATGGAGGTACCAATTTTTTTTTGTGAATTGACTATGGGTTCCTTGGGGAAAGTTGTCCAGTATGATGAGTAGAACCCTCACTTAACGCGTCCTACACTAATTTTGATACACCCCGTATACGCGGCGCTTCAATACTTTTACCTAACTGTCTAAAAATGAAGGGTAATGTTTTTTGGGTGTATGTCACGTCTGTTTTTTGGTTGTGAACGGCTTGATGGATTTTGAAGTGTGATATGTGGTTAGATTCGTCTGGATCCCCTGATCTCAGTGACAAAGTTTACATTTTAAACATCCGAGTTATAAATTTTAACCGACATTTCGACCCGTGTGTAATCGTATGTAATATTGTCGCAATATTATTATGTTAGTCTATGTTAGCTTTTCAAAAGGTGCGCCAAATTTCTTGAATGTATCATCACAACAGCTCATATTATATACGTCCCGACGGAGGGGCTCGAGCCTACCCTGAATTAGGGCGATCGGGCCTTAGTCGACCACGCGGGCCCAGAGGGGGTTGATCAACTTCACACACAACCTTCGAGTTTCTTCGCAAATGTGTGCAGGTTTCCTCACGATGTTTTCGGTCACCGTAAAAGCGAGCGTCGGACAAACGTATAATATGGGATATCGAAATTCTAAAACACATTGGTACGTGGCAGGCCTCGAACCACGAGCGGCCCTTGCCTAAATGTATATACGTATGTTAATAAGGAATATAAAATAATGTGCAATAAAGAATATTTATCTTATCTTATGTTTGTATGTAGATATGTATTATGTATGTAAGTATGTACGTATGTTGATCTCAATTTCTGGTTTCTGTGAAATACGTGTTTCACAGAAACCAGAAATTGAGATGCAATAATACTTTTAATATTGCCTTTAGCTTAAGCATCTTTCAACTTATGGAACAAAATACAAGTGTAATTAAAATCGGTTAAGTCGTTTTCAAGATATGGACTGTTATGTCAAAGTATATACACTCGAGAGCGATGAATCCGGGTCACTTAAAGAATCCTAAAAATCTCGGAAACTAAGAAGGCTAGCTTCATGAAATAAATTGTGTTTAATAGACACTTTAATACCCCTTAAATGAAAGTAATAAATTTACGAGTCACTCTTACAAAAAATTACATAAATTAAAAAAAACTGCTGATCTCGCCTTAAAACAAAAATAGGAAACATGACTTGAACAACATTACGATTTACTTGAATTTTAATACTTCGTATTGCCTCCTCGTCCTTCCATCTCTGTGTTTACGCGGTTTGGCATGCTGTACACCAAGTTCCTTATACGATTTTGGGGAATATTCTCTCATTCCTCTGTGAGAGCAATTTTGAGCTCACGAAGCGTGATTGGGGGAGGGCTTCTTTGTTTTACGCATCTCCCTAGCTCGTCCCAAGCATGCTCGATCGGGTTGATATCCGGGCTGCGTGATGGCCACTCCATACGAGTAATGTTCATCTCTTGAAGGTAGTTCATTCACAATCCAACCCGTATGAGGCCGGGTATTGTCATGCATAAAAATAGCATCCTCACCTAAATTGACCATAAATGGACCAACGTGTTCATTGAGGATTTCTTTCACATATCTTTCGCTAGTTAAAGAGCCGTTTTCTATGAACACCAGTTCTGTGCGACTCTCAGAAGAAATTCCGGCCCACACATGTACAGACCCACCACCGTAGGCTACTTTTTCTTCGATGCATGCTTGCTTGAATCTTTCCCCTGGTCTTCTATACACTCTGTGTCTTCCATCGTGCTTGTAGAGCATAAATTTTGATTCGTCGAAGAACATAACTTTTGACCAATCTCCAATACTCCAATTTAAGTGGTTCTGGGCATATCTTAGTCTTGAAATACGATGCCCACGCTCCAGTTTAGGGCCGTTTGCAGGTCTTAGTGGTTTTAAGTTAGCTTCAGCAAGTCGTCGCCTTACTGTCCATGCGCTTGGGTTACTTCTTCCGAGGCGTCGAAACTGATTTGTAAGTTCAGTTCCTGTGAGAAAGCGATTACGAAGCATTGTGTTCACCAAGTATCGATCTTCTCGTGCTGTGGTACACCTGGTTCTGCCTGTTCCTGGTCTGCGTAGGTTAGAGCCAGTTTCCTCGTAACGTTGGAGAACTCTTTGTACTGTTGAGAGCGACACACCGACAGTCGTGGCTGTATCGCGCTGACCCCGGCCGTTTTCCAGCATTGTGAGTATTCTGGTGCATTCTTCAGGTGTAAGCGACATGATTACTGCTTGAATAATAAATATTGAACACTATCAACGTACCCACTTAAATGACAGATTAGAAACAAAAGCTAAACCAAATGTAGTAATTTCGTAGTTCCATCTTCGAAAGTCTCCCTTTTTCAAATTTGATTTTTTTATGACATAACTTTACAATAACTAAGAAGTTTTAATGTCTTCATTTAAGGAGTATTAAATTGTCTATTAAACACAATTATTTCATTAAGCTAGCCTTCTTAGTTTCCGAGATTTTTAGGATTCTTTAAGTGACCCGGATTCATCGCTCTCGAGTGTATAAGGTCTAACAAAATTAGCTGAAACTATTTTAACTGGTGCTTCTACCCATGAAACTGAACATCTTTCCCATTGAACCCATAGTCAAATATCAAAAAAAAAACTTCCCACACTAAGTTGGCTTATCAGCTGATCGAGTTAATATGGGAGAGTCAATTTTTTTTGCGATTTGACTATGGGTTCCATGGAGAAAGTTGTTCAGTTTCATGGGTAGATAAAATAGTTTCAGCTAATTTTGTTACACCAGTAAATAATAATTTTGTTTCTAGTACTAGCATACTGTATGGACACTCCCTGCCGCTCTCTAGATTGCGACCTCACCCCCTCGTCACCCAGATTGATACAGATTGGTTACAGTTTGCTTGTTGACCGTATAGGATTTCGTCGCCATTTTGTTTGTTCCGTCATTCCTTTTTTTAAATGTAATTTATGGCCCGTAGTATAAAGTGTCCAGGGTGTGTTAAGTGTGTTCCAATCACTGGAAAAACACTTCGTCGGTATAACGACGCAATTTTGTTACTAAAGTCGGTTGTTTTTAACGTTTCTGGCGTTGTCGATTATCAATTAAATTGATTATATTACCTTGATGACGTAGATCTGAGCTTGCTTATATTTTAGATTTCCTTAGATCGACTGGTCCTACTTACATTGTAACTTTGAACTTCTTTTCTACTATGTTAATAATCTTCATCATCATCATCATATCAGCCGAAGGACGTCCACTGCTGGACATATGCCTCCCCCAAGGATTTCCACGACGACCGGTTCTGCGCTGCCCGCATCCAGCGGCTTCCCACGACCTTCACCAGGTCATCGGTCCACCGAGTGGGAGGCCTGCCTACGCTACGCTTTATGGTGCGCGGTCGCCACTCGACAACTTTCTACGAGCTATGTTCTAATAATCGTAAATGTTTTTGTTTGTTTGTCACCTCTTCACGCTTCAACACCTAAACCAGTCTTGACAACATTTGGCATGCACGTAGCCTGTGTCATGAAGAAGGACACTTACTTTTTATCTCGTGAAAATAGCCTATACTGTTCCTAAGGTAGGTAACTAAAATTTTATGACATACGGAACTGAGACATGGTCGCTTACTATGGGCCTCATAAGAAAGCTCAAGGTCACCCAAAGGGCAATGGAGTGAGCTATGCTCGAAGTTTCCCTACGCGATAGACACAGAAATTAGGAAATCCGCAGGAGAACCAAAGTAACCGACATAGCTCACAGAATCGCTTAACTGAAGTGGCAGTGGGCAGGACACATATTATAGCTCGTAGAACAGATAGCCGTTGAGGTAGCAAAGTTCTCGAGGGCAAACGTGCACCGGAAAATGTAGCGTAGACAGGCCTCCAACGCGATGGAACGACGACCTGGTGAAGATCGCGGGAAGCCGCTGGATGCGGGCAGCGTAGGGCCGATCGTCGTGGATATCCTTGGGGGAGGCCTTCGTCCAGCAGTGGACATCTTTCAGCTGATATGATGAGGGAACTAAAAATAACTCTTTTTTGGTTTATTTATGTAACATCGCAACGGAGCAATGGCTTGTTGACTGACAGGGATAGATGAAGGAGTGGGAAATGACATCACACTAATATTTATATATAAAGACAAAAGTTTGTGAGTGTATATGTCTGTTACTTCTTCACGCAAAAACTATTGAACGGATCTGGCTGAAATTTGGTAGGTAGACAGATTAGGTCCTGAATTAACACATAGGCTACTGCTTTTCACGCTCGCGTGCCGCTTGCGGCTCGCGCACTGCGCACCCTCGAAATGTCATAGAAACGTCGTCCACGCGGGTGAAGCCGCGGGAAACAGCTAGTAGTCTACTAATTAGCAGAGCCTGACATAGTTCCCGAGGGATATGGGGGAAACGTCGGCGTCGCAGCGGAGCAACGGATTGACGTGATTCTTTGCACAGAAATAGTTGAGAGGTGGGAAGTGACATAGACTGCTAATAAACATAGCACGATGAAGTTCCCGATGGAGAAAACTCACTCGCGGCTCGCGCACCACTCACCTTCAAAAGCAGTCATAAAACTATGTCCAAGAGGGCCAGCCGCGGGCAAAAGCTAGTAAAAATTGTTTATGTTCGAGCTCTTATGGCTGGTCTTATTGAAGTCTTACAAGAGATTCGAAAAACTCATTGGAACATTGGCCGTCCGGATTTGAACCCGGCACCTCTGGTTAGGAGGACCAAGTCGTTACCGGTTGAGCCACCAAAGCTTTTATCTAAACGCAAAAATTAGAAGATACGTTTACAAAAAAACAATTTGTATACAAGGATTGCTCACTTAAAGTAATAAGATATCCATCTCCTGCGCCCACGCCTGCTACGTAGATGGATGTTTTATTCCGAATTCTTACTAATATTGTAAATGTAATAATGTGTTTGTTTGTTTCTTTTTTTGTTACCTTTTCACGCTTCAACATCTCGACCAATCATGATGAAATTTGGCGTGAAGATGGTTTGTGTTACGGGGAAGGACATAGGCTACTTTATAACCCGTGAAAATAGAAACGTTCTATGCAGTTCCTGAGGGAACTGAATAAATACTCTTTTTTTGGTCAATTTCTTTAACATTGCAACGGAACAGTGGATTGTTGTGGTTTTTTGCACAGAGATTGTTGAAGGAGTGGGAAATGACATAATTTATTAATTAATTAACATGTCCCGGCATAGTTCCCGAGGAATCTTATCTGTGGAAAACTCGTTTTCGCATTCGCGAACGTTGGCGTCGCAACGGAGCAACGGATTGAAGTGATTTATTGTAGAGAATTGGTTGATGGGGTGGGAAGTGACATATACTGCTAATCAGAATAGCCCGATATAGTTCCTGATGGATCTGGAAAAAGTCCATGTCCACGCTCCCGCACCACTCCTCACCCTCAAAGACAGTCATACAAACGATGTCCACGTGGGCGAAGCCGTGGCCAAAAGCTAGTTCCTAATAAAAACACCTAACCTTTGTATCAGTAAAACTAAAAACTAACAAGTTTTTATTTTATTACTCATTATATTATTTTAGGCAGTTTTATTAAAGCTTGTATCAACTTGTTAATAAGCTGATCACTGAAGTATATAGGATAATAACGATGTTTTTACCTAAGTACCTTTGTGCGAGTATAAAAAAAATCCATCCTACAAGTAAATCTCTTCTCACGTCCTTGGATTCTTAAAAATTAGTATAAAATAACAAAAACTTACATTTATAGTAAGGGGCACCAATCCAAAAGAACTTTTAAGGTTCATAAGAAACAATGGCACTAAAGAACGAACACTGCACTATTTTCAAAAAATAAACTACACTTTGGAATTCAAATTTCGCGCCTAAGAATTCAAAATGGCCGCGCGACCGTTTGCGCGGCAACTCTTCTTAACACTGAACTTGGGAGTGCTCTTGCGCCGCTTCGCTGATCTTGCTTACCTTCAATCGAATATAGGTTCTACTATTGGAACTCGAAGGCAGCAGCAAGTCGAATTATATAAGTGATGTAAAAATATACTGCAACTGAAAATAAAATTGAGTTTTATGGAATCGACATTTATGTCGTAATCCAAAGATTATACTACGTACTGAAAAACTAGTCGATTTTACATAGGACAGTGTACAAGCGGTTTAGTAAGCCGACTTCCTGATATTTTAAAAATCTTTATAATTGAAGCCTGAAGAGACTTACTGGAGCATATCAGGCCTCCACCATTGATCAATAATTCCAACGCGTTCTTTAGCCACATGTGTCCGTTGGCTTTCAACAAAACATTTTGTTTTGCAACATCAAATTTAAGTCATTTGCAAATAATCTAACTCTAACCTATTTGGGTATTTAACAGTATCGAAAATAAATTATAAAATATTATTCACATAATAGCATTTCTACTGCAGAAGAACAAAAACCCACTCATTGTTAATTCAGTCCATTTTCAGGGTTCCGTACCACAAAAGGGAAAATCGAAACTCTTATAGGATCACTCGTGTGTCTGTCCGTCCGTCTGTAACAGCCGATTTGTTCAGAAACCACTAGATCCATTGAGTTGAAGTTTGGTACACATACATTATGTGTAGCGACTTTGGTGACGCAAAGACGGACATGTAATGTTAATTAATTATTTAATATCATAGGGGGAGTTTGATTCGCACTTGGCCGTCTTTCTTTTTCACATTTAATAAAATCACTGGATTAGTTCTTCAAAGACATCGACGTCTCCTGCCTGTAACAAGAGCAATTTCAGAACAAAATAACGTTTTTTTGATAGTATTTTATATATCCAGTAGTTTAATTACATGCTCACTTGCTCGCCCTATGGTCGTGCGACTTACAATCTAGTTTCGCACCAGTAGTAACGCTTTATTAACAAGTGGCTAGGTGGGTTACATCGTAATATTATGCTTGCGTACAAGCCTTATAATGACGTTTCGGCTATTAGCTCGCCGCAGGTTTTTTATTCGCGGATTTACCAAGAAAAATGACCTTACATTCGCTTTTCGACGTTTTCCGTTTACTTGGTTAACACTTTCGTCATTGGTTTATACCAAACTATGACTATATAGGCTATTATCAGGCTCTTTAAGGCTTTAAAATGACTCAATACGAGCAGTTTGAATCGTGTTAAAATAATATCGAACACAAGTCTATATTCATTTTAAGTACAAATCATTGCGGGCTTCAACGCGGCTGTTACGTTAAAACTGAACGCCCAATTTTCCATTTTCACATGTTTTTATTACTTTTAATAACTATACAAAAAGTTTTTAAAAAATGTTTTCAATTATAAAGAAAGGTGTTAAAGTCACCGATTTTTGTATGTTCCCAAAAACAGGGTCTCCTGTTTATATTTTTACATCAAAAGTGGTAATATTTTTTAATTGCATTCAATTAAATCGATTTTTTATTAATTTAAGTATATTACATATTTTTTCCATGGTGATAGCTTTACACAGTCTTTCAATAATTTGATTTGAATATTGTCCTTTGACCCATCTTAAGGCCTTAATTGTTTAATATTTGTATGACTCATACATAATGTGAAGTTGGAGTTGTTGATACATTTAGTATAGCAATCTGTGGGATAGTGGAAATGTTTGTTTGTATACTGTTTATACATACTAAACATAAAAATTTAAAGAATATACTTACATGCAAAGGCGGACTTATCCCTCAGAGAGACCTCTTCCAGTCAACCTTTGCAATAATATACAGTAGCTATACATATAGAGGACTTACCTAGATAGTTAAAGGAAAAAAAACTTAATATTATACATTAAAATTTAAATAATTAAACAAAGTAAAGTAAACCTGATATAAGTTACATATATATAAATATGATACATAAGTGTAAACATATTAATGTAAAGGAGGGGGAGGAGGCTCAAGTTAAAAGGAGATTTGTGAAGCAAGTATCAAAAACAAGAAAATATTTTGATTATCCGAAACAAGATCTGTAGAAGAACTAAGGTCACCGACGTAGCTCACATAATAAGCAACTTAAAATATCAATGAGCAGGAGATATAGCTCATAAAATCGATAGATAATAAGGTTCTCGAGTGGCAACCGCGGGCCGGAGATGGATGTCGCTGGAGTTCAGTTCAGTTCATTTATTCACAATCAATGTAATATTGTGTTTAAAATTATGAAATTATGGAAATAAAACAGTAATAAAACAAAATTACAATCTTATGCCTAGCATGCAAGGGTCAAAATTTCATAATAATCATTGCCAAAGATCCATACATTAAATAATTAAATTACTAGAAGATATTATAATTTTAAAGATAAATTCAACAAAGAAAAAAGTAAAGCTATGCATGTCAATAATTGAACTTATATTATGTCATTAAAAGTAATAATAAATAATATCTTCTAAAATTCATGTGTCAAATTGTTTATTAACGTCCCAAAAATAATAATGTCCAAATAATCAAATACTTAACCTCAAAATTCATCATCCTCAAATTCGTGTATACTAAAGTAACACTTTTCCAACAGAAAGTTTTTTAACTTAGCTTTAAAATGGATGCATAAAGCATATGGCTCAAAATCGTGCTGAGTAAAGGTCGTAAACAACATGCATATTCAGCAAAGTTCCATTGCAATATCGTCCCTTGGTAGGGGGCGTCCAACCTACGTCTTCCGGTCTTTTTTAAGACATGTTCGTTAAAAACCCATAAACTTCCCCACTGCTGGAAAACACGGGTCTCTTCCCACACTCGGACAGGTAAGACCATACTCCTTACACGGGGCCGAGTCCAGATTAGTGGAAGTTACAGGCCTATTTTTTTTGTCGATGACGATGACTGATCGATTTGTATGAAGAGTATTTTTTTGCGATTTCAGCAAAGTCATACAACAAAAAATGTTCAGTATGATGAGTACCTATAGAAGTCCCAGTTAACAGGACCTACTCCAATTTTGTTACAGCCTGTATAACCGCCTCCGCGGCGAAATGGTTAGGTCCATTGGCTTCACACCAGGAGGTCGCGGGTTCGATTTCCGACGAAGGAACTGCTGAGCCCATACAGCTAGAAAGACGAAACTCAAAAATGCCAAAGTGGAAAACTGCTGTGCCCATACCGCTAGAAAGACGAAACCCAAAAATATTAAAGTGGAGAACTGCTGTGCCCATACCGCTAGACAGACAAAACTCAAAAATGACAAAGTGGAAAACTGCTGTGCCCATACCGCTAGAAAGACGAAACTCAAAAATGACAAAGTGGAAAACTGCTGTGCCCATACCGCTAGAAAGACGAAACCCAAAAATATTAAAGCGGAGAACTGCTGTGCCCATACCGCTAGACAGACAAAACTCAAAAATGACAAAGTGGAAAACTGCTGTGCCCATACCGCTAGAAAGACGAAACTCAAAAATGACAAAGTGGAAAACTGCTGTGCCCATACCGCTAGAAAGACGAAACCCAAAAATATTAAAGCGGAGAACTGCTGAGCCCATACCGCTAGACAGACAAAACTCAAAAATATTAAAGTGGAGAACTGCTGAGCCCATACCGCTAGACAGACAAAAGCCAAAAATATTAAAGTGGAGAACTGCTGTGCCCATACCGCTAGACAGACAAAACTCAAAAATGACAAAGTGGAAAACTGCTGTGCCCATACCGCTAGAAAGACGAAACCCAAAAATATTAAAGTGGAGAACTGCTGTGCCCATACCGCTAGACAGACAAAACTCAAAAATGACAAAGTGGAAAACTGCTGTGCCCATACCGCTAGAAAGACGAAACTCAAAAATGCCAAAGTGGAAAACTGCGGTGCCCATACCGCTAGAAAGACGAAACCCAAAAATATTAAAGTGGAGAACTGCTGTGCCCATACCGCTAGACAGAAAAAACTCAAAAATGACAAAGTGGAAAACTGCTGTGCCCATACCGCTAGAAAGACGAAACTCAAAAATGACAAAGTGGAAAACTGCTGTGCCCATACCGCTAGAAAGACGAAACTCAAAAATGACAAAGTGGAAAACTGCTGTGCCCATACCGCTAGAAAGACGAAACCCAAAAATATTAAAGCGGAGAACTGCTGAGCCCATACCGCTAGACAGACAAAACTCAAAAATATTAAAGTGGAGAACTGCTGAGCCCATACCGCTAGACAGACAAAAGCCAAAAATATTAAAATGGAGAACTGCTGAGCCCATACCGCTAGACAGACAAAACCCAAAAATATTAAAGTGGAGAACTGCTGAGCCCATACTGCTAGAATACAAAACCCAAAAATATTAAAGTGGAGAACTGCTGTGCCCATACCGCTAGAAAGACGAAACTCAAAAATGACAAAGTGGAAAACTGCTGTGCCCATACCGCTAGAAAGACGAAACTCAAAAATGACAAAGTGGAAAACTGCTGTGCCCATACCGCTAGAAAGACGAAACTCAAAAATGACAAAGTGGAAAACTGCTGTGCCCATACCGCTAGAAAGACGAAACCCAAAAATATTAAAGCGAAGAACTGCTGAGCCCATACCGCTAGACAGACAAAACTCAAAAATATTAAAGTGGAGAACTGCTGAGCCCATACCGCTAGACAGACAAAAGCCAAAAATATTAAAATGGAGAACTGCTGAGCCCATACCGCTAGACAGACAAAACCCAAAAATATTAAAGTGGAGAACTGCTGAGCCCATACTGCTAGAATACAAAACCCAAAAATATTAAAGTGGAGAACTGCTGTGCCCATACCGCTAGAAAGACGAAACTCAAAAATGACAAAGTGGAAAACTGCTGTGCCCATACCGCTAGAAAGACGAAACCCAAAAATATTAAAGCGGAGAACTGCTGAGCCCATACCGCTAGACAGACAAAACTCAAAAATATTAAAGTGGAGAACTGCTGAGCCCATACCGCTAGACAGACAAAAGCCAAAAATATTAAAATGGAGAACTGCTGAGCCCATACCGCTAGACAGACAAAACCCAAAAATATTAAAGTGGAGAACTGCTGAGCCCATACTGCTAGAATACAAAACCCAAAAATATTAAAGTGGAGAACTGCTGTGCCCATACCGCTAGAAAGACGAAACTCAAAAATGACAAAGTGGAAAACTGCTGTGCCCATACCGCTAGAAAGACGAAACTCAAAAATGACAAAGTGGAAAACTGCTGTGCCCATACCGCTAGAAAGACGAAACTCAAAAATGACAAAGTGGAAAACTGCTGTCTATACCGCTAGAAAGACGAAACCCAAAAATATTAAAGCGGAGAACTGCTGAGCCCATACCGCTAGACAGACAAAACTCAAAAATATTAAAGTGGAGAACTGCTGAGCCCATACCGCTAGACAGACAAAAGCCAAAAATATTAAAATGGAGAACTGCTGAGCCCATACCGCTAGACAGACAAAACCCAAAAATATTAAAGTGGAGAACTGCTGAGCCCATACTGCTAGAATACAAAACCCAAAAATATTAAAGTGGAGAACTGCTGTGCCCATACCGCTAGAAAGACGAAACTCAAAAATGACAAAGTGGAAAACTGCTGTGCCCATACCGCTAGAAAGACGAAACTCAAAAATGACAAAGTGGAAAACTGCTGTGCCCATACCGCTAGAAAGACGAAACTCAAAAATGACAAAGTGGAAAACTGCTGTGCCCATACCGCTAGAAAGACGAAACCCAAAAATATTAAAGCGGAGAACTGCTGAGCCCATACCGCTAGACAGACAAAACTCAAAAATATTAAAGTGGAGAACTGCTGAGCCCATACCGCTAGACAGACAAAAGCCAAAAATATTAAAATGGAGAACTGCTGAGCCCATACCGCTAGACAGACAAAACCCAAAAATATTAAAGTGGAGAACTGCTGAGCCCATACTGCTAGAATACAAAACCCAAAAATATTAAAGTGGAGAACTGCTGTGCCCATACCGCTAGAAAGACGAAACTCAAAAATGACAAAGTGGAAAACTGCTGTGCCCATACCGCTAGAAAGACGAAACTCAAAAATGACAAAGTGGAAAACTGCTGTGCCCATACCGCTAGAAAGACGAAACCCAAAAATATTAAAGCGGAGAACTGCTGAGCCCATACCGCTAGACAGACAAAACTCAAAAATATTAAAGTGGAGAACTGCTGAGCCCATACCGCTAGACAGACAAAAGCCAAAAATATTAAAATGGAGAACTGCTGAGCCCATACCGCTAGACAGACAAAACCCAAAAATATTAAAGTGGAGAACTGCTGAGCCCATACTGCTAGAATACAAAACCCAAAAATATTAAAGTGGAGAACTGCTGAGCCCTTACCGCTAGACAGAGAAAACCCAAAAATATTTGAGTGGAGAACTGATGTTCCCATACCGCTAGAAAGACGAAACCCAAAAATATTAAAGTGGAGAACTGCGGTGCCCATACCGCTAGAAAGACGAAACCCAAAAATATTTGAGTGGAGAACTGCGGTGCCCATACCGCTAAAAAGACGAAACCCAAAAATATTTGAGTGGAGAACTGATGTGCCCATACCGCTAGAAAGACGAAACCCAAAAATATTAAAGTGGAGAACTGATGTGCCCATACAGCTAGAAAGACGAAACCCAAAAATGTTTGAGTGGAGAACTGCGGTGCCCATACCGCTAGAAAGACGAAACCCAAAAATATTAAAGTGGAGAACTGCGGTGCCCATACCGCTAGAAAGACGAAACTCAAAAATGACAAAGTGGAAAACTGCTGTGCCCATACCGCTAGAAAGACGAAACCCAAAAATATTAAAGTGGAGAACTGCTGAACCCATACTGCTAGAATACAAAACCCAAAAATATTAAAGTGGAGAACTGCTGAGCCCTTACCGCTAGACAGAGAAAACCCAAAAATATTTGAGTGGAGAACTGATGTTCCCATACCGCTAGAAAGACGAAACCCAAAAATATTAAAGTGGAGAACTGCGGTGCCCATACCGCTAGAAAGACGAAACCCAAAAATATTAAAGTGGAGAACTGCGGTGCCCATACCGCTAAAAAGACGAAACCCAAAAATATTTGAGTGGAGAACTGATGTGCCCATACCGCTAGAAAGACGAAACCCAAAAATATTAAAGTGGAGAACTGATGTGCCCATACAGCTAGAAAGACGAAACCCAAAAATGTTTGAGTGGAGAACTGCGGTGCCCATACCGCTAGAAAGACGAAACCCAAAAATATTAAAGTGGAGAACTGCGGTGCCCATACCGCTAGAAAGACGAAACTCAAAAATGACAAAGTGGAAAACTGCTGTGCCCATACCGCTAGAAAGACGAAACCCAAAAATATTAAAGCGGAGAACTGCTGAGCCCATACCGCTAGACAGACAAAACTCAAAAATATTAAAGTGGAGAACTGCTGAGCCCATACCGCTAGACAGACAAAAGCCAAAAATATTAAAATGGAGAACTGCTGAGCCCATACCGCTAGACAGACAAAACCCAAAAATATTAAAGTGGAGAACTGCTGAGCCCATACTGCTAGAATACAAAACCCAAAAATATTAAAGTGGAGAACTGCTGAGCCCTTACCGCTAGACAGAGAAAACCCAAAAATATTTGAGTGGAGAACTGATGTTCCCATACCGCTAGAAAGACGAAACCCAAAAATATTAAAGTGGAGAACTGCGGTGCCCATACCGCTAGAAAGACGAAACCCAAAAATATTTGAGTGGAGAACTGCGGTGCCCATACCGCTAAAAAGACGAAACCCAAAAATATTTGAGTGGAGAACTGATGTGCCCATACCGCTAGAAAGACGAAACCCAAAAATATTAAAGTGGAGAACTGATGTGCCCATACAGCTAGAAAGACGAAACCCAAAAATGTTTGAGTGGAGAACTGCGGTGCCCATACCGCTAGAAAGACGAAACCCAAAAATATTAAAGTGGAGAACTGCGGTGCCCATACCGCTAGAAAGACGAAACCCAAAAATATTAAAGTGGAGAACTGCGGTGCCCATACCGTAAGAAAGACGAAAACTAAAAATATTTGATTCGATAACTGCACACCGCTAGAATTTAAATTAATTATACATTACCATACTTTCCGATTTCCTAAAATAGCGGCTAGCTTGTATGGCGTGGAGATAAACCAACCTTCTTTAAAAATTTATATTTATTAAACGAATTTTTATCGGAAAAATGGTCTCAAACCCTCAATTGTATGAAAGGCCTATTCAACATACCCACGAGATAGGGTAAGTAAACAAAAAAAATGGTCTAGTTCAGTATTTTTTTATAGATTTTATTACATAATTTTACACGGTTCATTTCAGTTTTCTAGCTGTAATATTGTTTGAGAAAAACTACTGTGACATACCGACGGACGGACATACGGACTTGGCAAATTTATAGCGGTTCCTAGTTTTACTATGGAACCCTAAAAACAGGCAAGAAGTGTCGCAGGATAAATAGTATTAAAACTGATGGCAATGGCACCAAAAAGTGTCGAAGGTCAAGATGTCAAGATCCTCTTCAGGTCAATGAATCAATGCATTAGATTAATAACATATATCCGATAGTAAATGTGTCTCCAACGGTACTCAGATAGTACCTATTCGATCCTAATTAGGTGTCTCAAGTTGTACCTATATGTGTGCGAGACACCTGTCTGAACTTTGCCCCCTGGGCACTATCAATGACCTCAGGTACCTGACCCCAACAAGGACAAGCACTGAAAGAGATTAAGGTCCTCCAAAGACACGTACATATTATGAATGGGCATAGGCCGCCTCTGCACGAAATCGGGAAAGAACGGAACAGGGCAAAAAGTTAGGTGATTATAACTTTTTTTTTACTCTTTGCCCAAAGCAAAAAAAAAGTGCATACCTTTGTTAAGACCCTGTATATTATACTAGATTTTGCCCGCGGCTTCGCTCGCGTGGACATCGTTTTTACGACTGTCTTTGAGGGTGAGTGGTGCGCGAGCCGCGGCCAGCGTGGACATTAGTTTTCTCCATATCCCTATCCCAGATCGGGCTATTCTGTTTAGCAGTCTATGTCATTTCCCACTCCCTCAACCATCTCTATAGAAAAATCACTATGATCCATTACTTAAGGTACTTAATTGGATAAGTATGCTGTATTCTTTAAAATCGCTTCGTAATAAGCCATTATTTCTCGTAAAAATTAAAGGATAAAAAATGGTTATTGTGGGTTATCTCTAAGAGATAGACATATATATATCATAGAAGACTTTTTTGTAGAACTTTTTAAGGTGTACAATACTGTAGTACATTATTTTGATCTATCTCGTAGGCTTCAGCCAGCGTTTGCAATGTAAGCGCAAAAAAATGTGTTTATTTACGACATCACATTAGAAACCTCTAAAATTATCAGTGTTTCTCTACTATATTATGCATGTATTATACATATAAACCTTCCTCTTGAATCACTCTATCTTTTAAAAAAAAGCATCAAAATCCGTTGCGTAGTTTTAAAGATCTAAGCATACATAAGGACAGACAGACAGCGGGAAGCGACTTTGTTTTATACTATGTAGTGATTACCAATCACTACAGAACTTGGTACCTACTAATTTAGCTCTCTGTTATTTTTTTGTATCGAACTTGGCATCTTGGTTTATCGAACTTCACATTTATATTTTGTTGAGTTCAATGTTTCTTTCTCCATTAACATTATTTACTTTACTTAATTGCTTTATTTAATTTTATTTGCTTTCGTTGTTACTAATATAGGTTAAGGCGGGAATATTACAGGTTTTCGTTATTTTTGACGTCAATTACTCGTAAACGATAGAAAACCCAAGCGTAAAAAAATCCTTTATTGTTGATGATATTCCTTAAAGTCAAAAGCTATTAACACGATTAAACAATTTTGGCTCGATAGAAAAAAATCCCAAAGATAAACCCCTCGGTCTCCGCAAAAAGGTCTCCGAAGCGCAACCAGTGCACGGATGCCTTCTGATCTACGAAGGATCCACAAAGGGCCTTGAAGAACTTACCGTGCAGCTCTTTGTCTTTCCCGATGACCTCTCGCTCAGTAGTGCTAAGTACAGCCGGCGCCTGCCAGTTCTCTTGGGCCATGGATAGAGGGGTTAGTCCTTTATCACAGGCTATGACAACTCTATGCAAGTCACTGTTGACTTTCGTCAGGAAGTAATTTTGGAGGCTGCATATCTCGCGGTTGTGCATTTGTTTGGCACTTGAAAGGCCACGACCGCCACTCTTCCGCGGGATATACAGCCTCATCACTGACGACCTCGGGTGATGCATCCTATGGAGTGTCATAGTAGTGCCGACTTTTCGATCCAGGGCGTCCAGTTCTGTCTGTGACCATCTTAGTATACCGAAGGTGTACAAAAGAACAGGTATGTTCCAGGCGTTAAATGCTTCGTATCTTGTTAACGCTCGACAAATAGCTCTCAAGAAATTTTCTCAGGCGCTCCCAAATAACGTCACAAACCGCCTGTTTCACCCTTGCCTCGTGAACACCACTACTCTGCGACATACCCAGGTACCGTTATTTATCAGTGTCAGAGAGGGTGCGGATTTTCATGGAGTCGATTTCAACTCTGTCTGAATGCACCACCCTACCACTGTCCGTATGAACGATCGTGCACTTATCCACTTCTAGCTCCATGTTGATGGAACTGCTAAAATCGAAAGTGATTTTCAACAGTTCCTCTAACCGTGTTGTTTTGGAGCGAAAAGTTTGAGATCGTCTATGTAGAAAAGGTGGGTCATGTGAGTGTCACCTCTCCGAAACTGAAATCCCGTCCCTGATTTCTCGAGCAGACAGCTGAGTGGATTCAGGGACAGGCAAAACCAAAGGGGACCCAGACAGTCGCCCTGGAATGTACCCCTCTTATTATATTGCTATTATTATAAGTCTAAGATCAATAGTTTCCGAATTCTGTCAGTTTTCAGTTTGACGCTGTTATCCAATATGAAGATCTCGAAGATATCTATGATTTATCTCAAGACACTAGTAGTCCAGGATCAAAAGTTTCCGAGTTATGGCGGTTTCTAGTTTGACAGCAGTTATTGAACAAAAATCTATATACGCGGCTTACGCTATGTTTTCTAAGCGGTACGGCGACGAAGTTATTAATGCCATTGTGTAGAACTTCTTTTCACAAGAAAAATTTATATATGATGACTATAACAGTATATAATAAAATACCAAAGAAAATCCGTGAATTACAAAATAGACAATTTAAGACAGAATTATCTTAATGGTTAAAAGAAAAATGCTACTATAGTCTAAACGAATATTCTATAGATTGTTCACATTGACATTATGACATACAGGCGAAATGAAATTAATAATAATGAAATGATTTCATGTTATACTAGCTGTCCCGGCGAACTTCGTTCCACCTTACACTACACTACCCTACCCTACCCTAACCTACCCTACATACGCCACACTCACTACCCTACACTACCTTACCCTACACTACACTATCCTACCCTACACTGCACTGATGCACTACCCTACCCTAACCTGAAATCAATTATTTTTTGACTGATATTTTTTTTATTGATGAATATAATATTTTAATACTTATTCTTATTATATTATTCCCGACGAAGACAAATGCAAAAACACAAAAATCATAAAAATTGGTCCAGCCGTTCTTGATTTATAAATGGTGTAACTAACATGACTTTCTTTTATATAGATGATGACATTTTACATTTTTAATTTTATGTTAATAATTATTTTTTGTGTATTTGCATGCCTATTTAGATTTAGGCTAAATGTGAGATACTTAAACTAAAAATGTTGTTCATGTTTTGCCACGTTTAAGGCAAATAACCGCCTCTGTAGCTCAGAGGTAAAGTTCACTGGCTTAACACAGGAGGTCGCGGGTTCGATTCCCGGCGGGGTCACCTTGTAAGACTCGGTTTGGTTGGTGGTAGGGCATTTTCTAAGCCCGCCTGGCTAGCTACCACCATCTTATCTAAGTCTTGCCGCCAAACATCAGTGTTAAAAAAAAACATTGATGTGTTCCGGCATGAAGATAAGATAGCCAGTTCTCGTTGATGCATCATCGTCACTTACAATCTGGTGAGATGATGCCAAGGGCTTACCAATAGGAAAAAAAAAAACAAAAAAAAATTATCTTGGCTTATTTTTATCTTAAAAATCGTACGAAAGCTAGGAGGACAAACTTTTTGCTTTATGCGCCCTCTTAAGGCGCTAAGATCACTCAATCCGAGCAGGTTGATACGTGTTTCAATAATATATCGAACGTAAGTCAATTCATTTAAAGTTCAAATCAATGCGGGCATCAAAGTGGCTGTTACGTTAAAACCGAAAGCCCAAATCTCGATTTTTACATTGTTTTTAGTACTTTTGTCACTTTCAAATAAGTTAAAAAAAAATATGTCAATTAAAATGAAAGGTCTTGAAGTCACCGATTTTAGTGTGTTGGTTTCATTCAATATTAACTATTTGTTTTCGAGAAATTTTGCAACAATGCCAAAAACAGGGTCTACAGTATATTTATTACATCAAAAGCAGTAATATTTTTAAAATTTTATTCAATAAAACCGATTTATTATTAATTTAAGTATATTATATATTTTATCCATGGTGATAGTTTTACACAGTCTTTCAATAATTTTAATTGAATATTGTCATTTGACCCATCTTAAGGCCTTAATGACCGCTAGCGTTGCTCCAATACCACAAATAACATCGCCCGAAGCTATGAAGCGTACGTAACACAGTCATGTATATGTCGCCGTCATCTGGTTAAATCTGCTATTTGATTGAATGACTAGCGCGTTCATTGAATGACGAGATTCAATTGAATGACTAAAGGACAACTCGTCAAGTTGTTGAATGTAACGTTCAACGTCTTGACTAAACGTCATTTAGCGAATTTGTTAAATGGGATATTACGAAGCCTTCTGCTACACGAGGCTCTTTGACTGTATAATCAATCAAACCTGACCGAACCTAATATCGCTCGCTTCGCTCGCTCATTTACAGTTTTTTTTAGAAAAACTCCCTTGTATGGAATTTTACGTTCACAATGTGAACAAGAACACTAAGTTACAAAGCCCTAATTCTCACAAATAAACTAAACAATAACTATGAACTAAATTTCAATCACCTGACTGATTTTACGTCCGCTCTGTTCAAAGGGCTATGTTACAATCCGCTAACTAGTTGGACGTTGAGTGACGCTTGTTCAATCAACGTTCGGCCTAGTCATTCAATGAACACGCTAGTCATTCAATCAAATAGCAGATTCAACCAGATGATTGCGACATATATACTAGCTCGCTGGGCCACAGTGTAAGTAAACTGTCTCAGAGGTAGACGTCCCATTAACTTTGAACCACCAATAGTTCGTTAAGTAAACACCTATAGAGCACGTGTTTAATTGCCCTAAGTATACGAAATAATTCAAAGTGATTGGCCTGTCCAAACGTGAGGTACGTCTCGATTACGTGATCGGCGGCGAATCGATTTGGATCGTACGAGGGCTGTACGTGACTAGCTACTGAAGAGCATACGAGAGGGGATCGGTAGGACGTTCATGTAGTGGATTAATATAAATATATAATATTGGTAGCTATAGCCAAAGTACATATACTATACTAGCTGTCCCAGCGAACTTCGTTCCACCTTACACTACACTACCCTACCCTACACTACACTACCCTACACTACACTACCCTACACTATCCAACCTTACACTACACTACACTACACTACCCTACCCTACCTTAACTACACTACACCTACACTACACTACGCTACCCTACCCTACCCTTAAACCAATTATTTTTTGACTGATAGTATTTTTTTTATTGATGAATATCATATTTTTAATACTTATTATTATCCTATTCCGGACGAAGACAAATGCAAAAACACAAAAATCATAAAAATTGGTCCAGCCGTTCTTGAGTTATAAATGGTGTAACTAACACGACTTTCTTTTAAATACTTATACAGGTTGTAACAAAACTGGTGTAGGTCCCGTTAACTAGGGCTTCTACTCATCCTACTGAACAACTTTTGTTCTACGACTTTGCTGAAATCGCAATTTTTTTTTTCATACAAAACGATCAGGTGATCGACCAATTTTGTGCATTTTAGTATAGAGGGTCAATTTTTTTTTTGAGAATTGACTATGGGTTCCTTGGGGAAAGTTGTTCAGTATAATGAGTAGAACCCCCAGTTAACGGGTCCTACACCAATTATTTTACATCCTGTATAGAAGATTAGTTCTAACATGCAGTATGGACACTCCTTGCCGTTCCTTTGATTGCGACCTCACCCCCTCCGTCACCCAGATTGATACAAATTGGTTACAGTTTGTTTGTCGAACGTATGGGATTTCGCCGCCATTTTGTTTGTTCCGTCATTCGTTTTTTTAAATGTCATTTCTGGCCCGTTGTATGGAGTGTCCAGGGGGTGTTATAACTAAGCTTTACAGGGTGGCTTTTTTTAACACCTAGCAAGCCGTTAAGAGTGGGCTCTACTCATGAAACTGAACAACTTTCTCCAAGAAACCCATACTGAAATCTCAAAATGAAAAATTGACTCCATGCAAAGTCGAATAATCGGAATGATCGATTTCTATGACAAGTTAAAAAAAATTGCGAATTCGTTGTGGGTTTCTTGGAAAAAGTTGTTCAATTTCATGATTAGAGCTCACCCTCAACGGCTAGCTCGGTGTTGAAGAAACACCCTGTATAAATAAGGAGGCTCAAGGTCACCCAATGGGCGATGGAGCGAGCTATGCTCGGAATTCCTCTACGCGATCGCATCAGAACTGTATATATGACTGTATCCTACCTATGTCACCTAAAACGACACTTCGTACTCCAAAATCCATCAAGCCGTCAAGAAAGCCAAAGACACAGAAACAGACATACTTACATATACAGGATGTACCTAAATTGGTGTAGGTTCTACTCATCATACTGAACAACTTTCCCCGAACCAATAGTAAATTCAAAAAAAAAATTGAACCCTCCATACTAAAATGCACAAAATCGGTCGATCAGCTGATCGATTTGTATGAAAGGTAAAAATGTTTTTATTCGTTTTCAGCAAAGTCGTAGAGCAAAAGTTGTTCAGTATGATGAGTAGAAGCCCCGGTTAACGGGACCTACACCAATTTTGTTACACCTGTATAAAACCAAAGCATACATACCAACACCCGGAAAACTTTACTATCCTTTTTGGACAATCGGATAAAAAATCGCATTGCATAGCACGTCCACTGGAACATTAAACTAGGGCATAAGTAAGATTTATGGGTTCCATGTCTAGATTTGAGAGATAAAGTGCGACACATTATGTATTTTGTGTTACATTTTAAATACGCAGGTATTATATACCTAGATCGTCGACCAAAATAACAATTATGGACCGAACTACGCGAACAGCGGTTTTGATGCCTTCAGAATGAGCGCATTCGCAATTTTCGCCTTGGTCGAACAGTATTCCCCAAATGGGTTGAAGGTTGAATTTTTTAAAGATTGTATTGTATACCATTGTCGGCGTGATTAACATGTATACCAATCAATGCCAAAGTACAGCTTTCTAGTATTAATAGTCTCTGAGCTAAGCCGCGGACAGACAGACATGGCGGGAATTCGGACCCTAAAAACTACACCTCGCAAAAGGGGGCGTTCCAAGATATTAAATTTATAAAAATTACATATTTAAGTACATACAACAAACTTCAACTACATACCTATAACGCAGCCAGTAAAGTTGAATATGCAGTAAACGCGTTATCAAATCCAGCATCCAGTCACGCTACACCTGATTTGACTGATATCAGGACTATGTGAGTTATATACTCGCTTCGAACGACCAATATAACAGCTCTCCTATGGACCGGCCTACGCGAACAAAACATCCCCCAACGCAATGGGGAAACTGGCTATCTTATCTTCTATATCTATCATTGTTTATAATTTCATGAACCGTAATAGGTAGACAGTTGAAAATTTCACAAAATGTGTATTTCTGTTGCTGCTATAACAACAAATATAGTAAAAATTACAAAATATCTTTGGGATATATGTAAGCAGAAAATATTTTTTTAAGCAACTGAAAAACGTAATTTTTCTATAATATTACTTGGAGAAGCCTAAAATAAATATTTCTATTTGAAGTTCCGTAGCTATGATTAAGGAACCACTGTAGAACTTGGTACCTACCCATTTAGATAACTGTATTTTTTATATCGAACTTGGCCCCATTTTTCATTTATGTTTTGTTGGGATTGTATTTTCATGTCATTAGTAGCGCAATAATGTGTTAATAATATTACATTACATTTAAATAATAACTTTAACAAATTATTGTGCTCAAATGCTTACTATCTTACCTACCTAATTAAGGAAACTCCAGGTCTACTTATCTGAAACTTTAAGCTACATACTCATATCATATCAGCTCATATACGTCCCCACCGAGGGGCTTGAGCCTACCCTGAATTAGAGCGATCGGGCCTTTGTCGACCATGCGGGCCCAGTGCGGTATTTTTTTTATTAAAAATTTGAGTGCGTTTGGTATGGTCGACTTCACACACAACCTTCGAGTTTCTCCGCAGGCGTGTGCAGGTTTCCTCGCGATGTTTTCCTTCACCGTAAGAGCGTCGGTTAAACGTACTTTATGAAATCTAAATTTGAAATCACATTGGTACGTGGCAGGATTTGAACCACGACCTCCCGGACAGGAGGCGGCGACCCTAGCCGTTACGCCACCGACGCTCCTTATGTGTTCTTAGTCTCTTACTTATTTCTTAAACAAGTGGATGCCCGCAGTTTCGCCCGCGCAGATTCCGTTTTTTGCCGTTCCCGTGGAAATTTCCCAAAATCCTTTCTTAGCGGATGCCCAAGTCCTAATTATTGCTATCTGTATTCCAAATTTCAGCGAAATCTGTTTAGTGGTTTCGGATGTGCGGTGATATGCCAGTCACCAGTCAGTTACCTTTTATATACAAGGTGTAAAAAAATTGGTGTAGGACCCGTTAACAGGGGGTTCTTTTCATCATACTGAACAACTTTCCCCGAAGTACCCATAGTCAAATCCCACAAATAATTTTGGACCCTTTCATATACAAAAATGCAAAAATTGGTCGATCAGCTGATCAATTTGTATGAAAGGTTAATTTATTTTTTTTGCGATTTCGCAAAGTCATAGAACAAAAGTTGTTCAGTATGATGAGTAGAAACCCCAGTTAACGGGACCTACACCAATTTTGTTACAACCTGTATATAGATAAATCATCGTCATATCAGCTCATATACGTCCCCACCGAGGGGTTCGAGCCTACCCTGAATTAGGGCGATCGGGACTTAGTCTGGTGGACTTAGTTGGTCGACTTCACACACAACCTGCGAGTTTCTTCGCAGGCGTGTGCAGGTTTCCTCACGATGTTTTCCTTCACCGTAAGAGCGTCGGATAATGGTACATATGAAATCTAAATTCGAAATCACATTGGTACGTGGCGGGATTCGAACCACAACCTCCCGGACAGGAGGCGGCGGTCTTAGCCGTTACGTCACCGACGCTCTACAGATAAATAAATGAAAATTAATAAAACTCAAGAAGTCACTAAGGTGACAAGATATGTTCTTTCCGTGTAGGTGTCCTTCAAATGTTAACACAAATATGACTTCCTTGCTTAGAGGTGAAAAGTCAGGTCATGTATAGACAAGGTTTCACAGTTTAAGAGTCCCCAGGAGGCTCGAGTTTCCATACAAACGTAGTTCCGCTTTATTACAAAAACTAAACGCCGGATTGAATCCAAACTTTGCAAATACATTGAGTAGACGCATATCGACGTTTTTAATAAGTTTTCGATGTGCTAATATGAAACGGAAAAAAATAAAAGCAGTTTCAAACTTTCAGTACAAAACTAATTTAAGTCTTCGTTTAGTTATGTTTAAATTTACTACGATCAAAACTAATGACAAACATCGATATGTGTCTACTCAATATATTCGTAAAGTTTAGATTCAATCCGGCATGTAGTTTTTGTATTAAAGCGGAATTACGTTTGTATGGAAACTCGGGTCACGTGGGGACCCTTAAATAGTAAATTATGTTATGATAATGAGGTGCTATTTTTGGAACATAGTTCCTTATCGCTTACTACCTACAACACAGATTCTTGGCGAATGAGAGGTAGGGGAAAACGCGCACTTGACCGGTTTAAGAGGGAGGGGATTCCAACATATCCTACACATGGTAGCGGAGGGGATTCCAAGATATCCTACACATGGTAGCGGAGGGGATTCCAAGATATCCTACACATGGTAGCGGAGGGTTTAGGTCTTTGTCACGTATATTACAAAAGAGCTGCAAATTTCATAAAAATAACTTGTACAGCCACGCTGTGCATACTTTCTGATGAAGCCTTAACCGTCTGTCATAGTCGAGCATACAGATTTTTTTAATATATAAATAACTTGTACAGCCACGCTGTGCATACTTTCTGGTGAAGCCTTAACCGTCTGTCATAGTCGAGCATACAGATTTTTTTAATATATAAATAACTTGTACAGTCACGCTGTGCATACTTTCTGGTGAAGCCTTAACCGTCTGTCATAGTCGAGCATACAGATTTTTTTAATATATAAATAACTTGTACAGTCACGCTGTGCATACTTTCTGGTGAAGCCTTAACCGTCTGTCATAGTCGAGCATACAGATTTTTTTAATATATAAATAACTTGTACAGCCACGCTGTGCATACTTTCTGATGAAGCCTTAACCGTCTGTCATAGTCGAGCATACAGATTTTTTTAATATATAAATAACTTGTACAGTCACGCTGCGCATACTTTCTCGCGAAGCCTTCACTATCTGTCATAGTCGAGCATACAGATATGTTTTTTATAAAAATAACTTGTACAGCCACGCTGTGCATACATTCTCGCGAAGCCTTCACTATCTGTCATGTTCGAGCATACAGATTTTTTTTATATAAATAACTTGTACAGCCACGCTGTGCATACATTCTCGCGAAGCCTTCACTATCTGTCATGTTCGAGCATACAGATATTTTTTTATATAAATAACTTGTACAGCCACGCTGTGCATACTTTCTCGCGAAGCCTTCACTATCTGTCATGTTCGAGCATACAGATATTTTTTTATAAAAATAACTTGTACAGCCACGCTGTGCATACTTTCTGATGAAGCCTTAACCGTCTGTCATAGTCGAGCATACAGATTTTTTTAATATATAAATAACTTGTACAGTCACGCTGCGCATACTTTCTCGCGAAGCCTTTACTATCTGTCATAGTTGAGCATACAGATATGTTTTTTATAAAAATAACTTGTACAGCCACGCTGTGCATACATTCTCGCGAAGCCTTCACTATCTGTCATGTTCGAGCATACAGATTTTTTTTATATAAATAACTTGTACAGCCACGCTGTGCATACATTCTCGCGAAGCCTTCACTATCTGTCATGTTCGAGCATACAGATATTTTTTTATAAAAATAACTTGTACAGCCACGCTGTGCATACTTTCTCGCGAAGCCTTCACTATCTGTCATGTTCGAGCATACAGAAAAAAAAACTTGTACAGCCACGCTGTGCATACATTCTGGTGAAGCCTTAACCGTCTGTCATAGTCGAGCATACAGATTTTTTTATAAAAATAATTTGTACAGCCACGCTGTGCATACTTTTTTGCGAAGCCTTCACTGTCGAGATATTTTAAAAAAAAAACTTGTACAGCCACGCTGTGCATACATTCTGGTGAAGCCTTAACCGTCTGTCATAGTCGAGCATACAGATTTTTTTATAAAAATAATTTGTACAGCCACGCTGTGCATACTTTTTTGCGAAGCCTTCACTGTCTGTCATAGTCGAGCATACAGAAAAAAAAATTACACTTACTTAGTCATCTTTTCAACTCGATTTTTTTTGCCATCACAATACCTTCTTCACTGCTTTATCGAAACTAAAAACAGGGACTGTAATAGTTGTATTGGAGGTCATCACTCATCACCATCATCATCATATCAGCCGAAAGACGTCCACAGCTGGACTAAGGCCTCCTCCAAGGATTTTCACGACGACCATTTCTGTGCTGCACGCATCCAGTGGTTTCTTACCACCTTCCCTGATGTGTGGACCTACTCGTATCATATCAGCACATATATAGTATTACTCAAACGGCTTGGCGTTAAATAGAGATAAGACCTATTTTATGCGCTTCAACCTGAACGGACATTTACCGCAGCCCATGAGAATACTAGCTGGCGATACCGTAATACAACAGGTGACAGAAACTCGCCTACTGGGATTCTGTCTGGATAGCGCGCTCGGGTGGGACGCGCACATCGAGGGGCTGTGCGCGCGCCTCTGCCGGGCATGCTTTGCGCTGCGTCGCCTCGCAGCGACAGCGACAAGCGAAACAGTGAGGTCCTGTTATTTCGCCACAGTACATTCACTGATATCCTACGGAACAGAACTATGGGCGAACACTGCTGACTGGCATCGGGTGTTCGTGATGCAAAAGCGTGCGATTCGTGCCATGGCTGGGATTCCCGATGACGTATCTGCTCATGAGTATTTCAAGGCTTATAATATTTTTACCCTACCCTGCATATTAATACAACAAGTAGCTGTGTTTACACATACAAATATCTCCCTTTTCCAAACGAGGGGAACGAATAAAAAAATTAACCTTAGAAGTAATAGATATAGCGGTCGTCTAGCAACTGTGCCGCACTAATTAAAAATGAGCGAAAGATCGGTTTATGTGATGGGACCATCCGTATATAACCGGCTTCCCGATAGCATCAGGGATGCACCTTCCGTCCATTGCTTCAAGCGTAAATTAAAGGAGTGGCTTCTGGAGAGACAATTTTAAGACATAAGAGAATTCTTAGAAACAAAACTCCAGCCTATGTAAAGTGCCAGCAATAGTACGAGTCATTATATATATTTTTATTTTTATTACGTACAAGATAAATCTAAGTTATTTTTATTTTTTTGACATTGATTAATAAAATTAGTGCTATTACTAGTAATCCTTATTAGATGTAGTATACATATTATTAATAATATTATTAATACTATAAATTGATTTGTATTTTGAGTACATTAACGTGCAACAGAACATGTTGTTAATAAAATTTTCATTTTCATTTTCATATACGTCCCCACCGAGGGGATCGAGCCTACCCTGAATTAGGGCTATCGGGCCTTAGTCGAACACGCGGGCCCAGTGCGGGTTGGTCACAACCCGTTGGTGTGGACCTGTAGGAAATTGATATAGCGTATCCTGAGACAAACAGTTTAAATAATGTCTCCTGAACCCAACACTACGCGTGATGCGGCACGCACCTGGCAGATTATAATAAATAATAATAATAATTTGTTATCATAGATATTACAAATGGTACGTTATCGTTAGATTGAGCTCTCTAGAACCCCCACTAGGGGATTCCCTGTGTTCAGGGAGCTAGTCTTTTCCACAGGCTTAAAAAAATAACAACGTACATTAAAATTATGAATTAATTAAAACAATAAAAATAGACAAATAAAAAGTGAACAAAATCAAACAAAATACTAAACAACTGGGTGTTTGTGTGTGTCTGTGCGTGTGTCAGTGAGTGTGTAAGAGAGAGAGTAGCTGTTTCCAGCGGCTTCACCCGCGTGGACAACGTTTCTATGAAACTTTGAGAGTGCGCAGTGCGCGAGCCGCAAGCGGCTCGTGAAAGTTTAAAAATATGGTATATGTGTTAATCCAAATCTTAATCTGTCTACCTACCAAATTTCAGCCAGATCCGTTCAGTAGTTTCGGCGTGAAAGAGAAACAAACATATATCCATAAATTCTTACAAACTTTTGCGTTTATACTCGTAATATTAGTAGGATGAACAATTGAGATTTACTTAGTCAAGTTAAGTAGCCAATGCCTTAATAAGTATCTTTTTCTTGCAGAGGTTTTTTATAAAAAAATCTCTGGCATGAAATTCTCTTTGTTCGATAGGTACATCTTCAATAAGTATATTTTTCTTGCAGAGTTTTTTTAATAAAATAAAATCTCCTTGACATGAAATTCTCTTTGTTCAATAGGTACATCTTCAATAGGGATTACTTTAATAGGATCTGTCTTAATTAACCACATAAGTTATAAGTAATGGAATTTTCAAACATCATTGTTAATAACTTTGATGTGTTCCGGCTTGAAGATGAGATAGCCAGTTCCCCATTGCGTTGGGAAATCTTGGTAAGCCCGCTTCCATTTTCGGCATCATCGTTACTTACCATAAGGTGAGATGATGCCAAAGGCTTACCAATTGTGAATAAAAAAAATAAATAAAAATATTTCTTAATTAACCACTTCATAGTTTAGGGGTTAAGTAAGTTGAAACATGTATTTTTCTGGTTCTATCACGGTATCCACATGCACAGGCTAGGAGAATCAATGTCGGCTTTCCCCAATTCGATGAACTGATACTCAAGCTCAAGCACGCGGAAAGTTTCTGGACGCAGTTAGCCCTGCGGGTGAAAACGATGACACGTGCCAGTGATGACTTACGGAACTGAGACGTGGTGGCTTAAACTATGGGCCTCATAAGAAGGCTTAAAGTCACCCAAAGGACAATGGAGCGTGCTATGCTCGAAGTTTCTCTGCATGATCGAATTAGAAACGGGTAGATCCGCAGGAGAACTAAAGTAACCGACATAGCTCACAGAATCGCTAAACTGAAGTGGCAATAGGCAGGACACATAGCTCGTAGAACAGATGGCCGTTGGGGCAGTAAAGTTCTCAAGTTGCGACCGCGCACCTGAAAACGTAGCGTAGGCAGGCCTCCCACGCGGTGGACCGACGACCTGGTGAAGATCGCGGGAAGCTGATGGATGCGGGCAGCGCAGGACCGGTCGTCGTGGAAATCCTTGGGGGAGGCCTTTGTCCAGCAGTGGACGTCCTTAAGCTGATATAATCATGATGATGATGATATCCACCTATTTAATAATAAACGGCACTTAAACCAAAATCATTTCTATTATACTTAAGAAAATATTAAGCATTTTCTGAAAAATCGCTTGCGGCTCGCGCACAACTCACCCTCAAAGACAGTCATTAAAAATCACGTCCACGCGGGCAAAGCCGCGGGCAAAAGCTAGTGCAATATAAAATTCAGGCAGTTTTATCAGTCCCTAACAAAGATGTTAAGAACTCGAAAATGCGTTGAATTGCTTCGAGAAAATGGTGCGCGGCCGTGCTTGCTCGACTTGGCGCAGGGCTCTGCCGTGCTTCCTGATAAAATTTGAAAGTTACTTCTCATATATTAAAATTACTAATATAATTATCGTAATTAAATTATGTTTGACAGAGTCAAACTCATCGGATTTGTAACAAAAAGTGGGTCGTCTGAGGAATGAGCATGAGGAATTGTAAGTCCTCGTACTCCAACTGATACGTGCTCCACCTGATCCTCCACCTGGGTGGAGCATGAGGAATTTTATATCCTCGTTCAACAACTGATACTCATTACATTATGTCATAAGTTCAAAACATATACCCTTATCTCCACCACAAATTATTTATCGACAACATGCATTGCACCCTGAATAAAGTTGCTATTTATTTATAATTACAATCTTCTTGGTGTATACTAAATAGAATGCATTGCGTTTAAAACATTATACAGTATCAATTAGCGATGACGAATGCTAGTCATCTGAGTTACTTTTTACATCTGTTAAAAACGACATTTTGTTCAAATAGGTTAGAAATACTTATGCGTGACGTCATAGTTTAGCAGCGTCATTGAAGTACTCATTTTGTGATTTTGAAAATCGAAGACCTGATGAAAAACAAAACTAGTAAGGTTTTCCGAAGTATAAGTAGGAGGGCAATTTAGTGATCAATAGTTCATAATTTATTTCTGATGCGGTCGTCATCCCTCATTTTCTGGCTTTGTTGTTTGTTAAATTCATGCAGTTAGTTACCTCAGTCCCAGAGGGCTAAGTAATAAGATATCTTTCCGCTTATTATCATGAATCATAAATTATTATGAATAATACCCACTTATTACCGATATGAGCCTTATTCTGTCACTCTATTTGTAAAAACAAATCTGTAGGGTCATCTACAGTAAACATACAGAACTGGGCATGGCGCACAAAAACGCGCATTGAGCGCCACCTGTGGAAGTCAACATGAACCACATTCTATCTTAACTCCGTAGCACACGTTGTATAACTAATTGATACGGAAAACTGGCAACAGATGGCGAGATATTTTAAATTTTCTTGTTGAATTTTCTTTTTCGCCAGAAATATCCAGACTAAATACAAGCGAATACAACAATCTACAGGTGGTATTTTTCTTAAATAAATAAAACACGGAAGTTGTGACAAACTTCTTCGTCGCATAATATGACTACATACACTACTAAACAGTACCTATGTGAAAAGCACGAAATGGAAATAGAAGACGTCTATAATAACAAAGATACTAAATATTACTACTAGCCATTGAATTCTTCTTCTTCTTCTTCTTGTCCTTGCCCATATTCCCGTTCATCTGGGGTCGGGCCTCCTTGTGCAGCGGCGCCAGGACCTTCTGTCCCTGGTTGTCATTGGCGAAATATCTTGGGCCTTTAGGCCCCTATCAACAGTTGACCACCACGTAGCAGGTGGTCTGCCTCTGCCCTTTGGCTGTGTTTTGATGTTGAGCACAGTCTTTACAGAGTAGCTCTCCTCCCTTCTCATACTACTAGCCATTGAATTACTACTATTATACTACGTACTAGCACGTTCATTCTAGATTTTTCCCTCAGAGCAATAACTCTGAGATTTTTCCACAGCAATGTTAATAGCTTTTTCTAACTACTGCTACGTTATACCTATGAGCGAGTAGGGCGCTTAACCCCTCCCCCCGCTAAAAAGTATGCCATTTATTTAGTAGTATAGAAGTCATTGGCCATTAACAGATTTGCTTAAATTCCAGGAAAATTGTACAAACTATAATTTTGATACGAGCTGATAGTTTCCAAGCTATACAGTGCGTCAACGTTAATTTTAACTGGTGCTTCTACAGATGAAACTGAACAACTTTCCCCATGGAACTCATAGTCAAATCGCAAAAAAAAAATTAGCTCTCCCTCAGCTGATCAGCCAACTTAGTATGGAAAGTTCAATTATTTTTTTTGAAATTTGACTATGGGTTTCATGAGGAAAGTTGTTCAGTTTCATGGGTAGAATCACCAGTTAAAATAGTTTCAGCTTATTTTGTTAGACCTTATAACGTAACCCATCCAGTAACAATTCTTTTTATAACAGGTCGTTTTTGGAACGTCGCTCATAACCAGCCTATTAGGGTTTCATTTTACTCTGCCATTTACTTGTCGCGCTTGTTGGTAAAATGATTTCTCATATCGTTTTACAAATTTATAGCCACCTCAAATATGTAAAGACATGGTAGCGGCAAGATCTATATCAGTCTCTGGTTCCCATAACACAGGGAATCCTACTTTGGGGCCAGATGACCATGTGTGATTTGTCCCAAAATATTTATATTTTTTTTTATTTATCTTCAAGCTCCTAAATAGCGGTCTACAAGATACGTCTTGTGCTACTCCGTATATTGCGCGTATACATTTTTTTTGGGCAATGAACAGAGATGCTATATATAATTGGAGGTAGATCGGTTACGTGCATCTAAAAAGTGAAGCAAAAAAAAGATGCCGATTGGCATCTCTTTTCTTAGTAGCATCGGTGCAACGGAAGCGAACTGCTTGTAATGTTGTGTGTGTAAACGGCTTCGATTTTCAAATGTTGTTTGTTAGTGCATAACCCATCTATGGTAACAAATCTCTGGCAATGAAAACATTTTTAATATTTGTGCCGTTGCCCCAGATTACTACTCCGTACCGAAGGATGGATTCGACGTGAGCATAATAAGCTGAAATTGCCGTAGTTCTCGACGCAACTCTTGTCAATTTAAAGAGTGCAAAAGAAAAGCTGTTTTTATTTAACCAACCCTTTACGGTGCCGTAAGTACGTAGTTGGATTAAAAGTATTTGATACTTGCTGTAAATATACTGGGTGTAACAAAATCGGTATATGGCTACACAAGCATCATTAAATACAAAAACATATATCACTCTTTGGTTAGTGTTATGCTGGATACGATTTAAACTGCACCTGGTACTATTTTGGCAGGCAACTCAGTCCTACGCCGTACCGCAGGTACTTTTTTTCAATGCTTGATTTGGTAGTCTTACTTATACTATAGTTCAACAGTTATTGTTAATACTAAAATATTACAAATACCTGAGTAAAGTTTCATAGAGGTTTCATATTATATATTTTACTAGCTGTCCCGGCGAACTTCGTTCCACCTTACGCTACACTACCCTACCATACCCTACACTACCTTACACTACCCTACACTACCTTACCCTACACTTCACTACCCAACCCTACCCTAACTACACTACACCTGCACTACACTACCCTACCCTACACTACCCTACCCTACCCTACACTACCCTACCCTACACTTCACTACCCTACCCTAACTACACTACACCTGCACTACACTATTCTAACCTACCATAAAACCACATATTTTTTGACTAAAATTTTATTTTATTAATGAATATAATATTTTATTAGGTACTTAAAATCCTATTCCGGATGAAGACAAATGCAAAAACGCAAAAATCATATTGTGTAACTAACACGACTTTCTTATATATATAGATATTGTTATTTATTTTTCACAAAAGCAAATTATAAATATAAAGATTACCTAAGGGGGTCGATTTACGCATCCTTCCCTAATGGACCACTTACACGGAGCCAATGCTTGAGATAATCCACGGAACCAGTCCACTAAGCCAGTGAAATTTGAAAGCATTCTAATTCTGGGACAGTCGATTGTACCGAATTGTCTCTATTTGTCTATTTGTCGGTGGCTCAACCGGTAACGACTCGGTCCATCTAACCAGAGGTACCGGGTTCAAATCTGGACGGCCAATGTACCAATGAGTTTTTCAAAAAAACTTACGTACATACTTACCGATTGCTTTAACGGTGAAGGAAAACATCGTGAGGAAACCTGCACACGCCTGCGAAGAAACTCGAAGGTTGTGTGTGAAGTCGACCAACCCGCACTGGGCCCGCGTGGTCGACTAAGGCCTAATCGCCCTGATTCAGGGTAGGCTCGAGCCCCTCGGTGGGGACGTATATGAGCTGTAATGATGATGTCTCTATTTACACAATGCCAATGTTGGACTTGCTTAGTGGATTGTCTCAAGTATTGGCTCCGTGTAAATGATCCGACGCTCTTAAGGTAAACGCTCTCCATTAGTAGCTAGTTTTTCAGGTGCTATATAAGTTTTAACCGCCTCCGTAGCTCAGAGGCAAAGTTCACTGACTTTACACCGGAGGTCGCGGGTTCGATTCCCGGCGGGGTCAATTGTAAGACTCGGTTTGGTTGGTGGTAGGGCATTTTCTAAGCCCGCCTGGCTAGCTACCACCATATCAATGTTGATATCATTGGTGTGTTTCGGCATGAAGATAAGATAGCCAGTTCCCCATTGCGTTGGGGAATCTTGGTAAGCCCGCTTCCATCTTCGGCAACATCGTCACTTACCACCAGGTGAGATGTGGTCAAGGGTTTACCAATTGTGAATAAAAAAAAACATAACGCAACAACTTTGCGCAGGCAGACCGACATATTTATTATCGGAGGGTTGCCATTTATCCTTTCATTCAACCTAAGTTTATCCATTTCCGTTATCGTTACCACATTTGTCATGACCTCCTAGTCTATACAAGCGTCGGTGGCGTAACGACTAGGGCCGCTACCTCCTGTTTGGGAGGTCATGGTTGGAATCCTGCCACGTACCAATGTTTTTTCGAATTCGATTGCATATGTACGTTTATCCGACGCTCTTAAGGTGAAGTAAAACATCGTGAGGAAACCTGCACACGCCTGCGAAGAAACTCGAAGGTTGTGTTTGAAGTCGACCAGCCCGCGTGGTGTGACTAAGGCCCGATCGCCCTAATTCAGGGTAGGCTCGAGCCCATCGGTGGAGAACTTATATGAGCTGATATGATGAAATGATCTGGTAAGGTTATTTACTTCACAGCAGAAGGTCACTGGTTCGATTTTCGGGGGAGTCTAACTTGAATTATTAAACGAGTTTTGATCTTTGAAGTCATAAGTCATAACCCTTGCTTTGCTAAGCCGTAGTCGAGCGATAACTAAATCAGAGTTTAAACCAAAGTATATATATTAGAACTATGGTTTAAACTGTCAATTCCTCAAATTCATCGAGTCTATTAAGGTCAAGCATGTACTAAAGATATTGCGGTGAAGTTCACAGATACAACCTCGGCGATATTATATAATTATGTTTTCGCAACTAAGTATAGTTCCGTAATATTGCAACAGAGTGTATACAAGCGAATACAGCGAGCTGCGAGATAAAAATGTAAACCCACATATCGGGTTTGTTATAGCACAGCCATTAGTGATTTTGTTCCTTATTCGTTTTTAATTATATACAAGTGTAATAAAATTGGTGTAGGTCCCGTTAACTGGGGCTTCTACTTATCATTCTGAATAACTTTTGTTCTACGACTTTGCTAAAAACGTAAATTTTTTTTTTACTCTTAATACAAATCGATCATCTGATCGGCCGATTTTGTACATTTTAGTATGGAGGATCCAAATTTTTTTTTGAGAATTGACTATGGGTTCCTTGTAGAAAGTTGTTCAGTATGACGAGTAGTATCACTAGTTAACGGGACGTACACCAATTTTGTTACACCCTGTATATGCCTTCCATTTTACTTTTGATCGAACAGGTACAAAAATAATTCCACTTTTTAATATAGGGATGAATTGTACACAGGGAAAACGAGTGGAAATGTGTAGCCAAGTTCTCTTTTTACACGACTACCCACAAAAAATAGTGTATTGTTTTTAGGTCTAATGTATGTATGTACGTTTATTTATTTTACGATATCTTATAAACACCTTGATGGATTTTAGAGTGCGAGGCATTGTTAGATTCGTATTGATCCCGTGAGTGACATAGGATACTTACAATTTACCCGACTTCCCAAAAAAGAGGGTTTTTTTGCAGTTCGTGTTTTAATCAAAAATTTTATTTAAAGAATATCGTGTCAGCCGAAAGACACCCTGCTGGACAAAGGTCTAAGGATTTTCACTACGACCAGCATCCAGCGGCTTCCCGCGACCTTCACCAGGTAGTCGAGCCACTAAGTGGGAAGCTTGTCTGAGCAAGTCTTCCGGTGCGCGGTCGAAACTCGAGAACTTACCATCCCAACGGCCATCTGTTCTACGAGCTGATGACTCGTTAGTCCAGTGGTCAGCGCTCCTGCCTGCTGAGCGGAGAGTCGTGGGTTCTCAATACTTAATCATCATATCAGCTCATATACGTCCCAACCGAGGGGCTCGAGCGTACCCTAAATTAGGGCGATCGGGCTTCAGTTGATCACGCGGGCCCAGTGCGGGTTGGTCGACTTCACACACAACCTTTGAATGTCTTCGCAGGCGTGTGCAGGTTTTCTCACGATCTTTTCCTTCACCTCGAAGAGCGTCGGATAAACTTACATATATACGGAATCGAAATTTGAAAACAGATTGGTACGTGGCAGGATTCGAACCACGACCTCCCGAACAGGAGGTAGCGACCCTAGTCGTTACGCCACCGACGCTTGTATAGACTAGGAGGTCATGACAAATCTGGTAACTATAACGGAAATGGATAAACTTAGATTGAGGGGATAAATGCCAACCCTCTGATGTGAAATATGTCGGTCTGCCTGTGCAAAGTGGTTGCGTTATATACTTATACATATATCGCCTGAAAAACTAGTTACTAATAGAGAATGTCGTTACCTCCTAGTATAGTAATTGCAACCATGCGTTTTACAGGTATTAAAAGGATAAAAAGTAGGTACATCATGGGTCGTTTCTTTCCCTCTAAATATGGTTGATGGGACCGATGGCTGACTCTCGCGTTATACTCGTGACCGGGTGCTGTCCGTGTGAACTGGCCTACTCTTGTCGAAGGCATTATGGACATTCAATGATTTTTATGTACAACTTTTCGTGTCATATTGTTTTCATGTTCTAATGACATCATCATAATCATCATGTCAGCAGAAGGACGTCCACTGCTGGGACCCCCCCCCCCCCCCAAGGATTTCTAAGACGACCGGTTCTGCGCTGCCCGTATCCAGCGGCTTCCCGCGACCTAATAAAATAAACTGGTTTATTTCAAGAATTGAATTTTGACTTTATTAACTAACGATTGTTTATTTCTTGATTTTTCTCAAATGACATTATTTTATTATTATTGGACATTATAACTATCAGAAAGAGTGTAATTTGCACCTATTTTGAATAAATACCTTGAACCTTGACCCTGTTCAGTTTTATTTACTTATTTCCATAAAAATACAGAACCCAAAAGAATCGGCGACCAAAGAAAATACAGTCCACTACATCACCATCACAAACAGTTAAATAAAATAACTATCAAAGTGTAGTGTGTATTTGGTAAGGTGTTATTTTATTCGTACCTGATATTATATAATCTGAGTAGCTGGGTTGAGCCTTGAAACGGAGTTAACTCAACCCGCAAAGGGTGTGAGAAGCCCAGGTGATGATTGGATTGAGCCCTGACACGAAGTCCCCATACTCCGCAAGGTGTGTTAGAAGGCCAGGTGATGGTTGGGTCAAGCCCTGACACGAAGTCCTCACACCCCGCAAAGTGTGTGAGAAGACCAGGTGATTTTTGAGTCGAGCCCTGACACGGAGTCTCCTCACTCCGCAAAGGGTGTGAGAAGGCCAGGTGATGATTGGGTTGAACCCTGACATGAAGTCCCCACACTCCGCAAGGTGTGTGAGAAGGCCAGGTGATGGCTAGGTCGAGTCCTGACACGGAGTCCCCTCACCCCGCAAAGTGTGTGAGAAGCCCAGGTGATGGTTGGGTCAAGCCTTGACATAAAGTCCCCAATCCCGCAAGGTGTGTGAGGAGACTTGGTGATGTTTGAGTCGAGCCCTGACACGGAGTCCCTTCACCCCGCAAAGCGTGTGAGAAGCCCAGGTGATGATTGGGACGAGCCCTGACACGGAGTCCCCTCACCCCGCATAGGGGGTGAGAAGGCCAAGTGATGGTTGGGTCAAGCCCTGAAACGAAGTCCCCTCACCCCGCAAGGTGTGAGAAGGCCAGGTAATGGATGGTTCAAGCCCTAAATCGAAGTTTTCACACCCCGCAAGGTATGTGAGAAGATCAGGTGATGTTTGGGTCGAACCCTGACACAGTTAAGGAGTTATTACACCTTCCATCATCAGATCACCTGAATAACCAGAAAGGATACAAGTCGGTCTATATGTATCCCTACTTATCTATGTATAATATTTAAATAATTATCCTCTATCTCCTAAACGTTTAGGATTGTACCTTCCATCATCAGCTCTGCAACATAGGATGATGACTACCAGACGCAAATACTAGAATGAATACCTTTAGAAATACATATAGAAATTAACGAACGCTCTAGTCGTACTATTTTCGAAGGTTCTCCTCGTTTCTCTGGGATACCATCATCAGATCCTGGTTTCCTTATCATGGTACCACCCTTGGGATATCTCCTTTCTAACCAAAAAAAGAATCATCAAAATCGGTTCAAAAACGAAGAAGTTATCCGCGAACACACATAAATATATAAGGTGTAACAAAATTAGCTGAAACTATTTTAACTGGTGCTTCTACCCATGAAACTGAACAACTTTCGCCATGGAACCCATAGTCAAATCGCAAAAAAAAATTTGGCTGTCCCATACTAACTCGATCAGCTAATCAGCCAACATAGTATGGGAAGTTCAAATTTTTTTTTTGAGATTTGACTGTGGGTTCCATGGGAAAAGTTGTTTAGTTTCATGGTTAGAAGCACCAGTTAAAATAGTTTCAGCTAATTTTGTTAGACCTTATATATGTTTTCATTCACTATGGGTTCCTTGGAGAAAGTTGTTCAGTTTCATGAGTAGAACCCCCTGTTTAGAGTTCTTTCGCCGAATAAGCTGTACCTTTGATAAATGCCGCTCTCCGCTGCTGGCTCGCGTCAAACGGTTGCGTCAAAGGGGCCTCCTTAGTTCAATCGCAGCGCCGCCAACGTTACATGCACGGGGTCGCGCGAATCTTGTTCCGTCTTTAATTTATTAACGTAGGTGACGATTCTAAAGATACTTCGTCCAGAAGTCAAAGTGATTAAATTGTAAAGAAAAATTACATTTCATATTTTTTTTTGTATAATATTGTTTTATCCTTCAACACATTTTCAGAACTCCGTTCGGGTGTACTGCAGCCAATTCCCCGAACGGACTATAAGTTTCCGGGAGGGGGTCTTTTTACATCCCGTATAGGCTGCTCTGACTCTTCATCTATTTTTTACAGAGAAGAAAAACCCGGCCAGAACTGCACACATAGAGTTCCGTACCATCATACTAGATGGCGTTAGTACAAAGGGTTCCGTACCATCATACTAGATGGCGCTAGTTTCTTCACGTTTAATTAAACACTTTTTTTGTATGGAGACCCCCCTTATTTTTTCACTTTTTCTAATTTTTAGTATTTGCTGTTATAGCGGCAACAGAAATACATCATCTGTAAAAATTTCAACTGCCTAGCTATCACGGTCCATGAAATACATCCTGGTGACAGACGGACAGACAGACTGACAGACAGACAGACGGACAGCGAAGTCTTAGTAATAGGGTCCCGTTTCTACCCTTTGGGTACAGAACCCTAAAAATTAACTGCAGGCAATCCCGATATTAGAGTCCCGTACCTGAAAAGGTTAAAACGGAACCATACAGAATCACTCGGTTGTCTGTCAGTCCGTCCGTCCGTTCCCCTGTCACAGACAATTTGCTCGGAAAGTACTGGACCGATAGAGTTGAAATTTGGTTACACATATGTAAGTCGGTGACCCAAAGACGTGTAACGTAAATAGATAAGTTATAAACATGGGGGCCATTTTTGGGGGTAAATTAGAAAACTTTAAAAAACTTTTGCAAATTATTCCGTGTGATATTATAAATAAAAGGGCTTGTTCTGAGAATTTGAATTATATTTTTAAAATAATTCAAAATAAATAGTTTTGAATTTATTTAAGATAGTCGAAAACGCTAAAAACGTTCAATCGCAACAACTTCGTACAATTTTGCATTATTATTTTTGGTTTTTGTTATTTTTTTTAATAAAGTAGTTAAGTATAAGATTTTGATAAAAAATATATGGGACCACACTAAGCACTAGCACAAGAAAAAGAATCATCAAAATCGGTTCACCCAGTCAAAAGTTCTGAGGTAACACACATAAAAAAAACACAATCGAATTGAGAACCTCTTCATTTGACCATTTCCCTACCCCCTTGTTACCGAAACTACTGGACTTAAAACCTTAAAAAATCACAGCATATAAAGTTGAATGCATATTTTACATTTCCTGTAAACTGTGGGAAAATCTAAAGTCCTTCCGTTCCCAAAGAAAAAATAAAATTTCCAATCTCCAGAACAAGTAGACCCCATTACCTAGAGCAAAGTATGTACCGAGGGGCCTTGCTCTGTTGGTAGTTAAAATTTTGGTGCGAAACCCTGTTTGTGTGACCCCAAGTCGCACTTGGCCGGTTTTTTTTTCTGGCGTTCAAATCATTGATATTGTAGGTTTTCTCACTAAGTAGAAAAAAAGAATCGGTGGCTCAACCGGTAACGACTCGGTCCATCTAACCAGAGGTACCGGGTTCAAATCTGGACGGCCAATGTACCAATGAGTTTTTCAAAAACTTACGTACATGCTTACCGATTGCTTTAACGGTGAAGGAAAACATCGTGAGGAAACCTGCACACACCTGCGAAGAAACTCGAAGGTTGTGTGTGAAGTCGACCAACCCGCACTGGGCCCGCGTGGTCGACTAAGGCCTAATCGCCCTGATTCAGGGTAGGCTCGAGCCCCTCGGTGGGGACGTATATGAGCTGTAATGATGATGATGAGATTACGGCTCTCATACGAAATCAGTGACACAAACTGTCCGCCGTATGTTGACATTTGAAGTTGCAGGTTGAAAAGAAGTTCATCACATCATCACATCAGCTCATATACGTCCCCACCGAGCGGCTCGACCCTACCCTGCATTAGGGCGATCGGCCCTAGTCGACCACGCGGGCGCAGTGCGGGTTGGTCGACTTCACACACAACCTTCGAGTTCCTTCACAGGCGTATTTAAGGAGTTACTTGACTATAATATTACTAATCTAAATACATAATATGACACAGAGAAAGGTCTAACAGACTACTTCATGCCGCAGAGTCCCGTCCCGCTGCTGCAGTGTGCAAAGACAAATACTTAAAACATATAGACAAGACATGGAAATAAATAAGTACCTACAACTAAATTAAATAAATTATCAAAAAAAAAACTTTTCACACAAAGCTGCCCAATTAACTATGATCCGTTAGTATGAAAAGTAAAAAAAATATATGCCAATTACATGTAAGGAAAAGTTTTTTATTTTTTTATGTAGATCCTAAGTTTAAAATATGGGCAATGATTTCATTTTCATCCTCAGCATCAATGTAGGTACATAAAATTAAAAATAACATTGTTTAATTTAAAAAACGTTTCTCGTGTTGAAATCTTTTCCAACACATTTAAATCGCTTGCAAAAAATATCAACGCGAGCGACACATTGCTTTGCCGATCAGTCATTAGAACATGAAAACAATATGACACGAAAAGTTATACACAAAAATCATTGAATGTCATTAATGCCTTTGACAAAAGTAGGCCAGTTCACACGGACAGCACCCGGTCACGAGTTTAACGCGAGAGTCAGCCATCGCTCCCATCAACCATATTAGCGAGAAAGGAACGACCCGGCTTCCAATGCGCCACCATGCGCACAAACATATAAGCGAGCATGCACTTACATTTATCAGGTGTACACCTTTGCAAGATATAGGCCGAATGGTCGTTAACAAGGTATCTCCCTTCCTTGGCGTTTCTAAACTAGACCTAGAAAATTGACTATGTAAGTGGATCTTTGCAGAAACTCTTAAAGAAAACTATTTCAAATATCCTGTGATAAAATTTACAAGTCATTAAGGAATGACTGCGGAACCTACTTCGACACGCACTTGGCCTTTCTTAGTTCATTTATTATACAGAATGTAACATAAGGGTGCAGTGCAGTGATACTTTAAGGTGGGCTTGTACTTATCACTGCACCTTTATGTTACACTCTGTATATTGTCATTGACAGCAAATATTCGTCGTACTTGGACATATTCCTACGTAAAACGACGTAAAAAGGACGTATATGTATGACCATTGACCACTATAATTACATCGCAAATGTTTAATTTGCACTCATTATTTATTTAATATTGAGTTCAGTCAACATAATACTCAAGTTTGCCCGCTCTCAAGGCTTATAGATCTATGCGATCAAGAGAGAGAGCGCTCTGTGACCGAGAAGCACCTGGCAGTACAGGCCAGTGCCTTGCGCGCGAACGACGTTTAAAAAAAAGTGTTCTAATTTCAAACGCGTGTCATTTTCCAGCGTAGAAGGAGGAAAACTTTTTCCGCGCCCTTTGTTTTTCTTTGCAAACTTTTTTCGAAGGATCTCTTTGTTTGTTAATTATTTTTTTTCGTATGACTTTAAAGTGATTTTGTTTTATAGTGTTTGCAAGTTTAAAAGTAAAAGGAGGTGAAACGTTCATTCATTTTGTTATTTGGTGAGTGCTCCCATTTTTCTTTTTTACTAAGATTGTTTTATAATTTTTAATTTTTCTAATATACCTACTTAACTAATAAAAATTTAATAAGTAGGTACTATTTTTCGGAGGTTTATTAAAATAAAAATCTATTGTAAAAAGAAATTTATACTTTAAATGTTTTTTTTTGTTCATTTGTACTGAAAAACCGTGTTAATAAGTACCTAGGTAGTATTATAGCGTTGGCAGGCCTCCCACTTAGTGGACCGACGATCTGGTGAAGGTCGCGGGATCCGGGCAGCGAGGGACCGGTAGTTGTAGAAATCCTTGAGAAAGCCTTTGATATGAAGTACCTAGGTACCTACCTAAGATAATATGTACCTACGTAGGTATGTCCCATACGCCCCTCTAAAGTACCCCAACTAATAAATTGTCAATGTATAATAATTTGCCCAACAAAAGAGCCATTTTGTTGCAAATTTAATTAAGGTACACTACATAACTGCACGCAACTACACAGGGTGTAACAAAATTGGTGTACGTCCCGTTGACTGGAGCTTCTACTCATCATACTGAACAACTTTTGTTCTATTAATTTTCTGAAATCGCAAAAAAAATATTTTATACAAATAGTTCAGCTGATCGACCAGTTTTGTGCAATGTAGTATGGAGCGTCAATTTTTTTTTGAAAATTTACTATGGGTTCCTTGGGGAAAGTTGTTCAGTATGATGAGTAGAACCCCCATTTAACGATTCCTACACAAAACATTTTACACCCTGTATTAGCTATACCCAGGCTGTAACAAAATTGGTGTAGGTTAACTGGGGGTTCTACCCATCATACTTTCCCAAAGGAACCTATAGTCAGTTCAAAAAAAAATTGAACCCTTCATACAAAAATGCACAAAATTGGTCGATCAGCTGATCGATTTGTATGGTTTTTTTTTTGCGATTTCAGCAGTCATACAAAAAAAAGATGTCCAGTATGGCCGAACTTGAATGTAAGCACCACTTGTGTTCCGTCCAGTAAGACCTTGAGTAGAAGCCCCAGTTAACGGGACCTACACCAATTTTGTAACACCATTTATAAATTAAACAGAAAAAAAAACAACATCGTTTTTCACTATATATCCATAATCTATTAATTGAGACCATTCCAATGAGCCCAAACACGATACCTCTACGTTAAGTTGGTATGGAGTTCCAGACACTCCAGGTGTTCTGCAGCATCAGGTCAAGCTTACCATGTATTGTCATCGGTCCTTCTCATAATATGGTTGAGGGGAGCGATGGCTGACTCTCGCGTTATACTCCTGACCGGGTGCTGTCCTTCTGATGGTAATATGTCAAAGGCATTAATGACATTCAATGATTTTTATGTAAAACTTGTCGTGTCTTAATGTTTTCATTCACAGACCCCAGTTAGTTCGCTGTTGCACAGACGGTAGTTGTATTTAAGGCGAGGTATTGATTTAAAACAATTCTCTCTGTCTTTTTCTTTACGTGTAAAGAGTAAAGAAAATAACCACACTTTTTTAATGGATTTTCGCTTCAATCAAAAACTACAATGAAAGTTTAAAAAATAACAACATTACTCATTTTGTATTATCTATCATAACAAATATTGTTGCATATTTTTTTTTATTTATACTTCAAAATATTAGTCGTAACTGGAACCAAAAGTAACGGTGTAGACCTTTCCTTGGGATTTTTTTCTATCGAATCAAAACTGCTCAATCATGTTTCTAATAGCTTTTGACTTTTAGGAACATCATCAACAATAAGGGTGTTTTTTCAACCTTGGGTTTTTTTGTCGTTTAGAAGTAATTGACGTCAAAAATCATAAAAATCTGTAATATTACCGCCTAATGATATTATTTTTTCTAGAAAATTTAATATAATGACATTTGTCAGGATTTAGAAAGATGTTGTTTTCATTGCAAAAGTTTTCGAAATTAGTTAAATCCCTTTGCATCAGGAGCTCACAATGAATAGGTGCACAGATTACCCTGAATATTTTTGTATCGTCAGCATACATCAAAATATTTGTGTCAGGTGATACAATCCTAAGCTATGTCATTTATAAAGAACTAAAGTTTTTTTTTACCTTTAAGTTAGGAAGCAGGTCGATCCGTGATAAAATAGAATAGATCGTAACATCATTCATTTTAGGTTCAAATCAATGCGGACTTTTCGCGGCGGTTACGTTGAGACCGAATGCCGGATTTTCGATTTTACATGTTTTTATTACTTTTCTTCTTACTCAAAGAAGTGTTAAAAATGTAATTAAAATGGAAGGTGTTCGCCGATTTCCGTGAGTTGGTTTCATTTAACATTAACTGTTTATTTTTTAGGAATTTTGCAATTAATGCCTAAAACAGCGGTACACAGGGTATATTTTTTTACATCAAATGTGTTAATATTGTTACAAGTTGTATTCAATTTAATAGATTTTTCATTACTTCAAGTATATACCATTCAATTGAATCGAATATTGTGATTTAGCAGTGATGACATACGGAATTGAAACATGGTCGCTTACTATGGGCCTCATAAGAAGGCTCAAGTTCACCCAAAGGGCAATGGAGCGTGCTATGCTTGGAGTTTCTCTGCGTGATCGAATCAGAAACGAGGAGATCCGTAGGAGAATCAAAGTAACCGGCATAGCTCTCAGAATTGCTGAACTTTAGTGGCAGTGGGCGGGGCTCATAGCTCGTAAAACTGATTGCCGTTGGGGCAGTAAAGTTCTCGAGTGGAGAACACGCACCGAAAAACGTAATGTAGGTAGGCCTCCCACTCGGTGGACCGATGACCTGGCGAAGGTCGCGGGAAACCGTTGGATGCGGGTAGCGCAGAACCGGTCGTCGTGGAAATCCAGCAATGGACGTGGAAGTGGACGTCCTTCGGCTGATATGATGATGATGATGATGATTGTGATTTGACCCCTGTTAGGAACGCGTTCAAATATGCACTCGAACAGCACCGTTTAGCTGGAGCAAACTCAAAGCCGTAAAGTAACAATATAGTTAGAGTATGTTTTCTTTGATGTCATGATTATCAAATGCGTCCCGATACAATAGCTTTCTCTGTCACTCAAAATGACGTAGATTGCATGTTATTACATTATTACATTATACTAAAAGTGGGTACTATTGCATTAGAATACAGTTTGTTTTACATGAATTAATGCAGATCTTTTTCCGTTAGTACCCACGGATGACAATACCACAGTGATACAATATAGCGGCTCACAGTAGTGCAACGAATGTACTTATGCACTTTACGCAGAGCAACGGAAGGGTACTTGCGGGACAGCGGGCGGCAGGGCACAGCCTGGCAAACTCGCGGTACTGCTAGTACCTACGCCGTAGCGGCTTCGTGCAACATCAAAGGCGTTGCGCTACTGTAAGCCATATCGTAATACTGTGACAATACCATACAATAGGATTAATATAAGGAAAGTTCGTCCGTCCGATTGAATTGAAATTAGGTTCAATGGCCAGGACACACATAGTTAGCATCGTAGACTGCGCAAAGCCTCAGTTATGCTTTAAAATATAATTAATGAAAAGCAAGTTAAAAAACTAAAAGCCGATTCATAAAAAAATACGGTCTAAAAAGTATAAAACTAGAAAATATTCTTATCTGAAATTGTTATGTACAAAATATTCAATAATTATTGTATATTAAATATACTTTACTAACACTTTTTTTTTTTATTCACAATTTGTAAGCCCTTTGGCATCATCTCACCTGAAGATGGAAGCTGGCCTACCAAGATTGTATTTTGACGTTATTAACAATTTTTTTTTTTTTTACAAATAACATGTACAATAACGCAATGGACAACTGGCTATCTTATCTTCAAGCCAGAACACATTAATGTTGTTAACACTGATGTTTGGCGGCAAGACTTTAGATAAGATAGTGGTAGCTAGTCCGGCGGGTTTAGAAAATGCCCTACCACCAACTAAACCGAGTCTTACAAGTTGAACCTACCGGGATTCGAACCTGCGACCTCCTGTTGTGAAGCGAATAGACTAACCATTACGCCACGGAGGCTGTTAAACGTAATATAATAATTTAAAACATAGGTACACACATCAACTTTATACCTAGGGATATTTTTTGACTTTTTTATACTTTTGAAGAACAAAAATACATACTTAGGACATTTGTATGGTAGAAACTTTCGAGATCAGCAGGAGCTATATATACCCTTTCAGTTCTTATAAATTAAATAAGTTTTAAGGCCTTAAGATAGGTCAAACGACAATATTCAATTGAAATTATTGAAAGACTCTGTAAAGCTTTCACTATGGAAAAGATATATAATATACTTAAAGTAATAAAAAAATGATTTAGTTGAATAAAATTTTAAAAATATTACCACTTTTGATGTAAGATAATATACTGTAGACCTTGCTTTTGGCATTAATTGCAAAATTTCTCGAATACAAATAGATAATGTTGAATGAAACCAACACACAAAAATCAGTGACTTTAAGACCTTTCATTTTAATCGAACACATTTTTTTGAACTTATTTGAAAGTGAAGAAAAGTAATAAAGACGTGTAAAAATCGAGAATTGGGCGTTCGGTTTCAACGTAACAGTCGCGTTGAAGCCCGCATTGATTTGAACTTAGAATGAATAGACTTACCGTTCGATATAATTTTTTTATAAATTAATTTATTATTTTATTTAAATTAACCTTAATTAGGGCGATCGGGCCTTAGTCGACCACGCGGGCCCAGTGCGGGTTGGTCGACTTCACACACAACCTTCGAGTTTCTTAGCAGGCGTGTGCAGGTTTCCTCACGATGTTTTTCCTTCACCGATATAGCAATCGGTGAGTATATGTACGTAAGTTTCGAAAAACTCATTGGTATATTGGCAATCCGGATTTGAACCCGCTTTGCTTAGCCGTAGTTGGCTAAAAAGTTATGTAAACAAGGTGAAACTAAACAACTTCAATTCATATAAAAAAAAATTCGAGCGAGACCTACAGTACTCGCATATGACATGTGACAAAATACTTTATAAAAGGACGGCAAAGATACGGCAGACTAGGCTGTATGGTCATTGATACCTTTGCCTTTTCCGCGCTTTTAAAGCCTGAAAAAAGGACGGCAAAGATACGGCAGACTAGGCTGTATGGTCATAGATACCTTTGCCTTTTCCGCGCTTTTAAAGCCTGAAAAAACGCGACTCCCTGTTACACATTTCCGTCCCATGGGACACATTTACGTCCCATTTCATGAAATCACTCCCACAAATTGCAGGAAAGCTAGAGCAAAGATGTTACACATCAAAAACATTGCCTTCATACCTCAAATTAGCCTCGTCAGTTCAAATATTGGACGAAACAAAACTAAAAAAACGTTTTCTCATACCGCGAAAATATTGACATCATTTTTTTAATAATACCTACGTCACTGACGTATATTCTTTGTACAAAACCGCTCTATACAAGATGAACAAATAAAATAATGTCTCTTTTGATTTGGATTAAGACGAGGTATTGATTGGAACAGTTGCCTCTGTTTTAAAACGGAACCCTTATAGGATCACTTTGTTGTCCGTCCGTCCGTCTGTCTGTCTGTCAAGACCCTTTTTCTCAGGAACGCGTGGAGTTATCAAGCTGGAATTTATATCAAATACTCAGGTCTATACTGTACCTTGGAGCTGTGAAAAAAACAAATTTCTAAGCGAACGCAATCAAAAGATACAGAGCCGTTTATGCCGCAAATTTTCGACACTCGCAAGGGAATCAAAACCTGGTACCTACTTCCCGTGAACTCAGAATCTTGAAATTTGTTACGAAGCAACGTCTTATAGCACAGATAAAGGGAAAACTTCGAAAACCGTAAATTTTTAGTTACATCATATAATAAAAATATTTTAATAATTTTAAAATACCATAACTATGACTCGATTGTCGTCATGGGTGAACTTTTACTTATATACCTACAGGTTTGTACGGAACCCTCGGTGCACGAGTCCGACTCGCACTTGGCCAGTTCTTTCTTTACGCTCTTTACGTGTAAAGAGTAAAGAAAATAACCACACTTTTGCATATTTTCAATGTTTTCGTTTAGTTTCAATTTTCTGGAAGTATGAAAAATAGAAGATGGAAGATCGCGGGAAGCCGATGGATACGGGCAGCGCAGGACCGGTCGTCGTGGAAATCCTTGGGAGAGGCCTTTGTCCAGCAGTGGACGTTTTGTGGCTGATATGATGATGATGATGATGAAAAATAGAAACATTTCTCACTTTGTGTTTTCACAATGTACCCTCGAGAAGTCGAGAGTAATGAATTCGCGTCACCTGATTTTTATAAGTACACTAGCTGTCCCGGCGAACTTCGTTTCACCTTACACTACACTACCCTACCCTACCCTACCCTACCCTACCCTACCCTACCCTACCCTACACTACCCTACCCTACACTACTCTATCCTACCCTACACTACACTACCCTACCCTACCCTACCTATAAATTTATTATCTATAAATTTGACACACTTCCCGGTTTCCGATTGAGCTGAAATTGTGCATGCGTATGTATATAGCGTGAAAATACAATATTAAAAGCTTGAACCTAAAAGTTTTTAGGTTTTTCGAAAATTATTTATTGATGAATATCTATTCCGGACGAAGACAAATGCAAAAACACAAAAATCATAAAAATTGATCCAATTGTTCTTTAGTTATAAATGGTGTAACTAACACGGACGGCGACCCGTGCACCCACTGGCTTCACCCACCGGTGGGTGTAGGGGTAATTCCTGTTTACCCGTGTACCCACTGCGATATGGTTGGAATTAATTATCGATGAAAAAAATAAAACAATAATACGATAAGTCAATTTGTTTATTAAAACTAACAAACGCTTATCTCATTTGTTAATAGTTGCATTTGTGCATTAATTATCTGATTATCTCGAATTTGATACATTTCATTGCGTCTATTAGTTAATTTCTTGTTTGGTGCAAGTTTTTTGGATAACAACTTTGCAACCGTCTTATAATTTTTATTAATATTTTTATTAATCCCCGAATTCCAGCTTTCGCTAACATTGTTAGTTCTGTGACGTTTTTTATACACGCACCATTCGTCCGGCGGCGACCCGTCCACCCACCAGCTTTCATCGACTGGAAACACGATTTAATAAAGTTGGCTCGAGAGAATAATTTCGCAAAGGTACCTCTTTTCGAGGTACCCACTGCATTATGATGGGAAAATGTCGATATCAATTCAATCCGGTCGCCACGAGTGCACAAACTGGCCACTTCATTGTTTTTACACTGATAAAATAATACTATACATCTGTCTGCTGTCACTCGTCTTTCAAAGTAATAAATTGCCCTTTGTTTCAAGAAATTATATTACTTTATAATAATTATATTCCGAAAGAAACGTAACATAATGGATATTGAAATTAAGTTTATAAAAAGAAAACGTGGCCTTGTGTTAATAGACAAGGACCATCAATATTTTAAGCATAAAGTTTATGCTAACAAATCGACAATCTGGAATTGTTCGCAAAAACAGAAGCTAAAGTGTAAAGGATCAGTTACTATTAATGAAGTGAGTAATTTACTTAAACACAACAATAAATGGCACCCATTTGTGTTTCACACACACGTGATAGGTTTCCGCAACCATTCAATTTATTGTTGTTGTTTATTTATTTATTAGTAGATGATGCCCGCGGTCCCGCTCGCGATATATATCCTTCCCTATGGTCTAAACTATCACCATACTAAATTTAAATTATGTGTCCATACTAAATTATGTGTGGTTTTTACAGGATTTCCATTTCATTAAAAGTATTCCACTTAAAGATGATTGTTTTGGATATTATTTTAGAAGCTTATAGAGAAACGACCTTTTCCCAACTGACACATATGTTTTATTTGTTGCTATGGTATTTGTGACAATGATTGTGTTCCAAGTGAGGCCCAAAATGAAGTAGCGTTGGCATTGCAAATGCGAAAAAGGAAGCTGCATCTACGAGCAAACCTGTTTCTAAAATTTACAAAAAAAATATAGAGCCATTAAAAGATAAAGGTTTAGCAATTGTAACAAAGGTCCCTTCCTTTAATAGCACCAAGCATGCGTTATATACGAGCCGGAATCAGGGTTATCAAGTGAGGAAAACTATTTATATGCATGGCAGCGAAGTGGAAGTACCGATAAAATTTATAAAATATTTGATAGCAGACTATTATGACGCGGAAGATAACAGTAGGATTCTGGTTTTTGCTGATGAGAAGAATTTAAAACTAATACGTGAAATTGAAGAATTTTTCCTCGACGGAACTTTTAAATCGGTACCTTTTCCATTTTATCAGTTAGTGACAGTACACGGTGAAGCTGGCAGCACAGTAGAAACAACAAATGTTGTACCATTAATGTACATACTACTGCCCAACAAAACTGAGAAGATTTATCGGGTAATGTTTGATTTGATAACAGTAGCTGTTCCAGATTTTAAGCCAAAAATGGTACACGTTGATTTCGAGTTTGCTATTACCAACGCACTAAAGAATTACTTTCCTAATACTATAATATATCGATGTTATTACCATTACACTCAGAGTCTGTGGAAGAAGGCTAAAATGATTGACGGACGTGCACGAGCCAAGACCGTTAAAAGCAAAATTTTACGACGCCTCGTGGGCTTATGCTGTATCCTTCCATTGTTACCAATTGACATGGTATCTAAGGGCTGGAGTTACATTAATGAAGAATACCATGAAATCAATGACAAGAAAGTTACCACTTTTATTAAATACTTTGCCAATTTTTATTTAAAAGAAAAAATGATCAAGGAATGGTGCGTGTACAATAGAAGGCACAGAACTAATAACGTTTCCGAAAGCTGGAACGCCGGCATTAATAAGAAAGTGAATAAAAATTATGTAACGATAGCTAAACTTCTGACTAAAATATATTTAACGCCAAAATCTAAATTTAACGATTCACGGGATACATATTATAAATTAAGAGACAATCAGATACTTCAAGCACAAATGCAACTTATTCATGAAGAAATTAGCGTTGGTCATTTCTTGGAGAAGTTGCGTTAGGAATGGCTCTAAGGATGATTCTCAAATTTTCGTCATCGAGGCCACTTATTTACCTCTATTAATTTTTCATAGGAATGTGTTGTTTTGTTTGTATTACTTAATAAAGCATTTTTAAAATAATATTTATATCGATATATATTTTTCCTGCCTTATGCATAAGGTAGCAGTGGGTGCACGGGGAAAAAGAAATTCCCCATGCACCCACTGGTGGGTGAAGCTGGTGGGTGGACGGGTCGCCGCCGCATAAACTTTATGCTTAAAATATTGATGGTCCTTGTCTATTAACACAAGGCCACGTTTTCTTTTTATAAACTTAATTTCAATATCCATTATGTTACGTTTCTTTCGGAATATAATTATTATAAAGTAATATAATTTCTTGAAACAAAGGGCAATTTATTACTTTGAAAGACGAGTGACAGCAGACAGATGTATAGTATTATTTTATCAGTGTAAAAACAATGAAGTGGCCAGTTTGTGCACTCGTGGCGACCGGATTGAATTGATATCGACATTTTCCCATCATAATGCAGTGGGTACCTCGAAAAGAGGTGCCTTTGCGAAATTATTCTCTCGAGCCAACTTTATTAAATCGTGTTTCCAGTCGATGAAAGCTGGTGGGTGGACGGGTCGCCGCCGGACGAATGGTGCGTGTATAAAAAACGTCACAGAACTAACAATGTTAGCGAAAGCTGGAATTCGGGGATTAATAAAAATATTAATAAAAATTATAAGACGGTTGCAAAGTTGTTATCCAAAATACTTGCACCAAACAAGAAATTAACTAATAGACGCGATGAAATGTATCAAATTCGAGATAATCAGATAATTAATGCACAAATGCAACTATTAACAAATGAGATAAGCGTTTGTTAGTTTTAATAAACAAATTGACTTATCGTATTATTGTTTTATTTTTTTCATCGATAATTAATTCCAACCATATCGCAGTGGGTACACGGGTAAACAGGAATTACCCCTACACCCACCGGTGGGTGAAGCCAGTGGGTGCACGGGTCGCCGTCCACTAACACGACATTCTTTTATATATAATAGATTAATATAATAGATTTTCATATAACAAATTTTTTCGAATCAAAAAGATGAGGAAACTACGAAGTGCAGTCCAGTAGCTTAGATTCCTGGCTATATATCTGTCGAAGAAGAACGTCGGCAACTCAGTATGGACTACTCAGAACAGAGCCACGGTAAATTGGCAATTTTTCCATACATTTTGCTTAAAAAAAGTCACGTTCTTTAAGCAATGTATTGAGTTTCCGAGGCTCTGCAGAATGTTGCTCTCTTCAACAAACTTGTAGCCAGGGATCTAACCACAGAATAGAAGAATTCTATAGAACGCTGAAGATTGTCTCGAAGTACCAGCACCGAACGAACAACAACAACACAACACAATGACAGCAACATGTCTCGTTGTACAAGAAGTTAACCCTCCTACCACGCGTCCTTCAGCAATCTTTCGGAGCGGCAAAATTTTTTTCCTATCTGTGGATCTAACCTACTGACTGCACTTCTTAGTTTCCTTACTTTAAGGCTTTAAGATGACTCAATCCGAGCAGATTGCCAAGTGTTAAAGTAATATCGAACGTAAGTCTATTAAATTCAAATCAATGCGGGCTTCAATGCGGCGGTTACGTTGAAACCGAACGCCCAATTCTCGATTTTTACATATTTTTATTAGTTTTCTTCACTTTTAAATAAGTTTAAAAATTTGTTCAATTAAAATGAAAGGTCTTAAAGTCACCGATTTTTGTTTGTTGGTTTCATTCATCATATCAGCCGAAGGAAGTCCACTGCTGGACATAGGCCTCCCCCAAGGATCTCCACGACGACCGGTTCTGCGCTGCTCGCATCCAGCGGCTTCCCGCGACTTTCACCAGGTCATCGGTCCACCGAGTGGGAGGCCTGCCTACAGTACGCTTTCCGGTGCGTGGTCGAAACTCGAGAACTTTACTGCCCCAACGGCCATCTGTTCTACGAGCAATGTGCCCCGCCCACTGCCACTTAAGTTTAGCAATTCTGAGAGCTATGTCGGTTACTTTGGTTCTCTTACGGATCTCCTCGTTTCTGATTCGATCACGCAGAGAAACTCCGAGCATAGCACGCTCCATTGCCCTTTGGGTGACCTTGAGCCTTCTTATGAGGCCCATAGTAAGCGACCATGTCTCAGTTCCGTACGTCATCACTGGCAACACACATTGGTCGAAGACCTTGGTCTTAAGACACTGCGGTATCTGGGTCGTAAAGATATTGCGAAGCTTCCCGAACGCTGCCCAGCCGAGTTGGATTCGACGGTTGATCTCTTTCTCGAAGTTGGACCTACCTAACTGGACTGTTTGTCCCAGGTATACATATTCGGTAACAACTTCGAGTGTAGAGCCTCCAACCTTCAGAGGAGTAGGTATGACACGGACGTTTGACATAATTTTCGTCTTGTCCATGTTCATTCTAAGACCCACTTGTTGAGAGGCTCTACTGAGGCCATCGAGCATTGTGCCTAAGTCGTCCATAGTCTCCATGACCACGATATCGTCAGCGAATCGAAGGTGGGTGATGTACTCGCCGTTGATATTGATGCCGAGTCCACTCCAGTCCAAAAGCTTAAAACCATCTTCCAGGGCGGCGGTGAACAGTTTCGGAGATATAACGTCTCACGTATTTGGTTTCATTCATTCAACATTAACTATTGGTTTTCGAGAAATTTTGCAATTAATGCCAAAAACAGGGTAAAAAAACGCTACATTCTCAGTAGATCCATTGAAACAGGGTTCTACAGTATTTTTTTTTTTCTTCGCCCTTTTAGGGCAGGCTAAGGCTCATTGGCCATACCGCCTAGTCTTCAGTATATGTTTTTCAGTAGTATTCACTTGTAGAATTCACGTCTTCAGTAATTTTCAGTAGTTTCTTCACGTTCACATCATATTATTGTCTATAAACTAACCTAACCTACATACTCTAGCAAAATGATAGCACTTTTGCTAAAGCTTGCTCGGACTTCTTGTGGGAACTCGAAACACAGTATACACACTTTTATTTCATTATCCTACACAAGAAACACTTATATGATCCTTCGCTGATAAATACACTATCAATATTATACATCAAAAACCACTAAATGTAATTTTTCGGATAATAAAAGAAAAATGACAAACTGAACGCTACAAATTCCCGCCAAAAAGTATATTTTTTTATATCAAAAATAGTAATATTTTTAAATTGTATTTGTCATTGAAAATGACTTTTAGATCGCTGGGTAAGGTCCCATTTGGGAGTTTAGTGCGACACGGCGATTGTATGGAAGCTATTGGTAGTTCATAGATAAATAGGGTGTCAAAGGACGTTGATTGACGAGATCTATCAGATGATGACGAAATTTTTTTAAAATTTTGAAACTAAAAAAAGTTATGGTTGAAAAACCGGTTTTTTTGGTCGTAAATTTTAGAATTTTTGGCTTTGGGCCCGGATGTCTCGAGAACTAAGTCAAAATTTTAATAAATGAAAAAATATGTCCTAGGGTATTTAGTTGGCTGTCGAATGAGATTAAAATTTTGAAAATCAAAAAAAAAATACGGGCTGTAGGTGCGCCCTTAAAAAAGTACCTCGGTGAGTGAGTTGTAGCGCATTATGGTTATACAATATACAGTACTGTGGTATGGAAGTTGGGTGTGTATGAGAGTTTATATTGTTGTATGTGGTGAATGGAAGATTTTTGGAATATTTTGAACTATTTCGATTTTTTTTAAAAATTTTTGGATTTTGTAAAATATTTAAATTTTTAATTAAAGAGTTCGGGTGTATGTAAAAAAATAAAAGTGTGCAAGTTCTATAAATTGAAATTGTGAAAAAATAAATTTGTAAAAATAATTTTTTTGTGTTTATTTCGTTTATTTCCTTATGCCTGAATTTCATTTTCAACGTCCTAGTAGTTCGTGCTATGCAGGGAATCTGTGCTTTTTTTATTACTTTAATTATTTTATATACCTATTTTTCGATACGCACTTGGGAGGTTTTTTAATAAGAATTTGAGTTCGTTTGTCTGCAATTCACTTGATAGAATGTGACGATGCAGTCAAGGATGTTACAAGCAAACTCAAATAATACCTATTCACTCTCGCCTTAGAGCTGTTTAGTCATTTCCATATATCGGATAGTTATATTGTAAGAGTTATCCGATGCCCATCACTACATGTATCTTAACGGTAGATCACGTACTATATCGATAATGATTACTCAGTCTAAGTCTATTAAGGCTAGAATTTACACACCAGAGCGTAAACAGGCGCTGTTAACATCCATAATACACATATCGTGGTTTAGAGAAACTTCGGCATTCGGCACGTACAAAATTAAAGCCAAGCTATTTCTAATATTATTTAATCATTAGATTTTGCCCGCGGCTTCGCCTGCGCATATTCCGTTTTTAGGGTTCCGTAGCGCAGAACCGGTCGTCGTGGAGATCCTTGGGGGAGGCCTATGTCCAGCAGTGGACTTCCTTCGGCTGATATGATGATGATGATGATGATGAGGGTTCCGTACCTAAAGGGTCATAACGGGACCCTATTACTAAGACTTCGCTAACCGTCTGTCACCAGGCTGTTTTTCATGAACCGTGATAGCTAGACAGCTGAAATTTTCACAGATAAAGTAATAGTACTCGTATTTTTGTTGCCGCTATAACAACAAATACTAAATTAAAAAAAAAAATACGTGAGCTATGGCTGACTCTCGCGTTGTACTCGTGACCGGGTGCTGTCCGTGTGAACTGGCCTACTCCTGTTAAAGGCATTAATGACATTTAATGATATTATGTATAACTTTTCGTGTCATATGGTTTTCATGTTCTAATGACATAATCTGGTTTTTAACAAGGATTGAATTTTGACGTTCTTAACTAATTATTGTTTATTTCTTGATTCTTCACAAATGACATTGTTAATATAATTTTATGACTATCAGAAATAGTGTAATTTGCATCTATTTTGAATAAATAATTATATTGAATATTGAATTGAAAGTCTCCATACAAAAAACGTGTTTTTTTAAACGTGAAGAAACAAGCGCCATCTAGTATGATGGTACGGAGCCCTATGTGTGCGTTTCTGACTCGCACTTAGCCGTTTTTTACCATTACCGTGGAAATTTCTCAAAATTGAGCTGTGCGTTAATAGATCAATCAGTCACTGTTTCCTTTTTTAAATACAGGTTACTGTTCTATTTATGAAGACCCATTGTATATATAGTAGGTAAGTATCTACTTAGTTATGATTAGTACTTTTATACAGTTTTGAAAAATCAACATCTTAGTAAAAAAAACTCGTGCGACTCGGGGTCACACAAAAGGGTTCTGCAACAAAACTTTAATTACCAACAGAACAAGACCTCTCAGTACATATTTTGCTCTAGGTAAATGGGGGTCACTAATTCAGGTTTTAGAAATATTTTTTTTTCCTGTAGGAATGGTAGGATTTTAGATTTTCTCATAGATTTTCCTGTAATATTTGCATTTAACCTCATACACTGTGATTTTTTCAAGACTTTAGGTCCAGTAGTTTCGGAGATAAGGGGGAATGGTCAATGTTAGCCTATTTACTTAAATAACTTCAAAACGATTTTTTTTTAATAATATGAAAAAAATATATGTAAGAATGTATGAAATTCTCACAACAATCCCTTTCATTTGATATGTCACACAGTATATTTTGAAATACTTTTTTTTTATTCTCATTTACCCTATCATAATTGGGCTCCATGTTTGAATTTCATTTAGTTACGCTACACGTCCATCTTTGGGTCACCAACTTACGTATATGTACCAAATTTAATCTCGATCGGTCCAGTAGTTTCTGAGCAAATTGGCTGTGACAGACGGATGGACAGACAGACACAAGAGTAATCCTAAAATGGTTCCCTTTTTACCTTTTAAGGTACGGAACCCTAAAATTAGTACTACTGGAACATACGATCTACATTAGCCTTATAGATTTACTGGAGCCGGGTCGTTCCTTTCCCTCTAATATGGTTGATGAGAGCGATGGCTGACTCTCGCGTTATACTCGTGATCGGGTGCTGCCCGTGTGAACTGGCCTACTCTTGTCAAAGGCATTAATGACATTTAATAATTTTTATGTATATATCTTTTCGTGTCATATTGTTTTCATGTTCTTATGACATCATCATTACAGCTCATATACGTCCCCACTGAGGGGCTCGAGCCTACCCTGAATCAGGGCGATTAGGCCTTAGTCGACCACGCGGGCCCAGTGCGGGTATAATCTGACGTTATTATGTAATGATTGTTTATTTCTTGATTTTTCACAAATGAAATTATGTTATTTTATGACTATCACAAAGAGTGTAATTTGCACCTATTGTGAATAAATATCTTGAATCTTGAATCTACTTAGCTCCAAACTCCAATACAGGATAGTGGCTCTCAGATTTTCTTTACTTCAGGCAATGAGCACCTAGAGATACTATACCAACAATACTTCTCATCACTTTATTAAGTAATAAAAATGTCTAGACCGTAAAATATTTGCACAATAACTTATACTCTACATCCAGCATACATACTGCGGTTTAAAAAGTCTAGTCAAGGGCGCGTTGCGTACAAAGTGATGCGCGTGCGACGCATACGGTGCCCAAGGTTAATTTCACTGCGTTCGTGCCTAGGTTTCCAACTGTCCACTTGCACGGCTTTTGACCACTACGGTACGCACAGGTCACTTGCAAAAGAGCCTAACAGCCATTAAGTTCTATAATCGTTTGTACAGCAGTGAAGAATTAAGTAAGAATGAATAAAAACTGGCCAAGTGCGACACGGGGTCACACAAACAGGGTTCCGCACCAAAACTGAACAAGACCTCTCAGTACATTCTTTGTAAAAAAAAAAGTTATGCAAACTATATCGTGTGATATATATCAAATGAAATTGTTGTGAGAATCTCAAATATTTTTTTATACAATTTTAAAACAAAAAGTTTTTAAGTTATTTAATAAAATAGGAGAAAATTGACCAATTCCCCCCTTATCTCCGAAACTACAGGAAAGATTACAGCAAAATCTATGAGAAAATCTAAAGTCCTTCCGTTCCCACAAGAAAAATTATGTACGGACATAGCGAAACTTTAAAGGTTCCTTGTTGGCTACGGAACCCTAAAAAAATTGTAATTAAAACTTATGGCATACCTCAAATGACATTTTGCAATTAATTATATCAAAAGTGGTAATATTTTTAAAATAACAACAATTAAACACTTAAAATATAACACCTAAAATGGAACACCAATAATACCTTAAATCACACCTAAAATAACTTACATAAAACACCTAAAATAACTTACTTATAACGCCTAAAATAACTTACATAAAACACCTAAAATAACTTACATAAAACGCCTAAAATAACTTACATAAAACACCTAAAATAACTTACATAAAACGCCTAAAATAACTTACATAAAATAACTTACATAAAACGCCTAAAATAACTTACATAAAACACCTAAAATAACTTACATAAAACACCTAAAATGCACGTCGCTTTCTATCAAGTGAATTGCAGACAAAAGAACTCAAATTCTTATAAAAAAATCTCCCAAGTGCGAATTGGAATCGCGCTACGGGTAGTCCGTACCGCCACACAACTATACCAAAATTAGCTATTCATTTTATACAAAAGACATCAAGCGAGCTGCAGGAAAATGTTTTTGACGTGTAAAATCTTTGCTCTCGCTTTCCTGCAATTTGTGGGAGTGATTTCGTGAAATGGGACGGAAATGTGTAACAGGAAATGCGAACGTTTTTTAATTCTCGAAAACTAAGGTTGTCATAGCCATGCCGCCTAGTGTGATGGCAAAGGCAAAGATGACATAATACTATTCGAAGGGTCGGCCCGTGAATGTACGACCCGATAATTAATTAATTTCATAAGTATTTTGTCACATGTTACACATCATATGCGAGTACTGTAGGTCTCGTTTTTTTTTTTTTACTTACTTCTGACTTCTTAGCTCGAGTACGACTTACACTTGGCCAGTTATTATTATTTTGTACTATAATTTGTCTACCTATTACGGTTCATGAAATACAGCCCGCTGACAGGTAGACAGACATACAGCGAATTTTTTTTTACATACAGTGTTCGATAACAGCAACAGTAGTTACAAACTGTGTCGTTGCTATTAAACCCCCCCCCCCCCCCCCGGTAAGCAGAGGCGTCCAACAAGCTACATTTCATATTACTTTATGTTAGATACATATATACACTATTGTAAGAGTTTAAAAAAATACAATTTTAAAAACTAGATGTGTGAGTGAGAGAGAGAGAGAGTGTTTGTATTAGTGTGTGTGTGTGTGTGTGTGCGTGTGCGTGATTCTATTTGCAGTTGATCACGTGTTAGCATCCCCAGCGTTCTCTTATATCGATGCGTGATGGCCTTTCAATGGCTTTTGTCATTATTGTATAAATATTTCCTTACCATAATATACATAATTGCAAACAAATGTAATATAGATATATGCAATAAAATAACACCGCCATTGTTTCAAATCATTATATGTAATTAACTTATTATATTTGTTATTAAGAACATATCAAAAATCGCACTAAGATGCGACATTTGTACAGTTAATGTTATATCTGTTACGAAATGTTTCTTACAAGTCGTAGCTGAGAAAATTACTGTTGTCCTGAATTATTTACACTTATATATTGTTAACTATATAAGTGTAAATAATTCAAAAGCGTCGGTGGCTCAACCGGTAACGACTCGGTCCATCTAACCAGAGGTACCGGGTTCAAATCTGGACGGCCAATGTACCAATGAGTTTTTCAAAAACTTACGTACATACTTACCGATTGCTTTAACGGTGAAGGAAAACATCGTGAGGAAACCTGCACACGCCTGCGAAGAAACTCGAAGGTTGTGTGTGAAGTCGACCAACCCGCACTGGGCCCGCGTGGTCGACTAAGGCCTGATCGCCCTAATTCAGGGTAGGCTCGAGCCCCTCTGTGGGGACGTATATGAGCTGATATGATGATTGTTAACTAGTGGATGCCCGCAGCTTCGCCCGCGCAGATCCCGATTTTTGCGGTTCCCGTGGGAATTTCCCAAAATCCTTTCTTAGCGGATAACATCTAACTGCATGCCAAATTTCAGCCCGATCCGTTCAGTGGTTTGGGCTGTGCGTTGATAGATCACTATGTCAGTCAGTCAGTCAGTCACCTTTGAGTTATATATATTTAGATTGCTTATATCTTGTTATTTTTAAAAGTCATCCATCACATCGTCAGCAGAAATACCCACACATCAGATCGTTCTCTCTTGTCAAAGTATATATTATATTAGAACTAACATACAGTATGGAATGGAGACTCCCTGCCACTCTCTAGATTGCGACCTCACCCCCTCGTCACCCAGATTGATACAGATTGGTTACAGTTTGGTTGTCGATCGTATAGGATTTCGCCGCCATTTTGTTTGTTCCGTCATTCCTTTTTTGAAATGTCATTTCTGGCCCGTTGTATGAAGTGTCCAGGGTGTGCTCTTGTCTTGTGACTTTTGGTATTCCACCCAACCCCATGTGGTAGTGACAGCATTGCCACTTTAATGATTTTCTTATTAGATTTGGTGATTTTTCGATGCAGTCTAGCGACAAAAATTTCGACGCTTCATACATTTTAGCGACTTTGCACAGTTACACAATACATTTAGCTACAAAATTGCCAATTTTATATTGTTCTGGTGCCTTTTTGGAAATAGTCGTCTGGCAACACTGGTAGTGACACGTAACGACGACGGGTGACTTTGTTTTGCGCTTAAGGCTCCTTTGTCCCTAAAACCAACTCGTTTCACGATGTCTCTCAAACATAGAACGAAAAGCTTAAATAAAGTTCTTGTCAGCTCGTACTGCAACGTGGCTGTTACGTCAATAGCTGCGGAAGGACCGTGTGAATATTTTGGTTTTTAATTAATTATTAAAAAATAAAGAAGAATTTCGTAAAATTTCAGAAACAAATTCATTTTATATTCTTTTGTTAAAAAGTTCATAAATTATCAGAATGTTTCGGTTAAAATTGCAGCAGTTTTTGCAGTTATTTTTTTTCTTTATTGTGTATTAAAATGGAATTCGAGAAAATCAAAATCACTCCTCATATCTTGTAAATTACAAAATCTTTTTTTATATAAAAATACTTAAATGAAGTAAACAGTGGTTACAAAGTTGGTCGTTGGCGGCGGTATAAGCCTTAACATCATCCGCAGTTGCGTGTCTTTCATGTTCATGTACATCTAAGCAGTCTGCTTTGGATAATGTGACGATGATCATCATCACGTCAGTTAAAAGACGTCCACTGCTAGACAAAGGCCTCCCACAAGTTGGGGGGGACTGGCATAATCGCCACGCTTGGCAGGCGGGTCGGCGGTTGCAGTGTGCAGTGTGGTCATAGTACTATTTCTACTTCCTATCCTATCCTACCATTCCTACTAATATTATAAACGCGAAAGTTTGTAAGAATATATGGATGTATGTTTTTTACTCTTTCACGCAAAAACTACTGATCGGATCTGGCTGAAATTTGGTAGGTAGACAGATTAGGACTTGTATTAACACATTTTTTCCACGCTCATAACTAAATATCGAGCAAAAACGAGCAAAAAAATCACGTTTATTGTATGGGAGCCCCCTTAAATATTTACTTTATTCTGTTCTTTAGTATTTTTTGTTATAATGGCAACAGAAATACATCATCTGTGAAAATTTCAACTGTCTAGCTATCTCGGTTCATGAAATACAGCCTGGTGACATACGAACGGACGGACAGACAGACAGACGGACAGCGAAGTCTCAGCAATAGGGTCCCGTTTTTACCCTTTGGATACGGAACCCTAAAAAATAATGTTTTTCTGAAGTACTTACTTACATATTACATTATAATAGTATAAACGCGAAAGTTTGTATGTATGGATGTTTGTTACTCTTTCCCGCTTCAACCACTGGACGGATTGACATGAAACTTTACAAACACATATAGTTTAGGTCCTGGAATAAAACATAGGCTACTTTTTATACCGGGAAAAGTCTTGTTCCCGCGGGAAAAACGAAAACAATGCAGGCGTAGCCGCGGGTGGACGGCAAGTATTACATAACTCAGAGACCGCGGCAGCGGAAGGATAAACGCACGTCTTTGCTTTCGTTCTTATTACGGAAACAGGAAAATTGTCATCATGGCTTCACTTACGATAGATGATAGATATAATTTTGCTTGTCATCTTTACTCTCAATATCAAAACACTAGTGCTATAAACGGGAAAGTATGGATGTCTGTTTGTTCCACTTTCACGCCTAAACCGCTGAACGGATTTTGGTGAAATTCGGTAGATAGATCAAGCACTAGATTAACCCATAGGTTTATTTTTATTCCACTGTATATTCACGAGGGCGGTGCCGCTGACAAAAGCTAGTCCTTACTATAATATTATAAATGTGAAAATGTGTTTTTTTGTTAACTCTTTACGCTTCGACACCTCAACCAATCTTAACGAAATTTAATCTCTCATACTCTCTTTTTAATCCCTTGAAAACAGCATTGTCCGATACAGTTACTGGGGGAACTGAAAAAAATTACTTCTCTTTTGGTTGATTTCTTCAACATCGCTTGTGGCTCGCGCACCACTCACCCTCAAATAAAGTCATAAAAACGAGGCCCACAAGAACGAAGCCGCAGACTAAAACTAGTAATACTATAAATGTGAAAGTTTCGATGTTTGTTTAATTCTACGCCCGCGTTAATAAAGAATATCCCATACGGGCAAAGCCACAGCCAAAGACTAGTATTTAAAGACCTTTATATAAACACAGAGAGTTTTCTCAAAAACGGCAAAGGAAAACTTCGTAAGGAAATCTTCATATCTGAAATAATCGAAGTTATAGAGACGTGCGGGTCTTGTCACGCACGCGGGTTTGCTCCGCTTGCGTGGCGCACGCATGCCTACTTCATACATTCAATCCAAACCGGCCGGTGATACGCGTGCGTGTTGCACTAGCGTATGCCCAGCAGAACTATCCGCACAGATCCCGTGTTTTGCGGTTCCCGTGGGAATTTCCTAAAATCCTTTCTTAGCGGATGCCTACGTCACAGTATTACAATATAGCAGCTTACAGTAGTGCAACGAATGTACTTTGCGGAATCCTACTTTGCGCGAGTCCGACTCGCACTTGGCTGGTTTTTTTTTTCTATCCACAATTGGTAAACCCTTGACAACATCTCACCTGGAGGCCTGGAGGTAAGTGACGATGTTGCCGAAGATGGAAGAACTTTTGAACTTGAACTTAGCATCACCCGCGGTTTTTTCAAGGTCTGCATATTTACTTCACGCGTACAGCTGCAATCCAAAGCGACGCTTAAGGCGGTTTTACAGTCATGCAGATTTCTTCGGTTTGCTCCGCATGCGTGGTGTACCCGCACTGCAACTTTTCACATAATATCTATACTTGTAAAATCGATTGTCTTGACTGACTACTAACCGCTCAAATTACTGGACGGCTCGGGCTGATTTTTGGCATAAAGCAAATATAACGTAGGCACAGTATTACGATATGGCTTACAGTAGCGCAACGCCTTTGCTGTCGCATGATGCCGCCACGGCGTAGGTACTAGCAGTACTAGCCTGTAGCCAGCCTGGCAAACTCGCGGAATTTGGCAGGCTGTGCCCCGCCGCCCGCCACCCCGCAAGTAGCCTTTCGTTGTGTGTAAGTACATTCGTGTCACTACTGTACTGTATATTGTAATACTGTGGAGGAAGTCAGCCATCGCTCCCATCAAATATATTAAGAGGGAAAGGAACGACCCGGCTCCCGAAGCGCCACGGACATTTAACATAGTTTTAGATAAGTACTTTTTAAACGACTTCCAAAAAGTAGATGGTTCTCAATTCGACTGTAGGTATGTTTTTTTTTGTATGTTTGTTGCGTGATACTTTCGCAGATTGATTTTTATGATCCTTCTTTTATGGTATTCTACCAAGTAAGTCCCATATAAATTTTATCAATAATTGGTGTACTAATTTTTAGGGTTCCGCACCCAAAGGGTAAAAACGGGACCCTATTACTAAGACTCCGCTGTCCGTTCGTCTGTCTGTCCGTCTGTCACCAGGCTGTATTTCATGAACCATAATAGCTATACAGTGAAAATTTTCACAGATGATGTATTTCTGTTGCCGCTATAACAACAAATACTAAAAATCAAAAAAGGAAAAAACAAGGGGGTCTCCATAAAAACGAACGTGTTTTTTAAACGTGAAGAAACTAGCGCCATCTAGTATGATGGTACGGAACCGTTTGTGTGCGGTTCTGACTCGCATTACCAGTTTTTTTATATATATATTATCTAAAACCAAAAATAATAATGCAAAATTTCAGCGTTTCTAATGATATCTTCTCAATAAACATTTTCACGTACAACATTTTGAACTTTAACTTTCACCCGCAAATCCCCGCAACAGCAGGTTATCCTAAGGGCAACACCAGGCTGGATTTTGTTCCCAGAGACGTTAAATAACATTCTTTAAAAAATATATATTTCGGTTAGTTACCGACCACAACAAAAAAGGTTTGAAAGATAAAAATACCATTGTCATCATCATTATATCAGCCGAAAATCGTCCACTGTCGGACAAAGGCCTCCCCCAAGGATTTCCACGACGACCGGTCCTGCGCTGCCCGCATCCATCGGCTTCCCGCGATCTTCACCAGGTCGTCGGTCCACCGCGTAAAAAAGCCATTGTAATGTAATGAAATAACACAGCCAGACAAAAGCTTAGACTACGTATCGATATAACAAGCTTTCTTAACATCGAGGCTCTCTTCAGCCAGCCAAACCGGTCGTTCCGACCTACAGAGCAAATATTACGTATACGTAAGTATTACGTTATACTATCTCTGAACGTATCTTACCTACTGACATACTCCTCTGTCGTTGACCTCCATTTAAGTAGGCTTTTCTCTTAAAGGAAGGATATGGTATGTAGTTAGTTGAAGGATAACATGTTTTATAACTTATAAGACCCGCCGTTTTATCGGTAATAGGTGTTATTTTGGAGTTTACTCCGTAAGAATTGATTTCCATATATATATATAAGCCTGGGGTATGAAAATTTATGGGGAGTAAAATCAAACGTTATGCGTTAAGCCACAGATGATACTAGTTACTTCGTTATGCTTTGGTTGTATAGCATAGTTTTTAATTTTGTGCCCAACTTGTTTGGGTGTATGTATGTATGTGTGTATGTAAATGTATGTATGTATGTAAGTATGTATTCATGTATGTATGTATGTGTGTCGTCCGATTTGTCTTGTCAGATTTTTTTTTATTACAATTGGTAAACCCTTGACAACATCTCACCTGGTGGTAAGTAACGATGTTGCCGAAGATGGAAGCGGGCTTACCAAGATTCCCCAATGCAATGGGGAACTGGCTATCTTATCTTCATGCCGGAACACACCAATGATATCAACATTGATATTTGGCGGCAAGACTTAGATAAGATGGTGGTAGCTAGCCAGGCGGGCTTTGAAAATGCCCTACCACCAACCAAACCGAGTCTTACAATTGACCCCGCCGGGAATCGAACCCGCGACCTCCTGTGTAAAGCCAGTGAACTTTGCCTCTGAGCTACGGAGGCGGTTAAAATTGAAAAAAAAGTGGCCGCCATATTGAACTTTTTAGTTACTGGACGGAATGCTTCCAAAATCAATATCTGAGGGTAACTGAAGTCCTTTATAACGAATCCATTGTCAGAATGGACAAAAGTGGCCGCCATTTTGATTTTTTTTATTACTGGCCCGATTGCCTCCAAAATCGATATCTGAGCGTTCCAATCCGTTGGCAGAATTTAAAAAAAAATGTCCGCCATCCCCCAGCACATTTATAATCGTTAGTAAGAAAGGAGTAAACTCCAGTCGTGCGTAGGAGCTGACACTATACACTTTTTTTGTTTATTTTATTATTATTTTCGAATTTAAAATTAAAGCCTCTCTGCTCACTTGTCACGAGGCGAAGTGGCAGAAGCACCTCCAGCGGAAGCACAGTCGGCGGTTTTTTTTTTTGGGTTCCGTACCAGGAATAGTAAGTACCCTTTTATTAAGCCTACGCCGTCTGTCTCTCCGTCTCTCTAGTTTTAAAAGGTTGTATTTTTTTTTGAACCGTAATTAGGTAGCTGGCTGAAATTTTCCATAATATGTGTTATTGTGGTAGATTCACTAACAAGTAATAATAATAAAAATCAGCCAAGTGCGAGTCGGACTCTAACAAAGTAGGGTAGCCTTTAAAAAAAATGTACTTATATTTAAAAAAAACTAATGGACCGATTGAGTTGAAATTTGGTACACAACGTGTAAGTAGGTGACCCAAAGGCGGACATGTAAGGTAAATAAATTAATTTAAAACATGAGGGTTACCTTTGGGGTGTAAATTAGAAAATATTAAAAAAAAGTTTTGGCAAACTATATCGTGACACTTTTTTTTTTTTTTTTTTTTTTTTAAGAATTACTAAAATACTAAATGAAAGTGCTTGTTGTGAGTTTGTTTTGTATGTTTTAATCTTTTAATGTAGTATTTTTTTATTCTTTGCTTTTAATCGCCTCCGTGGATTAGCTTCACATCAGAAGGTCGCGTGTTTGTTTCGCGGCGGAGTCTAACTGTGTATGACTCGGTTTGGTTAGTGGAAGGGCACTTTCTAAGCCCGCCTGACTAGCTAGCAGCTGCCAACATCTTATCTAAGTCTTCCCGCCATACATCTATATTAACAGCATTGGTGTGTTACGGTTTGAAGATAATATAGCCAGTTCCCAATTGCGTTGGAGAATCTTACTAAGCCCGTTTCAATCTTTGGCATCATCTCACTTACCATCAGGTGAGATGATGTCATGGGCTTACTAATTGTGGATAAAAAAAACTAGTAAAAAAAATTATCCGCTCTAGTCCACACTAATCGTGTTAGAAATAAAAACCGGTCAAGAGCGAGTCGGACTAGTACTCTGAGGGTTCCGTACCACCACAACTCTCCACACAACTACATAGTATATTGACAATGATACTTATTCACATTACAAACAAAAGACATTAACGCGAGCGACAAAAATATGCTTTTTTTTTCATTTAATTCGGACTCCTTAGTGCGAGTACGACTCACACTTGGCCATTTTTAATTTTTATTGTGTTAAGTACTTCATTCAGTATTAGTACTATAATCACATCCAGTTTCACGCTTGCATATATTACCGTTTTTACGGTAGAGCTAAATCAAAAAAAACTTCTAAAGACCTATAAAAAACACGTTTTTTGTACACCCCTTATTTTTTCACTTTTTCCAGTTTTTTTGTATTTTTTGTTACAGCAACGACAACAGAAACACATATTCAGTGAAAATTTCAACTGTCCACCTATTACGGTTGATGACATACAGTCCCCCGACAGACGGATAGACGGGCAGACAGCGGAGGCTTAGTAGTAGGGTTCCGTTAGTCATCCGTTGCATATACGGAACCCTCATCATGTCACCCGTAAATCGTCAACTGCTGGACAAAGACCTCCCCCAAGGATTTCCACGACGTCCGGTCCTGCGCTGCCCGCATCCATCGGCTTCCCGCGATCTTCACCAGGTCGAGGGCCCACCGCGTGGGAGGCCTACCTACGCTAAGTTTTCCGGTGCGCGGTCGCCACTGAACCCTAAAACTCGCGAATTCCATCATTTCAATGCAGGCGGAATTATTTGGCATTTGTCCTCATTTATAATTCATAGCATTAACACTTCAAATTACGTAAGATTAGACCGTGGCCTCCGTTGCTAGATGTTCTCAAAACGGCACACTGAACTGGTTAGACCAGTTACCTACGATCACTTGCTCGTGAACGGTGCACTTGCTTGGTAAGCCAAGGGTTATTTAATAGGTGATTTAGAGAGGCTGGCAGACAGGTGATTTAAAGAGTTTTTAGGAACGGTGCGTTCTACTCGAAGAGAACCGCCTCCCGGGTTCGATTCCCGTCGAGGTCAATTGTGAGACTCGGTTTGGTTGGTGGTAGGGCATTTTCTAAGCCCGCCTGGCTAGCTACCACCATCTTATCTAAGTCTTGCCGCCAAATATCAATGTTGATATCATTGGTGTGTTCCGGCATGAAGATAGCCAGTTCCCTATTGCGTTTGGGAATATTGGTAAGCCCGCTTCCATCTTCGGCAACATCGTCACTTACCACCAGGTGAGTTGTTGTCAAGGATTTACCAATTGTGAATTTAAAAAAAAGAGAGAGCAAAGGGAGATATCTCCGCCAGGCGAGGTGGTATGCCTGGAGTCCGGCCGTGGACCAATCTGTGATGATTGGTATCTGTATATATACTCAGCGCTGAAGAAATTGTACTAGCGCGTTCTAGATGTAGTATTTCTTTTGTTCTCTCTTCAGTTCAGTGGCGGGTGACTGCAGTTGCCGCCACAAGTTCATAGAAATCCAAAAGAGTTTTTCTACTAGGACACTATTTTGACGTTAGGAGAGCCAAGGTAAGAGATAGCTTACAAAATCGTTAAGTGGGCAGGGTACATATCTCGTAGAATAGATGGCCGTTGGGATTGTAAAGTTCTCGTGTGGCGACCGCGCACCGGAAGATGAAGCGTAGGCAGGCCTCCCACACAGTGGACCGACGACCTGGTGTCGGTCGCGGGAAGCCGGTGGATGCAGGCAGCGCAGGACCGGTCGTCGTGGAAATCTTGGGGAGGCCTTTGTCCAGCAGTGGACGTCTTTCGGATGATAAGATAACGATGATTATTTTGACGTTGATTAATCCTTTGAATGAGTCAGCAAGACGTGGAAGCACCAAAAAAATCATCCCCACTTTAACACGCATCTTTAAGGCTCAATTAGCAACTCGATTCACGAAAGTTTTTGTCATCTCGTACTGCAACGTAGCTGTTCCGTCAATCGCTGCGGACGAATCGTGCGATAATTGTGGTTTTTAATTCATTATAAATGAAATAAGAAGAATTTCCAAAAGTAAAATTTATTAAGAAGTTCATAAATTATCATAACGTTTCGATTAAGTTGCAGCAGTTCTATGGTTACAACTAGAATATATTTTGTACAAAAAAACCGACTTCAAACAGGAAACTAAAGTTCCCTCGATTTCTCTGGGATGCCATCATCAGTTCCTGATTTCCTTGCCGTGGTACCACCACCACCCTTGAGATATCTTCTTTCCAATAAAAAATAATCGTCAAAATCGGTTCATAAACGACGAAGTTATCCGCGAACACACATAAAAAAATAAACCTCCTCCTTTTTTTAAATCGGTTAATAAAGGCTGATTTGGGATATATTTTTTAGTTCTTTGTATTAAAATAGAATTTGAGGAAATCAAAATCACTCCTCATATTCCTGTACATTAGAAAACAATATTTTAAAAATAAAAAGTAAATATGTCAGTGTTTCCCGATTCCTATAATTTGGGGATCTTCAAGGCAAGAGTGAATAGGCATTATTTGAGTTTGCGTGTACCATCCTCGACTGCATCATCACTTACCATCAGGTGAGTTGCAGTCAAACGCACTCAAATTTTTAATAATAATAAAAAAAAAACAAGGTTAGATTCACACAGTACAGTTAACTCACAGGTACACAGGGTTCCGTACCATCATACTAGATGGCGCTTGTTTCTTTATAATCATCATTATTCATCATTTAGGATCAGTTGAGCCATATTTTCATCATTTTTGTTTTATTTATTTACCAATTTTAAAACAAAATACAAAAAAAATTATCATCTAGCACCATTAAACCTGAATGGTTTGTCTAGGTGCTCAACAGTCGTCTACGAGCTATATACTTATAAAAACAAAAGAAAAAATATACATTTATATAAAAATAATAAGTATAGAGATAAAATACGATAAATAGACAGAACTAGCAAAACATACAAACGATATGCAAAATCGGCCTAATCGTTTTAGAGATAATTTCTAGCAACACATAATAAATCCCTTGTATAAGTTCTAAGATGATAAAAATTTGATTATTGGTGATGCTTTCGTTTCATCATCATCCTATCGGCCGAAAGACGTCCACTGCTGGAGAAAGACCTTCGCCAAGGATATCCACGATGACCGTTCCTGCGCTGCCCGCATCCAGAGGCTTCCCGCGACCTTCAACAGGTCGTCGTTCCACAGTTTGGAAGGCCTGCCTACGCTACGTCTTCCGGAGTGCGGTCGACACTCGAGAACTTTACTTTCCCAACGGACATCTGTTCTACGAGCTATGTGCCCCGCCCACTGCCACATAAGGTTAGCGATTCTGTGAGCTATGTCGGTTACCTTGGTTCTCCTACGGATCTCCTCATTTCTGATTCGATTGCGTAGGGAAATTCCGAGCATAGCTCGCTCCATCGCCTAAAGTTAGCAAACTCTTGTTAAAATTTGATCTATTGGGTCATTTTATTTATTTACACTTATAGTACACCAAAACAATTTCGAAATGTTAATACGTAGAGATACTATAATAAAGTGTATAATAAAGTACAATAATATTATGTGTTTAATAACTTTGGTTTTTCTACGGATCTCCTCGTTTCTGATTCGATCACGCAGAGAAACTCCGAGCATAGCACGCTCCATTGCCCTTTGGGTGACCTTTAGTGTAGGCAGGCCTCACACTCGGTGGACCGATGACCTGGTGAAGGTCGCGGGAAGCCGCTGGATGCGGGCAGCGCAGAACCGGTTGTCGTGGAAGTCCTTGGGGGAGGACATAGGCCTATATAGCAGTGGACGTCCTTCGGCTAATATGATGATGATGATGATGTGTTTAATTTGTGCTAACACTTCACTAAAGACATCAATCACTACAATACAAGTACCTATTGTAACTTATTAACTACAGACATAATCATAAACAAAACACACAGTGTTAGGTATGTACGAGTAGATACCTACAGAAAAGAACAGACTTGGCACTCCAAGCTTTTCACAGTGACCCTAATATGGTGACCATTTTAACGGTACTGCATATGCAGTGTTTGTGATTATGTACCTTCTTACATTAAAATACAGTACAAAACAGAACACGCGTACAGTGAGAATAAGTATGACGCGCTAAAGCCGAAAACTCTGCGCCTACCGTCCTTCCCCTGCTGTAAAATTGATAGTTTAGGTCGGATTTTAAACTTTTTGAGTTAGGTAAGTTATAAAGAGCGTCGGTGGTGTAACGGCTAGGGCTGCCGCCTCCTGTCCGGTGGTCGTAGTTCGAATCCTGCCACGTACCAATGTGATTTCGAATTAAGATCTCATATGTACGTTTATATCACCTAAAGGGCAATGGGGCGTGCTATGCTCGGAGTTTCTCGAGGAGATCCGTAGGAGAACCAAAGTAGCTTTCACATAGCTTTCAGAATTGCTAAACTTAAGTGGCAGTGGGCGGGGCACATTGCTCGTAGAACAGATGGCCGTTGGGGTAGTTCTCGAGTGGCGACCACTCACCGGAAAACGTAGTGTAGGCAGGCCTCCCACTCGGTGGACCGATGACCTGGTGAGACATATGTAAAGGAATTTATAAAAGGACAAAATATAAATGTGTGTGTGTATTACTTTGCCAAAACAAATGTGAATATTTATTTTCGTTTTTGCTTGATATTAATAACGGCAACAGGTAGACGCTTAAAATATTTACAGAATATTAAGTTATATATTCTCTTTAAAAATAAATATTTAAATTAAATTAAATATTTAAGGGGAGCTCCCATACAGCAAACGTAAATTTTTCGCTTGTTTTTGCTCGATATTAATAACGGCAACAGTAAGACACTTGAAATATTCACAGAATATTAAATTATATATTCACTTTTAAAAGAATAATTAAATTCGAATAAAACAAATAATTAAGGGGGACGTGAATTTTTGCTCCTTTTTGCTTTATATTGACAACGGCAACAGGTAGACGCTTGAAACATTCACAGAATATTTAGTTATATATTTACTTTAAAAATTAATAATTAACTTAAAATAAAATAATATTTAAGGGGGGGCTCCCATACAACAAACGTGATTTTTTTGCTCGTTTTTCTCCATATTGATAACGGCAATATGTAGACGCTTGAAATATTCAGAGAATATTCAGTTGTATTATTCACTTTAAATATAAGTAAATAAATTAAAATAAAATTAATATTTAAGGGGGACTTCCACACAATAAACGTGATTTTTATAAAAAAAAATATCCACAATGGTAAGTCCTTGGCATCATCTCATGTGGTGGTAAGTTACGATGATGCCGAAGATCGAAGCGGGCTTACCAAGATTCCCCAACGCAATGGGGATCTGGCTATCTCATCTTCATCTCATAATGGTAAGGAACCCTTCGTGCGCGAGTGCGAATCGCGTCGGTTTTTTTTAGCCTATTTACATCCTTAAGGCGAGGCATCGATTGGAACAGTAATAGGGGATCGGACTGCATCAAAAATAAAATCTGAAATATGATTTCCTAAATTGTTCTCCTCTTGAAGTTTCAAAAAAGCTTACTTGTTTTGTTTTTCCTTCACGTCTTCAATTTTTAATTGATCAAATTCACAAAATAAGTTCGTCAATGACGCTTAAAATCTGTGACGTCACTTGTGGGTATTTCAAACATTTTTAGAACAAAATTTCGTTTTTGACAGATCACAAAAAGTAACTCAAATGACTAGCAGTCCGATCCCCTATTGTCTCTGTCTTTGTGTTTACGTGTAAATAACCACACTTTTGCACTTGTTCAATGTTTTTTCGTTTCAATTAAAAATTACAATTAATTTTTAAAAATCCAACTGGCATATTGAAGAGTGTTTTTAGGCTAATCGACTAAGAAAATTTTGAGGTACTCAATCGTTCTGGTTTACTTGTAGAATGAAAATCTCTGTTTTAAAAAAGGTTTCTTTGACCATTTTTTTCTGTTATAAAAGTTAGCGAATTGTGTTTCTGAAACTGACGAAATGAAGTCATTGAAATGAAGAATCATTTTACAAAATATCACTTTCAAAAAATCGAGATCCCTGCGACTAAAGCTTCCAACGCGTCGTCGCCTTAAATTCTATTCTAACGATTGGTGAAATATTCATCATATCAGCTCATATAGGTCCCCACCGAGGGACTTGATCCTACCCTGAATTAGGGCGATAGGGCCTTAGTCGACCACGCACGACTTTACACACAACCTTACAGATTCTTCGCAAGCGTGTGCAGGTTTCCTCACGATGTTTTCCTTCACCGTAAGAGCGTTGGCAATCGAAATTCGAAATCACATTGGTACGTGGCGGGATATGAACCACTGAAAGGTTTTTTTTTTATTGGATGAGTAGCTTCGAACATTAACTCTCACGTACCTCTTCATAACATTAGAATAGATTTAGTCTAAAATCTAAATTGGCACGGCAGTTACTGGGCACAAACAGCCATTTGTCAAAATAGCCAAGGCTTAACAACACCTAAAAACGCCTAGAGGTTGAATTCTTGTCTAATTGAGTGAACAACCTTGACTTTCTAAATAGACAAGTGCAAATTGGTCTAAAATTAAGCGTTATCACACTAATATTATAAAGGCGAAAGTATGTGAATGTGTATGTTTGTTACTTTTTCACGCAAAAACTACTGAACAGATCTGGCTGAAATTTGCTAGGTAGACAGATTAGGACCTGGATTAACACATATGCTCTTTTATTTCTATATCACATTTAGGCTACTGTTTTTCACGCAAGATACTGTTTTGCAGTTACTCACTGCGCACCCTCGAAAAGTCATAGAAACGTTGTCCACACGGGTGAAGCCGCGGGAAACAGCTAGATTTTGATAATTCAACTGCTTATGTCATCGGAACCATTGGAAGGTCGTTGGCGTTTTTTGCCGATATTAAAGATAAGATAAATAATTTTTATTGCACACCAAATACACAGAAATGAAATACATATTAAATAGCAAAACATACAAGGCGGCCTTATCGTTTTAAGCGATTTATTCCAGGCAACCTTTGGTGAATGTAAATGAGAAAGAAAAATAAAAAACGGCCAAGTGCGTGTCGGGCCAAGCGCAATGTAGGGTGCCGTAGTTGCCATTATCGCGTCCATATCTAATTTTAAAATTTCCAAATACAGCGGTTTAGTTGTGAGGGGGTGGGGACACTCGACTCCAACAAAATTTAGCACTGAAAGCCAATTTTTTCGAAAATGGAACCCTAAATTATAAAATGGTCTTAGAAGACTTACAACTATTTTTTAAGCTCAAACCAACATTACTCCGCACGAGGTTTAACAAGAAAAAAAAAACGTCCCCACTTTACTTGTAGAGGAGGTATACCCTTATAAAGATTTTTTTCCAAATTTTTTTTACAGTTCTCTCCGCGTTATTATTAAATATATTAAATTTGCCAAAAAATATAAAAATATAATAATAGTCTAGAAGCTATGCCGCAGACAGACAGATGGACAGACAGACATGACGAAACTATAAGGTTTCCTTGTTGTATTACGGAACCCTAAAAAGAAACTGACAAACTGATTGAAATTATTATTTTAAATTTGACAGAATGCCTTTTGAGTGTCTCATGTAAATTTTATCATATTGGTGTTATTCTTTTTAAACGAATTAACAAAAACAATGTATTTGTTGTGATAGAACTTAACATTTTAAAACATTACGGTTCCATCATTATCACTTAAGGAACCCTTATACACATGTAACATAGAGGTTCAGTGATACTTAAGGTGGGCTTTTACTCATCAAACTGAACAACTATTATTCTACAACTTTGCTGAAATCGCGTTTTTTTTAACCTTTTTAGGGTTCCGTACCCAAAAGGTAAAACGGGACCCTATTACTAAGACTCCGCTGTCCGTCCGTCTGTCTGTCTGTCTGTCTGTAACCAGGCTTTATTTCATGAACCGTGATAGGTAGACAGTTGAAATTTTGTAGCACGCCTTCATAGGTAATGGGCGTGGATTTAAAAAGAAGTTCGTGAACAATTTAATTTATTGGTATTATATAAAATAAGAGTAAAAGACCTGAAAACTACATAAAAATTAGGAAAATAATATACACTGAAATTTAAAACACAATTCACAAAATATAAACCCATAATGGGTCTTTTATAAGATATATATTCAATTTATTTCATTGAAAAATATGAAGGATGAATGGATCGGAAGAATTTTGGTTTTTTTTTAAATAATAATTTCAGATGGATGCTCGAAAAAGAAATAGATGGAATGAAAAAAGATGGAATGAAAGGAGAACAAATAACTGCGCATCGCGCTACATTTTTCACATAATATGATGTATTTCTGTTGCGGCTGTAACAAAAAATACTACAAATTTGGAAAAATTAAAATAAAAAGTAAGGGGTCTACATACAAAAAACGTGTTTTTTTAAACGTGAAGAAACTAGTGCCATCTAGTATGGTAAGGACAAGCCCACCTTACAGTGCCACTGCACCCTTATGTTACAACCTGTATGACTGACTATACAGGGTGCAACATAAGAGTGCAGTGGCACTGTAAGTTAGGCTTGTACTAATCAAACTGAACAAATTTTGTTCTAAAACGTTGCTGAAATCGCGATATTTTTTTTGGATTTTTCATACAAAACCGGCCAATTAGCTGACCGATTTATAAAAAAAGCCCAGGAAAAGTGCAAGTCAGAACCACGTACAGAGGGTTCCTTACCATTATACTAGATGGCGCTAGGTTCTACACGTTTAAAAAAACTCGTTTTTTGTATCGAAACTTGATGAGAAAAAAATAAGTTCTATTCATTTGTCTTAGACTGTTTTTGCTTAATATTAAGGCGAGGTATTGATTGAAACAGTTGTCTCTGTCTTTTTCTTTACGTGTAAAGAGTAAAAAAAATAACCACACTTTTTCACTTTTTCAATATTTTTCGTATCAATCAAAAACTATAATTAAAGTATAAAAAATAATAACATTACTCACTTTGTATTATCTTAGCAAAAAAATTTGTATTTAAAAAAATATATATTTCAAAATATTAGTCATAACTAGAGTTGAAAGTAACGGTGTAGACCTATCTTTTTTTTATTTTTTTATTCACAATTGGTAAACCCTTGACAACATCCCACCTGGTGGTAAGTGACGATGCTGCCGAAGATGGAAGCGAGCTTACCAAAATTCCCCAATCTTTGAATTTTTTTTCTATAAAGCCAAAACTACTCAATCGTGTTTCTAATAGCTTTTGACTTTATGGAACATCATACATAAGAAACAGGGTTTTTTTCAACCTTGGATTTTCTATCTTTTAGGAGTATAATTGACGTCAAAATTAACGAAAATCTGTAATATTACCGCCTTAAATCTGAATCCTTTTTGGGAATAAGTAGTATTTTGGTAGTATTAAAACGACAGGATAATTACTGTGTTGTTATGTGTACACTTTAAAATTCTAGAGGTCAATGGCTCAAAACATGTATTTACCCGCCCGCACATCCAGGTCTTTTCATATGTAAATGTTAGTTAGCCGTACAGTTAAGCAAACAGTTATCCTTGTAGTAGTCTTTACTGACTGGAAAACTTTAGTAGGTACCTACCGCTTTTATGGAACATATACATATTATATTGTTTCGGCTCCAAAATGGTGTAGACAAAGACAGTGGACTGTATAGTACTGATGTTTAATATGGCACTTGGTTTTACAAATGTTTTAAGTATAAAGCAAAATTCGATTCGATGCGCACTCATGTGAAGTCCCAGAACGGAATTTGCGACGGTCAAAGAGGATGTAATTGCATCGCGTTTTTTAATGGCGGTGGCGCCGTGGCTTCCCGCGGCCCTTTCACACCGCGCAAGACGCGCTCGTAGACAATATAATTTTCGAAAGACCTAAAAACTTTAATTATTTCGTATTCTTCTCAGCAAACACTTTCATTTGATACCCATATCATGGGGGTATAGTGTAGGCAGGCCTCCCACTCGGTGGACCGATGACCTGGTAAAGGTCGCGGGAAGCCGCTGGATGCGGGCAGCGCAGAACCGGTCGTCGTGGAGATCCTTGGGGGAGGCCTATGCCCAGCAGTGGAAAATAACTGTGCATAAAAAATAACTGGTCCGCCATATTGGATTCACCAATGAGTTTAAAGTTTCTTTGAAAAAATTTAAGGCGGTTCAATTAGCACATTCGCGCCGCCAACAGAAGTAGATAATCTACTCATCATTATGGACTTATCGAAATCTTATAGTTACAAAACAACAAATTGCCTCAACCCCCCCCCCCCCCCCCTATATTCGCGAAATACTCAAGGATTTTGATTAAAGTCCATAAGATTGAGTAAATTATTTATTTCTCTTGGCGCTGCTAATGTGCTAATGGAACCGTCTTAAATAAATACAGTGATGACAACTTAGGGGGTTTTCCCCTAAATTTAGGTGGAAAAATCTAAAACGGGGGATTTTTAAGAACAAGAATTTTTTGGGGTTTTTTAGAGGCATCAAAAAAAAACGCTTGTGGCTCGCGCACCACTCACCGTCAAAGACAGCCATAAAAACGATGTCCACGCAGGCGAAGCCGTGGGCAAAAGCTAGTTTATCATATAAACCTATACTAAGAGGTTTTTAGGGGGATTTGAAAATAATCGTAGAGGTAAATTTTGATAGGGGTTGGCAACACTCAATAAATATTTGAATTTGTGTTTTTAATTTGAAGTAGGGGTACTAACAACACATTTTTGTCAGATTTTCCGTTTCCAAGATTTAGCTCGTAGGAGTCGTAAAACCATGTCTTTGGTGATCCTATATTATTAGACCCTATATAGTATACTTTGTACTCTGAGACAGTTTTCAAGTATGTAATGACTCCGGAATTCTACACTATGCCGTATTCCTCCGACTTTATCGATTATTTGGCCTTTTAGGGTACCGTACCCAAAGAGTAAAAACGGGACCCTATTACTAAGACTTCGCTGTCCGTCTGTCACCACCAGGCTGTATTTTATGACCCGTGATAGTTAGACAGTCGACATTTTCACAGATGATGTATTTCTGTTGCCGCTATAACAAATTAGAAAAAGAAAAAATTAGAAAAAGTGAAAAAATAAGGGGTTCTCCATACAAAAAACTTTTTTATTAAACATGAAGAAACTAGCGCCATCTAGTATGATGGTAAAGGACCTTTGTACTGGCGCCATTAGTATGATGGTACGGAACCTTTTGTGTGCGGTTCTGACTCGCACTTGGCCAGTTTTTTTTTATTAATTATCGCCTAGGTCTTCCTTATATGACTTTAATTTATTATAGCGGATAAAGCCCAGATACTAGGAGGTCCTTAGGCCGCAAAAAGGATGAAAAATTAAAATACATGTTTTAGGTCCTAATGATACTGTTATTTGGTATTTTCTGTAGGACCATGGGCCTTACGAGGCTAAAGGACCAATATAGAAATATAAGATTTTTTGAAAGTCAGAATTCCTAACTATCTCGTCAGTCTTGTCAGGTAAATATGCAGGGAGACTCCTAAGTCGTTAACCCAAATATGTTTTTCTGGCTCTTAACCGTTAGTTAAAGCACTCGTACGTAACACTATGCAAAAATCTGTAAATGTATTTTGTAATAATTAATAAAAAATTATTTTAGATTTACGGAGTCTCTGTTTACCCTACTTATTACGTTGAACTGATATAGACTCCTAGCACGTTTTTCAGATTTTTCAATTTAACCTTTTTGTTTTTCTAAGTAGAATAGGGTGACCACACGGTTGGTAATTTTTATTCTTATAAAAGAAATTAAGTTTTACTACAACAAAGGTTATTGTTGGTTTTTGGAGTAAATGCACTAAATTCTCCTTGAAATGCTGCGTTAGAAACCTTAATTTCGGTTCACGACGTAGGAGTCACCCTGTATAGTACTAAGTAATAAGTGCATCACCTTAGGTCTATTGTTTGTTTGTAAACTCTTTATTGACAATATTGAATACAGAACATAAAACAGATACGTATGTCTATTTTCGCTGATAAAATGGACTCGCTAAGAAGACCGCTGCGCTTAAGGCCTTAAGATAGGTTAAATGACAATATTCAATTCAAATTATTGAAAAACTGTGTAAAGCTATCACTATTGAAAAAAAATATATAAAATACTTAAAAGTAATAAAAAATCGATTTAATTGAATACAATTTTAAAAATATTACCAATTTTGATGTAAAAAAAATATACTGTAGACCCTGTTTTTGGCATTAATTGCAAAATTTCTCGAAAACAAATACTTAATGTTGAATGAAACCAACACACAAAAATCTGACTTTAAGATCTTTTATTTTAATTGAACACATTTTTTAAACCTATTTGAAAGTATAAAAAATTAATAAATACATGTAAAAATCGAGAAGGGGCGTTCGGTTTCAACGTAACATCCGCGCTGAAGCCCGCATTGATTTGAACTTAAAATGATGAGACTTACGTTCGATATTATTTTAACACGTATCAACCTGCTCGAATTGAGGCATCTTCAAGCCTTAAAGTTGAGTTGTAATATGCCTCGTGGCTGTGGGTTTTGAACCTTTTATTCTTTCTTATTCTCTAAAACTAAACCATTGACCTACATTACTCGCTATTAATAAAGACGGAACATTATTTATCAAGCATGGGTTGTAACTTAACTATAAATGGGCAACCATTAAAGCTTCGCAATTAAGATTGGTAACGTAATACCTCGTAACGTTTTTATGCGTGTTTCATACGGTGTGATGCTTCCAATTGTCGGATAATATCGTTGCTCGTCTAGTTCTGCAGAAATCAAAGGTTTTAAGGCCCTGATTCAGGGTAGGCTCGAGCCCCTCGGTGGGGACGTATATGAGCTGTAATGATGAAGGCCCTAAGATGGATCAAATCACAATATTCAATTCAAATTATTGAAAGACTGCGTGAAGCTAACACTATGGATAAAATATATGATATACTTAAAGTAATAAAAAAAAGGCTTTAATTGAATACAAATTTAAAAATAATACAACTTTTGATTTAAAAAAATACCCTGTTTTTGGCATTAATTGAAAACTTCTCGAAAACAAATTGTTTTTGTTAAATATAACTTACACACAAAAATCGGTGACTTTAACGCCTTTAATTTTAAATGAACACATTTTTTTAAACTTATTTGAAAGTAAAGAAAAGTAAGTAAGTAAGTAGTAAAAATCAAGAATTTGGCGTTTGAAGCCCGCATTGATTTGAACTTAAGAGGAATAGACTTACGTTCGATATATTTTATCAAGGATCAACCTGCTCGGATTGAGTCGACTGATAGTCGACTTAAGTACAAGAATCGGGTATTTATATGTTAAATTTTTACTCACGCGTCTTGTCAGTGCGGACGTATTACGACAAAATGGCCGATAGCTAACTGTCAATGTGTCATGCAATTTTATCATATTTATTGCAGTTTCGTTACTTTAATATTTTTAAACTAAATCAATCATATCAGCTCATATATGGCCCCACCAAGGGACTCAAACCTACCTTGAATTAGGGTGATCAAGCCTTAGTCAACCACGCGGGCCCAGTGCGGGTCGGTAACTTCACACACAAGTCACAACCTTCGAGTTTCTTTGCAGGCGTGTGCAGGTTTCCTCACAATGTTTTATTTCACCGTAAGAGCGTCGGATAAACGTACATGTTCGAAAACACATTGCAGTATTCGAACCACGGCCTCCCGGACAGGTGGTAGCCGTTACGCCACCGACCTAGCCGTCATAGCAAACGTTTAGGGTTTTTTTTTTTAAACATGATTTTAATATTTTTATCATTTTGGATTAAGGAAATATTTTAAACAGAAATAAAATAAGTAAAAAGAGTGTGTGGTTTTATGAAACCATTGTAAAAGTGAAACTTTTTTTCACATTATAGACATTTACAGAGCACGAAACGATCATGGCTGCTCTCGTCTTGGAGCTACGGTACAGAGGACGAAACGATCATGGCTGCTCTGACGAAAAAGTTTGAGACGATGTAATAATCTCTTTGCCGTCTCGCAACACACAGACGAAAAAGCTTGAGACGAAGCAAGGCCACCCTCCGGAGGACTCGGGGAAGGCGAGGTGGTCATGCATACCACTGGCTGCACTGGTTATGTGGAACTCACACACAGTTAATCCACCCTGGACACTTCATACAACGGGCCAGAAATGACATTTCAAAAAAGGAATGACAGAACAAACAAAATGGCGGCGAAATCCTATACGTTCGACAACCAAACTGTAACCAATCTGTATCAATCTGGGTGACAAGGGGGTGAGGTCGCAATCTAGAGAGCGGCAGGGATTGTCAATACTGTATGTTAGTATATATACTTTGGTTAATCTGTGCCTATCCACTAAACAAACACCACCTTTGGATAGCTTTGGTTTTTCCACCTCTAAGCTTTCATCTAAAGCGACCCCATTATATATATATATACCGATAGCTTTAAGGGTCGACATTATTACTGGTGTCGGCGTTCCTTGAAAAACAAAGGTAAACGTTTATGTTTTTAAATAACATTGGTACTTATCGCTAGACAGAGAGATGAAGTATAATGTAATATTCCCTTATCGTGTTCAGTTTCAATTTAATTATTGCTAACCGGTCATTTTTTTTAAAGTTTTTATTTAACTTGCGTTATTTGTACGTCGAGAAACGTAAATACGTAAAAAGCGTCGGTGGCTCAACCGGTAACGACTCGGTCCATCTAACCAGAGGTACCGGGTTCAAATCTGGACGGCCAATGTACCAATGAGTTTTCAAAAAACTTACGTACATACTTACCGATTGCTTTAACGGTGAGGGAAAACATCGTGAGGAAAACTGCACACGCCTGTTAAGAAACTCGAAGGTTGTGTGTGAAGTCGACCAACCCGCACTGGGCCCGCGTGGTCGACTAAGGCCTAATCGCCCTGATTCAGGGTAGGCTCGAGCCCCTCGGTGGGGACGTATATGAGCTGTAATGATGATTTGTACGTATGTTAGATAGTTTTTAAAGGTCAAAAAGGTCAAATCTTGCAAACGATTTAAGAACGACTTCTGTCCGTTTTAGCTGAAATTAGGTATGAAGCCGTATTCCCGGTGACACTAGATCTCTTTAGTATTTTAAAGTTGATCTGAAGATTAACTTTGGAGGTGGAATCAAGGTCCGAGGATAGTTCTTTTATTTTCAATAAAATCGTAGGAAATACTGTGCTCGTCTTTTTTTTTTTAAATTTGGAAACGTATTTAATATATTCACATTTGGCACCGTGAACATTTGGCTTAAGAGCATAAAAACTCTTTATAAATACAAGCCTGTAGGTACCTTGAGATTTTTAAGTTTTTCTTCAACTTATTGTGAATTTCTCGAATATTTTCTGATGAGCTCATAAATTTTAACTGCAATTATTCCTGTTCCATGTGACACTTTATCTGTTTGACTATAGATCACATCAGCTTATATACGTCGCCACCGAGGGGCTCGAGCCTACCCTGAATTAGGCCGATCGGGCCTTAGTCGACCCAGTGCGGGTTGGTCGACTTCAACAACAACCTTCGGATTTCTCCGCATGCGTGTGCAGGTTTCCTCACGATGTTTTTCCTTCACCCTAAGAGCGTCGGATAAACGTACATATGAAATCAAAATTCGATATCAAATTGGTATTTTTTTATTCACAATTGGTAAGCCCTTGACAACATCTCACCTGGTGGTAAGTGCTGATGTTGCCGAAGATGGAAGCGGGCTTACCAAGATTCCCCAACGCAATGGGGAACTGGCTTTCTTATCTTCATGCCGGAACACACCAATTGATACATTGATATTTGGCGGCAAGACTTAGATAAGATGGTGGTAGCTAGCCAGGCGGGCTTAGAAAATGCCCTACCACCAACCAAACCGAGTCTTACAATTGACCCCGCCGGGAATCGAACCCGCGACCTCCTGTGTAAAGCCAGTGAACTTTGCCTCTGAGCTACGGAGGCGGTTAAAGTAAGTGCAGTAAGTGGCAGGATTCGAACCACGACCTCCCGGACAGGAGGCGGCCCTAGCCGTTACGCCACCGACGCTCTATAGATTGACTATAGATATCAATTTATTTTACAACTTTATACGTTTGCTATAATTTTTAAACCGAATCCCGAACCCCGTTTTAAGGGGACAGGACCCTTAACGGGGAAGGCTATCATCGGGTGAAACTAGCCATTCTTTTCCAGATGTGTATGAAGTTTCTGCACTGTGAATCTAAATGCCCAACAAGTGACCGCGGGTGATGCTATAGTAACACCAGGCAACATCTGTCTTTCTCTTGGATAACACGGGTAATTGTGCCACACACAATGGCTTTTTTTCTAATTGAACTATTATTATGGTTTTTCCACTAGCCGGCATGGCACCGGCACGGAACCGGGGCTTCGTTTTTCCATGCCGTCGCCGTTGCCAGTCAGTGGAGAGACGCTCCATCAATTTTCGTACACAGGCCAGCACATCAAGCTACACACTTTGGACTTTGTACCGTTCTTATGCCGAACGCGTATGGATCAGAATCGCACTACGAGTGTATAGCTTGATGTGCTGGCCTCTGTACATTTTTGCTTCCCCGGCAGCCGGGCCGGTGCCGCCGCGCCGGTGCCGTGCCGGCTATTTAAAAAACGCAAAATCCTTACTTTAATATTACTCAGAATTTATTCGGATCCAAAAGTAAGGACTTAACTAAACTCGACGAGATTTTCTGTGAGTGCGCATCAAAAGATTAGAAGAAAACAACTAGAAAATTCTTATAAAAAATTTAACCATGCGCACTGTTTATAATTGTACAGGGAGCGTTAAATGAAACACAGATGTTATCCGAAATGATTTATTATGGCTGAGTAATGGCATTTTCGTAAACAAGACATCACATCAGGTTCATAACATATATTCAGTGGATTTTGATATTCTAAAACATGGAGGCGCTAAAGAATGACCATTTATTGTGTTGGATGGCTATCGTTCTATGCTGAATCATAATGGTTGATAAATAGTGAATTTTATGGTATCTGAGAGCTTACAAATCTGTGACTAGTTCGCAAATTTTGTAGCTTTTTAGAGAATGAACGAAAATACACATCAAATGTCACAAATGAAGTCTATACACTCTATAAAAACTTAATGAAGATAATGTCTAATTACACATATAAAGTTTCAGAAACAAAGACATCCTTTTACAACTCGAGATAATAAATAATAACATAAAAACATTGGCAGTTTTCACTAGCAAACAAAGAAGAAACCTAAATTACTCTATAATTATATCTATGACCTATTTCTTCTTAAGTAAAACATTAATTACGAAACAGTAGCTCTATGCATATCTTTATACACGATCCTGAACTATATAAACTTATCTACGGTATTAATGTCGCATATTTTAAATTTGCATAACTTTTATGTATTTTTTTTTACATTTTCATTTCCTAAGACCCTTAAAATTAACCCTTACCTCTAAATTAGAAAGAAAAAGACTATTTTACTTATATTATTTGACCACGAGGTGGTGTCATGCAATTGCCAGAAACCAATAGCAGTACCGTACTTCCGTCGGAATTTCCCTACTCTCAAAATAATACTTTGTCCTGTTAGATAACGACTGCAACATACATATTATTAATATAAAAAGCACACGGAGAAAAAAATATAGTCAGAATAACTATTCAAAGTTATAGTTAAATTAGTTAAATGACGTATCGTTGATGTAGTCAACTGTTTTCTAGAATTGAGGATCTGTATAGCCAATTCAGCGATACAGATCCTTAGTTTGACGAAACAGTTGGCTATATTAACGATACGTCTTTTAACTAATTTAACTATAAACTTTGAATAGTTATTCTGACGATATTTTTTTCTCCGTGCACCCTAGGTCAGTCGGGCCAATGGAGAAAGAAAAGATAAGAGAGAGAGAGGACCTACTTGGAATCTGAAGATTGTCTGAAAATTTCATCGAAATCGGTCCAGCCGTTTTGGAGTCTATAAGGAACATTTTTTTTTCCTTCACATAGCACAGAGATAGACTGGATTCAAGTGCTAATAACTACAGCCTCCCTGATATAATAAAAGGATTTGAATGTAAATCACATGTTAAACGCTCATAAGAATTAGAAATGATTTGAACGATTAAAAATTATTCAAAATGATTACAAATCAAATCATTTTTAATCCTTTTTAATGATTTTGTTTAATCAGGGCTGTGATTAAAATAACTAAAAAAGAGATTATAAGGTTTTCTTATTTGTTTACTTAGCTTAAGTAATAAAAATATGTATCGTTTATTTAAGTAAATAAACTTTAAACAAAAAAAAATGTTATGAGGACAGGTTATAGCGGTGAATACTTATAACCTGTTTTGTCCGTTAAATTTGGAACCATATTAAAATAAATAAACTCATGTGAGTCCAACTATGTAACTTAATTAATTAATTCATTAACTTTAATTATCTTAACGTTAGTTAAAAAACACTATAATATTAAGAAATTATAAAGTCACATGAACAATGCGTTCATAAATCTTATTATTGGTCAACTGACAGCCAAAACCGTGTGCTAACACTGGTCTTATGTACAGTTGGTAATATTACAAATTATACAGTCAGTCATTCAAATCACCTACCCAGATAACCAGGGTTGTCAATTTTGAACTACATAAATATAATCATAAAGTTTAAAAGACACTTACAATTACAAATTTTGAAATTACATGAATACAAACGCAAATTTAAATTTCCAACTAATTAACCAAGAAAGTGTAACAACGGTACTTTTTAAAGATTATTTTAATTTAATTAAATCATGGTAGATCTTATCTATGGTTTCTGTATCTTTCCTTTTATTAATTAAATCTTGATGCCTCTCCATTTACATAGATTCCATAATCAGACGCTTTTTATAATTATGTTCTGTATTTAAAATTTTTAATATTTTAAGATTTTAGCCTGCTTACCCTCGAGTAGGCTTTATCATTACAAAATACAAAAGCTTTAGCTCAACCTTTTTTTTTTAAATAAAGACAAAAATAATATAAAACTCATGGCATTTAAAAAAACAGAAACAAAACGATTTACAAAAAGTATTGTATCATATAACACTTGACAGCCCTACCAGCACATCACACACCAGAAACTATGCACTCGCGACTTAGCTTGCTCAATAGCAAGTAAGTGGTTGTAGCATCGTCTTGAATTCATCCAGGGAAGCAGCAGTTGAAACAGCAGGTGGCACAAAGTTCCAGAAAGCAACTCCAAGGACAAGAAAAGAGCTCTTGTACATTGATGTACCCGGAATCGGCGATAACAGCGTATAGTCCGGTTGTTCTCAGATCATTGCAGAGTCGGATCGATAATAGCTTCCAGGTTCTTGAGAATACTAACTTACTCAATATCTTTACCAGCTAACGACAGCACTGGCTTCTCACTGCTATCTATGAGGATAGTACGTTTAGACAAACACCAAAAAAAATGTTAGACAAGAAATTCATGATGTGTGAACGGAAGATTAACACTTATTTATTTTTTTTTGTTTCTGCTCCTCTACAAACTTATTCAGTCCACAGTCTCTGCACCACTTCCAAAAAGGGCTGAAATCGTACACTCGGCCACAATTGATACATGTTTTTTTTTGGGACTCCATTTGCTCGGAATGGTTGCAACAATATGAATCATTTCGACCCTCCGTCTCCGTTTAAATAGCAATGCTTATCAAAACTAATTAATTAATTAAGTTACATAGTTGGACTCACATGAGTTTATTTATTTTAATATGGTTCCAAATTTAACGGACAAAACAGGTTATAAGTATTCACCGCTATAACCTGTCCTCATAACATTTTTTTTTGTTTAAAGTTTATTTACTTAAATAAACGATACATATTTTTATTACTTAAGCTAAGTAAACAAATAAGAAAACCTTATAATCTCTTTTTTAGTTATTTTAATCACAGCCCTGATTAAACAAAATCATTAAAAAGGATTAAAAATGATTTGATTTGTAATCATTTTGAATAATTTTTAATCGTTCAAATCATTTCTAATTCTTATGAGCGTTTAACATGTGATTTACATTCAAATCCTTTTATTATATCAGGGAGGCTGTAGTTATTAGCACTTGAATCCAGTCTATCTCTGTGCTATGTGAAGGAAAAAAAAATGTTCCTTATAGACTCCAAAACGGCTGGACCGATTTCGATGAAATTTTCAGACAATCTTCAGATTCCAAGTAGGTCCTCTCTCTCGCTTATCTTTTCTTTCTCCATTGGCCCGACTGACCTAGGGTCCTTTTTACTTTTAAATTGCATATTTTTAAGACCGTTTTTCAAACAACTATCAAATGTCCAAAAGCGTCGGTGGCTCAACCGGTAACGACTCGGTTCTTCTAACCAGAGGTACCGGGTTCAAATCTGGACGGCCAATGTACCAATGAGTTTTTCAATAACTTACGTACATTTAATTACCGATTGCTTTAACGGTGAAGGAAAACATCGTGAGGAAACCTGCACACGCCTGCGAAGAAACTCGCAGGTTGTGTGTGAAGTCGACCAACCCGCACTGGGCCCGCGTGGTCGACTAAGGCCTAATCGCCCTAATTCAGGGTAGGCTCGAGCCCCTCGGTGGGGACGTATATGAGCTGACATGATGATGATGATCAAATGTCCACGTAAGCTATTTATCTCTTGTTATTGAAGTGTGGTTTTCCTTAATAAATGCGATGTACCTATGCTGACCACTCTTATCTAAAAAGTTTTATGTTTACATATTTTTAGTTCGGGAATTCACATGACTAATATAATGTGTGTGTTACAGTCGTTATCTGACAGAAAAACATATTGTTTTGAGAGTAGGGAAAATCCCAAAGTTCTGTCATCCACGGATTGTAAGTACAGTCACCATCAACCAACTGATCTATCTCAACTGATCTATCTCAACCAGTTCACGTATTTTGGGTACCAAGAAGCTAGAAGCTAAGAAGCTAGTGGGTGTTTGATAGACATAAAATTAGCATATGATTTGACTAGGTTAGGGATCATCTATTTTGAATGGAAATTATTTATTTAAAAAAATGGTCAGATTTCAGACAAGTTTTGTCATCAAATAAATCCTATGTTATAAATGTCAAAATGTGTTTGTTTGTTTGTTACCTTTTCACGCTTCAACGCCTTGACCAATCTTAATGAAATTTGGCATGCAGGTAGCCTGTGTCACGAGGAAGGACATAGGCTACTTTTTATCCTGTGAAAATAGCATAGCCCGATGCAGTTCCTGAGGGAACTGAAAATATACTCTTTTTTGGTGAATTTCTTTAACATCGCAACGGAACAATGAATTGTGTGATTTTTTGCACAGAGATGGTTGAGGGGGTGGGAAATGACATGATTTACTAATAAGCATATCCTGACATAGTGCCCGAGGAATATGGAGAAAATACATGTACATGCTCGCGAGCCGCTTGCGGCTCGCGCACCGCGCACCCTCTTAGTCAGTAATAAAAACGATGTCCACGCGGGCGAAGCCGCGGGTAAAAGCTAGTAGAATAATACAACAAGAAAATTTTTCTATTAGTTTTTGCACAGTAGACTAAAGTCTATTTTGGTTTTTGTCAACTGTCAAGAATGCTATTTTGTGCTAAACTTGTTCGTGTTATTCAAATATGACGTTACAAAATGTGTAAAGTAAAAAATTTTTAGACATTTTATTTATTTAATTGCTGAATTATATTTTCGCGTGAGTTTCGTGAGCGTCGGTGGCGCAACGGCAAAGGCCGCTACCTCCTATCCGGGAAGTCGTGGTTCGAGTCCTACCACGTACCATTGTATTTTCGAATTTCGATCTCATGTACGTTTATCCGACGCTCTTACGATGAGGGGAAACATCGTAAGGAAGCCTGCAAGCTCGCCTGCGAAGCTCGAAGGTTGTGTGTGAAGTTGACCAACCCACGCTGGGCCCGCGTGGTCGACTAAGGCCCGATCGCCCTAATCATGGAGCAAATAGACTCCCTAATTAAGGGTAGGCTCGAGCCCCTTGATGGGGACGTATATATGAGCTGATGTGATGATGATGATGATGAGTTATTTTTATGTAATTTATTTTTGATACTGGAAAATAACCTATTCCACTAGTCTCCGGTGAAGTAAAGCGCATGCGTGACTATTCAAAATTTCCTTGACTTTCTATCTTACTTATTTTACTCTCCTTTTTTAAACTATATCCATACAAAATATCACTTCATTTCGTTGTAGCATTGGAATTTCAACTAAAATCCCTTCATGGCGCAGTGGACAGTATAAACAGTTTCACAACTGGAGAGTGGAGCTCATGGGATCGATTCCACCATTCTAAGACTCTGTTCGATCTACGGGAGGGCATTTTCTACTATACTGCGTGCCACCAAAGAAGAGACTTGAAACACCACGCAAAACATTACAAAAACGAAGTAGGAAGTGTATGAAATAGTTATTGATGATGATGAGTTATTTTTATGTAATTTATTTTTGATACTGGAAAATAACCTATTCCACTAGTCTCCGGTGAAGTAAAGCGCATGCGTTATGCGTGACTATTCAAAATTTCCTTGACTTTCTATCTTACTTATTTTACTCTCCTTGTTTACACTATATCCATACAAAATATCACTTCATTTCGTTGTAGCATTGGAATTTCAACTAAAATCCCTTCATGGCGCAGTGGACAGTATAAACAGCTTCACAACTGGAGAGTGGAGCTCATGGGATCGATTCCACCATTCTAAGACTCTGTTCGATCTACGGGAGGGCATTTTCTACTATACTGCGTGACACCAAAGAAGAGACTGGAAACACCACGCAAAACATTACAAAAACGAAGTAGGAAGTGTATGAAATAGTTATTCAAAATATACAGGGTGTAACAAAATTGGTGTAGGTCCCGTTAGCTGGCTTATAATCATCATACTGAACAATTTTTTTCTACGACTTTGCTAAAATCGTAAACAAATAAATTGGTTGTCTGTAAAGTCGGTTTACGGACGATAGCTTAACGTGGCAACGTCATAACGTAACGGGACAATGAGCGTAACGGGACAATGATTCAACCTTTTTCGTGCGTGCAGCCGGCGTCCATCGATATATTAGAGGTTGTCACGTCAAAAATTTTACTATTCATACAAATCGATCAGCTGATCGACTAATTTTGTGCATTTTAGTATGGATAGTCCAAATTTTTTGACGTGACAACGTCTAATAAATTGATGGACGCCGGCTGCATGCACAAAAAGTTTGACTAATTGTCCCGTTACGCTCATTGTCCCGTTACGTTATGACGTTAACACGTTAAACTATCGTCCGTAAACCGACTTTACAGACAACCAATTTTTTTGAGAATTTACTATGGGTTCCTTGGGGAAAGTTGTTCAGTATGATGAGTAGAACTCCCAGTTAACGGGTCCTACAACAATTGTTTTACAGCCTGTATCCATACTCCTTTGCTTCTTTGGACATATCGGTGTACACGTCGTAAATCATCTTCCCACTTTATCTTTTTAATGCTTTACGTGGTGTTACAAATCTCATCTTAAGTGGCACGCACTATACCATCTTTCCCAAGTCTTACCGCTATACATCGATGTTAACAGCATTGATGCGATCTGGCATTAGAGTTTGTGGTAGTCAATTCCCCATTGCGTTGGGGATTCTTGGTAAACCTACTGTCATCTTGAACATCGTCATAACTTACCATTAAGTTATACTAAATTAAGTTCTTAGTACTGGTACTTATATAAATAAAATCGAAAAAACTTAAAAGTTTATGGTACAAGCTTTCATTTGAAAAGAGTTTTTATTCTCAAAAATACCAATTACTTAGTGTGCTAAATGTGAATATAAATACATGTTTCCATATTCAAAAAAGAGGAGCACAGTATTTCCTGTGATTCTATTGAAAACAAAAGACGATCCTGGGACCTTGATGCCACCTCCAAAGTTCATGATCAGATCAATTACAAAGTACCAAAAGGATCTATTGTCACCAGCGGAAATACAGCTTCATACCAAATTTCAGCTTAATCAAACTTCAGGAGGTCGCTCTAAAATCGTTTGCAAGATTTGACTCATACCAAAGTATATAATACTAGCTGTCCCGGCGAACTTCGTACCACCTTACACTACACTATACACCCTACCCTACCCTACCCTACACTACACCACCCTACCCTACCCTATACCCTATACTCTACCCTACCCTACCCTACCCTACCCTACACTACACTACACTACATTACAATACACTACATAAGAACCTTCTCCTGATAATAACGATCTCAACAAAAAAGAATTCGTGAAATTGGTCCAGCCGTTCACGTGTGTTGCGATTACCGAGGGAAATAGGTATTCATTTTTATATATAAAGATTAGTACTATCATATAGTATGGACACTCCCTGCCGCTCTCTAGATTCCGACCTCACCCCCTCGTCACCCAGATTGATACAGATTGGTTATGGTTTGGTTCTCGAACGTATAGGGTTTCACTGTGATTTTGTTTGCTCCGTCATTTGTTTTTAGAAATGACATTTGGCAACCGTTGTATTCAGTGTCCAGAGTGTGCTCTTACTAAAAAGGCAAGTTAAATTAAAGCTTTATAAAGTAACTAGCTGTCCCGGCGAACTTCGTACCGCCTTACATTACATTACACTGCCCTGCCCTACCCTACACTACCCTACACTACACTACACTACCCTACCCTACACTACCCTACCCTACCCTACATACACTACACTACACTACCCTACCCTACACTACACTACCCTACCCTACACTACTCTACCCTACCCTACCCTACACTACCCTACCCTACCCTATCCTATCTCTCAAGTTGGATCGAACTGCACATGGTGTGCGAATTTTATTATAATCGGTTAAGTGGTTTAGGTGGTCGGTGGCTAAAAGCGTCGGTGGCTCAACCGGTAACGACTCGGTCCATCTAACCAGAGGTACCGGGTTCAAATCTGGACGGCCAATGTACCAATGAGTTTTTCAAAAACTTACGTACATACTTACCGATTGCTTTAACGGTGAAGGAAAAACATCGTGAGGAAACCTGCACACGCCTGCGAAGAAACTCGAAGGTTGTGTGTGAAGTCGACCAACCCGCACTGGGCCCGCGTGGTCGACTAAGGCCTAATCGCCCTGATTCAGGGTAGGCTCGAGCCCCTCGGTGGGGACGTATATGAGCTGTAATGATAAGTGGTTTAGGAGTCCATTGAGGACAAACATTGTGACACGAGATTTATATATATTAAAGAGATAAAATAGGACAAACAACACACTTTCGCAATTATAATATTACTTAGGATTACAATTAAGTACCTACTTACATACTTTTTGCTGATTGTATTCGACCCAGTTTTATGAACTACTGCGTACTAATATATATACTGTGCTACTGCAGTTGTTTACAACCTATATCTAATGTCTCAACGTAATTTTATACCTTGGCTGTGTAGTTCAATAAAAATCTTTAATCTTCTAACAACTAGGTTCAAATAGCGACGGTCACACTTTACGGCGGTCACTGACTGCACGTCTTAAGGTCAGCTTTCACTCGCTTTGTCCAGCTGTTAATAAAACATACCAAACTGGGCCACATTTAGTGAGCGGGGTTTCCCAATACGATTCATCAGTTCAATTTGTTTTTTTTTTAATCATTGAAGTATTTTCAGCAGGTCTACGTTCCAGGTTTACCACTAATCATTGCAGGGTTAGAAATTATCAAGATAATTAATCCCGTAATTATCGGCGTTGATTCTTATTTTTGGCTGTTTAATTTTCTAATAAAATTTAAATACAAAAATATTATTACAACTAGCTTTTGCCCGCGGCTTTGCTCGCGTGGATATCATTTTTATGACTGTTTTTTAGGGTGAGTGGTGCGCGAGCCGCTAGCGGCTCACGAGCGCGGACATGAGTTTTCCTCAGATCCCTCAGGAACGATATCGGGCTATTCTCATTAGAAGTGTAGGTCACTTCCCACCCCCTCAACCAATTCTTTACAAAATACCACTTCAGTCCGTAGCTCCGTTGCGACGCTGACGTGCGCGAGCGCGGAAATGAGTTTTCCTGAGATCCCTCGGGAACCATGTCAGGATATGCTAATTAGTAAATTGTGTCATTTTCCACCCCCTCAGCCATCTCTGTGCCAAGAATCGCAGCAATCCATTGTTCCGTTGCAATGTTAAAGAATCTAACCAATATAAAAGAGTATATTTATGTTCCCTCAGGAACTGCATCGGACTTTGCTATTTTCACGGGATAAAAAGTAGCCTATGTCCTTCAAATACAAATACAAATACAAAATTATTTATTTGTGAAACATACGGTGTAAAGGTGTTACAAAGAATATAAGTGCCTGTATGTTCTGCTAAATAGCATACAAATATTTTAGTTACATAGAAATTGCATTACTAATCATAATTTGGTCAAAAGTTTTCAAAATTTGGATTAAGATGAAATGAAAATATGTATGTTATGTCAAGAAAAATAATAATAATAAATGTCAAAGTAAAGTCGTTATTTATCAAGTTTATCATTCAAGAAATCATTTATATTATAGTACGTTTTATCAATAAGGAACTTCGAAAGATCAGATTTAAAAGTGTTAATGTGTTCCGAGTTCCGGATGTTTCTGGGAATTTTATTATATATTTTTGTTGCCATGCAGAAAATACTTCTATGAAAAAGAGAAGTCTTGCATGGAACCAAAAGGAAATAGTCACAACGTCGATCTCTACTAACTTTTTTGAAGTATCCGGGATTCGCTTTTACAAACACTGCAGTTTCATAAATGTATATGGATGGTACGGTAAGCAAACCAAGTTCCTTGAAGTGTGGTCGACAGCTGTCTGTGCGCCGCAGGTTACATATGGCTCTTACACATCTTTTTTGGGCTTTCAGAATCGACTCAACACCTGAGGCGTTTCCCCAGAAGATAATACCATATTTAAGTGTCGAAACCACGTATCCGAAGTACGCCGCGAGCACTGCTTTGCGATGTACCGTTTTACTAAGCACGTACAAGGCGTACGAGAATCTTGTCACTTTTTTACACACTACATCTATTTGAGTGCTCCATCTCATATAACTGTCAATATGTAAACCTAAAAATTTCGTAATTGTGACTTCTTCAATTGTTTTACCAAGAAATTCAACTCGTGTATTACAATTATTATAGTTTCTTTGTTTAAATCCCATGATTTTTGTTTTATTAAGATTGAGAAGGAGATTGTTATTTGTTAACCATTTGGTGATAGCGGTAAGACTTTGACTTATGTCGCATTTCTTTTCGTATACGGCCGTACTATCGTCAGCAAACAGAATCATAGGTTGTTTAATGCTATTAGGAAAGTCATTTATATAAACGAGAAAAAGTAGAGGACCCAAAATGCTGCCTTGGGGCACGCCAAAGCGTACGAGTCTTGGCTCGGATGTATATGTCTCCTCTGTTTTGTTAGCCATAGCAATTCTACTGATTTGAGTTATTTGTATCCTCTTACTTAAATATGATTTCACAAGCTCAAGAACGTTTCCTCTTACTCCATATCTTTCTAATTTATCTAATAGTATTTTATGGTCCACATGGTCAAAGGCTTTAGTGAGATCCATAAATAGTGCAAACACTGGTAAGGTTTGGTCCATTCTCAAATGTATTTTATATAAAAAGTCATATACTGCCATGTTGATATTTTTATTTTTCCTAAAACCTTTTTGTTTATCTGTGAAAATGTTATTTATTTCAAAGTATTCATATAGACTTTTATATATAATTTTTTCAAAAACTTTAGATATAATCGGAACCAGTGCAATCGGTCTATATGATTTCACATCTTCTTTGTCATCTTTTTTAAATATTGGTTTAATTATAGATATTTTAAGCTTTTCTGGAAACTCCCCAGATTCAATGCATAAATTAAATATGTAACTTAAGACTGGAGAAATTACATACGACACATACTTAACAACTTGTGTACTAATGTTGTCATAACCTGTGCTATGGGTATTCTTCAGATTTTTTATGGTATCGTTCACGTCTTGAGGATTTGTGGGTCTCATAAATAAGGAACTGAGTAGGCTGAAAGTGCATGACGAGTTACGATGTTCGTCTCGCTGAGCAGGATTAGCTTGTTCTACGAAATAGTCGTTAAATGAGTTTGATATTCCCAGTGATACAGGCTATCTGCATGCCAAATTTCATCAAGATTGGTTAAGGTGTTGAAGCGTGAAAAAGTAACAAACAAACCAAAAACAAACACATTTTCAAATTTATAATATTATTAGTAAGGATTATTTTTGAACTCTAATTACATAAGTATTAGATCCTAATTTAATACTAATAAAATGATGACCAACCTAAGAATTGACGTGGAAGCGATAAGACATGACAAGTCTAGTACTTCTTTTAATTAATATTTTTATCTTAGCATTGACATGAGTGGGGCATGCTCGCTTAAATGTTCGTGCGGATGGTGGCACATCGGGAGCCGGGTCGTTCCTTTCCCTCTAATATGGTTGATGGGAGCGATGGCTGACTCTCGCGTTATACTCGTGACCGGGTTACGTTAGTACTAATATATTATATACTTTGACCGGATGCTGTCCGTGTGAACTGGCCTACTCTTGTTATAGGCATTAATGACATTCAATGATTTTTATGTATAACTTTTCGTGTCATATTGTTTTCATGTTCTAATGACATAATCTGGTTTATATCAAGGATTGAATTTTGACGTTATTAACTAATTATTGTTTATTTCTTGATTCTTCACAAATGATATTGTTATTATTATTTTATGACTAAGAGTGTAATTTTCACCTATTTTGAATAAATAAATTGAAATGAATTGTTTTAGTAAGATACTTTTGCTTTACCTGTTTTTATGCTTTTGTCTCCAAACACCGGGTTGTCTGGAAGAAATCGCTTTGAGCGATAAGACCGTCCAAATTGTACCACTATTGTACTTATATTAGTTTCTTTTTTTATATTGTGTTTGTTTTTTTTTTATATTTTTTTAATTAAGTTTTTATAATTTGTTTATTTTTATTTTTTTAACTAGTGTGTACAATAAAGAGTATTTGTCTTATATCTTAACTTATCTGTAGAAAAAAATTACGAAATAACTTTTCATTGTTTTAGCACACCACTGGCTCGGGGCAGCCGAGACATACCTACATTCCCGCGGAAACCTGCACACGCGACGCACGTATTGCTCTTCCTATTTTTTAAGGTAAATGATAATTGATCTAAATTCATCATAATAAATGCGTGCGCTCACATCTGCACTGTTACAGTATTACAATATAGCGGCTTACAGTAGCGCAACGAATGTACTTACGCAGAGCAACGGAAGGGTACTTGCGGGGAGCGGGCGGCGGGGCACAGCCTGGCAAACTCCGCGGACTACAGGCTAGTATGTGCTAGCACTAGTACCTACGCCGGTGACGCATCGTGCGACATCAAACGCGTTGCACTACTGTAAGCCATATCGTAATACTGTGGCACTGTAGAGTAGAACGACCGCTGCTGGTTAGTCTCTCGGCAAGTGTCCTGGACCGCCAAGCGAGTATCGCTCAGCGATACTATCTTCGATAGCTCTTGTCGCCGGCGACAAAATATTAAAGAGAGATTTCTCGCCGGCCGGCAGTGTGAACTGAATAGCTAGCAATCGACTATTAATATATGTATCTCTTTTATTTACACGGGATCTACATCTTTTGTACGTTTCTTGAGCGAGAAAATTGTTAATAGTTAGTCGTTTTCTCGTCGGCGCGGCCGGTTGGACAATCACGTTTATTGATCAACAATTTCATTGTGTTTTTTGGATTTTTGAAGAAATCGTTAGATTTTTTTTTCTTATTAAACATTTGAGTGCGTTTGGCTGCACCTTACCTATGGTCTTACCTATGGTAAGTGCCGATGCAGCCGAGGATGTAACGCACAAGCGCAAATAGTGCCTATTCACTCTCGTCTTAAAGATTCCAAAATTATACGAATCGGAGAATACACACGCTGGCAGGGAATTCCACTACTTGGCCGTTCGCGTAATGGACGAAGAAGCAAAACGCTTCGTGCGTAAAGGTGGATCATTAACGACAAAGGGATGGAACCGCCCTCCACGCCTGGTGGTCCGATGATGAAACGGAGAGGGGGGAATGAGGTCGTGAAGCTCCAGGGCACACTCCGTATAAAAATGATTAAGTTTATCCGACGATGATAATAGGAACAAAGACATTGTATCTATGAACGGGCTTCGCATTATTAAAAAACAACGTCAATCCATAGATTTAAATACATCTGGATAATGAATGAGAATCGAAAAAGAGGCCTTATGCGTGCCGGACCTTGCTCAATGCTGGGTTTTGTAGTCTTGTCAAAAATAAAAGTGTATTATAAGAAACAAAGTTATTAGAACATCACACTAATCACACTTAATAATATAAAGGCGAAAGTTTGTGAGTCAGTATGTTTGTTACTTCTTCACGCAAAAACTACTGAACGGGTCTGGCTGAAATTTGGTAGGTAGACAGATTAGCACCTAAGGATTAATACATAGGCTACTTTTTTTCACGTTTTTTTTCGCACTGCGCACCTTCGAAAAGTCATAGAAACGTTGTCCTCGCGGGTGATGCCGCGGGAAACGGATAGTTAATAATAACTGCACATTTCAATGTGGTCGGCTGCTAATTCTTAATTATGAAAGCCTTCTTGGCCGTGAAAAAATATATTTTTTTAAATTAATTATTTGTCTTACTATTTTCAATATTTTTCAGATTTCCTTAAATAGCGGTCTTGCTGGTAGAGGCTGGGGACGTGAAACTTACATAATATTAATCACCATTAATAAACTTAGTATTTAGTTAATGAATCATTTATCGAATAACGTACGTAGTACGTGAACAAAAAAAAACCGGTTAAGTGCGAGTCAGAACCGCACACATAGGGTTCCGTACCATCATACTAGTTGGCGCTAGTTACTTCATGTTTAAAAAAACACGTTTTGTGTATGGAGACCCCCCATTTATTTTTTCACTTTTCTAATTTTTAACATTTGTTGTCATAGCGGCAACAGAAATACATCAAATTTCAACTGTCTAGCTATGGCGGTTCATAAAATACAGCCTAGTGACAGACGGACAGACATACGGACGGACAGAGAAGTCTTAGTAATAGGGTCCCGTTTTTACCCTTTGAATACGGAAACCTAAAAGTTATCCCCACTTTACATGTAGGTACCCTAAAAATTTTTTTTACACATTATAATATGTCGCAGGATAATTTGATAATCCGTCGTTTCGCGAAAATCCTAGGAAAATTGGATACTATGGAGTAGAAAACTCCTAATAATACCAAGTCGGACGGAGCCCCGGTTCGTTAAATAGGTTAGGTTATGTTAGCATGTCTTTTTCTACCGTAAAAACGTCCGACTTGGTTTTATTAGGAGTTTTCTACTCCATAGTATCCAATTTTCCTAGGATTTTCGCGAAACGACGGATTATCAAATTATCCTGCGACATATATATTATAATAAATTCCATAATTTTAAAGGGGTCACAGATTTCTATTTAACCATTACCAAACTTCAGCTTTTTAGATAATCTTGGAGTAAACCGACGGATAGACATACAGACGATGTGACAGACAGTGATGTATTACAGTTCCTTGGTGTGCCGATCCATAGGGTGGCATATTATTCCTCGTCCTGTAGCACGATATGTAAGTAGATAGAACGTGGGTTTGAAATGAAGATAAAGAAGATGCTTGCTACAGAATTGAATTCAAAAAAAAAAAAAAAATTAAATATGTAGTTAGTTCAACGAGCAGTATCTACGTTGTCTAATATATTGTTGGTGCCCAAGATACAGGCTGTGCCTAGTTTGGGACCGATATGTACACATATTTTGTAAATAACTGTTTTAAATAAATTATTTGTATTTGTATAATTTTATGGTAAAAATAAGACCTAAAAAGAAATATATGAGAATCAGCAAACATTAAACACAAACGAATTATACACAAACGAGTAATTATATCTTACCCAAAATGGGTCTTTAAAAGGGAGCAGCCAGTAAATATATCCGAGTTAGGAAATTTATTTAATTTTATAATTAATTAAGTTTGTTGTCCGAAAGAATTCTAAATCATAATGTCACATAGATTGACAGCGCATGTGTGGAAAATAAATAGATGGAATGAAAAGAAGATCGGATGAAAGAAGAATGAATAACTGTGCACCGCGCTACAGTCCTTAGATAAAATAATGTCTTTGGACAGGAATGTAATCGTCAATACAATCGAAAATGAACCAATGACCACTCCTTGACTTGACCGCGCGGTGAGCCACGTAACTCCGTTGCGTCAGCGCAGAGCGTCTGACCGATTGACAGACGAATCTGCCGCCGAGTTCAAATGCATTTGTGTTGTGTTATTTAATAGTTATTTGGCAATGTCTCTGGAGACAGCTGGGTCTTAATTCCTATTAAAATTTGGTTTCTCGAAAACGGCTCTAACGATTTGTCGGAAATTTGCTATAGGTATGGGGGTTTGCTATAGGTATAGGTTGCTCGTAGAACAGATGGCCGTTGGGGTAGTAAAGTTATCGAGTGGCGACCACGCACCGGAAAACGTAGTGTAGGCAGGCCTCCCACTCGGTGGACCGATGATCTGGTGAAGGTCGCGGGAAGCCGCTGGATGCGGGCAGCGCAGAACCGGTCGTCGTGGAGATCCTTGGGGGAGGCCTATGTCCAGCAGTGGACGTCCTTCGGCTGATATGATGATGATGATGATGATGATGGGGGTTTTTGGGGGAGAAAAATTGATCTAGCTAGGTCTAATTTCTGGGAAAATGCGTTTTCACACACATCGTCTTTTCCGCGCGACCGGTATCATAATTTTAACAAATCTATCCAGATTAACGGCTAGGGACGCTACCTCCGTTCGGGAGGTAGTGGTTCGAATCCTGCCACGTACCAATGTGATTTCCAATTTAGATTTCATATGTACGTTCATCCGACGCTCTTACGGTGAGGAAACCTGCACACGCCTGCGAAGAAACTCGAAGGTTGTGTGTGAAGTCAACCTACCCGCACTGGGCCCGCGTGGTTGACTGAGCCCGAGCGCCCTAATTCAGGGTAGGCTCGAGCCCCTCGGTGGGGACGTATATGAGCTGATATTATTATCCAGATGCGAGACAACTCACCGGTTATGAGGCTAGCCCCCAATCCAATGCGAGGGTTTAAATCTTGGCACAGTCGTTTTTTTTTATCATGCTAAATGTTTTTTAACTTATTTATAAAAAATGATATTTTTATGTACACATAATCAGAAAAGAGGAGATCCGCAGGAGAACCAAAGTAACCGGCATAGCTCACAAAACCGCTTAACTGAAGTAACAATGGGCAGGGCACATAGCCCGTAGAACAGATGGCTGTTGGGGCACTAAAGTTATCAAGTGGCGACCGCGCAACGGAAAACGTAGTTAAGGCAGGCCTCCCACGCGGTGGACCGACAACCTGGTAAACATCGCGGGAAGGCGATGGATGCGAGCAGCAAAGGACCGGTCGTCGTGGACAGCAGTGGACGTTTTTGGCTGATATGATGATGATGATGACACATGCCTAGAAGACTCCGAGCATCGCTCAGTCACTCGGTACCTACTAAATATAAATCACGTGTCATCTCCTTCAAGATTTAAGATTCATGGTATTTATTCAAAATAGGTGCAAAATTACACTCTTTCTGATAGTTATAAAATAATAATAACATAATTTTATTTTTGAAAAATCAAGAAATAAACAATAATTTGTTAATAATGTCTAAATTCAATCCTTGAAATGAAACAGATTATGTCATTAGAAAATGAAAACAATATGACACGAAAAGTTATACATAAAAATCATTGAATGTCATAGATACGAGCATCACACACACACACACACACACACACACACACACACACACACACATACACGCTACATAGGCACAGGTAACAACTTTGATGTGGATGTCGTAGCGCTCGCACCTTTGAATAGAGTAGGTCAGTTCACACGGACAGCAGTTCAGCACCCGGTCACGAGTATAACGCGAGAGTCAGCCATCCATTCATACTTGTCGCAATAGCCTTCAACCGACTGTATTATTTTATGCTACCGTGACCCTGCCGGAAGACAGACGGAACACTCCCATGGAACAGGCCATAATATAGTAAATTGTAGTTCCTATGCTAGTGCCTGAAAAATCTTAACAGCGTTTCAATGCCTTGATTATCCTTACTTGCGCTTGTAACTCCAAACTGAGCACAGGCCAACCAAAATATGATTAAAGCATAATGTATATACTCGTATATTGGTACTAACATACAATAAGGACACTCCCTGCTGCTTTCTAGATTGCGACCTCACCCTATCGTCACCCAGTTTGATACAGATTGTTTACAGTGTGGTTGTCGAACGTGTAGGATTTCGCCGCCATTTTGTTTTTTCCGTCATTTCTGGCCCGTTGTATGAAGTGTCCAAGGTGTGGCATAATACTAGTTTAATATACTTTGAATTAGGCGGTAATATTATAGATTTTCGTTGTTTTTAACGTCAATTACTTCTAAAGGATAAAAAACCCAAGGTTGAAAAAATACCCTTATATTGCTGATGATGTTCCTTAAAGTTAAAAGCTATTAGAAACACGATAGAGCAGTTTTTGGCTCGTTACTTTCAACTCTAGTTATGACTAATATTTTGAAAAGTAAATTTAAAAAAAATATAAACAATATTTTTGATGGTAATACAAAGTGAGTAATTTTATTATTTTTTTATACTTTCATTGTAGTTTTTGATTGAAACGAAAACCATTGAAAAAGTAAGGTTATTTTCTTTACTCTTTACACGTTAAGAAAAAGACAGACAACTGTTCCAATTAATACCTCTTTTTTTTTATTCACAATTGGTAAACCCTTGACAACATCTCACCTGGTGGTAAGTGACGATGTTGCCGAAGTTGGAAGCGGGCTTACCAAGATTCCCCAACGCAATGGGGAACTGGCTATCTTATCTTCATGCCGGAACACACCAATGATATCAACATTGATATTTGGCGGCAAGACTTAGATAAGATGGTGGTAGCTAGCCAGGCGGGCTTAGAAAATGCCCTACCACCAACCAAACCGAGTCCTACAATTGAACGCGCCGGGAATCGAACCCGCGACCTCCTGTGTAAAGCCAGTGAACTTTGCCTCTGAGCTACGGAGGCTGTTACCTCGCCTTAAAGTGTACTGTAGAGATCTAATATCTCTACACTTTCGTATCGCACCTCCTTTGTAGCTGTTCTAGCCGTGTGTCAATTTTAAATTTTAAATTTGATTTTGAGAATAGAATGATGTCTGGAACCTTCTGCCAATGGGCTTGGCTCAGGACAGAAGCGCATCATTTTGATCGAATCTTTATCTTTACTAGAGCAGCTACGAAGTATAAGCTTAAAGCTATTTCTTGACCAATAATAGGCCCGCCGGCACAGCGTAATATTAAGTGAAATAAAATAATGTAAGGAACTAATACAAATCATTGCATTTTCTGAGCTACCATAAGCTAGCAGCCCCTTGACGATCAGCAAGAGTCGCACAGTACCATGTTGAATCATAAATGATATATTTAAAGGACCTCGGAAAATATACGTAAGTAACAACCCTTAAAAGTCCCCACTGCTGGGGCACGGGTCTCTTCGAAGTTTAGGTCATACTCCACTCACGGGAGCCAAGTTCGGGTTGGTGGAGATTGAAGCGCTAGTAGCATACCCTTATACCTCACTGTCAGAAGATTTTCAAGGCATATGTATGACACAGCTTCACCACTGCCATCTAGTGATAGCAAGCGGAACCAACGGCTAAACGTGCCTTGCGAAGCACGGAAACGGTCGAGCAAAATGCCAATAAGTGTCAAACCCATCCAGGTATTGACCGTGAAGATATCGCGTAACAAACACACAAAAAAACATACAGTCGAATCGAAAGCCTCCTCATTTTTGGAAGTCGGTAAAAAAAATCTGATTTGTTTACATTATGTATTCCTTTTAGGGATGCATCCGATACCGATGCCGATACCGATATATCGGCGATACTTCGGGTTTGCCGATATATCGGTATCGGCGATATTTTTATGGCAGATTCAACGATACTTTTCAAATTTTGCGCTTTAAAAATGGAATGTAAACGCGCGTGTTGCCCCATCTATTTCGTTGCAAACGAGGCATCTGACGCATCTGAGAGACTATTTTCCACCGCAGGTCTTATTCAAACAGACTTGCGAAATCGCCTTTGCCCGCAAAACTTAAGAATGCTTTGTTTTTTAAATAAAAATCTTATAAATGTTAATTGTGATTACTAAGACTATTAATTAATTGTTTTTTTATTTATTCTACCTTCCTTTTTGAATTCAATAAGCGTATCGGTATCGGTATCAGTATCACCGATATTTTTATAAGAGTATCGGTATCGGTATCGTATCGGCAAAAAGGCGTATCGAGGCATCCCTAATTCCTTTATTGGCACAAACTTTAGAAGTTAATTCAAACACTGAATATGTTAAACTTATATTATGGTGTTGCAACACCGTCACAGTCGCTCCATCAAATCGAGAACAATGTACAATCGTTACCTATTCAATAACCAAAGAGCCTTTGTAAGTAGTTTGTAGCACAGACGGACGAACGAATGGAACAAATGTCTTATTTAATGTAAATAAACACAGGTTGGAGCAGTTGGGTGCAAAAGTGTATACCCGATTCTGAAAGTAAAAACAATATAATACTATCAAATGGACCTTCTTAAAACTGGGTTACAGTTGCTCCTTGATGGAGCACTGAACATAGGTCGGTACAGTTGGGAGCGAAAGTGCGTGAAAGTATATCATGAAAGATAATGTAACATCATGAAGTGCGCTGCCTACTCGATAAATATGTAAAACGGGATAAAAATTATCAAATTTACCTTTAAGCTGGGTTACAGTGGCTCCTTGATGGAGCACTGAACATAGGTCGGTACAGTTGGGAGCAAAAGTGCGTGAAAGTTTCTCATGAAAGATACTGTAATATCGTGAAGTGCGCTGCCTACTTGATAAATATGTGAAACATTATGAACATTATCGAATTGACGTTCTTTAAGCTGAGTTACAATCGCTCCATCAAATCAAGAACGATGTGCAATCGTTACTTATTTAATAAACATACAGCCTCTGTGAGTAGTTTTGTAGCACAGATGGATGGACAGACGAAGGAAACAAGTGTCTTCATATAAATATGCATAGATCGGTACGCTTGGAAGCAAAAGTGCGTGAAAGTATATTATCATTATGATAGATGAATGAATGAGTGAATGAATGATTTGTTTATCGCCTTAATATTACAATGGTAAGAATGTACTAACTTTTAATATGATACTAACTAAAAAAACGAGAAGATTAAAAAAAACATTTTAAAAAAATTACCTACTATTAGCAACAAACGAATAAATAACATTTTATTTTAAAAAGGGAAAAATAAAAGCAATAACGTAATATATAGTAATATCTTGAAGTGCGCTGTCTACTCGATGAATATGTGAAACATAATATAATTATGATAAACATATAATCGAATTGGCCTTCTTGAAGCTGGATATAATCGAATATTCCCAGTCTTCGTCACTGATGACTGGCCCAGTCGTGTTTTTGGTGTATACTGTAGATATGTACATTCAGTGGCGTAGCTAGGTAACCAAAGGCCCTGGGGCAAGAAATAAACTAGGGCCCCAACTAAACTATTTAAAATTGTTTGTTCCGTATTCGTCGTGTTCCGAATTCGACGTACTTACTCCAAAATAATTTTTAGGAATGAATAATTGGATAAATTAATTGCAAAAATTCAAAACATGGGTTAAGTTTTGGGAGAAATGGGAAGAAATTTGAACTGAGTCCGAGGGGCCCCCTGAGCTTGGGGGCCCCGGGGCAATGCCCCGTCTAGCCCTCCGGTAGCTACGCCACTGTGTACATTCCGATGGAAACAATAAGTGGAGAAGTCTCCGTCGATGATAATTTGAAGGAACATCGTTAGCGCCATTTTTGTGGTTTTTTTTTCGAAAATTGCAAACAGATATTTTTGGAACCCGTTTCGTCCTTTAAGTGATTTGAGTGCATTTCCGTTGATTTTTCGGACCATCACATAACCTTCTTTTTTAAAAGCTTTTATTTATCTTGCAATGTTTGTATGTATGTATGTTTGTTTAGTTCAAATATTGCGATCAATTTTATAGTAACTTCCAGGGGTCCGATTGTGCTGAAATTTTAATAAAGCCGTATTCCGAGTGACAATAGATCCTTTTGGAATTTGAAGTTAATCTAAATGTGAACTTTGTAGGTGGAATCAAGGTCCCCGAATCGTTTTTTATTTTTCAATAGATTCGTAGGAAATACAGTCTCGTTGTTTAGAAATGGCCAAATATGTTAACAAATCGTGAAGTTTTTTCTAAGAAAAAAACATTTTCAGTTGAGGAGCGACGGAACAAAAACCGATATGTCGCATTTATGCCATTATTTTTTTTTCCGTTGCAAAATGTTGTATTACATACCCTTCAGGAAAGAAATCTATTCAAAAACAGACATTTCCAGCTTTAAAAAAATATCAAAAAACAGTGGTCCAATCAAAACCCAACACATACATATCTAAGGAGGTAAGAACATTAAAAAAGTTACAAACGTTTTTCTAATTTGTGTAAAATACGGTAACTTGGATATATCGGTTTTTGTTCCGTCGCTCCTCAGTTGGTATTTAAGTCTTAAATAAACTACACACGGTGATTATACAGGGTGTAACAAAATTTAGCTGGGGCTTCTATTCATCATACTGAACAACTCCCCCCAAGGAACCCATAGTCAATTAGCAAAAAAATAAGTATGCTCCATACATTCAGTGGCGTAGCTAGGTAACCAAAGGCCCTGGGGCAAGAAATAAACTAGGGCCCCAACTAAACTATTTAAAATTGTTTGTTCCGTATTCGTCGTGTTCCGAATTCGACGTACTTACTCCAAAATAATTTTTAGGAATGAATAATTGGATAAATTAATTGCAAAAATTCAAAACATGGGTTAAGTTTTGGGAGAAATGGGAAGAAATTTGAACTGAGTCCGAGGGGCCCCCTGAGCTTGGGGGCCCCGGGGCAATGCCCCGTCTAGCCCTCCGGTAGCTACGCCACTGTGTACATTCCGATGGAAACAATAAGTGGAGAAGTCTCCGTCGATGATAATTTGAAGGAACATCGTTAGCGCCATTTTTGTGGTTTTTTTTTCGAAAATTGCAAACAGATATTTTTGGAACCCGTTTCGTCCTTTAAGTGATTTGAGTGCATTTCCGTTGATTTTTCGGACCATCACATAACCTTCTTTTTTAAAAGCTTTTATTTATCTTGCAATGTTTGTATGTATGTATGTTTGTTTAGTTCAAATATTGCGATCAATTTTATAGTAACTTCCAGGGGTCCGATTGTGCTGAAATTTTAATAAAGCCGTATTCCGAGTGACAATAGATCCTTTTGGAATTTGAAGTTAATCTAAATGTGAACTTTGTAGGTGGAATCAAGGTCCCCGAATCGTTTTTTATTTTTCAATAGATTCGTAGGAAATACAGTCTCGTTGTTTAGAAATGGCCAAATATGTTAACAAATCGTGAAGTTTTTTCTAAGAAAAAAAACATTTTCAGTTGAGGAGCGACGGAACAAAAACCGATATGTCGCATTTATGCCATTATTTTTTTTATTTTTTTTTTCCGTTGCAAAATGTTGTATTACATACCCTTCAGGAAAGAAATCTATTCAAAAACAGACATTTCCAGCTTTAAAAAAATATCAAAAAACAGTGGTCCAATCAAAACCCAACACATACATATCTAAGGAGGTAAGAACATTAAAAAAGTTACAAACGTTTTTCTAATTTGTGTAAAATACGGTAACTTGGATATATCGGTTTTTGTTCCGTCGCTCCTCAGTTGGTATTTAAGTCTTAAATAAACTACACACGGTGATTATACAGGGTGTAACAAAATTGGTGTAGGTCCCGTTAGCTGGGGCTTCTATTCATCATACCGACCAACATTTTTTCTACAAATTTACTAAATACGCAAAAAAAATAATTGACCTCTTCATACAAAACGATCAGCTAATTGCTCAGTTTTGTGTTTTTTTGTATGGAGCATACTTATTTTTTTGCTAATTGACTATGGGTTCCTTGGGGGGAGTTGTTCAGTATGATGAGTAGAAGCCCCAGTGAAAGGGTCCTACACAATTTTTTTACAACCTGTATAAATAAGATGCTCGTAAGAACATACTCGATGTCCAAAATGTAATATGATTAAGTTAAAATGATATTAATGGTAAAATGTTTTGTTTACATATTTGACAATTTCGAAACAAATAGACTTTACTGTGCTCACTTTTTTTAAATTTAGAATCCTGTATTTTTTAAATTTATTTGAGCATTTGGCTTTTTGAGCATAAAAACTCTTTTCAAATAAAAGCTTGGACCTAAAAGCTTTTCGGTTTTTCGAAAATTATTTACTCCTTCGTTACCTGAAGGTAAAAAAAGATCCAATCGTATTACTGGGGAATATTTATTCAAGTTTCATGAGTATATAAAAATCAAGTATATAAACAAGTTTTTTTTATATTGCCTATGATGTCAATTTCAACTTATATTTATTAGCATACTAGCTTTTGCCCGCGGCTTCGCCCGCTTGGACATCGTTTTAATGACTGTCTTTTAAGGGATGTCTCAAAAAAACCATAGTCAAGCCAATGTATAAAAAAGGCGATAAAAAGAATCTCGATAATTACAGACCAGTTGCCTTGATACCCATTTTTTCAAAAATTTTTGAAAAAGTTATGTACGCAAGGCTTATCTCGTTTTTTGAAAGACATGATCTGATTACAGAGGAACAAAAAGGTTTCAGAAAGAATAAAAGTACAACATTGGCGATGTATGAACTTGTGGGAGATGTTATGAATCACTTAAATAAGAAGAATCAAGTGACTGGTCTTTTCATGGACATGAGCAAGGCATTTGATTTTGTTTGTCACGATCGGCTCCTTGTTAAACTGTACAAATATGGTATCCGGGGACCCGCTTATGAATGGCTTAGGTCATATCTTACACAAAGAGAACAATGTGTAGAAATTACTCAGTATAGCCAAAAATCCAAAGCTTTAGAGAAATTTAGATCAAATTATACAATAAATAAGTTTGGTGTGCCTCAAGGCAGCGTTTTAGGACCGCTTTTATTCCTTATGTATATAAATGATCTACCAAAGGCGGTTGCTCCTCAAAAATGCATATTATTTGCTGATGATACGACCATAATCATAGGGGGGACAGATATACTAAATTATGGAAAAATTATAAATGCAACATTAGCTAAAACTGTAACATGGCTCTCAGTAAATAATTTAAAAGTTAATTTAACTAAAACTAAATATATACAGTTTTCTTCCTATCAGGGTACTACTCAAAAATTTAAAATCAAATTCGAGGGTCATTTAATAGACAAGGTTGAAAATACTGTATTTTTGGGTATAGACATTGATTCTCATTGTAATTGGAAAAATCATATTGGTAATATTTGTGCAAAGATCAATAGTTTTGTATATGCCTTACGAAGGGTAACACAAACAGTATCAAAACAGGCTGCTCTAACTGCTTATCATGCATATGTAAACTCAATTTTAAGATATGGTATTATGATATGGGGAAATTCTTGCGACATTGATAAACTCTTCATTGTGCAAAAACGTTGCTTAAGGGCTATATTTGGACTAGAACAGACAGATTCATGCCAACCTCATTTTAGAAAACACAAACTACTGACATTGCCATGCTTGTATATATTAGACACATGTATATTTGTTCATAAACATAGAAATTTGTTCCAAAGTAACCAAGACATGAATAAAAGGAATTTAAGATCGCAATATAAAAATAAACTATACGTGCCAACTACAAAATTGACAATGGTTGCGAAAAATAGTAATATAATGAGCATAAAGATATACAATAAGCTACCAGACATTTTTAAAGAATTAAGATTATATACCTTTAAAAATCTGTAAAAAATTGGTTGACTGAATGTAGTTTTTATAGTATTCATGAATTTTTCTTATTTGATGACACAACAAATAGTATTAGACATTAAAAAAATAAATTTTAGTATATTTTGTGCAATTGACATATTACAATTTTTTGACTTTTACTTTTAGTACTATATCATTTTGACATTATTATTATTCTTAAATTGACTAGTTTTGCTTACTTATTGAAATTATTTTAAATTAAGAACATAAGTCATTATTTTTATTGAATGAGGTTTATTGATTATTTTTTGTTTATTAACCAAGTATTTTAATATTTTTTTAGACCTATCTAATGTTAAATACGACTGTGTATATGCCTTCAATGGTAGAATTAAATGAATCCAGTTTAAATGTATACCACCTGCAAATATTTGTACTTTGATTCTATACACAATAAAGAATACTGAATACTGAAAGGGTGAGTGGTGCATGGATATTAGTTTTCTCTAGAACCCTACCCCGGATCGGGCAATGCTGATTAGCAGTCTTTTTTTTTTAAATGAGTACGTTTGACTATATCTCACCTGATGGTAAGTGACGATGTAGTCGAGGATAGTACACGCAAACTCAAATAATACCTATTCACTCTCGCTTTGAAGATCCCCAAATTGTATGAGTCGGGAAACACAGACGCAGGCAAGGAGTTCCACTCCATCGCTGTCCGCATATGTCTATGTCATTTCCAATTCCCACAACCAACTCTGTGCAAAAAATCACAAAAACCCATTGTTCCGTTGTGATTTTAAAGAAATGAACCAAAAAAGACTACTTTTTCAGTTCTTTCAGGAACTGCATCGGACTATGTTATTTTCACGGGATAAAAAGTAGCACCTGCATGTAGGGTTACCATCTATGTAAACGGAGATGCCAGTTTAGGATGCGCAAAATGCCTGATTTTTCAGAAAAATACCTGTCTACAGTAACAAAACTATTTAGGTCTCATAATAAATAATATACCACAGAGTTTTAACTATGCTAGGTAATTAGTTTATTTGGTTTTTTCGCACGCAGCGCAGCGCTCTGCCCGCGCGGCGCGATTTTTAGTCAGTTTCATCATCTTGTGTGATTGGAGCACGTCACGTATGCGAGCTTTTAGATTTAACTGAGAGCCGCGAAATTCAAAAATGACTGTCTCAGCCTAGCAAGGCCGCACGCTCTGTCTAAGCCACAAAATGCCTGTCAAATGCGGCAAATGCCTGTCAGATGGTAACCCTACTTGCATGCCACTTTTCATCAAGATTGGTCAAGGTGTAGAAGCGTGAAAAGATAACAAATAAACAAACACTTTTTCACATTTATAATATTAGTAAGGATAAACAAAATAAACATTAGCAAATAGGTAACCTTGGCCACGATATACGAATTCAGTGATTAAAATATTTGCATACAACCTCAGATTCCGGCATTGATTCAAAGCTAACTTATAATTATTTTTAGTTTTCCAAGACTTATTCAACATTTACGATAACTAAAACTGTACCTTCATCATATCAGCTCATATACCACCGAGGGGCTTGAGCCTACCTTGAATTAGGGCGATTGGGCCTTAGTTGACCACGCGGGCCCAGTGCGGGTTGATCGACTTCACACACAACCTGCGAGTTTTTTTTTCGCAAAGGTGTGCAGGTTTTCTTACGATGTTTCTCTTCACCGTAAGAGCATCGGATAAACGTACATATGAAATCGAAATTCGAAAACACATTGGTACATGGCAGGATCGAACCACGACCTCCCGGACACGAGGTAGCGGCCCTTGCCATTGCGCCACCGACGCTCTGAAAACTGTACCTTAAGAAGTTGTTATTAAAACTTAATTTACAATATTCAGGGAAGAATCACACTTCATCTTGTCTTACACCACAGATAAGATAATAGTTACTATAGGCACCCGCAGGTAGAGCGTCGGTGACGTAACGGATAGGGCCTCAACTTTCTGTCCGGAAGGTCCTGATTCTATCCCTGCAACATACCACTGTGTTTTCAAATATCGATTTCATATGTCCGTTTATCCGACGCTCTTACGGTGAAGGAAAAACATCATTTTTATAATAAATAAATTTGAAGGTTGTGTGAAGTCGACCAACCCGCACTGGACCCGCCTGGTTGACTAAGGCCCGGTCGCTCTAATTCAGGATAGGGTCGAGCCCCTCAGTGGGGACGTATATGAGCTGATGTGATGATGAACTACGATTATGTATGTACCCGAACTAAGGTTCCTTGTACTACAGAGCTATATTTTTTTTGTACGGGAGGTTACTTTAATTAATGTTTTAAAAATAGCAACTATTACGACCATTTATGTTTCATCTAAATTTTATTCAACTCACAATTAAATAACAAAATATATATATATACTATAACAATGAACCTAAAACTAAAAACCTTAAAAAATATAATATGCCTAAAATATATTATTAAAAGTAGTCCCTTTAGGCAAGGTTCCGAAGATACTGGCAGCGTTCCCCCTTTGAATAGCTAGACTAATTCTTTGTCCAAGGTAGCTGCCAGCTCTTCGGTCTCCTGTGATGTCGACTAACCTTTTTGATATTTCCTTAAAAAGCCTTGTAGCGCTAGGACCCCACGGACCAAGGGTCTCGACACCGAATGGGACAAAATCATATTCGGAGCCTAGACCCCTGTATTTGCCAGTTTTAGCTTTTTCAGCCGCTTCACAAGCCGCACCAGCTCTGTTGTTGGTTCCATGTAGATGGGAAGGGGCCAGCGTGTCTGTACAGGTTGCATCCCATACCAGCACCCGCCCCACCTTCCATGGAATCAAACTCATTCCGTCCGGTCTCTTGCCATCGTCTCTTGCAATACCAGTCGGCTCAAGTAGACTTGGCACGTTGACGGTGGCAAGGGACCGGCGTATGATATCGTTAAGTGCGGCATGTCTCGAGAAGCGGCCTGCACTTTTTTGGCACGACAGTCCGTGATGTCCTAGCTTGTCGACATCACTGCCACAGGGACATTTATGAGGAGCGCAGACCGGAACCCCAAGCCGTAGACAGGTTGCGATTCGGAGCGTGTCAGGCTCAAGAAATGTTCCTGTATTTGACGAAGGGTACGCGTGAAGCCAGTAGCCGGCCTCATGCGTACCCACGGCCAAAAGCCTAGCACGCGCCGAACCTGTACTACAGCTCAAAAGATTGTCATATGTCAATTTGCAGTTTATGTCGTCCCAGCTCCTCTGTGAATTTGGAGAAACTGGAAAATTTTGACCTGGGCATGCAATTAAGAAAGCGTTTCTAGCTTCTTCCAAGCCGGCAATCTCAAAGTTTGAAGGGGATGCCCTTAAAATTTTACTTATGAGATTTGCTGAACTATGGACAGAAGAAAGGAAGGCTGGTAAAGCGACACTGGAAATTTTGCGGATCCCTAAACCACCATAACGGATGGGTAGGGATGCTTGTGTCCAAGATTGCTCGTTCAGCTGCATATTAAGAATCGATTCTAAGCTAATTTTGATTAAATCGTCTACTTGTGTTAAGAGATCTGGGTGATTCCAAAAGGAGCAGCAACGGAGCACATACGTAAATTTTGGGACGAAAAGACAGAATTTTAAGATGCAAAGTGCATAATGTGGACTAATTTCAAGGAGACGGTCAGCAGAATTTTGAAATTTAGTAATTGAATTACTAATATATTCAGAAAAAGATTCAGCAAAAATTGGAGAACCTAAAAGGTAAAGGGAATTACTGTTAAGAACGCGCCTAATGCCGTGAAAAAATCAGATTTCACCCGCGCGTCTTGCATCGCCCCCCGCTCTAGTTCTAAAACCAAACACGCGGCGGCGCTGCGAATACCTACGATCGCCAGCGGCCAGCCGGCAGCCGCCATCGAGAACGTGAGTCGTGAGTGGAGCTAGAGCACAGTATATGCAATACAGTCAGAAAAATCGAATATGTATTTTTAATAAAATATTTATTTTTAACCCCCGACGCAAAAAAGAGGGGTGTTATAAGTTTGACCGCTATGTGTGTGTGTGTGTCTGTGTGTGTGTCTGTGTGTCTGTCTGTGTGTCTGTCTGTGGCACCGTAGCTCTCAAACGGGTTAACCGATTTGGATGCGGTTTTTTTTATTTACAAGCAGGTTTTTTGGCGATGGTTCTTAGATACGTTTTATCAAAATCGGTTCAGCCGTTTCAAGGTCATCAGCTCTTTTGTTAGCTGCGGTAGGGTTCTTAGACTCTTAATGTGTATTTACTTTACTTTCAAACATACATGTGACCAAAAACTTGAAACACTCATGTATGCTTAATAACTATGCAGGATTATGGAACTCTTGGTCTGATGCTGCAGCCAGGATATCCAGAACACTAGCACACTCTTAAAAAAATAATAGCAGATATGTCGTGTTTGGACTCGTTTTGATCAGTATTTGATTCTGCATACAATGCAATGGTGGCAACACGGTGAGCTGATGCTGCGGCCAGGATATCCAGCACACTAGTACACTCTTAAAAAAATAATAGCAGATATGTCGTGTTTGGACTCGTTTTGATCAGTATTTGATTCTGCATACAATGCAATGGTGGCAACACGGTGAGCTGATGCTGCGGCCAGGATATCCAGCACACTAGTACACTCTTAAAAAAATAATAGCAGATATGTCGTGTTTGGACTCGTTTTGATCAGTATTTGATTCTGCATACAATGCAATGGTGGCACCACGGTGAGCTGATGTTGTTGAAATCCGTTAAATTTTTGACATACCTACGTACCTGAAACTATGACTAACTGTGAACTAAATATTATTGAGATAAACCTTCGCTTTGATTTCTTATATAAACCCCCGACGCAAAAAGAGGGGTGTTATAAGTTTGACGCCAATTTCTGTGTGTTTGTGTCTGTTTGTCTGTGGCATCGCAACTCTCGAACGGATGGACCGATTTTGATGCGGTTTTTTTTACGTGAAACAAGTTTCCTTGCGGTGGTTCTTAGCTATAATCGATAAAGATCTGTTCAGCCGTTTGAGGGTTATCAGCTCTTATCTAGGTGACTAAGGGATCTGGGCAACTTATACAGGTCTGATCGATTCAAAATTTGGTGCCCTGTTAATGTAAAAATATTGAAAAACCATGATAACCTTGAACTGTTGATGCAGCATCTCCTAGAATCTACAGAATATCCAACTCCTCAAAAACTTTCAGTAGAAGTATCGTGTTTGGGCTCAAAAAAACTATTCAAAACAATTTATTTCAAATAGGTGTTACACACACTTTTAAATAGAATTAGAATAGAAATTATTAGAATAGTCTCAATGAATAGGTGTTAGATATAATATGGTAACCTTGACCTGATGCTGCAGCATCTCCTGGAATCTGCTGAAGCAGCGGTTAAAAAAGTAAAAAACTTCCATGGGTCCATGGATTTGAAGTTTAGTTAGAGTTATAACACATTTAATTGCAGCTTCAAACAAGGGAGGTGAGCAACTTCCACAGGCAGGCTTGATCGATTCAAAATAGGCTAGATTTTGTGTCGCAGTATCGTGTTTCGTCCCGGAAACTATTTGTATGAATGTGGGGGTAGAGTTTCGATTGTATGTAATAGTTATGTAAAGTTTAAAAAGCACGAAATAAAAATTAAATTAAAAATTTAAAAAACCCCCGACAAAAACCTCTAAAAAGTAAACAATAATAATATGTATTGACCCTTTGAGTTTAATTTAAGTAGTAATATTTTGATCCAAGAGTCGTCGCGTAGGGGGACCGCTAAGTAAATAAAATAAAAACAGAATACAACTGATTTACTTTACTACAACTAATTAGTAATAACTTCACAACTTAGCGGTCCCCCTACGCGACGACTCTTGGATCAAAATATTACTACTTAAATTAAACTCAAAGGGTCAATACATATTATTATTGTTTACTTTTTAGAGGTTTTTGTCGGGGGTTTTTTAAATTTTTAATTTAATTTTTATTTATAAATCGACCCGATAGTATTTTTGTAATCCAAAATTGATAAGCCCTTACTTAGGATCATCTCACCTGATGGTTAGTGATGATGATGCCGAAGATAGAAGTAGGCATACCAAGATTCCCCAACGCGGCTAGCTACCACCATCTAATCTAAGTCTTGCCGCCAGACATCGGGGTCGCGGGTTCGATTCCCGGCGGGGTCAACTTTGTAAGACTAGGTTTGGTTGGTGGTGGGGCATTTTTATAGCCCGCCTGGCTAGCTACCACCATCTTATCTAAGTCTTGCCGCCAAACATCGAGGTCACGGGTTCGATTCCCGGCGGAGTCAACTTTGTAAGACTCAGTTTGTTGGTGGTGGGGAATTTTTATAGCCCGCCTGGCTAGCCACCACCATCTAATCTAAGTCTTGCCGCCAGACATCGGGGTCGCGGGTTCGATTCCTGGCGGGGTCAACTTTGTAAGATTAGGTTTGGTAGGTGGTGGGGACTTTTTATAGCCCGCCTGGCTAGCTACAACCATCTTATCTAAGTCTTGCCGCCAAACATCGAGGTCGCGGGTTCGATTCCCGGCGGAGTCAACTTTGTAAGACTCAGTTTGGTTGGTGGTGGGGAATTTTTATAGCCCGCCTGGCTAGCTACCACCATCTAATCTAAGTCTTGCCGCCAGACATCGGGGTCGCGGGTTCGATTCCTGGCGGGGTCAACTTTGTAAGAATCGGTTTGGTAGGTGGTGGGGACTTTTTATAGCCCGCCTGGCTAGCTACAACCATCTTATCTAAGTCTTGCCGCCAAACATCGAGGTCGCGGGTTCGATTCCCGGCGGAGTCAACTTTGTAAGACTCGGTTTAGTAGGTGGTGGGGAATTTTTATAGCCCGCCTGGCTAGCTACCACCATCTTATCTAAGTCTTGCCGCCAAACATCGAGATAGCGGGTTCGATTCCCGGTGGGGTCAACTTTGTAAGACTCAGTTTGGTTGGTGGTGGGGCATTTTTATAGCTCGCCTGGCTAGCTACCACTATCTTATCTAAGTCTTGCCGCCAAACATCGAGGTCGCGGGTTCGATTCCCGGCGGAGTCAACTTTGTAAGACTCGGTTTAGTTGGTGGTGGGGAATTTTTATAGCCCGCCTGGCTAGCTATCACCATCTTATCTAAGTCTTGCCGCCAAACATCGAGGCCGAGGGTTCGATTCCCGGCGGGGTCAACTTTGTAAGTCTCGGTTTGGTTGGTGGTACTTGGATAAGATGGTAGTAGCTAGCCAGGCGGACTATAAAAAGTCCCCACCACCTACCAAACCGATTCTTACAAAGTTGACCCCGCCAGGAATCGAACCCGCGACCCCGATGTCTGGCGGCAAGACTTAGATTAGATGGTGGTAGCTAGCCAGGCGGGCTATAAAAATGCCCCACCACCAACCAAACCGAGTCTTACAAAGTTGACCCCGCCGGGAATCGAACCCGCGGCCTCGATGTTTGGCGGCATGACTTAGATAAGATGGTGGTAGCTAGCCAGGCGGGCTATAAAAAGTCCCCACCACCTACCAAACCGATTCTTACAAAGTTGACCCCGCCGGGAATCGAACCCACGGCCTCGATGTTTGGCGGCATGACTTAGATAAGATGGTGGTAGCTAGCCAGGCGGGTTATAAAAATTCCCCACCACCAACCAAACCGAGTCTTACAAAGTTGACTCCGCCGGGAATCGAACACGCGACCTCGATGTTTGGCGGCAAGACTTAGATAAGATGGTGGTAGCTAGCCAGGCGGGCTATAAAATTCCCCACCACCAACCAAACCGAGTCTTACTAAGTTGACTCCGCCGGGAATCGAACCCGCGACCTCGATGTTTGGCGGCAAGACTTAGATAAGATGGTGGTAGCTAGCCAGGCGGGCTATAAAAATGCCCCACCACCAACCAAACCGAGTCTTACAAAGTTGACTCCGCCGGGAATCGAACCCGCGACCTCGATGTTTGGCGGCAAGACTTAGATAAGATGGTGGTAGCTAGCCAGGCGGGCTATAAAAATGCCCCACCACCAACCAAACCGAGTCTTACAAAGTTGACCCCGCCGGGAATCGAACCCACGGCCTCGATGTTTGGCGGCAAGACTTAGATAAGATGGTGGTAGCTAGCCAGGCGGGCTATAAAAATTCCCCACCACCTACCAAACCGATTCTTACAAAGTTGACCCCGCCGGGAATCGAACCCACGGCCTCGATGTTTGGCGGCATGACTTAGATAAGATGGTGGTAGCTAGCCAGGCGGGCTATAAAAATTCCCCACCACCTACCAAACCGATTCTTACAAAGTTGACTCCGCCGGGAATCGAACCCGCGACCTCGATGTTTGGCGGCAAGACTTAGATAAGATGGTGGTAGCTAGCCAGGCGGGCTTTAAAAATTCTCCACCACCAACCAAACCGAGTCTTACAAAGTTGACTCCGCCGGGAATCGAACCCGCGACCTCGATGTTTGGCGGCAAGACTTAGATAAGATGGTGGTAGCTAGCCAGGCGGGCTATAAAAAGTCCCCACCACCTACGAGTCTTACAAAGTTGTGACTTTTTATAGCCCGCCTGGCTAGCTACCACCATCTTATCTAAGTCTTGCCGCCAAACATCGAGGTCGCGGGTTCGATTCCCGGCGGAGTCAACTTTGTAAGACTCGGTTTGGTTGGTGGTGGGTCATTTTTATAGCCCGCCTGGCTAACTACCACCATCTAATCTAAGTCTTGCCGCCAGACATCGGGGTCGCGGGTTCAATTCCTGGCGGGGTCAACTTTGTAAGAATCGGTTTGGTAGGTGGTGATGACATGAATTCAAAAGTAACAATCGCAGTTTTTGAAATTGTGTTATATTCACAATTCGGATACAGCTACGGAACCCTAAAAATACTATAACTGCAACACCTGAAGTTATGTTTGTACAGGTAAATGTAAGTAATATGCGAGTATACAAAATAATAAAATATCAACTCATTTCACACAGCGCCTCCTAGCTTTTACCTACTATAGAAACCTGATAGCTGACATTTATTGATTTATTTTCATCAAAAAGTGGTTACAAATGTTTGTCGTCTAACTAACAATGATTTTACATATACTGTGCGGGCGGCGGGACGTTTGCACCCTCGAAAAGTCATAGAAACGTTGTCCACGCGGGTTGAAGCCGCGGGAAACAGCTAAATATTTATAATATTACCACTAATAACCACTAAACCATTAGGTAAGTACCTATATAAACGTAAAACAGTCTAATTTACAATATTTATTTACACTAGAATTTTATAAATAATAAAATAAATTACGCTTTCCGCCAGAATGGATTGTCATACAGAGCGTCCGGAGACAACTGAACACGTCGAGCTCTGCCCGACAACTGACGCACAGTATATTCAGTTTCTACCCCGCTTTGTTTATAGTCGAAAATCGTATGATACAGTCAATGATGAGTTGGCTTTGAGCTCCGGGTTATAATTTTAGTTGTAATTTTATTTATTTGTTCAAAATATAGGCATAAAATAAGAAATGTAGTCGGTTACTTTACTAGAACATTAGTCTAGCTATGTAATTCGTACAAAATAATGTGGTGTCGTCGCTGATAATTTAGAGCATTTGATTTAAAACTGTTATTTTTTTTGGTGCGAAGTTTGTATTTTTTTGAAAGAATACCAGATTGTTTTCCAAAATTTTATTCGGATACTCGGCTTCTACATGTTTTTTGCCAGCCTTTAGTATTTTTTAAATCTGAATTATTCGTTTCTTTCCCATTAACCTATGTGTTTAAAAGTAGTCCGTTTATCTAATTTTTTGCATTGGGCGCACTCTTAACTATTTTAATATTTGAAGCCAAAATATTAAATTTTTGTTTAACGTCATTTAAATTTAAGTCGCAGTTATTAATAAAAAGTTCGCATTTGCTAAAATTAAGCTCCAAACCAATGGCTTCAAATTTATTTTTGATTAAAAAAAGGTCCGAAAACACAGTGTCCACATCACCTCCTAGGGTTCCGTCGTCCAAATACCAAACGTTGAATTTAGAATTTAAATTTTTAATTATCGGATTTATAGCCAAACTAAAAATTGCAGGCCCAAGGGGATCACCCTGTTGACAACCTACTTCCGAGGACAATTCATTAGAACGATATAACAATTTTGTTGGGTCAGCGTAACTGAGAAGAAGATAATTGTATACTTCCGGTATATGTTGTTTTATTTCCGTCAGCAGGGTATCCCTATTTACCGAATTGAATGCATTTTTGACATCAATTTTGAGCAACACGTCAGGCTGTCCGTAAGTTAGGAAAGATCGTACGGCATGGACGGCTGCTTCACACCCTCCTTTTACACCGAAGCCTAACTGTACGGGTTCAAATTCCGAATTTAATTTTGGTAAAATATGTCGAACAGCAATTTTGGAGGCCAGACGTCGTAGTGTTGATCCAACAGCAATTGGTCTCACCCCTCCGTCCTTTTTGGTGAGGGCAATGAGGTTCGCGCCGAAAAGAATGGGAATAACTTCTGGATTGACATTACCGGAATACATAAAATTGATTAATTTAGTGATCGAATTTACAAGTTGCTCGCCTGCATCACCCACAGAATGCGATGTTAAGTCTTTCAAATGTTGGGGTGAGATTCCATCCAAACCTGCAGCCGAACCTGTTTTAAAAGACAAAATGGCATCCGTAACATCTTTGTTTTGAATTTGAAGGCATGCTTGTCCTGCTGTTGGTGGGTCGAGAAAATATGGGTTTACTGGAGCTGGAGGATGTTTTGTCCGTAAGGCCTGAAGGGTGTCAGGGGTATCTGGTGATAGCACGTCGTTGGAGAACAAAAGGCGAGCAGCACCTTTGAGATCTCCGTCACAGATTTTATTTTCGATGAGTTTGTTACGATTACGAGGGGCATCAAGTTTGATTAGAGGTGCGGGTGAAGGCGAGGAGCTTAAAGCACAGTTATTCTTAATCTTTTGTGTCAAGGATAAATTCAGTTCATCAGTTTTTATTATATGTAGTGTGCTGTATGAAAATAAAAATAGGTTCTGCCAGTCTTGAGTACAATTGCTTTTGTAACATTTCTGAATTAATTGTGACAAATGTGTAGCAACGGTTATTCGGGCTCCTCGAGGGATTCTTTTAACTATGGGTATACTATTTTTCAAATGACTAAGACATGTGTGGAAAGGAGTTGGATCGTTACCTACATAAGTAGACGCATTCGTAATAATGGGATGGATGTCTAAAGGTGAACTGTTTTGGCTAATACATTTCCTGTGTGTTTTTGTAGTGTGTATGTTGAGGCCTTTCAAAGATTTGAATGACTTGTTGCACTGTGTACATGTATGGGTCGCGTTTGACGTGCTATCACAAGATTGGGTCACGGACTGCATTCACAACACATAAATACATTCACAAAAAAGAAAAACTTAAAACAAATTGAAAAACACAATAAAATAACTTAAAATGTACACTGAAAACATAAAAAAGTCAAAGTCAAAATATGACGGCTGCTTGTTTTGGTAACAAGACGCATGCGTCGTTACGTAGGTGCGTCACAGGATCGTCCTGCAATTGGACGCTGCAGAGGAAGAGACCTAGCGACGCAACTCGTCGCTAGGACAACCGATGGCGGCCTTAGCAACCGATTAATATACATTATACTTTTCATCTAAATTGGTTCAACAGCCTCTCAGCAAATCGGGAATACGGACACACAAACACATTATACGAATACACACTCGTACACACATATTTTTTTCTAAAACATTTTTGGTGTCTACTTGTTGGTGTAACGCACCGGAAAATGTAGCGTAGATAGACCTCCCACGCGGTGGACCGACGACCTGGTGAAGATCGCGGTAAGCCGCTGGATGCGGGCAGCGCAGGTCCGGTTGTCGTGGAAATTCTTTAGGCCAAAGGGCTTTGTCCAACAGTGGACGTTTTTCGGCTGATATGATGATGATGATGACTTGTTGGTGATATAGAGCGCATTTTCATCACAATCTCAAAATCGGATTAATTTGATTTCGCATGTTGTGATTGCCTTTACAAATGAGTTTTGTGCAATAGTGTGACAACGGGTAAATAAAATTAACGGATCGGTCGCCGGGTTTTTATTATATCACAAAAAGTTTTATTTTTTATTTTTTCGTCGCTCACAACAATTACAAACATTACTATGTGTCTACTCAATATATTCGCAAAGTATGGATTCAATCCGGCATGTAGTTTTTGAATTAAAGTGGAACTACGTTTGCATGGAAACTCGCGCTTCCTGGGGACACTTAATGTCTTTCGTTTGAAATTAATAGATATCGTATCATTGTTATACTCGTGTGGAGTGATGTGGTGGTACAGAACCCTCGGTGCACGAGTTCGGCTCGCACTTAGCCGTTTTGACGTGATAATAATAATCGATGAACGCCGCGCCGGCTGCACGTGGCTGCACCACATATTACTAAATAGTTACGCTGCACTCACGAAAAAGCATGACTCATTTTCACGTCCCGCCTGAGCCGAGCGTGTGAGCGAGAGCGCGGAACAAGCGATAGAGAGGCACGATCGGCCTAAGCGTTCGGCTTGTGACACGTTATCACGTAAATTTATCGCCCGTAAACCGACTTTACATATAACCAGTTTTTTTTATTTTTATTGAGGCAGCTATAACAATGAGGTGTTACTACGAAGTAACTATTTAGTAATCTGTGGTGTTAGTCTGCGTGATTCTCTTATAATTACAGTAGATAATTGTGGTTGTATAGAGGTGCAATTATAGCTTTATAATAGAGCTATAGAGTCCTACTTAATTTGAATTTGCAACAATATTTCATTAACAACTTCCTTCTGTGTCGTAATAACTGTTTTTAAGATACGCAGTTTCTTAATATTTCATAATATTAGTAACTAATTAGTAATCTGTGATAATATTTAGAACATCATCATATCAGCCGAAGGAAGTCCACTGCTGGACATAGGCCTCCCCCAAGGATCTCCACGACGACCGGTTCTGCGCTGCCCGCATCCAGCGGCTTCCCGCGACCTTTACCAGGTCATCGGTCCACCGAGTGGGAGGCCTGCCTACACTACGCTTTCCGGTGCGTGGTCGCCACTCGAGAACTTTACTGCCCCAACGGCCATCTGTTCTACGAGCAATGTGCCCCGCCCACTGCCACTTAAGTTTAGCAATTCTGAGAGCTATGTCGGTTACTTTGGTTCTCTTACGGATCTCCTCGTTTCTGATTCGATCACGCAGAGATACTCCGAGCATAGCACGCTCCATTGCCCTTTGGGTGACCTTGAGACTTCTTATGAGGCCCATAGTAAGCGACCATGTCTCAGTTCCATATTTATAACATAGATTGTTTCAATTTCTTAGACCTAAGCTAGTACTAATATATTATATACTGTGACCTAACTAAGATCACTAATAGTTAGTTTCAATTGATAAGTTACATCGTAAAGCATTTCTTATCAAATCAGGAACTTATGCAATTTTTAGCCTCCACTGTACATCCATGTTCATCCGTCTGTCTGTAAGCGGGCTGTATTTCATAAACCGTTATAAGTAAATAGTTATTTTTTTTACACAGTGTGTTTTTCTACTGCCGCTATCATCATATAAGCTCATATACGTCCTGGGCTAGAGCCTACCCTGAATTAGGGCGATCGGGCCTTAGTCCACCATGCACGCGGGCCCAGTGCGGGTTGGTCGACTTCACACACAACCTGCGAGATTCTCCGTAGGCGTGTGCAGGTTTCCTCACGATGTTTTCCTTTACTGTAAGAGCGTCGGATAAACGTACTTATGAAATCTAAATTCGAAATCACATTGGACGTGGCAGGATTCGAACCACGACCTTCTGGACAGGAAGCAGCGGCCCTAGACGTTACGCCACCGACGACGCTCCATTTCACTGCCGCTATAACAACAAATAATAAAAATTTAAAAAAGTAAAAATCAATATCCCAAAAAGGTCTTTATTTACGAGTAGATATTTTGTAGGTATTTTTGATTTAACTCTATCGTAATACATATAAACGCGAAACTTGGTGTGATAATACTTAATATTGAAATAAAACAACAAATCCGAAAGCGTTGACGGTCTTTTGTTTGTAATGTGAATAGGTATAATTTTCATAGTTATGGTTGTGTAAAGACGTGTGATGGTACGGAACGCGTAAATACAAAGGCGGCTGCAACACAGACACCCATAGTATGTGTTGCATTCTCTTGCGGATGGCTTAAAGCAGCTATAGTCTATCTAAACCCAGCTGCAACACAGCGGTCTGTAGTGCAGCCGCATTTGTTTCTATAATTCAATAAAAAAAAGGCGGATTCAACACAGACACACGTAGTCTGTGCTGCATTATCTTGCGAATGGCTTAGCGGTTCGCAGCGCAGCTGCATTTGTTACTATAAGGCAATGAAAGGGCGGATTTAACACAAACACCCGTAGTCGGTGTTCTTAGGATTAAATCATATTTACTACTAACCTTTATACAATGGGAAGGTCAATTAAAATGTTCGTCGCGGGCAACCGAATTTCATGCGGGAAAAGTCTAGTAAATACTTTAATAGGAAATATGCATGTTTCTTATTATTCGTATTTCATAACAAAATATGAAAACACCATAAAAGAAATGACAAAATCCTAACTAATATTATAAATGTGAAAGTGAGTTTGTTTGTTTGTTACGCTTTCACGCCTTAACTACTGAACCAATCATCATGAAATTTTGCATAAACGTTGTCTGGGGCACAGAGATGGACATAGAGTATGTCATCCAGAAAAAAATGATCAGTTCCCAAGGGATAGAAAAGTCTATATTAATGCGAGCGAAGCCGCGGGCAGAAGTCTAGTGTACAAATAAAATTAAAATCGCCCAAGAAATTCGGATGTTATAAGGATTTTTAACCACGTTTTAGACAGAGATTAGACAGAGACTAGCTGTTGTCTGCGTAGAATTCTCATTGCCTAGGAAACTCATTGAAAATTCGAGGCGCCTTAAGATAAACCTACCTCTACATACTCATACGTAACTTCTAAAGGATTCTTTTGGAGTCTATTGGAAAATAACAAAAGCTATAACGAGATCAAAAATAAATCCTACAGCATAAATTACATACCTGAGTGTTCATCTGATCACAAGATCCACTGGAGTCTAAGAATACCATTTCATCTGCATCTCCGTTCGAGAACAAGCGTTTCATTATAGGTGTTATGACTACTACAATAAGAGGATCTTCTTTGAAATGTAGTAGAATTCCCTCTTCCGAAAGTTGGCTACTACGGGACTTTAAAATGCTCACGATACCATTCTCCGGATTAGTCTAAGTGTTGGCCAGATTTTTTATTAAATCCTCGCCTTCATAAGTAGAACAAAATCCATCTCATCATACCTCTTTGCAACTGCCACTGTCATTCCATGTTTAAAGTATGTTTCAAATGTTTCCTGCGTGTCTATATCACAACGCAGACTTCCGTACGCAGACGAAACGTGAATGCGATGGCTGAGGTTAAAGTCAAAATTAATGAAACATTTTCACCTGTTCTCAAAAGAGCATCATTTTTAATAGTATTTCTATGTATTCTTAAATTTTAAGTCTACTGTAGCACGACACATTAATTTTCTTGAACTCTGTTCATCCTTATTTCTTGATAAATGTTGACACCCATACAGTTTACGAAATTCTAAACGTTGCACGCTGGGACACCGACCTATCACTATCCAATTCGTTTAAGCGAAATTAGAAAATTTTCGCATAAACGTCTGACACTCTTCTAGTCGCGTACCGAGTGCTGGCAATTTACATTGAATTTGGGCGGTAAAAGACTCTTCTTGTGCCTCTTCAAAATTTAATATCGTCTACTCCACACAGGACCTATTAAAAAAGTCATTAATTTGTCTTTATCAATCATTTTTCACTCCTTTATGCAATTGTTTTAAACGATAACTTCCGCACGCACCGACTTGTCACTAGGTCAAGAGAAAACTAAAATTCGCAGACTAAACTGCCGTATTTGTGCGACGTTGCCGTTCGAACGCCATCATAGTACAGACAGACACTAGTAGCGCAAGAGCTGTTTTGTATTGCAGCCTTTTTTGTTAAAATAATGTCTTTCGAAGCCGATCACAGTGCAGATCATTGAATTATTACTACGTAAGACAGACAGATTCCAAATGTCTGTGGTGCAGTCGTATTTGTAATTATTTATACATACGTACCCGGCTGCGTTACAGAACATCTACTGTCTGTGTTGCAGCCGCCTTTGTATTTACGCGTACGGAAACCTCGGAGAGCGAGTCGATTTTCGCCTTTTTTATAAATAACTTCAAAACTATGAATCTTAAAATTATAGAAAAAGAATATAAATGAGACTTAATAAAATTCTAGGCAACAAAAATGCGTAAAACTTATTGATCATAAGTTATTTACTAAGTATTTTTAGAAGAACTTTTGCAATGCAATTTGCTGAATATTGATTTTTAAAAGTACTGCCTGACTTGGCTCCACCTTAGATCTCATGTATTTTTAGGGGAGACTTCGAGAATTGGCGAAGTATTTTTGATGGCATTGTAAAATTTCTCTAACAACAAACAGTTTATCAGCCGAAAGACGTCCACTACTGGACATAGGCCTCCCCCACGGATTTTCACGACGACCGGTTCTGTGCTACCCGCATCCAGGCAGCGGCTTCTTGCGACCTTCACCAGATCATCGGTCCACCGAGTGGGAGGCCTACCTACGCTACGTTTTCCGGTGCGCGCTCGCCACTCGAGAACTTTATTGCCCCAATTTTTGTTAGAGTCAAGTCTTCCACCCCTACCAGCTGATATGAAACAGTTTATATGTTGAATGAAACCAACAAACTAAAATTGATGACTTTAACACCTTCTATTTTAATTGAACACGTTTTATTTATTTATTTATTTTCGTCACGGAATTTCTTGATTCGGTCTCCGCGCTGAAAGCCCGCTATAAAAGCTATGCAATAGCATAAAAAATTAGAATTATTTGATCTTTGAATGTCTTTACCTCGTTTACGTATGTATTTTTGTCTCTTTTCTGGGTACAATAAACTAAGTAATAAACAAATTCCTCTTCTTCCCCAGGTTAACAATGTCACACTGACATCTAGCCGATTGCCAATATGGAGGGCCGCACCGCGGCCGTGGTGGTTGAGCGCGCCAGCAAGCACTACGGGCGGCGCGACAAGGCGAACTTCAAGCCTGTACTCAAACAGCTGGACATGACCGTCGAAAGGGGTATCATGTAAGTAGACCAATCAGCCAGCGCCATCAGGGTGTAACATAAACTTTAAGGTGGCTAGAACAGATGGCCGTTGGGGCAGTAAAGTTCTCGAGTGGCGACCCCGCACTGGGAGCTGTAGCGTAGGCAGGCCTCCCACTAGATGGACCGACGACCTGCGAAGCTGTTGGATGCGGGCAGCGCAAGACCGGTCGTTGTGGAAATCCTTGGGGGAGGCCTTTGTCCAGCAGTGGACATATTTCGGCTGATATGATGATGATGTTTTAACGGTGAGCTTGTACTCATCAAACTAAATAACTTTTGTTCTACAACTTAGCTGAGTCGCAATTTTTATTTTTTGAATTTTTAATACAAATCGCTCAGCTGATTGGCCGGTTATTGACGTCTAACATTTTTTTTTCGAATTGATCATAGTTGTTTTGGAGGAAGTTGTTCAAATTGACGAGTGGAAGCCCACTTTTAAGTATCACCATACCGATAAGTTACATACATCTGTATAGGCCGCTGGCACCGATTTTCAGCCCTGCATCGTCGACTGGTTAACTGGTCGGCAGTTTGCGACTAAAAGTGCTAAGTACGAGTATATGTGACAGTTCAAACAAACGGCCGAAATATGACATTTCTAAAAACAAATGACGGTACAAACGAAATCAATGCTAAATATTCTACGTTCGATAACCTTATTAGCACCGATCCGTATCCATAATCTGAACCTCGGAAACGGCTCCAACAATTTGCTTGGAAATTAATTTAAACTGCGATTTTTGGAAGCGTAAAATCGATTTAGACAGGTCTCATCTCTGGGAAAACGCTATTTTCCGTGATTTTCGCACTGGAAATATGCCGCGCAAAGTGTATCATAGGTAGTGTAGTTATAAATGTTTTTAACGACTCTAGGTACTGTGACGTCGTCAACGAGACGCCGGGGGTGTAATAAATAAAATATTTGGGATAAGTTTTAAATAATTATTATATATATTAAAACGTAAAAATTGATGGAAGGCTCTGTCGGCTGACTGATTTTTAGTAGCTTCAATGATTCCTCTTACTTTCTTGCTATGGTTTAGGGGAACTCAGCCCAGTCGCGCGGATACAAAAAATATACTTTTACTCAAAGGACCTCTGTCCTGGCTCACGGTCAGCCCTCCAATCTCTCTATTGTTTCAAAAAGCTTCCGAATGACATACAAAATCAAATTTAAAATAATATTCTTAATACGATTCGCGCTGGCAAGAAACTAAGCAAAGAGGCTGAGAGTAGATGTATGTAGAGACATACGATCTCTACATCACCCACCGCCAATTGAGAAACGCACCGTGAAGCGATGCTTTTCTGCACCTCCTGTCTACACCTACCTATAAGTGCCAACGTCTCTTGGCGCCTACCTATAGGGGAAGACGTCGTCAGAGAGAGATCTTTCGATATTGATCCAACAATAGGAGGTAAATTTGGAAAAGTATATGTGCAGACCAACTACACATATACACCGCGTTAATGTTGAAACCGCCCATTGCCTCAGCAGGTTAAACCCCTTAAATCCCTACTGCTCTCTGTCTAACATGTATACATTTCAAAACTAATTCCTCCCTATCTTAAAGAAACATAAAGCAAATCTAGCCTGATTCCCTACACCTGACTTAACTCAACTATCCCAAAAATATTTTCTTTAAGTCGCTTAAACCACCTTTAACAAAAATCAAACAAAATAATTAATGACCATACTATCTGTGGCCTGTAAAAGTTTAAACTAAGCAAGACTATCTTAAAAGTGGTATTAATTACGAGATAAATAAATACTTAATGGTCTGACCATAAAAGTTCCCGGATAATCTGTGGTCATCTCAGATTCAAATAAAAATTTTTCTAAGCACCAATATTTCGAGATCAATACCAGATATCAGAGGAGAAATCAATCATCACTGAGATCCGCCAGAAATCAATGTATTAGGCTCAAAGAAATTTTGCAATATGAACCATAGTCAAACACTAGGGGAATAAACTCCAAATCAGAGCACTTAGCTAGCGTATTGCTAACACTAAGGTCCCCATAGCGATATAGCTATAACTCATACCCATATTCTCAAAGAATAAAGTTAAACAAGAAATTCAAATTCAAATTTTAAGATTATTGGATCTCTTCTCCTCTTCAAACTGGTCAGGTCAGCTAAGGGTTTGCCAACATCCTGGCAACCATGCCGCCTGTTCCTGGAGGGATACTGCTTGTCCGTCCTCAACGGATGGAAGCAGCTCTCTCCTCCCCTCCAGAAGTATACTGCTTGGTGCTGAATGCCCACAGCCGGTCATTTGAATGGTCAGCCAATTTGCCATATCCTCAAACGGTTTTGACACATGAAACAAAATGTTACAGTATTAGCAAAATAATTATATCCTCATTATTACATCCACCATGACCTATCACTCACTAATAAGAAACTATAATATTACCTACTAATATAAAATTCTCAACCAATAAGCGTGAAATTTTCCTTTAAAACTTTCTGTACTAATTAATATAACACCTAAATATTTACTTCTTTTAATATCTTATATATTTTATTATTATTTTTTCTCATGCATTTATTTATTTTATTTTTTTAATGCATTTTAATATTTTTTTAATATTTTTTTATTTTCTTTTGAATATTTTTTTATAAAAAAATAGAAATAACTATACAATTAAAAACAAAATTAACCTCTCCCTTCTAACACACTCCCTTTTCATAATTCACTAAAACAAACTAAAGCCTATCTCTCCTATTTAGTAATAAGTAAAATATTTTTTTAATTATATATTGCCCCACTTAAATTACATAATTTAAATTTCCATCTGAATAACCATTCCTTAACACTTAATCCTTTCTTTTTCCAAAATATTTTCGCCCATACACACCTATTTTTATAATCTCTAATCTTCTTAAGTTCCTTATACAGGCTGATCTTTTTTTTTCTATAATAATTTTTTCCTCCAAAATGAATTAAATGAACCATTTTACTATACAGGCTGTGCTTTTTATTCTCACAATGTTTTTCTTTGAATCCCAAAATTATTTTCTTAGAATGTGAATCTTTATGATTTAACACACCTCTATAACGCATAATCCTAGCTTTTCCCACTTTATAATTATTAACACGTGTTCCCATCTCACATATCAAGGACATCTTTGGAACTATTATGTCGGTTACTACGCGATCCACCTGAACCTGTAACTCTTCTTTATAAATCTCATCTTTTAAAATCTCATCATCAATCATTTTATCTACACCCTCTATGCTAACCTCAACACTAACTTCGGACTTTTCATCAACATTTCCCTCAACTAATTTCTCTACTATATTTTGTTTATCTACATCCTGTATCAAATCTATTTCCAACTTTTCATCTACATTTTCTATAATTTTAATAATTGGCACTGACGGACCTGAATATTCCTCTTCCTGTATTGTTGAAGTCTCGACTTCAAGTCCAACGTTCATCGGTGATGATTGGCTTGTCATCACGGGTCCATCCACTATATTTTCTTGTAATGTTACGATTTCAACCATCGTATCCTCTTCTTTTTGTGGTTGCTGTTGCTCCTCAGATTGTTCAATTGTCGTTTCTTCTTGTATTTGTGAGGAAACGGCAGCATAATCATAAAACGCAAATTCTTTTTTTATTTCTGCGGTGAAATCTTCGTAAGACCATTCGTTCAATTCTTTCCTGCATATCAACCATCCTACGAAAGCTTTAGCACAACCCTCTACGGATAAATATATGGCTGCCTTCTTTTGCTCCTCGTTCCAATTCTTTTTTTCACCAATGCGATCAATTTCCTTGACAAATTCTGTCGCGCTCCCTTGGAAACCGTTGAATTTAACTTTGGGTAGGGCATCCATTTTTCGTAAATTATTATTTTTCAGTTTATTCAAATATATCGTATTTTTCGACAAAACAAAACATAAACGTTTTTCCTTTGTGGAAATGTCAGTCTTCAAACTTCATTCTTGCAAATCTCTTTGTCGCCGCTTACCGCATATTCTCCTTCGTTAAAATGAATTTCCAATGCCGGGGCCAAGGCACTTCCACTGTTTCGCATTTACTCAGGGTTTCGCACCTCCACCAAATGTGA